>JAKFHU010001244.1:26084824-27347149 GCA_023783475.1 Daubentonia madagascariensis
GCACAGCTCAATGCAACCTTGAACTCCTGGGCTCAAAGCAGTCCTCCTGCCTCAGCTTCCTCAGTAGCTAGGACTACAAGTGCACACCACCACACCCAGCTAATTTTTTGTAGAGACAGGGTCTCGTTATGTTGCCTAGACTGGTCTCAAACTCCTGGCCTTGAGTGATCCTCCCGCCTCTGCCTCCCAAGGTGCTGGCAAGGAGTGAGCTACTGCATCCAACCCTTCAAGACATTTTATTTATTGAGTTTTTGCCTTTGTTTCAAGGTACTAGTTTTCTTCAAATGTTTGAGGAGTCTTTTTGTTCACCTTTGTATTTGAGAATCAGTAAGTTTGTCTGCTCTATTTAAACACTGTTCATGTGGGAGAGGTGATGCTAGCAGTTCAGCTTGGTACTGGTACTTTGTCTTTTCCTAGTGTAGCTTCTCGAACCCCTAGAGGGCACTCTTCTTAGATTCTTGCCCTGTTTCTCCAGCCCCAAGGCACAGGTTCACTGATTTAGCCTGTAGCAAATACTACTTCTATTTCTGTCTTCCTTTTCTCTATCTCCCTGTATCTTTCAGAGCCTTACTTGGCTTGCCCACTGCCCCTACCTGCTGTTGGCTGTAATTTCCCGAGAGAAGAGTAGAATTGGATGGTGAGGCTTGTGCTACTCTCAGTTTTGTTTTGTTCTGTTTTTAACCACGTTTTAGGAACTCAGGAAATTACAAATTTTGAGTGAAAAAAAGTATATTTAACTAAAAAATTTAGATCTCTAACTTAGACCTTATACTGCTAATTTCTTTAGCTTCAAATGCTACTTAAAACTGTTCTGCCACTTTTTCTAGGTGTCATGATCCATCTACGAACCTCAATTTCCTCATCAATAAGTTGAGGATAGCAAGAACACCTACTGCGTATGTTTGGTAATTATGAAATATAACAGTAAAGTGAAAGTACTTTGTGAGTATCAAAGAGCTACTAAAAATTCATTATTAATCACACTAAATAATGTCTCCGTCAGACCCTTAGTAGCAGGAGAACGTAAGAAAAGACTGAGGTGACCAAGATGGGGAAAATGCTGTAGCTCTCATCCCAGATTTCTGTTTTATAATCATTGCTCTCAATTCCTTAGAATTCCTAAAACCAAAATTTTATGCATGTCACATCCAGAAACTCTGCTTTCCTATGGCATAAAAGCTAGCCAGAAGAATCACTGAGAAGGTTCCCATTTAACCAGAGCAGATAATTTGTTATGGGGGGTGAGGGATGGCTCTTGATACTCTAAAAGTACATTAACTTTTCCCTAGAACTTTATCAAAGTGACAGTTTTATGTGTATCTTGTCCTCTGTGTACAAGAACTTGAAGTTAGCTAAAATCTGAATCTGAAGATATCTTCTGTAAAAGAGAGGACTTTGTAGGTTTTTTTCTCTCGGCGATGAAACATTGGATAGAACCATAAACACATCAGAGGATCTGATATCCAAATGGGCTGGAGTCCCAGAGTCCCTGCCAGGATCACTTTCCTCAGAGGATTTTCAGGCTCTTCCTTTCCTTGGGGAATAAAGTTTCCCAGTCACTTCAGCCCAAGAGGTGCTGCAGTTACATGTGCTCACTTTGGGGCTTCAGGTTAAGAGGTCAAATGAGTATCGGTAAGACTACAACACAGTGGGGATAGGGAGATTTCCTTCCGATGTACTTTCCTTTAGGTTATACCAGGTGGTCTTAGCTAAGACTGGAATTCTGTGTTTTACTTTTTGGTTAAAATTATTCTTTGCCAAAATACTTTCTTCACTAGTGGGAAGCCATTGAGTTGAATCAAAATGGAGCTTCTGCCTGCCTATGGATTTCTTATGTGGGTGATCCCTATTATTTCTCAGAGAGGTGAGCATATTTATTTCTCTCTACTTTCAGGGACAGGATTCAGCATAGTTTACCCAGCAATCTCTCACTCTTCTTCAGATAAAAGAGTTTGGCCCAACCTTTCCCATATTTTAAAATGGAGTCAGCTCATGATGATCAGGATTTGGGGAGGGAGTGGACCTAATTAGACCAGAAAAAGGGTACGAGACTGGACACCATCTGGGGCTGTTTTTAGCTAGTTGAGCCAGCTTGTTATCGACCTAAGCTGACGGCTTTTCTGTGCCTGCACAATAAGAATATATTAATAGTAAGTTCAGCCAATTCTCAGTGGACAAGCTTTCGTATTTGTAGACATACCAGCAGTGGTTCTCAAAATTTAGATTTCATGGACAAGTACAATAAAAAATAAAAGAAGTATGAAGATAAGGAGAAGCCAAAAAATCTTAGGAAAAAGGTCAGCCCTTTAAATGGAATCGTTTCAAATTTATGAAAAAAACCTCACTTCAATGTCCTTAATTTTCTCATTTTTTCCCAACTAATGAAAACTATTGGATCAGCACCAGGCATATATGGATGTTTGAGAACAACTGTTCCCAGTCTATGAAGTAGTCTGTAACTTTTCAATCTGCAAATTCAGCTCCAATATTTAGAGAGTATCAGAGTGGAAATACAAAAGTAAACAAAAGTTCTCCGTTTTAAATACGCTTGTGTAACCCATTGTTTTGAACAAGCCACCAATTATATCTTTCTTCAGTTTGCTATTCTTTCAAATAAAAGATGTATTTGTGCAGTCATCATCATTCAAATGCCATTTGGGGGGCTATTTTTTCAATCACAAATCTGAAGGACCCTGAGGTAAGTGAAAGGATAGTATGTAAACATCGAGAGTGTTTTGTATTTTGAGCTGATGATTTTAAACTTCCGCTTGCTGAAAAATCAAGAAAGGTGAAGTATGAAGAAGAGTAAGTAGATCTATCTTTCTTTGGTGTTATGTGCATGTAACTAAGAAGCCAGAACTGAGACAAATAAATAGCAGTCTTAATAGCATGCTCCTGGAAAGCCAAAACTGTGTTTCTCTTTTGTCAGGACTGGAAGTATGCAAATTGATTGCCCAAGTAAGTAAAGGTTGACTGAAGGTGAGTAAGATTTCAATGTTCCTGCCCTAATTGCTCAACAAGCTTGTTCAACAGGCTAAATGGAAGCAGGGCGCGGTTGGCTGGGGGCAAAGGACTGCTTCTCTCCAAGTATTGTTGGGCAGCTGCCAAAGACAGTTGAAAAGATAAAATAAAACCGCTCAAGCGTCTAATGCCATGAAGAACAAGAGTGACATGTGGGGGCTCACAGTTTTAGTTATAGCAAACTAATTATAACATACATAATTTCTAGTTATGTATAAGGGGCCATTTGCATAGCATCTAGTACTTTTCATATTATCTTGCCCTGGAATCTGCAAATTAATAGAGATAATGTATTATTATGGGAAAAGATCGAATCTGGCAATGATCTGAGACACTGAAGGAACTAGCTGTTCCACAGCAACGTGATTTTTCACGCTTCTTCGGGCTTGGTGTTCTTAAACTGAGCATTAATTTTTACTGGTGAGTTTTCATCATGCTGGTCCTGTTTACGTGGCTCAGTGGCCCAAAGGTCTGATGCCACGGCCTAACGCTCTCTGTCCTCTGCCAAGAGTCTTTGCTGTGGGCACACTTTGCTGATGAGAATCTACCCTGCTTTGACTCTTGACTGCATCAGTCTCCGGCAATTACCCTTGTGAAAATAACTCCTTTTTAAAGCATGTAGTGTGTTTGGTTTTTATCCAATGGTTTAATCACAAACTCTCTGTGACAGCTCTACCTTGAACAGCCCCTTTGGGAATTCAGAAGAGCCAGGGTTGCATTTGGACTTTCTAACTACAGCATTCTTTTGGCTTTTATACTGGCTTCAAATCTGGCCAAAACAATGATTTTGTATTTGCTGAGTAGAGTTTTCTCATTACTTTCTTCCATGAGCTCAAAGGAAACATGGAATATGGGCCCACAGATCAGATCATCACAATGATAATAGGAGACCTTTATTGTGGGCTTGCTTTGTGATAGATACTGTGCTAAGCAATTGACAATATGCTATCCAATCTATTTCTTACAACTACTGTATGGAATGGCAATTATTACTGTTCCCATTTTATGGGTGAGGAAACTGAGACTGAGGAAGATGAAGGAAACCTGACCAATGTCACTTGGCTTTTAAAGTAGCAGAGGCAGGATTCCAACCAAGGTTAGTTTGAATCCAAACTCATGTTCCTACCTCCTTACATGTTCCTTCTTCTAGAGAAGACATTTGTCCTCGGGCCTTGTGGTGAATCCTGGAAGAGAACAGGCAAAACACACACACACACACACACACACACACTCTCACACTCCAAAGTCTAGCTTTGCTCCCAATTGGGATCAGTGCTTGTAGAGCTGACTGGGGAGGTCTCTATCTGCCTAGGACACAAAGTCTCTCCAAAAGACAGCCCTTCCTAAAGTCTCATCTTGTGGTCGGAGGTCCTGACATACTGTTTTGTTTAGGCTGGTTCTCCACCCTGAACAAATGGAGCTTTGCCTCACCCCAACCACCTAAAGACTGCTCTCCAAAAGGGAGGCCCAAACCAGTTCACTAAAAGGCAGGGCATGCTGGATGCCCCTTTGTGCAGGATGTAAGACCTGTTTACCATCTTATTCCCATTTGATGTGGAAGTTTGATGTAAGGCTTTGCTTGGAGGCAGTGTTGTAGCACTGGTATATGGGTGAAACTGCCGTATGAGGACAGCCTTCTTTGTCAATTAGCACTTCCCTTCAACCACTAGCCATATGAAATAGCCCTACTTACCAAATTCCTCCCTGTAGAAATAGTGTTATGAGGTTTTAGCCTAGATTTAATAAATTTTCAAAGTATGTCTCCCCCGCACCCCTCAAGTTGGGAAAATTGGAAATGTTGTTCACAGTATTACTTTGAGAAGTGACAACTAAAAAATAATCCAAAATAAATAGAAATTCCAAAATGACAGATATTTTAGCATGCCCTTCTAAAATGATGCTCAAGAGAATTCTTCTTTCTAAAAGCAACTGGGTTCTGAAGAGACAAGGTATGTGGAAAGTTTCCTGTTCTCTTAAAGGGTTTTAGAATTCTGCTTGGTTGTCAGAGGGAGTTGGGATATCATTTGGAAAGTGAAATAACCCAACATCAAAAAAAGGGTCTCTTGGAATTATCCCAGCTGAATTCTCTTTGGCGTTAATGATAACGGGGTGAACTGGGCAAAAAGAGCTTGCTTTAAAGGCCTCTTTGATAAAAGCTGAATAATTTTGTTTTAGAAAGAAGTTGAAATGATAGGAATTCTATTAGCTAAATTTCCTCTATTGAATTTCCCTTTAAGAAATAGTCTGGAAGATCTTAAGATCGTCCAATTATTTGCTAAAATTAATTGAGTAATAATTTTGGGGGGAACTTCCTTAGACATGACCTTATTCCTGTTTGGTGCTCAGTCAATGGGTCGGTCTTTTAGGGAAGCATAGCCACAGATTGCAGTTTATGAATGTGTTGTTCTAAATAATGGATGACGTTACAGATGATAGTCTGCCTAGGGCAATTTGGTCTTGGGTTAATCAACATTTGGAGGGGATATTTTAGCCTGAAATTCTGCTGAGTTCCTATATTTGGTGTGAAACTGTCCACTTTCTCTAGAAGGCAATCTTTAAATTAGAAGGAATTATTGGTCTGGAACTGGGAACAAGGCAGTGTAAAAGTCCAACAAAAGCCTAACGGGGAGAAAAGGGCAATTTGTGTGCCTGGGTAGGATATGGATGTTCTTATCCCCCACCTGAAAGTACATAAAGTAGAATAAATAGGTCACAGGAATCGATGAATCAAGTAAATTTCATCTGTAATTTCCCAATCAATCCCAAACATGGATTATTTTCAGAATAAACTCTTCTTTTTATGCTTTTAAAAAGTGACATAAAAAGAATGAGACACAGAATAAAACACGAAATAGTGTAGGCCAATTAAAAGTATGGCAAAACAAGCCCCTTCATCTATAGCAGTATTTCTCCAACTTTAGTTTGTACCAGAATTATGTAGGGAGCTTATTGAGTATGCAGATTCCTGGCCCTACCACATGATTTAATAGGTCCTAAGAGGATCCAGGAATTTACATTTTTAAGAGACATTCAACTGTTCTTATTCAGGTGATCCACAAGCCATACTTTGAAAGACACTGAGCTAGAGTAGAAGAGATTGGTGTCTGTGGATGCAAGTATAGCAGCTGGATTTCCTCAGGGAATGAAACTTCATAAAGGGTTGGGCAGACAAGCCTGAACAGAAAATCTCTGGAACCCATCTTTGGTCTAAGGCTTGCATGTTGCCCCATTCCTTCTGGATTATATAAGATGCATTCAGGAAAAGGTGGAGAGAAAAACACTCTACATACACACATGCATACATGCACATCTATAACTTCTGTACTCTTGAATATCTTCTACAAATATATACTGAGATGCTTATTTCATCATTAGCAAAGGCTTTCTCTAGTCATGTCAATGAATAAACCCTTGGCCTTTATTACCTTCTCCACACCTGGACCTCGTAGAACTCTCCAAACTCCAACTAGCCCTGAGAAGGGTCCTCCCCGCTAAGCCTTGCACTGCCTCAAGATTATGAGGGTCTGCTGGCCTTTTTTTCCTTTCCCTGAACCTACTTTGACTTGACTAGACTTTCCTGTCTGGGTCTATCAAGAGTTCTGACCTGCTTCTGGATCCCATTTTGTCTGAGATAAATAGGGTATGAACAGACTTAGATTTCTCCCCCAAACCAGCAGGATTTAATATTTAAATCACCTTCCATTCATTCAACAACATTTGAGTGCCTATTCTATATTTGAGTGCCTACTATGTGCCAGGCACTGTCGTCCTAGGCACTTGGGATATATCAGTGAATAAAACAGAAAGATCCCTCTCCTTGTAGAGCTTATATTTCAGCAAGGCAGATGGACAACAAACAATATTTATAATTAATGCAGTAGGTTCTATGAGAAAATGACTAAGTAGAGCCAGGGATATGTGTGTGTGTGTGTGTGTGTGTGTAAGTTGCATTATTACATAGAATGGTCAGGGTAAGTCTTATTGAGAAAGTGGGAATTGTGCAAGGATTTAAAGGATGGGAGGAAGTTAACTAGAAGATATTTGTGGAAAGAACATTCTAGTCAGAGGGCCAGAACAAAGACTCTATGGCAGGGATGTGCCTGGCATATTCAAAGAACAGCCAAGAAGCCAGTGTGGCTAGAACCAATTGAGCAAGGAGGGTAATAGGAGATAAAATAAGAGGTTATGGTGAGAAAAGTCAAGGATAACTCTAACTTTTTTTTATCTAAGCTACTAGAAGATTAGAGTTGACATCAGTTGAGATAAGGAGGGCTGTGGAGCAAGTTTAGGGAACAGGGAGAAATCTAGATTTTTTTGGAAATATCAGACATTCAAGTGGAGATGTGGAGTAGGCACTTGAGCATATGAGCTTGGTGTTCAAGGAGTAATAAATATGGGAATCATGAGCATATAAATTTTGTTTAAAGACATCAGACTACTTGAGGTTATCAAGCTATAAAGAGGTTCACAGTCTGAGTCCTGGAGCACTCAGACTTTAAGTTAAAGGACTCAGACATTAAAAGGATGAATTAAAGAGAAGCAAAAAGCAAAAGAAAGTAAGAAGAAGCAACTCAAGAGGTAGGATGAAAACCAAGATAATGTGGTCTGTTGGGATAGTATTAAGGATGAGGGAGAGCTTCATAAGCTACTGATAGGTCAAGGTCCAAGGTTTGTCCATTACAATTAACAATATGGAAGTCATTGGTGACCCTGACAAAATCAATTTCAGTGGAGTTATGGGGGGTAAAAGATGATTGGAGAGGTTCAAGTGGAATAGAAGGAAAGTAGATGAAGATAGTAAATAGAGACAACTCTTTCTAGGAATCTCACAAATGGAAAGGGAAAGAAATTGAATGTAGCTAATGAGAGATTAAGAGAGGTGTTTTATTATTGTCGGGTTTTCAATGGGAGAAATATAAACATGCCTATGTGACTGATGAGAGTGATCTAATATAGAGAATGAGAAGATCAATGCTGTGGGGAGACAAAGGAAAATTGCTACAGCAACGTCCTTGATCAGATCAGAGGGGTTGGAGTCCAGTCCACAAGTGCAGAGACTGGCTTACATAGAGCACGGATAGTCTGTCTGTGCTAACAGGGAGGAAAGCTGAGTATGTGGGAGATGAGGCTGGTTGTAGGGACGTGAGATGGTGTGAGTCTGGGGAGGTAGGTTCTCTTTTGATTTCTTCAATTTTATCAGTGAAGTAGGAAATAAAATCATCTGTTGAGGGTGAAGATGGGGATGAAGTTTTGGGGAGTAAGAAGAGAGAAGAAGGTATGAAATAGTTAAGAGAGTAAGAGAATGTGTGAACTTGAAATATACAGTATCATTGTCTGTAGGCATTAGGGGCTCAGTCGTGGTCATAAATTTGAAGGGCAACTTATCAGGATGTTGTAGATTTTCTCCAGCAATATTTAGATGCATAGTTGAAGGCAAAGAGTAGCTGAGAGTTGGATTTAACCCAGGGAGAAAAGAGAAGGCACTCTCAAGAGGAGTTAAATGAAGAGAATCTAAAGAAGGTATGGTCAATATTAATGGAACCAACAAAGATAGTGAAGCACCCCAGGATTAACAACAGCCGGGAGCCGTTATCATTACCACCCCAAGGCTGAAAGGGCAAGAGGTAAGGGTAGCTATCAGAACCCTGTGACAAGGGCAGCTGTAGGAGGAAAGTCTCTCATTCAGAGCTGTGGCCTTAGAGAAACTCAGCCACTGCCAAACTGCAGGCTGACTGGGAGAAGCAGGGGATCAATACCCCCATCTCTCTTTCTCCTGCCCTCCACTCTCCTGCTGCCTCTCATTGGCTGAACCCAACTGGTAGCTACAGGGTAAGGGAGCCTTGTTGAAGCATCTGTAATAGGCAGCCTTCTAGGGCTCAGAGCAGAGTGGAGAAGGGCAGAGAGTGGATCTGGAGGAGCAAACAGAGAAGAATATCCAGTCTGACCATATTGGTGCTTCTACCAAATGAGAACAATGAAGTGAGAGGGGGCAAAGGAGTCAGGCAAGTATGCAAGGAAGTGAGTACAGGCATACCTAGGAGACATTGCGGGTTAAGTTCCAGGCCACAGCAATAAAGTGAATCATATGAATTTTTTGGTTTCCCAATACATATAAAAATGTGCAATAGCATTTTGTCTTAAAAAACCAATGTACGTATACCTTAATTAAAAATACTTTATTCCTAACAAATACTATCATCTGAGCCTTCAGGGAGTCATAATAGTTTGCTGGTGGAGGGTCTTGCCTTGATGTTGATGACTGCTGACTCGTTAGGGTGGTGGTTGCTGAAGATTGGGGTGGCTGTGGCAATGTCTTAAAATGGGACAACAATGAAGTTTGCTACATCAATGGACTCCTCCTTTCACAAATCGTTTCTCTGTAGCATGTTGTGCTATTTGATAGTATTTTACCCACAGTAGAACTTCTTTCAAAATTGGATTCAATCCTCTCAAACTCCTTTATCGACTAAGTTTATGTAATATTCTAAATACTTTGATGCCATTTCAACAATGTTCACAGCATCTTCACCAGGAGTAGATTCCATCTGAAGAAATCACTTTCTTTACCCATCCATATGAAACAACCCCTCATCCATTCAAGCTTGATTATGAGATTGCAGCAAGTCAATCACATCTTCAGGCTCCACTTCTAATTCCAGTTCTCTTGCTATTTCTACCACATCTGCAGTGACTTCCTCCGTGGAAATCTTGAACCCCTCCAAGTCATCCATGAAGGTTGGAATCCACTTCTTCCAAACTCCTATTAATGTTGATATTTTAAACTTCTCCCACGATTCACGAATGTTCTTAATGGCATCTAGAATGGTGAATTCTTTCCAGAATATTTTCAATTTACTTTGCCCAGATTAATCAGAGGAATCACTATCTATAGCAGCTATAGCCTTATGAAATGTATTTCTTAAATAAGAAGACTTGAAAGTCAAAATGACCCCCTGATCCAGGGGCTGCAGAAAGGATGCTGTGTTCACAGGCGTCAAAACAGCATTCTTCTCCTTTACATCTCCATCAGAGCTCTTGGATGACCAGGTGCATTGTCAGTGAGCAGTAATATTTTGAAAGGAATCTTTCTATCTGAGCAGTAAGTCTCAACAATGGGCTTATAATATTCAGTAAACCTTGCTGTAAGCAGATATGTATCCAGGCTTTGTTGTTCCATTTCTAGAACACAGGCAGAGTAAGCATAATTCTTAAAGGCCCTAGGATTTTCAGGATGATAAATGAACATTGGCTTCAACTTACAGTCACCAGCTGCATTAGTCCCTAACAAGAGAGCCAACCTGTCCTCTGAAGCTTTGAATTCAGGCATTGACTTTTCCTTTCAAGCTATGAGAGTCCTAGATGGTATCTTCTTCCAGTATAAGGCTATTTCATCTACATTGAAAATCTGTTGTTCAGGGTAGTCACCTTCCTCAATGATCTTAGCTTCTGGATAACTTGCAGTGGCTTCTCCATCAGCACTTACTGCTTTACCTTACACTTTCATGTTACAGAGACAGCTTCTTTCCTTAAACCTTATGAACCAACCTCTGTTGGCTTCATACTTTTCTTCTGTAGCTTCTTCACCTCTCTCAACCTTCATAGAATTGAAGAGAGTTAGGGTCTTGGTCTGGATTAGGCTTTGGCTTAAGGGAATGTTATGGCTGATTTGACCTTCTATCCAAACCACTTTAACCTTCTCCATATTAGCAATAAAGACTGTTTCACTTTCTTATCATTCATGTGTTTACTGGAGTAGCACTTTTAATTTCCTTCAAGAACTTTTCCTTTGCGTTCACAACTTGGCTAACTGTTTGGTGCAAGAGGCCTAACTTTTGGCTTATCTTGGCTTTGGACATGCCTTTCTCACTAAGGTTAATCACTTTTAGTTTTTGATTTACAATGAGAGATGTACAATTCCTCTCACTTGAACACTTATCAATTGACCTAATTTCAATATTGTTGTGTGCCAGGGAATATAGAGGCCTGAGGAGAGGGAGAGAGATGAGTAATTGGCTGGTCTGTGGAGTAGTCAGAACACACACGTTTATTGATGAAGTTCATGGTTTTATATGGGTACAGTTTGTGGTGCCCCAAAACAATTGCAATAGTAACATCAAAGACCACTGATCACAGACCTCCATAACAGATAATCATAATGAAAAAGTATGAAATACTAGAATTACCAAAATTTGACACAGACACATGAAGTGAGCCTATGCTGTTGGAAAAGTGGTACCAATAGACTTGTTTGATGCAGGGTTGCCACAGACCTTCGATTTTTAAAGAACACCAAAGCACAATAAGGCAAAGCACAATAAAATGAAGTATGCTTGTAAAATGATTGCCTGTGGACTTTAAGGTGGGCCAAGAGGTAGAAGAGAATATCAAGGGCATAAGGGACAGTGAGAATACAAAGGAATCACCATGTGGTGAGAGTGAAAGACAGCTGGCCTTCAGGTAACAGGGGGACTAAGCTGCACAGACAGGAAGTGGTGGTCAGAAAATGGGGTGCACGGAAGTGAGATTATGGAGGAATTGCAGTTATTGGTGATGACTAGGCCTAGATGTTACGATACGAGTGAGTAGCTGTGATGAGTAAAGGACAGTCATTGAAGGAGGAGGGGGTCAAGGAACTAAGAGGCCAGGCCCAGGATCTGATGTATACTGCTGGCCTTTGTGCTCAGTTACTCCCAGACCACCATTAGTGTTATCAGATTGTGGCATTGCTCTGCCCCCTCGCTGCCTCTATTGGTGGCACTGGCTTTTGCCTCAGCTTTGGTTCCTAAGTTCCAACCGGTGGGTACTGAATACTCTGAGTACTCTGGACTGAAGACTTGCCCTGAGGTCTGTCCAGTACAGTTGACTGTGGCCCCACTGTCTTTGGGGAAGTTTCCTGGCCGATGCTTACGGTTAGCCTGACCTAGGAATCGTGTTTAACTTTCTGTTTCAGAGCTTCACCACTAGGAGGGAGGAATGTAGCCACTTTCCTCCTGGAATCTGCAGATTCGACAGATGGCCATCACCACTGAAGCTGGTGTGGCACTCCCCCTGGGCCCGCCCTCCCCCCTGCACCTCCCCACAACCTCAGAGTCAGCCTTGGCAGCTGGGTGGATTCCCCCAGGAGCCTGTCCTCATGCTGAATCTTTCTACCTCCCTACCTGCCCACGCTGCTGAGGCTGTTATGCTTTGGATCAGAAGACTGGTTTGTGCAAATACTACTGAAGGGAGGAACTATAAACACACACAGTAAATGTCGCAGGTACTAGTCATATAACAGTCTTTTCAACCATGTTGTGTGAATGTAAAGTAATACTATGTCCAACTTCAAATCCTGCATACCTACAGTTTCTCCTCATAAATATTTGTAAAATACCTTTTTGGCTCATTAAGTAAAACCTAAAAACTGTGATAAACTTTCTGGCAAGGGAAAGTCATATGAGTTATATATAAAGAACATGATATAAAGTAGACATAGCTTTTTAAACTTACTTTAAATTTTTAGAGCTAGAATAATGGTAAGTTTCAAAGGAAAAAAATGTCAGCAATAATCTGACAATGCTAAGAATGAGATGTTTCTTCTACCTGGCATAATAAAATAAAGAATCTGAAGTCTGCTAGCAATCAGTTAGGAATGGAGATGTCAGTTTGTAATTGTGACAAAAACTATAAAATTTTTAGTAATAAATTTTAAAAGAAAGCTGTAGGACCGAAATGAAGCAGACTGTAAAATCTTTCTGAAAGATATAAAACAAGACCTACATAAATTAAGAAACATGCCATGTTTTGGATGGAAGAAGGCTCAATATAAGAAAAATGTCTATTCTTCCCAAATAAATAAGATTAATGTACTTCCATTCTTACTTGAACCCCAATAGGCTTAAAAACCTGTGAAAAATTATTACAGCATCAAGATAGGAGCTTAAATATCTAACAGTGACCAGTAATGTTTTCAAAACATTGAGAGAGAGAGCCTTGTCTTACCAGTTTTGAAACGTAATATAAAATGACTGTAATCCAGACAGTTTTAGCACAGGACTAGAAAAATTGATAGGAAAGATAGAATAGAAAGCCAAGAAAAAGATCAAAATATGCTTGAGAACTTAATAAATAAATGGACAAAGAGTAGTTTATGTAATAAATGGTGCTGACTCAATTATCCATCCATCTATAAGAAAAGTTATGCCCTGACCTCACATACATACACAAATATACTTCAGATGGATTGAAGATCTTCAGTATTATAAGTGAAATAATAAACTTATTATATGAAAGTGTAGGAAGATGTTTTTACTACGTGGTACTTAGAATTTCTTTGTAAAAATTAGAAATACAAAAAAACCAAAATCATAAAGTAGAAGTAGATATATTTGACTAAATGAAAACATAAAATAAAAGGGTGCAAAAGATATCACAAAGTCCAAAAGCAAACACACTAGAAAAAATATTTTGCCACACATGTAAAAAAGTGTTTCTTTGTCTCTCTTATACAAATTGATAAGAAAAAGACAATCCTACTGAACCATGGATAAAGAATATGATCAGGCATCTCATAGGAAAGGAAGTAAAAATTGCCAATAAGCATATGAAGAAATGATCAACATCATTAATAGTTTGGAAATTTAAAATAAAATAAATAAAAACAAGATTCCATATTTTTGTCATCACTTGGCAAAACTTTAGAAGTGTCATAGCATGGACTTCTGGTGAGGATGCAGAAAAAGGGACAAATATATTAATATATGATTTGTAGGTATGTGGATTATTACTAATAGTTTAAAAAAGTAATTTGGTAATTCTATTAAAGTTAAATAAACACAGACCTTTTGGCCCAGCAATCTCACTTTTGGGATTTTATCCTAGAGATATAATGTACCCATTTACAAGCACCTATGGTCAAGGATATTTATTGTAGCACTGTTTGTACTGGCAAAAACTATAAAAATCTGTATGTCTATCGATAGGGGAAAGATAGAAAAAAATTATATCCCTGACTGATCCACACCAGGGAATGTTGCGCAAGTATTCATATCATGAGTTTAATCTATAGGTACTATTTCAGAGGAATATCTGAGATCTATTGTTAAGTTAAAAAAATAGATAATTTATTTCATGCTTACAACATAATGCATACTATTCTAAATTGTTTTTGTTTTAATTAAGTCATTTAATCCTCACAGCAATTTTATGGAAAGCTTCTGTTATAACTTCCATCTTACAAAAGCAAAACCAGGCATCAAGTAACATGTCTGAGGTTTTGGAGCCAATAAATTTGAATCCAAACAGTCTGACTTTGGAATTCATTTATGTAACCCCCATGCTGAAAGTCATATTTCTGATATTTAGTATCAGTCTAATATTCTAAAAACAAACAAACAAAGCCAGCCCTACATCTATGTGTATCTATCTGTATAAACATAGGGGAAAAAGGCATTAATTTTGGTTATCTCAGAAGGTGGGGTTATAAGTGAAGAGCTTGCCAGCCATTTTGTAACACATGTCTGTAATGTTTGACTGTTGCAAGGAGGAGCCTATAATTTTTAAAACACCTATAAAGAAATATATTTAAAAATAAGTTAAGAAATTGGCAGGGGGGAGAAAAACACATCTGGGAACATGATGTTGAATCCTGCATCTAATTACTTCACTTCAAAGAGGAAAAGTGACATGGTGTAAACTCCTTCATTTATTTGTTCACTCATTCAACAAATATTATTGAACACCTACCCTGTTCCAAGTGTTGGGGAGATAGCAGTGAACAAAATAGAGACAGACCCTGCCCTCATGGAGTTTACATTCTAGACAGGGACGACCATCAGCAAATAGATAAGCAAACTAAAGCATTTCAGATGGAGATGAGGGCTGACTAAAAACTAAAGCAAGGTGAAGTATATAGGTAGTAAGGTATGAGTGGGATGGGTAGGTGAGTTGTTATTTGTTATAGAATGGTCAGAGAGGCTCTTAGTGATAAGGTGACATTTGAGAAGAAACCTGAAGGCAATGAGGTTAACTGCCATGTGGACGAGCCATGTGGATAACCATGGGAAGAGCAGGATAGCAGAGGGAGTATCAAGTGCAAAGGCCCTGAGGTCAGAGTGTCTTGGTGTATTCAAGGAATAAGAAGGCTAGTTTGGGGTGGATGTGGTGGGGAAGAAGAGATCATGGGAAATCACGTAGAGAAGAACTTTAGCTTTTTCTCTGAGTGATACAGAAAGCCCTTGGGGAATTTTGAACAGACAATGACATGATATGACTTACTAACTTACTACTTGAAGAATAGATTAGTTGGTCATTTCAAATTTGAAGCTAGTACAGTATTTGCCATCCATTCTACACAGCACACACAAACACTGCAGTGAGTGCCCCTGTGAAGGCATTATTTGAAAAGAGGATGTGGTTAGGGAAAGTTCTCAGAGAACTCTGAGAGAGGAACCACATGACATTCCTGAGAACAGTTTGGTAATCCCATCCTAGGCCCCAGTGGAGTAGACCATGCAGCTAGAATGTACTGTTTATGTGGCTTGTTATGTGGTTATGTCATTCAGAGAAAGAACCCTGGAAGATTGATAGGGACATTTTATTCCAAAAGGGGTGTTTTTTATTTGTTTGATTTTGAGCAAGGGGAAAAAGACCTATAGGATTTGTTTTGTCAAGAAAGCTCAGAACTATAGGGGAAAAGATGATCATTTCAAATATAACCTATAGATACTGTGGACTGAGGCAAATTTAGTGTGTTTGGTTGGGTTTTCCAGCAGCAAATCCCAAGACAGAATTTATGTGAAAGTGATTTATTAGGAAGTGGGGAGGGAAGGAGTCAACCAAGGAAGGTGTGTTATCAAGCAAAGGCCAAAAGGGGACTGGCTGTACCCCCCAGGGGGGCTGTGCACACAAGCACATCTCCAGCCTTCCTGCATGGGTAATGTTGTTGTGCCACTTACAGGCCACACCTGTCAGTCACTGGTCAATTCTGGGGGTGGGGAGTGGTGAATGTTAAATGCCAGGTATGTAGATCACAGAGTGAGTGCCACTGAAAATCTCTAAGGGAAAAGATCCAGAAATAAGGACATCATTTGACTGTCAAAGGGGTCTTTGAAAACTATGAATGGAAAGTAGATCTAATTCTTTCCTTCATGCTGTTCCAAAACATCAAGATTCCACAGGAAAACAAACCTTTACCTCAAATAAAGACTTTGATGTTTGAAAAGTAAAAGGAAGCTGCTTCCTCAGGCAGAAAAGACTGTTTCTAAACTACCTAGAAGCATCCTTTTAAAAGGTAGGGACAGTACAGAATACTTTCTTTGATGCTCAATTTCCAAACGCCAAGCTGTTCATACAGATCTAGTTTGCTTCCAATGTGCTGACTGAAGCAAGAGTCACCAACTGGTGGTCAGGGGTCTATACTGCTTTCAAATATGTATTGTTTGACCTGCATAATGTTTTTAAAAATTGGAATTGCATTGTTTGTCTTCAATTAAGATATATTTTGCCCATCAAGAATGTATCAAAAAATTGCCCAGTGTCTGGGGTGCCCATATTATGAATAAAAGGCTGAAAATCAAAGATAATAAGAACATAGTAGGGCGACAGTAAGTATGACAACATAAACTATCACAACAGAGATAGGAATTTCACATCCAATGGGTAGTTTTCTTAATAAAAATAATAAGCCAAAGGCCACACACAGCAGATCTGAAGTAAGATAGAAAAACTGGTTCACAAAGTATTTTGAGGAACTGAGTGTTTGTAGGCATATAGGATGCTAGTATGACAGAGTAAGATTGCTAAATTAGATACAAAACCTTTGAGATTATTTTTCTACTGGGCAGAAATCATTTGCATCTCTACCGGAAAAAAAATCCGTAACTTAACAAATAATGTGTAATATGTAACATCACAAAATCTAGGCTTTAGTCAATACTAGATAGCACATCAAACAAAAGTACATTCTTTTAGATAATTAAATCATCCTTGACTGGGACTGGTAAATAATGTCCCAGTCTAATATTATGTCTTCTCTTCATCTTAAGTTTTGGATAATTTTAAAAACACCTTTCACTATACCACCAGAAATTATGATTTAATTGGTCTGAGATAGGGCCCTGGCATAATTATTTTTTAAAGCTGTCCCAAATTTATAAAATTCATCAAACTTACCCACTACCATTTGGAAGCTAGCTATGAAGAACTAAACTGTGGTTGAACAGGGATTTACCAATTAATATTTTCTGATGCATATGATCAAGTAATATCTCTAGTTTCTATCTGTGGTAGGGAGCTAGGCTAGCTGGGTGCCTGAATATTGCAAAACAGCTGGGGACTGGGTTTGGCTGGGGGGAGTGTAAACATAAGGACTGTTCAGGAGCTTATTAAGAAAAGAGATGAAGAAACAGCTAGAGGGACAACAGAAATAGTAAAAGAAGAGCGACCGGAGTATGAATCGAGATGAAGGGATAAGAAGACAATCTGATGCTATATCGTTCACATATTCATATACCTTCTTGTGAGTTAGAAAAATTCACAGACATGGAATTTATGGGACAAAAGTTAAGAGCATTTACAGTATTAACAGATACTGCCAAATTGCTCTCCAAAAAGGTTGTAACAGTTTTACACTCTCACCAACTGCACGTGAAAATTCCTGTTTCTTACACTCTTACCAGAACTATAATAGCAACTGTTTTAGTCTTTGCCAGAATGAAAAGGGTGAAAAAAGGTATCATATAGACATTCTGATTTGCATTTATTTAATTAAGGGTTAGAGTGTTAGATTGAACATCTCTTCAAGTGTTTATTGTATTTCTTTTTCTGGTAGCTCCTTTTTATATTTCTGCAGCCTATTTTTAAATTGGGGTGTTTTTCCCTTAGTGATTTTTAGAAGCTCTTGATTTATTAAGGAGATTAGCTCTATGTTATGTAGTCAAGGGCTGCTTGGGAAGAACTTTAAAAAGCTTCTAGGTGCTTCTTTGTGAAGACATTAGTTACTTTTAAACAAGAAAAAGTAAATTGAATGGCCTCTCTTAAGTTATAAATGGGAGCAAAGCAGGCAGGCATCACTGCAAGGGAAGGATGTATTATAACAAGAATGTTTCTGTGGTTTAACATGACTGCCCCAAGTCAAATATTTCTTGATGTGCTGCACCAAAACTGTTGAAGGGGTCAGAGAAATTTGCAGAGGCATCGGGAAGCCTCCTGGGAGGATAATGTTGTCTCCTACCCAATGCCTCCCCTTTTGAGTTTTACTATTTTTAGAACCTCTTTTGCGGATTGAGATGATTGTGGAAGGTGCAGGAAACAGTCCTAAGAGTTCCAAAGGGGAGGACATCAGGAGTAGAACCTGAATAGAACCAATAACAGGTTTCAAAGCCCATAGGCGGGGTGGGGTGGGGGTAAAGGGAGAGGGTTGGCTCTAACACAGGGCACAGTTATAAATGGAAGCCCTTCCTACACCAGACAGCCTGGAGGGCAAGGATTGGAAGCCAGCTGGTGGCAAATTGAGGAGCTATTCCTTGCTTGGGCTCTGAAAGTGACAGACACCATAATGCTGCATGGATTGGATTCATCCTTCCTTAATTGCTTCGGCCCAATGAGGGCAGAAGTGCAGCAGTAGACACAGGTGTAATAAACGTGCTTGCCGGTGTTCAACAGGGGCACCATGTGGCGGCGGCAGAAGCAACTGAGGTGGGAAAGAAGCTTGCTGTGAACTGATTCAATTCATCAGTTCCCTCTTTGCCTGGAGTTTGGAAGCAGACGCCTCTGGAGTCAAATGTCTCTAGGGTTCTTGGGCAATTTGGAGGTGGGAAAGAAAGAGATGTTAGGCGTCCTGGTAATTTGGTCAGGGGGATACTTTGAATAATTTGAACCTCAAACTTGAGAGGTGGTTTCCATCAATTGCAACGTGTGCTTGACAAATGTTAGTTTTGTCTCCCATTTGGATTTTCAGATGTTTTGAACTTTAACATTTTTGTATGTCACACAGAGTTTTAAAATATTTATGGATCAATTACTTTCTTTGTGGCTCCTGTGTTTTGTACCAAGAAAGGCCTTTCCCACTACAAGATATTTTTTATATATAAGATATAGATATACATATTTTGACAGAAAAGTTGTGAAGGACTTTGAAATGGGCAAAAAAGATTACTGGGTGATGTTTTAGTGGAATACTACACAGCCCTCCAAGGTTACCTGGAAGGATACCTAAGATATAATGGGTAATCATTAGTTATTGTAGTAAATTAACTACAGCTTCTGGTATTATTATCAATTAGGTTTCTGTTTCCTGAAGCTTGCCTGAGCCTCTGCTATTAACTGCAGACCAAAATCTGGTTCTTTAGCAAAGAAATATAGCCCCATAGTCTCACGGAAAAGGACTGTGCCACGTACATTAAACTATCGGCATTTCAAAGAATAGACTCTTGGGTACAAACTGCTGAGCTAACATTACTTAGACAACTTTCAGTCTGTAGCTGTGGTGTGAGTATGAATTTATGGGACTCTTTTTAATCCAGAAGCAGACAACTTTCTGAAAGCAGAATGCTAATCCAAGATTCAGCAAAACAAGATTACAAAGAACAGAATGAGCTGATGAGGAAAATATTTACTGTGGTTGTGGTTGATGCTGTTTTGATGCTCTATTTTCTGGATATAAGAAGAAGTCATTTCTCTTTCTTCGTAAGCTATCTTTAGTCTACAACAATTCAGTAGACTCTGCCTTTTTAAAGTAAAACTAAACATTTTTTTCTGCTTCTCATGGAAATCTCTCCCACCCCTGAATTTAAAACCTGTGACTAAATCCCCTGGCTTTTTCATGGCAATGTAGTTATTTGCATAGGTTCAACAAGAGTCTCTTCCTTCCCAGTATATAATGACAAAATTGGTTGTATAACCATGGCCTTACTTGGGATGTCGTATTTGAGAATAATGGTCATTTAACAGGTATGTCAAACAACTCTAAGGAACAAAGGTTGATTTTATTTATGGAGCCAATGCCTACAAAACCCTCCCAGAAAACCTGGCCTACTACCAACCTTCTAGGGTTGTAACCTATAGCCTAGTACCAAAACTGGCTTATAGGGTCCCCATCCATTTGGTGGTAAGAAAGGGCACTTCCTGGCAGTACAGGAACCTTAGCAAATTTTAGGCAACTCATGTAGAGAGGAATTCACCTGAATTTATAGATAGTACAGGTGAAATATGATAGAGTTTTTTGGGCTTGCTTTCCAAGCCTTGAGCTAGCAAATGATAGAGACTTTTAAAAGTGCAATTCTGTGGCTCCAGTAGCTGTTCAATACTGCATAGCTCTAGATTTGCAAAGCAAACTAAAAGAAGCCTGTATGGTAAATTAACACTCTTGCTGCACCTATGCAACAATCAGGCCAAACCTAATGAGACCCATCCTTTTTATGACCAAGAGTAATTTTTGAGATTCTTATGGTTACAAAGGGGGAAGTTGTTAGGAAAATTGGAAAGACTTTAAAAGGAGCAAAAAGATTATTGGGTGTACTTTCAATAGAATATTAGGTGTTCCTTCCGGGGTACTTGATTCTATACAAAATTTGCCCTTTTTTTTTTTTTTTTTTTGGTCTTTGAGCTACTTTATAACCCTGTAAGTTGTAGAAAACTGGTGGAGATGGAAATGATTATTGTCCAGAGATATAAAGGAATTCTCTCTGGTTGAGAGGCAATTGACTTCCCCTGCGGACAAGGCCAGTTTTGCATCTATTAGCAAATTCATTTCAGCATTCCTGATTGCTGATATATGTATCTATTCTTTGAATTCTCTTTTGAACCATTTTTTAAAACATTTTACTTGTTCCTTCATTAATAATGAGCAAAATAAAATTTTTGACATGATTACTTTATATGAGAGTCATGGTTTTACACTTGTAAAAAATAGATATATTTACCCATGTGTTGTTTAAAGTCTTAAATATATTTGAGTTCTATTTAGATGTAAGGGGTCATATAGAGATCCAGCTTTATTTTCTTTGAAAACTAGCCATTTTTTCACCATTTATTGAGTAATCTTCATTTTCCCTGTTGATTTGAAAGGCCACCTTTCTGGTATTATTTGGGCCATTCATGTGTTCTCTATTATGATCTATTTATTTATTTCCATACCAATACAAATCTGTTTTAAACACTATAGCTTTATTATACATTTTGATAATTTGGCAGGTTATTTTGATATTGTACTGACCCTACCTAAGAGCAGATTGTTCTACCAATTTGGATTAGTCTGAAGTCATAAAAGTTTAAAAAATTGTTATACAAAAATTGGCCTAGTTATTTGGGCCCCATCCGCTCCTTCCAGGCTATCCTAACCAGGCAGAACACAATTATGAATGTAGACGGTAAGTAAACAGGGCCTCAGAGTTACAAAGTTATCATTAAGCCCATAGCTTATTCCATAGGGAAAAGGGAGAATTATCATACCCCAAAAATTATGTGTAAAATAGGGCAGAATAGATTAGCACACACTCATGGAGTGATAGTGGAAGGAAGAAGTCAGAACTATCAAAGGCACTGCAGTACTGGTCCTTTTGATTTAGAACAAAATCTGCTCATAGTCTCAGTAGCCTTTTGATTATATGAACTTTTACCACTGCTTGTGTTTGAAAGTGATAATTACTCATACCCTTGGCCCTTGGGGTTTTGATCACTGAAGTAGTAGACACAGGAGGCATGTAAGGATAAAAATATCAGCTTTATTCCTAAAGAAGCTAGACTGGAGTACATGACTTAGACTCCTGTGCCCCAAGTTTCTACCTTGAGTTCCACATGTGTGCCAATGTGGCCCCACAGAATAGGCTGCCATCACCTGAGCAGCCCAAGGAGAATCAAGGTGGGCCTCATACCCAGCCACACCATGCAAGGCCCAGGCTATTTCTGCGCTAACCTTGTTCATGAGAAGAACTTGGATATCAGACTCTGGCCATCTTGCTGGTCTCATAAAACTTTTCTAAGAGGAAGACTAGATTCCCTCCTATTAACATAAGACAGAAATTAATATTTATAAAGATGAACTTAAGTTAAAAAAGAAAACATTATGTTCAACCTACTCTGATTATGAAGAATGGAGAAATATGTAATATGTTTCAGACAAGATAGATTTCTATCAGAAGTATTTTTTTTATATTTAAGTTTGGGCACTTAAATATAAGCTTTCATGATCTAGAACACTGACAAATATGAACAAACCTTTCTCTAGCAATCCTGAATAGTGTATATGGTACTCAACTGCCCCATTTTAGCATTGCATCCCAAAAGAATAAACACAAAATTCATAAATACTTTTAGTTCACATTTTTAATGTTTAAAAACTATGTTAACAGAGCAGTTATAGAACAGAACTTCTTACATTTCTTTATTTACACTGCACCCTGAAAAAACCCCAACTCTATTTGATTAACTATGAATAGCAAAGTTTTGTGACTTGTGACTCATTTAAATTACCCATCTGAAATTCATTTACAAGGTTTTTACATTAATAAAACAGTGGTGTGCTACATGTACTGGACTCAGATGAAGTCTAAAACACTGGACTCTAGAGAGTGAATTATGTACCAAAGATTAAGATTCAAGTGTTTGGGGAAAAAAATTACATAAGACAGTCTAAGTTGGCGTCGACACTAAAATAAAAGGCAAACATGCAAGACTTTCAAAGCTTGATAAAATAACTGTTCCTTGTTTTCTTTCCTTCAAATTTGTGCTCATAGTTAATATTCAGGTTTTTCCCCCCTTCTCAAAAATCCCAAAGTTTGGGAAATGCAGCAATTCAATTTTGAAAAAAAAACCATTCTTCTCCCCAACTTCTGTTTTCATAAATACTGTGCAGTGATATCAATGTCAACAGCAAAAGAGCATTATGAAGAAATGATTTGTCATTTTGGGTATATCTGTTTCTATATGACAATGATTTGGGTCTAAATAGTCCTTATTTGTAACTCTGAGGACTACCTTTTAAATAATTGATCTTAATACCAGCATAAGAAATCAATGCAACTATTTCTCAGACATTTCTTTTTCTAAATAATTAAGTAATGTTTTAGATTCCAAGTTTATATTGAGAGAACTATGTTACCTGGGAGAGAATGAAAATTTTTCTAATTCCCAAACAAAACCACTAATATGAAACACCTATTCTTTATATGCAGATACTAGAGACTTCTATTTCAGTCTGGATCAACAACTGCAAAAATATACAGCCTCCTATTTATTTACAACATATTTACATACAAATGAAGTATTTCCTACAATAAGCCTCAGCTGCATAGATTCTTTCTTTAAAAACGTAAATTTGAACTTGTATACAGATGGGCCCAGTTTCACAGCCCTTCCTCAGAGAAAACCCTGAAGAAGGAGAATGTCTGTGCCTTGTGAATTTTACATGCTTTTCAAGAAATTTCTCTTTTAGATTTAGTGATATTTTTCAGTTGTCAGCCCCCCCCCAAAGCCTTATATCATCATAAATAATTCACTGTATTTTAGAGGAAGTATAATCTGTTGCTAGAGGATTCTCAGATCTGCCCTCCCTAAGGAAAATCATCACTATTGCTAAATAATATAGACTTTATCTTCCTTGTTTTGAAAGTGGTTAGATGCTTACTGTGAACTTAAATAGGGGAATTATATTCTTTCTAAGCCTCAAGCCATGAAAATTGATAAACTGAGGGAGACTAATAGGTTTTGCTCTAAGGCATATCAAGAATGTGATCATATCCCTGACCTCCTCCCTGCTCCAATTAAATGTGCCCGTCCAACATTGTGCCCCCAGAAATGGAACTGAACTCTTCATTCTTTTCAGAGCCGTTTGTTGCTCCTCAAGCAGTGCAGACCTTTCAGCAGAGAAGTCACTTTAAAAGGAGGAAAGGATTATTGCCACACGAGGAACACAGACACTCTGGAGAACTCACTCCTGATACGAATTCAGTGTTTCCTCTAAGGTTGCATTTACGAAGGGTATTTTCTTTTAATTTCCCTCACCAAAAAAAGCCTCTCTTTCATTTCTTTGCAGCTTTAAAAAATACAATATTATGGTGCCTCAGCCCAGAGTAACACCCGAGTGTGGGCAGCCTTCATTTTTGACCGTGTACCCATACCAGCATTTCCCGTGGGAGGGGGCAACCAGGTGGCAGCACCAGAGCCCCCCACTTTCTGCCGTTGCAGAGACCTCCGCTGCTGAGGCCCTTTCCTTCCCTCCCTAAGTCCTGGTTACCAGTTCTTGCCTCACGAATCCTAGGAAGCATCTTCTGAATTCGGACTAATGGGGAGAAAAGGGAGAGGCTACATGGCTTGGAGTGGTTCCCAAACTCGATGTGTCTCAGGATCACTTGGAGGTCTTGTTAAAACAGATTGCTGGGCCCCTACCCTGACAGCTTCTGATTTCACTGTGTCTGAGGTGGGGGCCTGAGAATTTGCATTCTAACAAGCTCCCAGATCCTGCTGGTCAGGGGCTCACGCTGCGAGAACCACTGGCCTAGAGGCTTGAGTCCAACTCCAGAAAGAAGTCAGTCCTGGGGTCTAAGGTGCCCTCGGAAACACTGAGGACTCACTACCACAGTCCCGCGTCCACCCCAGGCCCACCACCATCACCCACCTGTGCCTTTCTTTTTCCAACAGGGTCTGTAAATGTGAAAAAGGAAAGTGGGTAGAGCCCTTTTTTCTCCCCCGCTGATTACTGGGCAATTAAACTATGGTTACTAGCACTAAAACCATTAAGGGTGCTGTGTGCTGGCCTCAACTGGCATATGGGAGAAGCTATGCAGCAACATCCTTTTCTGTAGTGGGCAGGGAAAGAGATGAGTTATAGGAACAAATAGAAGTCATACAAATAGAAGCAGGCAGGACAAGACTGAGACCTCCAGAGAAAAGAAAAGGTACCAGCCGAAGAATGTCCCTGGCAGTTTACAGCCCACAAGAGGCCTCCTCATCCTCCTCCTCCTCCCACCACCGGGCTGTCTGGTGGCCCTGGACTTATTCCTCCCCCAACCTTTGCTGGAGACACCGCTTCAGGCCACTCTGGTCACCTCTAATCTGGTGGCAACTCTACTACCCCCACTGTCCAGCAGGTGGTATGTGGCTAGGATGGGCAGTCCAGATTCTAACAGGCAATGTGAGCTGGCAACTCTGAACAAATACCCCCTAAAAACAATATTATATTTAGTGGTTAGGTTCTTTAGCAATCCTATTACATTATTCTATTTCAGCTAAACTATGGGTTTTATAATCTTTTCTAGCTGGTCTGCGGGCCCTAATCACCATGTATAACCTTGTCTCTAACAGAAAATACATTCCAGGTTGAAAATAACCAACTTATAACATTTTAGAATATGACCTCCTTATAAATTGGGGACCACTGGTGCCTAAAAAGAGTAGATTTCCTTCCTGTGCATTTTTCACTACCCTACACTTCAAATAGGTAACAGTCAGTAAAATAGGGATTGACAGTAACTAGAGAACAGTTCTAAATCCAAAGTATGAAACTGGCACTGTTCACTAGTGTAGAGATCCTATCTATCAAAGGAAAACGTGCTATTCCCCATGGCTAAAGGTATAATATTCTTTAGTCTACTAATTTAGCAGAAAAATTTCTATAGCACTTGACTGTGCTGTTTAAACTCTACCTAACATCTGTAATACATGTATTTTTGGCTACCAGTTCACTATTCTGAACAAGAATAAGAGCAGTACACTTTACAACTAATCCCACACAAATGATGTAATCAGCGATATTTGACAAATTACAGTAGGGTCTACTATATTCAGTCAACAACAAACTTAGATAAACATACAAAGAAGGTTTTAAAAATATGTGGTCTTACAGACAGCAACAACAATGTGTCTTCTCTAAATAAATATGTTTTAAATAAAAAATTCCTTGTACTGACACATAAAACCCAGAGATCCAAAAAGATCACTACACATCCCAGAGTTAATGATAATTTTCTAAGTTGACTTTGTGAGTGTACAATAATTTGTTATAAAGTAATGAGGAAAATAGAAAGTAGCGTGATATAGCTTACAACTAAATTATGTATCTTTAAATGTAGGGTCACCCCACAACCTGGCTATTTCATTACTTGGTGCTCTAGATAGCCCCTAAAGGCTGACTGAATCTCGTTTTGCTCAGTTTCTATCATTGCTCATATAATATGGAAAACATTTCTGCAAAGGACAGAGATGGCTGTGGAATTTACTAGGGTAGGTATTCATATCTAAATACTTGAACTCTGACCTACTGTGGATGTAATTCTGTAGCATTATTTTAAAAGCCCTATGATGATGCAATGCAGGAAATAACCTTTCATTCTCCCCCGAGAGGGTCACGGCAGGTGCTTCAATGTCTGCCTTATCCGTGGGACACTAGTCTGTAAAGGGAGTGGACAGTTCTGTGTTATTCTTGGTGAGAATGAAGTCCCTTTGGGATTTGAGTTGGGAAGGAACAGAGCTAAGTGCCTGGAAACTTTGCCAACAGTCTGCGGTTAGATTCTACTTATCTCTAGAGAAGAAACCTGTGCTCGGTGAACTTATGTGCTTGAAAAATTCAACCAGAATACAGATAAAACACAAGTCCTGCTTCAAGAGACCAGCTCGTGGAACATGCACATTTCTTGCTGTATGCAAGCTACGGACAATCCAATCACAAGTGTGGCTCAGCTTAGGGGAATGCAGCTGTGGTTGCTGTCGCTCATTCCTTTCCCAGCTACCTTGTCCCAAATTCTCTTCTCTTTCAGAGTCTTTGTAGTTTCCTTCTGCTCCCTTTAGGAGAGATGAGAGTACGAGGCAACTCTGTCCTCCTGCATGGGTCAGTTGGGACCGGTGGTTATGGCCCACCCCCTTGGTCGGGGACAAGAAGAGGAGACAGTGCGGACACTGAGACTCTCTTGTCTTCCCTGTCTCGGGGAAGGAAGGTACACACTGATTTTGTCAGAGGCTCTTCACAAAGACTATATCTGAGGGTTTTTTCCCAAGGCTCTGGATGGAGAGTTAATGGAGAAGAAATAGAAATGAGGCTTATTTAAGGTAGAAAAATCTTGTATTTGTAATAACCTAGATTTATAGATATAAAACAAGCCTTTTAAAGACTTCCCTAAAGTACCCAATATAAAACAGGAATTACTTATCTTAGATCATCCTTAGTTAGGTACACATTATTCTCTGTGCAAACAGCTGGTGGACATGACTAAAACCTGCTGGGCTTATAATTTACTAAAACATTTTTTTCTTCCTTCAGCAATACAGGTGGAGGGTTGAAGGCTATCTGCATCAGAGGAATATTTTATTAGGCATCTTGGACAATTTTTTCACAGCAGGTGCCATGGGTCTCCCCCAGCAAAAGTTGACTCAAACTAGAGTAACTTTGACACAAGTTGCCAAGAGGGAAACGAAACTTCATTTGCTAGATTACTCAAATGTGTGGCTTAATTTAATTACCAAGGTAAGAATCATTCCCACCCCTTTGCCAGCTAAGAATCCTGGCTAGAGAATGACTCCATACAGGGTGGGATGTAGTACCAGCAAGGCCACTGGACTGTCTAAGCTCAGCTGCCAGGCGATCAGAGCCACCTCAAATATTGGGTATGCTCTGATCCTGCAATGGCACGTGCCCTGTGACTCTCAGATGATTATCCCTGTGTGCTATGTTAACCAAAATAGGCAAATTATTTACGAAACCATTTTTTTTTGTAAAGCAAAATAAATATATACAATTCAAGATTCTTTTCTCTTCTAAAAAGGTACAGATAGTGTGAGCTGAATATCAGTAGGAAAATTATTTCAGAATCTGGATGTATAATAAACAAACATGATTGATGATCATGTTTTCAAAGTTCTAAGAGACCGTGAAGCCACAAAACATAGAGTTAGAAGAGTGAAAAATAATTGATTGTGAAAAGTACTGGGAAATACAATTGCATGAAATTTGGAAAAAAAAAAAATCCCACAATCCCTAAATTGATCCCAAATCTTGGAGGGATGTGACCCATTGTAGAAATAGGTCTCTACTTTGTGACCAAAGTGTTATTCCATTTTAAGTATCCTGTAAATTTCTGTTTGCTTCTGTAAACTTGCAAAAGAAGTGACGAGAGGATGCTGATGTGCGGGGACTTGACTGAGCAGATGACAGGTATGTTTTCTTTCCTCTGCTGGTTTCAGTGGCCTTCGTCACCACTCGATGAGCAGGCCCAGTCATAGATGACCAAGGGAATGCTGACCAAGGAGAACAACACCCCCAGACCCAAGAAAAGGGCAGCCTGGAACAACAGAAAGTCATGGGTTATTTTCAGTGCAGCAAACATTTTCCACACGTACCTGGAAAAAAAAATAGAAATGTTTTCCTTCTCCCTTTGTGTCCCCTTGTGTTTGGAGTTTGTCACAACCATTGCTGAACTATGAGAATCTTTCTAAAATTGTGTGAATCTGATCCTGCATAGATGGGAAAAGAAGAAAAACAAGCTAAGCAGATCATCCTCTACATTTTGTTCTTTGACTTCATGGTCACCTCAAGTGTATCCATTCCACAAAATATGGGGTATCCTTACAGCTTCTCTCAAACTAAGATTGCAGAAAACAAACAAACAAACAAAACAGGCCTTGGAAAATATCCAGGTCATTTTGTTATCTGGTTACCTACCAACCTAGCTTATCACTGGCAGGCAAACATTCCTGTTTGAAAAAGTGGAAAAAAGACATGCAAAGCAAAGTAAATTTGGGCAAGTGAAATAGGAAATAGCTGTCAAAAACGAAGTCTTCTAAAGGGCTGGTACAGACCACAGGCTATGGATTACTAAATCGAACATCCGGAGAACGTGAGGATAAATTGCTTGGCCTTGAGCATGTCCAGTGAGAGTTTGTGGGGAGAAGGATAAAGCACCATCATGGGTCCGGCCTAAATCCCAGTGGTCCCTACATGACAGAGCCCTTGTCTAATGCCATTCAGTAGACCCTACCACCAGTTTTATTATGGGAGCAGGGTTGGAGAGGCCCAGAGGATTCACGGGCAACAGGCCTCCTTCATTTTCAGATTTAATTGGAATATATTTTTCTGCTGTGCTAGAGTCAGTGCTCCTTCCTCTCTGTCCTCATGAAGCCCCTACAGGTAGGGCATAGAGGGATTCTGGACTTATGGTTAGCTTCTGGGGTGATCCTCTTGGGGAACAGGATGCTCTACTGGCATTAATGCTGCTTCCTTGAAATGCACACGACGATCCCTTCTGCCTATGGTCTCTCATCTGGATCTGTCGACTCAGGTAACAGTTCCAATTACGGTGCTTACACCAGCGGGAGGAGGGCAGCTGAGAAGCCTTCTCCGAGGCCGAGCAAAATGGTGCTCCAGAAGGGACTCAGGTAGCAGCCACTTCACCCCTGCTTCCCTCACTGTCTCCAAGTGCACCACGTTCAAGATACCCTTGAACTTCACCAGACCTGGAAACAAGAATCCCAATATAGAAAGGTAGTTTTTGAATCCAGGTCTGTTGTTCCAAAGCATTTCTGTCAAGTCATAACAAGACTCTTTAAGCTAATTCACACATTTTCATTAAGGCGTTGCATGTTCTCTGAGTTACAGGACTAGAAATCGTACAAACACAGCGGACTGCGTAAAATCTTGGAGTCCCTCTCCACTTCAGGACTTGCTAAAGACAAGGCATCACCCTCTAGAGACACAGGAGGATGAATGTCCATTCTCCTGGCTGGCCGTGCCCTAGAGCAGAACAAAAGCCGAGGCATAGTAAGAGTAAAACCAGAAGAGATATTTTGAGGGAATGGAGAAGATTTTGATGTGATATTTTAAATCGAAGTGGGAAAGCTACAGGGCTGCTGCTTCCCTTCAAGGCAACTGAAAATAGTCTTAGATGGTAGAGAGATGGACTTTTTATTTGGTAAATTTAAATGGAAAGCTAATCAGAAAAATTAGAGTGGCTGGCAAAAGACATACCCAAATTCTTTCAGTTCCTTTATCTCCATCCTGGTTTGTGATTTTTAAATAAAGAGATGAAGGAAGAATGAAAATGAGCATATTAGCAGATGTAACTCCTGTAAAATAAAAAAAGAGAGAAAGTTTAGAGTTATCATTGTGAAATTTTAGCTTTAAACAGCTGCTGTAGAATGACAAGTGCAAAGACATAAAGCCATACCTACGACCCCAAAAATATCCTTCATGGAGGGTATGAAGATCACCAACAAGTTGATAATAACCAAGAGTATGAAGGTAACCACGGTATGACGACATAAATTAAACTTTGTTTTTTTAGCCAGTTCAAATAAAGATGAACGAACCTGCAGGAAAAGAAAACAGATTCTGTAAGGACTATAGCATGCCAACCTCCCCCTTTCTCAGCAGAGAAATTGATTTATTGGTGGATAGGAATTTGTAAAATGTTTTGTGACGTCTAGTGAATTTATAGATAGCTTAACAGTTTTGGAAGTATGGGGGCTTGACTTAAGATGCAAAGTATTTTTCTTTATGAATAGTAGGAGTTTCCTTTTGGGAGGGGTAATTTCTGTCTTTGTTTTATTGAAGAATTAAGTGTTCCCTTCCGGTTCTTCTATATTCTCCTGTCATGTATGACTGAGATCCAAATATTCTATCTACACTTCTCCATAAAGAAGAGGGACAAATTAATTAAAATGGAGATTCATTCCATCAGAGGCTACAATGACTCACTGATGCCACTTGCTTTCCAAAGAGCCTGAACTCAGTCTTGGGATCCTTCCTGGAAGCAGTTTCAATAACCCAGGGACGTTACCTGGGGGAAGCTTTCTCTGCAACAGGCCCCGGAAGGCAGAAGGAAAGGCGAGACCTTGGCTTTTCTCAGATTGCACTAAGGGCTTTACTCACCGTGAAGAACAACACCGGCACTGTGAGGATCACAGCGACAATGACAGCCAGCCGCACTGTCAGGATGAGGATGTCGTCTTTACTCTGGTACTTGTGAAGGAGGTCTGACTGCACATTTTCTGAACAAGGGAAAAGCAAGATGGTTTTGAAAGGAGACAAAGTACATCACCGAATGATGTTTTTTCTGAACAATAAAGAATTTGTAAACTAAAAGGCAAGGAAAGCAATGTGTTGAAGTGCCTATTAAAACAATTAATGGAGTCGAGAAGGAAAATCCCTGTGTGAGACATGCTCCACCGTGCATATGTTAACTTTAGCTAAAAGGAATTTAAAGCTGCAGGGAGTGGAATGCTTGATTTATACTAAATTAAATCTAGGAGTACAATGGGACTAAAAATGAAACATACGGTTCAAGTGCAAATCTCTTAATCTAGACTTTCCCCCACTCCGGGCTACTCTTCAAACCACACCAAACAGTCGCAGTCTTGCTGGAGGGACCACAGGCCACACGGAGTGTCTTTCAAACTCTCTTCCTGTAACTCAATTTCCAGTGCCCAAGCAGCAGAGGTGCAAGATGAATTTAACCATTATCAGGAAATAATTCTTCTTTTCCATGTATGTTTTTCTTGTAAAAAAAACCAATCTAGTTTATGTACTACTTTGAACCTTTTCTCAACTCAGAACTGCAGAAAGGGTTATTTCAAAGACTTCCACAGCTAGAATAGCAGCCACAGAAAGCATGAAAATGTTCACTCTTTTGACAAGAGATCATTTCCTCTCCTGTCTCTTTCTAGGGTTTCTCACTGCACCAGTCTCGAGGTTCTGGGCATGGAATTCAAACCTTAATCTGTACCATAGAGCTTGGTCTCAGCTTCTGAGAAAGGACCATAAGTTACAATAAAGATCTCATTAGTTCTAATTTCCTTGATTCAAAATTCATAACCACTTAAAAATAGCTGAGCCTTTTCCTTTAACCTAAGCGTAATAAAAGTGTTTGGTATTCTATTATATGTGAAAATAAATGGATTTACAAAGAAAAATCATACCTCGAACAAGATAATAGTGTGACTGTTCAACATTAATAACATTAAGTTCTCCCTCTCTCCCTCCCTTTACCCACCCCCAACCCTGCAACTCTGCATGAACCTTAGAAACACCATTTTTATGCAAAAAATTAAATATGGTATTTATGAATTCATTAGACAATGTTATTCTCTATTCCTTGTGAAAACGATAATAATACTAACCATATAATCAGAGTAGCCTTTCTCTCCAGTCTGAATTAATAATCTTTACATGTGTTTAAATTTTGAGACATTTATGTTTATGAAAAAAAATGCCCCAAAGAAATATTATTTGATAGAGAAGATTGTGAAATATACGTTTTTAAATTAGGTTCCCAATTATAATGATAATGAAAGATCTTTTAAATAAATCTACAGGACAATTTGAACAGGAGAGGATGAAGAAGTAGCAAAAACAGGTAAACTGTTCAGACAGGGTCAGCAAAAGTTATAAATAAAGCCTTGTTCCCTCTTCAGGTTTCATTTCTTTTAACTTTCTATGTCATTCCTTCAAATCTTTGCAAGGCTCCGACTTTGGTGAACAATTAGGCATTTTATTTTTAATTAACGCAGAGTCATGAGTGTAGCACTGTGCTCTTTTTCGCTTTCCACATCTGTCTCTGTCTCTCTCTTCTATTAATGGAAGCCGACCCAATTTGCAGTGTCAATTAGGAAAGCCTTCTTCTCTGATGTAGTTTTAAACTTTCCTCAGTAAAGGTGGCACATTTCTGAAATGCAATTTCTTTTTAGGACACTATTCGGAGAAAAAATTACCTTATATTGTTTCAGTAATTATTCTATTCTGCAGTCTGTATGACTATGTAAAGGAACCATCACCATTTGCTTTAAGTAGTAGAAAAAACTCAGCAAAACTAACGGATAGCTTTGTTGCTGTCTTTGGCGTCCATGTTAAAAGTTATCTCAATACTGATTTTTACTAATTTATTTAAAAATGCTTATATTTATGTATCAGCAGAAATGACTTACCATAGAATGTCAAGTAGCCAAAAATGGCAGTCAAGAAGTACATAACAAACATGGCGAAAAAGGAGATATTTGAAACCATCTGCATTTTCTTCTGTGATCGGCTAAAAACAAAGGAATTTGAAAAATTAGAAATCATTTCACTGAATTTAAGCACCAGTGTTAACACTGAAAAATACTAACTTATCTTTCCTTCTACCAGGTTAGGGCAGATCTGACCAGCTGAAATTTCCCCTGGCAATTATGCTGGTTTAGAATAACTTCTTTCATATCGATTGGTTATTGTGAGGGAGAGATCCATAGAACTATGCTCCCTTGACTGTTCTTCCCTGTTCTTTTAAAAGAATATCAAGTTCTCATCTGAAGGGCAGATAGTATTTTTTTTAATATTTGTGTTTGATATTATCTCCACACTGGCTGGGCACAGGAAAAAAGGCAGAAAAAATTCAAGTGCTGTTCTCTGAGCCCCATTGATCAGTGGCAGAGCTGGAACTTGACCTCAGGTGTTCTGTCACCCAAGCTGCAGTTTAGGTTCTGGTTTGCCCATGGAGTAGCCCCAGGCACGCACCTGGAAGTCTGTATGTCACCAGAGCAACAAGTACCCAGGAGATCACAGCTGTGATAATGGAGGGCTCTATCCTTTAGGTCAAGTTTACTCTGTGGTTGAGATGATCCTTTAAGATTCTTTAACTGCCCCAGAAAATCTGCAAGATTTGTGCTCAATACAGACCACAGATAGTCATAACATTTCGTTGTGTCATAACAATAAACCCGGGATGTCATGGGAGTATGGAAAATAAGAAAAATTGAGAAGTATACACTTGAGAAAATTATAAACTAAAAGCTGGACTATTAAAAAGATGCCATAGACATATTTAAATTGCCTAAATAGAGGACTATAAAGTAGAAATGGTATTTACATAGATAGATGTAGATATTTCAAATTTTAGCCATGTATCAATTAAATATGAAAGAGGAAGAATCACGAGTGAATTCAATGGCTAAATGACATTGACTTTATTTTTGTCAAAATGGAAATAAATAGCTATATTGTATATCTTTTCTGAGTTTAAGATTATGCCATGATGACTACTTTTATATAGAATAAGTATGATAACAGTAGGTTAAAAAGAGAACACATAAGGAAGTTTATAAGCAGGCTTTTAGTTTTCTCGAAAACAGCAATCAGAAATAAATCTATAGTACCATCATATGTTTAAAATGAACAGCAATATTCTTTTTTTCTAGATTGTGGTCTCAACATTACTTTTTTATTGTCTGATTTACCAGCTTTTCCACCCAAACCAACAGGCAAATCAGAGAAAATGTATTTAGCAGTTTACAAATAAATCTGAAGATTATCATCAACTTATAAAGCATAAGTAACGGAAAGCAGCACAAATATTTGAACTCTCCTAAGTAATATAGTATTTGAAAAATTAAATTAACTAAAAAATTAAATAAAATTAAATTAACTAACATGGTTGGCCACTTTCTATATTTATGGCCCCAAAATACTGCAGGTTTCTGATTTTTCTTGCTTTCTTGTTTCTTAAAATACAGTACTTGCTCAAGAATGGCAGAATGTTGGTAAATGTTGAAGCTGGGTGATGAATACTCAGAGATTCATATACCAATCTGTTTACTTTAATAGAGTACTTGTCTATTACTGAGGGGATGGAAAATGATTAAGATATAAAAATGAAACAAATCTCTTACTCTTTAAGCTCACTGTAAATTGGCAGGACTGATGGGTGGCACACAAATGCAAATGCAATGGTTGGTAAAGCATACACGGTCTATTTGAAAGAAAAAACATTGACATTAGAAAAAGACATTTTTACCATAAAAAATGATACCACTCTAGTATTTCTGAGCTGTCGTTTTATCTGACAGCTCTTCAGAATCCCTGGATTATTGGGTTATTAGGAGGGTTTTGATCTCTAAAATAGAAGCAGCTTTTCTAAGAGAGCTTATCTAGCCCAAGCCATTAGGCACTTGTCATAGAGGGACTTTACATTTGGCTTACCTACAGTGTATTTTACATACTGCAGGCATAGCAACATTCCATGTTTACGTGGCAGTAGCCAGTTACATGGCATTTTTCCTACATCATCTTGCCAGGTCCCCACAACAACCCTGAGCAGGACACAGACCATTGCTCTTCTCCTGACTCACTCCAACAGGTGAGATGACTTGCCCAGGACATCCACCTCTGTTTTACTGCTCTTTGCTCTCTATCAGGTGCATCAAATCAGACTTAAAAGATGCTCTCTAAAAAGAAAATTGGTTCCATGTTGTACTACTTTGGCTGTATCCTTAGAGTTAAAAGAGATTGGGGGCAGGGACATCTATTTAGTTTTCTTAGATAAGGCTTCTAAAATCTCAAACTCAATCTATGCAAAAAGAAGCTGGCAGGGAAAAAAGGAAAAGTAACCTATCTTATGCCTTAACTCCGCTGAGGCACTGCACCAGGTACAATCCAATAAATCCCTGTACGATACAGAATAGATGCTCATTTTTACACAAGGGGTTGGGCAATTTGCCTGAGGATTCAAATCCAAGCATGCCTGACACCCTAGTCCACTGTCCCCCACAGTGTCAACACTATCGTAATAGTATGGAAGTGTTTTAAGTGCCAGTTTGTAGTGGTATCTATATTTCAACTGGGCAAGCTGAGGAAGTCTGTGGTATTCCTTTCTATCACCACCATATAAGAAGCAGTGGGCTGAGGATGTTATTCATCTGTTTTTAAAGCATCACCCAGCACTCTACACAGGAAGACAGGAGCTGAGACCATTATCCAGAATGAGATTTTCATAGATCATGCTCACAGCCATCCTGCATGTAAATGGGTAAGAGGGAGTGTAAAATATAATAATTGTGTATTTCTCAAAGGTCTCTAAATGAATTTTGGAACATGGAAACAATGGTCCCGTGTGTTCTTTTAAGAATGAATACATTCAAAACTGTAATTACAGCAAGTATGAGAAATATAATGCCCTTAATAAAAATACTTGTTTTTATCTGTAAAGGATAAGGAAACTTACCTTTGAATTGAAGGTAACATATTTTGGCATACATGTGTCAGAATTTGTTGAATTAGCATTTATTGTTGAGTTGAGCTCTGAAACAATGCAGGGGATTTGAAATTTCTTATAGATAACCTAGTATTAAAAAATATAGTAGAAACAATGTAGAATTGAGTAAAGCCAAATAATGACTAATTATTACATAGCATTGTATTATGATAAAATCAAACTAACTATTTCAATGAGCACTTACCACTATCAGGAAAAAAACCATACAGCTCAAGGAAAATCCACTAGTATAGCCAAGATACCCTTTCGGAAAAAAAATGAAAAAATAAATTGTTATTATGACTTTGTTCATCACCTCATTTGTTTCAATGCATTATTTCAAGCATGGTTTGGGGTTCCAATAACATACATACATGCTGGTGTGAATACAAGATTTATTACTTGACAGTGCTACTTTATTTGGAAAAAAATGGAGCTTTGAATAGAAACATTATATTATGTGTTTTGACTCCAGTTCCTCCTGGCACCCTAGAGAACATAGATTCCCAGAATCCAGGAGAAAAGAGCCTCCCAGTTTTGGCCCTACGTCTGTGGTGGTGTACTCTGATGGAGTTCCACAGGCAAATCCATTTACTCCTGGATCCCCTTGATAGCTCTTTACTATGCACTTACTGTGTGCATACCGAAAGTCAATTATAATACTTCTCTCCCCAGATGAGAGAGAGCAGATAAAGTGAATTTCTAGGGATAAACTGAGTATCTGGGGACCTTTGCCTAGCTCCCCCTAGAATGCCTGGGAGATCTCCAACTGCCACAGTTATCTCCAGAAAGGTAGAGTTAAGTGGTCTCGCGGGACTGCATTATTCTCATCCCCGAGGAAGAACCCTTCTCTACCTAACCGAAAAGAGCTACCTCTACAGGTATAGAAGAGCCTAAACGAAGACCCAGAAACCAGAAAATTAAGTGTCTTTTAAAAAAAAAATCTACTTATAAACCTCACAGAACAGCTACAGAGGTCTGATATTTTTTATCCAAAACAAAACAAAAAAGTGTGGCTCATAATTATTTTTGGAAGAACTTTAATCCAAACCTCTGCCTCGAATTAGCCCAGAATTACAGGATACGCATTTTAGAGGTTTTCAACTGGATGGCAGTCTGACCCCATTATTCAATGTATGAAATTCCCATAATATCAGGCATACTTGTCTCCAAATATAAGCATAAAAACAAAACAAATGTCAAAATCAAATGGATATGGCTTCCAGATTATCCATCAGTTTTGACTTTTGACTTCTCTTTCCCCCTTCGGTGAGGCAAATAATTGAGATTGGTTAGACTCTCTAAATTTAACAGTGATTCATAATACTTTGGGGTACAAATATAAGCAACTTTCTGTCTTAATATTCGATTTGAAAATCTCTTTGTCTAAATAATTAGGATATTTAAGACTTCATATAAGGAGAATTCCATTTTCTGGACTTAGAGTAGCCCGTCTCCAGAAAAAAAGAAAAGAAAATAGTCCTGTCTGTTCTGACTCCAGAACCTCCCTTCTCTCCTCCACAGCTTAGTAGAAGGATTGGGGAACTCACATACTGACCAACGCTTTTATCCCATATTTATCCCATATTAAAGTTGGGCCTGATTAATGCTTGCAATTTATCACTCACTTAATCTTTACCCTACAAGTGGAAGCAGAGGGAAAAGCTGTTCATTTTTATTCCATTTTTGATTCATCTGGGCACTGTAGACTATGATAAAAGCAAGATCTTTCCTTACCTAAGTTCTTCAAGAGACACAGAGGGAGAATTATGCCAAAGGTAACTATCACCACCAGAACTCGGCCATCCACATACCAGGCTCTGGAAGACATTTCAGTAGTTAGGTTATATTTTTTTAGAAAGTGACTTTTTTCCTCAAATGTAAAATTTCATGATACATTTTAATTAACTTTTTACTACTACCAATTTCTACTGTTAATTTTTAAAATCATTATTCAAGTTTTATCCAAACACTTTAACCCAACCACTACTCATTTACTACAACCTCACTCCCATGTAACAGAAGAAGGGATATTGGTTTTTTTCCCTCCCGCATTGGCTAAATGTGGCATTCCTTTGAATTATTTACATGGTTTCAAAGCTGAATGCATACATTGCATTCTGTCGGATTACAACTTGTCCTATCAATTATTTAAAGAGAAAGTTCCTTTTTGTTTTGCTTGTCTAATGTCAGCAAGAAACAAGTCATCACAGGTAGGCGTTTCTCTCTCCCTGATCCCTTGGATTTAACCTTGAATCCTGAGGATAGAACACTAGGAATTTTGGCTTCTGTGATTCTCCATTGAAAGAAAACAGGGAAACTAAGACTGACAAGAACTATTAAACAAGAGGGAGTCACAACATAATTGTAGTGCCAAACGTAGCTGCAAGATTTTCCAGGGTTAGTTACACCTTTAATGAGGCAGGCCCATGTAAATTTTGCTCCCAAAATGCAATATCCCTTCTTTAAGAAAGAGGTTAGGGTCTTCATTTTTATTTTTATTTTTTGCATGTTCCACTTCTGTGTTAAAAATACTCCATGTCTGTTCTATTTCACAGAAACTAGATATAGGTTTCAGGCTTTTGGGAAAATTCAGTATCTACTGTTTACAGCATGACAGATGAATCTACCTTCAAAATGTTGATATTCAAATGGCTCTTCCTTCTTCTTTCATTTATATAACCCCAAACAAATTTATTGTTGAAACAACAAAGGAAAAAAAAAAAACCAGCCCAGGAAAAACTTTCTGCAATTTTCATAAAGCAAAAACTTTGGTTAGTCCAAATTTAAATTGAAAACATTTTAGTTACATCACAAAAAATGGCCTATAACTTACGAAAATGCCTCTTCCTTTCCCATTAGAAACTTTATGGCAGAGGGTAGTTCATTTTTTACTATGAAGAGGTAGCTCAGCATTGCTAGAGGAAAATGAGAACATTTTAAGAAACAAGATACTAAGGCTCAAGTTGCCAGCTATATAAAAAGTTACCAGCCATTCTTAGAACTAACCTTCAGTAAGACACAAAGGCAGCTTTAGCCACTCTTGCAGAATACTTGGCTTTAAATAAAGTGACTGCTTTCTCTGCTTTACTTTCCACAAGCTATTTTGGCAATAAGGATAACTGCTTGAATTATGTTAAAATTCATGTGGCTACCCAACCACCAGTAATAAAGTTCTGTATAGAAAGCATGTTCTTTTTACCTCCAGTGTTCTGTAGAGAGGTAGCCCCAAAGATTACGAGCTTCCCTGTGGTGCCAAAGACTTGTTCTCCCAGCTTTTCATAAACCATGCAGCCTATTTAAAAATCAGATTTGAGAACACAAGAAATGAAAGGGTTCTAATAAGTTAAAGCAGCCAAAACTTCATCCTTCTATTGACCATCCCCCAAGTTACTTGGTCCCTTTCTCAATTCACACAAATAGTCACCTTGACTTTGCAAGGGTTAAGACATTCTAATAATAAAACAACCTCTTGACATTTTAGAATGTCAGACATGACCATCATTTCTCCTTTTTCAAGTTGGCTACAAAAGGATCACAATTAAACTATTAGGTCATAAGACTTATTTTTAACTCTCTCTACCTTACTGAGGGGGAAATTCCCAGTGATCTTTTTCTCAGGTGTGGTATAGACCATTAAAATAAAGATTCGATTAAAAAAAAATGCTGATGGTTGAGACAAAAAGATTCCTTTTGAATTAATTACCTGAACTGATTAGGCTAACAAAGAATTATCTTAATAACATCCCATCAATGCCTCTGTGTCCTAAATATAATAACAAGCTTAGAAACATCTTAATAGTTATGCCATAAGAATTCTGATCATTTGTAAAATTTAGTCCAAAGACATGCAACTCACAAAAGACAGCAACACACAAATCTGTCAAAAGAATAATCTGGTTGTAGGAAAATTCAAAAGTGTTCAACTAGCCCATCTCAATAAATACTAAAATTCAAAACCATCCTTTTTTAAAAAAAGTGTTTATATTTCTTTATAACAATTTAGTTCATATTTTTGAAAGGTTCACAGAAAGCAATATGGGTCAGGCTATAATTAAACCTTTGTTTAATTTCTCATAAGGCTGGTGTTTAAACTAGACAATGTCTAGATCCTCAACTTATTACAAAATGTTCCAGTTAAATGGAGTCATCTATACACAATAATAGCTGGCCAATGTGGTTTTAGCGAATGTAAAAGTCAAAGTATTACAAACATAATCCAGTGTCCCAGGAATAGAAAATAAACACTTCAGGTATTACACTGCCCAGAGTACTTGAAGTCTCTTCATAGTTCATTCACTCCCACATTGCCTCAGGAGTAACATTTCCTCTTTGGAATATGCACAAAAGAGAATGAAAGGTCTATTTACTTTTAAAACCTTGGAAGCTATAATATAAAAACATGAGATCTTTGTTCTAGATTTATAAAGACCTAAGGAAAAACTGAAGCCTTTAAAATGAAATCATTTTAAACTAGAAAAACAGTTATAATTGAGAATTCATTTTAAATGACATTAGTTGTTCATTATCCATGACAATTTAATTTATATTTTGCTGCAACTGTTTCTCTAGATAAACATCACCATCAGTTTTCCAATTACTGTAGGTCAAAGTAGTCTTTCTTTTCAATAACCAAATTGTTGTACAGAGAGAGCATCATTTGTTCACACTATCACCAGGGAAATCATTCACCCTGGCTTTAACAAAATCAGACATATTCTCAGCTTACCTGTTTCTTTTGAACAGATCAATAGAAGGTTTATTGAATATATAGACAGCAATGTCACAGAAGTCAAAAGTACCCTAAATCAGAGAAAATAAATCTTGTTGTAATAACTAGAAAAAATATATTCTAACCTTACATTTTAGAAGGGCAAAGGTTTATTTCTATGGTTAACACTATTTGTTAATAGTACTCAAATTTTGGAAACTATTAGTCACCACTGCTTTAAAATCCCCAATAAAAACGTCCTACCAAATAAAGAAGTGCTCATTAGAACCTAAGTAACTCTAACAGTTCAAATCCTTTACGTAATTCAAAGCCCAAATCGCTCTCTGGGAACATTTCAGTTGACATGATTTTAAAACAACATTATGAAAGAAAGCTTTTGTAGTCTGTGGTGTACTCTCTGTTATATCTGGGCAAGAAAGTGTGAGAAAGGGGTGTGAATGGGGGGTGGTGAAGAGAAAGGCTGGCGGTGACCCTAGAAAGGTGACCACCACGGGACTTTGGGCAACTTGCTTAGCTTCTTCCATCCCTAGATTCCTCACCAACAATATGAAGACAAGCCAAATGATGTCTAGGGTTCTTTTCATCTGTCACTCTATGGCTATTTTTGAATCTATACATCGGACCACCAATGTGACTTGCTTTTTTTGCACCTGGTTCTTAGACAAATAAGCACCTGTTTTAGCTAGTGGGAAAATTTTGACAATCAAGTATAATAAAAAGACTTTTTTGAATGACAAACTCATGTTTTTGTTTTAGTACATCTGGCTCCTTATTAAACCCTTCTCAAGAAAAAAGCACAGTTAAAATGACGTGGGAGATTACATAGATTATTTCTGAATCATTTTGTTACAATAGACACGATAATTGAAAATAAACTCTATTTATTAGAAAGAAAAAAAAATTCAGTCCCCAATGAAACCGTTCACTTCCTTATGTAAGAAAATATATCCCCAGAACAATACATCACTGCAATTGATGCCACGCTTGGGTAATTAAAGGCAATTATTTTTCCAGCAAGTGCTGTTGAGAAGTACTTGGCACATCATGCCATTTTCTCTGCCTGGGCTGCCTCCTCCCCACTCCTTCCCCCTCCCCGCACACCTGTTGAACCCCTGCTCTAGGCCCCAGCTCAGATGCTACCTCCTCAGGTGCCTTCCCTCTCCCCAGGCAGAATGACTGCTCCTTAGCTCTCTCTGGTCCTGCAGCATTTTGTTTCTCCTGCATGCAAGGCAGCCATCAGGAGATAAACAGTGAGTACAGAATGGTCAACAGCAGAACAGATGGACTGTCAGAAACTGGCCAGAAAACAAAAGAGGGGCAGAGCTTAGCAGAGGCAAACTAAACACCGGGAGAAAGAATAGAAAACCCAACACTTTGGGTAAAGGCCAAACTGACCTGCCGATAAAGGGGAATTTAGGTTTAGATATGATTGTTAAGGAAGCACATTCAGATATATATTTATTTCGCTAGGATCCTTGAGTGAGGAAGATGATTAAGAGGGTAAGGCCCTTGTTATCTATTCTAGTTGAGGGACACGAGGAACTACAGAGCAAGCATTTATTAACCAATCTAGTAGTTTTGAGATGTGTCATGGAACATGATTTGATATGCTCCGTCAGAGAATAAGATACAGAACCTAATTGTGGCACGATTTTTTCCCATCTTATAAGATCAGCAATATTTGTGTTGAAGAAGCAAACTTTGAGTTTCACTCAGAGTTGACTCATGTTTTCAGGGATACTGAAGATTAAGTAGCCACTTCTACCTATGCATGCGACAAGCCCTGGAGGATTTCTATATGGCACGGTGGGGACAGGATGGGTGCCATCTTAGGACAAGCCACATGTGTTCTGTAGTGACCATGTGCCCTATTGGGTCGACTCTGCTGGGACTGACCAGGAGACCAGGGGATATTACTACAGGTCCAAGGCTAATGAATAAAGAGTATGACTTTGTAGGAATTATGCACCTAGCAGGAAAGGATAATTACTAACATCTACATAATGATTTTTTTTCCCTTTTATTTCAGAATATTACGGGGGTACAACACTTTGGTTATACATATTGCCCCAGAGGCCCTAACCCTGGGAGAACTGGGTGTTTATTAGCAGAAGAAACATCCAAAGGAAAAACATTTGTTCCCTCAGGTAGCAGCCCCTGGAACCACATGGTTCTTGCCCACAGCTGCCTCTTAGCACGTGCTACGGGTTGAAGCTCTTTGTAGACGATACTCAGCTGGCCTCTGGCCTTTGCAAGAGGTGAGGGATTTCTTCACAAACTCCCATCACTCCTTTTCCCTTCTCATGTGGGAGAAAAGTGTTGATCAGGGAAGACTGTAGTAGGGTGTTCACCTATCTTTCTCTTCACACCTAAACACAGCAAAATGAGGTGCCCCCACAGTGATGAAAACCACCCCCTTGCTCCCATGTTTAAGAGCCGTAACAGTGCACCCCAGAGGAAACGACCTAGAATAGAGTCCAGTAGCCTTTGCCTTGAACCATCCAATCTCTGAAGACTCTCTTCTCTTTTTCCCTCCCAAAATACAGATCTTCTCTTCCAAGACTGAAAACTGGCATAAAACAAAACCCTTTTTCTATCAGGTCACTAAGAGGCAAAGTATATAAATAAAATTCTAAGAATGCTTTAGGCTATACAAGATCATGGCATTAAGGGGATTAAAATTTAGAAAAGTATACCTCTTTGTTCAAATTCTTAGAAAGAAGCAATATGTTGTTTAATTGACTCTAATATATCCTGGAATAATTTAAGAAAATCAAGTCAGAGAGGCGACAACCATGCCTAAAAGGCAAAGAAGAGAGTAAGTATTAAATTCGTTTTGACTGATATACTTTTTCAATAGATTTGCACATTATATAGTTCCGAAATCTGGCTCTGGCTAACAAAGGACAATGATTCTTTCTTTTGATATTAACTCCACATGCACTGCAAGTTAATATGCTGAGAAACTGTGTCTGAAAAGACTTACCGAACTAAGTTAGCATTGATGGGCCAAGGTCATATCAGACTGATGTTCAGCTTACGAAACTAGAACACGTATAGCCATATTGGAATAGAATGTAAATCAATTTGAACTGTGTCGCTGAAAGATGGTGCAAGGACATCCTAGGAGATTTCTGCATCCCCTGAGAAGAAACCTGGAATTGCAGCCTCCTGAATCAGGGAGAGACCCTCAGAGAGTACCCTGTCCAGGAAGCCCCTATGCTCTATGCCAACACATAGGTGTCCAGTTCTGCAAAGTGTCTTCTGACAGGAAACATGTTATGCAACCCATTGTTTCTGGAAAGTTCTGTGCTTCGGCTGAGCTGAAATAACTGTTGCTTCTTCTGTCCTTGGGTCCTCATTTTATGCTCTGGACCTATGTGAATCTACTTGAAACCTAACCTCTCCCCTACCTAACAGTCTGAATGGTGCTCATTTTAAGATTGTGCTCTTTGACTTAAACATCTCCAATTCTTTCAACATTCATCTTGTGATGGAGTGTTTGGGCTGTTTACATCTCAGACCAGTTTCCTGAAGGCTGTGTGCTGAGACAAACACAATGCTACAACATCAGTCTTGGTCCAAAGAGCACAAAGCACGATAGGAGTTTTAATTTCTTTGAGTTGGACATCATGCTTCTGTCAAGGCAATTGATTTTGGAATTCATTTTTATGGCAGCCAAGTCACACTTTTCATTGTTTTTGAGCTTCCAGTATGAACTGCTACTAGGCTAAGTCTTCCTGGTTCTGTCCTGTGTACCTTTTTTGATTTTTTTGAAGCTAGGTGCAGGAATCTACATTTGTTTCTATCATACTTCATCTTTCAAGTCTTGGGATATCTTTTTAAATTGTTGATCCTTTTTACTTATGTATTAACCACCTCCTCTAGCTTCTTATCTGAGTGTACCTTCATCCAAGCCACTGGCACTGACTTTGAATAGAACAAGACCACCTGGAAACGGCCCATCGACCAGCAGACTGCTTGAAGCCAAGAAGTCATTCTTGAGTTCCTTGATCTCTCACCTACTCCCTCATCCCTCATCTCTAATTCATTGGCAAATGTCCTACCATTTCCACCTCCAAAATTTATCCCAAATCTATATTTGGTTTTTTCCCCATCTCCACTGACACCACTCTAGTCAAGCCACCATCATCTTCAACCTCTAGGCAGCTGCGATAATCTTTACCTATCTCCCTTCTCTTGCCTCCTCAGATCTATCTTTCAGCCAACAGCCAGAGCAATCTTTTTATTTTATTGCTTTATCATATGTCTCCGTTACCAGACTGTAGGACAGGCCATGATAGTTTAATTTACCTATTTACCTACTTATAATGAACATCAAACACACACATAACAGACTTCTAGCTGAGAATCAATGAATTTACAAATATGGGAATCTCATTTGCAAGTTATATGAGACTATGGCAAATGCCTTGCTAAATTCAAGGCTCCCCCCACCTAAGATAGTCCCGTGACCTACTAATTCATCCTTATCTCAAAAGATAACATTAGTTTAGTGACTATTTAGGAAAACTCTGTTGGCCTCTATAGAACAATATTTTCTGCCAGCAATTGCACATAAACAAGCTATTTAATAATTTGCTCTACAATATTGCTTGGGATCTACTTTTTGCCACTTTTGAAACCTAGGATGAAATAGCCCATTTCCAGTCCTCTGGGATACTCTTGCTCTTCATGATTTTTTAAGATTTCTGACAGTGGTTCTAGATATATTCACTCTATTTGCTGCAAGAAAATTTTTGTTCATCTCTTAAACGATGAACATCCAAGCATCTATTTTAAAAATATTTATTTGTCATTGTTTTGAATCATACTGACAAGATTGTAATTGTTTGGTCTTCCATAATTTACCCAAAGATTATATGGTTAATATTATAATAAATTTTGTTTTTAAAAGTACCATATGTGAATAAAACGGAAAGCTGTGACAAGTGGAACTGACACATTTAAGGTGACTGAAATGTTCTACACCACGATTGCAGTGATGACTCCACAACTGAATTTGGATAAACTTATCAAACCCTACCCTTTAAATTGGGGGATTTTAGTATATAAAGTATACCTCAAAAACAAAAAAACAAAAAAATAACCTCACAACACTTTAAGAGAGATGAGCCAATATTTTAAGAAGCCTTGTTATATGATAAGAAATCATCTGACATCCCCCCAAGCCAGCATCAGAGCCCTTGGAAGGGGTGGAGGTAAGGCAGCCGTCACTGCTTGGGATCCAGAAATAGCTCAGATGGGGGTGTTTGGGGCTGCCTTGCAGCTGAGTCCTTTCGACTCCTCCAGGGCCCATTCCTCTCAAAAGAATAGAGAACCCTAACCAACCCTCTCTAGCAGGACTCTCCCTTGCCACAGTTGAAAGCAGCTATTCTCAAATTCTTAACGTACATGCGAAATACCTTAGGATCTTATTAAAATGAATATTCTAATTCAGCAGGTCTGGGGCAAGACCTGAGATTCAGCATTTCTAACAAGCTCCCAGGTGCTGCTGCTGCTTGTGGTCCATGGACCACACCTGGAGTGGAAAGATTGAAAGCCTCGGGCTCTGGCCTGTGGCACGTACATCTCAGTTGTTTCTGTTTCTCACAAACATCTTACTTTTGCAGCATCACCAGCCACACTGTCTGCAGCTCAATGACCTGTAATGCAGACCCACAGCTGCCCAGGTAAGGTGGCAATGACGGGAAGCATTTATGGCTGAATCTCTCTCATTCACGTAGGATGCCGACTGGCTTTCAGTATGAAAAGCGAGGTCTCGTCTACTTTCTTTAGTCCACTTCCTCAAGCATTACTTATTTCACCAGGACATATATTTAAACATTGTTTTCAAACTGTCCTCTCCCATGTCTCTCTCCGTCCAAAAGGGATCTGAGGCTCACCACACTATATAATTCTTCCTCTTTTAAATCCATTTAAAAATATAAACCTTTTACCATCCTTAATTAAATGAGCAGGATAGTGCACATAGAAACTCCCTGAGCTGGAGTTAAAGTGCTCTTTATTATTAATCATGCTTTGATTTATCCCTGTCTCCACCAACCCACAGCTCTCACTCCAAAACTCACAGACATACTGCTGGTCGAGGCAGATTATTTACAAGAGAAATTTAAAATCCAGTACAAGGAAATGAGACGGACTATAGGAAACGTATTGTTTCTGGCCAACCATCTTTTCTCCGGTCCCTCCCTGCTGCTGCTGGCCTCTTCCTCACCCTCTTCTAGCTCTTTTCTGCTGTCTACATTTCCCAACTGTCTCCACCCTCCTACACTTTCCTCCTGCTCTTTTTCCTTCATCTTTTATCTCCCCTAACGGTCCCTGCTCTTGCATCCCACCCCCAGTTATTCCCAAGGGAAATACCTGTATAACGTGAGGGGAGGTTTGAACACGCTGTTGAAGAGACTAGAGCACTAGCCGGGAATGATGGACGGAATGGGCAGCGGCGAGGACCCAACCGAGAATGAAGACCAGGAATTTAAGGTGTCCCCTGTCTACACTGCTGGAACCCCTCAGATTGAGGGGTTTTCCAGGTTAGTGTGACAGAGAGCTAGGGGAAAAAGGAACCAGGGTATGGGCAAGAGAAGGGTTTAAGTGAGGGACTGTGACATCTAAGCTGGACAGAGAAGGAACAAGAGGTTCTCAGTGAGGTTGGGACAGGTATAGTGGTTCCTGACCTGGGGAAGCCATGCTAGTGGGAGGCTTAACTGGAGAGGAAAGGGACACAGAAGAATAATTCTTTATTTAATGAAAGCTCAAATGGAAGGAGACGCGCCTGAAAGCAAAGAGAGAGGGACAGGTGTCGAATCCCTAATTCATATGAAAATTTTAAATATTTGGAAAAATTCAAAATTATCTTTTACAGGAAAATGAGTTTCTTAGAGATTAATTTGCTTTAATGGGGATTCAATATAATTAATAAAACACTTTGTCGATGATTGGTAATAACAAATTTGGGGGTATTCACTACACGTTAGGCCCATGCTAACATAGGGAAGTCTAGAGAGGTTAAGTATTTTGTCTGAGGTCACACAGCTAGTGTCAGAGCAAACCTTGCTAGTCTCACTCCGGAGTCCTTGCCCACCATGCTACACTGTCTGCCAAGGTCAAATGTCCACAGAGAAATGACAGAGTAAGAACAAGACCTAAGCAGAAGACAAAAAACTTAGAATGAAATACATCAAAATGTCAACAGACCTCGTGTTTAAACAGTAAGACTTTGAGTGATTTCTTTATACTTTATTTTATGCATTTTCAAAATGGTCTTTAATGATCATCTTAGTCTTATAATAAAGATATTAAAATAAAAAATATAAAGAACCTTTCAAAACAAATTGACAGGATTATTGTTTCAACTCTTTTTTTTGGGGGGTGGGGGAGTTACATGTGTTTAAGTCCCAAGCTCTGTTTCATTAAGGAGCTCACAAAATACTCACATAAGGGAGCAGAAACATGTAATTATTCAGTGCCAAGTCACCTTCTGAGTCACCAACTTCTGATTCAATTTCAAAATTCTGAGGGTCAGAGGACCATCACACTAGGATCTGGTAGCATGTGATTATGTGCAGCACTTACAAATTGGACTAGAAAATGGAAGGAGTAGTTTTAAAAGGCTGGGCAGGGAGCAGGTGGAGACTGACTATCTGTAGGATTCCTTCCATTTCTTTCCTTGTAGGTAAATCTAAATTCTTTGGTGCAAAGCTTCTCTTAAATTAGCCTCACTGATAGTTAGGTATTTTGTTTTGTCTAGAAAAAGAAATATGCATCTCTGATGGCCAAGTCAAACAATATCTAATATAATCCTAAAAAGAAAGAGGAATTTAAAAGAGGTATGCCGACAAAAATAGAATTTATCAGTTTAGTTGGTGCTTTGTGAAAAAGTTAGCAGGAGGTCTGAGCCTTAATGAGGAAGTTGTACCAGTAAGAAAGAAAGCCGTGTACCACTACCACTTCCTGTTTTTGCCTATAGTTTGTAGAGGGCTGTGGGTTTTGTGGGTGCTCCATTTTTAACTCTTGGCATGTCCTCGTTCCTCTTCTTCCATTCCACAGGGACAAATGGTTTCCCTTCTTCTCAGCCTAGATCCTTTTTGCCTTATCATACTCTAAAGACGTAACTCCTGAGTGACAGAAAAATCCCATGTAACCATTGAAATACAGGAGCATGCTGTTCTTGGTGGGTATTCAGGACTTCCATTCTAGTACATTGGTGGCTTTGGGGCTTCAATCATACTTTCCCACTCCATTTTTGTGGTAACAACGCACATTTAAGGAGAGGTAGGAGGTTTAAGAGGAGAACCCAATGGACTTGCTGCCCTCCTCCCCACCCATTAGTGTTACCCTGGGCAGGACACTTAGCCTCTGTGAATTCTAGTTTCTTTATCTATAGAATGGGGATGATAAATAGGGTTGTTATAAAGACCCCATGAAACAATGTATACTTTATAACTATCTTTTTTTAAAACTCATTTTAAAGAGTAAAAGCTATTCTTAGCTAGCAGGCCACACAAAGAGAGGCTGCAGGTGGCCTGCAGGCTGTTGTTTGCCGACCCCTGATACAGACATAGATCTTTGATACCATGAGCCTAACATGAGGTGAAGTCTGTGGCCATAGAACAAAACAAAACTAACCGGCCCACTCAGGAGCAGTTTTCTAATTAAACCAACTACCACTCTGTGAGTAATAAAATTCAAGCTAACCTTGAAAATCCAACTCTCTGGAAATACTGCCCTACTGTGCTGAAACACACCTAGTCTACTGTCAACCAGACGAGTGAACAGAAAAGGCATTCTGTGCACCATGGAGGTGAATAATGCTGTTAAGACTGTAGACACTATAATTAAGCTAGCTGTCTCCTGCAGGCTAAGACAAATACAGTGTACCAAAATAGAGGTCACACTTCTGTCCTTGGATAGCACCGAGGCACCCGATGAAACTCAGCATAAATAGGATGGAGTGAACTCAGTGCATACACTCTTGCTTGTATACACACACACACACACACACACACACTACCTTTCTGGGGCGAAGAGAATTGAATTCTTGGAACCCCTCATCAGAGGCATCATAGATGATTCACAAACTAAGTAATAGCTGCTCAACTTTTAAAAACAATGGGTGGGACTCATCTCCCACACATGCCAACTCTTTCTGTTTACAAAATAGGCACTCACTGTTAGTACAACACTAACCACTTTCCCATTTCCCTATTCTGAAAAGCTTCCTAATCCAGTGGATTTCAATAGAGTTCAATGGCACTGCCGCTGTCCCTTTCCCATGTGTTTCAGATGCTGGCAAGCCTGAATGTGCCATTTCTCCCCTTCCAGTATTACTATTCCCAAACAAGAGGCTCTGATGCCAGCGAGTCTTGCTGCCAGCAGAAGGACAAAAATTTTCTCTTCAGATCATTTCTAAGGAACCGTGACTATAACTCAAAGAATTTTAAAAACAAGTAACTGAATGGCAAGATGAAAGATGAATGTGACTATACCCACGGACCTCCTAGGATCATCCGGAAGAGCAGGGTTTCCTTATTGACTTCCTCTTAACCACCCCATTTTTATATCACAAGATCCCATTTGGTCTTTCCTTAGGAGGCACAGAACTGCCTGCTTAGGAGTGCACAGAGAAGACAACTTACCATTTATAAGGAATAATTTGGTGAATATCACCCAGACCATCTTTGTTGCCCCTAAGAGCAAAATTATCATCTTGGTAGATATCATTCAAATTTTTTGGAATACGTAAAGTAATACAGCAATGACAGTTCAAGAACAGGCAGGGTTATGTGCAAAGGTACACCAATTTCACTCCAACTCAGAATTTGCTGAAAAATATTTAGAGACATCAGAAAGCAACACTGGGGTAGTTGTTTAAGTTTATAACCCTCCTGATAGAATGAGAAAACCACTTTTGTGATGGGAGAATAATGATCAAATTCCTATAATGTGTGAACAGTGGCTTAGGGCAATGGGTTAGTGAGTCTATAGTTCTAATTCTATTTCTGTCTACCCCTTATGTAGGCTGAATTGTAAAACACTAAATTTAAAGAGAGAAGGGACCTGGTAGTCTGATCTCAGTTTACAGAGACCCTTATATTTTTAGATTTATCCTTACTCACATGGCTATTTACTGGTTTGTTTGTAAACACTAATCATAGACAATACAATGTTGCATCCTTTTGGTGGTAGGATAATTACAAATGGTCTACAAAGGCAAACATTAACAGAGAAAGAGAGAGAGAGAGAGAAAGAGAGAGAGAGAGAGAGAAGAAAGAGAGAGAGAGAAAGAAAAAAACTGGAATTCACCTACAATTAAACAATCCACCATGAAGTGAAGGGAATTGCCATAAACTGACAATGACAATTACTGTCCTTTCTGCAAATAGCAATTTAACAACAAATGCCCTTTTGCAATACAAACCCCATTCAGTATTTCTGAACAGTCTCTATTTTGAGACTGTTAAGCTATTTTGAATTTTCAAATGAAGGAGGCATTCCTAGGAAAGTAAACAATGAGCAGTGAGTCCCGTGCTAACCTTGTGATTATTAACTTGCATCTCCACAGCCTACTAAAAATCTGAGGGTGAACTAAACCCTTCAGTTGATTCCCCCACTCCCATAAGTTTGCAACCATAATGAGAGCCATTGTCTTGCCCTAAAGCCTTTTCTTAGGTTTTGCAAAATCTAATTCTTACATAACCACTCTTTCATTTCAGTAAAAGTTATTGGAAAGGCTGAGGCAATGCATGGTGAAGGCAGCCTCTACAGAAAAGGGGAGGTTAGTGTGGCTGAAGCAGAGACAATCGCACAGAGATGAGACTGAAAATACAGTTTGGAACAGGTGGCACAGCATTGACTGACTCCGCATTCTAGCTCTCATGGTCTAACTATCTACACCAAAAATATTTTCTTTCTCAAGTTTTCTACAGGTAAGAGAAAAAGGAAAACGTCTTACCACACTGGCTTTAAGTTTTCTAAAAACTAGTTTGTTTTTTCAATTAGCCTTTCTACCCTGAATAAACTTTCCAGCTCCACTCCACCCCCAGACCCTCTCTCACTCTCCAGAAACAACCACGGCCAACAGTGTTCTTGTGTATCCTCCCCAAATATTCTGGGCAACACGTACCTATAAACACAATCTCTTACCATGCTTACTCCCACCCAATATTCAGTTTGTTTTCTTGTAATAATACTATGTTACATAGTAATAATAGTCATGGGAAATTTTTCCACATCTGTCCATTTAAGTCTATTTTGCTCTTTTAAGTAGTAGTCTAATATTCTATTTTATGAAACTACCATGGTTATTTAACCAATTTCCTAATGATAGACTTAGTATTATTGGACTTTGCTATTACTTGGTGTTGAATTCTTAATAACAAAAAGTTTAGTTACCTCTTTGAAATGAGTGAAGTTCAAGGGCTCCTAAAGGCAGTGGGAAATCTCAAATTGCACATGAGGGAAAGTCAGGCAACCCACATAACAAATATGAAGCAGTTCAGAAGGCTTATTGGTTTTGTAACATATATACTTTAGGCATATATTTTGCTTGCCATGACAAGGAACCTGACCACTTCTGATCTACAATTTGGTAGACTTGACATTGCCAAGCTATTTTTCATTACAATGAAGGAGATGGGAGTTGGTGCAACGCAAGCAAGATAATTCAGGAACTCTGACTAATTTTACAGGGTGATTTTAAAGATAAATTATATTGGAAAGTAAAAAGTAAGTATTAACTTGCAAGCATCCATTGACAAGAATAAAATTTCTCTCATATTGTACATTAATAATGCAAGTTTGGTTTCTGAAGAAGATATCACTAAAAGGCAGGATAGTGTTTCAGGTCGGGCTAGTTCTAGAGTCAAGCAAGCCTGGATGGAACTCTGGCTCCCCCCTTTCTAACTCGTGATCACAGGTAAGTTATTAAGCCTCAGTTACTTCATCTGTAAAATGGGGCTAATATGTAATTCATAATGCTATGGATGAGTATTAAATAAGATCATGTGGCATATGTAGTTATGGCATATATAGTTACTGTTCAATAAATGTTAATCATTATTTAGTGACTACTAACCATAATACTTTAACAAATACTTACCGTGCAGTGTTTATTATGTACCAGGCACTACTGCCATTCTCTTCACCTCTTTCTTTCTCAAACACACCCCCCCCACACCCACGCTCATTTACTCCTCAAAGCAGCCCTATGGGTTGGTACTAATTAATAAAAGTCTTCTTGCATGCCACTTTTCAAAATGTATTTTTAGATACATTATCTTTTTTTATTCCCACAACCACTACACAAGTGAGATAGAAAATGGACAACAAGACCCCAAAATGCCTGGAATTATAATCAACCAAAACAAAATTTAAACTATTGTTTTATACAGTTTGTAATGTTTCACAATTAACATTTCAAATAGATTGTTGACAAACTTAGTATTTACGATAAACTCTGATATCTCAGAAGTGCCATGAATTACACTTTCCTTTTCACAGTTTTCAACTTAAGGGCTACATTAATAAAATAATAAATAATAATCACATATGCTAAGAAGTTATGGAAAAATAGAAAACATTTATTGCTTTAGCAGACTCTGTATAGTGTAATAAACATCTCACTTACCTAGCACTATGAGGAGATATGTCCTAAAGAGATTGATTTTCTATTAAATGTATGCCTTTAATGGAAATCTTTTTAAAATGTAACAAAATGTAACAAAACAAACCCCACTATTCTTCCATGTCAACACTGATTTCTAATCCCTACTTTTGCTATGATAGAATTATGGAGAAACTGTACAAAAAGACTATAGATAAAGAGCAAGTTACAGTAGCAGGAGATTTCTTTGCCTTTCTGTTGCCTTTGAATTCCCCATTCCTAGGAAAACTCAACTGAATAGGTACCCTTAAAGGTACTTGTGCCTCAGTACATCCCTGAATTGCTGCCTCGGGATACAGCCCCACTTTGTTTCTCCCAAAGAAGATATACCTTCAGAACAATTGTAAATGGAGATTCCCCACTAGCATACTTCTTGTTCCTTGGATGGAATTATAAAGCCTCAGAATTCAGGAAAATACAAAAATCTAACAGCATTCTTACAATAGGGCAGAACTAACTGAATCTAATTGAATTAGATGTGTGTTAAACAGGGATGACAGCCATTATGGTTAGGTCAAAAAAATGAACCCCAAACTCATCCAAGAAAAAGAAATCACACTAACAAGTTTCCAGATGACCCCAGAGAAGCGTTCCACACCCAGCCTCAGTGAGACACAGAGGAGCCTTCCCAGCTGCCTGTCTAAAGAAGCCCGGACAGCCTTGGACTCCTTTTCTGTGTTGGCCAATATGAGTCTGGAACAGGGCCCTGTACCAGATGAAATATCTTGATCCTGCCAACTGCTTCTTGGCTTTGAGCAGCTGTGGGAGCAGCTGGTTTTATAGCAGTCACAGAGTGAGTCCTTATTCTGAGGTAGGAGAGGTCTACGTTTTGTGAGAAACTTAAAGTTTGAGTTTTTATACAACCACCTTTGTGAGCTTTAACCTGAAGATTGGTGTGTTGTGCTTGGTATTCATGTATCTTGCAAATAGCTAAAAGATCTATAATAGCTTCATCCATGGAAATCTTCCTTCAACTATAAAACTCAAGTTTATCCAATTCTTTGCTTCAGTCAGAAACTAAACAGTCATGAGATAGGAGATCAATTATCCCTCAGCCAGTATAATTTAAAGTCAATTGAATTCCAAGAATAGTAGATTGAATACAAGAACTTACTCCTGCTCCCTCCTGATATCCCAGTAAAGGGTTTTTTTTTTTTTTAATTAATTTATTTTTTAAAGGCATAAAGCTCACAGTCAGAACATGAGAGGAGACAAAAATAATGAAATTTTGGAAGCTGGAAAGTAGACAGAACTGAATCTTAAACTGGCAGTGGAGAAAGCCAAGATCAACCCAATTTATACCACAGATTCCCCTAAAAGACATTGCTGATATTACTGGAAGTAGGGGACAATGAAGGGACGACCTAAAACACAGAGGATCTGTTGAACTTCTTTCAAGAAATAGCTACATTCCCCAGACCAGGCTCCTACTCCATAAAGCTGAGTGGTTACCCCCTCTCCCATCCTGGTAAAATCTGAAGATGTATTCTCTGGAAAGTATAAAATATAGGTCTCTGGGTGAGGGACTAGGCACAATTTGTGGGGAAGAGGGGTACTCTAATTAAAACTGGGGACTGGGTGAACACATGTGGGCTGGGATGCTCCCCCCAGCCCCTTTCTCCACTTGATTCCCAGAAGGATGGTAGCCAGGCCCAGACCCTCTAGACAGGGGATCAGAAGCTCTTCTCTGAGTGATCTGCACAGCTAAAGAGGAGAGTCCTGGAGACACTGACACTGGTGGTTCCTAAGTAAAGGGAGTGCATCTCAAGTGTAGCTATTGCCAACAAGCCCCACTCACGCATGCCAGGCTCACATCAGCCTTGTTTTCCCCATTCTTAAAGGCAGCGGACAAGGAAGAACCATCTGACATCTGAGGAAAGTGTCTAAAGTAAAAGACAGAGTCCAAAACAAACAAACAATCAAACAAATCAGCCTGTATCACAGAAATACAATCAGCAAAATCCAGATTGTGGGACTCTCTATGGGACAAATGACCCAGTTTCTTAAACAAATAAATTGCACAGAAAAAAAGAGACAGAGAAATGGTAGAACATAGATTAAAAGAGTCTTAAAACACGTATCAACTAATTGCACTCTATGGACCTTATTTTAGTATTGATTTGAACAACCCAACTATTTAAAAAATATATAAGATAATCAGAGCAATGTAAGTATTGGTTGTATATTTGATGATATTAAAGAATTATTGTTAACTGTTGTTTTCAGGTATGGCATATTAAGGTTATATTTTAAGAGTCCTTATATATTAGAGATATATACGGAAATATTTATGGATGAAATGATATGATAGTTGGGATTTACTTCAAGACAATCTGGGTGAGGGGTTGCCTAAACAAGGCTCTGTGGGATGAAGGGAACATGAAAATATTTTTCTATTATTTTCTGTTTACTTAATGTCTGAAATTTTCCATAAAGGAGAAAAAAACTATCATCAGAATCCTCAGAGAAGACACTGAGATCATAAAACAGAACCAAAATAATATAAAAAAGGAACATTCAGAGAATTTTAAAAAGCTCCTATAAATAAAAAATAATAACAGATATAAAACATTCAATAAAGAGTTGAGGGGGAAATTGAGGACATATCCCAAAAAGTACAGTGAAACATTATGGAAATGAAAACAAAGAAAAGATTAAAAAATTAGAGGACTAGTCCAGAAGGTCCAACATGTGGGTAATTGTTCCAGAAAGAGAGAAAAGAGAAACAGCAGGAAGGAATTCATCAACACAACAAGGTAAGAAAATTTCCCCAAACTGAAAGCTATGGATTTCTAAAAGAAAAGATGCACTCATTACCTGACATAATTGATGAAAACAGGCCCATATCAAGGCACATCATTGTGAAACTGCAGAACATTGGGAACAAAGAGATTTGACAAGTTTCTAGAAAAAAAAAATAAAAACCCCAAAGTCTAGCTATATTTGAAAGATCTGGAATCAGACGCCTATGGGACTTCACAACAGAAAAAGCTCGAAGGCAATGGAGTAATATGTTCAAAATTCTGAAGGAAAATTATTGCCAATATAGAGTTCTATATCCAGCCAAACTACCAATCAAAGGTGACGGCAGAATAAAAACATATTTCAGACATGAAGGTCTCAAATATTTTATTTCCATTCACCTTTTCTCAGCAATAACAGCAAGGAAGTAAATCCAGAAAGAGGAAGAAATGGAATGTAGGAAACAAAGGAGCTAGCAAAGAAGAGAGGTGATAGAAATCCCCAAAATGGTGAAAAAGAGAGGTTTCAAAATAAAAGTTACTCTCTATGCCTCAGTTCCCTTATCTGTGAAACAGGGAACTAACAATAGTACCTACTTCATAGAGTTACAAGGATTCAGCATAAAACACTTAGAGTAGTACTTGGCATGAAGTACGAGCTACAGGAGTTGTTATCATCATTAAAGAATTGACTCTTTATGTTAACATATAACATATATTACAATAACTAAAAAAAAAGAGAGATCAATGTAATACACATTTCTGAACTGAATATACTTCCAGCTTTGGAATGATACAGAACCACAGGGTTCTGAGATTTTTCTTGTGCAATTTCCTCGTTTTAAAAAGGACGAAACTGAAGCTCAGAGTGGCTAAGTAACTTGCTTAACACCACATAGCCATTTAGAAGAGGAGTTGGGACTAGCACTCAGGTGTCTTATGTCAATGCACTAAAAATCAGAAGTGTAGCTTCCCAAGCTATGTCTGCAGCATCCTCAGAGGGTCAGCGTTTCACACATACAAAAAAAAATCACCATAGAAACATGTTGTCCAATTCTGTCATTTTACCCTACAACCTGGCACTTGGATCAAGATATATATAAGTAGAAAGGCAATTTAGAAAGATCCACCCAGGGTGATAAAGAGAGGAGGCTAGAGTTGGGTTTACTGAGCTAGGTTGACAATATGGAAGAAAAAGTATCGAACTCACTGTCCTACCCAGAGTTCTTTAATTCTAGGAAAGACACTTTAGTGGGTTTATACACAAAAATAAGAATATTAATCCCTAATATGACACAGCATGCATGGGTATTTGTGTTCCCGGAGTAATGGAATGGGTAGTAATGTTCTTCCATCTCAATTTTCTATGTCTTTCTAAAGGCATATACACAGTTGTAGGATTGGTAGCCATTGTGGTTACCACTTCCAAGGAAATGATGCTCCTGTCAAGAGGACACAACAACAAAGACTATTAAGCAGGGTCAATGAAGAGCATAAGTATAGGGTCAGGAAGAAAGGCAAGATCCTGGGATAGGAGGATTTCCCCTCACTTCACCACTACACTCGTGTAAGGCTCGAGAGGGCAATCAGGCTGCACGAGAATTTTCCTGGTACAAATTCTGTAATCTGTCTTAATCTTGTTCCAACTGAAAATAAGCCCTCTCTATATTTGCAGAAAGTCCCATCCAACAGTTTGAGATGAACTTATTTAAAAAGAAAATTGCCTATTTTCTTTTCAGTGAATCTCAGAGGGAAAGTACATGCTAATTTCTCATCTTCAAAATGTGAAAGTTTCTCTGCTTCTTGAATATTTATTACAAACAAATTTGTAATTACCTTTGGACATAGTACACACTCAACAGCAATACAAATACCAGAGTGGTGACTGGCTGAATTAAAGATCTCTTAATATTTTGACTGTTTAGCTGAGATTTAAAGTGATAAGTAAAGAGTCCAAAAATCCAAAAAAAAAAAAATGGTATTTCCAAATGTTTTAATCCTTTTTACATATGCTTATCTCAGTATTTTTGATTAATAAAAAGATTTTTCTCCTTCCTTTTTCTCATAAGCATTAGGTGCATTTTGGAAAATCATTCAAGCAATACATATAAAAGTATGTACTGGTAAATGAGGCAAATTAATTAAAAAAAGAAATAAAAACTATTTAGAAATTTTCCAATTTCTTCTATGTAATTACAGAAACATACAGAAAATACAGTTTTAAAATTAAAGGTACTATCATGTCAATACTCACAGAAAAAGTAGGATTCCAGTGTTTGCCAGGGCAAAGGCAAGTCCCAAAATCCCACTGCCCATAATGGCATTGCTTAGGTTAAAAACAGACATGCCCAAGGAGGTTGTTCCTGGAATCTGAACAAAGAGACAAACATTCACACTAATCAAACTAGTCCCTAAGACAGTTCATCAAGCCAAAGCCTTTAAAGCACTACTAGGAAGCAAGATGGAAATAAAATTCAAGAAATCCTTTTTTAGTGATCTAGTTGGGTTTTCTAAAATGGGTTTCAGGAGAAAATACATAGGATATGAGGAATATCCTGGTGAATATAGGTAGCTATGCTTTTGGCACTATGTTATATGAATTAAAAACATCTATCCAAATTTATGTGATAAAAAATAAGCATATTCTATTATAATGATACTTACATATTCATCACATTTCTTTTTTTCCAAATGGCTGTTTGTGAGACTTCTTCTACTTTCACGATCAGAAATAAATTTGCTGTAAAGACATGCATAATACATTTAACCTCATGATTTGAAGCTTAACATCATGACTAAATGTTTTATTACTTACCAAAGCATATTACACATGAAAACTTCATTGCTTCCCTAAGAGCCTACAGCCCTATTCAACCACCGCCTCTCTCTCTCTCTCTCTCTCTTTTTTTTTTTTTGCCAGTATTAGTTGTCTACATTCTTGTTTTACCAGATAAACTGTAAGAGCCTCGAGGGCAGGTACTTTGCCTCATTCATGTTTATATCTCTCACTCTACCTAGTACAAAACAATGCCAATAATAGGTGCTCATCTTGAGATGATAACCATAAATCAAAAAGAGCTATATATTTTGAATCATTTTAACAATAAATTTAAATACTATATATAATAAGTTAATTTTTATATAGATTTTTCTCTAAGTGGAAAATTAGATAATATCAAGACTACTACAAACTTGGTATTTAAAAGAATACTGGAGGCAGGTTTCCTTCTGAGCTCATATTCTTGGAGTACAAAGGTATTAAATAGAAATTCCCTCTCCCCTGCAAAAAAGAAAACAACTGTTTCACCATCAAACATTCCTTCAGCACCTGCTATATGCAAGTGACTGGAAGAACCAATGGAGAGACATGGGGGTATGCACCAAGTGATACAGACACTAGGCTATAAAAGTTCAGACTAGGAAATTATGGTTGGGGGGGCGGGCAAGGCATATGGTCCATGGTTAGGGTCAGAGCCAGCCAGGGCTTTAAGAAAGCAGGAGATTTAGAACTTGAGTTCAAATCCTCGCTAGCTCTGAGGGCCTGGGCATGGACCTTAGTTTCCTCATCTATGAAATGGCAGTAACACTATTACATTGTATCATCACGTTACTGGGAGAATTAAATGAGATAGCACATGTTAAACATCAGTCCCTCATCTGGCATGGAGTAAGAGCAATAAATGTTAGCCATTCCTCTCCATGGGGGAAGTGGGACTTGAGTTGGGATGGGAATGATTCAGATAGGTTGAGTGAAATAAACTATGTAGAAACAAATAGAAGTAATTCAAAAAGCTCTAAGAACAATCAAATATATTCAGGGTTAATATCAGAACTTTCTGGCCTCAGGTTCTAATTTTCAAAAATTCTCCATTAAAAAAAACAAATGCTTTTGTCAAAGAAAAGTTCCCACATAGGAAAACTGCTGCGTGTATTAGTAAGACATGTGAGGGATGCTTTTTGGCTAGTCTAGGTCTGGAAATTCAATTATCTGGTCATGGTAAGAACTAATCACAGTGAATTTTTCCTTAGTAAATGTACAACTACATGAACTGGACTATCTTAAAGAAGCATATATCTTTAAACTGTACCTTGTATGTTCATACACTTTTTTTGAATGCTGCTATATTTCACAATAAAACATTTTTAAATGAAACATGTATAACATTGATGTTGATTTTATTTATCTACCTTTTTCATCTTTAATTCAAGGGATCTGGTTCTCTCTGGCATTACATCTCCAAGTTTGTGTTAATTCACCAGGATAAACCAAAAATAGGCAATATACATACTACAGACTTACTCTGAGACCATCACTCAGTATAAGCTGCACAATCTGCAAACCCTGCCTTTGCCTAGCACCTGCCAGTCATTGTGAGAGATCAAAAGTATGTGGAAGAAAAACTTCGGTTTTCTGAAACACAGGAGCTGACCCTCCAGCCAAGGGAGGACCATACCAGCTAACACCAGTATAGGAATGTCAGGCTGTGCAGATTAAGGTGAGCTAAGGAATCCAAAGAAGAAAACTCCAGTTTTGAGTGGGATTAGCCAGGGGAAATTTAAGGGCAGAAGCCTGAGAAACAGTATTGCATATTCTTAGCAAAAGACTGACATAATGAAAGCAATATCTTTGGAGACCAGCTCTGCCAGCTGTATAGCATTGTTGTTAATGATTGCTTTGGCTTTTCTTTTGACCTTAATGTTTTAAATCTTTCCACAGAATTGAGGTTTACAGATGCAGCTGCAGAGGGGCAGGGGAAAGCAGCCTTCCCTTTCACGAAGCCAGTTCAAGGAAACGTGGGTGATGGACTTTCCAAAATGAAATTGACTCATATTTAAGTGTTGCTGTTAAATAAAAGACTGTACAATGTCCCTTGGTGAGGGATTGGTTCCAGGACACCCCTTTCCCCACTGCAGATACCAGTCCCTGACATAAAATGACACAGTATTTGTGTATAACCTAGGCATATCCTCCCATGTACTTTAAATCATCTCTAGATTACTTATAATACCTTATACAATGTACATGCTATGTAAATAGTTGTTATACTGTATTTTTGTATTATTCTTTGTTGCTGTATTGTCTTTTTTAATTTTTTTCTGAAAAATTTCTATCCTCAGTTGGTTGAATTCACAGATACAGAACCCACAGATATGGAACCCACAGATACAGAGGGCCAACTGTATTTAATCAGCCTAATTTAATAACTAACTCAAGTCTACTAAATCTTTATCCAGCAGGTCCCCCATTTGCTTTTCTTGTGGAGGAACTTATTTTCCAAAGAGAATTTCCATTATTTTTAAATTAAGGGAAAAGCCTGAACATTTTCAAACAAACCAAAGCACCAATAAACCACCTGTTACAGCAGATCTAAGTTTCAGGCTTGGCAACAGTCCCCAGGGTTGGTGGCAGAGGACTAGTGGGCACAGAAGAAAGGGACACAGGCACTGTGACACGAGGGGTCACTCAGCAGGGTCAAACACTGTGCAATTGAAGGGGGTGAAGAATAAGGTCCCCACATGATTGCCAGCTATTTCCTGCAGGACTTATGCAGAATGAGAATCATGATACTTACTGACAGAGTTGATTTAATGACTAACCATTAAAAAGTACATTAAAACACATCGTTTGTCGAGTGATTCTGTCTCTTTTGGTCCACTTTCTGCAGCAAGATTTAATAGGTTTTCCCAAAAATCTCCACTGGCTCCCTCAATGAATAAGTTCCAAGTACAAACTCCTCACCCTGCAATTCCAAGTACTACTTAATTTGATTTTGCCTCAATGTTCCAATCTTAGGTCCCCCTACCCCTCCTGAGAAGGGATGAGGGCTAACACAAGACCGGTGCATTCTCAGAGTAGAGACTAAAAACAAGGCAGTGAGAATCCACTCTCCCCGGAGGAGGCCCTCTGTCCTCCTCTCAGCCAGTCGCCTCCTGCCAGTTCAAAACCCTCATCTTCCTTGAGTCTTCCTACACTCTGGTTTGGAGTTTTTGGACTCTGACCTACTTACTACTTCATCTGTAGCACAGGCTGTGTCTCTGAACATATCTTGCATCCGGAGTGGTTGTGTAGTGCTGTCTCTTCAGCTCCTCCTAATAGGTACCTACGCACACAGCAACTCAGAGGAACTCTCCACAAACTGAACCTGCATCTTCTATTTAGAAATTAGGGAGTAGCTTAGGCTGCAGGGAAAGTTAGCTCAGTGAGGATGAAGTACTTAAAGAAAGCCTCTTTGTTCTCTTCATGGTTATTTCAACATTTTCTTCTCATTAGCCTTTAAATCTTTGTATTTCTGAAAAATTTTTAAAAATAGATAAAACCAACCTTTTTGTAATGTAAAATTCCATTCAAAATAAATAGGTCAAGCAGCTTATCACAAGTTTCTGCTATCTCACCATTTTAAAAATGCAATCGCTTGTTAAAAAGCATGACCTCTGGCAATAAAATTGACTAAAAATGTGCTGTAGAAGAAGGTGCCTTTGACATGTGGTCTCAGGATGATAAAAGTACTAAAAAAAAAAAAACAGTTTTCACTGGGTGGGTCTGTAGCCATAAAGCAGAATTTAATTAACCATTAGGTAGCCAATTCCTCTGTGAATAAAACAAAACAAAATAAACCCTACAATGGTGACCCTGAATAGACAAATTTGGTGACCCTATATAGACAAAGCCTTAGCAAGGATGTAGGCGTTAGTTACATTGTCTAGTGTGATGAGAAGCAAGCAATATAAAGCTGTTCTTTAAAACCAAAAAGAAACCAACAACAACAACAATCCAGTTAAGGATGAGTTGTACAATAGGAAGATAATCTTCCTACTTTAATCTCTACCAATCAGGTTCTTACTAGATTATAGTGTTTCATTTGAAGATTCACAACACAGAAGAGATGAGCGGTTGAACTTAAATGACCTTACGTAGTCCTTTCCCTGAAATGCTGACGTTCTATAAAAAAGGAAAAGAAAATGGGAGGAAAGAAGTAACAAAGAGATTGGAAAATGATTAAAAACATGAATTAAAGAAATAAGCATTTAAAGAGAAGACTGAGAGGTAAGCAAAGCCTTATTTGGTGGACAAGCTCCACTGAAAATAGGAGAAAAGAGACTTTAATTGTAACAGGAGCGATTAAAGCAAGGGAAGAATTTTCTGACATGAAAATTGAATACAGGAAGAAGCTGTGGAATCTTCTTCCCTAAGGTATAGAAAACATATTAGAAGAAGGGAAGGGATAACTTTTCAAGGGTCCTCTCAAATGATAAAAATTTAGTCCATGAATTCTGAAAGATGTATAGGATGACAACAACAAAAAGCTGATTCAGGGTGAAGTGATTAAGAGTTGCTTCAAATTCTTTTAAGAACAAATCTTAATGAAAAACTCTCAAATTTTGTTAAATAGTTCCTGGGTCATAACAACAATAATTATACATAGAGATGAGAACAAAAGCAGATAAATATTAAAATATATGCATATTTGTCTGGATACACCTAGGATAATCTACTAATATTTCAACAAATTTAAGGTAGCAATAACATGCAATTGTCCAAAACCTAAAGCAATATTACTGCTCCTTGGGGTGGAGAAGAAATATGCGCTTGCCAAAGAAAGAGGGTGGCATTTTTATTCATACGGACTTTTCTCATACTAAGAGGCTTACTATCGCCAGGCACTGTGCCAACTATTTTACATGGGTTTTCTCATCTATTTTCACAATAATTACATGCGGTTGGTATTATTTTAGCTCATTTTTGAAAAATTAAGTAACTTGACCACAGTTACATTACTAATAACTAAACTGTTGTGGCAGGATTTGAACCTAGGCAGGCTGAGTGCAGAGCCTGAGTTCTTAACCTACAAACAGTATTGCATTAAACATTCCCCAACAATCCCATAAGGTAAAGTATTATTATTATCCCTGTCTTACAGGAATCAGACTGAGCCTCAGAGCACAAGGTCATATAGCATCTATGATTGAGCCAGGATTCACTACAAGTCAGAATCCAAAGCCATGAGCTTAACTACTCTCTGTCTCTCTCTCTTTCAACCCATATTTTGTAATGTCCACCCTGCGGCAGGCACTATGATAGGTACCAGGTACCAGGGATAATATAAAGATAAGACAGGCCCTTCTCTCAAGGAGTTCACATCTAGAGGAAGAGTCTAAAGCTTGCTACTGCAAGTGTGGTCCATGGACCAGCAGTATGGGCATCACCTAGAAATCAGTAATTCAGGAGGCCCATCCCAGTCACATGGAATCAGAATCTGCATTTTAACAAGATTTCCAAGTGTTTCATATGCACATTAAAGTGTCTGTAGCACCAGTCTAAAGGACATTTTATAATAAAAGGTTTTGCCATTCCAGGTATAGGTTTCTATGACTACAACCTAAAAATTAGGGCATGAAATAGAACAACTGAACTGGAATAAGGGCAAGTGTCTTAATGCCCACATGGTTCTACTGTATTTTTAACTAAACTTTAAAAATGATTCTTATCATATCCTAGTGAGGAGTTTCCAAGCAAAGCTATCACCTAGATGCCAGGTAATCTAAGATCAATGTTTGTTTTAAACATTTTCTCTGGCTTCCTAAAAAGAGGCACTGTTAGCTACAAATTCACTGTTTAGGGAGGGATGGTTCTCTTAGACTTATATAATTGGGCCCACCTTCCTCCCACGAATGAGAAAGCTGCAAGAAGTATAAGGGGTATTTATTTACTTAGAGATAGGGTCTTTCTCTGTCACCCAGGCTAGAGTGCAGTGGGGTCATCATAGCTCACTGCAACCTCAAACTCCTGGGCTCAAGCAATCGTCCTGCCTCAGACTCCTGAGTAGCTGGGACTACAGGCACACACCACCACGCCTGGCTAATTTTTCCATTTTTTGTAGAGGTGGGGTCTCACTGTTGCCCAGGCTCATCTCGAACTCCTGACCTCAAGCAATCCTCCTGCATTGGCCTCCCAAAGTGCTAGGATTATAGGTGTGTGCCACCATGCCCAGTCTTGAGGGGTATTTAGGTGTAGCTTTTGCAGGAATCATGGACTACTAAAATATGCCAATACATTAAGCCAGGTCACCCAATAGGGAACTTAAATAAAATTGGCAGGGGTCTTTTTAAAATTTTATTTACCTTTATTAGCTTCATGCTATAATATGTTGTTTTTAATTTAATTGTCCTAGAGCCAGAAATGAAGCAAAATTCATGAACTGAGTCAGTGATGGAGGGGAAATAAAGAAATCAACACATCACACTGCATTTGTGGAACCAAATTCTACAAAACAAGTGGCCAACACCCAACAGCTCTCCCTCTGTGCCAGTTCATTCCTCTGGTGAGACACTGAGGGGAAGGGAGCTCATGTGGGCAAAGTGCCCAAGTCTGGGATGAACACGGGTGTTCCTTCCATATACTGCAAGTGGTAATCACCTCAAAAACTTAACATTTTCAGTAAGTAACACTTTTTAAAATTGAGTTGAGATTCTAAACTGAATATTATAAATGACTCTCACTTTAAGGCCCTCGAGGTTTGAATTGCTTTGAGAATGAAGCTTTGTTATAAAACCAAAATGTCCTGCTTGTGAAATGGTGACAATCCCTTGTACCATTCAGTGGAGGTCAGTAGTGACTACAGAACTCTCCAGCAGTACAGCACCTAAAATGTCACTGGTAGAATTTCATAGAAATATTAAAGACTAACTTTTGTACCAATGTCTAAGCATTTATAACCAGAGGCAGGAGGGTAGAGGAGAAAGACAAGAATTTTAGACAGACCTGTGCGTTGCCCTTGGGCAAGTTATTTTATTTCTCTGAGCCACAGTTTCCTTATTTGTAAACTAAATTTTTACATTTTTCTCATTTGCAGAATCCTTTGCAGGTTTAGTAGATGTGGTTATAAAATACTGGCACTAAATGTATTATTAGTAGTCATTCAGAAAGGAAGTATTAGAGCATACCTGAGTCTAATAATAAGAAAACCTATCACTAACACAGAAACATACTGCTGATATAAGAAAGTTGGCTGGGTATGGGACTAAACGTCTAGGCATTTAAGGGAGGAAACTAGGAGACATTGGGTCAGAACTTTGAATAGGTTAATGATGGCAACTAATCCAAACCGGGTTCAATAGCTACTAATCAAAGACGGCAGCAATCAAATTCCAAGAAACGCCTGGTTATGATCAATTTCTTAAAACCTCTAGTCATGCATTTCCTTTGCACCTCCATCCAAGTTTAGCATTGTGCTTCCAATTAGCATGTTAGCATCTACCTCTCCTGCCTTCAGCAGCTGCTCCCATACATTCCAGCTGGGCGGTTCCTAAGATACCCAAGCACTCAAAGATCCCAAGCCACTCCAAAATCATTTTTTTTTAAAAACCCAAATTTGGTTTCTTTTAAAAGAAAATGCTCAAGTCAAGGGCTTGCCAAGGTCAGCCGAGTGAAGGGCTTCAGGCCAGCCTCGTCCGGCTTCTAGCCATCCTGCCTTCCCCTTGCTTCTTTCTTCTTGGCATCTTCTTTCTTTCTTTCTTTCACTTCATGCTCTATGAGCATGGGTCAATATTCTTATTTAAAATCCACAACTACAATATTAATCAATGATACATATGAAGTTTTAACAACAGAATTTCAAATGCAACTTTACCGCATTGAATTTAAATGATTGTACAGATGATTACATTGTTGGATCATAAACCCAAATTTGTGAATATAAGGTGATGTCCAATGTATTTATACATCTTTATTAGACTCAATTGAAAGATTAAAAAAGATGAATAAATTACTTTCCTATTTGCTTCATCTGTTATTGCAGACTATGCCCAACAGATGTCACATAAGAAATTCAAATTTCTCCTGTTCTGAATGTATTTAGTAGATAGCAGCAAAAATATAAGCTTGATACACCTAAAATATGGCAAAATAAAAAATAACTAAACATATGAAAAACATCACTGATTAAAAATAAACTATCACAAGTAAATATATACTTAATTTACTGATAATAAACTTTTACATTTCACTACTAGATGTATCAAAGCAATCTTTGTACATCAAGTTATAGAGGCTCATCTCTAAACTTTATGCCTTTTATAAATTTCCTTCCATTTTTAACTATAAAGTGAGTCATGTTCCATAATCTTAATGCTCAGGTTTATAGAAATAACATGTTAGCTGCAGGCAATGTAGATGCCCTTTTATGAAACAGTGTGTTTAAAATGAAAGCAATTCAGTTATTTTAATGTGTCAGATCACAAGGCACACAATATAGCTGGGTATAGACTGCACAGACACAAAAGCACCTTTGATTTAGCAATCCAGCTTAATAAAAATGCAAATCCTCAATAAATGGCATCACCAGGGATCAACGACCCAACCTGGTGGTCAACCAGCAAAGGACAAATTTGTGTTTTGAAATTTTGCAAATAGTTTATCCATCAACTGCAAGAGATTAAATCAATCTCTTCAATGAAATCACTCCATGTCACGGAATTAGGGAATTAAAAACTCATACTCAGGGGATTAGGGTTAATCCACCTGCTATTATATTTCCTCATCAGAAATGAAAGATTTCCAGAGTTCACATTTTCTCCCACATGGATGACTGTGGTTTAAACTTCTGAGGGGTCACTGATATCACCAATAGTATAAAAGGGAGGGAAAGAGTTTCAGGGGTGCAGCATCACAAGCCAAAAAATCAGAAGACAAACCCAACTTCAAAAACAAGGCCAATACACCCATGGGAGCCTCACTGGGATACTCTCAGTGAGGTGGTAGGGACCATGGAACAAAGCAGAATGGCAGTGAATTGGTTTTTTAAATATGTCCATTGGCAAATCCCCTTGTACAACATTTTGATATTTCATGTGATCCTGAATTCCATAAGATGACTGTAACCTAGTTAACAGCCAAACTACAATGTGCCCATGTAAGTGAGCATCCTAGTAGTATCCCAAGAAACATTTTACTAATTTACAATATTTTGAAGACCCACAGAAAATACCCTAGAATGACACTTTTTCAGATATTCTCTTATTCCCTTTTCACAGACAGGCCTCACATTACTCCTTTTCACATAGTTGCCTACCTAGAATAAAAGTTTCAGGATCCCTGGTTTCAGAATCCTGTTATGCACCACAACATAAGCACTTCCTAATATCTCAGGTTCCAGGAACCTCATCCTTCCTGCAAGGCCTTTCCTGGAAGGTAGAGAGCCTGGACAGGGAGATTTGAGCCCCATGACTCCTGGTCTGAGGCTGGCTCTTCTAGCCACAGTGGTAGTAGTGCTAAAGACAGGCCCGTTTCTGCTTTAGTGCCTTCATGCAGCAGCAATGGTTTACAATCTGTCTTTGCTTTGCAAAAACTGAAATGCATCAAAGTGACTGAACCCCACTCTCACCCTTAGGTGCAAATGATAAAAGTTGTCCAAATGGGCTAGACTGGGTAATCTCTAGGAGTCTTGTTCCACTGACTTTCTCTTGTAGGACTACTTCAAAGGCCACTGAAGTGATATTACAAGTCTGATAAGTTAATTCAGTGGATGGCATTTCCAATCTGGGTTAAGGAGCCTTTATTTTGGTCTACAAACTGGAAGGAAATAGGGCACCAGACAAAAATTTTCTGAGGAGAGAAAGGATTGACTAATAATAGATCTGGAGTCTACTGTTTAAATTTAAACTTTCATATTAAAAATATGTGTGTCTGTGTGTGTGTGTGTGTGTGTATGTGTGTGTGTATATATATATACACATAGTCATTTAAAGAAATAGACAAAAAGGCAAAAGAATAAAAAGAATAGATGAAGTCCTGGCCACTAAAATTATGTCAGTATTAGGCAAATGCCAGTACACAGAATAAATTTTTATGGTTATAAAATAACCTCTCTGAAATCTAACTTGTTCTTGAAAATGAAAACAGAAAATGAAGGGGAAAATTAACAAAGTTAGTGACACCTATCACCAAAGTTGGAAAATATTATTTATTCAATTTATCATATATTTATTGGGTGCTAAGTGGTGAAGGGATTCAAAAAGGTTGAAAAAGGTTAAATTCAAGGATCTGAGGCAGCATTACTGTGGAATCTTCAGAACAGACATTGTAAAAGAAATTCTGCCACCCAAATGTAGGCACTGCTAAGATTTTGATGCATTTTCTCCTTTCTCTTTCTGTCTCTAGCTCCACCTCCTTTTTTATTTTATTTTATTTATTTTATTTTAATGACGGGGATTTTAGATTGTTTTTAACCTATTTTTTCATGGAATGTAAATATATTGTAGGCATTCTGAAGAAGAGAAGTTTTTTTTTTTTAAATAGTTCTTTATTAATAAATAAATAAATACAGGTTTGGCTAGAAATATTGGAAACACAATTTTGCAAATGAAGCAAAACAAGCTAAAAGAAACAATTCACCTGTTATCTCAGCAAGCAGAGATGATCACTGTATATATATTGTTGTATGGTCTTCCAGGGTTTTTCTATGCACGTAGATATAGTGCCTGGCATGCAGTAGACACTCAATAAATATCTGTTAAATGAAAGAATCAGTACGAATAAAAAATACATACACATTTACAAAAACAGAATTCATACCAAACAATGAGTTTTTAAAACATTTTTTTTACTTAACAAGGTATCACCTCCTATCCTGAGTTATGTCACTAAACACAGGTCTATACCATTACTGTTAATGCTTGGTTAACTGCCTGACTGTGCCAGAAACTGACATCCAACCCATTGTTGCTGGACATTCAGAGTGCTTGGTGAAGTGGAGATTGACAGGGGGAGATGGAACCTGAGCTGAAACTTCTCAGTGGAAAGAGAACTTGGTCAGTGGCACAGAGGTAGGAAGTACAGACTGAGTTCAAGAAACAGAGAATTATAGTTTCATTGAAAGATAGAAGCAATCATCAGACTATACAATTAATTAAAAGGCAGACTGGGGTTATGGTGTGAAGGAAAATCTTGATGTTAACTCAACCATAATTACCATCTCTCAACATTTATAATAGGTTACAAATTACAGTTAACTCAGTACAGAACATTTCTGATCCTTGCCACAATCTTGTGAGGAACTTAAGGCAAACATTATTATCTTGGTATTATTATTGGTACATTTTATTAACAGTACCAATGTATAATACATAAACCTACTCTTTACTCTGCATGGTGTTATGTATCAAAGGACAGGATACACAAACTTGTCTGTCCTTAAGTCACTTAGAGCCTATTAAAGCAAGCAAGACCATCCCATATAAAATGACAGTGTACCATAAAATATTTGCATGATAGAAACCAAATTATACGGCAGAACAAAGAATAAGTCCAGAAAGATTTCAGAGGCATACATATATACACACTACATACATGCATGTATACATGAAGGAAAGAAGGAAGGAAGGCAGGAAGGAGGAGAAATAAGTGAGGCCTGGAAAACCCGGTAAGGTTTTACAAAGAGATAGGACTTGAACTGTGTCTAAAGATAGGTAACATTAGAGTTGGAGGATAGGGAAAGCATTACTTATACTGGGAACAGTACTGATATACTAATTGCTAATACTTTGTGGTAGACTGGCCACTCAATATTTGTTCCCACCTCTTTCTAGTCCAGTCCTGCAAAGGATAGAAAGTTGAAAACTACATTTCCCACACTCCCTTGAAGCTAGAGCTCTACACATGATTTAAATTCCACCTATCAGACAGCAGTGGTGGCCAGAGCTGGTATAATTCCAGCAGGTGCAGCAGGTAGCACTGGAGCCAACAGTTGTAACTGTGATTCCTGATCATCAAATTTGGCTCAAGTGATGTGTTCCTGGAGCATGCAGTTGATAATGGCTTCCTGGTTTCCTGACTTCCTAATGGAGGCACAAATAGCAGTTAATCTTAGCAGGCCAATTGAATGGTGTTGTTATGGTCATTATTCCTAGAGGCCCAGCCTAGAGTCTGCTCTGCCAGCAATTCTAACAAATTTATAGGCACTTGATTCCTTGTACTAAATCCCTTTTGCTTAGCATAGGTAGAAAGATCTCTGTTAAATGCAACTAAACCCTGACTGACATCCTTAATTTGATTTATTCCTTCCTTTTAAATTTTTGTATTATGGGAAAATTTAAAACATATATAAAAGCAGTCAAAATAGTATAATGAATTCCCATGTACCAACTTCAACAATTATCAATTCAGGCTTGTGTTGCATTTTTTTTTTACCCCTACCATCACCTGGAATTATTTTGTAGTAGATCCTAAATATCATATCATCTGTAAATATTTCAGCGCCTATCTCCAAAAGGTAAGAAATCTCTTCTTAAACAATACCACCACATCACTATCAAACCTAACAAATAGCAATAACTCCTTAATATCACTACATATTCAGCCACATACACTTCATTTTAAAATTTGTTATGAATCATTGTTGGTTTTTTATTATGAAGAACTAATACAATCACACCTCTCCTAGCTCAACTCCTGAGAATCAATTATGATAGCTAGGTCAGTGGTTTTGAGAAAGTGTTAATAGACATTTCTCTGAAAAAGACATAAAAATGGCCAACAGGAATATAAAAAGGTGCTCAACATCACTAATCATCACTACTCATCAGGGAAATGCAAATCAAAACCACACCTCACACCTGTTAGAATCACAAAGTCAGGAGACCAGAAGTGTTGGCAAGGGTGTGGAGAAAAGGGAGTCCTTGTATACTGTTGGTGGGAAGGTAGATTGGTGCAGCCATTGTGGAAAACAGTAGGGAAGTTCCTAAAGAAATCAAAAATAGAACTACCATATCACCCAGCAATCCCTCTTCTGGGTATATACCCAAAGGAAATTAAATCAGCACCCTGTAAAGATATCTGCACTCCCATGTTCACTGCAGCATTATTCACAATAGCTCAGATATGGAGACAACTGAAGTGTCTATCAATGGATAAATGGATAAAGAAACTGGAATATATATACACATATACAATAGAATGTCATTCAACCTTAAAAAAGAGGGAGAACTTGTTATTTGCCACAACATGGATGAAATTGGAGGACATTACACTAAGTGAAACAAGCCAGAGACAAAGAAAAATACTGCATGATCTCACTTATATGTGGAATCTAAAAAAAAAAGTCAAATACACAGACTTAAAGAATAAAGGAGGGGTTACAGGTAGTGGGAGAGGAAATGGGAAGATGTAGATCAATGGAGAAAAAGTTGCAGATACGCAGGATGAACAAGTCTAGAGATCTAACGTACAACATGAGGGCTGTAGTTAATACAGGTTGAGCATCCCTTATCTGAAATGCTTGGGGACAGAATGTTTCAGATTTCAGATTTTTTTCGGATTTTGGAGTACTTGCATAAACATAATGAGATATCATGGGGATGGGGCCCAAGTCTAAACACGAAATTCATTTACGTTTCACATGCACCTTAAATACATAGCTTGAAGGTGATTTTATATAATATTTTAATAATTTTGTGCATGAAACAAAGCTTTCACTGCATTTTGGCTGTGACCTGTCACAGGAGGTCAAGTGTAGAATTTTCCACTTGTAGCATCATGTCAGTGCTCAAAAAGTTTTGGACTTTGGAGTATTTTGGATTTTCATATTAGGGATGTTCGATCTGTAATATGGTATTGTATTTGGGATCTTTGCTAAAAGAGTAGATTTTAGGTGCTCTTGCCACAAAAAAAGGGGTAACCATGTGAGATAATGGATATGCTAATTTGCTTGACTATAGTAACCATTTCACAATGTATATATACATATACATATATACACACACACACAAAAACAAGAAACTATTAAGCCTAAGGCCAAGAATGTTCCTACTCTTCTGGGCCAGCTCATCCCGTAACTGACTAAGTCTGTTGACTCACTTGGAGTTCTTGGACCTCGTGGGTCTTAGATGATGATGATATGGATCTATGAACTAACATGAATTTATATTTCAAAAGGCCTCAAGTACGCTAAACAGGTTAACTAAATTGTCAGGTATCCTTACTTTTAGCTAGATTGTATTAAGTTGATAATCCTAGGTTCTAATTAGCAATTTTATATATTTTTGAGTAATACAAATAGGAAATTAATTACTGTATTAAAGTTAATACAGTAACTTTTAGGTGCAGAAGCACCTAAAATCTACTCTTTTAGCAAAAATCCCAAATACAATATGATATTACAGTCAAAACTCATTAAACAGTAAACTTAAGATCTGGACATCGCACTGCATATAATTTATACTTGAAAATAAAAGCTTAAAGTTGATAATCAAAATCTTTGAAAACTTGGGGTCCTTGGAAGATGGGGAATAATAAAAATGGCATTCAGTAGTGAAAAGACTGGGAGCTAGTAAGCAGTCTCTGAAGAATAAGTGTTTTTTTTTCTGTTGTTGCCCAAGACTGATGATGGCTTACCAGTGCTTAAGGTCTCAGCTTCTCCACTAGGACCTTGTATTGCTACTTCCCCTCTCTGGCTTCCCTGACTTCTGGACATCCATGATTCTCAGAGCTCCTGATCTTGAAAGTAACTTTGTCTAGAACGTTGAACTACCCCTCCCTCTCTTTTTTTTACTGCCAACAGTCTCTGAACTACTTGCTCTTCATCACTCCCCTGAAATCATGCTTGACTGGCAAATTCTGGCTTTACCACTTAGGAGCTGTGTGGCCCCAGGCAAGTAGGTTAACTTCTGTTTGCCTCAGTTTCCTCATCTGTAAAATGGAGATAAAGTAACACCCATCTCATACAGTCACAAAGATTCCACTATTTGGTCCACATGCAGCACCCAGAATAGCCTGGGTCCCATAAGCTACTGTTACTATCGTTCCTATTTACTGACCTCTCCCAAGTGACCCCTCACTGCACCCCCTAAGTACAGCTTTTGGCCTCCTTTGCCAGCTCCCGTCCTCCTCCCACCTTTAGTGTAGAAGTCGCTCTTTGGCCCTCCCTCTTCCTGCTCTGTTCATTCCAAATTCTTTCCTTTTTAGGGCTTCATGCCTGTAATGTCAGCTTTCATCCCACAAGGGCATCTTTCAGATCTTTCTTCCCAGTCTTTTTCATTTTATAAAACTAGAATTCCTTTGCATAAATACTGCTTGATAATGATCATGCCATTTAACATGTCACATGTTTCATCATCTGTAAAATGAGAGGGCAGGAGGGAGAGATGATCTATCAGGTTCCTTCCTGGTCAGAAAATTTTCCATAAATTTTTTTCAGACTCTGGCTACCTGGCTGGACCGCTCCATTAAGATGCTTGCCATTACCTCAAACTTCACACGCCTAAAACTGAACCTATCACCTGACCCTCACATGCCAGCTTTTCTATTTCTGTTAGAGATAATGTGCATTCTCCTGTTACCCAGATTTAAAAGGTGGTATCACTTTAATACAACCTCATATCTACTCAGTCACCAAGTCCTGCCAACATTCCTTCACAACGTCCCTTCCCTTTCTCTTGTTCCTTACAGTTCCACAGCCCTGAGTGCCGCGGTCACTCTTCTCCACACCACCACTGACCCCTACTCTCTCCCTTCTACAGAGGCAGATTCTTCCTGCAAGTATGTATCTTGTGCATTCCTCTCCCCACCTTGCCAATTGTAACTGTTTCTAACGTCTGCAGGATGAAGTCTAATCTCTGGAACCTTGAATTCAAAGCCCAAATTGCTCAAAACTCTGCCTTTAATTTTCTCTCCCACTGCAATCCTTCTGAACCTTCCATTCCTGCAACAGGTCTACTCTTACGCAGTTTTCTGCTTTGTTCAGGCCATTCCCCAATCCTGAACACACTCTCCCCACCTTGCCATTGAGCCTGTGCACCTTAAGCATGACATTTCTTTCAGAGCCCAGCTTGCTTGCTTTTGTAAAAAATTTCAAGCCAACCTCTTCTGTGATGCCTTTCTCCAATGACTAACCCATGGTTGATTATTTACCTATGATGAATTCTTACAGCACTTTTGTATAGATTATTCATTGACTTATAGCAAGGGCTCTCTTATATTTTAATAATCTTTTTATTTACCTTTTCAACTCCTTGGGGACAAGGACCATAGACCTTTTAAGTCTCCAGCACATAGTGATAGTAAACGTGTTAACAATAAAGACGACTAAATTTATAGAGAAAGCTACGATCACCTGCCTGCAGTCAGTATGTTCTCACAAACACAATGTCCCCATGGGAAACAGAACAAAAATGGGAACATGAAGCAACAACATGTATAGTCCTACCTCAGAGTTTTCATTAAGTCTGCCGCTTAATTTCCTTTACATTTGATCTGGGCATGTAGGATTTATGTGAAAATACATTTAAAACTGCAAAGTACTATATACACGTAAGGTACTTATCATTAATATCCCAGACACTATGCCTGGAATGTTTAAGAATTCTTGGCATGATTTCTACAAGTCCAGAGAAAGAGTTGTATTAAAGAAGTGGTTCTCAACTGGGGACAATTTTGCTCCCTCCCCACCCCCAGGAGATATTTGGCAATGTCTGGAGATATTTTTGGCTGTCACAAGTGAGGAGTTCTGCAGGCACCTAGTAGAGAGAGGCCAGGGATGCTGCTAAACATCATACAATGCACAGGACAGCCACCCACAGCAAGGAGTTATCTGGTCCATCATGTCCCTAGTGCCAGGACAAGAAACCCTACATTAAAGGAAGCTCAGCAGGGGATAAGTATGGGCCATTTCTTTAAACTTCTTCATGAACTTCCTTGGATAGACTGCCCATTGCATCCTATCTTGTTCACAGTACCCCAACACCTGCTCTCATCACAACATAATTCCTCTTCTCTTCAGGTTCCTATATGATCTTTTAAATATCTGTTATCAGTATGCCTAGCCTATGATGTCTTGGAATTAACCTATCTATATTCAAATGTTTTGAAACTACTCTGATTTTTTTTAAGGCAGAAAATGCCAATAAACTCCAGAAGTTAATGAAGTCAACCTGTAACTCTGGATACAGGAAGACAGACTATATATTACATTTCAAAAAAAAAAAATTCAAAGCTTAATTTAATTAGAACAGTGAGTGTACTAGAGTAGTGTGAACACCAACAAAATTAAAATCTTTCTCATCAATTGAAAAGTAATGGATTTAAATAATTACTAAAAGTGTATGGAGTTGAAAACAGCCTGAAATATTCCAGCCTTTCAGAAAATTCTTTTTCTTTGCATGTATATGTTTTTGTTCTAATGATGTTTCTGACCAAAGATTGCTATTGGACTAAAAACAATCGATGGCAGTTGTTTTTTTTTCTTAGTGGATCATTTTCAAAGATAAGAAGATGGGCTGGTAGACAAATCTCTTGAATAGTTGACTTAGTACAGCAGTAGTCCTCAGTTCCGACTGGACATAGGAAACGCCTGGGGAGCTTTGAAAAAAAATAGTGATAAGGGGGCACCGTACACAAGAGTTTCTGACTTAATTGGTCTAGGACAGGATCCAATCATAGGTGATTTAAATACTCTCCAGGGCATTCTAATGTGCAGCCGGTGTTAAGATCTACAGATTTAACTAACGGTTAAAAACACAAACAGCCAGTGTCCAGGTAGGCAAGATAAATGAGAAAAGCAGACTGGGCACAGGGAACTGGAGAACAAATGTCCCATCTACTTCCCTCCAACTAGCAGTAGGAATGAGCCAGATCTTTCGGTTTTCTTTCAAGAAATGCTAGAAATTGAGATTTTAAGTGAAATTCTGATATTTAAGTGTTGGAAATGAACTCAAAACGATTTTAAAAGAAAGTGTAAGTCACACATAATATGCTCACAGGCTTCATTTAGCCCTATAGCCACCAGTTTGCAATAAACAAAACCAGTTCAATAAGTCAAAAACAACTTTTTCTCTGTGCTCTGCCCTGTCTGCCTCCCGCTCACAGCCTCTTCCTTCCATACCTCGGGCCACAGCCTATTCCTTTCCTTTTCCTTTCCATTGTCTCTTTCTTTTCCTATCTTCGTCACTACTAAGAGATTAAAACTGAGATCTACACATTAAATCTTCATGTCGCTCTGGTTGTATCACTTGGACAGGCTTCTATGCCTGGGAAAATCCAGGTTATAAATTGTAACCTGAGGCTGTGGCTCCATGATGTCAACAACTGGTTGGTTTAGTAAAATCAGGGGGAAAAGTCAGTCAAGCTCACAATTTTGCATTACTAAGACTTTATCAAGCAATATGTAGAGGTCCTCATTTAATTTCTGATTTTTGTTTGTTTTCTTTGCTTTAAATCCAAACCACTGCATATCAGAATTACCCCTGATGGTTTTGCCTTTTTTTTTTTTTTTTTTTTTTTTTTACGTTCCCATACTGGGCTCCAACCCAGGCCAACTAAATCTGAATTTCTGGAGATGGAGTCTGGGCATTGGGAGCTTTTAAAAGACCCCAGGTGAGTCTAATGTGAAGCCAGCTCTGAGAATCACTAATCTATAACCATCCCCTAACTCTGCAAATAAGCAGTATGCTTAACACCATATAACTATCATCTTGAAAAGTTTTTTTTTTCTTTAAGGATTTTCTCAGCTCTGTTCTCACTGTATCTTCACAACTCTAAGGTAGGCAGCTCCAATATGATACTACTATTAGCACCGGACAGATGAGACAATAAGGCATAAAAATGTTAAATGAGTTGCCCAAGGGTATCTTGCTAGTTTTTGGCAAAGACACATAGTAACCTCACTTGAAACAGAGTTTCTTGATTGCAAGTCCGATCCTAGTTTCCCCAAACCGTGTTGCCTTCTCAATCATCGAACTCCTCTACTATTAGTAACTAACCCTGACACACAGGTTATCACTGGAAAATAAATGAACTATGTGATCAAATTTCAGAAATAAGTAAGACAATTTTTTTTTTTTTTTACTGAGCTGTTGATCTCACTATACTGCCAGGCTGGTCTCAAACTCCTGGGCTCAACCTCCAGAGAGGCTGGGACTACAGGTACATGCCACTGAGCCTGGCTAAATTTTTTAATTAAAAAAAAAATTTTTTTTTTTTTAGAGACAAGGTCTTGCTATGTTGCCCAGGCTGGTCTCAAACTCCTGGCCTAAAGCAATAATCCCACCTCAGCCTCCCTCCCAAGTAACTGGGATTAGGGGCACTAGCCACCACACCTGGCTCAATAATGTTTTAAAAGACAATAAGACAATTTAGGGTCAGTGTACCAAGATGTGTTTTTCTGAAGTCTATCAAGGCAATTTTGAATGTGCTTACTTCTATGCCCATCCTTTCTCCACCTCCACAGCATCTTTTATAGATGCATATTCTCCCAGAGACTAAAAAGATTCAGGTAGTTTCCATGAAGATATTATTTTCAGAAAAAGTATTTTTTAAAACATTAAATAGTCATAGAATTTCAGAGGTAAAGAGAATTTTACTGATCAACTTTCTCCACCTCCTCTGACAGATTAGAAAACTGAAGTCCTTTTTAATTCAATATACATGGAATGCTAACACTGTGCCAAACACTTCACATCCATTATCTTAATTAAATCTTCAGGATAAGTCAATAAAATGGGTATCACCACCACCACCACCACCATCATCATCATCATTACCATTTAACAAATGAAAAAAACTGAGGCTTAGAGATGCTAACCACCTTGCCCAAGGTCCCTGGGTACGTGGAAACCTGATGTTTACATTTCACTCAAAGCCTAAACTCTTACCCTCCACCTTCCTCCATCTGGAGTGACGACAGAGCAAAAAGTGAAGGATTAACAAATCCTTATGAAAATGCCAATGCGATCATTAGTAAACACTTCTTCTAAGAGGTGGAAAAGTTGCATCTGGATTAGGCCATCACAAATACATAGGATTTCAGGAGGCATTTCAGTCTAGAATCCACCCAGGTATTGAGGCTCAAAAGTGAGAAGGAGGACATAGGGTGGGTTGAGAGAAAGGGAACACCAGAAAAGAGGCAAGGAGGCAGATTGTGAAGGGCCCTGAGTGACCAGCTAAGAAATTTAGATTTTAATTGTAGGCAATAGAAACCCCCAGAGGTTTTTAGAACCAAGGTTCTTAGAAAATATAAACTGAGTCTTAGAAATATAAATCTCATGGAAGTGTCAAGATTGAATTAGGAGAGCAGGGCTGGGTGCCATAGCTCATGCCTGTAATCCTAGCACTCTGGGAGACCAAGGCAGAACTACCTGAGCCCAAGAGTTTGAGACCAGCCTGAGCAACATAGCAAGACCCCGTCTCTAAAAAGAATAGAAAAATTAGCCAGGTGTGGTGGTGGTACAAGCCTGTAGTCCCAGCCACTCGGGAGGCTGAGGCAGGAGGACTGCTTGAGCCCGGGTGGTTGAGGTTGTAGTGAGCTATGATGATACCACTGCACTCTAGCCCTGGCAACAAAGTGAGACCCTGTCTCAAAAAAAAAATAATGAATTAGGGGAGCAGAGCTTGGTGTGGAGGAGACCAACTATGAACTGGAAAGCTGTTACACATCATTAATTGGCTACTTTACTCTTAACCATGTGTTGTGCTTGCATCTACCCACTCCCCCTAGATTCTTTAGGGCCCCTCCACACCTGTTCCATGAATCTTGTATCCCAGCACACTACTGGAATCACCATGTCTAGGTTAGGTGACAGGGACCTGAACTTGGGCAGTGAGAATGGAAACAAGAGGACAGATGTTAGGAGTATTTCCAAGGGCCTGGTCACTGCTCAAAAGTGGAGAGGGTAGTAAGAGAGGAGAGGCAGAGTAGAAAAAGACTCTAGGGCTTCCAACTCAGGGGAACCGATAACGAGATATGGAAAGGAAGGGATGGTCAACAATATCATAAAGAGATGAACAAGATGGCTTAGCCAAGGTCTCAATCCAACAAGTATTTATTAAGCAGCTACTATGTGTTCGGCATTAGGGAACAATGAGTTAGCTCAGGTTTTGCCCTCAAGTATCACCCGGGGAAAGGAAAAAGCTAGAGTAGCAACAGCCAGATGCTAGTCCTCCTAAGCTGGATACTCCTTTCATCACATAGCCTTAATTCAGGGAGCAACATAAAAAATATACATAAGCAACAGAATACATTTAAAGATTCCAAAACACCTTTAAAATATATTAATCTTATCTGCTGAATTATAGGCAAAACAGAGTGCAAAAAGTTAAGTATTAATATTTGCTATTCCTTCTTGCTGTTCCTTCTGCTGGACCTCTTACCCCAATTATTCAAATAGCTGTTCCCCTCTCATCATTTGGGTCTCAGGACAAATGTCACCCCTTCACACAGGCGCTTCCAGTGGGTCACTCTATTTCAAACATCCTCCCCATCACATGATCTCGTTTTACTTCTTCATTGCACTAAGAATACCTGAAATTTATATACCTGCATTTATACGGTCTGTGTCCCTCATGAGAACAGAAGCTTCACAGAAGCTGGAAGTTTATCTTGTTAGTTGCTGCCAGGTGCATAGTAAGCCCTCGGTAGGAAACGTTTATTGACTGACTACATTTAGAAAAAAAAAAAAGAAAGAAAAAGGAAAGCAAATAAACCTCATCACCTCCTCAACATTAAGACCTCAAACCAAACAGGCCGGTTTCCAGTTGCTTACAGCGACATACTGAGAAGAGAAGTGACTCTGAAAACCAAAGCCATTTTGAGCTGGGGTGGAACCAAAATCCAGGGGGTCTACACCAGATCTGTCCCCCCGGAGTTGACTGTTTAGCATAGATCTCAGGAGTACCCACCCAGCGTGAGATGTTTGACAATGAGGCCAGCCAGCCACCGAGCTCAGGTTTTATTTCCGTTGTCCTTCTGACGTCAGAAAAAGCACGAGTTGCTGCACAGTTTCTTCTATCAAGGTGACAAATTACAGCCTCGCTGGGCCCTGCATTCTGCAAACCACAAATTTATTCCCCCCTCCCCTTATATTGCAAAATGTAAAAACCCAGTGCAGAGATGTCAAATCCCCTTCCCAACGCAAATGAATACCGTTTCTTAGCGGTGGCGTCTTTCTCACTCTTACTACATACATCACCATGGACTCGTCTGAGAAAGTACGTGGTCCTGGCGGGGCAGTTAGGTTTCCACCGGAGAAACAGGATTGTAAAAACCCCAGGTCCGTGCCGCAGAGCAAGACAAAGGACTCAATTGTAGCAACACCTTCCCCAGCCGAAGGCAGCCGGTGAAAGGCACTGGGAACGGCTTGACGCGGTTACCGCGAAATTCCTTTTGCCGCCATATGCACTTGTGCAGTCTCTAACCACAGTTTAGCACAAACCCAGAAGAGGGCGATTTGGCAGAGGAGTCGCGCGAAGGCAGCCGCGTAACCTGCCGGGTCCCAGTGGGTGCTGAGAAGCCCAGCACTCGGGGAGATGGATTAATTGGGGGGTGAGGGGCGCGCACGAGGGCGAAGGCGCGCTTTCCTCCTGGCATCGACCTAGTGAGTTTATAGGCAGCCTGTGGTAACGTTTAGGGACGCGAGCGAGGTGTCGCGGGTGCGGGGAGGAGGTGGGACTGGAGGCGAGCGCCACCCGCGCAAGCGGTGGCCTTTTGTTCGCCGGCTCAAGTGGATCCCGGGTTCTCGGAAAAGCACTACCTCCCTTGCCACTCTCTTTATTTTGGAAAGCCTCTCCAGGGCGGGAAAGGACAGTAAGTCACTGCCAGCATCCTTTAGTAATTTCTCCCCGCACCCTCCTACTCCTCTTTATTACAGAGGGGCAGAGCGCTAGGGAGGGACGGCAAATGTGCTCCTGTTTACTCGTGCTCCTTGACTCGGCTCCCTAGCCGGCGGCACGCAGCACCCCTGGGGACAACACACGCTCTCCTCCGGGCCCTGGCGACACAGGAAGTTCCCTCTAAAGGTCTTCACTCCTTCGGTACGTCGTGGCGCCCTCACATCTGCTGCGCTCTCCCCCCAGACCTGCGTGGTCCCTGACCCTCGTAAAATGTAACCAAATCTAGTACCACACTCTGCCACCATGAAAACTGACCAAAAAAGTAAGCCACAGCCCACGTGAAGGTGAAATCAGCGGCCCTTGCGCTTCCTCGCGCTGCCGTGTGCGTTCGGAGAAGAACAGGGGACCTGGACTTTTCCTTTCCTAAAAGCAAAACCCCAACGCTTCCTACACAGCCGCGCTCTCCCTCCTTTCACGCCCGCATGGAAGATTTCTACGCTACCGCCTCCCCTCACATCCAAAACATCCCCGCTGCGCTCCCTCAACCCTCCCCGGAATGGAAAATCGCCTTACCTCGGGAAATAAAGGGAAAGGTGACAAAAGGCGATGTCGAGGTGTCCGCCCTTCCGGGATTTTTACCGCCGGCCGTTTGATGTCCTTTGTGTCAAGGTCTGGCTGCTGCGGCCGGGAGAAGGTGGCCCCCGTCAGTGAGGGCTGGGCGGGGAGGCTCGGCTTGGCGTGGCGGATTTCCGAGGAAGGTGAAGGGCGGAGGTTCCCAGCGACCTTCAGGCGGAGTGGCTTGGCTGCCCCAACCCGCGATCGCCTGGCTCTCCTCCTCCTTTCGGGGCCGATTGCATCAGAATCCACCCCCCCACCAACCCCCACCCACACTCTGCTCACCAGCCTCGCACTTACATCGACACGCACGGGCGCTGAGGGTCTCGAATCCTACTCATTCTCCTACCGGGGGCCGCGTCGCCCTTCCGTATCCATGACTCGTGATGTTTAAAGGGGAAAGTCAGGCCATTCCTCCCCGTCCCGCGCGACGTCTCCTCCCCTCCTGCGCGCCCGCTCTTTAACCAAAGCTGCGTGTCACTGAGCCGTGCCCGTCACATGGTGTCACTGCTGGCGGCCGCGCCTTGCTGCCTCCCTCTCGCAGCTCCCCGAGATGCAGTGGCTGAGGCTGGCGGAGATTGAGCAGCGGGGAAAGGGTGAGGGAGGGGTTGCGGGGCGCGCGCTTGCGGGGCGCACTGGAGGTGGCTCCCGGAGCGGAGGCTGCGCGCTGCCGGGGCACCTGCCCGGCGCCCTCCCGGGGCCGGCGGAGTGCTTAATACCCAGCTGCGGCGGCAGCTGGAGAATGGGAACTCTTAGGGATCGAGGTGGGGCGGCTAACGGGGAACCGGCGGCAGAAAGGAGGGTTGTGCGTTTGCGGAGGGGCTGCATTTTGGGGCAGGCCGGGGCCCAGCCGGGGCCGAAGGAGCGAGGGGAGTTGCATTGTGGGTAGGGCGCAGCGTGAGGATGGCCGCGCGAGTGGCTGGTCGGAGCGCAGCCCTGCGAGCCGCTGGCAGCGCCTGGAGTTGCGGGCAGCGATGGAGCGGTGGGTTGGCTCCGGCGACCACCCGCAAACCGCCCGGGTTGGCGGGAAGGGGACCGAAGTGGCCGGGGGAGTGGGGCGCGCGGGCACCTTTGGAAACCCTTTGTCCCTAACCCGCAGCGGGAGGCGCTTCCCCTCTTCCGGATCCAGCACCCGCAGTCCTCGCCTGCCCTTCCTGAGATCTGCCCTGTTGGAGCTCGGTTTGGGGGACTGAGCGTGACGCGCCCAGAAGGATTTACTGAGCTCCCAGCGCGCACCTGCCTAGGCGCGAAGAGGCTGGGACCAGCTCTTGCAGGGCTTGAAGACCCCATGTGATTCCCCCCGAAGGACCTGGCGCGTCGGGGTTAACCGAGCTGGGGCGCTTTAAGTCCGGAGGGCGGTGGGGGGCGAGGGAGCAGGATGGAGAGGAGGGCAGGAGCACCTCGGCCCGTTTCCCTTTCTTGTGCTTACTCTTTGTTTCAGACACAGCCCCTTTTAACTGGGCACTTCCTTGCAGAGGAGTTGTGTCTCCTTAAAATGGCGACAGGAAATCCCACCTGCGCGTCAGCCAATAAGACTGTCAGATTATAGCGCGAATTTGCGGGGTGGAGTTTTTTGTTGACAGCGATGGTTCAGTCTCCGTGTTTCATCAAAACAGGAAAGAGAAGGTGAATCATAATTCAAAAATTAATATACCTGGAGCGTTTCAAGCGGGCAGACTGAGTAGTCACTGTGCTGGAGTGGCTATCACCTCTGGAAAAGCGAGCTGACAACCACATTTTACACTCCTCATAACTGACTAAAATTCTTATTCCCTTCGAATGGCAGTAAATAGTCTTTTTTAGTTGAACAATGGCTTCCTGAGAACCCTATTTAGAAGGCATGCTCTTGAATAAACCTGAGAAACTGAAAGGTCAGTGCAAACAGAAGGGGCAGAAAGATGGGCAGCTGGTGAGACAGACCTGCATTCAATTTCTTCTTCTGACACTTACTGCTCCCCTACCTGCTTAAGTTTTATCCCAGTCCTGTTTTCCCAATTTGTAAAAAAGAGGATAATAGTACACTCAAGGTAGTAATATTCTTTAGGTCATCAAAAAGTTGGTTCTTTCTACCTAACTTACCAGAGGAAACTAATTTAGTATAAAATTACTGATTTTAAGCAGTGTGCACAAATAACTTCTTATGAATAAGGTAAGAAATCTGAATAGGTAAAGTAAGTAAACTGTGAGCCGTAGCTCAATAGGCCTGTTGAAATGCTTATGAAAGGCAGAATGTATATTCATCAGTGTTTGTTTAAAGAGAATCTGACCTCAGGCTTATCTTTTGATTCTGGTTTTAACTTACTTGCCAGTTTCTATGAACCCTAAAGACTGCAGTTACCTAGCACTTTTTGAATTGGATCAGTAGTTATGAATTGAGCTCCTATTACATGCCAGCTAAGGACTTTACATGTCAATGTTATCTCATTGAATCCTTTCAACCTCTCAATTAGGTATTATTCTCTTTGTATAAACAAGAAAGCAGGTTCAAAGAGGTTACATTGGCCATGTTCACATAAGACATTAATTAGTGAAGGGGAAAATGATTCCCATTCAGGTCTGAATTCAAAGTCCATGCTCAGCCTTAACCCTGGTGGTGCAACCATTTGCAATGACATTCTTGGGAATAGAGTTTGCAAGGATCTTCACTCCTCCTCTGGATTTTAGTTGACACCGTGGAACTGGAGTGAACATCAACATGGACACTGCAATGAAGGACTTGCTGTGTGGAGAATTAGTGTGGAGGGTGGGGTGGGGAAGAGGCAGTGCTCAGGAAGAATGCCGGGTTGCCTGGAGAAGAACTCACCTTCAGTGTGAGTTGTTCTCCAGAACTGCTTGTAGGTGAAACTTCCTTTCAGGGGTCATTTCAGTAGCTTGGCACCTAAACCCAATTGCTTTGGTCTCACATGGGGGCCCAGGGATGTCCTGATGCAGATTCCCCTATTTGCTGTGTGCTTACTGAGAGACAAGCAGCAGGTTAAGCACTTTGCAGATGGTCTCTCACTTAATTCTCACAACATTCCTAAAAGGGCATATCATCCTAATCCCTGATTCAGAGGTTAGGAAATTTATCCCAACTCCATACAGCTCTAATTGGCACATCCAAGTCTTGATTCCAGAGCTGACTCCAAAGCTAGTTCTCTATGGCCAGCTCTAAAATATTCCCCAATTCTGGAATAACCTTTGGAGAGCTAGAAGATAGGAAGGGTCCTAGGCCATAAGCCTTCAGATGGGAACCGCTGCCCTCTTTCCAGAGAGTCCAGGGAGTGAATTTGCTCTGTGATAGATTTGTGAGGTCCAAGGGCCTTGTTGATAGTATCTAATGTTATTTGTGGACCTGCTCCCAATTGAGCAGTCTTCCAAAATGGCACTAAGGTAGTCAGGACACGTTAGCAGGTTTGATTGTAGGCTGCCCTAGAGAACTGAGAAAATAAAATTTCTGTACATGCTCTGAGAGTGAAGCTAGGGAAGGGATTTATTTTGTGAAAGGAAAATTGGGTAACTAGGTTACCTGAGAGTTTTCTAGTAGCCCCATAAGCTTTTTTTATATGGTTCCAGGAAGGAGGGGCAACTTTGTAAAGAAAGAACAGTTGTACCCCAAGGAGGATTCAGCCTGAACTTAAGCCACATCTGCTGTCATCCCAGCTTCACCCTGTACTAACCCGGGTTGCACTTGCTCCCCATCTGGGTTGCCCAATAGGACAGCTGCAGAAGGGGCCACCACCAGCTGTGTGCTTGCAGAGAATATGGGCTCTCCTCCCTGGGTTTCAAAGCTTTCTAAATACATCTGGCCAGATACCAGCAGTCTTCTTGTGTAAGAATTTTGAATAATAGGATCAAAACTATTTTCTGAATATAGTTTTTTTAAATCTATAAAGGACTGTCACAGGACAATCTGATTTTTAATGTTGATGAAAAAATAGGAAAGTCAGCCGGTGAGGTTATTTCAGAATAAGTGTCCTGCACATTTCCTACTTGTAACAAAGGCAGTACAGCCATCAAATGAACGAATCCTACCTCGTTAGAAAATAACTTGTTTTTTCTGAAATCAGTCATTTATTCCTATTTATAGGGCCTGCCCTAAAACAACAAATGGTCTTTAAAATTATTGGTTTCTCTTGATTCATGTAATCACATTTCTTTGCCTGATTAACTCTTTTTACTGTCCTTGATATTCTGTGGAACTCATCCGTAGATGACAATATTTTGACACTGGAAGTTAGTGAAGCAGCCATAGCAAAAAGTAAATTTTCAGTTAAAAGAGCCCCCAGATTGTCTTGTCCATCCTTCTGCAGATACATGGCACTATGTGGCCTAACCCCACTCGGTGGGTAGTGCTGTGACAGGGGCTATTGTCACCTCTTCCAGCATCATGGTGAACATGCTACCTCACCAGATTTGTAATTGGTTCTGTCAGGAGGTCAACAACCCCCACTGACTCTAAACTGAATTTAAATTGAAATCCTAGAATGAGCCTCTTTAAAAATGTCTATTGTCTCTGACTTTGGCCTGGGTCATCTTTGTAAGGTCACATATTTTTTTTATCTGTTAGGGGTGCTGTGAGTGGAGTTCATTAGGTATTTGCAACTGTGTGGCAATACTGTCACATTCATTCAAGTTAACTAAGGACCCATGGCCAAATGATCAGTCTTGGAAGTTTAATGTCGAATTTGCCTGACATACATCATTATGTAGGTCAGCTGTGAGTGCAACTCCCTAACTTGTTGCAAAATGGAGTAATTCTACCCATCTGACAATCAAATGACTCAATGCCTACAGAATACTTAAGCACAAGGCTTTGTGCATATGTGCTCAATAAATGACACCAGTTATTATTTTACACACTTTGCAGAAATAAAAATGGTGCAATGTATTTTCAAAGCCCAAGTTTATAGGCACAAAGTATTTTATTATGTTCACCCCATACTGAAATAGCTGTTAAGCCCACTCCTCAACTCCTATTTGTCCCACTGTGGGAATGAGGAGAAAGAGGGCATCAGAAAATAGTTAGGCCTCCACTTCAACTCTCAACCTTAACTTTAAGGTAAGAAAGGGAAGTTCTGGATCTGTAAGAATATATTAATTAAAAAATAGAAATGTTCCAGAATGGAGTGTAGCATCTATACCTACTCATGGTGCCAGGGTAAACTGGTAAAACTTTTGTGAGGTAGCAAATTTAGTGGTTAAGAATGTGGGCTCTGGGGCCAGATTTCCTGAGTTCTCATCTTGGCTCCATAGTCTATGAGCTCTGTGACCTTGGGCAAGTTACTTAACTTCTATGTGCGTCAGTTTCCTCATACTTAAAATGGAAATAGGCTGGGTGTGGTGGCTCACACCTGTAATCCTAGCACTTTGGGAGGCTGAGGTGGGAGGATCACTTGAGGCTAGGAGTTTGAGACCAGCCTGAACAACATAGTGAGACCCTGTCTCTACAAAATATAGAAAAATTAACTGGCCCTGGCAGTGCACCCCTGTAGTCCCAGCTACTTGGGAGGCTGAGGCAGGAGGATTGCTTGAGCCCAGGAGTTTGAGGTTGCAGTGAGCTATGATGATGCCACTGCTCCCTAGCCCAGGCAGCAGAGAAAGACCCTGTTAAATAAATAAATAAATAAATAAATAACCTGCCTTATAAGATTATGGGAAATATATATGTTAATACATGTAAAGCACTTAAAATAGTTCACAGCTTAAGTATTCAATCATTAACTATTACTGGAAAATAATTTGGCAATAAGTAGGAGAAACTTAGATACTATTATTGTCACTTCTGGGAAACTGCACCCTAAAAATAACACATAAAGAAGTTCCCTAATAGCACAGAAGCTACAGGCACAGACTTTGGAATCAGTCAAGTAAAGGTAAAAAGAATGCTTAAAAATATTCATTCAAGGCAAGGATACCATCAATTCATAAATGATAATCCAAATTAAATACACAGATGGCTAGGCTTGAGGAGAGCTGTAAACTTTCCATAAGCCCCAAGAGATACTTTAAGAAACAGGATGCAGGGCTGACTTTTCCTCAGTTCTGATCCAATGTGATAATTCCTACTTTCTCATTTATCAGTTTGGGCATCCAAGGGGGATACAGCCAGAAAAAGGATCTTCATCCAAGACAAAGAGAAACAAAATCGATAGCAGGGAAGTGATGAAATGCATCAAGGAAAGTGACGACATAGATAAGAAAATGAGAAAATAAATGACGAGATCAGAAGACAGGAATATCTGAAACAAGTCACAGATGCGCAGCATGAGCCATCTCAGGTCAGGGCTGGAGCTGGGTCATCTCAGGATGTTGGAGGCATGCTCTCACGGAATACTGTTTGATTCTAAGATCTTGCTGAGCAGAGATATGGTTTTTGTCTTTTCTGTTGAAAAGGTAGCTTTTTGGAGGAAGGGGTTCTTTTCTGTTTTTATTTTTTTGTTTCTTTGTTTTTACTGCTGACAGTATTTAAGGGGAAGAATACTATGTATTACTTTGAGTAGAGTAACATGCTTTACTAAAATAGGCTTCTATTCTAAAGGATTGTTTTTAAAATAAGAAACACCAAATGATACTCAGTGTGCCTGATTTTGAAGCATTCTTTCTTTGGTTATATTTTAAGCATACAGAGTTATTTCATAATCACAAAGGGAGTCATTTTAACCAAAGATTCAGAATTGATTGTCTTCTGTTGATGTATGTGTATAGTTATTTATACACACACATACGTGCTTCTAAAATAAAATGTTCAAAGTTTTTGATTCAAATGTAACATGTCCAAAATTGAACTCATTGTTTTTTTCCCCAACCCAAAACCTCTTCTCTTCCCGTAAGCCCCATCTGGGGAAATGGCACCAGCACGGGCACCGTTGCTCAAGCTAAAAGTATGGGGATATCTTGGCTCATTTCCTTCACTATTCACATCTAATTAATTCACTCTTTCGACTAACATTTACGAAGTGCCAGGCATTCTGCTAGTCTTTCATGAAGCTTGGAGTTATAGTGAGAGACTGATTGAACGTAAATGATCTTGCCAGTGAATGAAGAAACTACAGGCGGAGGTAAGTGCTCTGAGGGGAAGGAGCATGACTGTGAGAGTGACAGGGCACTGTGTGCTGACCTGGGAATCGCGGAAGGCTCCCTGAGGATGTGAGACCTGTCACGCATCGCCAGTCCTGTCACTCCACCTCCTAAATACTTCTGGCATCTGTTCACTTTCCACCATCCTCACGACCATCATTAGCACGAACCTCCATTGGTTCACTCCTGCGGAAGTTTTCTCCAAAGGGCAACACATGTCATCATTAAAAATATCTTGATTATACTTGCCCAACATAATATGTACATGTATGTATTTGGCAATAATATGTATGTATACTGCCCTATTTATTATTATATATGCATTAAAAGCATTCACAAAAAAATTAAAAATTTAAGGCCCAGCATGGTGTCCCACACCTGTAATCCTAGCACTCTGGGAGGCTGAGGAGGGAGGATTGCTTGAGCTAAAGTTCGAGACCAACCCGAGCAAAATCGAGACCCTGTCTCTACTAAAAATAGAAAAAATTAGCTGGACTTGGTGGTGTGCGCCTGTAGTCCCAGCTACTTGGGAGGCTGAGGCAGGAGGATCACCTGAGCCCAGGAGTTTGAGGCTGCAGTTAGCTGTGATGATGCCACTGCACTCTACCCAGGGCGACAGAGTGAGACTGTGTTTCAAAAAAAAAAATTAAAAATTCAAATAGAATTTTACATTTTAGATTTGTTGACAATACTTTATTCTACCACTAAAAACATATTCCAAATTATTACTAAAATATTATCATTTTAGTGGGAGAAATTTGATTCAATGTACTTTATGGTTTTTTAAAACCTTAATTTAATACTCTGCGATGCAGCAATTCACAAGTGTGGTTCCAAATTTGGATTATTTTTGTGCTTGGATTTAGTGGCTGTCATAGCTGAAAAGAGACCTCACAGACACGTGGATCCAATGGAGGTAGTGCCAGTGCCCCACTGGCTGCACTTCCCGAGTCAAGCCATTCATCTCTCAATCCTGACCACTAATTTACAAAGATTTTTTGTTTTCATTGTTAGTCTGTAAAGGTACACTTAGATGAGGGTCAGCATTAATGATGGTGGGAGTGAACCCAGGAACGCTACTTCATAATTCTGAACTTGTTCTGACAGACTTCTCACAGCTGATTCGATGGCCACTGCTTTACCACATATTGTGGCCAACCAAAGGGCTCTTACCAGCAGTGAAAGTGTTAGCTCTACTTTTTCTTATGTGCTTATGCTTGTGTTATTATTATTTTTTAAATCTGAAGTTTATTTAGAGGAATCATTTAAATCTATTTGTCCATTTGGGAGGACAAGATAAAACAGATGATATGATTTATAAATTCACTCAACTAAGCACACAGAAACAGCAATACCTTGAAATATGCTGAAAGGGGACAAATCAATGAGGGCACCACTGTCATCCTTTTGCACCTCCTTTAAGATGTCTGAGTGCTGTGAGTGACAGGAAGCCATCTGATGCATGGGCTGAGCGAGGGCCACCACCAATCTATTAATCTAAATAAGAGTTCCAATATTCTCTGACTGCAGTCTGCTTTATAACCCTTCATAAGTCTTCCACAAGCACCTCCTAACTTTCCCTACATTGAAATTATTTATTCAGAGACTGTCTTCCTCACCAGTCTGCAAGCTTCACAAGGGTAGATGCCATGTTCTTACTGATTTTCAAGCACCCAACACATAATAGAAGCTCAATAAATATTCATTGAATGAATGAATAAGTAAAATATCTTTACAGTTAAGTAGCTTTAATTCTTTTACATTTAATTTAAATTTCAGGTCTTTAAAAGGGCAAAGAATTGAAAACAATACAAAATATCACATTTACATTTAGCTAAGTTCTTAAAGTTTAGTGGGTCTATATACACAAATCAAATGAATAGCAATTTTTGGAACTGTCACTGTTTTTGGAAACTTGTGTGAATAAATTACAATTTTAAAACACCAAGAGTAAGTACCTATTGAATGCCATTTTAAAAGGGAAAAAGGAAACTCAGCCTGTATTTAAAAAGTAATATATTTAATTTAACAGTTTTCTAGTTTATGCAAATTATCTGAAATATTCAGAACCCTAACCACCTAAAAATTACCCTTCCTTAATAGCAAGTATAGTTTTCGCTTCTAGAATTACCTGGATAAGTGCTGGCATTCTCCAAGTCACCTTCTCCCATGAAACGAACATTTATAAATGGAGTCTAATTAAATTTTGTGCTTTAAAACAAGAGGTACAAGTTAATTTGTTCTGTTGTTTCTCCTTGCTCTTCCTGTAACAGTTACTATTTAGGAATTATACTGTGGTTCAGACATGAACCATGTAACAATATCAATTTAACAGTGAAGTCAACAATTCTTTCTCTGTATTGTTACTTTGATCAATAAAGAAATGCTCTGATCTGTCCTAACAGAATGCTAGAAAGCCGTCCTACTGCTCGGCATTTGTTCCTTTGTTCATTCGTTCGTTCATTCAATGGGTGTGTCCATGTTAATTCCTTTTACAGCGTTCTTCACCCGATTCTCATCTCCTCTGGAAACTTCCTCCTGAGTTTATTTTTACTTCTGTGTTTTCATCTTTTTCTTTACTGACTATAAAGTATTCAATCATTAAAAAAGAAATAAAGCAGGGCGGGGTGGGGGAGAAGAGAGAGGAAAAACGGAGAATCCGGAAAAGAAAGGGAGGAATTTCACCTCGATTGTGTGTTTCTGTACCCATAGCTCTCGTCTTCTATTTACGAGCCGAGCTTCTCCAAAGAATAGTAAACAATATATGTTTCTAAATCTTTACCTCCCACTCACTCTTTAAACACACACACACTTGCAAAATTAATTTACTCTCACTGTAGAAAACTTGGAAAATGCAGCTAATATGAAGAATGTACAGAAGAAACCAGAACCATCTATATGTTTACAGACTGTAGTTAACCACTATTGGCACAAAATTTAATTAGACTCCATTTATAAATGTTTGTTTCGTGCTGAGAACGTGACTTGGAGAATGCCAGCACTTGCCCAGGTAATTCTAGAAGCGAAAACTATACTTGTATTAAGGAAGGGTAATTTTTAGGTGGTTAGGGTTCTGAATTTTCCAGATAATTTTGCATAAACTAGAAAACTGTTAAATTAAATATACTTTTTAAATACAGGCTGAGGTTCCTTTTTCCCTTTTAAAAACCACTATAGATCATTTTGTTTATGTGCATATTGTTTTTTACTTTCAAAATCATGTCCAATTTTGTATTTGTGATGTTAAATTATGATTTTATTATATCATTAAACTTTTTTCAAAAACATAAGTTCTAATAACCACAAAATATTCTATCATATGGTTTTACAATTCTCATTAATTACAGATTTTCATTTCTTTGTATATATGTATGATACTTTGTCCCCATCTCTGATTATTTCCATAAGATCGATTTCTATAAGTAGAATCACAGGGTTAAAACATGGCAGCATTTTTAAGTACTTGATACAGCGGGTGGGGCACTTCAAGACAGCTGACTAAAGGCACCTGGCACTACACAAAAAAGGACTAAAACAGTAAATATATAATCACATGTCAAATAGAACATCTAAGAGAGAACACTAGAACTCAGCAGGGAGGTGACAGGGAACATCTGAGGTATGGAAGGAGAGGAAAGTGAGGCAGCTGGTCCGGCCAGGATTGGCTAGGAGCCAGGAGAGGCTCCCTACTGCAGGGAAAGGGTAAATGGGAGATCCCCAGAGGTCTACATTTCCACTGTGGACTCCTGCAATCCTAGCCACGGGAGAGGCCCTCAGCCCTCGTGGGCCCTGAGACTAATATAGGGAGCTGCTAGGAGTCCATGTGATGGTTTGGTTTCAGCTAGGGAGTTTGTGCTGGGTCTGATACACCCCCCAAAAACCCAAGCAGCTGCAGCATGGCACCATTTTGAGAGCCCACTCCTCACCAGACTGCTTCCTGCCCTGGGGCCCAACAACCACTACATCTCCAAATCCCTGGAGCCCCACTGACATCCTCCCAACTCCCCCATGAGGGGTGCAATGGTGTGATGCCAGCTGGAGCCGGTAGTGCAACCAGGTTCCCAGCACTCTAACTTATGCAGTGACCTACACCCCAGGGAACAGGTGATACAGTGCACCAGGGAGGCTGACTTCAAGACAAAAATTGCCAAAGTTTGCACTTCCCAGAGCCTGAGAGCTGCCTGCCTGGGGCCACTGCCACTGAGAGCAACACTACCCCGCCCACCAGTAGCAGGGCTACCATGCACCCCCCAAGGACCGGCCCACCCAAACATTATCCCAAGGCCTTAGGACAGGCTTGCCCTGTTCACCACCTCTGCCACCCAGGCACAGTGTGCAGGGTCTGTGGATAGCCCAGTCCTGATCACCACAGGCTGTACCTATGTATATCATGGGGGTGCCTGAGGGCAGGCCCAACCTGCCCAGTGCCTGAATGTGATGTCTAGGGACTTGGGGATCAACCCACCCTGCCTGCCATTTCTGACGCATGTGTCCACTATCAGGGGGCCTAACAACAGGCCTAGATCACCCATTGCCAACACCCAAGCACACTATCCAGGAGCCTGGAAAATACCCCATCCCACCAACCACATCTTGCTCCCATGTGCACCATCAGGGGGCCTGACCCACCCAACAGCACTCCCTCCAGTGCCTGAGTGCACTGTCCAGGGGCCTACAGATTACCATGCCCTGCCCGCCACTTTTGGTGCATGAATGCACCATCAGGGGGCCTAGCAACAGGTACAGACTGCCTGACACCAGCACTCAAGCATGATGTCAGGAGGCCTGGGGATTGCCCCATCCCTCCCACCACTGCTAGCATCCATGTACTCCTCCTGGGAGCCTGAGGATGGGCCCATCCAGCCTGCCACCACCACCAACACTGGCACCCACCTGCATATGCCATCTGGGAGCCTGGGGACTGGCTCACCCAGCCTGTTGTTGCCACTGCTGGAGCCAGCACATGCTAACTGGAAACGTGAGAGTTGGTGCACCACTGCTACTGCCATCATCAACATGCTACATGCTTGAGGACTTGCCACCCACACAAACCACCACTGCCACTGCTATACCTAAGCAAGCCACTTGGAAGCCCAATAATTGGCCTGCCTGGACCAGCTGATATCAGTGTCTGTGTCCGCTGCCCAGGGACCCAAGGACAGGCATGCTTGGCCCTCCACCACAACCCCTGGGGCCTGGGGACCAGTATTCTTGGCAACTTGATCCTCAGCAAAGCTTCACTATTGCCTCTACTGACAATGACAGGCTAAGCCACTGAGGAAATCACAGACACCACTGATATTGATTATAGCTGAAGAAATCTTACAGAAACTACACTATTACACCCATCTGGAATCAAAGCTAAAATGTCCCACCCAACCAATACTATAGGTACATCTACAGGAAAAATCTTTCCCTACAAAAGCCAATACAAAAAATTAGAAGAAGCAACTGTTATACCAATGTACAGATATCAACATGAAAACAAAAGAAACATGAAAAAGCAAAGAAACATGACACCTGGAAAGGAACACAAAAACTTTCCAGTGACAGATTTCAACAAAAAGAAATCTACAAAATGCCTAAAAAAGAATTCAAAATAATGATATTAAAGAAGCTTAGTGAAATACAAAAGAACACAGATAAACAATACAAAGAAATTAGAAAAACAATTCATGATCTGAATGAGAAATTCAACAAATAGATATCATAGAAAAGAACCAAAAGAAATCCTGGAACTGAAGAATCTAATGAATGAAGTAAAGAATGTAATTGAAAACTTCAACAATAGACTAGATCAAGTAGAAGAAAGAATTTCTGAAATTAGAGACAAGTCTTTTGAAATAACCCAGTCAGACCAAAAAAAAAGAAAAAGGGAAAAGAAAAAGGAAAGCCAGAAACAAAGAAATAATAAAACAGAATGAAGAAAGTGTATGTGACATATGGGATGCCATAAAGTGACCAAATCTACGAATTTTGGGTGTTCCAGAAGGAGAAGAGATAGGCAAAGGCACAGAAAACTTATATAACAAAATAATAGCTGAAAACGTCCCAAGTCTTGTAAGGGATACAGACATCCAAATACAGGAAGCTCAAATATTGCCAAATAGATTTAACCCAAAAGGTCTTCTCCAAAGCACATTATAGTCAAACTGTTAAAGGTCAAAGACAAAGAGAGAATTCTAAAAACAGGAAGAGAAAAGCGACAAGTCACATATAAGGGAACCCCATCAGACTAATAGCATATTTCCCAGTAGAAACCTTACAGGCCAGGAGAGAATGGGATGATATATTTAAAGTGCTGAAAGGAAAAAAAAAAATGTGTCATCCAAGAATACTATACTCAGCACAACTATCCTTCAAAAATGGAGGAATAAAGTCTTTGCCAGACAAGCAAGAACTGAGGGAATTCATCACCACTAGACTGCTCTATAAGAAATGCTTAAGGGAGCCCTACCTCTGGGAGCAAAAAAATGACATCTGCCATCATAAAAACACATGAAAGTATAAAATTCACTGGTAGAAGAGACACACAAATGAGACAGAGAAAGAACTTAAATGTCATCACTACAGAAAACCACCAAACTGCAACGATAAACACTAAGAGAGAAATAAAGAAAAAAGGGGTATAGAAAACAACCAGAAAACAATCAACAGACACACATGCATGCACCGGTATGTACACATACACCAGCTATACATAGTCCGAGCAGCTACAATCCCTTCTGTAGGAATGGGAGACCATTAATGCACTATTCCCCTGCTGAAATCCTTTCCACCTCAGCTCTTTCCCTGGAAAAGAGAACCGACTTCTGTAACAGAATCTAAGGACAAGATATACTGGAGGAAAGAGTAGCCTGTGGCACAGCCAGCTCTGGACAAAGAGGATGCTGGTGCCCTCCTCACCTCCCTTATCAGCCTCTCTGCCTTCCTTCTGCCATTCCCATCCTCTGCTGCCACCCCAGCGCCTCTCCTATGTCCAGTCCCTGATTTCAGAGAATTTCAGCAAGGAGTCCTTGCTAAAGTATGAGCTCTAATTATGATATTTGCTGAAAACTTCAGGTATGAAACCTCACAAGGAGCCTTTTCTGTTTTTCAAGGAGGAAGGGGCAATGCCTGCTTTATTGCCTCTGCCCTTCCAGCCCTCCCGCTTCTCCTTAATACCTGCCCCCGTCATGGTGACAGCCTGTAGCAGGCAGAGTAGTGGGACCACTCCAACTCTCCCTGTGGCTGCTCTGAAGGGACTGGGGTCATATGTGCTGGGCTTGCGGGACAGAATCGACATCAGCTGTCTGCTCCCAGACTATGAGTCAAAGCAGGGCTTCTTATACTTGGTTTAGAAAATGTTATCACCAGAAATCTCATAAGTCTCTTTGACTTCTGTCTCACATAAACTTTCACACTTTTAGGTAGAGAAAAGGAGATGCAGGTCAGAGGGCACATTAAAAAGAGGAAGGAGAAAGAGGCTTAAGTGAGGAATTGAACCTCTCGGAGGTTTGACAAGGTCCCTGAGTTGACTAGACTTGCCAGTGGCAATGCAGGTGTCAGCTGAGTGAGTGGCCGTATCTTGAAAGCATCATAGAAATGCAGCATTCCAAGCTGGAACACTGGCATTTCCTCTATAACATACTTCTCCATATGATCATTTCCTCCACAAAATATTCCTCCATATGATAACTTCCTATCATCACTTCCTGCCAAGTGGTCTTCTAGCCTCTGGGGGCTGTTTATTTCATGACATGACGGGTGCTCTGGATATTTGAGAGCAGCTTCTCGTGTATTCTCTGTGCAGCCCCCACCCTCCCAGGCCCCTCATCTGTCTTGTCTTCTCTTCCTCAGCGTAAGTACTTCTAGAGCCCTCAACCGTTCTCTGTATGTGTTTTGACAATGCATCCTGTGCTTTAAATTTTCAAATACGTGATGTGTGCTCACTTTGGTGATTCTATTGTCAGACCATCTGTCCCAGATTTTGTTTGAAGAAGATGTTGCTCTGGACCATCCTACTCCCCCAAAGTCTCTGATTCTAACTCCTGATCTTGTTCTCTTCCTCCCCATTCAACCCATTACCACGTCCTAAATACTTTGCACATATACCTGTAAAAGTTGCTGACCTCTAAAGAACTCTAAACATAAAGTGCTAGTGGACACGGAATATAGGGGTGACCAGAAAGTATGAGGAGGGGACACACTCTTTGGTGGAGAGGTGCAAGAGAGGAGTGCAGAGTTAGGGTTTAAAGTTAAGTTAGGGTTAAAAGAGGAAAAGTGCATCCTGTCAAATTTATACCTGAAATCCCTTAAAACTTTGGATCTTTCTATTCCCTAACAAATATTTGTCTTCCGTAGATTATTTTTGTGATTCTCTCTTTTTATTAGTATTTTTCTATGGTCTTCAATTAATTCTTCCATTTCTTCCTTGAGAATGTCTACTCAACCCTTGCTACCCAAAAATCAGCAGCACCGATATCACCTGGAACCTTGGCAGGTCTGCCGAAGCTCGGGCTCCACCCAGGCCTACTGAGTCAGCATCTGCATTTTAACCGGTTCCCTAAGTGACTGTTATGCACACTGAAGCCGGAGATGCACTGTGCTAAAACCATCACTGCCAGCTTGGTCACCTCGGCCATCTGAACTTTCTTTGTCAGTTGTTGGAAAAAATCTTAAAATAATAATGTTTTGTTCCAAAATTCTACCTACATATATATATACCAATTATTTTATCCTCAACTGCATACATTGATTTTTTTTAAGAAGGTGTGTGAATAGTTAAATTCAGGGATGTTCAACGTGGGTGATGAACGAGAATAGAGAACTTCACTGCACTTCTAGGAGAAGGTGAAGATTTAAATCTTTGTCCTACAATAAAAATAAATGGTAATGAGGAAAGGAAGAATAATGAGCAGAGTAAAAAGGGACCTCGGGACTGGAGCTGAGAAGGCCGGGGACAGACTTGGAAAGGCCATGTTGCAGAGAGAACGAGTTAACGGGCACTAACTCAGTACCATGACTGGAAAGCTCAAATAAGGTGGGGGCAGTGAATAGAATATCTTGTGGACATTTGAGCAGGGAAATAATGTGACTACAAAGGATGTTAAAATTTTTAAAAGAAATTGTAAAAGATGGACTGGAACTTTTCCCAGCCTCGGTTTTCCCATCTGTGAAATGGAGGATGATATCTAGTGTGCAGATTGTTGTGAGGAATCAAAATAAAACAAGTAACAAGGAGCGTAGACCAAAGTCAGCACATGGGAAGCCCTCAACTGGCAACAGAGGTGACTCTAATTATTCTTGTGGGGGAATTGAGATCATGAAATCAGAGAAGACATCTAGGAAGCCCCTCCAGAAGTAATAATAATAGCAATATTATTATTAAGTGCTCACCATGTGCCGGGCACTGTCCTAAAAGTGCTTTACAGAAAGTAACACGTGTACTCCTCACAACAGCCCTGTGAGGTAGGGCAACACGATGGAAACTGGAGGCAGGTACTGTCATCCCCGTTTGTCAGGTTGGAGACTGAGGAGCAGAGAGGATAGGTTACTTGCATGAGTTGCTACAGACGGAGTTCAACGCTCAGCCTCACTTCGAATTCCGCATCCTTAGTCGCTATGCTATTCCGCTACCGGCGTTCCGGTGAAGACAAGGAGGAGATATGTGATGGGAGAAATAGAAAAAAAAAGGGGGGAGGAGCAGAAGCCCATCGGTAAGAAGGAGATGACAATGTATGAGCAAACAGCTCTGGATGAACAGAAAAAGTCCAAAAGAGCCGGGAGGAATAAGGCACCATAGCCAGAGATGGAGGTTTGTTCTGTGTGTGGCTTAACATCCTTGTTAAGGCTTGATCAAAATCTCTTGGGTCATTTTGGAGCTATACAAAATTATTTTGAAAATTAGGATTGCTTTTTCTTTTTGAACAAAGAACACTCAGAACCGGTCATTCACCTGAAGTCTGTGTGTTCAGTGATTAGTTCTGTACATAGGTAAGCATTTCTCTCAAGTAGCACATATTTAAAGAGCGTAAGTGCCTTTTTTTCACATCCCATTTAATTTACACTGGTTTACCTTCCTGCACAGATGGCTTGCTTTTCCTCTTCCTGAGCTTAATTCTCACTGAAGCCATAGAGTGTTAAATGCCCATGAGGATTCAGTGGCGTTAAGGAATAGAGGAAGAGGAGGCAGATGGTGCTAATATTACAACAAAGCTGCAGGGGGATGGTTTCTAAAGTTCTGATATTATGCATAAAACATTAAAAATTATAGCATAGTTAATAAAATGGGAAGATGCAAGTAACGTTAACTGAAAATAAAGTAGGAAACTAGTATATACAGTCTGATTCTCAAATGGCAGAATTAAAAAGGGCATATAAATGTATGCTTTTGCAAAAAGTTTATATATCACCGATTTTTTTAAAGGCTAGGAATTTCAAAAATATATTATTAGTGGCTGTTCCTGTACCCACTTAGAGGACTTAGAGTGATTTTATGAGACCTTCTTTACACTGATTAGCATTTTTTTTTCATTTTTTCTACACTAAGTATTAATTTTATAATCAGAAAAATGTCATACTTTTAAAAAAGAAAAGTGACATTTAGAGTTTCTGCTTTTCCTGTTAGGTGTTTAAGTCTAAATTGAAGCTGTAATTTCTGCTGAGTTTTTTCTTTTTGTCCAATAGGGGAAGTGTTAGTTCCCAAGATTTCTGCAATTGCCATATTATTGGTATGTTTGGGAGAGCCTTAAGTTCAGAGAAGTGAGGTGCCTCGTCTTTCATCAGGTGTTAATTGTTTAGCAACAGTAAGTAGAAGTGCTCTTCTTATTAAGTGGAAAAGGGAAGTCAGCCTAGACGAACAGAAAGCGGGAGTGGGGGTAAAGGAGAAATCTTCGGAAGAGCCTTCCTCTTCAGCATTTTTCAGTGATGATTATTTGAGAGACTCAGCCAGCTGCAACCTGCAGCTGTGTTTCCAGCTGTGCGGAGTGGGATCGGATGTTGCATATATCAAGCGCCCTAGTGACCCTTTTCAGGGGCATATAAACTAGGCAATAAATATGGTAAATATGGTAGAGCTGTGGCTACACTGAGCCTTTAGGGAATTAGCTCTCTAGACAACTTTCAGAAAGTTGAAGTTCTACCTTTCAGGCATTGGAAAGATCAAGTGAGCCAATGTACATAAAATTGAAACCCATAAAGCACTACATTGATGAGATTGTGTGAGATTACTAATATTTCTCTCCTTAAGCTCTAAAACTTTAAAGCTTAACCACCATTGCTTGGGTAAATATTGTAGACAACATTTTTTATTGCTTAGCATATTTTTAAAATATGAAAACATTATAATGACTATAAAGGATGTTTCAGAGCAAGGAAAAGAATGATCCATCATTTGAGAACCCAACTATTTTCATTTTGAGGCCTTAAAATGTTTATGCATATATTATAAGAATGATTAAACTGAGTTACAGAAAATTTGGTGGAAAATATCCCCCTCTTAAAATTCCACTAAGACAACCACCACCAATATTGTTCATTCACTTCCAAGTTTTTTCTAGAGGCAACACCTTTAAAGTTTAAATTGTGGTGTGTATAATAATTTTTAAATCTAATTTCTCTTTGTTTTTCTGTTTAATATCATATTAAATAGAACACAGTTTAGGGTAATGGTTAAAAGCCCAAGTTCTGGAGTCAGCTAGGAGCTTCTTTAAAGATTTCTCTTCCTATTAAGTAGAAAAAGGCAGTCAGACTGGAGAGAGAGAAAGAAGGCAGGGGACATGAAGGAAGAACTTTTAAAAGAGCCCTAAATAGGAAAAGTACCTACTTCACAGGGTTATTGTGAGACAGAAATGAAGTAATATCCACAAAACATCTAATTATGGTATGGGACATAGTAAGCATTTAATAAATGGTAGCTATTATACCATACATATGTTGTTACATAGACTTTATATTAATTATTTTAATATCAATATAGAATTCCATCAGATAAATGTACTATAATATCTTTAATCTATTCTTGACCTTTAATTTTCTTATAATTTTTCAGCATTATAAATAATACAGGACATAGCTTTTCCCAGATTTTAGATTATCTCTTGAGACTATATAATTTAGTGGAATTACTATGTCAGTGAACATTTTTATGATTCTTGATACATTTTGCAATATTGCTTTCCAAACATGTTCCAATTTACAATATCATCATCAATATTTGAAAGCAATAGTTTTACTGTACCATTGCTAGGATTGAATATTAAAGTTAATTTGTGTGTGTGTGTGTGCGTGTGTGTGTACACGCATGCATGTGCATATATGCCTGCGTTTGTGTACGCTCACTAATTTGGTGGGAAGCTAATGATAATGTAAGAATGTTTTTGTTGAGCCAAAGCGAAGTCTCTGACAGGCTGGCATGTGGCATTAGGAAGCACTGCCCCCTAGAGGTCATCTGCATGATCTGGGCCAACTGACTTCCTAACTGTGTTAGTTCCAGAAATTTAACTCCCTTGGATGTTCAGGCTAGATCCTAACTGTATCTCTTGATTTGCATTGATCCAGGAACTCAATGGAAATAAACTAGAATTCAGCTCACAAAGGAGCTCATAATGTGTAGAAAGTTTTCGTGGTAAAAGAGAGAACTTCCCCTAAAAAAACAAAAAACATTAAACTTCTGGAAGAAGCAACTGAGCCTTTGAGGAAGAATTCTGTTTGAATAAGGATATATTCTGACAGGTGGTTCAGGCTCAACAGCAGAGTCTGACTGCTGGTAGGAGTTGGTGTTCTTCTGTGCTGCTAGAAGGAGAAGGTGGTAATAAAGAAGTAGAAGAAGGAGAGGAAATGGATCACGTGGGGAACATCTCTGCTGTGGCAAACTTTCTCTGAAAGGTCTGGTCAGGAGAAGCAGATGTCTACAACCAGCTGGAGAATGAGAAAAGTCCTAGAGGAGGTGGGACTGGCAGTGGTCTGTGTGCAACAGAGCAACGGCCATCAGTGGAGCAGGGATGGCTGAAACTGCAGACACTGCAGCAGGGACAGCAATGCTTAGGCACCACTGATCATATGTGAGGCATTCGGCCTTCCTGTTGCTGCTTGCCTTCCTCTTTCCGAATTGCTACTTCTGATTTACTATGGGCTTGGAAACCAGATACTTAATCTTGTCAAAATGGTGTGTAAAATAACAACAAAAGTCTCTGAAAGGAAGATTCTGGGAAGGTGGAAGAATAGGGAGCACCAGGAATCTGTCTCCCCACCTACACAACAATTGCAATGGCAGAATCTGACTGATGTAACTATTTTGGAACTCTGGAGTATACTGAAGACTTACAACTTCCAGGGGAAGGCTTGGAAAGTATATGGCAGTTAATTTGGGTCCATTTCAGTTCCTAACACAGTAACAGCTACCCCCACCCCCTGGCAGGAAACTGTACACATGTTCCTGCAGAAGCTTGCATACAGCTTAAGGGAGCCACAGGGGCAAAAAGGGACCTGTCCTCCAAATATTGGGGACCTGATTACTGATTGCTCCTTTTTCTGATCACAGAAGGGCAGACAAAGGGTCAGGCAGCCACTGCTGTTGCATTTCTCTCCGTTGTTGCAAGTCCCTCCACCTCTGGCTAAAGTGACTTCCAGGGTATTTAAAGGGCTGATACCTTCTTTTTTATTCTTTGTTTTTCTCTTTTTCCCCCTTTGGGACCAGCTATTAAAGACTAGAACATTCAAAAGCACCTGCATATACAGGGAAAATTAGAAAGTTGTAGTTCATGCCAAGGAAAGGCACAGGCTCAGAAAAAACCAGAGAAGACCTTAACTTTATACCTCAGGCTTACCTTCAGCAGAGAGATAGCGTACAACAATAAAAAACAAAAACAAAAACAAAAAAATAGCAAACCCTGGGGAAGGGGGAGAATCTGATTTCCAAAATTCCACATTATTAAATTCAAATGTCCAGTTTTCAAGAAAAAAAAAATCACCAGGTATGCAAAGAAACAGGAATTAAGCCTCATTCAAAAGAAAAAAAAAATGAACCAACAGAAACTGTTCCTGAAAAACACCCAATGGTGGATCTACCAGACAAAGACTTTAAAACAAATATCTTAAAGATGCTTAAAAAACTAAAGGGAGACATGGGGAAAGTAAAACAATTATGTACTCACCAAATGGAAATATCAATAAAGAGATAGAAACCTAAAAGGAAAACACAAAGAAATCCTGGAGCTGAAAAGCATAACTAAAATGAAAAGTTCACTAGAGGGATTGAAAAGCAGATTTGAATAGGCAGAAGAAAAGATCAGAGAACTTGAAGATAGAACAAAGGAAATTATCTAGTCTGAACAGAAAGAAAACAGACTGAAGAAAAGAGAACAGAGCATAAGGGACCTGTGGGACACTATCAATAGACCAACATATGCATGGTGGGGATCCAAGAAAGAGAAGAAAGAAATGGACAGAGAGTGTATTTGAAGAAATAATGGCCAAAAGCATCCCAAATTTGATGAAAGACACAAATATAAACATCCAAGAAGTTCAACAAACTTCAAATAAGATAAACTCAAAGATACCCACATCAAGACATATTAGAATCAAACAGTTGAAAGACAAAGACAAAAAGATAATCTTGAAAGCAACAAGGGAGAAGCAACACACTCATCACATAAAAGGGATATTCAATAAGATTATTAGCAGATTTCACATCAGAAATTTTGGAAGTCAGAAGGCAGTGAACTGATATATTCAAAGTGCTGAAAGGAAAAAGCTATTGATGAAAAAACTTATATCTGGTCAAATTGTCCTTCAAAACTGAGGGAGAGATTGAGATATTCCCAGATAAACAAAAGCCAAGGGAATTTATGACCACTAGAACTGCTCTGCAAGAAATGCTAAAGGGAATCCTGTAGGTTGAAATGAAAGGACACTAGACAATAAGTTAAAGTCACATTAAGAAATAAAGATATTGGTTAAGGCAAATACATGGACAATTATAAAAGCTATTATTATTGTAACAACAGTTTTTGATTCCACATTTTGTTTTCTACATAATTTAAGAGATCAGTGCATTTGAAAAATTAGTTTTTGGACACACAATATATAAAGACATAATTTTGTGACATCAACAACTGAAGGGAGTGATGGAGATGTAAAGGAGAGTTTTTGTATGTTATTGAAGTTATATATCCAAATTAGAGTGTTATAACTTTAGGATGTTAAATGTAATCCTCAGGGTAACCACAAAGAAAATAGCTATAGAATACACACAAAAGGAAATAAGAAAGGAATTTAAATGTTTCACCACACAAAAATATTAACTAACAACAAAAGAAGATAGTAATGCAGGAAATTAGGGACTCAAAAGCTATAAGGATGTCCATACTACCCAAAGTGATTTACAGATTCAATGCAATCCCCATAAAAATACTGTCATATTTCACAGATCTAGAAAAATTAATTCTACACTTCATTTGGAATCAGAAAAGAGCCTGAGTAGTCAAAGAAATCCTAAGCAAAAAGAACAAATCTAGAGGCATCACATTAGCAGACTTCAAACTATACCATAAGGCTATAGTAACTAAACCAGCATGGTATTGGTACAAAAATAGAGATATAGAACAATGGAACAGAATAGAGAACCCAGATATAAAACCATCCACCTACGACCAACTGATCTTCAACAAAGCAGACAACAATGCATGCTTGGGAAATGAAGCCCTATCCAATAAATGGTGCTGGGGAAACCAGATAGCCACATGCAGAAGAATGAAACAGGGCCCCTATATCTCACCACCCACAAAAATTAATTCAAGATGGATAAAAGACTTAAATATAAGGCATGAAACCTTATATTCATGAGGCATGAAATAAGAATTCTACAGGAAAATGTAGGAAAAACTCTTTTAGATATTGGCCTAGGCAAAGAATTTATGACTAAGACCTCAATGGCAATCACAGCAACAACAAAGATAAATAAATGTAATTTGATTAAACTAAAAAGCTTTTGCAGAGCTAAGGAAATAATCAACAGAGCAAATAGACAACCTACAGAATGGGAGAAAATATTCATAAGGTATCCATCTGGTAAGGGTTAATATCCAGAATCTATAAAGAACTCAGGCAAATCAGGAAGAAAAAATAAACAGCCCATTAAAAAGTGGGCAAAAGACATGAACAGAAGCATTTTAAAAGAAGATAGACAAATGGCCAATAATCATGAAAAAATGCTCAAAGTCACTAATCATCAGGGAAATGCAAATCAAAACCACAATGAGATATCACTTAACTCCAGTGAGATTGGCTTATATCAAAAAGTCCCAAAACAACAAATGTTGGTGGGGATGTGGAGAGATAGGAACACTCATACACTGTTGGTGGGACTGTAAATTAGTACAACCTCTATGGAAAACAGTATGGAGATTCCTCAAAGAACTAAAAGTAGACCTACCATTCAATCCAGCAATCCCACTACTGGGTATTTACCCAAAGGAAACAGAGTCATTTTATCAAAAAGATACCTACACTCGAATGTTTATTGCAGCACTATTCATAATTGCAAAGATGTGGAATCAACTTAAGTGCCCATCAATTCATGAGTGGATTAACAAAATGTGGTATATGTATACCATGGAGAACTACTCAGCCATAATAAAGGATAACTTAATGCTTTTTGCAACAATTTGGATGGAACTAGAGACAATTCTCCTAAGTGAAGTATCTAAAGAATGGATAAACAAACACCACATGTACTTGCTCTTAAACTGGAACTAACCAATGAGCACACATGTGCACAGAGGAATGTAAAACTTAGCGGAAATCAAGCAGGGAGAGGGGGAGGAGAGGAAGGGCAAAAACCTACATAATGGGTACAATGAACACTATTTGGGTGATGGGCACACTTATAGCTGTGACTCAAGCATCACAAAAGCTATTCATGCAACCAAAAACATTTGTACCCCCTTAATACTTTGAAATTTAAAAAAATAATAAAAAAAGCTATAAGGCATATAGAAAACAAACAGCAAAATGACAGAAGTCCCTTTTTATCAGTAATTACTTTAAATATAAATGAATTAAATTCTGTAATCAAAAAACAGAGGTTGGCAGAATGGATTAAAAAACACGATCCAACTATTAATATATGCTGTCTATAAGAGACTCAGTTTAGATCCAAGGCACAAACAGGTTGAAAGTGAAAGGATGGAAAAAGATATTCCATGTAAATAGTAAGCAAAAGAGAGAAGGGGTGGCAATACTAATATCAGACAAAATAGACTTTAAATTAAAAAAAGGTTACAAGAGATGAAGGACATTGTATGTTGATAAAAGGAGTCAAAACAGCAAAAAGATATAACAATTATAAACACTGGTGTACCTAATAACAAACTATCAAAATTTATTAAGCAAAAATTTACAGAATTGAAAGGATAAATAGACAGTTCTACAATAATTGTTTGGGACTTCAATATCCCACTCTCAATAAGAGAAAATAACCAGACAGAAGATAAGTAAGGAAATAGAAGATTTAAACAACACAATAAACCAACTAGATTTAACAGACATATATGGAACACTCTACCCGATAACAGAATACACATTCTTGTCATGTATACCTGGGACATTTTCCAGGATAGATCATATGTTAGGCCACAAATTAAGTCTTAATAGATTCAAAAAATAGATATCATGCAAAGTATCTACTCCAAACATAACATAATGAAGTTAGAAATCAATAAGAAAAGGAAAACTGGAAAATGCACAAATTTGTGAAAACTAAACAATACACTCCTAAACAACCAATGGATCAAGGAAGAAATCACAGGGAAATTAGAAAATACTTAGACATAAATGAAAATTAAAGTGCAACATATCAAAACTTAAAAGATGCAGTGAAAGCAATGCTAAGGAGGCAATTATAGCTATAAATGTTTACATTAAAAAACAAGAAAGATCTCAAATCAACAACATAACTTTACAACTTAAGAAACTAGAAAAAGAACAAACTAAACCCAAAGCTAACAGAAGAAAGGAGATAGTAACAATTAGAGCAGAGAGAAACAAAATAGAGAGGGGTAAAACAACAGAGAAAATCAACAAAACCAAAAGTTAGTTGTTTGAAAAGATCGATAAAATTGACACATGTTCTAGATGGACTGAGAAAAAGAGAGAGATTTAAATTACTTAATTCAGAAATGAAAGTGGGGACATTACTATCAATTCTACAGAAATAGAGGAGCATAAGAGAGTACTATGAGCAATTGTATGGCAACAGTTTGGTTAACCTGGATGAAATAGACGAATTCCTACAAACACAAAACCTTCTAAGGTTAATCCACTAAAAAATAGAAAATCTGAATAGACCTATAACTACAAGTTGAGTATCCCTTATCTGAAATGCTTGGGACCAGGAAGAATTGTTTCACATTTTGGATTGGGGAATATTTGCATATACATAATAAGATATCTTTGGGATGGGATCCATGTCTAAACACAAAATTCATTTGTGCTTCACGCACACCACAAACACATAGCCTGAAGGTAATTTTGTACAATATTTTTAATAATTTTGTGCGTGAAACAAAGTTTTGACTGAGTTTTGACTACAACTTGTCACATGAGGCCAGGTCTGGAATTTTCAACACGTGGTGTCATGTCGGTGCTAAAAAAGTTTCAAATTTTGGAGCACTTTGGATTTTGGATTTTCAGATTAGGGATGCTCCACCTGTACTAAGACGATTGAATCACTAATCAAAAATTTCCCGCCAAAGAAAAGCCCAGGACCTGATGGCTCCACTAGTGAATTCTACCACACATTTAAAAAAGAACTAACACCAATACTTCTCAAACTTTTCCAAAATTTGAAGAGGAAGGAACACTTCCTAACACATTTTTGAGGCTCCATTACCCTGATGTCAAAGCCAAAGACACTATAAGAAAAGAAAACTACAGACTGATGAACATAGATGAACATAGATGCAAAAATCTTCAACAAAATACTGGCAAACAGTGGTCTTGGTGATATAGTGGCAAACATAGCTGCCTTCCAAAATACTGGCAAAATGAATTCTGTAGCATATTAAAAGGATTATACACCATGACCAGGTGGGATTTCTTGTAGGAATGCAAGGATCATTGAGCATGTGAAAATCAATCAACATGAGGATATTATGCTAAGTGGAATAAGCCAGTCACAAAAAGACAAATACTGTATGATTTCACTTTCATGAGATACTTAAAATAGTAAAAATCATAGAGACAGAAAGTGAAATGGTAATTGTCAGAGGCTGCGGGGGAGAATAGAATGGGGAGTGATTGTTTATTGGGCATAGAGTTTCAGTTTTACAAGAAGAAAGGAGTTCCCAAGATAGATGGTGGTGATGATTGCACAACAATATAAATGTACTTAATATCACTGAACACTTAAAAAGGTTAAGACGGTAAATTTTATGTTATGTGTATTTTAATCACAATTTTTAAAAAAGTGACTGAGAGAGAACCCAGGGAATTATCCTATGAGCAATGTGTGTGAATTTTAGTGCACGGAGTATATAAAATCAATTTTGACTACTTATGCATCCTTTTTGTTTCTTTCCTGATTCCCAGCTCTATTTTACATAAAGGAGCTTGACAAATAGTTGAGTTCTAAATAGGTGAGGCCCTTTGGCAAATTGTTTTATCGGTTTTTTTGGCACTTATCTAGGTTCATAACATTATAAAGGTACTGTAATGGGATGGAGAGAGATTTAGGCTCTGGAGTTAGACCTGAAAAGGTCAGAAAGACCTGGGTTTGAATCTGAGCTCCACAAGTGACTTTATGAAGTTATGCAACCTCTCTAAGTCTGTTTATTCATCTCTGAAACGAAAATAATAAGTTACCTTTGGGGTCTCTTGTGAAGATTAAAGACAAAATGTATATGTAAGGATACAGTGCACAGTGTCTGCCACCAGCAAGAGCCAATGCATGTTATTATACTGAGAAGCCCCAGCAGGATAGCAAGAGGGTTCACTCTTTCTCATTCTACCGGCTGATGAGTTGACTTTATCAGCATAATACAGACAGCTCACTTTGCAATGTGAAATGCGAATTATACCCAGAGCATTTTTTATTGATTATTAGACAATATCAACAAAATAGGAATTTGTAATATATTTTATAAAAGAGAATTAGTCATCCATTAAACTTAGAATATAGGCAAGCAGAAAATATCCTTATTTCACTTGGGTTTACCCTGTAGTCACAAATGGGGCCTGAGTGAGCATATGGCTTCTTAGAACAAGGGTAAAATAAAGCCTTTCAAGACCTGGTTGCACAAATTGGTTTTCTCTAAAAGACCTGGAAATCAGATATTCAAAAGAACTACTTTAAAAAAACATTAATATTTACACTTGAAAATCTTCTTTATCAATTATGTTTTATTTGCCTTTGGCTAAAGCCTATATATACACATATACATATATACAACATATATATTCATAGGTATATGTATATTTGTATGTGTATGTATATATATGCACACATGTATGTATCCACAGGTATATATGTGTGTATGTATTCTTACTTTGCTTACTTACATATTTTTTTCACAGAATAAAAAGAAATGTGCAATGGCAAGACAGCCTTGGTGAACCCACCCGGATTCTCCATGAAAAAAAGTGTGTTTGGGGTTCCAGACCAACCTCCCGTTCACCTCCCTTACCTTCTGTCTTGCTCATCCAGGCTTAGAGACAGAATGTGAGAGTGTAAATGATTATAAAGTATTTTTTCCTCAGAAGAAAGCACATAGAGGCAAAAAGCACATGGCAACAACCTATGCAAATGTGCATTTAAAGCATGACTGAGATTGAAAACACATGTCCAAAGACCAGAGCGCAAGTTGTTCACAGGACCATTATTCATAATAGCCAGAAAGTGGAAACAACGCAAATGTCCATCACCTGGACATTATGAATAAATAAGCAAAGTTTGGTATATTCATACAATGGAATATATTTATGTTTAGTGTATTTAACTCTGTGACTTTAACCCACCGAATTGTACACGTTGTAAGTGTGAATTTTTATCACATGTGGATCATACCTCAATAAAGCTGGTAAAAAAAAAGAAAAAGAAAAACACAACTGGGTTCTGACAGAACAGTCCTAATTTCCTTTTCATCGTATCTATCTTTAATTTCACTGTAGAAGAGTTATAGCATTTTAATAAATAACCTGAGGGTTATTTGCATAAAGCCAATGCTTTCTGAAAACATTTTTACCTTAGAAATCAGAGTTTTCCAGGGAAAGCAGGAGAATATTGATGACAAATTTGCTCAAACCCTCTTGGAGGATTATGGAAATGTTTGCACTCTATTCACATCCACCAGTTGAAGCTTCTGAGGCAATGTTTGTTTTCTAAATGTTTAAAGCTGCCTGGAGAGGTTGAAGAATTCTTATTGTTAAGAGTGATGCCAAAACAGCATTACACATTCGACATGAAGAATTAAAAAGAATGACTAATGAAGTTCTAGCAAAGCCCTTTCTAAATTCTACCTCTGCTCTCTACCAGTATGCATAAGTCTTGTTTTCCTGTGCCCAATTGATTTAAGCAACACATTCTTCCAGAAACTGAGAAGCTGGCAGGCAGTGATAAAAGTCCACTCTAAAAACAAATATGAGTTTTTGATTGTTTTTCCATTTGATCCTCTTTAAGGATTAAAGTGAACAATGTCATCAATATGCTAAAATGAAAGAATAGACTGAAGTAATATGACAGACTTTAAGTTATGCAATGTTCTTAATCCCACAGGTATGGCAACTGATATTTTGGGCCAAGGGATCATTTCTTAATAATCTATAGTAAAATTCTTACACAGAAAAAATATATATCATGTGATTAGATTTAGAGCTTATTTGGATCACCCATTTAATTATACTTATTAAGAAAAATAAATTCTAATCTATAAAACAGATTAGAAATAATGGCACAAAACTGCTTAGCCTGCCAACCAGTATTATTATTAGTTATTACCAGAAATTATCTGTAATACTTATGAGCTAATCCATTACTAGCTCCTCTAAGAACATAACCTCCAGAATAAAATAAAAATTAATTAAAAGAGGGAGAGAGGTAGAGTCAATCCTTGGCAACCTCCTTAAAGTCAAATGAGATCATTCCTTCCTAGGTCCAAACAGCCCTCTTTTCATCTGCTGTCACCAAAGAATTCCATGCCCAACAATGCCTGAGGGCTATAGTGGAAGTGAAGGGCAAAAAGGCCCTACTTTCCAGGGACAGCTGCCTGTCCTTCCTGACTAGAGACATCTGAACCCAGGGATGCCCCCAACAAGCCTTCATGACACATTTTAAAACTTTTGCCTTAGTCTGAATTCATTCTTGGTGGCCCCACTTTTGATATAACCCACCAAATGACTAAGCACCTGTGACATCTGGTCAGGAACTAAGGAACAGGTGTACTTGCTTCTGATACCCTGGGACTCTCTACAGTAGACTTCATTTTTTACCAGTGCCTCTCCCATATCATTCTAACATCTGTAGTTCACCAAAGTGGTGCACTGTTCTTCCATACGGCAACCCTGTGCTCCTATTTTCACTACCCCTACTTGGCTTGTCAAGGCATCTTTTTTCTCTCCATGGACTTCATTCTCTCCATTACCCCATTTGCATGCCAGTTTTGAAGAAATTTTTCAAATCTCTTCAATAATCACCTACCCCTCGCAGACTGATGGAGCGTGTTAGCATGGGCCTAGCAGAGTAGCTGTATTTGTTGCTGGACATTCCATAGACAGCTGGGCTAGCCTGAGTACTGAGCCAATATGGGATTTGCCAATAAGATACTTCTTCTCCCACTGTACATCTGCTTCCACATCAATTTCTTTTTCCCATATGAGTTTCCTGAACTTCCCAGTACCACAATTTCTCTAGCACCTAAGCAGTATCTGGAAGAACCACAGGCAACTCATGAGAACTTCTAGAAGAACTTCCACTAGTTCAAATAACACAAGGCATAAAATGAATGACTGAGAATATTGAAATGGGAGATGCTGTTAGGCTCTCCTCCCAATACAGATACCCCCTGCATACATCCTAAACTGGAAGACTAAAGTATAGAAGTCATCAACTTCATCACCTTCCCAAGCCAACTAGCCCAGTCTATGTGCAACTACTCTGACTCTAACCCCTGTCTGATGCATTTACCCCACCAAGACCTCTATTCTTAGCATATCCTAGAGCCTGGCCTCAATAATCTGATAGTAGAAAGTCAAGTACATTATAAAAGAGATGCTAGTAATCAAAAACGTGGACAATAAAAGGTGTTGGTGAGGATATGAAGAAATTGGAACTGTCATATATTGCTGGTAGAAATGTAAAATGGTGCAACCACTTTGGAAAACAGTTTGTCAGTTCCTCAAAAAGTTAAAAGTAGAGTTACCACATGACCTGGAAATTCCACTCGTAGGTATTAATATATGTTCCAAAGAATTGAATGCATATGGCACACAAAAACTTATGCATGAATGTTCACAAGCAGCATTATTCATAATAGCTAAAAAGTTAAAACAACCCAAATATTTATCAGCTGATGAATGGATAAACAAAATGTAGTATATCCATCTAAGGAATATTAATCGTCTTAAAAAGGAATGAAGTATGAAGACGTGCTACAACATGGATGGACCTTGAGAACATAATGGTAGGTGAAAGAAGCCAGTTAACAAAAGGCCACATATTGTATAATTTCATTTATATGAAATTTCCAGAACAGGCAAATTCATAGAGACAGAAACTAGATTAGTCATTGCCCAGGGTTGGGGAAAGGAAGGAATGGGAAGTGACTGTTAAGGGTATGGGTTTCTTTTTGAGATGATGAAAATGTTCTAAAATTGGATAGTGGTGATAGTTGCACAATCTTATGAATATGCTAAAAATAACATAATTTTATACTTTAAAAGAATGAATCTATGGTATGTGAATTACATATCAATTAAAAAAAAACATGCTAGACTCCTGATGATGTATGGTTCAGCTCTAGCACCCGATTTGCTGAGAAGAATACAGGCCAGAAGAAGAAATGGGGCTTACCTCCTACCCCAGGAAAGTCTCAGAATGCACTAGTCTTGGAATGCATTAAGACTGTCCACTCATGACTTGATGAACCAGAAAAGTACCAGCCCAGACAGGACAGGGGTTGCATCCGCGTAAAAGTCAGCTATGGACAATAGCTCCCATCTCATGTATTTGCCCAAGTCCACCTTCCCCTTTGTTTCCTCAGCCCACCTGTGCTGATTAGTCCCTATTCGCCCCATCCCAACCTTAGACCATAATGTTCTCTTTTCCACCCTGAACGGGTGATTCTAGAGGTTAACCGTCACCAATGCATCTCCTGGGCTCTCTTACCTTTTGGAGTCCAGCTGGGTTTGGCCAATGGGAAGTAGCAGAAGTTTGATTGGAGGGTAAAAGCAAAGAGGCTGGGATATTTATTTTTCTGGTCTCCCCGCTCATCCTCACCCCCACCTAACCCTCGCCTTGTGATCCAGGCTGCAGCTTCGTTCCTCTACAGCCATAGCTCCTGTCCAGCCATCCCTCTTCCACATCGCCAGCTTCCACTAGCTCTACCTCTCCCTCCTTTTGCCCTTTCAGACCAAGAGGTGATAACGCTCCCTCCTGTTGCCTGTTCCAGATGCTTCCCTATCCCTTGTCAGTTCTTGTCAGTTCTTGTTGGGACAGTGGCTGATACCCTACCCCTTTCTCTTTGTATCTCCCTGACTCTAACTCTAAGGTTTCTTAAGTCAATTCCCAATACCCACTTCTGGACTCCTTCTTTATTCTCTAGGGATAACCACATTGAAGTGTGGGGGAATGGGGAAAGGATGACATATTTACAATTCCTTTCTTTCTATTTTATTCTTCAAATATTTTTGAGAGATGGCAGCTGTCTGGGACAGAGTGCAGGGCTCTCTCCATCCTGGGTCTTAGTGTCTTAGAGGGACAGAGACAGAAAGGGGTTCATAGGGCTGCTTGGCTGTGCACCAATGGAACTTTTAAGGACGGCCTACTACCCAAGTTGCCCTGAAGCATGTAAGATTTCAGCTTGCAGCCATTGTTATTCCTAAACCCCATAGCTTTTGGGAGTGAGGGCTTGTGTTATATAGAGCAGCTGGCTTCATTTTTCCAGGAAAGGAGTCATCTTCAGAAAGCTAGGATAGTTTAGGGTCAAGGCAGGGCCTGACAAGAACCTATAATTATTTTATTATATAAAATATAGAACTTCTGACATCTAAAGTTTATAATGAGTTGAACACCCTCATCAGCCTACGACCACTAAAAATGAACCTTTGTCAGGCAAAATCAGGTTTGTTGATCCATTGCAATGAGGGAGACACACATACTGAAGGAATCGTGAGGCATCTCACCAAACAAAGGGAAAGATAGAGTTAGGATAGACAGAATTCTGGGGAAGGGAAGAGTTTAGGTGAAATTCCAGTGCAGCAGTGCTTTGGTAGGCTCAAAGCAAAGCAGGGCTGTGTATAGTAGTCAACATCCCATCCAAACTGCAAACTAGACCCAGAGTCTTCTTTCCTCAGAAAAAAAGAAAGTTAAGATAGATGTGGAATGTTGTGTGCAGAAGAAACCCCTTATCTGAAGCTCTGCACCTGGGTTGTAAATAGAGATTGCTTTTCTGTGTTAGTGTAACTTAGATCCCCCAGGAGGAGTGGATTTTTTTTTCTTACTGATACAATTTCAAGCAAGAATTTTAATCAAATCATTTAAATTTCTGACAGTCTCTGATTTTAGAGAACAAAGTTGTTTAGTGAATAAGAAGGCAGTAGCTTAAAGAAGTGGATTGTTGTGACACTTTACAGCTGTAGTGTGTCCTTGGGGGAAAATATTGTTTCCTGTTAACTTTGCAGCTGGCTTCATCTGTGTCTTTTATTCTAATCTGATGAATGGTGTGGCCAGATTTTTATAGTCCAAACTAATTTTTACTTTCTCACTACTTTGATGTATTGCACTGGACATATAACATAAGCAAGAAATTAATTTTTGTAAAGTTAAGATGATGGGATTCTGAGGTATTTTATTCATTTGTTTTTGTTTTGTCTTACCAGAGCATAACTAAGCCTATCTTGGATGTCACAGAAATTTCTGTTTTAATTAAATTTCCATAAAATGAGGTACTGGCTTAGGGACTGGTAGCGTGTGGCAGAAAACTATTATTGGTGGATGAAAGGATATATATCCATATTATGCAGTGGCAAAATATTGGGAACATTTTTAGGATATATCACGCTCCTAATAATTTGTAGCCTCAGAAGAAGAGGTTGAAAAATAGAATGTTAATAACCTGTGTTGCCTGCTAATGACTATGTTTGAGGAGGTAATATAAGAAATAGATGAACTCAAAAAAGAATTGGCCAATTTAAAAACAGGTAAAGGAATAGAGAATGTCCATAAATTCAGGAATTTATACGTTGCAAAAGGCAACCATTTCTGAGCCCCAGACAATAAAAAGTGGCTTTGAGAAATGCTCCGATGACAAATTCTGATTAAAACTCAGCCCTGGGCCGGGAGTGGTGGCTCATGCCTATAATCCTAGCACTTTGGGAGGCCGAGGTGGGAGGATCGCTTGAGCCTAGGAGTTGGAGTTTGTGGTGACCTATGATGACGCCACTGCACTCTAGCCAGGGTAACAGAGTGAGACCCTGTCTCAACAAACAAACAAAAACAAAACAAAACAAACACCACCAACAAAAAAAACTCAGCTCTGACGCAAGGACCAAATCAAGGTACAGCCATCAGACACACTGTTAAAACCTCTCTATGGATTAAGGTGGCATCTGCTATGTCTTTTTAACTGGCTGAAATAGCTCAAGTTAAAAAAACTAAAGATGTAGCCCTCTCACCAAAGATAGTCCCAAAGTAACTACAACTAAGAGAGGGAATGGGAAAAGAGAGAGAGAGAAAGGCAATAAAGCAAGGAAATATAGCAAATTCAAGAAGTATGACTAGGCTGGGTGCAGTGGCTCATGCCTGTAATCCTAGCATTTTGGGAGGCCGAGGTGGGAGTATCGCTTGAGGTCAGAAGTTTGAGACCAGCCTGAGCAAGAGCGAGACCCTGTCTCTACAAATTTAGAAAAATTAGCTGGGTGTGGTGGCACATGCCTGTAGTCCTAGCTGCTCAGGAGGTTAAGGCAGGAGGATCACTTGAGCCCAGGAGTTTGAGGTTGCAGGGAGCTATGTTGATGCCACTGCACTCTAGCCTGGGCAACAGAGTGAGATCCTATTTCAAAAAAGAAGTATGACTAAAGAGAAATGAAAACATACGTTCACACAAAAACTTGTGCATAAATGTTTACAGTAGCATGATTTATAATAGCCAAAATGTAGAAAAACCCAAATTGTTCATCAATTGATGGATAAGTAAAATGTGGCATATCTGTACAATGGAATATTATTTGACAGTAAAAAAAAAAATTAAGTACAAATGTGTGTTGCTCCAGTGATGTATGCACTGAAGGCCACAATACAATATATTGGTGTAGCAAAATGGTACTTACACCCCATGGATATATACAAATAAAAAATAAATGGGAAAAAATTAAGTACAGTTACATGCTACAACATGGATGAGCACTGACAATATTATGCTAAGTGAAAGAAACCAGTCATAAAGGCCATTTACAGTATTATATGATTCAATTTATATGAAATGTCAAAATAGGAAAATCCATAGAGACAGAAAGTAGATTGGTGGTTGCCAGGGGCTGGGGATAGAAGGGGGTGGGGTGGGCAAAGGTGAGGAGGAACGGAGAGTGACTGCTAATGGGTATAGGTTTTCTTTATGGTTCTGTAAAAGTGTTCTGTAATTAGTGGTGATGGTCGCACAACTCTGTGAATATACAGTCATGCATTGCTTAGCAATGGGGATACATTCTGAGAAATGCATCGTTAGGTGATTTCATCATTGTGGAAGCATCATAGGGTATACTTACACAAACCTAGATGGCATAGCCTACTGCACACCTAGGCTGTATGTTGTAGCCTATTGCTCCTAGGCTACAAACCTGTACAGCATGTCACTGTACTGAATACTGTAGGCAATTGGAACACAATGCTAAGTATTTGTGTATCTAAACATAGAAAAGGTACAATAAAAATACAGTATAAAAGACAAAAAATGGTAAACCTGTATAGGGTACTTACCATGAACGGAACTTGCAGGACTGGAAATTGCTCTGGGTGAGTCAGTGAGTGAGTGGTAGGTGAATGTGAAGGCCTAGCTCATTACTGTACACTACTGTAGACTTTATAAACATTGTACACTTAGACTACACTATATTTATAAAAAATTTTTCTTTCTTCAATAATAAATTAACTTTAGCTTACCATAACTTTTTTACTATATGAACTTTTAATTTTTTAACTTTTTGATTCTTTTATAATAACACTTAGCTTAAAGCACACATTGTAGAGTTATACAATAATATTTTCTTTCCTTATTCTATAATCTTTTTTCTATTTTTAAAATTTTTTATTTTTGTTTTACTTTAAAAAAATTTTTTGTTAAAAATAAAACAAAAACTTACTAGCCTAGGCCTACATAGGGTCAGAATCATCAAAATCACTGTCTTCCACCTCCACATCTTGTCTCACTGGAAGGTCTCCAGGGGCAGTAACATGCATAGAGCTGTCATCTCTTATGATAACAATGCCTTCTTCTGGAAGACCTCCTGAAGGACCTGCCTGAGGTTGTTGTACAGTTAACTTACTTTTTTTAATAAGTAAAAGTAATGATTAAAAAGTATAGTAAATACACAAACCAGTAACATAATCACTGGTTTATTATCATTATGAAGTATTATGTGCTGTACATAAGTGTATATGGTAGACTTTTATATGACTGTCAGGACAGTAGGTTTCTTTAAACCAGCATCACCACAAACATGTGAATAATGTGTTGCACTGGAACATTATGACAGCTACAACATCACCAGGTGACAGGAATTTTATAACTCCATTGTAATCTTAAGGGACCACTATCATGTATGCGTTCTGTTGTTGGCTGAAATGTCATTATGGAGTACATGACTATACCAAAAAACAGTGAATTGTACGCTTTAAATCGATGAATTGTAAGGTTTACAAATTATATCTCAAAAAATAAACTTGAATAAAAAAAGAAATATGTCTGGAATAGAACTGTGGATGTGGCTATTGGCATATGGAACTGACTAGAATCAGGTGAGATTATTGAATTTTTGAGAGAGTCAAACTGCTAAAGGGACCGCTAGCCTAGAAAAAGAGAAACTGCTCAGAATTTAAATCAAACCTTGGTTCCAACCTTCTATGACTAGGAAGTGGGCTAAGAAATCTTCCTAAGCCCTAAGGAAGACATATTCGCTAATTCCTACTTCTGATGAGGCTAAAAAGAATATCAGAAAAAGGAGAATCCTACGAGAGTTCATTCAAGGGCTATGGAAATATGTGGGTTGAGGAATCCCTTCTAGGAGGGCAGAATTGTAGCCTAATTAAGGAACTTATCCCGTCTCAAGGTAGGAAGTCCTCCTAAGTTTGGCCCAGCAGGAGTTTAGAATTACTGCAGACCCTGACTTCCAAATGGAAGTCTTTAGGGCATATCCCACCTGTGATCCACCATTGTATAGTGTAGTAGGAACTGATAACTTGTCTTTTTTAGTTCACAGGATTTGCAGCAAAAGGTGTCATATCCAGACCTTATGTAGACATGATGAGGCGTCACCCCCGGATGCAGAGACCACCACATATCTCCCAGAGGTGCTAGACTTTAAGTTTGATGCAGCAGAGAAGACTTTTGGGTTGTGTCCCTCAGGATGAGTGTATTTTGAATGCAGTTGGGAGAGGGAACCAAATATTTGATGACTAGAAGGGTGAGCTGTTATGTCATCAGTGATTTTCAACAGATACTCTGGTTCTCCGTGCTTCCAGCCACATGCTGGGATCACAGTTCTCTGCCACCTTGCAGAAAACAATGTGACTTATTTTGACCAATGAAATAGAGGTGGAAGAGATACATGTACTTCCCAGTAAAAGCTTTAAGAATTAGTGTTCAATTCACCTTATTCTCTTCCTTCTGCTAACGTGCCAAACACGTGCTCAGATGGAGCTTCAAAAAGCCAGGGTCGATAACATGAAGGAGAAAGAAACCTTAGTTGTGTTAAGCCACTGAGATTGGGGGTGTTTTGTTACTACAGCATAACCTATTCTGTCTTAATATACATAATAAGATCAAATGCCTTAGATAAGCAAAGCACACGCTGCCAGTTGTATCCTGTATTATTACCTAGATACTAATAATTAAGCCACTCCAAGAGAGGTTATTTTTTTCTTTCATTTTGTCTCACCACAAAGTCATCCAAGCTTCCCTCTAAGTAGAACTAGTAGAGAGAAGGGCATTCATACACATAAAATTATTCCTGTACATACATAAAAAGACTCATTAACCTTTGATTCATTAATCTTTGATTCCTTGTTCTGCCATATGACTGACTTTGGGCAGTCCAGAAATGCTCTCTCCGTTTGCACCAAGGCCTATAGAATTCATTGTACATTGTAATTTTGAAAGTGAAGACAGAGCATGAAGCATTGATTTAATTATTTATCACTTAGTTCTGGAGATTAATTCATACTTCTCATTCAATAAATATTTATTGAGCATATAATACAGGCTGCTCCAGAGATCTTTCTAAATATGAATCTATTCTTGTCAGCCTCCTTTTAAAAACCCTTTTGAAGATGTTCCAAGTAATGCAGCAAGATGTGTTTTATTAGTAGCACAGTTTGCAATCCAGTTATAAAAGTATATGCAAAATTTAGTGTATTTGGGGTGGTCTGGTAAAAGGTTATATAACGCATCAGATTATCAGCTCAAACACCTCCATGGGCTATTTCTCCAGCCCCTCTTGCTGATTTAGCTACCCTTCTTTCATACTCCCTTAGACCCTACGAGTCCCTCTATTGCAGCTTCTATAAATTGATCCACTTGATAATTGATGGTCCACTTATCTATTAGCCTCACCAGCATTTGAGTGTCTTAAAGACACTATATCTTTGTATTCCCAGCTCCTGGCAAATAATAAGCAATCAATAAATTACAATGACAACAACTGTAACTTATTGAAGGCTTGCCATATTTCAGTGCTCAGCTAAATGCTTCACACAATCTCATTTAATCCTGATACATCATTTGTAGGTCCTTTTAACCCAAATATTGGTTGAATGAGCCTTCTCAAGTTTTCCGGCTTCTGGGATCTTTCTGTCTTTTAGTATGCAAGTCAAAATAGCTTGAGCCCTTTCCATAAATACTGTCTTCCCCAAGATTTCTGCACATGTCCGAGGTTTTTTTGCTTTTCATAGTCTCTTTTTTGCTTTTATTGTTCTGTTCCTCCTGAATTCTTGACCTCACTTGGGTCTTTTCTCCTGCGTGTGCCATCTCTCAGCCCTATATCAAACGGGAACACACAGGTCTGTCCTTTAACTTCACCAAGCATCACCAGCATAAGGCAGTTAAAGGGGCCAGATTTCTACACTAGTCTGGAGGGAAACAAAGTAGTATGTTGCCTTGCAGCACAGCAAACAATATAAAATTGAGCACGAACCTGAATATCTCTGAAAGAATTCACAAGATACTACTAACAGTAGTTGCCTCTGAAGAATGGAACTGGAGGGGTGGGGGGTCATCAGTGGAAGGTGGGCTTTTCATTTATACCATGAGCTTATATTGCCTTTTCAAGAAAACTAAATAAAATATAATTCATAAAATCGTTTTAAAAATTATTAAACTTTGCTCTGCTTCTAATCTCTTGGCCATTCTTACACGCTGAACATTTGCTCTGGGTGCATCTTGTAGTATCTCAGCTTTCTGCCTTGTAGCTGGACCTCTCCTTCCCTCCTACTCCCTCTGCTCGCAACCTTTTATGCTCCATATTCCCTCTGTTTTTTGGTTCTCCCTTCACTGCACCTTCTCCTTCCAGTTTTCCAAACTATGCCCAGTAGGGGAGAGAAAGGGGAGCTTTATCTTTCATGTCCAAAAAGGCCACCCATCTTTTCTGTGAGTTATGCCATCAAGTCTAGGAAGCAGTAGTTAGTTATTATTTTAAATCACACCTGCCATGACGGCTATAATAAAAAAAAAATAAAATAAAAAGGGAAAACAAGTGTTGGCGAGGAGGTGGAGAAATTGAAGCCCTTGTGCATTGCTGGTAGAAATGTAAAATAACGCAGCTGCTGTGGAAGAGAGTTTAGCAGTTTCTCAAAAGCATAAACGTAGAATTACCATATGACTCAGCAATTCTACTCCTAGGTACATATCCAGAGAAATTGAAAGCAGGGACTTAAACAGATATTTGTATACCAATATTCACAGCAGCATTATTCACAATAGTTGAAAGGTGGAAACAATCCAAGTGTCCATCAACAGATGAATAAACAAATTATGGTATACACATATGATTGAATGTTATTCAACCATAAAAAGGAATGGAATTTTTAAATATGTTACAACATGGATGGACCTGGAAAACATTATGCTTAGTGAAATAAATCAGACACACAATAACAAATATTATATGATTTCATTTATACGAGGTACCTAGAATAGGCAAATTTATAGAGACAAAAAAGTAGAATAGAGGTTACCAGGGGCTGAGGGGAGGGAGCAGGAGGAATTACTCTTTAATCGGTACAGTGTTTTTGTTGAGGATGATGAAAAACTTTTGGGTGTGGATAGTGGTGATAGTGACACATTGTGAATGTATGTAATGCCACTGAATTACACACTTACGAGTGGTTATAAAATGATAAATATTATGTTATATATATTTTACCACAATACTGCCCCTCCCCCCACCAAATACCATGCTTTTTCTACCTGCTATGTACTATTTCCCCATTACTAAGGTATAAACTCAGGCTTAGGAAAGTAATATTCTCAAGGTCGCACAGCTAGGGCAGTATTACGATTCAAATCCAGGTATGGATTCAAGCCTTCTCTCTTAATCCTATGCTACACCAAAGTATTATTTGCTCATTTACTGTGCTGCTTTATGATAGCACTTCTAATTTTAAGTTGTAGTTAACTGTTTTTCCCCCTGGCTTGATTGTGAACACCTTAAAGGAGGAAAAACCTTGTGCATCTTTGGATGCTTGATGTTTATCTCAGGGTCTAACAGGTAGAGTCATCTGAAGGCATTACTAAGGGTTGGGTCAAGACCCAGGTGACAACCTGGTCTGGAATGGGGCTATAATGGATTCCGTCTAGTAACTCAGCCAATATTAATTTAGCACCTATTCCTGGCACTGTTAGGTACTGGGGTGCAGGGACTAGCAGCACATAGTGCCCAATCTCAGGGAGGTTTGGTCTAGTGTATCAGGTGGATAGTGAAACAGAGTCTTAGAGAACAGTCACACAGGTGCTCGGATAGAGCACCAGGTCCAGTGGGAACCCAGGAAGTAAAACACAAGTGGGAAGTTAGGGGAGGCTTGAGTTAAAGAATGTGGTGCTTGGTTTGAGTCTTGGTGAAAAGATGGGGATTATCCAGCAGAAGAAGAGCAGGAAATGGTGTTCCAGACAGAAGAAAAAGCATGTACAAGGCATGGAAGTGCAAGAGTGGGGTGGGTTCTGGGAACTGCAAATAATTCTTTGTGGTTGGAACATGGAGTAAGGGGTGAGTGATGTGCTGTGATACAGAACTGGAGAGGTGGGAAGAGTCCAAGTCATGAAGGGCCATGAAGATTTGAGAGTTTGTGGTGATAGGGATAGGAAGCCACTTTAGGGTTTAAGAGAACTGATGCAATCACATTTGTTCTGTGGAAAAATCAGTCTGACTGCAATATGGGGAATAGGTTGGAGTGGGCAAAGCCTGGAGGTCAAGGGTAGATTGCAGAAATGCCAGGGGCCTGAAACTGTTTGAGAAGGGCTTCAAGCCAAGGGCCACAGGAAGGGCACTGTCACTCAGGGGATATGGCACAGATGCCAGAAATGGATTCAGAAAGCTACAGTGGTCAAAGACAGAGTCCAGATGCCAGCCTATGTGGGAAGGCACAAGCAGATGCCAGCATGGGATGTGGATCCCAAGATGCGTCTTTGGAGGACCTGAAGATCCTTCACATCATAGAGGAAACCTCGAAGCAGCAAGACATGTCACCTTATTACAAGGGACAGGACCAGAAGGAATCAACCATTTGGGCCTGAGATCTTTTCTAATGTACCTCTCTGTGCCTAGTCTCCTGACCTATTCTGTACCCAATGTAATCTTTTTATCCCCCATTGAACTACATTGAGATGCTGAAGATCATTGATTCAACAATTATTCAGCATCCTAGATGAACCTGTCACTTTGATAGAGCCCTTGGGACACACAGACCAATAATTGGGATTGGAAATCACCTGCCTGACTCATAGCCCAGCTGGGGAAAGCTGATGAGTTCAGGGTGCTGTGGGATTATGTAGGCACCTCATCATACCAAGCAAGCTAAAGAAAGGGTGAATAAAAGATACTAATATTTATTGATATGTATTTGGTCAAACTATATGAAATTCCCAGTTTTGTAGGTAAAAAATGATAGAAAATTGGCAATTTCCTATGGTTCAGCCATAGGAAAAGTGTAAAAGTCACTTTTTTATGGACTTCAGAAGTACATAATTAGAGTAATCAGTCTAGTTCCCAGCAAATTCATCATTGGTACATTTGGGTCCTCTTTTGTCTGTCTATCAATTTCTCCATCTTTCTTGTATGAACACCAGAGAATTAGAACATTGACAGTAACTTACATCTGCCTATGTGCTCTTCCACCACACCTTTTCTTCCCAAACTAACCACTGTCTTGAATGTTATGTAAATCATTCCCTTGCTTCCTTCTTTAAGGAATATTGTATCAAATATACATATGCTAATAAAGATATTGTTTCATTTTAGTTGTTTTGAACTTTATAAAAAGGATATGCTGCTAGGTGTATGTGATATTCTGGGACCTGATTTTTTCATTCAAGTTTTTATTGCAAAAATGAATTGTAGTCCATTCATTGTTCAGTGCTGTATAATATTCCATTGTGTGATCTACATATAGTGAAAGGTACTTTCTTGGTCACTTCATCTAATACACAAAACACCCCTGAAAATGGGTGTTCAATATTTATCCTAAGTTTTAAAGTGAACGGACTAATAGCATGGGATCAGGAGTGGCTCTTGAGTCTTCCCCCTGTTCCCCTTTTAGGCAAGTTACTTGAGGCTTAACCTATAAGCCCTCATTTCTTCTTTGGTAAAATGTGGATTAAAAAAAGTACCTGTCTCAGGGGATTATAGTGATTACCCTCAGTGCAGTACCTAGCACATGGTAAGCACTAGATCATGTGAGTTATGTTAAATTTTGTGTTAAAAAAATTTGTTATATTAAAAGTAAGCCAACCGAGGCAAGGACAAGTTAAGGAACTTGCTGGAGATCATATGGCTAGTAATGGCAAACTGGAACTTGAACCCATCTCTGCACAACTACAAGGTCATTCCCTTTCCCTGAGACTGGGAGAACTTTCCAGAAACAGTGTGGCATAGTGACAGTATGGAACAATTACTGGCATGGTTGATTATTAACTCTTCTGCCATAAATATTACAGTAAAATCTGTGATCACTTATTAGAAATCATAGCCTTTTAAGTGTACTATTGTTTGTGTGTGGTTTTTTAAAGAAGAAAGAATGCTTGTTTAAAATATAATTTTAACTCTAGTCTCTCCCCCACAAGAAAGAAGAAATGGTCTCTTGCTTCATTGCCTTCAATACAGGCTGTAAATACTAAACATTTTTTTTGGAGCAGTTTATGAGAGAAGAATGTTTCCAAATTTATGAGGCTCTCATGCATTTTGAGAAGAGATTTTCATATTCCACATGTTTCCTTCTTTGGATCTTTCTATTTAGGGATCAGTTTAAAAATACAATTCCTCTATCTGAAGCAGAAGGGTTGTGAACCATGAGTTCCACATCTCTTGAGACTTTCAGTCACTTTAAAGGGAAATACAAAGAAAACGAAAGGAAATAAAAAAGAAATACAGCTTATTTTTGGGTTGGAACATAACATGATTTCATGGTAAGATAGAATAAATTGGAGGCACTAGAAGAAAATTTATCATTTACCAAAAGTTAAGGGGTACATTTCCCCTTAAGAAAAAGAAGTAGTTGCTTGTTGGAATTGTATTCTTAAATTAGGCATCCTCAATATTTTTGGTTCCTTGTATTGCGTTATTGACCGGATACCTCTCTTTCAAAAATTATATTGGTGTGTGATTTTGCTACATTTTCACTAAGAATATATCAGAACTTTGAAAGTTTAAGTTATACATTTAGGATCCGTGAATAATTCCCCAAACCTCTGAGAAACAGATAATTCAGAGGATTGGTTTAGGATCACTTGTCAAAAACAATTAAAGACCTTCAGAATTAGTTCTAAGAGAAGGTCAACACATTCTTCTTTGAGGTGTCTTTTCCTTCCTATTTAAAAAGACTATGATTTCTTTTGGCAATCCAAAGGCAATTCTCAGTAATGGCATTATCATTGATGGATTATTCACTTTGATTTCTTCCCCTGCTGTGCCTTAGAGACACCTGGAAGGACTTGAGTGTCAGCAACACATTCACATTCAAGGAGACCTAGCTTCTAGGTGGCCCTTGTGTCAATCTTGAGGTTATTGGGTTACTGAGATAAAGATGATTGGGTTGTAGGTAGGAGGCTAAGATCACCATACTGTCAAGAAGGAAAGAGGCTGTTCTCAGAAAATGGAGACTCAGTAGCTGAGCTTCAGGCTGGCAGGATCTTGTCATCTTGGGGTCCTGTTCTCCCAAAAGAATTCAGAGCCATGTTTTTAAAACTGTGTTCTGTAGTGGCCCGGGTTAAGGCAGCACGTCACGGGCCATTATGGAGGCATGGAGGGATGAAGCAGGTGGAAGGAGGTCGGGAGGCTGAGCTCTCAGGCTCTAGATGTCATCCATGACCTTGTTTCAACCAGCATAGCCCTGCTTTTATCTACTTTATAGGTTGGGCTCTACTATTATATTTTAATATAATCATATGAAAAAGTTGAATTTACCAGAACTGCTTTCGGGGAAAGTACTGTAAATAGTTAGAAAGAATACTTAGGGAAGTCATTTAGAAAGGGTGGGAGTAGGAGTGAGATCTTCAAGAGCAGAATGGAAATAAAAATAGATGGCCGGTAAACTGTCATCTGAGGAAGGTAAGTCCTGATAACGTCAAGGTTTTTGTTTTTCTGAGAATAGGCAGGTTTGAAGGCAGAGTTGAACTACTCATGGGAAAAGGGGACAGGCTGGGTATGGTATGGGAGGAAGGGCAGACAGAGAGAATCTCTGGTTTACAACACAGTCAGAGGTACTTGGGAGAAGATATGCTAAATGGGATTTTGTAAAATTGCACACAGTAGGGTGTGCCATGTAAAACTCTCCTTTGCTATTTAAACCTCCTGAGCCCCAGCATTATTTAGTAAAATTTGCTCAATAATGCTTTGAAGCTTTCACTGAGAATAGATTCTTACTGGAGAAGCCAAGAGACACTGAGGTTTGTAAACTGAATGGTGTAGAGAAAAAAGAGAACACACGTTTCATTTGCTGACTCACCGGACTCCCAAGACTCAATAGCGGTAATACTTACTGCTAAGATTTATTACAGAAAAGGACACAGAACAGAAGCAACAGGAAAAAGATATGCAACAGTGGAGTCTAGAGAGGTCCAGCTCAAGAGGACAAGACCTTCCTTGTCCAAGGCCACACAGGAATGCTCTCTTTCTAGCAGTGAACTATAGGGACATGTGTGGAATGTCTCTGCCCAGGGAAGCCCAAATGAGTCTCAGGGTCCAAGGCTTATATGGGGTGGGGGACTGGTTAATAGGCATATCCTGCTGTGCAACCATCCTTGGCCACCAAAAATCAGGACTCCAACAATAAAACCAAGTGCACATTATTAATCTTAGTGTTTGTGTATAGCAACCTGACAAACCAGTACGGCATGGTCCATTGCTCCAGGTGAATATAACAAAATCAACAGTCACTAAAATAAAGAACATTCCAAGGGCCACATTGCCAGGAGTTGGTCAAGTCTCCCTTGAAGACATAAGGAGTAAGCAACGAGACTTGCTTACTCCTCATGATATATGAGGGACAACCAAATCTGGCTGGGATTCGAAAACAGGATTTCACCACCACAAAATCACTTATGTGGTAGAGGTTAAAGATTGGCTTCTGCCACCTGGAGGCAGATAATGCGCTGGCTAGGAAAGCCTTCCTGTTGTAGGCCTCTGGTTGAAGGTGAGGACACTGTATCTTTTAAGTCAAAATGTCTCACTTCATGGTACATGCTGTATTTCTCTTGCAAGCATTTAGTAAATTCTTGCTTAAAAGTTTGAGCCTCACTTCAACTATACTATATGAAATAAAGGGCATATTTACTCATTCAACAATTATATTGAATACCTATGTACAATTATATTGAGTACATAGGTACCATTTGCTACTGAGTGTTGGAGATAAATTAATGAAAAGACAGACAGATGCCTGTTTCTATGAAGCTCGTCACTATTGTGGGGTGAAGTTAGAAAAAACATTGATTGAAGAAGCTATAATCCATTGTGTTGGGGCAAAGTCATAAAAGAAGGTTGGTGTCCTGCATGGAAGTCCAGAAAAAGGAAATCCAAAGAAAATGACTGTATCAATATCTCAGGGCTGTTTTATTAGACATTTTTGGGGTACCTTCCTAGGTAGGAATACCAAGCATCCCAGTTTGCCTGGGAAAAAGGGGTTTCCCAGGATGCAGGACTTTCAGTGCTACAGGACAGTTGGTGACCCTATTTATGGCTCATGACCATTGCAGCCCCCCTCTGAGAACTGTTCTCTCAACCATAAGGGTGGGTCCTGGCATCTGTGTTTGTGCTGTGTCACCCTGCCTACCCAACTGCATTTGAGTAGATCAGAGTGGATGCTTGACCTGTTACTGACCAATTAGTTTATCTTGAGAAATTGAGCTGAAGAAATTGGAAGCTCAGAATCTAGTTGCACAGCACTATGGTGAGTGAAGTCTCATATACTTCTGTCATTGAGATCTCTAGAACAAATCTAGTTTTTGGCTTTTGGAAGCCTGTTTAACCTTTGTTTAATTCTCTGAGGCACCCCAATCTCCTTCTAATAAGTTATCTCCATCTGCCATTTTTGTTTACATTAATTTAAATGGATACTTTATTGCTAGAAACTTAATTGGGCCAACTCTCTAGGTAAGAGTATTTCCAAGTCAAGACAGATAGCTCTGGTTCTTCATTTAGAAATGTTTCTGGAATATTCCTCAGGCTCAATGGAAATCTTTTGGGACTAGCTGGCTCCCTGGTTAGCATACCATATTTTTTTACCTTGAGTGGACCTACCCACCAAATATATTTATAATTTTAGATTAATAGGCATTCTCATTCATTTTTTAAAATAGCTTAATTGATAGTGTATGGATTCTGTTAGAACTTCACACATAACCCCACCTTCTTTCCCATGGGCATGTTAGTTGCACATGGTAGGTGTTCAATTAAAGCTTGTCAGCGAATACCTGAAGATTCCACAACAGTCCTTTGTTCTTCAATTTAGATTCGTTGCAAATTCTGCACCTCCTAATCACAAATAATTCCTTCTCATGTGACCATTTTTGGTAACTGCCTATTAGTTTCTTGGAGAAGTTTCATGCCTTTGGAACCACTGAGCACACCTGCTGTCCCGAGGTATCTTTCCTTCTCTTTGTTTCAGCTTTGGTTATTTCACTTTAAAAGCCCCAACCTTTTGAGGCTATCAGTAGGCCATACCTGAACTATACGGTGTCTCTTAGTAACTGTCCCCACTCCTAGTGTCACTCAGATAAACCATGCTGTTACATGATTCTCATGCAACAGCTTGTCCATTAATTCCTCTCCTCACTTCCTGTGACTAGTTCACCAAAGCTGAACTAATCCAACTGTTTTCCAGGCCTATTTCATGCTCTTCATTTAACTGTGCGTCAGAATCACCTGAGTAGCTTTTGGAAGTAAAACAAAACAAAAACCAGACCTAGGCCATCAGACTATGGAGGCACATGCTTTAGAAAGCTGCATTTTGAAAAAAGCTCTCCAGTTGGTTCTGATGCACTATTGGCCTATTTATTTCCACCAGAAGGGTTCAGTTTGGGTCCTTGAGATCCCTTTTAGCATCTTCTCCCAACTCTCCAAGACTTTACATTCCTTCTCCCTTTTGTAAACTTAGAATCTTCAGGAAAACAAACTTGTTTTTCTGACCATTTTTTTCTTGATCATTATAATCACTAATATATGGATGCCTACTAAGTGCAAGGTAATAATACAAAATACATGAGATACTGCTTATCCCATTACCTCAAAGAAAACAATACTACTCAGGATTAAGCATGTATTTATTTTAGTTCAGTTAAAACAAACATACATTGTTTCATTGAAACGGTGTAGCACTCTTTGCCAACAAACCATACTAGAATTGTTGGCCTCTAACAGTACAGTGGGGATATTTACACTATATATACAAAGTTAACACACCCAGGTTCTCAAAGGTCTTTCATTACATTAGATCACATTTGATTTCATTACTAGATCACATTTTGGTAACTACTGCATTTTGAAAATTTAGACCTTATTTAAAATTTAAATAAGAGATCTAAACTTGCACCAAGTTTTCATGAAAAAATTTGATGTTCAGTTTATTGCAAATACAACTTAAACAAATATTTTGTTTTTAGTGTTTGTACACATAATTTGTCAATTTTTTAAATATTCAATTCTCTGTACAGGTACTTTTGAGACAATTCTTATAGATACATAATGTGAATTCATCAAAATGCAGTTAAGAAACTTATAGGAATATATACACTTGAACCCAAGACCCAAACCTGACATTATATACAATCTATTTACAAATACATACGGACAGACAATATATGTACATAGATTATCATAAATATTGAAAAATAGGTTAGCTTTAATGGATTAATGCTGTTCTATAAATAACATTACAGTTATAACTGAAACATCCACGGAAGACAGTAATGCAAAATGAGGTGACAAGACAGTGGTTTTAATACTGAAGACTGCTCATTAATGGGAAATCACTGTTCAGGAACCTCAAGGCAGACAAGGCAGCTCCAAGAAAATCATGCACTGGAATTTACCCTAGGCCGTCGATTTTGAACCTCAAACACCCAGAGGATTAGAGGAGCTTCCCCACATTGACTTGCTGTGAGAAGAGGATTCTTCTTTTTTCCATTCCTTCCTGGTTGCCACAGTATTTTCTCCCATACCAAAAAAAAAAAAGAAACAAAAACAGTCTGCAGAAAACAACTCTTTACTTGGTATTCCCTGGCAGGTCTCAGATACAAAGTCAGCAACTCTCCCCAGGAACTCAAGCAGAAGTGCCAATTCTTGGTCTGAATGAGAGGCGAGGTTCTGGATTCAAACGGAGCGCCCAAGGCCCATTCAGATGAAAGCAGCACTGGAGGATCTGTCTTCCCACTGCCCTTCTATTTCTAGATGGCCCCCAACTATTTTATCTTTGTAGAAACAAACAAAAATGGACCATTGGTTTCACTCAATGTAGCACTACAAGACGTCTTCCAGTTCCATTAGGGTCTTTAATTACATATGTATCTTGTCTGTAAATTTAGTCACATATAATACAAGAATGCGTAACAAAAACCATGTCTGCCACATTATCTGGCCCTCGCCCAAAGCTAAAAATGTTTAGTTTAAGAGAAAACCTTAGAGCCAGATGACCAATTGATGATTCCATTATTTGCTTCTCTCAACCACTTAATGGAATTGTGTATATTAGCTTTTAGACATTATGCCTGATGAGCAAAGTACCACGTTATTTAATAATATATTCACCATACACTGTAACGTATGATAAATGTGCTCTTAAAGCCAAGTTTCAAAGTAATGTTTTCACTTCTAACTGGGATTGAAATGGAAGGGTTGACATGCAGTTGGACCAAAACAACTACTTACACTCAGGTTGCACTGTTTTCCCTAGCTAGCCATTTGTTAGATGTAAACAAATAATTCTACGTTGTACAAGAATGAGATGACAATCCAGTGCAAGTGAGTTTTTAAAGAACTTACTACACGAGAAACCCAGTGGCCTATACAAAGAGAACTTATATCATACCAAACATTGGTGTAACTTGTGGATTAGACCTCTACTGTAGACAAAACATGAACACAACTAAGCCATACATTGTCAAGTAATTCACACTTCCAGTAGATGAGCATTTTGAAAAGTTGTACTCTCTGGATAGAATAGTTTTGGCCTACTGCCATCAAATGCCCATTTTCCACTGCTGGAAGCAATGTCAAAAAAGGGCTGGCCCAAAAAAAGATCCAGAGTTGTCAATACAACAACTCTGGAGACAGATGCAACTGAATAAACCCTGTTTTACCCAATTGCACTATTTGGTACCTCAAAATTAGTTATTTTATTTCCAACAGAAATATCTGCATTATCTTCCATTCTAGTAAGTTGAAGACATAAACATTTTAGTCTGAATGAACCAAATTATTTGGGGACAGAGAAGAAAAGTGATGAACAAAGTTCATCTGATTTGGTATAGCAACAATCAATCAATTACCCTTTAAGTAATGGTGAAGTTTAAATGAAAAAAAACTATGCTCCTAATTCACGGTACAATTTTTCATTACATCATTTTCTCTAAAAATTATTTTGGGTAAAAAAGTATTTGGCTTATTATGCCTACAAAAAGGCAAATCATTTCACAATACTAATATTCATTTTTAAATACCAATGAAATTGTTTTATGGAACTTACTGACAACCGTTTCTGGATAAAGTTCAAAAAAAGCAATTTCTTAAAAGTAAAATAGTGCTTCGGAGGTCTTTAAGTATTTTTGGTACAAAAAATAATAGTGTTTTTCTCAATGGTTATTTCAATACTTTGCTGTAAATTAAGAAGAATTGTTTTTCACATCAAATGGTTCCGTTAGGCACATTCAAGTAAAATCATAAAATATCCAAGTTAAACAATGACACAGCCAAACATGTGGCTTCATAAAAGTTAAGAGTTTGTCCATTCTCTGGAATGGAATAAAATTGTCACTTCCCTTAACCCGAGACTCGTGGTTTTGTTGTTCATATCCATCTCTAACATACAGATATAAGTTTCTTAAAAAAAAAAATTAAAAAAAAAAAAAAGAGTTCACTTATTCTGCACTCAGAAGAACCAGCGAGGAATCTGCACTTCAAAAGGAAGTGAAACTGAAAACATTAGGTGAAATTTCATAGTAGTTGAGCTGACTCAACACTGGCATCAGATAGACTGAGCGTGAGTGGTGCCGGTTAATGGCCCTCTTCAGAGGCATTGTGTACCCAATCCAAAACGATCAAGGCCATGCTTCCGATCATCACCACTATGCCACTCAACAGGAAGAACACAGCCTGTAACGAGCACACAGAGAAAACCGGTCAGTGAGCAACACAACACACATGCTAAACATGCCTCTTTCTACTTTTTGAAATGGGCTCATAATTACTAAAGTTACCTCTATTATATAACATTCTATGGAACTAAAATTATCCCTTGCTAAATATAAACTGTTTTAAGCAATCAAGTTAGCTATAGTACAAAATATCTGTACCTTTGAATCCTTCTGAACTTTCACACTTTTCCCTTCCTTTGTCTCAAATGAAAAGAGAATTTTCGTGCTGAATAAAGTACTTCATATAGAGCTGGACTGTTTTTTTTTTTTCCGCAAATTTTTAGACCAAAAATTAAGTCACACAATCAAAGCCAAGTCATCCTAAAATGCAGCCTGAGTCAAAGCCAGAGCTCTTTCTAAGAGACACTGAGTAAGTTTACTCCTAATCCTACCCTTCAATTACTGCCACTATGTAATTTTGAGTAAACCAAGATGGCAGTTGTTGGTTGATAAACAATTCTAGTACTTTAATTGGACCAGAATGGTGGTGGAAAATAATGACTGAAAAGCAGTCTTTTCCCTAAATATTACCACCAGGATTCTGGTACCAGAATCACATCATTTGTGGTTAGCATATCATACTCTTTCTACTCAGCTGTTCCTGTACTTTAAATAAGTACATAACAGTGAACACTATGGAGTGAAGGCCCCCCGCCCCGGCTTTGCTTTGAAGATAGCCTCATTCAATTAAACAGCCCATCTTTTTCTCTTTTATATACCCAATACCCATTTTAGTGCCTGTCATACAGTTAGCAGTCCAACAAACACTAGCTGAACAAACTTTGAAAGCTGGGTCAGTATCTTACCCTGCTTCTCATCTCTATTCCTATCTCTAAAGAATCTAATAACTTACTTGCAACTAACTCAAGTATTTAGATGACAAACTATCTTTCACCTCCCTACCCCAATCTTCCATCTGTGAAGTATGTTTACTAGAAACTTAACAGCGAAACTACATCAAGTGACCGCTAAGAGGCTAAAATTGAAATCAGCTGGGGGAATTTTTGATCTTACTAGTCATAATCTTTTACTCACCCCAATCTTTTGTACAGATTTCATAGGTTCTTTCTTCACTAACTTGATATAGAAGGCAGATGGCAGGATAAAAATCAACATAGCAGCTGCAGATGCACCTGGAAAAGAACATTTACCACTTCTTGAGAATTCAATGAATCACTTGTCATTTATTTTTTAAATCTTAAAATATCTGGTATTTAAATCAACTTTGATACTTTCTATAACTTACCAATGAAACCAAAGATATCCCTAATAGTTGGGACAAAGATGACAAGCATATTGGTAAATGCCAAGATAGCCACCGTAATGAGACTATGACGCCACCAACTGAAATCTTTTGAGGCACACAACAGGTGAGTTATGGAACTCCGGATCTGCACAAAAACAAAATACAACAATGAATTTTTAAAATCCAGTTTTAATTAATGAAAAGAAGGCCCAAGTAATAGGGACTATATCTAAAACAGCAACTATTTCTAAAGTAAAATCCTCTGCTGTTGTTTTCTGAACATCTGAACACAAAGATCATTCTATATCTTCAATTATGGAAAAATGCCCCAGGAAGTTTTGAAAATCAACAATTTATTTGTAAAAAGCCCCTTCAAAACCAAAACCAACTTGGCATTGCTCTACTGGTGTTTCCCTTCTAGATGATGAAAATCTCACAAATTTTCACATTTAAAAACTCATTTCTACTGAATGCAGGGCAGGTGATTACTTACCGGGAAAATAACTACTGGTACTGTCAGAGTGACAGCCACTAACACAGCCAAACGGACAATGAGAAGAAGAATATCAGTTCCCACGACAGTAGAGTAGGTATGAAGCAATTCTGACTCAACATGTTCTAAGGGGAAAGACCAAAAAAGCTTTAAGTGTGCCGTTTTCTCTGGAGATCAAGTAGAAAATTTTTCAGCGAAATCTGCACCAAAGTTACTAGCTACTCACAAAATGATTTTAAACTGAGAGGCTAATAAGATTAGTTTGGAATTATGGTTAATACAATTAAAATAACATTGAAGGAAAATTTTTCTAAGCACCACATAAGAGATTTAGCCACATGACTCCCATTAAATACAACAGGAGCTGAACAGCTAAATCCCATGGTTTGGCTTACAGCTTGTGCGTGTGTAATACAGTTTGAAGGTGATGAGAGAGGAAACAGGCAAGATGAATTTAGAGGCAAGCACATCAAATAAACATGCCATCAAATGACTAATGGTATGTTTTCAAACCTGGATTCTAGAAATTACCGATGAAATACACTGCAGGAAATTCTAAACTCTAAATTTAATTTCTCATCACAAATATGAAATATATCAAAACAGACTGAACTTTTTAAGTAATGGAACTATATATAGAAAAGTTTTTTTTTTTTTGGTTTTTTTTTGTGAACTATGCATTATTTACCGTAAAATGTCAGGTATCCAAAGAGGGCAGCAAGCAGATACATGAGGAACATAGCAAAAAATGAAATCTTGGACACATTCATCATTCTTCTACGGCTGCGGCTATGTAAATTCAAAAGAAAATTCAAATATATATTTTAGCAACAGTTATAGCAATAGTCTAATATTTTCCCAACAAATTTATACATAAATAAAGTACTCACCCTTTCAGCTCTTCATAGATGGGAAGAATAGCAGGATGACAGACAAATGAAAAGGTCAGAATTGGCACAGCATAGACAGTCTGAAAAAAAGTGAAGATCTATTTAATATCCTGGTATAACAAATTCATGTGCCGTCACAGTTCTGCAGCTTATATTTTATATAAATAATCTTAGAATCAAAGCCTAAAATAGTTTCCCTTGCATAATAAGTTTCCATTTTTCTAACCTGTTCAAGTATAATAAATATCCTAACTTCTGAATGTGTCAATTATTAATACCATATGATTACTTCATTTCTTGATCTACTTTAAGATACAAACCAGAACTTTTTTCAGTCTTCAAAAATTCACTAATTACTTGCTTTCAAAAAAGCTCCTATTATCCCTCCTCCCTTTACCCTTGGGAGTTATTTTAAAATTTCCAGTGAATGGTTTCCCTCTTTTCTCCCTTCAAATATTCCTTTGAGAAAATGAACATTATATTTAGTTACCTGTGAGTTGAAAATAAAATAGTGTGGTCTGCAAGAATCATCTTCAGTCATGTTAAACGCCAAATCAGATTCAAAAGCCGTTGGCTGCGTGAAGGTGTTGTTTATTGTTTCATTAATTATCAAAGCAGCTTCCACAGGACAAGGAATCTGAAATTTCTTGCAAATCACCTGAAAATATATTATTTTGCATTTATTAAACTGAATAACATCACAGGGCTTATAAAAACTATTTTCTAAAAAAAAACTATACCTACCACAATCAGAAAGAACATCATACACAACAAGGAAAGGCCACTGGTATATCCCAAATATCCTAAAAAGGGGGAAATATCAGTATTAGTTTGATAAAATGGGTTTAAGGCAAATATATTTTCTCCACTGAGTTACTCAATCAATTCTGCTGGGAAGAATTTAGGCACTAAAGTGTGGGTACAGTATAAAATTTCTAATTCTTAAATGCTAAGATATAGAATGATTTAAATATACTTGTTATAACCAAAATAATAAAAACTATCATTTGTACTACTACTTATGAAGCACCACATACTATGTCAACGAAATATTTTGGCCCCTTGGTAGCTATCTTGCTAGGATTTTGAAAGAACTACAGGGGCTTGTAAGCTGCAACTCGTAAAGCTATGTTTTTAGGGCTTTTTATCTCTCATTGATGTCCATTAAGAGAAAGCCAACTAGCTGGTGAGAGGCTCATTTCAATTCTCTTTAGAGATGGGTTTCCTCACCTAAATTTCTCAGCATCGACAAAGGAAGAATCAGCACCAACGAAACCATCAGGACCAAATAGTCACCATTCAGATACCACAATCTGAATTAAAGAAAGAGAAACAAGGTCAAAACCAGTCACAAATATCCTCAGAATAATATACACAATGTTCTAACAGGACTCATTTTATAGAATACTATAAAAACAAACAAAAAAAGACATATTTGGAAAAAGCATCCCTTGTTCAAGACAGGAATAACTTTTCACCTTTGCGTGCTAGATGAATATTCACTCAGGTTAGAAATGGGGTATGAAACAGTATAACTTTTGTCCCACTGTTTGCTCTGGGAAGGCTGCCAGCTGATTCATAACACAAAATGCTTCTTAAAGGCTTGATAGTAACATAGGGAACAAAGCTGCTTTGTAAAGCCAGGAATCTTATCTTTAAGCACTTTTAGAAAAATTGTACACCAACCCTGTTACAGCTTTAGCATGCAATTTCTGATCCTGGAAACAAGGAAATTTTAAAATGAGGTTTTTTTCCCCAGACATTTGTTAGCAAGTATAAAAACATTTCAACAAGGAAATTTTTTTCATCCTTAAATAAAATGCATAAGCAAAAAACAAAAAATACAAAACTCAACCCCCAAACCAGGACTTACTCCAGGTTGCTAGAGTATGTTGTGACACTTTGAACCACCCTTACTCCAAAAATAGTCAAAAGATCCCTTCTGAACTTAATAGAAAATATTATGTATGTCTCTCCTGAGGGTTCTAGCACTGTCTTTTCCTTTTTAGGTAATCATGAATTAGACCCTCTTTTAAATCACTATTTTCAAATACTAACTGCCTGTGAATTATATTCCATTCACTTCAGTAGCAAGGAGTCCACAGAAAACTAATACTTAAAGATCAGCTTATCAAATTAAACTTCTAAAGCCATGCCAGAGATAACCACACCTCTCTATTTTGAGGTAATGAGCTACATTCAAGTTGGTAAGTAAATTATCCCTCTCCCCATGTTTGCTTTAGATAAAACCTGTTAGTCACTGGGATGAATAATTTTGCTAGAAGAATAAGGTTTCTACAACGCGGCCATACATTTTTTGGCACAGGTTGAGTATCTCTAATCCAAAATGCTTGGGACGAGAAGCGTTTCAGATTTTGGAACATTTACACATACATAAGACAACATCTTGGGGATGGGACCTAAGTCTAAACATGAAATTCATTTGCTTCATATACACTTTAAACACATAGCCTGAAGGTAATTTTACACAGTATTTTTAACAATTTTGTACACCCATCACATGAGGTCAGGTGTGCAATTTTCCACTTGTGGGGTCATGCTGGCACTCAAAACGTTTCAGATTTTGAAGCATTTCAGATTAAGGATGCTCAACCTATATTCTGCATTACACAGATTAACTTTTAAAAATTTCAGACTTATAAAAGCCGGACAGGGATTAATTTTTAATGTAATTCAAAGTGTCAGTCCTAACTTAGGTTGGGTATATATTAAATAGCTATAACTTCTTCTTAAGTGTGAATATAAATAGAGAAAGCAAGTTCTAGAAAACCTGTTTTCACACACAGGTTAGAAATGAGATATCCAGAGTTATAGGGCTAGCTACTATCTCTTGGCCTTTCATTCTCAAAAGTTCCAATCACTTTACTGGGGACTTCTTGGTCAGTTTCAACAGGCATATTTATGGATAATTACTGGTAATCATTTTGTATCCAACTTTGATAAAATGTATCTAACCATTTTAGACTATAATTGTTTCTTACGAGTAACCTTACTTAGCACCTACCCAGTTGTATCTTCAATGTTCATTAATGCCTTGATCACCAAAGGTAACTCATATTTCACTATGAAGAGGTAGCTTGACATAGCTGGAGGAAAACAAAATTATACCATTACAAGTGCAAAATGTGGCATGTGACACTAAAACTCATGTGTCACCACTCTGTGCTACAAAATGAGAAATAAGTCTACCCAAATTGTCTTTTAAAAAATCCTTACCTCCAATGTTCTGCATTGTAATTGATCCAGAGGCTGCAAGCTTTCCAACCAATCCAAACGCCTTATGTCCCAATTGTTCATATAATAAAGACCCTACAATTTGAAGAACACAGGAGCATGAAGCAAGTATTTTATAAGAGGAAGAAAATCACAATAGATATAAAATGTTTTAGAAAAATCAAGAATGCCAACATACCTCCTTCATTGGCAGTCTTCAAAAGGAGATGAACAGAATACAGGGAAAATATTGACACAAATGTCAAGAGAACTCTGATGAGAAAAAGAAAAAGTCACAGGGTTATAAACAAGCATAGCTATATTCAAAGACACTGCTTTCTGGTTGTTTAAATAACATTACATATGGAACTTGTCCTATTCGTGCCAAGATGCCCCCAAGAACTGTCATTCTCTCTCCTCCTAGCTGGAGTGTCAACACTCTCTCTCATCTGGCACTAAAAACTTGCATCATCTCAGGTGATAATTCTACAGTATTAGTTAGGAGCAAGGACGTACCCACTGAGCCGAACATAGCGTGAGACACTAGGAGTTATGAGACTTGTATTTTGATTCTGGCACCATAATTAGTTGTATGCATGCCACTTCTCTGCATTTTAATAGTTCCCTTTATCTGTAAAATGTCGGTAACACCCGCCACTAAACCCAGCCCACAAGGTTCTTGTGAAATTCAACTGAGATAGGCTCAGGAAAGGTCTTGAGACCACATGGGCTGTACAGATAAGGAGAGGAATGGAAAGAGGGAAATGATACTAACATTTTAAGTGTCAGGCACTACAAGCTTTACTAATAAGTGGGCACAAATCAGAGAACTAACCACTGTGATGATATACTACATTGCACCCCATGGTGAGGAATACAAGGCCAGCATTGTCACAAAGTTAAACAATGCCCGAGCTAGAACAAGTAGGCTATTAGCCTGACTGCCTGTCTCCTCCCTTAACCCTTTCACTTGGATTGAGCAGGAAAAACACAAAAGTACAGTAACAGAAAGGGACTAAAACTAAAGGGAACCTAATGCCATCTAGTTTTCCTTTAGGGCATGGGTTCTCTCTCCCATACCCTCTGTCTTTCTTCCAGCTTCACTTTCCTTCTGCCCAGGACCGCCAAGGGAGATAGTACTTTTTTTTTTTTTTTTTAAGGAATGAAAGAACCAGGGAAACTCACAGAAAACCCTGCAAACAAGGAGACAGTCACATATATTTTGATTCTGTATGGCCAAGTTACATACAGTACCAAGTAAGGTGTTGGCAAAGAAACTGATGTTTATTAGTTAAATGGAGTAAGTGACATTAAGCTATCATCCTAATGCCAGAAGTTTTATGGAGTCTAGACTGAGGTGACATATCAGCCTCACCTCTAATTGGAAAAGAGTTGCTGATTTAGTTATAAACAATTAAACTGAATTAAGTACTCCTAGGTCTTATACTGAAATGACAACAAAGGATAAATGGACTTTATAACCTTTGAGGTCGCTTTCAACCTCAAGACTGAATCTTCTTAAAAAGGTTAGCTACAGGGTTAAACGGACCACGGCAGCCATGTGGCTTTTGGCCCATTTACCTCTATACCTCTAAATATAACGAAAATACTGATGAATAAAAACTCACTTTAGCAATCTTGATATTATTTAGCCATTTATTAAAAGTTAATCAAACACATAAGTACCTATTAAAGTATAAATAATTCCAAGAGTACAAGGGTAACATCAGAATTTTGCTTTCACTTATGAAACAGAGGTGCCATTTTATCTCATGTAAATTCTGTACTATAACCACACTGGCTGTTTTTTAATTAAAACTGCCTCCAGTTTTCATATCAAGAGCTAGGAAGGGTTTCAAACAGTCAACAGTGATGCCATTCAAGTTCCCCACTAAAAACTTTGAAATTCTAGGATTCTTTCTATGCAAATCTCTGGTCCTTCACCTTAGTAAGAGGTCTCAAAAAGTCTCATTCTAATGAAGCAAGCCAGACTGAATCCTAGCGTCTACTACTCAAAGCCAGGCTTAACCTCAGTGTGGAATTTCACAAAGCAGAACTTTGCAAAGGTCTGCTTTTCTTTTCATGAACATTCTATCGTGCTAGAGAAAATAACTTGAGTAGAAGCCACCGGTCAGCTAACTAAAACACATCTGTCACAAAGGGACAATTTCATGCTATGTACGTGTGGGTTCCTCATCCATGCAATGAAAGTATTAAGTTACACGATCCTACACAGATATTGCCCCAGCTAGGAGTCCATAGGTACTTAAACTGAATGGCTATGACACAAACATCATTGAAAAACACACGCTCAAACCGCATGTATTTTCGTTTTGTGCATTTTTCCTGAAAATAAGGTCATAAGACATATTTTTCCATCATATTTTCCAAGGGTCATTGACCCCACAATGTTAAGAACCACTGCTCTAAAGTCTTCTGTACCTACAAAATCCTATCCAGGTATTTATGCTGGAAAGCACAGGAGTAACTAATTCTAACTATGCAATTATGGGGCTAAAACATTTAAAAGCAGGTACGTATTAAAACATTCACTTTTTTTTTTTGTCACAGCACATGGCAATCACACAGATCTGAAAAAAACAAACATTAAAAAAAAATATGGATTGCTTTTTAGTGTCTAGAAAATTATGACTCACTTGTCTTAAACATGTTCCAGGCTAGGTAAATACCACCACACCTTATATATTTAGAAGACTTCTTTTCCTTATGTATGTAAGGGGCCACAGGTCCTTAGACTTTGTCAATTTACCAAACTGATCTGGAGGCACTATGCTTATTGATATTTTTAGCTTCTGATTTTGTCAGAAGAGAATGTATAGGTATCCTGGATTAATCAATAGTTCTTTTTTAGTATCCACCATCTGCTGCAACTTTGTTTTCACTGTTCCCATTGACTTAAAAGATTTCTGGCTTAATTTATCAGTTTTAAAGTGTTGCCCTATTTTTTTCTATCTAATTGGCTTTCTTGATATTGTGCAGTATGTAGTGGAATAAAGAGATTTTGGGGTTTCTTGTACTTTTAGTTTTAAGCAAATGATTTTTAAGTCAACTACTTCAATTGTAAATTCAGTTCCTGGAGCCAAAATATGTTTTATTATCATATTAACTGCCCTGCATGGCAGACTCACTACTTACACATACTTACATAAAAAGAGCAATTCCAGTATTAGCCATGGCATAAGAAAGCCCAAGGATTCCACTGCCCACAATCGCATTGCTCAGATTAAATACTGACATTCCAAAGGAAGTAGTACCTGGATGCTACATAGAGGGAAAACGATAACCAAACATATAACAATAATTAAATGGAGAAAACCAGCTTTGGGCAAGTCAGATTTGAAATCTAAAAGTAAAACTATTCTTTTACTCCATAAAGCCACAGACACACAAATTATTACTTTCAACTTACAAAGTCTGTTTCATACTTCTTCTTCCCCAAATTCGATTCAAGTAAAAAGTTCTGGTTTTCAGGATCTACATCTGCATAATGGCTGCAAAAAATATATACATACATAATTGTAAACTGGATTGAAATATATATAATTACACACCAGGTTGCTTTCATATAAAATAGCACCCCCTCCAGAGTAGTTCTATCACACCTTTACTTAAAGGTATAAATATTAAGTAGGAGTCGACTTTCACAAGATATTGTCATTAGAAGAAGACAACCAGATACTCCTTTTAGAGACTACGCACTCTCTCCAAATGCTACAGAAAATTAAAGCAACAGAAGCACTGTCCTGGGTAACCGCCCTCCCTTCCCCTGACCCGCACAAGCCCCGCACAAGCCGTTTTTTAAAAAGTGCACAACTTCTCCCACCTTTTCAGAGCAGCTTGCTTGGTCGGGTAGGAGTAGTTGAAGTCGCTGTTGGAACTGTAGCTGCTGCTGTCCTCATCCGGAGAAATATTGAACCTTCCCATTTCGGATTTCTTCATGCTGAGCACTGGGAGGAATAGGGTGCAGCTAGTAGCGCCGAGCTCCTTTTGTCCTTGGCGGTGCACCGACCCGCGCGGCTGCCTGCGAAGGTAGAGGCGGCGCGTCAGGACTGCAGCGCCCGCCCGCCCGCCGCGGTCACGTGACGCCACCGGGCGGCGCAGCGCGGCTGATTCATCCCCGGCCAGGCGAGTGGAAAAGTACCAGCCGCGCGCGAGGGGCGGGGGCGCGCCGAGGGGCGGAAAAGTACAGCCGGCTGAGCCGCTGAGAACAAAGATGATCCCACCGCGGCGCAGCGCCCGCCGAGGCCCCTACTCCAGCGGGTTTTAGGATTTCACCCTCTCCATTGTCCCGAGCCGGAGCGGAGGGGCCGAGGGGGCTCTGTTTTGCTTCCCCCAGCCGCTCTGATCGTGCACAGGCACGCAGGGCACACAGCCCCTCGTTTCTAGCATTTGGAACAGCAGTGCCGCGTAATCTGCCTTTTGCTGCCCCAAGCCCCCAGATGGAGAAATGCCTCTGCGGCAGACAGCATTCCCCCGAAGGAGGCGGAAAGTGCTGACGTACCCCTCCTCTCTCGAGAAGGGGCGAAAGCCCGGCCCGGCGCAGAGGGTTTGTTTACACACGTACGTCCGTGCCCTCGAGCACACCCGTCCACAGGCATTTGGCCCGCGAGTGCTCTGCCCGGCCGGCCCCTCCTATGCCCGGAAAGGAAACTGATGCAATATCGATCCTCGGTTGTCAAACGTTCCCGACCCTTCTTCCCCAATCTTGGCCTCCTGCTATAATAAAAGCCCAAGCCCACTTCCGCCTCCCCCCGATTCCTCGTCCCCAGGACTTAATAATTTTTTTATTAATGCAAATCAGTCACAAGACTTGCTGCAGCAGAGCCGCGGACCGGGGGGCTCCCCTCCCCCTAACAGGAAGATGCGGCTCCGCACCGCCCGGGCTCGCGGCCCTCGCCCCGCGCCACCCCACCCCCCCGGCCCGCCCCGCGGGCGGCGACCCCCGTACAGCTATCCAGGATCTAAGGTTTGTCCTGCCAACAAAAAGCCCGCCCCGAAAGGAAACGGCCCCCGCGGCTGCCTTCCCGCTGCGGCCCCTCCCGGGCACCCCTCCCCCACTCCCACCCGGGCCCCGCGCCGTTTGGACAGATGCCCCCCGCACGCGTTACCTCAGTGGTCTCCGCTCCTGTATCCCGGAAACCTCACGCACACGTCTTCAGTGGGTTTTTATCAGTCAAATAAAAATCGTAAAAATCAAACCAAAAACCCCCAAATCCAACAATACGCAAGAAATAATTTTAATTAAAAAAGGAAATGGCAAATTGCCGCCCCAATCCTCCGGCGTCCGCCGTGTCAAGGGAAAGGCGCAAGTGTGCGGGAACGCGTGGTCGGGCTGCTGGTGGCGGCGCGGGACAGACGCTCCGGTGCAGCGGCGTCGCGCGACTCTGGAGCAGCCCGGCGAGCGGCGGGTTATAGCGGTACCCCGGGCGGACGCGTCAGTGGGCGGGGCCGGGCGCCCGGGTGCCTTCTCTTTGTGTATCAACACCACCTGGGCTCCACCCCCGGCCCGCCCAGCCCCGAAGCCCCGCCCCACCGCCCTCCCCCCGCAAGGGCCCCGCGCCCCACGGCCCTCCCCTTGCGGCCGACTGGAACGGCCGAGCCCCGCCCGCCGGCGCCCCCCACCCTGCAGCTAAGCCAAACCCCACTCGCTCCAGCTTCCCGGACAGTCTTGAACGACCCCCTGGATACTTCCCAGTGCATATTAATTTCAGCCCCAATTGGTGCCCAGCATATGCGGTTGTCTTTGAGGAGCCATCTCCTTCAAATTTTCTTTCGTTAAGAGTCACCAGCAGTCCTTGCTTTTGGGGGACACATCAAAGCTTTTTGGGGACACATGCCGCCCACCAAACCCTTTCCTGATTGTTATTTTTGTGATTTACGTTGGGGTTTTCTCTTGCAAACTTGGGCCAAGGCAGCAGCGTTGTCCTGATGGTCGGTTTCTGTTCTCATTCTTTCTTCTCCACCTAGACCAGCTTTCACTCTTCAGAACTAGCCTGATTGGGTCGGTTGGCAGCTGCGTTTCGGGATATCCTTTTTGTATGGACATGGAAAACCCTACTAGGGGAAAAGCTACATGTTGTCCAGCAAGCCAGACCCCTTTGAAAGGAGGCCCCGGTTGCGGGGCCGGCGCTTCTGAGGCCGTTTAGGAGTCCCCCGTTTTCCCTTCGCTGACACATTGTTACACTAATTCCACCACCACCCCTCAGCAAAGGCGCTGCCTTTCTTGGAACGCTGGTCTGAGATGCTTTCTATTGAGCCTGGTCCTTTCCTTCAGTGGTGATGTGGTCTCGCAGAGCCATGCAACTAGGGGGCCCCTTTGCTGTGGAATACTTGGTGCTGCGGGAAAGGCAAGAGTCCTTCTCTTACTGGAAACAAAGACCCCTTAGGAGAAAAAAATGTTAGTGGAATGAATGAATAAACAAACGAGTTTGACCTACTGCTCTCTTCCTTTTGGGGACGTGGGAGAGATTGGGCAGGGCATAGAGGAAAGGGTTGGGTGTGATCACAATTTTTGCTTTCAATGTTTTCCCGAGGAAATCTGTACAACTGCTTATTTCCTTGGCACGTGAGGCTTCTGCTGCCCTCGCCTGCACCATTGTTCATGATTGACAGGGGAGGGCCCGATTTCCCCTTTACACTCCAGTGTTCCCCACCCCTAACCTTCTACTCTGGTCAGACCAGTCTCACTTAAACAATAGTCTTTCTTGCTTTCGTGCCCAATCTCCCCTCACCGTGCTCAAATGCCACCATCACTCAAGGTTTAGTCATTGAGCCTCAGGAAAGCCTCGCTCCGCATGCCTTAGTGCCTCCCTTCTCACACCTCTTTTTGCAGGTACTATTTTCTAAACCATATGGTGCAGGATCTTTAAAAACCTGTGCTGTCTTGCACTCAAAATTGTTCAAGTCTTTCTGTAATATTGTCTACCCAAGGAGACTGCGAACTCACCGAGGGCAGGTTTGGAATTTGACTCACAATTAAGGCTGAAAAAACTTGATTATCTTCCTTTCACAGACATTCCCAAGTAACACCAATCAACTCTTCTTGTGAGAACAATCTTCCTAGTGGTGGGTTAGAGAAGAGTCCCAGGAAGTTTCTTTATATCGGGTTTCAGCTGATAAAAATCAGAAGGTCTTAAACCACTTTTTCCTCTGCCCAGTAAGAGGTGCTAAGGAAGCCCTCAGGGTTGGTAGTTATGGCTGTCCTGTTGCAGTGGCAACTAGGATCTCTTGTCCTTTGGACTTTTTGGTGGTTTGTATTGCAACACATACTTGGAAGCACAATACCTGTAAAATGACAAAAAAGAAGGGGAGGGGTTAAAAATTCCATTTTTCTATTGAATTTTTGATTCTTCTTTTCAAGGGCCAATCTGAGGCACATCTGCTAACTCAAATGGCTTCCAAGTGAGGCCCAATGTGCTTTGGGCTATTGTTGTTTTGCTTTGGGCTAGAATTTGTGGGATATGGTGTCCTCACCCAATTTCTGGGAAACTATTTCACCAAATGTCTGCTGGGTAGAGTGCTATGAGTGTTTGATTGCTAATCTAATGTTCTTCAAGAGCAGCATTTTTCAAACTGCAAAATGGGGCCAAGTGGTGGATAGTGATGAATTCAGCACAATACTACCAGCTTTTTATTTTCTTTAACACAATAGAACAGAATAGAACAAAAAAACTCAGTATGCCACATATAGTAATACTAAGTATTATTCTGTAAATATTTTATTTTGATTATCTATAAATATGTGTGTATTCTGAGTTGAAAATGTGTGTGTATTCTGATGTAAAATATATTTCTTGCTGTGGGTTTTGGGGGCCAGTCAAAGAATTTAAAAGCTACTGAAAGCAAACCTTATAGCCTATCCTAAGACAGAAAAACAGTCACAAATATCAGTTGTCAATTCTGGATTTTCAGGAATGCATCATCAACTTAGGTTGTTAGAAATTTTTAGTGAGGGTAGATAGCTATCTTCTGTACAATTATTTGACCATTATTTCCTGATAAAATAGAGTGGATTTGTTTCCTGGAGGCTGTAACTAGTTAACCTTCTCAACTTGTTGAACAGCTGGTCTTTAGGATGACCGTCACAATTCTATTTCTCCAACATTTCAATTTGCCAAAAGTGGGCTTAAGCATTAAATTTGCTTCTCCCTATCCTCCATTCCCAATGGAATATTTTAATTTTCAGGTTGGCTTCTATGGCTTTCTTTGGTCTGGCCCAGCCTGTATTTCCATGCTTATCTGCCATTATTCCTTGTGGTAAGCAGCTTCTGAGATCACCCCCTGATAAATCCCACCTCCTGGTATTCATGCCTATTTGTAATCTCCTCTCCTTGAATATGGGCTAGGCCTAGTGATGCAATTCTATTTGGTAAAAGTGATGGCATGTCCCTTCTGAGGTTAGGTTACAAAAAGATTGTGGCTCCATCTTCTCTCTTGCTCACGTTCTCTGGCTTTCTCCCTCATTTGCTTTGAGGGAAACCAGCTGCTATGTTACAAACTGTCCTATGGAGAGGCCCACGTGGCAAGGAACTGATGGCTCTGGCAACAACCAGACCGGACCTGCGGCCTGCCAACAGTCACATGAGTAAGCTTGGCAGCAGATCCTGCTCAGTTGAACCTTGAGATGACTGTAGTCCCAGCTAATACCTTAGCCAGAGGACCAGGTAAGCCCAGCCTGGATTCCTGACCCACAGAGATAAGTGATAATAAGTGTTTATTGTTTTAAGCCACTAAGTTTTGGCACAGTTTATTACTCAGCAATAGATAACTAATACATTCCCCTTCATATACCCAATGGTTTTGCCATAGTGCATGTCTCAGTGTTCTCATTAGAAACCATTTTTCATTTAAACCTCTCCTACTACTTGGAAAGTTCTTCATACCTCCTCTTCTCTGCCATTACTATATATCTAAATTGTATCTTTCCTTTGAGGTCCAGCTTAGATATCACAACTCACATTAGCTCTTCTTTGTTTGATGATCCCATTTGAAACTGATCTCACTCTACTTTCAACTTAGTGCTTTATAAATATCTTTTTGTGATACTTCTTTTTGTGTTGTCTATGTACTAGATTTTATGTTAGTGTATTTTAGTGATTAGTCTCTGGCTAATCACTAGACACCCATCTTTTTACCTTCTTTGTAAAAAGAAGGTACTTTTTGAGTATATGGATGAATTAAATATGTTTGTTTTCTTTATAGTACTGATCACCACCTGAAATTATGTTAAATATATTTATTTATTTCTCTAGAACCGGGAGAAACCTATTATCTAATATGTCTAAAGGGCATCTGTCTTATCCTTTACTAGCTAAAGTAGAGCTCTTGATTTCCCTATCATAATTGTTCCTCTTCTAATCTTTCCAATTTAGAATAACACTATCATTTATAGAGGAGATCAGGCCCCAAACCAAGGAGCTATCTTGAGTCCTCCTTTTCCTCAAATATCCAGTCCATCAGCAAGTCTCTGGGAGTCTACCTCCAAATGTTCAGAATTCTGCCACTTCTCACTGTCTGCGCTGTTCTGGCCCTAGCATGCCTGTCACCTCTCTCCTGGACACAGCCTGACTCATGGCTGGGCTTCCATTCTTGGTGCTCACAGTCCATTCTCCACTTGTTAGTCACTTAGCAGCATTCTTGGTTATCGGCTCGAAGAAACACAGTTCATATAGGGTTTGGTACTATCCGCAGTTTCGGGCATCCAGTGGGGGTCTTGGAATGTATCTCCTGTGAATAAGGGATTACTGGATCTTTGTGTGGCTGCCTTCTTATCATTTAGGTCTCCCCTTAAATGTCACTGCCTCAAAAAAATCTTCTTTGACTGTTCCAGTAAAAGCAGCCCCTTACACTCAAGCTCCATTGCCCCATTGTCCTCTTTTACTTTTTATTGCATTTTGTCATAATAGGAAAACATTGTTTAATTATTTATTTTCTTGTGATCTCAATTTTTCAGCATCCTCCCTCCCAAATCCCTGTGTGCAATGTTAACTCCATGAGGAAAAGACTTTTGTTTGGCTCATCATTAAATGAATCTTCAGGGCCTAGAACAGTGCCTGATACATAGAAAGAGTTCAGTGTTTGTTGAAGTAATACATTTAACTTTATCGCTGAGTGTGTAGCACAAAATAAACTCTGAAAAAATGTTTGTTGTGATGGCTTGATGGTGGAAAAGGACAGTTTTTTTTCTTAGACCCAGCCTTCTGTAAGCTACAAGCATGATGATGAATTCCAAGACTTGCTTTCTAATGGCTTTGTTTCACCTAATTAAATGATCCTTTGCTATGTACACAGCCTGACTCCTTTGTTTTAGGACAGTGTTATTCAAGATTCAAGTAAGAACACTGGCATTATGGAGAGATAGTGAAATTACTTTTCCTCCCCTCCATCTCCCTTCAAACCACACCCTTCCCCTTATTCCAATGACTTCAATATTTTCTTTTGAATTAAATTGAATTGCATTTTTTAAACTAACTATAATAATAAAAATCGTATATATTTATCATGTACAGCATGATGTTTTGAAATATGTATTCACTGTGGAATGGTTAAGTCGAGCTAATTAACATATGCTTTACCTCACATATTTTTTTGTGGTGAGAACACTTAAAATCTACTCTCTTAGCAATTTTCAAAGTACAATACATTGTTATTAACTATAGTCACCATGTTGTACAATAGATCTCTTGAACTTATTCCTTCTATCTAACTGAAATTTTGTATCCTTTGACCAACATCTCCCCAACCCCCTGCCTCTCTCCTACAACCCCGGTAACCATCATTCTATTCTCTACTTCTATGAGTTCGACTGTTTTAGATTCCACATATAAATGAGATCATATGGTATGTGTCTTTCTGTGCCTGACTTACTTCACTTAGTATAATGTCCTCCAGGTTCATCCACGTTGTTGTATTCCATATTTCCTTAATATTAATCTCCCCAAATCCCTTAGCAAGTTCTTCTCTTTTTTTTTTCTTCTTATCATTTTGTATATTTTATCCTTGGGGTCATGTTTAGAAGGTGCTCCATAAATGAAAGGTCGTTTTTAATCTTTGTAAGATAGCTCCCAAGCCTAAAGCAACAGTATTGACTCCTTAAGCACTTTGCTGACTTTGGCATGTTTTTCTGGTGTTGAAGGATACTCTATTAGATACCAATTGCTGGGTAACAAATTATTCCAAAACTTAGTGTCTAAAAACAACAAATTTATCTTGCAACGTTCCTATGAATCAGGAATTTAAGAGCAGCTCAGGTGGGTGTTCTGGCCTGGAGTCTTTTATGAGGTTGCCATCATCTGTCAGGGGGCTATAGTCATCTAATGGCTTGACTGGGGCTGGAAAATCTGCCTCCAAGGTCACTCACATGTTGGCAAGCTGGTGCTGGCCAGGTGATTCCTCACCAAGAAGGCACCTCTACAAGCCTGATTGAGCATACTCATGACATGGCGGCTTGTTTATCCCGGAGCAAGTGATCCAAAAGACCAAGGCAGAAGCTGCAATACCTTTGTGAACCAGCCTTGGAAGTCACACTTTATCACTTCTGCCATATTATATTAGTCACAAAGGCAAGCCCTGATTCAACATAGAAGGAGTATATATATATACAAAGGTGTAAATCATTGAGGGCCATCCTGGAGGCTGGCTACCACAGACAGGTTGTCAGCAGCAGGAAACTTTCTATTGCAATAAACATAATGTGCAATTAAAAGTAGCTTAAATAATCACACTTACTATCTTACATAATAGGAACTCTGTAGACAGGGCAGTTCTAGGGTTAATTCTTGGCCTTGATAATCACCTCCAAGACTAAGACCTCATCATCTTTTCACTCTGACGTTTTCAAGGGGATGCTAGGAATGTCTCCCATCATGGTCACACGTTGGCTGCAGTGGTTTCAGGGGGTCATAGGCAGACAGGACCACATCCATTGAAAAAGTGAGGAATGTTAATTCTGTGAGTCAATTTCATTATGAGAGATAACATTTCCTGGAAGTGCTGTTGTTGATGTGTCAGATCCCACTGGCCATGATTGGGTAACATAGTAATGCCTAAAAAACACATTATATTGTGAATCCATATATTTGCAAGCATCGGTGTTTTGTAAACACATTCCTCATTTTTCAGAAAAAAAAAGAAAATTATGGTTCCCACAGAAACTCAACCTTAAAAATTTTTTTAGAAATTTTTAGATAGTTTTACAGATATTTTAGTATAAACATATTCAATTCTGTCAAGAGTAAGGAACTTTCCAGAGAACTATTATCAGTACTCTGTTTCTGTCATCTCCTCCTCAAATAAAAGAGGGGAAGGAATGGCTGACTAATGACCTTTTTATGATACTTACCTGTTGGCCTTTTTGTGTGACGCTGGAATGGTCCATCCATTTTGCTAGGTGTAGTATATACTAATGAATGAAGAAAACAGCAGCAGAGAGAGGAAGGATTTATTGACTTTGGTTCTTTCACCAGGTAAACTGACACCTGCTAATTAGCATTAAGAGGCTTGGAAAGTGAAATGTGAAAGCAAAATCACAGATGTGAGTTCTCATATACATGCTTACAGGTTATTCCGAATGTGCCAAGGTTACAGCAAGAATCAAGAATTAAGTGAGAAAACAAGGTGTGTGTATTCTTCGTAAAGAAAAGATTTATATGTTTTATTGAATAGTATACTATGCTCCACTGTTTTGAAAAATTAAAAACTTCAGACTCTTACAATTTTCCAAAATAGGATGATTTAAAAAGTCCATCTTCTTGTCTAAAGAGAAATGATAGCGACTGAATGAACGCGTTCTGCCCAACACACTCATAGGCCACAAAGGACCTACATTCCTGGCCTTCAGTTTTCAGATCTTTCTTTGCCCAGGGCTAAAATATTGAAATAAGGATTTATTGAAATTAACATACTTGCAATTCTAATTCTGGTTCTTATATGGAAAGCATTTCATATATGGGCTTGGTTCTGAGATCTTTACTTAAGTAAAACTCTCACTGTTTTGGCCGAAGTCTTTGGCACTTTGTGTCTAATTAAGACGCCTGCATCAAGTGCCAAGTAGCCTCGTCTTGGGACACCTGGCACTAATTCCACTTTTCAATCTCCCTCCCCATTCAGCGACACCCACCCGAGCCAACCAGCTACTGAAACAGTTAAGTGTTTGTTTCTTGAAGTGAACCACGCACACAACACACCCCTTTCGAGTGAAATAATTTCGTTGCGTAGCCATTTGCCACCCTTGGATAGATGAGGTCAACAAACTCCTCAAAGTTGCTGTCTCAGGAATAAATTTCGTTCGTGGTTAGGAAAACTAAGTGGGCAAGGTTATAGGATAGGGAAAATAGTTTGTTTATTTTCCTGGTGGTTAAGCGGGGGTGGGTAAAATACAATTGGGACGTGTAGGTGCTTTATTTAAATGACGATGCAGTAACTCCAAAAGAGAAGACAAGACGCCCATCTGAGCCGTCTGCTCCCTTTGTCCTACATTCCACCCTAAGGTGTGGGGGGACCCGCACAAGGCGGATCTGAGGCGGCGGAGCTGGGGGGGCCACGGCGCCCCAGGGGCGAAGGCGGAGGCGCCAGGACGCCGCTCCTCGCCTCTCAGAATGCCAGCCCGCTACACGCAAGGTCGGGGGCAAGGCCGCGCCGCGGCTCGGAGCTGCGAGGAGGGGCGCGAAGGAAGCGAGACCTGGCAGCCCCAGGGCGCGCGGCGCCAGTCGGGGGGGCTGCGGCGGGCGAGGCGCTCGCGGCCCAGCGCCAGCGCGAGAGAGGAACCTCCGCAGTGTCTGGCCGCCCGGCCGGAAGGCGGGGGGAGGGGGAGGCGGCGGGCGGGGCCTCCGCCGCGCAGCCCCAGTAGGTCTCCGGAAATTTTCCACTAAGCTGGAGCATCTGGGCGGCAGAGGCGCAACCCGCCCCTGCGCGCCCGGGGCCTGAGTGACGGTGATTCACCAGGCGCCGCCTCCTGAGCCCCGCGCGGGCCCTCGGAGGAGGCGGAGGAGGGAGGGGAGGAGGGGAGAGGAGGGAGGGGAGGAGGGGAGAGAAGGGAGGGGAGGAGGGGAGAGAAGGGAGGGGAGGAGGGAGGGGAGGAGGGGAGAGAAGGGAGGGGAGGAGGGAGGGGAGGAGGGAAGTGGGGGGAGGGGCACGGGCGAGAGGGGAGCGGGAACGCAGCGAGGCGGCGGCGGCGTGAGGGGAGACGTGGAGGGGCGCAGGCACTAGCAGGTAGCTGGGCCCTGCCGCCTGGGTGTAGGGGGCGGGGGCCCACAAGGCCCCCTCCCGTCTCGCCCGGGCAAGCTGGGAGGCTGCCAGGTGCGCGCCAGCGTCGTGGAAAACCTAGACAGCCCTAAAACGTCAGGGCTGATCCTGGGCTGCTTTGAGGAAAGCCGCACGGGGGCCTCCAGGCCTCGCGGAGTTTTCGCGAACGCGCCGGGCAGTGTAGGGCTGCCCGGCTTGGGAGACTGCAGTCTGGGAAACGATCACGCCCTGTTGGCATCTGTCGGTGCTTGTGTACGTGGCTCCTGACGTGGAGAACTGTAGCGGGGGAAAGCGTGCACCCGAGGGAGGGACGAAGGGGTGCAGCCTTGGCCCATTGTCTGTGTCCTGGGAGACCCGAAGGCACCAGCAGTTGTCTGATTAAAGCACCAGACCCACGAAGAAATCCATGAGGCTTCGGTGAACGTGGGATTTGGCGTGCAGCTGGTTCCACATGGTTCCCCGTTAAGACTTTTGGAAATCGGCATACCAAAGATTTCCTCTTACCCTTCCGCTGTGTTGAGCAGACATTACACAGACACCCCGCCCATGACTCCGCTCTTGTAAGGAAACATTTATTACAGAAATACTGCAACCATTTCATTTCTCGTGTCCTTTTAGGTTCTTTCTAGTAATTGTGAATTTTCCCTCTCAAGTCATCCCATCAAAGTTTTGTAAGCAAATGAAAAAAATACTAGCCTGAATGAGAAAGTTCAGATCTTTGTCTGACAACTGCCGCGTTGGTGGGCTTCCTCGGCTCTGGTTTCCTCACAGCCTGTCCTGGGGGCCTTTTTCCCCTCTCTCCCACCTTGAAGGAAAGGAGAGTGGAGAAAGCTGCTGAAGTTGCTGGAGGCCCCTTATTGTCCACATTTGCTTTAACTTCTCCAGAACTGTGAGAACTGTGTGTATTGTTTTCTTATTGTTTTCTGCAATTAGAATTATTGTGATTACTAAGAATAGCTAATACTCACATAGTGCTTAGGGTAGGCGCTATTTTAAGGTCTTTATAAATACGTACATGAGCCAGGCCCGGTGGCTAACGCCTGTAATCGCAGCACTTTGGGAGGCCAAGGCACGGCGGGAGGATATCTTGAGGCCAGGAGTTGGAGAACGGGTTGGGCAACATAGTGAGACCAGTCGCTTAAAAAAAAAAAAAAAAAAAAGTTAGGCACATGTGTCGGCGCAGGCCTGTGGTCCTAGGAAGCTAAGCCAGGAGAATTGTTTGAGTCTGGAAGTTGGAGGTTGCGGTGAGCTGTGATTGTGCCACTGCACTCCATTCTGGGTGACAGAATGAGACCCTGTCTCTAAGAAAAAAAAAACCCAAAAGTACGTATTCTTATCCCATGATCCACCTTTTACAAATGAAGATATTGAGGCATAGAGAAGCTAGATAACTTGCCCAAGGCCATTCGGCCTGTAAGTGGAGGAACTGGAATTTGGACCCGGACTGTCAGGTAAATCCCAGGCTATGGTCACTATGCTATAGAAATTCCCGATTAATAAGTTTAATTGTATTGAAATAGTAAGCTTACATCTTGGTGGGATTTTTTCCTTGCTTTTATTTATTTAGCCATTCTGAAGTTTATTTTGGAGAGATGTTTAAATTTAGTTTGGGTGGAAAACCACATGCAATTTAGAAAAGGCAATCTTAGTGAAGAAATCATGCATTCCAAGGCAGTATTACATTTTTCTTACATGGAAGATTACTGAAATCTTTGACCTAGGAACTTCTTTTTCTCAGGAGAAATGTTTGTCTTCATATGCCTTTTAGCTCTAGCACATGGTGAACCCTCCAGGAAAATGATGATGAGGCTCTTCAATCATCAATGTTTGATAAATATATATTGATTGAAATGTACTCAAGAAGTGAACACCCTTGAAAGGGTCGATGACATAATGCCAAATGAAAAGGAAATTTCCAAAGAAATGTAAATATTGGATAGATTCAGTAGCAAGATACTACTGGCTTTTTTTTTTTCTTTCTTTCTGGAACTTTCTTTTCTGCACTTGAAACCTTCCCTGACCAGCCAAGACTGGGTTTGAAACCTCTTCCGTGTGTTCATGTGGCCCGGTACGGACCACACTGTATTCTTATGGCCTGTGTACCTAGCTCTACTTCCCGGGAGATTACGTTCCCTGCAGCACAGGCATTGTATCCCACTCCACAGTGTGTCCCCAGGGCTTGGTACAGTTGTTTGTCCTAGAGTTATGGGAGTTAGGGAGTTAAGCAATACTTGTTAACGGGATGAGTTTACCTGATTGGTCATCCTTGTCTTGTTACGATGACTGAATTGGGATTTAATAGAAACTGTGAGACCAATGTACTCATCAGGAACTAGTCTCTGTTCAGTCTCGGGCCATGCTGAACAACTCCTCCCTAACCCCCACTTCCCTCCTTTCTCACATTTCCTTGTATTCTTTGTATATATATCTCTCTTACAACTAGATACAGATTGCCTGAGGTCAGGGATACAGTATATATTTTATTTGAGTCTGTGGGACCCCACTGTTTCACACAGTATTTTGCACATAATAGTTTTTTGATGTTTGTTAAGTAAGAACAAGAAAAATCTCCAGTTAGCTAACTGTATTTCAGCATCCAATTAATGGTCAGAGGTTAAATTAACTACAGCCTTACTCCTGGCTTCACAATTTGGGGTCTTTAGAATGATAGAATCATAGGATTTTTTTCTTATTGCTGAAAGAGACCTTATAGCTGCTCTAATATGTAACCATTAGCCATGTGGCTATTTAAATGAATTAAAATTATATAAAATTAAAAATTAAGTTCTTCAATAGCATTAGATACATTTTAAGTGCTCAGTAGCTACATGTAACTAGTGGCTACTAATTGGACAGCACTGGCAGACATTTCCATTGTTGCAAAAAGTACTATTGGACAAAGCTGGTAAGTTACAAAAAAAAGTAGGTAGAAGAGTATAGTTTTATTAGCCTAAATGTATCACTGTTACTAAAAATATTTCAGATTGATTAGTAGTAGCATCCTTACATACAAAGAATATCATATTCATATTTCAGGTGTCTGTTATTTCATATAGGATAAAAATTTCTTCCTTAACAGTTATGTTTAAATCAATGCACATTTAAACATATTCAGGAGAACTGATGTTTCAAAACATTCAAAAGGAATCCTCTTTGTATTCCTTTAAAGTGAATATTACCCCAGTTGATCCTTTGTCTTAATTTTTTTTAATGTTTAAAAGTACTATAATCAACTCGAGTCACTGCACAAGTTTGACATTCATTAGATTTGGCTGTGCTTTTTAAGCTCGCATGATTGAGAAACTAAAATACTCAGTAATGTTGGTAAAGGACAAATGCCAGATAGTTTTGGACAGACCAAATATATATTTAATGACATCACACATGCAATACAGACAGTTCTCAATTTACAAACACTCTATTCAGAAGCAGCCCTATGGTTAAATATAAAACATACTGGGTATACCTTCTTTAAAATCATCCTTAGAACAGTACCACCAAGGTAGCCATTGTATAAACAAGTTAGTGTATAAAAGAAAAATAAAAATAAGTCTTGGAATTCATAGGAAGTGCATAGCTTAAGTTGTGGAGGCAATAAAGAGGCCGTGAAAAACTCTGGGGGAGCCAGTGGAGGTTATTTCCGCAGTAGAGCAGATTTGCTTAAGTGGTAACCCCCTGACAAAAATAGTCTCGTTCCACCTCCCCCCATCATGCCCCACCCCTCTCTGCTGTGCATTCCCCCCACTCCTCCAGTCTTTTAAAATTTTCCAGTTTCATCTGTACTCCAGTTTCAGTTCTGTCAATTCAAAGTTTTGTGACTGGGCAAGTATGCTAGTTTCTCTGAGCCTCAGTTTCCTAAACTGTAAATAGCAATAACAACATGCTGAGTACCAAGAATTAAAGAAAAATTTATGTGAATATACAGATTAGACAACTAGTTTAAGTAACTAATGTAAACACAAGGGATTATGATTATAAATATTCATAAAACTCGGAGAGGTCCCTGGAAGATTAAATGGCCATTGGTTAAGTCACATGATAGGAATCTGGCCCATCAAATTTTTAAAGCAGGCTGATGGCCTGAAGCTCTTGGCTGGTCGGGGGAGGGTGCTCTGGGAGGTCAGAAAGAGAGAGAGAGAGTGGGAAAAGGAGATAGAAGGCTGTGAAAAAGCATAGTTCAACTTGGAAGGCGCTTGGGCAAATATCACCTTTTCCTTTAAGGAATGAATGTCATTGCTTGCATTTTCTCTCTGCTTCCTTATTCTGTTTCATTGATTATTCCTAAGGCTAAAGTTTCTACTTCATGTTCTAATTCATCTGACGTAGCATGTTTTTAAAAAACTTAGCATTACTTAACTTTGATTTTCCAGTTTTCTTTTGCCAATGGAGCTTCTGTGAAGCGCATATTCAAAGTACAGCTGGGTGCTGCAGCACAGGGGTAGGAAAGTGGTGGTTGTGGTTATGGGGGAGCCAGGGCAGCTATGCCGGTAGCCCCTGGAGCAGCAATGCCTGTCACAGCTACGTGCTGGGTTAAGACAGAGGCAGCAGGAGTTAGACCAGACCAAATCAATCCAAACCAAGCAAAAACAAATGAGAAAGAGAGGGAGAGAAAGAAAATAGGTAGTGGAAGTGGGTGAAGAACACCAGAATGATGGATGACATTGATAGTTCTAAACACGGTACATGTATCAGCTCATTTAAACCTCATGGTGACCCTATGAGGTGACTACTATTATCATTATTATCCCCAACTGAGGCACAGAATGACTGTGTGACTGAGCGACTGTACCCAATGTCACACAACTCCTAAGTGCTAGAAGTGAGGTATGAATTCAGCAGCTGGCTCTGGAATTTGTTCCCTTAACAACTACACTAGCAGTTCTCAAACTTTCTGGTCTCAGGACCCCACCTGCCCTCTTAAAAATTGTTGAGGACCACAAAGAGTTTTGTTTAGGTGGGTTGTATCTATTGATATTTACCACGTTACCAATTAAGACTGAGGAATCTAAAAAGTTACTTTTTAAAAAAATTATAGTAAGCTTATAATATGCTAACTTAAGTCACATTTTGAAATGAAAATAGCTATATTTCTCAAAATAAAAAAGTTTGAGAATGGCATCAAAGAATGAAGAGTCAAAGAATGGCGTTTTTACAGTTTCACAAATTTCTGCGCTATACTGCTTTTGGTGTGACAGTGGTTAAGAGTAAAGGAAATGAGAGAGACCAAAGGGTGTAAGTGGAGGGAACTCAAGGCCTGTCTCAGTGAGCGCCCCATGTGGCCTTATGAGGAAGAAACGGAAACTAAAGAATCGTCTCTGAAGAGTATAGGGCAGCGTCTGGATTTTCATGCCTAGTTTGATCCTCAGTAGGTTGTTTGGATTCATATTCTCTCTCTCTCTCTCTCTTTCTCTCTCTGCATATACATAAACACACATACAACTGTCTGGAAAGTATCCAGCCATGTAATATGAAAAATAGAGACACTTATTGAAAAAGATACAAAAAACACTGTATATAGGACAATAACCCCTCAGTCTCTTTCAAAGTAGGCACCTTGGGACCTCACACAATTCTCCTAGCATCTCTTAACCTAAATCGTACATGTTCCACATTCTCAGGTGTTCTGCTTGTTGCAGGCCTTCCAGAAAGTGGATCACTTTCAACAGATTCACAATCATCTTTGAAGCATTTGTGCCATGCTTGTATTTGTGCTGCACTCATGGTGTCATCCCGAAAGCCTTCTTAATCATCCAGATAGTTTCCACGGAGGAATGTTGAAGCTTAACACAAAATTTGATGCAGATTCGTTGCTCTACTTGCTCAGTCATTTTGAATGTGACGGCCACACAGTGTACATGCCCACTCAACAGCATCTAGCGCCCCACTGGCTAGTACAGTGAGGTCATTGTTCACGCATGTGCATTACAGTCCACTACTTGGCTGCCAGGTTACATCCATGTGTCGCAAACCATTCTTGTTGTATTAACAATGGCTGGATAGTTTCCGGACAGACCTCATATATATATTTGAGGTTCAGTAAAAAACTTTGAGTTATAAGATAGATTCTAAATTGGAAGGGGTTTTAGAGATTATCTGGCTAAACTTCTATTTTATGAATGGATGCATCTGAGGCCAGACAAGAAAATGATTTATTGCTGGTTGAACTGCTTGTTAGTGGCAGAACTGGGTGTAGAACTAGGTCTCCTTCATTCCATTCATGTCATATCATGGAAATTGTTAAATCTAATTATTCATCCATTAGAGAAATCTATTTTCACCAGAAAACTTGTGAATTGACAGCCATAAAATTCGTGGTAAATTCACATTCTTCATCAATGCTATTGTGAAAAATTGCCCCTCTCCTCCCCAAATTGCCTCTCCCAAAAAGTCTTGGTCTGTTTGCTGTTTTGTTAGGATTTATTACAACTTCTTGCTTATTGCCTTTTGTTTCACAAGCAGTGATGAAGAGAATATGGGCTTGATACTGGGAAGAGGGTAAGAATATGAGAACCAGCAGTGCTGTGACATGTGAGAACACTGATTGGTTGGTCCCTGTTATCTGCAGGATCTGCCTTTCTTAAGGATGAGCATATTTTGGTACATAGGTTTCCAAGACAAGCACATTCCTGCCAACATGATCCCTGGACAAGCTGTTCTGGAATTTGAACTTGCTACTGAAAGAGGGTTAAGTCCAGGACACACACGCACATTTCAGTGGGGGGCGAGCCATAGTTGGCTATGTTAGCACCTCATTATACAACAGTTCTAGGATAAAGTGATTCCAGATGTGCTCTCAGCAAGTACCTAGTACTTATGTTTTTAACCCATTAGGCTAAAATCCGCTTTTGGAATTTTGGGGAAGCCAGAAGTTAGTTAATTAATTAGTCATTTCTAGTTACTTCATGAAGTTGATTCTAAGTTGAATATAATTTACAACATGTTTAAATTTAGAGGATACTGATTATAACCATATGAAATATATGCACATACACACATGGATTCTCTCTCTCTCTCTCACACACGCGCACACATGCACACACACACGTCTTTGACAATGGTTCATTCATCAGTGGAGTTCATTTGGAGTACTGGTTTAATGATCATTAAGTTCCTTTGTCCTGGAAATTTCATTTAGAAAAGTTAGGAGAACATGTATCTACAAAGTAGTATTGCAGTTTCCTTCCTCTAATTGACCAAGCTGCAATGATAATCACTGTGATTCTGAACAGTAAACTTCATGGGTAAGTCCTGCCTCTCCCCTCCTTTTTTTAACAACAGTTGACATTTTTCACTTCATAAGCTTTGTAACCTAAACATCAGCTTTTTGAAAAAGAGTTGAAGAGAAAAGGTGATGAATGCCTTCTCTGATAATTCAGATTATTATTAAGAGTATGGGATTTTTGCATTACTTGGCCCTGGAAGGTGGGGAGCTGAGGGTGATCATTTCATTTTGCTTTCGAATATTTCAGATTTGTCTGCAGAAATGTTTTCTGGTGAATACAATGGAGACCTTCTTAGCTGGTCTTTACTTTAGTTGAGAATATCGCATCCTAGTATGATCTTTTGCTATGATATTAAAATAGATTTTTAAAAATTTAGGTATTATATCTGGCTTCAAGTTTGACAGCATTTATTTGCCAAAGGCTATACGCTAGGGCATTATTCACTGGATGGGAATATTGGAAAACATATTCTTCAGAGGGACCTGTTTTGTCACAACTAGGGTAGCACCTATAGCAAAACAGTTTAGATATGATGGACTCTGGATCCAAACTGCCTAGCTCGATTTTTGGTTCTGCTTTTTACTAGCTGTGTGCTTCAGTTTCACAAATGTAAGATGAATAATAACTTATGAGGATTTAATGAGTCTGCACTTGTAAAGAAAGCACTTAGAACCATGCCTGGGTGTGTGTTAAGCACCATGCGAATGTTAGCTTAGATAAACAAAAACATCTCAAATTTTGTCGTTGTTCTGTCAGAAATGCTAACATCCAGGGACAGCTTAAGCAGCATATAACTAGTTAAAGTTAAAAGAAAAATGATCTTTGGGATTAATCCTCTCCTGTGAAAAGTCTTCCAGTGCTTCCATCTAACTGGGGCTAAAGCTGGAGGACAGGAAGGTGAGGAAAGCATAGCAGTATGCATGCCATTGATTAAAGACTCAGGCCAGGGCCTTGCTCAGTGACAATTTGTTTATATTACTTCCAATTGGAGATAAAGACCTTTGGTGTTACCCATCAGCAGGAGATGGACTATAGTCTACATGTGGATTGACAAGCGTTTGTAGTTTAACAATGTGAAGGGCTTTCTTTGGGGGAAATAAAAAAGTTGTGATTTTCCCTGAGTCACTGACAGAGTCACTACTAAGCCAGCCAAGCTGGGCCCACTAGCCTATACAACAGTTTTTGTGACAATTAGCCTTGTGCTGTTGCAGCCCTTCAGACTCATGGAGACTTTCACTCAGAAGGCCCCTCTTGTTCCGGCTGACACAGCTCCATCCCAGGGTGCGGGGCTGGAGAAGGGGAGTACAGGCTGGATTTCATTCCTCGCTGCCCTCTCCACCCAGCCCTGGTGCAGTACACAGACTGCACATTGAATGTGGTAGTGGTGAAGACAAGTCGTTGAATATTACTTTCTATGCTTCAGCTCAGGAGGTATATTGTTCATTCTGTTCAGTCTTAGTCTACTTAAATAGTTGGATCAGGGGAAGAGATGGTTCAGTATTTTTTTATCACTGAATCCAATGGTTGATTGCAAATTACTACTTAAGATAATCCACAAACATCTTGCTTACAGTCCAAGACTGTTTTTTATCAGAGGTTTTATTAAGCCACTTAATTTAGGGTTAAGGTCCTGCTGAATTTTAATAGGAGTCTAAAAATAAGGAGAAAGACACCAGAGTATCAGATCCTTTTAGCTATAAATCATATTTCTGCAATGCCATTGCTACTTTTTTCTGACATGCTCTTACAATGTAAGATGATGCATTTTATTTCCAATGGTTTGCAAGCAGTAACTGAAAGACAGAGTGCTGGGAAAAGGCCTGGCTCAAAACCAGTCAGAGTCCATTGACATAGAATCATGTCAGTAGTGGCCTCATGAGATTTGTGGGTTTTGGCCACTCTTGTTTCTCATCCAATATTTCTTTTCAGTATTTTCACAGTTAAATTCCTCACTGGACATGCAATAGATTCAAATCACATTAAAGTTTGGACTTCAACCAAACACAGCAAAAAGTCTTGATTCTTTGACATTACCTCCCCTGATTCTTCCATTACAGTTCCAGTGGTCCCGAACTTTGGAAGGTGCAGATCAGGTATTAAACAACTCTACTAGTCCCCACAAAGAGAATGCCACCTGTAAGAAGGCACTAAGAAGTTTTATTGTTTCAAGTAAATTTATTCTCCTTCTTAGGGAGACTTGAAATAACTTCTGTTGTTCTGTTCTTGTTCCTTTTTGTTTAGAAACATTTCGTTTCCATTTCCCTCTCCTGCCCTGAGTCTTTTCCAATCTGAAATGAGTAGGAACTCCGCTTTTTAGCTCACTCATGGTATACAAATAGCTCTAGAAACATAGAGATCTAGTTGTGTTGATTATCAAACTTTTATCTGATAATAAGGAACATGTACTCAACACATTGCAGTTTCTAAAGCACTTTTCAAATGGATTACACATTTAATCATCATGATCTGTTGAGATGGCTATTCTGATTTTCTCCATTTTTACCAACTAGAAAATTAAGCTCAGAAATCCTTACACCGTGCTACCCAAAGGATATAGGAAGAGAACCAGACTTTTCACCTTTTACTGATTAAAAAAAAAGACTTGTCCTCCCTACATTTTCCATGGCGTTACCCGATACTGAAATTTTAAAACATCCTTTGCTTGCTTAATTATGTGTAGCATGGTGTGTGTGGTGTGGCTTAAATTGGAAAATACCTACATTAGTAGCTACCTGTGAATTTTTCCCAACTTATTTGGAGAATCTTTTGAAATAGTTTAAACTTCTTAGGATTTTCAACTCAGACTAGACCAAAAAAAAAAAAAAAAAGAATTAACAACCAGCAAAATTAACAGTAGTTAGCCTGTCTGCAGCCTTTCAAAGTAATCAGTTAAATTTCTATATTGTTTTGCTTATCATGTGCCCCTGTTAATTTGACATTTTCACTTTTTCTAATTTTTTTTCAGGGTGTGTTGACACTGAGGTTAATTTTGAGCCACCTTTAAGAATACCCAGTGCCTAGCATATCATAGGCATTTAATACATTTCAAATAAATGACTGAATTGTTCACCATATGGGCAAATGGCAATTTGTAAAGAGGTATCCCTAAATGCAGAATCCCTAAATGCAATAAATAGTCACACTATGTTTATTGTTTAAAACTAGAAGGTTTTGACATAGTCTGAAATGGTATTGTATAGAAGGAGCAAGGACATTGGAATCTGAAAAGATCTGGAATTGAATCTTCACCCTACCATTACTGCTGGTTACTATATCTTTCTTAGGCAATCCACATAACTTCTCTGATTTTCCGTCTCCTCAGCTGCAAATTTGAGATTATATTATCTATGTTGTATATCATCTGAAATAATATATGCAAAGTACCCTGCACAATGCTTGATACATAAAATATGTTCAAAGTTCATGCCTAGAATTTGATGAAGATAGAAATAGCTATTGTATCTAAATTATTGTAATTTTAAAAGGTTATTTCTGAATGTTTTTATGTAGTAGACATATGAGAGGAATGTGAAGATGCATATAACATTGTCCTAGCTCTGCAAGAATATTACCTTTGCTATTATGGCAGTGACAAGCCTGAAGATGTGCAAAGACTAATGTAATTCCTACCCTACCCCAGAAGTGTGGTTAATGTTGAGGGCTCTGAGGGGCAGGCAGCTTGGAGGTACCAGGGGAGCAGTGTATATGAGGCAGGACATTTTTCAATCTCACCAGCCAGCCAGCCAGTGATGGGCTTCCTCCTGTGTCTTCAGGAACTTTGGAAGCTGCTGTCAGCTACTGACACTGATCAGGAGGGGTAAGAATTATTAGCCACTGATTGCTGATGGTAGGATTATACAATGCAGAATGCAATGGCCAAGTCTCTTACCAAGGAAAGACCCAAAGTCCATCAATATTCATAATCAGCCAATGTCATACAGCAATCATTTTTTGATATGATTTGAGGATATGGCATTTTTAGAATTTATTTGTGTATACAACTTAGCAGCCAAACTCCCAATGAACAGATTGTGTATTTTCTGATTAACCTTTGTATGTAAAAATCCAGCTGCATAATCTATAGCATAAAAGACCCATGATGATAGTAGCAGTTCAACAAGCCTATTATAAATTTTACACAGAAGAGCAAGGGCCAAAAATAGTTAAGATAATTTTGAAGAAGAACAAGGTACAGATTTTTACTTTAATGGATGTCAAGGCTTACAAAGCCGTAGTATTCAAGGCAGGGTAGTGATGGCAAAGGCATAGACATAGCCTTGCTGGTGGAACAGAAATAACAGTTAGGAAACAGCCACACATATATGGAAACTTGATATATACATATATATGAGAGGTAATACAGGAGAAAAGTTTGATTACTCAGTAAAGATTCTGGTACAACTGATTATCCATACAGGAAAAAATAAACTTATCTCCCTATATCACACCACACACAAAAATCAGTCACAGGTAGACTGAAGGCCTAAATGTGAAAAGCAAAATTTTTAAACGTCTAAAAGGAAATATTCCCTGACAAAATTTTCTCCTATGATTTTGGAAATGGAATGTCTGTCATCCAAGGCAAGTTATTCCTCATCCCCAGGAGATAAAGGTAAACCTGTCACTGTGATGAATTTCTAGAAAAATTTTTACAAAATTATAAAATAGAAGAAGACATTAAAAAGCTATTAGACACAACAGCAAACAGGGAGAAAGAAATGGCAGGAAGAAACGATGTGCCTCAAGCTACTTCACCAGGGCTTGATTTGTTTGAAGGGCCAAATCTGAAGCCAGAAAATCAGGAGGTAGAAAACAATTCCTTGGTTTTTGAGCACAACCAGGATGGAGCATGTGAGTTGAGAACAGAGAAGACACTAAGGAAAACTTACCACCATGCTAAGAAAAAGGTGATTCTGTGCCATAAAATGAAGAAAAGATTTCTCAAAATATTGCATGAAGCAATGGAAAAAGTGAAGCACTGTGAAGAAATTGTCTCAAAAATGCTGCAGTCTCTGAAATAACCACTGCTTTCAAAAGATCACCAGTGGCTATCTCAGTAATTGTTGTCTCCGTGACAGACTATTCATGCATTACTGATATGTTTACTTCTCCTTCAAATATTGAAATGTTTTGAATGTACTTTAGCACCTTACACAGTGAGCCCTACGCTTACTTGTCACCAGCACAGTTAGAAACCAGAGAGCAACATCTAAGTTTAAGAAATGCCCTTTTTTTTTTTTTTTTTTTGTGACAGCATCTCACTCTGTTGCCCCGGCTAGAGTGCAGTGGCATCATTATAGCTCACTGCAATCTAAACTCCTGGGCTCAAGCAGCTGGGACTACAGGCCCATGCCACGGATGCTCAGCTAATATTTTCTATTTTTAGTAGAGACAGGGGTCTCACTCTTGCTTAGGCTGGTCTCAAACTCCTGAGCTCAAGTGATCCTCCCGCCATGGCCTCCCAGAGTGCTAGGATTACAGGTGTGAGCCACCGAGCCCAGCCGAAATGCCCTTTTCATAAAAAGTTTAAATTTGATATATGAGGAATCTAATGGAAATACATTGTTGATATAATAAAGTAAGATGTGTGGAAAAAAAATAGAAGGAAATATTTTCTGACTTTGGGATAAGTGAGGATTTCTTAATGTACAAAAACCATAAAGTATAAAGGAAAAGATAAATAAACTTGGCCGTGTTAAAGTTAGAAATTTCTGTAATTAAAAGACACCTAAACAAGTGAAAAGACAAGTGAGAAAGAGGTTTAAACGTATAAAATTTTTTATACACAGGGTGTATAAAGAATCCCTATAAATCAATGGGAAAAAGACAACCCAATAGAAAAATGGGTAAAGGATGTGTAAACAGACAGTGGACAGAAAAGAAAACCTGAATGGCCAATAACTACGTGAACATAGTGATCAGGGAAATGCAAAATTAAAACCCTCAGAAAGTGGGATTTTACATCCACCAGAGACCAAGTATTGGAGTGGATATAGAGCAAAGAGAAATCTTACACACTACTCATGGGAGAATTTCACTGGCACTACCATTTTCGAAGACAATAAAATCTAGTACATGGATTTTGAGCCTATCACATTACCTGAACCTCTACTGCTGGGTCTAATCCTTACAGAAACTCTCACAGCATCTGCCACAGTTCCTAGGGCCAAGTAAGAGCTCAGTAAATAGATGTTAAAAGAAGGAAGGAAGGAAGGAAAGAAGGAAAGATGGAGAGAAAGAAATATATTGGTGTCATAGGCTTCTTTTTGCTTTGTTTTGGGTGTTGTGGGGCTGCTTCGTCCATGCCAGTGTGGTCCCAAACCACCCTAAAGGTTTGTCAACTCCAGTGGAACTTTGGGGATCTGAGAAGATTAGCCTTTACATCTCAAATTCTACTGCAAACAGAAGTAAGGATTTTCATAACCAATGAATTGAATACATTCTGCAAGTGTATTTCCTTATAGAATTCAAAATGATACTTCTTTAAATAGTAAGCTCCAATTGTGTATTTAAAATTAATCTACCTAATGTGTAAAATGAGATGTGTCGATATATTACGGGTAGCATAAAATATTAGTTATTACCGGATCTTTACAATTCTCTTGGCAAAGAAAGATGAGACCTAATGCCCTGAAAAGATTAAATGTCTTTTTCAGGTCTAGGAGTAATCAAAAAATATTTCACTGGTTTGTGAAGAAATGGGTATTCTTTTTAAATAGTAAATATTCATGTGCACTAAGCCATTTTTTAAATAACATATATTCCCTAGAGCATAGAAAACATGGCAGCTCTTCCCGTAGCTGGTAGCATGTGTGGTTACCCTGGCAACAACATCTTAGTTCCTGCTTCCAAGTACCACCTGGTGATTTCAAGTCTAACAGTTATACAGCATCTACATTTCCATTGAGGAAATAAAATGCATTCATGCATCATCTCATGGAGAATTTAAGAAGAAATGAGCTTGCAAATTTGGGGGAGGAGGGAAAGAAATAACACTGCATGCCAGCAGAGTCAATTGAGGTTTAAAATCCCTAACTGCAGTCTTGGAAGTGTGCCCTTAGAAGCCAAGTCCACCACAATTAGTGCTGTAGGATCGTGAGGCAGATTTCCCATCAGAACTCTAATGTTCACATGGGCTCAGTAGCCTAAGAACATTTTTTTTATCCCTTACTCAAAATGTATACTTTTAAGTGGAAATTGACACTCTCCATCCTAACAGACATTTAAGCAAAATGATTGCGTGCACCCCCATCACTGTGCAAGGTAGAGAAATGTGAAGAAAATGGTGTCCTCAGTTTCATGCTTGTTTCTCAGTGCTCCTAGTTTTATCCAACATTTTGGGAACTTCCTTAGATCTAGTCATATTTAAAAAGCCAAATCCTTCAATAATTTCCAATAGAATAAGTTTCGTGGAAACTTCTGAATTACGTAGTTGAGTGCTGCGGGGAGGAGTATCATTGCGGGGCTGTAGGGAAACAGTGGACTAGGGAAAAATTTCCTGTCCTCTCAAAAAAAAAAGACTATGAACACACAGTTTAAGGTATATATTTCAAGTTTTTACATTCCCTTTTTCCTTATTATATGATTCTTCATGTATATTACTAAAAGTTTAAAAGTAGAAAAAATTTATAGGAACAGGAGAAAAATCACTGAAGATGCTAATATTGTTAATATATTGGAACATTTCTTTTACTCTTGCTTATGCATTTTTTTCACATTTGTGCTATATTTTGGGAGAGCTACTCAAGTTATCTATACACATCACAAATGATTTTCTGTAGTACTAATTATGATCTTTATTGTTTCAAAGGAGTACTTTAATTCTGGTATGGCATTTTGTATTTCCTTGCATTTTTTTTTTCTTATTCCAGTGGCTTTGTGTTTTTTCCTCCTTTCGTCTTAGCCTATTCATTCTTGAATTTCCTTCATCTTATTTCATAGAGATTGTGTTTTCATACACCTCTGTTTAGGACACCAAACAAATGTTATTCAAAAGTTTCTCTGGTATTGTAGAATTTTTTCAGAGGTATCATGTTGGTTTTGTCCTGTCTCACCCTTGAACCAGGGTAGGTCTTTCCAACCTAATATAAATGGGGTGTACAGCATGTCCCTAGCACCACGTGCACTCTCACAGCGTCTCCTTCTCTGAACCAAACATCGAAGGCTGGTTATGTGCACAGTCTCTGTTCAGTTCAGGGCTTAGAATTCTCTCACTAGACCACTCCATAAATACCTGAATCCCTACTATGTGCCAGATAGGTGCTAGGGATATGGCAGTGAACAAACCCAGCTTATATAAAATAAGTAAACCTGTAATCTCATAATGCAGGTTATAAAATGAAGCTCCCAGTAAGGGACATAGGAGGTTAGGGAGACAGTTACTTTATATTGGGTGCCAGGGAAAGACCCACAGACTGATAAGGTAATATTTGAGCTGATAGAATTGAGGGAGCGAGTTCTGTGGTTATCCGGAGGAAGAGCATTCCTAGAAGAGGAAGCAAAGAAAGCCTTTTAAGCCATTCTAAAGCTTTGGCTTTTATTCCGAGTGAGATGGGACACCATTCTCGGGTTCTGAACAGAGTGATGTCCCAGATGCTGAGTGAATCAAGTATTTTAAGAAAGAGGGAGTGATCAAGTGTGCCAAGTGCTGCTGACAGGGTGAGGAAGAGGAGGGCCGAGAACTGACTCTCAGATGTAGCCTTGTGGAGGTCATTGGTGACTTCCGCAAGAACTATTTTGATGAAGTAATGAGGGTGAAAGCTGTTTGGAATGGATTCCAGAAGGGATGGGAGGAGCTGGACTGGAGGCAGAGTAGAGGCTACTCTTTAGAAGAGTTTTACTCTAAAAAGGAAGAGAAATGGGGTGGTAGCTGGAGGAGGAACCAGGAGAGATTTTTTTTCTTTTAAATGGAAGAAATTATGATAGCACATTTGTGTGCTGGGAATGATCCAGCAGAAAATAACAACTTGGTGGTGCAAGAGTGAGTGGACAATTGCGGGGGCAACAAGTGGCAGGATGGGTCTTAGAGAGGAGCCTGAGCCGTCCAGCCATGGCTGCAGGAGAGAGGCTGGGTGTTTGGGCACAGAGGCACGTGGCTGGGTGCAAGTGCAGGCATCTGCCCAGGTGGCTTAGCTGGCCTCTCACTGGAGTCAGTACGATTGGCAGGTGAAGGTGCAGTCTGCTGTTCTCCTGCCCTGTGCACAGTGCACCGCGTGAAAGCCCAGCCCTCTGCCTCACCCCTTGTGGGCACACACAGAGACGCACTCTTCCCAGGCCAGTTCTTGTCCTCACCACTTTCTTTTGGTAAAGTAAGCATTGCATTTATGTCCATTCTGCAATTTAAGAAACCTTGGGCTCAAACCGATTTGTTCATTAACATAACGTCACACAGTGATAAATGATAGAACAGGGAATTGAACCCAGATGTTATGACTGTTTCTGGGTTCTTCCATACTGTTACCAGGTTGGCCCAGGAAGCAGGGAAGGAATATTTTACTTCCAAAGACTCTGAGAGTCAATGTCTTTCTCCTGCACTTGTTACATTGGAACCCCTCCTACCATGGGGAAGACTGTGTGAATTCACAGTCCATTCAGGTGCACAGGGGTGCCTTTACCAGATGAGAGGAGCTCCAGGTGTGTGCAATGTGTAGATGGCCTTATTGCCCCATTTGCTAAGTAGGGGCTTAGAGCATAAGGAAGCCTCTTCCTCTCGCCACAGCCTTTGAGGGACTGCACTCTGACTGCACTTTCCTGCCTGCTCATCCTCCGACTACCATAGAGTTAGCATTCCACTTTTCCCTTTGGCTCTTTAGAAGGGTTTATGTGCCCATTCAATTGCCCCTAACCAGAGACTTTGAACTTGGAAGAAGTCATTCTAGGACCTCTGGTCTAACCCTCTCCATATCCACTGCACCTTCTTCAGTTGCCTCTATGTTCGCATCTCAGGCACCATCTACCATCTACTTCTAGAACTTTCTACCCTCAAAACAGGAAAACACACACGTGTGCGTGCACACACACACACACACACACAACTCCTTTATTCTCTTTTGGAAGGAGCTCTCAGAGAAAAGGTGTGAAGTTTAGCCTGGAAACAACTCTTCCTGCTGCTCTAAGGGTTGTTATTGTTGTCATTGTGTGCACCACTGGAGGTAGCTTTGGCATGCATCGGGCAGTTACTCTATTCTGATGCATTTTTCTCAAAATCTGCTACTTTATTTTAGGTGAGCTGTACGTTCCAAGTGGCAGATGTTTTCTATTACACATACATGGTGTGTATTAAGTCTCTGTAGACTATCATGTCATGTCATGGTTAATCAGTCCAAATTCCTAATTATAATGAGGTGTTATTAAAAAGGTTCAGAGGTATAGATGGATGAAAAGAGTATTTTAAGTACTGAAATGGAACTCCTTTAACCAAGGAGTATAATTAGATGACACTTAAACATGCCTTAAAAATTAAAGTTTAGGTTAAAAAGCATTTAGAAAAAATAAAGTTTTAGAGTGTTTGAGTATGAATATATAAAATATTTTCAGAGCTGTAACACTGATGCTCTTATGGCTTGGAAGCACACCTACTAGAAAACAACTTGAAATGAGAGTTGTTTAATTCTATCCCCTCCCAGAAAGTTTTGCAGGGGTTCTTACTTGGATTTGCTGCCCTTTGCAACCTCTTGTCCCAAAGGCCCCCTTCCTTTCTGGAAATGCTCAGGCATGGGTGTGAGGAGAGTCAGTCATTTGGAAGAGAATGAGATGATGGCTTTATGAACATTTCCATATATGTTGATTGTGTGTGTGGGAGTGGGGGTGGGGTGGAGGATTAGGCAAAAGCTAGAATTAGTCATATGAATTATGGGCTTGTTTGGATACTGGGCTGCTCCTGCCCCAATCAGTGCCAGTAAATCCTGCAGACAGCTTCAACACCACTCTGTTTCTATCCCACTCATATAAAATCCCATGCCAAGGTACAAACCACAATCCTCCCTTTCTTGGTTTTTCATGCAAAAACTATTTTAGAATAAATTTAAATGTCGAAACTTCAAGAACTTTGAACAGAGGAGGCTTCAGCTCATTCAGTTCACAGCATAGCTAAAAAATTTAAAAAAAAATTCTCACGAAAGTACTCAAATTTTAGAGGCCTATATTTTTCACTGAATTTAAGTTCCAGAGAGAAACAAAATTGCTATGTTGGAGGAAAAGGATAAAAGAAGAAACATTGAGAAAAGCGTAAATGTCAACAGCAGCACTTTCATGCTCAGGAGAGGCCCAGAGGTCCCATGTGTGAATAACATAGCAATGGCTGCTTTATGCAGTATGTAAATAAACACAGTCCCCACGACATTTAAAATATTCAACATTGACCTAAACAGGCATAGGCATAAAATGCCAGTCCAGACAGACATTTATGAATATACACATAGAACACATTGGAGGAAGAACTTGGTGCCTTTTTCCAAATATTTCATTATGCACACATTTCTGATTAAATATACATTCGGTATTCAGTCTGAGCAATGGAAAACATTTTTAATCAGTCCTTGACAGCAGAAAAACTTCCTGCATGAGTTCTAGAAGGTTTATTCTTCATTTAACAAGATGTTTATTGATAGTAGAAGGCAGGAAGCTATATGACATGTCTCTAGGTTCAAAGAGGATAAAATGTGGTAGAGATCCTTAGGACAGTTTGGTTATCAGGGAATTTAAGAGAACTTTCATATAGCTATGTGAGAAAAATATAAAATCATAAAGAGGAAAGAGGAGGCCAGAGTTGTGATTCCAAAATGACAAACTGAAAAAGAATGTTCAGGCAATCTAGAAAAATCTAGAGATAGAAATATGCTGGGCACAGTGGCTCATGCCTGTAATCCCAGCACTTTGGGAGGTGGAGGTAGGAGAATCGCTGGAGGGCAGGAGTTTGAGACAAGCCTGGGCAACATAGTGAGACCTTGTTTATACAAAAAATAAGAAATATTAGCCAGATGTGGTGGTGCACACCTACAGTCCCAGCTACTCGGGAAGCTAAGGCACGAGGATAGCTTGAGCCCAGGAGTTTGAGGCTGCAGTGTGCTATGATCATGCCACTGCACGACAGCCTGGGCAATAGAGCAAGACCCTGTCTCTAAATATATAAAAAAAATTAATTAAGAAAAGAAATAATTGATACAAGAACAATACTATGCATTAATCAATGCAGTGTCTCCTAAGTTATAGAGTGTGTTCCAGTGAACTCCTTTGAGAATCTGATAAAAGTTATGGGCCCAGAAATATTCGTGTATCCTCAAATTTTTAAACAAAATGTCAGGGATTTAGTATCTGAATCCATGGGCTTTGTATTTCAAACCTTGTACAGTTACATTTACCATGGTTAATGTGTTATAACTATTTATTTACATTCCTGTCTCCTCCACTAGAATATAAGCACTTCTAGGACAGGATTGCATTATGTTTTATCTTTTATCCAAACCCCTTTCTGTTTAGCATTGTGCCTATTGCACAGAAGGTAGTAAAAATGTTGATAGCCTACTTGCCTGCCTGCCTCAGTGTTCAGGTGTTGGTTTAAGGCAGGATCTTCCAAATGTCAGTCATTTGAGTAATACCCTCACAATTTTTGCCACAGCTGTTTACTTCCTGTATTATTATACAACATAACGATGTTTGGTGATAGACAGCATTAAATACTCTCAAGTTTCAGAGTGAGCATGTTATTTTCATTCCATTTTCTTTCAGCTCAGCTTGTACCAAGGAGAGAGTACAAGTTTAGTTCTGGTGTATTGTTAATATCTCTCTGACATTTGGGGATCTTCCTTTGGAACTAATAAAGGTTTCTGTAGGCAGCAGTATCTGGCTAGAAGTGAATAACATTGCTTTGTTTTGTCTTTCATTGTGTTTAGTTTTATGGCAAGTGATACTAATTTTCTATTTATGGAAGTGACAAAAATTTTCTTCTAACATAGACTTAAGTAAAAAATAAACAGTTGATTTACAGAAAAGCAGCACATCAGTTACCTATTGTGGTGTAACAAACTGCCCCCAAAACACAGCAGCTTATAAAACAATGATTTACTAGGATTCTAAGGGTTGGCTGGGCTTAGCTAGGCAATTCTTCTGCCCTACATGATGTCTTTTGGGGTCGTTCCTGTGGCTTGAGAGTTTGGCTGGGGCTGGAAGGACCAAGATAGCTTTAGTCATTGCTGTGGTCTGAATGTTGGTGTCCCCCAAAATTCATATGTTGGAACCCAAGACCCAATGTGATAGTATTAAGAGGTGGAGTCTTTAGGAGGTGATTGGGTCATGAGGGCTCTGGCCTCATAAATGGTGTTAGTTCGCTTATAAAAGAGGCTTGAGGGAAGCTGTTTGCCCCTTCTGCATGTGGGGATACAGCAAGAAGTCACCATTGATGAATCAGAGCAAGGCCTCACCAGACACCAAATATGCTGGCACCTTGATCTTGGACTTCCCAGCCTCCAGAACTGTGAGAAATGAATTTCTGTTGTTTATAAATTACTCTGTCTAAGGTATATTGTTACAGCAGCCTGAATGCACTAAGATATTCATCTATCTGGCAACCCAGCTGGGGTGGCCAGAGTTGCTGCAGCTGGCCAAGTCTCTCTCTCTCTCTCTCTCTTTCTCTCTCCCCCACCACTTGTGGTCTCTCATCACTTGGTAGTCTGGCCTGGGCTTTTTTTTTTTTTTTTTTTTTAAAAATCATGGCTGGATCCCAAGAATGTAAAAAAAAAAAACTGCAAAGTCTCTTAAGGCCTAGACCTGGAAGTCACAAAGCATCACTCCAGCCAAATTTTATTGGTCATAGCAAGTGACATAACAAATCCAGATTCAAGGGGAGAGGAATAGACTCCACATCTTTTTGGGAGGTTAATGGCACACACGTTCAGGGATGGGAGGAATCTTCGGTAAAGATTTTTACATACAATCTACACAAATGGTAAGTAAACAAAAATACAGGTTGTAGCAGATATGGCAAAAATTGTTAGGGTGTTATTCAAATGACTGATGTTTGGAAGATGCTGTATTAACCTAACACCTAAATATCTCAGTAGACAGTCAGTTGATGTTTTTTAGTGCCTGTACATACTAAGTACAATGCTATACATAAGGGGGTTTAAAAACACATGATACCAACTTGTCCCAGGACTTCATATATTCTAGCGAGGAAGACAGGTATGTAAATAAGCATAACACAATAACCATGATGCATGTTACAGTAAAGGGTTTAAAATATAGAGTGCTGACATTTTATGTAAAATTTTGAGTGCTTATGGATTTTTCTTGGGCCCATGATTTTTAACAGATCTCAAAAAAGTGTGAAACCCTAAAAGGACCTACAAGCACTGAAGAGTCCAATAATATGAAGCACAGAAATCAAAGCTATGAACTTCAGTGGTAAGGAAAAGTCTTCACAGAAGTGGTAACCTTTATAGGTGGGAAAGAGCGATCATTGAGGGGAAAGAATTGGCGTGAATTGGAAGCCGGTTACATGTGGGGGGGTGAGATGGGCACAGGGGAAGGAAAGGGAAGTGGTGGAGGAGGACAGGAATGTGGGGAATCAGAGACAGGGGAAGCAGGGAGAAGTTGATTCAAGGATGACTGGATTTTCTAGATGGGAGAAAATATGGGAGGAAGAGTGGGTTTTCTGGGAACATCTTTCGAGAATTCAGTTTTGTCCAAGCTATAATTGAGGTGCCCATGTGATACACCAAGACACAATTGGAAATGCAGGTCTGGAACTTGACTGCCTTGTGACAGGCACCTTTATAGGAACTGGATATAAAACTGTGAATATCCTAGGAGAACTTCCATTCTAGTGTGGTTGGCAGGGGGGTAAGGGGGTGAGACAATTAGTATGTAAAAAAGTTAATACAAATTTTGCCCACTGTTCAATGCCAAGAATAAAATAGATCTAATTAATAGGATAGAGAAGGCTGGGCCAGCTGCTTTATCTAGAATAGTATGGAAACTGAAAGCAGCTTTTTGAACTATAACTCATAGCTGGGAAGAAGGCTGACCCTCTTTTAGATTGATAAGGTGGGATAATTATACTAGCAAAAGATTAACCTTTGCAATCTAAGGTGGTGTCCCCCAGAGACCGGATCATTGTGAGGAACTCTCTCCCTACTACCTCCACCCACGGACATCTGAATCTTTCCTATCTAGCAGGAGAACCACGAGGAGCAGATGATGAGTATAAATAAAAATCCATTCTGGTGGCCAGGACCCCAGATGAGTGGAAACTTCAGGGAGAGAGGAACTGGAAAGAAGAGGAGAGAATGTATGGAAGAGAATGGCAGGGGGGAAGTCACTCACTGACCACTGATGGGATGGACATATAGGGCTCCTAAAAGTCTGGGATTGAGCCCCACTCAGATAGTTAGTATATAGGAATGAGTTAACTGGTCTAGGGATGCCACTTTCAATTCCTCACCATATTTTGGATGTTGTACAGGATGGATTGCATCACTGTATGAGAGGGATTACATCATGAACTTGAACTGATTGTACAATCTCCTGGGTTTTGGGTGTGCCGATTTGAGGTAGTGGGAGGACACAGTCTTCCCTCACCACCCACTCGCACATGTCTGGACCCCTCCAGTGGAGAAGATAGGGTGGGAACAGAGTTGCCTTTGGACAAATATACCACCGGGGAGAATTTGTCCTCTGACTCTTCCACTCCACACATGCCAAAGTAAGGGTATAATCAATTTTTAAGGAAATTATATATTATAATATTATTATGATCTTCCAGTTGCTCATTTCTGACCATATCTCCCCCCCCAGCTCCCATGAAGAATCTGTACAGTGTTAAGTAAATCAGTCTATTTCAGTGATTCTGACCACATTTGCTTGGGTTGGTGCCAGGATGTCCCTCTAGATATAGGGTGAACAAGGATAAATTAGTTTATAATATGTGTTGAAATTATAGAATCCCATAAAATAAAGCCTTCAGAAATTGGTACATATCATCATTTTAGAGCTTATAATGGTGTCAAATATTGTGTGGGCAAAAAAGAATTTAAATGATTGGATCTATTATACTTTTTTGAAACCTTAGGTAAAATATTATTTCAAAACACCGCCTTTTAGTGTTACTGGATACTGTGGGCAGAAGAGGTGAATGATGTGGTAATCTACTTGCCACAGCTCTAGACTTCTTTCTGAGAGAAGAGGTTTGGGTTTGGACCTTTTTTTAAGACTGTTATTTTTCTGTCATTTACTGTTGTCACCCTGATTCAATCTATAAACTGGGGTGTTATTCAAAATACAAATGTTCTCAGAGAAGAATTAATTCATCAAACACACGCACTCTGTAGGACTCTACAATGCTAAAAACATACACATGAGAGAGGAGTCAGAGAAGACTCAGGATTGGTGTTATGGTGCTGCTGATTTCCTTTATCTCACTGTTTATGACCTTGACTGTTTCAATCATGACATCAATCCATGGAATCAAATCACTGACATGTTTATGATTCTAAGTCACATTTGGTAGTTATTAATACAATAGAGGTGTCAAGGACACTTTCCATACAGTGCCTCCTGTCAAGAGAAAAATACAAACCTTCTGGCAAAGTCCCAGAGCACTGGCAGTAGGCTTTGTTAACTCTAACCCCTAGCACAGACTCTTACAGTGTGCGTCCGAACTAGTCACTCCAAACTTAGTATAAGGGAAGAAAAGATAACAGTGTTGGGATCCCTTGTGTTGGTGACAGAGAACACTACTACTACTAACAGTAATAATAATGCACACTATAATTAGCAGTTACCTGGTATTTACTATGTTCCAGGGACTGCTCCAAGCACCTTCCATACATTAATTAATTTTAGTCCTCACAACGCAGTCAGTATTACTACACTTCTTTTACAGATGAGGAAACTGAGGCCCAGGGAGGTCATACATTGACAGTAGAGAAGCTGGGATAGGAGTTAGTGCTGACAGGTGAATGATACTGAAAGTTAAAATGAGGAAGATACAATTTTTCTATAAGGTGAGAAAAATCATTTGGGAAAAAGCTGCTCCATCTCTGAAGCCACTGTTAACCCCAAGGAGGACTGATGCCAGCCTCCTGGCCCCAGGCCTGCAGCTGCCCAGGCCAGGCCCCATTGCCATGTGAGGGCCGTGACTAGGAGAGGGGCTATTTGGGGCTACTCCTGAGACTCTTCTCGTCTACAGCCTGGCAGCCCAGAATTACAAAATGTTTGAGCTGGAAGGATGCTGAGGGATACACCGAACCCTCCATTTTATGGAGAAGGCCCTGAAACAGCATATAATGCTGGGTTACGGGGATTTTTTTTTTTTTTGTGGTCCTGGGAAAGGAGACTTTTTCAAGGGGGGAGGGTGTGGTTAACTGAGCAGGCATCTGGAGCCCCATTTATTTGTACCTCCTGTCCTTGACAGACAGGAATCACAAGGATAAAAGTTAAGATAAAAGGAAAGCGATACTAGCAAATCTTATGGAGAAACATGTGAACAGGAAGGAGACCTTCAGGCAGGAGTTATTTGTAGCTGTGTGGGGACTGTATGGATCTATGTTTATGGGTAGGGAGCATTGAGGAACTGTGAAATTTCAATTCCTTTAATGTTCTTAGTAGGTGCCCAGGAGGATTTATTATTTTAGTTTTCATAAGGATCCTATTAGGAAAAGTCCAGAAACATAAAAATATCTCATTTCCTCACAAATTCTTGCTGGCACCTCTTCAAGAGTGCTGCTATCCTGGGCATTCCTTGATGCTCCACATTTTGGACATGGGATCATGACTATTACCTGGATGCTTTGGAGTGGACTGGGGCTCCACTCTGCTGTGTTGGAGAGAAGGCATTTCCCCTTGCTGCTCCATTTAACTTCATTACTGTGCCCGGGATTCATTCCCTTTGCCACCTCCTAATTATGCCTCTGGGTACTTTATGGTAAGGGTGACATTTTCCTCTTGACAGGCAGTATTATAGTATAAACCGTCCTTGTCACTCTTTAGTGCTTTTCATAACTACAAAAATCTTTTACAAGATGTCTGAAGCTTCATAAACATATGTTTATGGCACTATTTTATCTGTCCAGAAACAAGTCAAGGTCACAGGCAATGTGCCAGAGGAAGGAAGACCGTGAACACACTATTATAAATAGATGTGTGGCATAAAAATGACCCTTTCAGACATGGGACATTAGTTGGCAATAAGGAAGGAAGTGATGAAATGTAATAATAATTTTATTTTATTTAGGAAAGTCTCCAGGTGTATGCCAAATGTTTGCTATTGTGTTTAACTTGATTGGCATCTTGGAATGTCAGAGGTTTAAACATTTATCATAGTTATTTCATTGCAATGAAAAGTGAATTAAAAGATAAGGATGGAGCAAAAGTGCAGTTTGAATAGTCAAAAGTTAGCATATGATACCTTATTTTAACTTAGGAAATCTAAGTGAAACATGTAAGAACAGTGTGTACACACTGTCATTCTGAATTTCTAAAAACATAAGCATGGAGGACCATTTCAGGTAGAACTGAACCCCATTTCCTTCTTTCTTCATCTCTCATTCATCCCCAACAGTTATATTTTAATGATGAAATATCTAAAAGATATATCAGTTTTGTTATTAGGTGCTCAAAAACGTCCCCAAGGCTATGATTTAGACTTGCCAATATATGGGTTGATGATCTGTGCTTATTAGACCCCTGAACTCCCAACATCTGGGGAGAGAGAAAAGCAACAAAGTCAGTATCACCCTCAACGGCATCAAAAGTAATGACAGTAGCATTAATTGATGTGCCCATATATATTAATGTTAACCCTTTCAATACCTTGTTTAGGCAGGTATTCTTACGATAGTATAATGAGTTGGATCTTGGGTAAGTTAACTCCTCTCAGAACTGCAATTTCTTCATCTGTAAAGGGGAATTTTACTTGTAATAATCATAATTAATACCACATTAATTTCTGAAGATTAAGTGAATAATGCATGTGAAGCCTTTGTACAGTGACTGTTTTATGATTATTAGCTATTGTACTCATCATCCTTGTCCCCATTTTTCAGATGAAGAAGCTCAGCTCAGAGTTTCATAAAGCTGGGAAAAGGAAAGCAGGAATCAAGCCAGGGGGTGTCTGACTTCCAAACCCCTGCTGGTCATTGATGACGACCACCTCATTGCATTAGGGAATATTGCTTTGTGGGAAAGCATGGTGTGGGAGTGAGGTTTAGCCTTTGGGCCAGGAATCTAACTCTAACTTTGGGAAAAGGTGCCGAGGACATGGGGAAAAGCAGATATTTATAGTCGGGGCTCAGGGGCCTCAGATGCTGCCTCTGATTGGCGCTTGTCTCCCTCTGCCTTCCTTGCCCACTCCTAGGAAAATATTTAATTAGGTCATCTACCCAGGCCTAGTTTCTCTGAACTCACTCAATTCCCTGCATAACAAAAAGAAATGAAGGGGGGTAATGTACCACTGATAGGTCTACCACCACCCCCCTTTTATGTTGTGTAGACCTGGGTGCTTAGCTTGTCTGTGTAACCCTAGTCAATTTGCACTAGCTTCATTTGTGTCATCTTTCAGAAAAGGCAAAATGAGTAGTATTCTCAAATAAAAGGCACCATGGGCAGAAACATGACATTTATAAGTAGTTACTCCAGTCTTCTATCTATTCAATTCCTTTTGGGCTAAAGAATAAGCATTTGTACTGTGCAACTCCCCACCCCCTGCAAAAATTTGGGAGAAGAAATGCTTTTTGAGGTTGAAGATTTCTTTGCATGACATCCAGTAAATCTTAATTTGCACTCTTGTCTTCCTAAGTGCTCCAAGAAAAAAATTTCTCTACAGTATAATCTCCTGGTAGGGACTAGTGAAATCATCTCCTCATTGGTATTTAATTGCTTTTCCCTCTGTGTCCCCATCTGTTGGATTCACCCTTGCATTAGATTTAGTTGTTTGCATGTTAGTTTTCCTCCGTTGGAGTGTGGGCTTCTTGCAGGCAAAGATGAAGGCATCTTCTTCTCCACTTGCGCTGCATCTAGCACAGGGCTCTACTTGGTAAATATCAGAGCACTTAGACAAGTCAATCACTGTATGCTAATTTGGACTAAACCTTTTTGCTGCCACTAGCTGACAAAGGAGTGAAAAGGAGAAGGGAGCTCATAGTCTTGACTCTAGGAGACAGAAATAATTTTACCAACTTGGGTATCTTTGGCAGTCGTTGACTGACACTGGCAGGTGGAAAGGGAGAGAAAAAGGTAAAGTAGAAGAAAAATACAGAAAGGGACTGAAGATAAAAAAGAGGGCACTAGGATAGGGAATATGTTTTACATCACCAATTATTCTTCCTAGTTTTCAGCCCTTGTCTTGGACTAGTGTGCTCTGTCATTACCCCAGCTACAGACATCTTCATTGATGTTTTTAAAGCTTAATCAAGATAATGGATTTCATTAGATTCTCAAATCAGAAAGAAGTGGGGTCAAAACTATTTAGGCAGTGAAAAGTTTATCACTAGTTTTCTTCTTTTAGCCAGGTCAAGAGTTCCAGTGTTAGCATGAGCTGGAGATGGTAAATTTGAATATCTGATCTTTCAGGCCCAGAACAGTGGCTATTGGGAGAGGAATTGCAGGAGGAAGAATCAATTGTATAATTAGGGGTAATTATGCAACAGGTCATACATCAGTTTGGGGGAATTATACATATTTTTTCCAGAGTGAGGCTGGGGTAGACCTACTACTGCAAAGATAAATGTAAATTTCCCAATTGATTTCAAGGGGTCGAGGCATTGCCTGAGCACTGCTTTGAAAGAAATGATTTTCCATTTTCCGTTTTCATAAACCTGTCTTTCTTATTTTATTCTCCTCTGATTTTTTCCTGGACTAATAAAAAGAAAGAAGGAGAACAGGAAAAAAGGAATACTTGGTCTTTAAAAGGAGAAACAACTTCCTAAAGGCAGGCAACAAAGTGTTAGCCCTAGGTTCTTTCCCTCTAGAAAGAAAACACTCCTCAAACTTATTTTTGCCATTCATGATACTTTTAGCAATACCTTTATTTAAATTTAATCCTGTTTCTACCAATTATCATGACTTAAATAAAGAGCCTGCATTGGGTCTCCTAAACCTTACTGTAACCAGAGTAACTTTATTTCATAGAGTTCTGCAGAATTTACCCATCAATTGGATGAGGTCCATGTGTTTCCTTTCTAGAGACATCTACAAAGAGAAAAGAAGGGACATGAAAAGAGAGAAGGAAAACTAATGAGCAATGAGTGAAGTTAAGAGGAAACATTTTTTTTTGAAAAGCAAAACACTAATTGCAATTGATAGATTTGATTTTTGTTTTAATGGAGAGTACATGAGCTTCTTCTCCCCAGAGAGTACAATTCATGTGGCTTGTTCTGCATACAAGGGGATGGTCTGCTCTGGTTCACTGCCAGCATTTCAGTGTTGACTCCATTCTTGGACGGTGGGGACACAGTGATGCAGCATTCCACTCCTGTTCCCAGTGTGATCCATCTGTGGCACTTTCTGTCATTCAGTTTCCAATTTGCTTGAAATAGTTTTATTTATTCTAAATTAAGATGGTGCTATGTTGGCAGTGACAGGATCTGCAGCTCCATCATCACAGAAAATGCTGTTAGTGTAGAATTAGAGCATAAAAACCTAACAGGTGGAAATCAGATTAAGCCAGTGGCATGCACAGATGGCAGTGCAAAAATCTTAACTTCATTCACATCAGGTGTGCTTTGTATTTACAGACTCTTGCTAATGTGGTACAAAAGCTACTGGAAGCAAGGCTCCTTTTATTCATATTCATAGGAGAGGCCACCCTAGAATTTCATTTTGGTTTGGTTTCAGCATTTTTTTTTACCCTTCCCTATTATCTGTTACCCAATTTGCTAAAAAGTAGCACAATAGGTAATAAAGTCCAGTGAACTGATCCAGAGTTTATAGTTCAGCTCATGTTTATTGCCTCTCCTTACTGTGTTTCCACACTGGGGTTATACAGATGATAAAAGCATAATTCCTGACCTCCCTCACCAAGCTCATAGTTTAGCCAAGAGAGACAAAGACGAAAGAAACGTCACTTCAGGTTGAAACATTGTCTGTGCTTCATAATATTTTTGGTAAAAACAAATCAAGTGTTAGATTTCTTGAACAGCACTAACAATCCGTTTTGGTGAGAAAGAGGGAGATGGAAATCCACAAGAGTGAGTACACAAGAGTGAGGGAAGGGGACATTTGGCAGAGGATGCTGTTTTAGAATTACAGGAAAGCAAAGATTTTTTTTAGTATAGATTTTTTTCCCTTCAACTTTTTATATGGAAAAATTTCAGACTGATAGAAAAGTTAGCAAAATAGTACAATGGATACCCATATAACCTTTATATACTTTTGGCAATTAACCTTTGACACATTCATTTGCACTATCTGCGTGTGTATTTTTTTGAACCATAAAAGTAAGTTGCAGACATCATGACATTTCACCCCTCAGTTGTTCAACAGGCATGATCACACCCATAAAATAAACAATAATTCCATAATATCATCTAATATAGAATCCAGATTTACATCTCCCTAATTGTCCCAAACAGGTCTTTTATAGCTTGTCTTTCCTCCCCAATTCTTGATTCCATCAAGGTTCACGCATTGTATTTAGTTATTGTGTCTTTTAGTCCTTTTGGATTTATATTTTTATTTTGCTTTGTTTTATGACATTGACTTTTTGAAGAGTTTAGGCTGGATATATTGAAGAATGTCCCATATGTTGGATTTATATAATTATATCTTCATGAATAGATTCAGGTTAAACATTTTTGGCAAGAATCCCATAGGTAGATGTTGTTGTGGTATAACAGCTTTGAATCCAGGATTTATGGACTTCATGGGGTTATGTGTGTGTATCTATATGTATCGTACTGGGGAAAAGGAATTTGAAAACGACCAAATTTTCAAAGATTCTATGAGCCCCCAAAAGCTAAGAATTAGGGTAGAGATGGAGTAAGTTGTTATCAGCAGGAGGTGCATAGGTATTTGGTCTGCACTTAAATCTTAATCTTCTTAAGCCATTATATTTTGTGTATTTCTAAACATGGCATTTTCACTTGTAGGTTTTTAAAAAAGTATTGCATATACATGGTAAAAATTCAAATAATACAAAAATATTACAGAGTGAAAAATGTCCTTCTGACTCTAGTTCTCCAGGTCCCCTGTCCTTCTTGGCAAAAGTAACCTGTATTTCCAGTTTCTTGAGTATCCCTCCAGATAATCTACATATAGGTAAGTATATACATGGATATGTGTACTTTTATTTATTTATTTTACACAAATGAAAGAATTTTACAGTGGAGATGCTCCATAAGTGAATTTGACTTACACTAAATCAACTGCATGTACTTGATGAAACAAAAATAGTAAAAACCCAAAACAAAACAAACCAAAGCTGGAGAGAATCAGTGCTGGTGATCCATGTGCCATTCTGTGGGATCACTGAACGGGAGACAGACACAGCGGCCTGCTGTTCCTTCAGCTGGACTCACTAGCAGCATGGCTCTGAGCCCAGGGTGAAGTTAGATTTTTAAAATTTTAATTTTATTATAGTAAGAATATTTAACATGCAATCTACCCTCTTAACAGATTTTTAAGTGCACAATACAATATTTTTAACTACAGGCACGATGTTGTATAGCACATCTCTAGAATTTATTCATCTCAAATAACTGAAACTTTATACCCATTGATTAGCAACTCCCTATGCCCCCTTCCCACTGGCCCTTGGCAACTACCTTTCTGCTTTCTGTTTCTATGAGTTTGACTTCTTTAGATACTTCATATCAGTGGAATCATACAGTATTTGGCCTTCTGTGTCTACCTTATTTCACTTAGCATAATGTCCTTCTAGTTCATCCATGGTGTAGCAAATGGCAGGATTTCCTTCTTTTTTAAAGCTGGCTTTTAAAGGCTGCATTTATCACAAACATAGCCCCTTTGAAAGGCAGCTTCATCTGATGTGCAACTGAAGCAATGCCTTTCAATGCCAAAGGAAACACCAGCTCTGTGCAGCATTTACGACGGAGAGTTTGTGAACCTCCCAGCTGGTGTTGCCCCGGATCTGTGAGCGATGTTTGGACTGTGTACAATTCCAGCCTTACACACTGACTTAAGATCCCGGGGAACGGTGGACTCCACTGACACCCGTTCAGCTCTGTGCTTTTGGAAAGTTAACAGTATATTTTGGTTCTTCTGCATCAGCATATAGAGATTTACTTTATCCTTTTAAATAACTACATAGTATTTCATTACATAAATGTACCAAGATTTGTTCAAAACTGGTTCTCGATGGATATTTAGGTTGTTTTCAGACTTTTGCTACTATAATAATAATGCTGCAATGGGTGATGTGTCTTTCTATAATAATACATTTTTGGACATCCTGCATGACCAAGTAATCATAAGAAAACAATTAGAATATTTTTGCTATATTTATTTGAAAATATGGGATTCATTTTCTTTTCTGGTTACTTTTGTATTGAAACCATTTTGGTCCTACTTCCTATGATTTCAAGTTTTCATAATTGGTTTAAAAAATAATATTAATTACCCTTAAAAAACCGCATATTAGCATAGTGTTTAAATCCATTTAATGACCTTAAGACCCCAAAAGACAACTTACCAAATATCTCTAGTATCTATTGTTTATTCAAAAACTATTTCTTGAGTACTTCTATGTGCCAGGACTGTATTAAGGGTTTTAGTAGATTTTATATTTGCTAATATCATAGAAATTCTGCTGCAATTTAAGACTAAAAACTATTCATAGGGAATTATTCATGTAGTCCATTAAATTAACAAGAGATTTGTATACTGGTGAGGTAGAGAGGAGGGGAAAGGTAATATATTTGTATTAAAAATTGTATTTTAGTGTATTTCCTAGGTAGCAGTTATGGAAACTGGTTTCTTTCTTTCCTTCCCTCCCTCCCTCCCTTCTTTTTTTCTTTCATTCTTTACTTTCTTCACTTCTTCCTTCCTTCCTTCCTCTTTTAAAGTGACTATACTGAATGTTATGGCTTAATGTTAAACGGTTTCAGAAGCCTTGACTATCCTAGATTTTTAGTATGAAGTTTTCAAAATATACCACATAATATACTATTGCCTATGACAGAGATATAACTAATGCCTGATTAAGATTATAAGCCTAATATACCCACATAAATGGACTCCAAATATTTTTCTTTCTTTTTTTTTGAGATGGAGGCTCACTAGGTTGCGTAGGCTGGTCTCCTAGGCTCAAGCGATCCTCCTGCCTCAGCCTCTGAGATAGCTGAGACTACAGGCACCTGGCTTGATTCTAGATATTTAAACGTGGTTGATAGGGTTCCCTTAACTTTATAGAGCATAAAATTATTACAAACTTCACTTATTCAATTAACATTTGTATTACAATTATTTATTTATTTTTGACTGATTATACATGTATGTGATATAAAATTTTAAAATGATATAAAAGGCATCTTGTTCTGTTCCCCAAAGTCAACCAATATAGCCAGCTTCTTCTGAGATGTTCAACGTACACATAGGCAATTATATGGGTTTACATTTCCTTCCCTCCTTTCCTTCCTTCTCTCCCTCCAATTTTAATAATTAGTATGATCAGTCCTTCCTCATTCCTCTTCTTATTTTTCCCTAGATGTTTTTTCCTGGCTTTTGTTGATTATTTAGTTTTATATGGGAGCTTTAAAATTGACTTGTCTAGTTTGAAAAAAATCCTACCAGTAATTTTGGGGGTGGGATGCACAATACAGTACTTATAATTTAACTTTGAAAGAGTTGACATTTTAAGATGCTGAATCTTTTAAACCAAAAACATGATATTGCTTTCCATTTGCTTCAGTCTTTTTTAAAACAACCATTAAGTTTGTTGGTAGGAATTTTTATCTATTTATTATCTTTGTAAATAGAATGATTCCTTCGATTGTATCTTCTGGTTGTTGTTCAAATGTATGATGACTATTGATTTTTTCTATATTATGTTTGTTATCCAGGCACCATATGGGATTCTTTCACTGTTTGTAGTAGTTTTTCAGCTGATTCTCTTGAGTTCTCCAGCTAAGCAATCATTTTATCTGCACATACCTCCAAACAATATTAAATAATGGTGATGCTAAGTTGTATGGGTGGATTAATTTATGTGCACATTTTCTAACAAAGTCTCTCCAGCAAAGTGCTTGATTGAAAAGCAATATAAACTGTTAAAAATGAACACAACCAACCCTACAGCCACCACAAAACTAAACAAGCAAACAAAAACTGTTCTCATATGCAATTGCTTATGAATCAGACTTGTCTCAGTTTAGTGAAAACAGGACAACAAGACTAAATGAATTGGATACTGAGGTTATTTTAAGATTTGTATCACTATCACGAATAATACCTTCAATTTCAAACTTTTCATGTTCAATGTTATCAATCAATCTAATAATAAATATACATTACAAACTTGAACTGATAAAATATTCTAATAAAATATTGCTTTTCATATGTGTTTTATATGTTGTAGATCCATATAAGATATCATTTGAAAACCAAATTTAGTTGTCAAGAAAAACAGAAAACCTCTGGTCTAGTCCTCTTGCCTCTCACTTTACAGGGATAGAACTTGTCATTGTAAACCTAGTGTCAGTAGGTCAATGACCAACAGTCCCTGTCCTTTGTGCTGGAAATATCTGCAGAGAGGGAACTTTAGACTTTGGAGCATAAGTGAAATTCTGAACAATTCTAATTGTTTTCTTACCTGCAATGTATGGGCTGTTAAGATAATGCAGGGTGGGAACCTGTCCTACCCAGGCATATCTTTCATGTGAATATGAAGGAAATGATTCACTGACAATCAGCCTGACAGATCTTGCCTGGAAAACACAGCTCAGTATTGCATCATCAAGCATTTGAAAACAAAGTGTCAGGGGAAACGGTTTAGAAATCAATCCCTATCACTTTTTCTTATTAGTTTAATGGTTTGTATTAATAATAGTAACTACCACTTGTGTTTTGTAGTTCATTGAGTATATTCGTGGTAACCTTTGGAGGCAGTGAGGTAGGGCTCATCACTCCCATTTTAAAGGTGAGGAAAGTAAGGCTGTCAGAGGGTCAGTGACTTGCCCAGGGCAGAAAGTGGAAGAGCCAGGAATTACTAAATCTAGTTCTACCTAGGAAGTGGGGGGGCATGGATTATATAATTTAATCTCTTAGAAACTCAGTTTCCTGATCTGTAGAATAGGCATAATACTCATTTTACAGTATTCTTATAAAAATGAAATGAAATTATATAAATAAAACATCTAGGTCAGTGTTTTCATATACATGGACTTCAATACATATTTACTTCATTTACTTTTTAGCTCTCTACTCCTAGTGCCATGTTTATAATCCTATAGCTGTAGCCTTAATCTGTACTTTAAAATTTCCACTGTCTAATTTCTTGTATACCATAGTACTAAGTTAAGGTAGTACTATATTGAATCTTCAATGTAATACTTTTCTAGGGGACTAACTTACAGCAAATTTCTTTTGCTATTTTAATTACTAATCCCTTCCCCCACTTTTGGGCAAAAGGCCAAGAGTATTTTGAAAGGATTAAGATGAACCTACCAATTTATTGAATCATAGTAAATGGAGTGAAGTTCTAATACATTTGCAAGGTGACATATCTAAAGGCACAATAAACAGTGGTCGTAAGCAAAATCATAAAAATCCATTTATCTGCCAACACATTTATGTAAGAGATTACACCACTGGTCAGGAATTTCCTGCCGTATGTCTTTTTTTTTCTATGGAACTTTTCAATACCTTGTAATGGACTGTTGTGCTTCCTCTTCAGGCTTGACTGTTATCAGTTCCACTCAGATATCCCTTCCTATTCAGTGTGGAGTGCTTTGTGACACTTATGAATGGGTTCACCTATTTTTTAATGATTAGAAGGTTGATTTATATCACAGAAGACTCATCATTTCTGCTTCCCCGCTCATAGGCATGTTGTAAGGATTTACTCTTTTCAAACATATATTAGTTATTTGAAGTTCCAGGAAAAAGGTGCCATAAAATTGAAAGTTACATGTGGATTTTATGAGATAATTTCCTACTGAAATAATATACAAAGGCAACAACTGGGGAAAATTTCCAGGCAGGTGGGAAAACAGATTTGAGTGTTTCTAATAATATAGATAATTCTAAGTGAAATAAAGAGCACTGTGGAGCGAACACTTGATGTGTAGCAGAAAACCAGAACTTGAGTCCAGGCTCTGCCATCTGCTAGGTGAGCATGGGCGAGGCACTTAGGGATTCAGTCCATAAGTGTAGAAATGGACACTGTATCATTGTTCTTAACCTCTGTTTTGTTTTATCAGGTCAAATGTAACACCCCAGAAAACCCTAGTTTGAAGATGTGGTGTAAAACTTTACTTATGAACTCTCATTTCAGTGTGCTAGGATATGCAAGTTAAGTCTTTAGCTATTTCAATGTTTGAACAGATAATTGGTAAAGAGAAACTAACATAAAAGAAATAAGTAGATTTAATGTTTTATGACGTTCAGTGGAGAAACATGGGTCTATTTTTTAAAACATTAGATTCAGCAGTAGCACATTCAATGAACCACTTAGCCTCCTAAACATAAATCGACTTCAACCTTCTTTTCTTTTAACATGTTTCCATCAAAAACCTGCCAGAAAAGAGAAAAAAATTAATATTTTCTCAGAATGACTTTTGCATCACTTGTGTGCAACTGACGCCAATTGTATCCTATCAGATATTTTGATTTGACTAAATTAAAATTTTTGGTATATTGTGCAGGCATAAAGATTACACAAACTTTTTATGACTTTTTCCCCTGACTATAAAACTTAATTTCTAGAAATTCAAGTGTGGGTAAATACAGAGACTCGATTGAAGTACTCCACTGTGCTAGTGGGTAAAAGGAGAAAATCAGCTAGAGATGTATACCTTTGGAAAGGAAAGAGCAAAGTTATCACTATCTATAGATAATATGATAGTCTATTTGGTAAAATTAGAAAATCAATTGTAATAATTTTAGCAGCAGTAAAAGAATTTAGTAAGGGCACAAGTTAAAAGTTAAAATTTATATAACTCAATTGCTTTCCTGTATACCAAAAATTACCATTTAGAAAATATAAAGGGGAAAAAGAATTCCATTCTCACTAGGACATAAACTGCATGTGGGCAGAGACCGTTTTTGTTCACTCCTCTGTCCCCAGCTCCTAGAACAGTGCCCAGCACATAGCAGCAGCAATAAACATTTGTTGAGCGAATGAATGAATGGTAACAAAAACATCACAAAATGATGAGGGACAATCTTAGTATGAAGTTTATAGGGCCTTTATGAAGAAAACTATTAAACTATACTGAAGTACATAAAAGAAGACTTGAATAAGTAGAGAAATACCTGGTTCTTTCTTGGAAGTATTCAATGCTGTGACATTCTCAGTTCTTTCTAAAATCATCTATTTATTTGACATTTGTCAATTACAATCCAATGGATTTTTTTGAACTTGTCAAATTAATTCTATATTTCATGGAAGAATGACGTGTAAATAGAGCTGGTGGATTCTCAAAAAGAAGGGTAGTGGTTGCATGTAAGATACAGATGCCAGACAGTCATTCATTCGACAAATGTGTTTGAGGATCTACCCTGTGCTTGGCAGTATTCTAGGCAATGGGGATACAAAAGTGAGTAAAATAGACCAAAATCCCTGTTCGCATGGAACTTACTATCTAGTTTGGAGATACAGACAATATGCAAATAAAAATAAGTAAAATATATAAAACGTTAGATGATGACATGTGTTTAGAAGAGGAATAAAGCAGAGTGCCAGGGTTCAGGGCAGGAGGTGGGGTGGACAGAGCTGCAACTGTAAATAGGGTGCTCAGGGAAGATCTCCCGGAGAAGGTGGTATTGGGTAAGGACCCGAAGGAGGTGAGTCATGAGGTTATCTGGGATATTAAAAGCTACTGTGATTAAAATAGTGTGGTCTTAGCTTCCAAGAGACATAGAAAAATGGAAAAAAAGATTGAGTTCAGAGATTGGGTCAAATATATATGAAGATTTAACGTGTGATAAAGTGGCCAAGAAGATGGACTTTTTTATGCACAGTGCAGGAACAACTTGCTAGCCATCTGGGGGAAAAAAAAGGTAAGTTGGGATCTTACCTTATGCAGACAAAAATTACAAATGGATAAAAGGTTTTTGTGTTAAAACACACACATTAGACTCCTAGAATAATATTTAAGTGTATGTTTTTGTACTTACTCTTTGACTAGAGGAGCCTTCTTAAAGCATGGTTATATAGCCAGAAAATGAACAAAAATGCCCACTGAGTTGACCATATAAAAGTTTAAGGTGGCAAAAATAAAACAAAATAAAAAAATCAAAATCACCATCCATAAAAGTTAAAAATATTTTTTTGAAAAAAATGCATAAAACAGAAACACTGTATTTTCCACCCTTTCTGACATTAGTGTTTACATTTAATGTGGTTATGTCTCTTTCTCCTTGCTCTTAGGAGCTGTTAAATTGATAGTACGTATTTTAATAAACTGCCTGTTAGAAGGCAGAAATAAGGTATATAAAGAGCTTTAGAAAGCAGAAAATTTTTTTGCATAACCTAATAGCAAGAGTAAAAAGAATATGGACACAATTCACAAGGAAAGAAATGCAAATAACTGACAAAAGTGAAAAGGTGTTTAACCCCTTGAGTAATCAAAGAAAGGTAAGTTGAAATAGTATTGAGATGCAATTTGTTTACCCATTGGGTGGGCAAGCTTGAAGAGGATCAGTTGTGAGAGGCAAAGGGGATATACGGCATTCTCATTTACTGCCACTGGTAGTGTAAATTTTTATAACCTTTCATTCAAACTAAATATGTTAAATTTCTTTGGATTTTCCCTCCAAAAGGATATAATTGGACAAGTGATCAAAGATGTATGTATGAGAATGTTTATCTCAGCATTGTTTGTAATGGTAAATAACTGGAAATGACCTTGATGTCCATTAATAGAAGAATGGCTTAATAAGCTACAGTATATACAGACTTTGGAATGCTATGCAGTTATAATGTATTTATACGGAAAGATAACCACAATAAATTGTTTACTAAAAGGCAGACTACAACAGCCATTTCAGAAGACAGTTTGACAATTTCTTACAAAGCTAAGCATAACCCTTTTCATATGATCCAACAATCACGATACTAGTTATTTACTCAAGTGAGTTGAAAACTTATGTCCACACAAAAACCTGCACAAGAATGTTTGTAGCAGCTTTATTCATAATCACCAGAAATAGGAAGCAACCAAGATGTCCTTCAGAAAGTGAGTGGATAAACAATCTGTGGTACATCCATACAATGGAATATTATTCAGTGATAAAAAGAAATGAGCTCTTAAGTCATGAAAAAACACCGAGGACCCTTAAGTGCGTACCGCATATTGCTAAGTGAAAGAATAGCATATTGCTAGTCTGAAATGCTGTCTACTGTATATCTCTGATTATATGGCATTCTGGGAAGGGCAAAACCATGGAGACAGTAAAATACCAGTGGTTGCCAGGGTTTGGGGGGAAGTTAGGGAGAGATAAATGAGAGGAACACAGGGGATTTTTAGGGCAGTGAAACTATTCTATATGATGCTGTAGTGGTGGATACATGACATTATACATCTGGAAAACCCATAGAAGAATGAATCCTAATGAAAATGTTAGTTAATAACAATGTATCAATATTGGTTCACCAATTGTAACAAATGTACCACACCAAAGCAAGATGTTAATAATAGGGGAAGTTGGGGGTGGGCAGAGTGGGGGTATATGAGAAATCTCTCCATTTTCTGCTCAATGTTTCTATAGTCCTAAAACTGCTCTAATAAATAAAGTCTAATAGTTAAAATAAAAAAGGTAGACTACAAAGCACATGTATGTATGATCTTCTTTTTGTAATGTGTGTGTGTGTAGGGGAACATGTGTAGGAATAAATTTGGAAGGATTATATCAAAATATTAGCAGTCATATCTTCCAGTGGTAGGAATGTTTGCATGGTAGCATTGAGTGATTTTCACTTTTTAATTGATTTGTTTTTGTACTGTCTAAATATTCTATAGTTGTTTTTATAATCAGAAATAAGGTATTTCATTTCAAAAACAAAAACATAAGACAACAGCAACAACTGAGAAAGAGAAACCCAAGAACAAGAATAAAAGTAAACAAAAGCAAGGTAAAAAATAACCCATAATGCTACCATCTAAAGATAATTAACATTTTAGCATAAATCCTTTCAGGCTATTTACAATAAAACATGTAATATGTGATATATATAAATACATTACATATAATTTTATAACATAATCACACTATATATAATTTGGTTCCCTTTGTATTTAGGTTACTTTACTACTATTAATAGTTTACCACGTTGTTAGAATCCTTTGAAAGCATCATTTAAAAAAAAGTTGCATAGTATTCCATCCTAGATATACTATCACTTACTGCATATTTAGAGTTTTTCCCCAAATATTTTGATGTTATAAACAACACTGTGATGAACATCTTATTTAGTTTGTATTATATCTTTATTATTTCAGGACCTAGGTGTTTCCAAGGTGATTCACAGGGATCACTTCAAATAGTGGCAAACATCAACAGATAACTAAGTCCTCAAGATGGGAAGGGATATTAAGAAACTTCAATCTTATGTCTGTTTGCATGGTAGCATTGCAACTCACCAGTTTAGAGCCAAGTGTTCCTCCTAGCCTTAAATTTTTACAAATGTGCATGATGCCTTTATGAAAAAGTCTCAAAATGGAAATTTGTACTTATACATTAGAAGTGGATATTCATTTTACAAAAGAACATACAGTTCAATTAAGAGGCCAAGTTATTTTAGAGTGATCATACCTAGCTTTTTTTGGGGGGGGGGAGAACCAAAGATCCTTTGGAAAATCTCATGAAAATTATGTTCTCTTCACCCAGAAAAATGTCCATGTGCAGATACACCCATATTTTTGCATAATTGTTGAACACAATGGTCCATCCGTGGATCTCAGGTTAAGGCCATTACCGTAGTGTTTGAATGTGACACAGGACTTCATTCCAGTGTTTCAAACAAAATCACTTCCTATTTATATAATATTATAAAATCCTTTACTGTGCATAGTTTCATTCAAGCATCCCAATCTCCTGAAATAAATAAGAGATGTAATATTTATTTCAGTTTTAGTAACTGAGAAAATTAAGAGCTCAGAGAGGGATTAAGTGATTTGTTCAAGGTCTCTCTGTCCAAAGGGTTTGTACCAGAATTCAAGTACTGTTCTTCTGACTTTAAATATAATTCTATGTCTTCTTCATGCTAATGGACCACTCTATTCTTCAGGCTTTGGACCTTCCAGTGTGGAGTAAAAAAGTGGTTAGCTGGGCCTTTGTGGTCTCAGATTCTGGTACAGATTCATTGTGGCATCATATTCTAGTCTTTACAGAGTAGTTACACAATCAATGTTAGCTGGTCATATTTAAAATTCATTTGCATAAAATTCTGATGTTAAATATTATCATTACTCTACTTATCTACACAACTCTATGTGAAGTTAAGATTTTGGTGACTATCTGGTTATTTTGGTCAAGGCAGGTACCTGGTAACTGATGTGGTAAGGCTTTTTTCTCTCTGAATTATTGGACAGTGAAATTATGGAAAATTAAACATAGTAGCAAACATTAGATTTGCATATTTGAAGACAGTTTTTTTATAGCTTTACTATTGAGTTATTTTTTTCTTGTCAACTGTTATTTATGAGAAACATTAAGGGCAACTGGAGAGGAAAAATGTCACAGAGAATAACACCCTTAGGATGAGTCTAAGAGGTTCAGGTGGTATATAATGTGCCTTTTATCAGAAAGTTGTCAGTGACACCATTTATATTTCCAGTAAAGCAAAACAAGTCTTTTTAATACATTTGACCTCTTTGAGTTACTTATTGATGTCAGAGAGGGCTTCCCTGGTGGTTGTTTATTCATATCTTTTCAAAGTACACAAAATTCTGTTATTGAAGGGATTGTTCCTCAAAAACCCAAGGCTTGAGGGTATTCCTTTTAAAAGATATTTTATTTTGACCATTGTGGATTGGGGATTAACCGAATGTATAACTAGAGATTAATCTGGAGAAGGGGAAGAGGGGACTAGAACATGAACGGGACAGAAGTAGAGGAGAGAATGTTTGGGAATTAGGGCATTAGTGTGTTGGAAGGATATGAATGTGACTCCTTGCCAGGCTCTGTACTAAGCGCTCTACATACATATCTTCTTCTTCTTCTTAACAAGCCTATGAGATGGCAGACATTATTACCCATACTTCAGAAATGAGGAAACTGGGTCAGAGAGGTTTAAGTAAATGACCCCAAATCCCATAGCCAGTAAATAGCAGAGTTGGGATTCAAACTCATGAACGTCTGGAGACCCCAAGCCTATGTGCTTTACCATGATGCATATGACCATCTAAACAATGCCCATATTACAGTAATTTCTCCCAATTTGATTTTTGGTTAACTTCCCAGAAGTTTTTTTCAACACAAGTGACACATGTTCCACTTTATTTTTATTCAAAGTTAAGAATATATAATGAGAGTACCTTTTATGGTTTGTTGAAGTTATTTTGTATTTAGTCCTTGTTGTGCATCAGAACTACTTTATTAGTTGAAAATAGACTCATTAATTTCTGCGTAGGATCTTTAAAAAGCATGCTGTGCAAATTTCTAGTTTTTCCTTTGGAATATGGTAATTCGCATTTGTCCCTGGTCCTGTGCTTTTGGCAGTAGCTGGAGAATTCCAGTATTAAACATCAATGAACTGCTGCATATGATTTTCTATACTATATGGGAGAAAAAAGTGAACCTGAGGGTTCCAGCTGGAGTCTCATGTCCCTCTTGGGAAAGACACAGCAGTCTGAAGGTATATAAGGATGGCACTCTGCTACTATCAGTTTACTTGGCAATTGCTGGCAAAAAGCACAGGAAGAACATGATAGCAGGATTGAGCAGTTTTGCTCCTGTAAGAGAAAAAATTTCACAAGATTAGAAATTTCATGGTGGTACCCCCATGTCTGATAACCATTTATTCATCAGATATTTGTAGGGTAGTAGCTGCTGGAAATACAATGATGAATTAGTCATTGTTCTTGCTTTCAAGGAACCCACAGACCAGAAGGGAAGCCAATATATAAATAAACTCCAGTACAGGGTGTCAAGGGCCATAGTCACAGGGCCTCATGCAAGCACCTAGGAGAGGTGCCTGGCTTCACTGCAGGCGTCAGGGGAAATGTTCCAGAAGAGGGAACATCTATTCTGAGCCAAACTGGCTACATAATCTGTGGAGTCCAGTGCAAAACAAAAATGCAGATCACTTGTTCAAAACCTATTCAGAATTTCAAGGTGGCGACAATAGAGCATTAAACAAAGCACAGGCACTTCTAATTGAATTTCCTTCCACTTGGACTGTAACACTCACAATGTAAAAATTGCAAACTATTGTTTAACAAAATGAACAAATGAAGTCTGGGCATTTATATCACGTGTTCATTTTTAAAGTATTATTATTATATAACTAAAATGTGTGGGCCTGAAAGAATATGTTTAAATCAATTTGGTGTGGCCATAACAATTTTGGAAGAACCATAGGATATTAGAATGGGTCATGAATATTTATTATTTATTGTGTTTCCCTGTGAGAAGGACAGTTTCTGGGAACTTTGGGGAATATTTAAATACTTTCTCCAGCAGCCTGTGGCTCTGAAAGAAATAATTTTTGTGAATGATTAAAAGCAAGTGTTAGTATGTTTGTTGGAAACTAAAACAGAAGCCCTACCTGTTGATGACAAAAATCAGAGAACATGGTATCTGTGGAATGCTGTGTTATTGTTCATAATCACTCACTGCAGCCTTTAAGAATTTTATACATGCTTATGTATACCATGGAATACTACTCAGCAATAAAAAACAATGATGAATTAACTCATCCGGTATTATCCTGGATGGAGCTGGAGCCCATTCTTCAAAGCAAAGTATCACAAAAATGGAAAAACAAGCACCACTGGTACTCACCATCAAATTGGTACTAACTGATCAATACTTACGTCACACGTGGCAATAATATTCATCAGGGGGTGGGCAGGTGGGAGGGGATGGGAAAACTCTCACTGAATGGGTGTGGGGTGCACAGTTTGGGGGATGTCCACGAGTGTAGTTCTTACATGGGCAGTGCATGGGCAATATATATAATATATATAACCAAAGTGTTGTACCCCCATAAAATTCTGAAATGAAATAAAAGAAAAAAAAAGAATTTTATACATGCTGGCCTGTAACCATACAATTTATAGTGCCTCTCTGCAGAAGGATTCTATCTATCCTTCCCACTGACACCAGGCTGGCTGTGTGACTTGCTTTGGCCAAGGGAGTGAGAGGAAGCGATGTATGCCGTGTCTGAGCAGAAGTCCTGGGCAAACACTCTAAGGGCCATTGCAGGTTGGCACTCTCTCCCCTCCCACAAGTCCAGCATATCCCCTAGTGGAGCTTCTCCTTCTGCTTGGATCCTGAATGAAGAAGCCACATGAAGCAGAGCCACGGCAAAACATGAAATGTGGATGAGAAATAAACATTTGTTGTTGAAAAGCAACTGAGATTTTTGGGGTTGTTAATGACCATAACCTGGTGAAAGCTGGCTATCATAGTGCTTTATTTATAATGGGGCAACGATTCACAAATACAGTATTTGCCTAAAGGGCATTCTGCAATCCCACTATTCTGGGGGGTGACATTGCTCTAATGATGATGATTATATAGATTCTTCCAGAGGCAGATACACTGAATTTTGCTGATGGTAATCTGATCTGCTGGGAAATCAAGCTGAATCCTAGAGGCAGGAGCAGGTATAATGTCCAAAACCCTGCTCTCACTGCTCTACTTGGCCCAGCTGCTTGCTGCCTGCCTGGCCTTGGACAAATTGCTTAGCCTCAATTTCCCCATCTGTAAAGTTGGAATAGGACTACTTTACTTCATAATGTTAGGATGGAGTCATTTTCTGCCTATTTCTTTTATATCAATGCCTCTTTCCCGTTCAGTTTTTTTCCCCCTCTGATTCAATTAGCTTTTTTTTTGGACTTTGTCTATCATTTATAATATAAAAGAAATAGGATGTTTGCAGATTAATGTTGAGCTTTTGGTTTCTCTCCAAGTACCTATTCCCTTACCTTGCTCTCTAATGGCAACCATTACCTCATATATGGTATAGCCATTATTTTGATATCTAAATTTAGTGTATTAAGTATGTAACTTACTCTGCATACACTGTATTGGATATATGTGCATATACATATATCAATTGAAATCTACATATAACCATGTTCTTTACATAGGACAAATTTAGGATAAAAGAATTAGTAAAACATTATCTTTTCTTAAGATAATAATGGGGGAAAGCAGTTTCACTTCTCCCTATGAAGTTTTAAATTTTATGTTATTTGGCAACTTTTTCTAATTGTCAGAATGGGTCAGGCCCTGTCCTGGGAACTGGGGATAAACACAGGAACAGGACAGAAAAGGCCTGTCCTCTTCGAGCTTACCTCCTAGTAGGAGGAGGCAGACAAGAAACAATTAAGCAAGAAGGTAAACACAATAACAGGGTGAAAAACATTAAGTAAGGGTCCTTGGGGGAACTCTTTCATGAATGGCTAAGAATGATGGTTAACTTATAGTTGTTTTAAGGAAGGGAAGTAACATTTATTGAGCATCTAAGTTTCAGTTAGTTTATTTGTATTGTTATATTTAATTCTCACAATAACCCTGTGAGTAGGTTCATTTTACGGGTCAAAAAATTTGAAGTTTACAACAGTCAACTAACTTTCCCAAGAATTACCCAGCTAGTAAATTGAAGAGTGGACTTTTAATGCTCATTTCCTACTTCTTCCTCAAGCCTAATGATCTTTCTTTAAGTAGGAAAAACATGTATTCTTCCGTATACCCTCATCTCTGTACATCCCCAGTTATGATATTTTTAGATGATAAGTGATTTTGCCTTAGAATAAAGCTAAACTTCAGCTTTACCCTTACCCTTAAGGGCAGTATTCTTTAATAAACAGAGCACTGGACTTAAATTCTGGAGAACTACCTTCAAACTGCAGGTCTATTACTTGGTAGCTGTGTGATTTCTGACAAGTTACCCGACCTCTGTGAGCTTCTGTTTCTTCTTCTGTGAAAGGAGACAGTGCCAGCTTTAAGGCTTCACAATCCCAAATTTTGAACACGTGGGGTCTGGCTTCATGAATTTTACTATACTTTGCATGCTGACATAGAGTCTCTCTCTGGTGATGGGTACAAGGGTTTGTGTAACTCGGTCACTTCCTCAGGGTGGTGGCTCAGAGCCCCTGGAGGACGAAAGACTGAATCCCCGCATCTGTGGCTCGTGTGCAGGAGGGATCTCCCTTTCCTCTACATCTCTCCCTCAGTGTTGTTTCAGGCTGGGAAAGAGTTTGCCTCTGATGTATCTCTGACCTTGAGGGTTAAGGGGGCTCAGAGTGACTTTAAAGGTTGCTCAACAATGGCAGAAACACCAGGGAATTATCATTTTCTTTTTCTTCTGCGGTCTGGATAAGTGTAGCTGTAATAGAGTATAGTTCAGGAGGGCAAAACCACTTTGGAAGAAGCCTTGAAAGCGATTCAATTTCAAGTCACAAGATCAATTATGTGAAGTTCTTGAATGACTGATACTGAGTATTACAGTAGATTCATGGCACAGGTTCAGAAGGTGATTCAGGATGTCTCTTTGCTTGGACATTAAAGCTCATTACCTGAAAATTACTCAGTCTTGGCCCTTGGGAAATCTTAAATGCCCAGCCCAAATGGCATAATCCTATTTGAAATACTAAGATTTCATGATAACCAACAATTTCAAAAGAGAAAGGGCATTTGTCTAGGTCAGACCTCACCAATTTGATAATTTCCAACAGAGAACACATCTCTGGATAACTATATACCCGTCAAATAAGGGATATATGTGTGACTGTGTGCCTAGAGTAAATTATCTCAAGAAAACTAGGCAGCAGGTAGAAACAGGGCAATACTTTCTCAGTTTTTTATGCTTCTGCCTACACAAACAGTCTTATGGAATGAACTTCATTTGATGATAATTTCTATTCTTGCCTGCAAATTGGGAATATTAAATCCTATCTCACAGGAATGTGACACAGGTAGCATGAAATAAGGTAGACAAAGGCCTCACATGGTGTTTGGCATAAGTAGGTGTGGAGTGGATGTCAGCTTTCCCCTGACAGTTTACTCATCACATACCTATCTGGTGTGTGTTAGGGCAGTGGTCCCTAAACTTTTTGGCACCGGGGACTGTTTTCATGGATGACAATTTTTTCCATGGACTGGGGACAGGGGGAAGGTTTCGGGATGATGCAAGCACATTACATTTATTGTGCACTTTATTTCTATTATTATTACATTGTAATATATAATGAAATAATTATACAACTCACCATAGGTTGCAGTCTCCTGTATTAGGGGCCAGACTCTGAGCCTTACAAACCATAGTGGGGATGTGTGAACTTGCCCTCAACACGCATGTGGTCTAGGAAGGAAGATGAGATGCGTAAACAGACAACTAGTGGTGGGTTTGAGGGAAGCCAAGAAATAAGCACCTTTTTTTGGCTGAGTTGGGGACTTCAGGAGGTTAAGAGAGGGAACCAGCAGTGAGTGGATTCTGGAGAATGTGGAATGGATCTGTTAGCCCAGGGACTTGCGAGTCCTTCAGGCAGGCACTGAGGGGACATCCCTAGTTGCAGCTGTTGGCCTCCTGTCTGTGGGGCAGGGTGCAGAAAGGGTGCTGCAGGCTGATCCACACAGGGTAGGCAGAGGGCCTGAGTGACCCAGCTCAGAGAGAGGGGGGACATTCCCATCGGGGAGCCCTCTCCATGTGGAAGCGTGAGGCAGAGGAAAGGAGAAGGAAAAAACCCTAATAAAGTTTGTTTTCAATTTAAATTGAAGGGCTACGAATAACTGGCATTAATACCAATACCTCATTGCTGGTTGACTTATTTGGTTCCCAAACCCTGGCTCTGTGTCAGAATCAACTGTAGAGGTTTAAAAAGTTACAAATACCTGGCCCCGCTTGTTGGGGGATTCTAAATTGGAGTAGATTCAGTTGCAGATTTGCCTAACTTTTAGTGAGTGCCTATTATATGCTAGGAACTATGCTAGACAATTTCACACATGTTTTCTTAGGTGAGGAAGTCAGGCCATAAATGGAGTAGGATTAACAAAGGCGTTGTGAGCTAGTGAGAATGTTTAGGGACTGTGATTTAATAAATGTTTATCCGCGTATGATTTCCAATGCTGATAAGGACATGGTGATGCTGCAGCACATATGTATTACTGGAGACACTGAAAATTGTACAATTTTTGAACATAAATTTGGAAATGTGTCTTAAGAACCATATCTATGGAAATGTACTCACCATTTCACTCATTAGTTCAATTTCTGGGAATTATCTTAAGGAAATACTGTTTTAAAGTAATATAGGTAAGAAGAGAATAATTACTATATTTTAAAAATGTAGCAATATCTGGAAGGTATATAAATATTAATCACTAAGGAAATGATAGGTAAATTATTGCATAATGACTTAATTAAATGTTAGACTGTTAAAACGAATCATTATAATGCCTTTGTAGGAACAAGTAAAGTGCTTGTGACAAAAAGTCAGAAGAAAAAATATGTGGCAGGATATTGTATAAAAGTTATTCACTAATGTTGGAAGGAAGTGTGAAAACAGAAGGTTTGTGTGTTGTAGTAGAATTCTGAGTGTGTTTTCCTTTGTGGCTGTGGTGGATGGACATTGTCCAGTTTCCCCAGCATCCCTTCCTACCCTATATGGACCTGAGAGGAAAAGAAACCTTTCGCCTCTGGCCAATGAGTTGGGATGCTGTTTGCCTGGACCTGTTTGGTGACCTTGCCCTTTTTTCCTCTGCCAAATGGAGGAAACTTGCCTGCAGTGAGATACAATAAAAAACTAGAGCGAAAGACCAGGAGTCAGAGGGGTGTACGGATGTATAGAGAAAGGGGTAGGCAGATGGACAGACCCACCTGAAGACACCTTTAATTCCCCGAGTCAAACCTCTAAATTTGTCATTTATGTAAGCCCACAAAATTCCTTTCTCATTCTGGTTAACTTTGTGCTAGTTTGTTTGCAATTGAAAGAATTCTGACAATAGAATTGATTTAATTTTTAAAAGATTTTATTCTGTGTTGGAATCTGCCAATTTTGTTTGTTTGTTTTTCAATGATCCTTCTTTACTCTCTGCAGTACTAGAACATTTTGTACTTGTGTGTAAATATTGCATTTGTGAATCATTTCCCATTAAATTACTGATAGAATTTTGGTCCCTACTGAACTATCATTTCCTCTCATGGCTCTTTCTCAGCTTTTCCTGCAACATCAGCCACATTAACTGTTTTCCCACATCCTGCTTTGACAATAGCCACCCTGAGAATGCTATGGAAAAGATAATCTGAACCACAATGTGAATTCATATCTGTACAAGGCAGGAATGTATAGAGCATTCTGAAATCAATCAACAAACATTAATTGAGTACCTACTATGGGGTGCTACTTTTATTTTCATTGGGGCTACAATGAAAATAAAAATACAGCCCTGTCCTTAATGCAATTATCTCTGTGGGTGCCTATGGGCGTTTATTAGAGGTGCGGGGAGGCCTAGTTTGGGAGTTTATTTAGCACTTTTTGCTTATTTATTTAATATCTCTGCACAGGCACAACAGTATAACAAGCAACATTTATTGACTTTTTACTCTGTGTCACACCTATGGACATTAATTATTATTTTCCCCACTTATCAGATAAGGAAACTGAGGTGCAATGCGGATATTTAATATCTTCAAGATTACAGAGTTAATAGGTAACAGAAGTAGATTTAACCTCAGGCAGTCTGGCTCCTTACCATTGGATAACACTGTTTACACGATATTTTAAGAAATCTGCTCAGAAACGCTGAATCTGGCACATAAATCAATTTTTAAAATTATTTTTGAAAAAAAATTATTAAATTATATGTTGGTGGTGAGGTATATAGATATCTGGCCAGGATGAGATGATAGGCGATTCCCTTTTCAACTTGTTGTATTTGGAGCCCCAGAAAAAAATCTTCTGAAAAAATTAATCCATCCACTCATTCATCTATTCAACAGAATTTTCAGCATACTATCTGCTACTAAGCAAATTTTGTAGAAAGCCCTCAGTTTGGTAAGGGTAGATGGAATAGAAACAAGTACTTAAAACATGACATGGCAGGGTAAGTCCTAATAAAGGAACTTCAAGAGCATTAAGAGGTCAAGGGCAGAGAAGGCGGGGGAAATGTCATGCGATGGTTGGCAAGGTAGCTGGGCGTTGAAACGTAAGGAGGAATGCTTCAGTGGACCCAGGGTGGGGCATAGGGGCGGTGGTGTAGGAAAGGACTTCTGGAGCAGGATCTGCTTCTCAGCTCAGTCAAGGGTGTCCTGAGAACCACAAGTGGCTCTAAGTGCAGGACTAGAAAGACAGATTGTACAAACTAAGGGAAAGCATTTGGACTCTGGGAGGTCAGGGATGTATAAACTCTTTCAATTACATACATATAACAGTAAAAATAACTTGAGCATGTGCTCTTCCAATATGTAGTTATTTAATTATTTATGTGGGTATGTATTTATACACATGTACTATCAGATCAGTTAATTATATCTCTTACGAAATACACAGAGATGAGATTAAATAGACAATATTTAAAGACACACCTTTACTTTTGCTCCCACAAAAATTTTTCTCAAACATTAGAATGAGCAATGTGTTGGAAAATGGGTATATACTTTTGAAAACTTGAACATTTTGTGATAGGGTAATTTAAAGGATTGGTTCCAAGTTCAGTTTATTTTGATTTCTAGTTTTAATCAAATCAAGATACGTCACAAAAAGATAAAAGTTCCAATTGAAGAAGTGTTTGTTGGCAGGACTAACTGAATCTTGATGCTTTTTGTTTTCAATCTCAAGCACTGTACTCAGGTTTTTCTTGAAATTTAATTAATAACTTTCCATCTTTCCTGATGTCATCCAGTCATTCTTGTAAACTCCTTGGAAGGCGTTGTATTTTTATATTTTTAGCAACTGGTTCAAACTCAGAGATAGTCTTCGTCTGAAATACTTTAAAATAGGCTGGGAAATTTTGTTTCTAATCTTTTTTTTTTTTTGACAGGGTCTTGCTCTGTCACCCGGTCTAAAGCACAGTGGCATCATCATAGCTCACTGAAACCTCATACTCTTGGGATCTTCCTGCTTCAGCCTCCTGAGTAGCTGGGACTACTGGCTGTTTTGTTTTGTTTTGAATGAGACACATTCACATTATTTTCAGCCATCAACTTAATGATGGGGAAAAAGTTCCCCAATTATATGAGTTATCTCTCGCTGTATAACAAATTATCCCAAAAATTAGTATCTCAAAACCAGACATTTATTATCTCATAGTTTCTGTGGGTCAGGATTCCAGGAGTGGCTTAGCTGTCTTATTTTGGCTCAGAGTCTCTCACAAAGCTGCAGTCGAGGTGCTGGCCAGGCTTCCAAACTGGGGGAGGCTCTGCTTCCAACTTCACTCACGTGCCTGGTGCCATGCTGGGTCCTCACTGGCTGTTGATTGGAGGCAGTATACCGTTCCTTGCCATGAGTTTCTCCATAAAAAGAGAGTAAGAGAGGGTAAATAAGATGGATGTCACAGGCTTTTTGTAATATAATCTCGGAAGTAACATTTTCCATATCCTATTTGTTAGAGAGAGTCACTAGGTCCAGCCCATACTCAAGGGGAGGATGTTACACAAAGGCACGGATACCAGGAAGAGGGGACCAGTGGGCGAAACCTCAGAGGCAGCCTACCACACCCATTTTCAAAACAACAAATTAATTTAGAAAAGCAGTTACTTTCTCATTAACCATGAAAATGTCATCTTTACCTTGAAGAGACAGACATATTAAGCATATTTATTTTTCTGAAAGTGTCTGCATAATCCTGGCAACCACTAGTCATCACAGGAAAGGTCAAACAACTTGGGAGCCTTGTCTTTTGTAAAAGAAAATGTGTAAGCCATCTTTTGGTTGGACAACTCTTTAACGTATTTGGACATAAAATAACTAGCCAACTAGTATGGGGTATAAACTTTTTAATCTAACTTAAAAGAATTGCAAAGAATCTACTTTATAAAGGGCTTCATTTTATAAAATTAAATGGCATCCTCTAGCATCCTCTAAAATGGCATTGATGACATCCTCTAACATGCAAAATGCAATTCATTCCAATATACTGAGCATGAAGAAATGTGTGAGGATGACAATTTCTTTCTTTCTGTCATGATCAGCATTGCTTTGGTTTTATCTAGGTTGAGCTATATATCCTGATCTGTTTCTTACCTTGCTTTACATCATAAAGTCACATTTCTGTAGTGCCCCTTTCCATATTCAACTTTCTTATTTAACTCCCCCTCTGGGCATTGCTCTGAGTGTACAATTCAGCTGAAAATATCACATCTCCATGGCGTTGTTACTCAGTGGATTCTCAAGGCTGTGGTTGTCATTTTCCTGGGGTTCAGATAAAAAGATGATTTGGGTGCTAGAGATGTCCCCCCTGAAGGAAAGAAAAGCAGCAGCTCTGTTTCAACAAGGGCCTCTTTCAGTCCTTGCATGGCCTCAGGTTTCCTGAGGCCCAAACTTGCTAACCAGTCCAGAAACAACAATGTGAGCGCAACTGGCCTTTCCCTGTTGCTTCTGCAGAGGATGATGTTATTCCTGTGGCCCAGCCAGGGCACCCTCCCGAGGAACACGGAGCCAGTGTGCTGTGGGAGTTGAGGCTGGTGTCGAAGTTGGCTGGTTCCTCTCCAGCCACAGTCATTCCCACTGGAAGTGAGCTGGGCTGGAGGGCTGGAGGGCGGTCAGGGAGAGGCCCATTGTGCAGCATCCATCTTGCTGAGTGGCAAGTGTCTGCAGGACATTGTGGATTGTTCCTATGAGATTATCTTGACTAGTAAGATTTCTTTTGGCTATCAGTGGCAACGAAGTGAGACCTCATGTTGCAATGACTTCCAATCTGGTTGGTTTTAAATCCCCATAGCATAACTCCTGGCACATGAATGGAGGTATGTGGGGGAACCCAAAGACATCTGACCTGCATTGGATTACTGCTTCTTAGGAAATGGAGGAAAAGAGCTCTAAGCTAGCTTCAGAGTTTGGTTTCAATCTTGTGTGGTGACTTGTTGGGTTTATTGACCAGATATTTAGTTTTTCATTTGAAGAACTATTGTAGAGGTCTACAAACATAGTTTCTTTTCCTCTTTCCTTCCTTCCTCCCCTCCCTCCCTCCTTCTCTTTCTTTCTTTCTTTTAAAATTTGTGGTATAGGCTTGAGAGATTCTTCATCTAATTATGACTGATTTTTGAGTAAGACTCAACAATGTGGTTGTGGGGCGTTAGATTGGGCTAGACTGTAGTCTCCTCTCAGCAACTTGTTAATTATGTGACTTGAGAAAATTGCTTCTCTTCTCTAAGCCTGTTTTCTCATCTGTAACGACATCTGCTTTATCACAGGGTGGGATTCCTTAATCAGCAAGGATTGGAACTGATGAGTAAAGCCCTAGAATAGCGCCTGTCACATGAAATGAGCTTGCTAGATGAGAATTATTATTTCACTAAATAAATTGTCACCCATGTGGCCTGCAGGGACTTTGTAGAGGGGCAAATCAAGGTTTCTTGAAAGGGATATGTGTGTGAGTCTCATGACCTGAGTAAGATGCATGACCAGCTTAGTCAACAAGTATTTATAAAAGTATCCACTGACAACATGATGCTGTTGTGTTAGACATCGTTGTACAAAAAGCAAAAATATAAACTTTCTAGTCATTAAAAACTTGCAATCATATGTGACAAGACATGGTAACAAAAACATTTAGAAAAATTTGATTTTAAAAAATCTAGGTATTTCTATAGTTCTCTAGATCCTCTTCTTATACTTTTTAATAGTTAAAAAAAATCCCTGTCATTATCCCTTGATGTCTTTACCCTTCAGTGATCTATGTGAGGCCAATCATGCCCTTCTGGACTTTTGAAGTTATATGCTTGGCTGTGGGCTTGGGGCATGCTCATTCCCATTTGTGATAACTGTGAGCAGAAAGCTGATTCATTCCCTGATTAATACAGTCAAACACGTTCCAGGGAGAGGGTGCGACAGTTCACATCTGCCTTCTAATCAGATTTATTTAGCACTCTGGTTCCCTTTGACTGTGTGGGTACCAGGTGTTCTGGAGGAATTTGCAAATCCCCTCAGTTTTGCTCTCTGCTCCCAGGGGGTCCCTCTCTCTGTTACCTCCTGACATCCTTGCTTTGCTGTCTCTTGTCAACTCTGAAGTCTTCTCTCTGCTCATTGCCCACTGCCCTTCAGAACTCTTGCCCTTGAAGCCTTTCCAGACAGGTGCTATCTAGCTTCACTCCTGATGGCCATTCTGCTAAGCCCTGGGTCTTACAGATGTTCTCCCCGCCGAACACCGACGTGCATGTCTTTATATAGCCCTGACTGCCTTCGTGTTTCCATGTTCATCACTTGGTGTTTGCCAGTGTTTGTTCTATCTCCTCCAGGAGAGCTTGTGAGGATAGATCCCACACTGGTTTTCATGTAATGCCCCACCTTGCTGTGGGTTAGATGAATTATGGATACAATGGATAGAAGGTGTATCTGGGAAAGCTCTCAATACACTTCTTCTGCTTTTTGTTTTTTCGCTTAGCAATTTTCACCTTAGTCTGATAACTTTACTATTAACTAAGAACTTATTAGGCAAAGGTTTGGACTTATGTCTTGAAGGAATGTGTACAAGTTTGGACTGGTGAATGACTCACTAACTCTAAGGCATTTAAAAGTGGTGGTTTACTAATAAAGTCAGCCTAAGAAACTGAAAGAGAGAAGAGAGAGAGATTGAGAGAGAGAGATATTGAGAGTTAAGAAGTCCTGCTACAGACAGAAAAAGTGAGGTATTGCAAGGTCCCTTGTAACTCATCTGTAACTCTCTCTGTTTGTGAGGTACAGATGGCAGGAAGGTGAGCACTGTGAGGCCATCTAACAGGAGAATGAAGGAAAAGGGACTTAAGTACTTCTCCTACTATTAGCCCCAATTCGGTCAGTAGAAGTGGTAATTGCTACCGTTATTGAGCCAATTACTATGTTCAGATACTGTGCTATTTTTTTTTTTTTGTAAAGAAACACTATCTCATTTAATCCACCTCTGAGGATTTTCCACAATTTCACACATGAGAACATAGAAGCCCATCACTCAGTTAGTGAAGGGTAGAGTCAGGCCGTGTGACTAACCTTAAAGCCTCTGCTAAGGCTTGTCCTCACCTACTTACCTGTTCATTTTGACTTTTGGTCTTTTCTCTTTCCTTTGGAGGGGAGGCAGGGACCTCACATTTCTTAGTAGATGAGGATTTGCCTTATACCTGGGGCTTAGCATGGTAGGTAGGCTCTTGGTACATTTTTGCTGGATGAACAAGTGAGTCCAGTCCAGTTGCTCTGTGATGGAACGTGGAACTGAGCAGTGCAGTGTCTGGGAAGGGCCACACTGAGGAGCTAGGAAGGAGGCCTAGGCCCTTATTCTTTTTCTCTGGTCTTGGACAAGTTGCATAAATTCTGTGGGCCTGAGTGTTACTTGTAAAACATAAGGGAGCCGGAAAACAGTGTAATCTCTCCAGTGCCTGATTCTTGTGAAGCATGGGAAAAAGGCCGCCAGATCCCTTTGGACATGTGTATCACAGTAAAAGAAGTGGATTCCATGCCTGGGATTCAGGAATTCTGCTCTCTCTTTTAATCTCAAAAACCTATGTTTGTGATTGATGGTGAGCCCTTCCGCTTCCTGTGCCATTACTCCCATTTGCCAAGGACGATAAATCAATACCTGCTGCCTTCCCTGCTTACTACTTGTCACAATCTCAAAGGTTCATAAAAGACAAAAATTTAGTAATAGTATGATGAGGCTTAATCATTATAAAAAAGGCCATAAATATCATCTAATGAAAACCCAGTTATAACATCTTCCTCCACAAGAGAAAAACTGAATTGTGATGGCATTTAATGTTCTGGTTTAACTATAGATGTTTTAATATCATGTAACTATCAGTGCTTATTGCAGTTGAAGAAAGGTATCAAGAAAATCACAGATTATTCAGACATACACTTATATGCTAGATAATTACCCCAAGTCTACACTTTAACTGAATTCACTGACAACTCCTAAATTGAAATACTTTCCAATCATAGAATTACTCTTGTCCTATAAAGTGAATTATTTTAGTGAGTGACTAGATTTCAGAAAGAGAGAGAGAGAGACATGAATATTGTTAACATCATGTAGGCCCTTATAAAGGGCTGACTTTAAACAAATTGAGAGTTGAACTTGATGGCCTTGATCATCTCATGGTTTTTCCCTGGGGTTGTAATGATCAGAATATACAAATTCCAGAAACAGAAATGTCTTTAGGGAGTGACATAGAACCTTTAACGTGAATGACCAGTGGAAATGTTGATTATTGACACCTTCCAGGTGTAGGAGGAGAGAGACTCTCTGTCGAGTACCACATTCCTTGTTCTCTAGAACAGCAGTCCCCAACTTTTTTGGCACCAGGGACCATTTTCATGGAAGACAATTTTTCCATGGACCAGGGAGGGGGAGGATGGTTTCAGGATGATTCAAGAGCATTACATTTATTGTGCACTTTATTTCTATTATTATTATATTATAATATATAATGAAATAATTATCCAACTCACAATAGGTTGGGGACCCCTGCAGAACACATCAAGAGCGAGACATCAGCAGGTTTTCTGAGGGAGAAAGCAGGCAGAGAGCCGTGGAGTTACTAACACAAAGCCACACAGATAGCAAGTGGCAAAGATGAAATAAAACCCCAGGTCCTTTGAGCTTCTCTTTAAGTACTTGCTGACTCTACCACACCCTGACATTGTTCCCTGTTTCTATGAGAGCTGACAACGGTTTCTTGGATTTGCAAGGTTAAGATAGAGGAAAACTGACAGAACTCTATCCGTTGCTTAAATAGTCATTAATTAAGCAGAGCTCTCACTTCATCCACTGATGAGAGATGGTAGGAAAGGGGTGGTGCCTTTGAGAAGCTGAGTGAGATGAAAAGCTATGCTGGAGGAATTGGTTTCTGGAATTATATTCAGGAATATAGCAATTAATTTACAAAATGGGTGATGCTTAGGTGTCCTGGAGGACAGGGATGAGAGGACTTAAGGGAAGGGCCTTCCAAGATGGCAGAGAAGGATTTTTGTCTCCTCTTCTCTCAGAGGAGAGGCTGAAGCCTTTTTCTTTCCGAAGAATTTTAGAATTAGAAAGGCTCAGAACAAATATTATCTCCAGGTGTCTACTTTAGAGATCTATGTAGTCTATTCTTTCTCTTCCCCGTTAGCTTTAACATGTTCAGGGTTCTTCAGTCGATCAGACCTGCGTTCTCTCTGCTGCAGCTTAAGCTTACTCCCTCTCCGGCTCCTGTTTAAACTGATTGCTCATCCAACACCGGTTAACCCCAGGAAAGATCTCTGGACAAAGGTATCTGTTGGAACACCCTCTTTTGGCCCAGTTGTATTCATATCCCTCTTCCAGGGAACTGGTTATCTTGGTCTCTCCTACAATTGGAGTGGAAGCCCGCTCGGCTGCCCCTGTCACTCAGCTCTCAAGGGGTGACTTTTGTCATCAACCAAATATTAAAACAGGTGGAACCTGCCACTAGTAATATGACCCATGGTGGAAAGAAAGTGACTCAGTCCTGGCAGCTCAAGTCAGGTTTGAGAGAGGTGACTGTGGGAATCCAAATGCCTCCTTGTGGTTTTTGCAGCAAAGGGCCTTTGAAGGGCTTCATTCCTGAAGAAGATGCAATTCCAGTGTCATAAATGTGACCAGTTCAGTGCAGCTGGACATACCTGCCACACCTCTGCAGTCTCCCCACACAAAGCCACCTCGCCTCCAGCACCTACAAGAGCAGTCCCAACAACTCAGAGGAGGGTTCAGATTGAGGGTTTGCTCCAAGGTTTGAACACACAACTCAGGGGCAGAGCAGGAGTTTCCAGAGAAGCCAATAAGGAAAGAATTTTATTATGAAACACTCATGTTTCTTAACTTTTCTTACACTATTTCACTTTACTGACCTGTTAACAGTAATTTACATGTTACCTACTGAATGTCAAAATATGTGCATAGTTTTTTCAGCCTGGCTTCCCTTTCTCCCAAGTCTTGGAGCTACTGCTGGGTCAGGTTAACCCAACCTCGAAAAATCTTGGAGTTTGCCCAGGTAGTCAGTCCTTCCTGCCCAGCTGTCCACTGTGACTTTTTAAATTTATGTAAAGGAAAAATAATCTAGTGGAAAAAAACTCTACTGTAGTAAGAGAATACATGACTTCTAAGTTAAGTTTCATAAGTTCATAATTATCTGACTTTATCTCCTTTGGGCAAGTGGATTCATCTCCTAGTACATCCGGTTTTAATTTTGTACTATAATGATAAGATGCTAGTCACATGCCTATGTACAAAGACGCTATGAAATGAATAAACTAATGCATGCCAAGCTCCAAGAACTCCTTTGAAGTAAATCTTACATGAAGTCAGCAAATTGCGGTTATTGTTATAATGATGTAAGTTGATGTAAGTGCTCACCAAAGCTTAACTACATAAACATAGGGAAGTGGAAGAGAGGTGTTTTTGTGCTAAAAAGAATAAGTGGCCAACACCCCTCCCTTTTTTTTCTCATTTTCAGAGTGTGTTTGCATTAACATTTTTTAATTGCCCAATTCCTTCTTGTGAAGATTTTGCTAAAACCCGTAAGTTTAGACTATCTGGTGAAAAACCATATCCTCTTGTTATTGATATTTTAAAACATTTAAATATTTTGACCTAAATGCTAAAGAACAAAGTCAATTGTTTAACTAAAAAGGGAGAATGTAAATATTTATTTAGCTTAGGTATTCTGAGCATCTATTTTCACAATCACAATACTTCCTTGCAAAGAATTATAATATGTCTCTTTGAAAAGCGTGGGAAATTAAGGATGAAATAAAAACTTGACCATAGACTGACTTCCTCAATTTTGGATGAGATCTCAATGCGGTTCTCTTATAATCGGATGATGACTTTATTAGCTTTTTATGTGACTTTATATTGCTTGTTGTTGAAAAATATTAATGGCATTTTAAAAAATACATGATTTGCAGTGAATTAAATGAAATACTGAAATATAATTCTTGGAAAATAAAAAAAATGTGCTTTCCATTTTATTCCTTTTGGATTCATTATTCCCAGGTTCTGCAGATCAATTAAAATTTCACAATTTTGTTTACTAGTCATTCACTTTCTTGTTTGAACTTTTGATTATTTATTCCTTCATTTGGCTGCCCATTTATTTATTTATATGGTTATCATCAAATATTCAATGACCTGGTAATATGTGCCAGTCACTGTTCTAGATGCAATTATAAAGACATGGATTTTCATTTAAGCATATTTCTTTTACATTTGGTAAACCAATTTGTTTTAAAGCACATCCTGAACATTAGAAAGAAATTGATGGCCTTAGTATGGTAATATGCGAATGTCTATAACTCAGGCTTTTGACCATGCTGGGGAAGGCAGGTCAGGGGCAACAGCAACATTGACCACAGCTTCCACTAACAGAACCCTGCCTTGTGCCAGGCACTATTCCAAGTGTTTTCATGCATAAAGTAGTTTAATCCTCACAATAACTACCCATGTTCTCATTCTAGAGAGGAGGAAACTGAGGCAGAGAGCCTCACTTTAAGTAATGTTGTTAAGTTACAGAGGTTAATAAATACTGGAGCCGGAAGAACAATATAACAAATCTCAAAGTGTTTTTGTGAGGATTAAAGTAGAAAAGTCCTACAAAGTGCATACATCTCAATAACCATTAGGGGGGAAAAAAACTGGACCGTAGAATAATTGTTTTTGTAATTGCACTAAGTGACTTATTTAAAATGTGGTCTCTAGGGTGGATTTAAGTCTGCCACCTACTAGCAGTGTGACCTTCAGAAAGTTGTTTTACTTTTCTGTGTCTTGGTTTCCTCATCTGAAGAGAGAGATTATGAAGATCAAATGAAATATTAATAATAAATACAAATAATTTAGCTGTGTCTGGCATATGATAAATACTGCATAAATATTAGCTATTATTATTTTGCTGTCACTGTATTTCCACTCTTCCCCATGAGAGAGAGGAAGACTGGCAAAACAGCAAATTAAATTAAATAAAATCTTTGATTAAAACAAAGTCAGTAGTGTGAACCTCAGGCAACTGAAACATATTTTTGAAATTGATAAATTTCCTACAATATATCATACAAATTATTGCAGTGCCCAAATTATTTAATACCAAGAAGAAATTTATCTGAAGAATAGACTAGACTAGAGAATAACGGATTCTTTGCAATTCAATCTGCATTTAGTGAGCATCTTCTGTGCGTCAGGCAGTGTCCAGCACTACAGGGCACAAGGCAGGTGGCTCACGGAAAGGAACCCATGTATGTTTCTTCCAGCCAAAAGTGTGCAAGTCATATCCAGAAGAAAGATTACCTAGCAAAACAAGACAGGATGTGGAAAGTGATGCAATCGTTGCCTGAAAGGGCGAGGCGATCTGTATGGAGTCTTCAGGAAAGTTCCATGTAGGTGATGGAACTACTTTGAGCTGCAGAGAAATGAGAAGTGCATTAGAGGAGGGGAATAAACCTACAGGAACTAAGAGCTGAGGCCACTTAGGAGACAGGCGTGACAGAGCGTCAAGAAAGTTGAAATCGTTTCAATTCTTTCACATCTTCGAGCTCAGGTTTTATTTTTTGAGATATACAGCCTAGCAGGAGTGGGAAACCTGCGGCCTCAAGGCCACATGTGGCCCTCCAGATCCCCAAGTGCAGCCCTTGAGCGAATCCAAACTTCACTGAACAAATCCTTTTAATAGGATAAATGAAATTTGGATTCAGCCAAGAGGCCACTCAAGGATCCAGAAGGCCACATGTGACCCCAAGGCCGCAGGTTCCCCGCCCCTGGCTGGGGAAAAAAGCATAAGCTTTGGATTCAGACCAGGTTCACATCTTCTGCTCTTATTAGCTGTGTGACCATATCAATATCTTTAACATTCCTGAGCCTCAGTTTCCTCATCTGTAAAATGAGTATAATTCTTGCACTACCTAAGTAGTTAACTATGAGGCTCCAGTCTATGAGATAGGGACGTGACAGTTCCTCACAGGCCATAAAGAACTCTGAGTGTAGGGATTTTGGAGCAGTGTCTGTTTTTAAAGGTCCTTCCCCCTGCTAGGACTCCCTACTTGAAAAACACGTGTAGCCTAAATAGTACACGGAGCAAACTTTTCCTTGTGTAGCACTTTTTTTTTTTCCCATTAAACACCTCTGTGTTCTTGGTAATTCTTCTGTAAACCACTTCCTTTTGTTGAAATCTTGAACTGGCCTTGATAGAGAAACTGGCTGTTGAGGTGAGTTTATTAAAATCAGCACCTGGTCTTTGGAGAACGGTGGTCACATCTGGTTCTTTGTAGTGGATTACAGCTCCCTCCTGCACCCACCCCCATCACAAAAACTCATCCTTAAATATGTTTAATTGACTGCATCTTGATGTTCTGTAATTCTACCTTGCAAAATAAGCTCTCCTAAATATATAATCTGATGACTACTCCAGCTTGTTCTACTTTCCATTTCTCACATCTTGGGTTATTTGGAGATGTTTATATTTACCTAATCCCCCCAGCAGCCCCAGAGGGAAGCAGGGTGCCACGAGGCTCCTCCGTGCATGCTGTCTGCATTCATCTGGCAGGAGGGATGAGGTTCACTTCCCTTTGGTTTTCACACAAGTCACTAGTTCCTTGACTCACCCACATCCCTTCCTGTGTTGTGCTCTCATTTGAGTCATTGCTGCTGTTGATAACCAAATGCTGTCAGTTTTATTGGCCATGTTCTTTTCTTACTCTTTGGAAAGTCTAATAACTGGCCCCCCGTCTGTCCCCTACAAAAAGTAAAAACGAATATGAAACTGATCTTCAGGTTCTGTGACCGTGGATTTAATCAGTACAATTAGTATTTTTCCCCGTGGCTGGGGGATGGAGGAGGAGGAAAGAAGCTGTTGTTATAAAACTGTAGTTAGTATATGTTTAAAAACACAGTAATAATTTTCATCTTTTTCCTATTCTTTGAAGCAATATATATCACACTTCAGGGCTAAAATGTACCTCTCTTCCTCTCCTAATATACAAATCTTTAGTCCACACTTCTCTTTTCTTTTCCAGGACATTTTGCACCCAAAAGTGGAGGTTGGCTTGACCAGGATAGGTTAGGCAACCTTTGCTGTTGAAGGAAGCTATTGATGGGAGGATCCCCTCCCCCTTCCTCTCCCTCCTTCCCGCCCTTTACCTCCGCTTTCCTTCCCTTCCCTCTCCTTCTTCTTCCTCCCCCTTGTGATTTGCAAAGCTCTTCAAACACCTTCTCCCTAGGATCACCCTGGCCTCTGGCATCAGGGACTCCAGTTTGGCGCCCTTCTGCCTTGCAGCGCCTTCCTTAGTGCTCCTTTCAGCTCAGACGGTGTAGTCTGGAGCTGGAGGTCTCACTTTAAGCAGTCAGGCAGCTGCGAGCATGATGTTTTGGCGTGTTTGCACCAGCTTCCTGTCGCAGAGTTTGGGAAGTGAATTTGGTAACTGCCTGAATTGAAACACTTCCCCTTACCCTCTACATCAAAGAGACCTTACCAGGGATGTCACCTGAAATCAGTGTCGACTTTTAGGAGTAAGGACAAAGCACTGTATTTGAAGGAGGCCACAATGAATAGGAAAAGAACCTCAGCTTCACCAGCTGGACCTGGTCACACAATTTCTTGTAGCTTCAGTTTCCTCCTACATAAGATGAGACGATACTATCTCCCTTGCATGGTTGTTAAGAGCAGACAATAAGATAATTGAAATGAAGTGTCAGGCACTTGGGGGGCACTCAATATGTGGTAGCCACGTCTCTTATGGAGAATATATTCTGTATTGCATGCATGTTGTGGACTATGTCTTCTGAAGTTCGTTTTTGGGGTTGTAGTCATGTGATTCATATTTCCAGTATAGACTCTATACTCTGGTTAGCTGTTCATACCTACTTTTGCCAGTGGAGTGAGAGCTCTGGGAACAAAGGGAGGCATAGTGTGCCCGCTCATCAATGTACTGTGCCAGGGAGACGTGGGGGGCAGGGCCTGAGAGCTCAGGCTAGAGCTAGGCTGTCTGGGTCCAAATGCTGCTCCTAAGTTAGTAGCTGTGTAACCTTGGGCAAGTCACTCAGCCTCTCTGTGCTTCAGTTTCTTCATCTGTAGAATAGAGATAGTACTGTACACTACCTCATAGAGAGATTGTAAAATTTAAATAAGAAAAATTCACGGATATATGTCAAAGGCTTAGGACAGTGCCTGGCTTAGGATATGCCATTGCTATTTACAACATACATCATAGTCACTGCATGGTGAATGCTCCCTAAATGCAAACTTGCAGATGAGTAGGCAGTAGAGCCTCCTGCTGTCCCCATCCTCGACAAGGACCCCAAATAAAGTGTGAACTGCACATGCTGATAAGAGGTAAAGAGTATCAAGTAGAATTAGGTTCCTGTTTATGGGGGATTATTCCTTTTCTGCCGGACTCTCTATTTCTTCTTCTGTAGGACCCTCTATTTCCCTCCCATTTGGTACTTGCAGGGTTCATGTCCGTATCTATTTTGGTGATCAGTTCTGTGGGGACAGGACTATGTCCAACTTGTTTAATGCTATATCTGTAACTCCTAGCCTCTGGCACAATAGATTCTAAAAATATGTTTAATAAATTACATGTGGAACACTAGAAAGTGCTATTGGATATAAACAGTTTCCAAGAGACATTATTCTTGCACTTAGTAAGGTCACCCATACTGGGCCAGGGCAGGGGCAAGGATACATGAGAACACAACTTTAGTGGGAACATACTGTAACTTTACCACTACAGGAAAAAACAAATATGCAGGGTCATAATGCCTGATTTAGAAAATAGGCCCATTATATACAGTGTTAACCCCAAACCTCAGTGTTCAGTTTAGGGTAGAATTCGGGAACAGAAATTGAATGGGAGATTCAGCACGTAAGAACCACACAATAAGGACTGACTAAATATTGTTAATTTTTCTCGAAGCAAACTTTTATAATAGCTGCTTTTTGCCTATTAATTGATGGTCTAGAGTCTAAAGGAAACAAGCCAGGAAGGTTATACTATCGTATTTTTAGAAGTACTTAAGTGACCTCTCGCCACTCTTACAACTCCTTGAGAGTTATGGCAATGTCCAGGATGTTTTGTATGTTTCTTGGGCATATGATATATGACTGCCTGCCTGGCCCAGTGTCTTTTAAGGAATTCTGCAGATCAAGTGTCAGGCCATGGCAGCAGACTTGTTCTAAAACAATCATCAGCTAGGTTGAAACAACATTAAAAATATTTCTAAGTTTGCTAAGAGCGTTTTTCATGGCACCTCACACCAAAGTTATTTTCTTTTCCATCTTGGAGTTGTTTTCATGGAGGCAACTCCCCCATAGCATACATGACATCTGATAGTGGATGTCATGTCAGGTTAAGTGGTCTATCTGTAAGCTTTTCTAACTTAGCAGTAAAATTTTTTTTTAAAGGAAAATCCTTGTAGATCTTTGACTCTATACTCACGAAGTCTTTTATATCCCAGAGAATTGATGTCTCAGATAAATTGTGAAGTGCAGTACAAATGAAGACGTGTATGTCAAATTTTAAAACATGCTGGGACTTTGGAGCTGTTGTGAGACCTTAAACAAATTGTATATAGTTTTATAATTTTAGCAAATGACATGAGATTTTATCCTTATAAATGAAACTCCCCATTCTTGTTTTTCTTTTTCAACTGGAGGAAACTAGAAAAAGAAAGACTATTTTTGCTTTGGGATTGGATTTATTTTAGGCCTATTTGTTGATTTTTAGATGTGTTACAAGCCCCTGCAGGGAGAGGGAAGGTCTGGAGTCAGGAGGACCAAGTGTTTGATCCTGCTTTTGGCACCAGCCAGTCCCATACACTGGGGCAAGTCTCTTAACTTTCTGAGGGTGAGTTCCTTATCTAAAAAGCAGGAATAACATATCTACCTTACAGGGTAGTGTCCAGCACATGCTGGGCAAAAATAATTTTTAAATCTGAATTTAGGTTGCTTTTTAACATACCTATCTGTAGAAAGAAATCTGGGCTTGAGCCAGAAAACCAGCGTCTTGGTCCTGTTACCTCTTAGTTTTAAACAACTTAACTCAGAAACAGAAATTTAGACCTGATGAGTGGATAAAAAAATATATAAATACATACACACACACACACACACACCAGGGAGTACTACTCAGCCCTAAAAAGGAATGAAATAATGTCTTTTGCAGCAACTTGGATGGACCTGGAGACCATTATCCTAAGTGAACTATCTCAAGAATGGAAAAACAAATACCGCATGTTCTCACTTACAAGTGAGAGCTGTATGAGAAATATATATGGTCATAAAGTGATGTACTGGATATAGAAAACTAAGGAGAGGGGAGGGCGGGGGGCGGTGAGGAATAAAAATCTACCTATTTGGTACAACGTACACTATTCTGGTTACAGATACACTGAACACCCTGACTTGAGCATGATACAATTCATCCATGTAACAAAGAAAAAAAAAAAGAAAGAAACTTAGACCTGAAAGGATTTGGGGGGATCACCCAGTCCAGCCCCCTTGACTTACAAATGATGAAACTGAGGTCCAGAAAAATGAAGGACTTTGCCTAAGGCCATGTGGCAAATAGTGATTGGGCATCGAACATAAACCAGGAGTCAGGAGTGCCTGGTCCCAGGCTTTTTCAGCCATGCTGCCCTGACTTTAGGTAAAGAGCTACATAGATTTGTTATGATATAATCATTTTTGTTTCCAGTGTCAACCTAATTTGATATTCTGAGCGCCAGAAAAGTTTCTTTAGAACAAAAGAAGAAAATGGCAGCTATGACTATTTGACTAGAAGAGAATTACAGAGCAGAGAGCCTTAGAGTTCAGATATAGCTCAGGAAACTGAGGCTCAGAAAGGTGAATACCAGCCTGGACTGACACATGGACACGCAGTGCCAGAACTCCTGATTGTCCATCTTTCCCCCCCATATCACAGCTGCCTTATTTTAATGGGAAAATAGAAAGGTACCTCTTTGAGGAAAGATCACATGTATTGTCCGTGGTTTGAAACCTCCACAGTGGCTGGTACAGTGCTTAGCACCCCGTTAGTTTCTCTAAGTGCCTTCTAAATTGTATGAACAATAAAAAACTATTACCAGAATTTTCAGTATAGGGTATTGATGGGATTTACAAACTGAATGCACCTGTGCAATCAGTACCCTGACCCTGATCCATACATAGAACATTGCCAGTATTCCAGAAGCCTCCTGAATGCCCCCAGTAAGGGTATTCTTATCTTCACTTCTAACAGCATAGATGAGCTTTCTCCTGTTTTTACACATTTTGTACAAATGGAATAATAGAGTAGCTACTCATTTGTGTCTGGCTTTTTTTGGAGAATATTCTGATATTAGTTTGGATGCACAGGAAGTATGATACCAAATTGGGGAGCCCTCAGTGGAGGGAAAATAAAAAAGTCTTTTGCATATTGCAGTTTCATTTTAATGATGAAAAGCTGGTGTCAATACAGAGGTTGATTAGTAAGAGTATGTAGGTGTAATTAGGTTGAAACTTGTCCTTGTTGCCAAGATTTTTGTATCTGAAATGATTCACTACATTTTATACCAAATTATAATTTTTAGTTAGGCCAATTGATGTAAATAATACAAAATTGAGGAGAGTGAAAAATAAATCCTTTCCCTTGTATACTTTCCTATGAATTTTTTAAAATAAATTTTTGTTTTTGATAGTATGTTCAGAAAAGAAAGACAAATTTTCTAAATAATAACCCAAATAAATAGAAACCCTTGAATAAAGATTCCAGATGATTCTGTCTTATTTATCTTTGTATTCCTACTGTCTAACTAAATGTCTGGCACATAGTAGGCATTTAATAAATGATGACTGCTAGATTAAATGAATGATTAATAAGTAAAGTGAGATGACAAAGACATTTACGACTTATTCTGAAGAATATGTACCATCAGCGTAAAGAGCAATACTAGGAGCCTTAACACTTCTTGCAGATGATGGAAGACGGTCTGGAAAGTGGTTTTTGCCGTTGGGATTTGCAGTCAGGCAGTTGCAATTCTCCAGTTCTCATGGTGGAAGAGATTGCTAATTATCTCCTAGGACCCCTTTCTTTTCTTCTTTTTTTAGTAATGGAATCCCTGAGTATTAGCGAGGCACATAGCTATTTGGCTAGATACAATATTTCATAGCATCCTTTGGCACTATAATACTAAGTTCTTGCCAATGGGAAGTGACCAGAAGTGATATGGGCATCTTCTGGATCTTACTTTTAAAAAACAATTTCTGCTGGCTGGGAAATGATAACAATACAACAGCTAAAGGGAGCCCAGAAGTGAGTCACACATTGGTAGCTGAGCCTCCCTGCTCACATCTGGACTGTTACGTGAGAGAGAAACAAGCTTTTGTGTTATGAAGACTTATATTTTGGGGTGAGAGGATCTTTTCTTTAAGAGGACTTTAGCATGTATCCTAATTAGTACAGAAATTTGTACCAGAAGTGGGGTGTTATCATAAAAAAAGCTAAATTGTGTGTCATTGAACAGCAACAGCCAGAGGGTGACATAGGTACAATATTTTAGCTAGGCACATTGATAACACTTGTTATTCTGTGGTGTATCATTTGCTAAAACAGTTACCTACCATAACTTGGAAGACAGGCCATGTGTCTACTGACCTTTAGCTCAAGAAGAAAAAAACTCAGAATATAGGTATATATTGGCTAGTCCTCACTACTTTTAACAATGAATTATAAGAGGAAAGGAAAGTCATGTAATTATTAGCCAGTAAGCAGAGATAGGAATATAGCTCTGATAGGGGAGGTTCTTTTTACTATGGTTTGCACTCTAGTATGATTTGGTGCTTGAAAGATTCTGCTATGCAGAGTTGGAAAATCTGTTTGTATCTCTGAACAGCAGTAGATGAGTTTGATGATGGAGGTCTTTCTCATGTGCCTTCTGTTAAATGTTCTCTTTGGCCAGACAATGAAAGCCAGCCCAGAGCAAAGATGACATTGAAGATGTTGCTTTCCCACCTGTTTCAGATGGCTGCCACTAAAGGCAGCTGACATTACATTGAAGGAGAGAGGGACAGGCTGAGCACAGAGACCAGTAAATAAGAGAGACTTGACTTAAGAACTGTGACCAGAGGAGAATTCTGCCTATTGTTACTTTCACATGGAAGCCGATAATTAGAATCTTACTTACAGACAGGGGTGAGTGTTGTCTATTTGCAAAAAGAAGTGTGTGCATGGACATTGGGAAGAGTGGTAGACATGGCAGAGGCTGATAATTTACCCTAGGAAATTTACCATTCTTCCTTCCTTCCTTCCTTTTTAAAATTATTTAAGACCTTTATTAACAGGTGCTGGCAGTTTGTTGACTTTTTTGAAAAAATCAAGTACAAATTAAAAATGAAGTTCTTAAAAATCTCAACTTGACCAGATATGAAACAATTTGAAAACCTTTAAAGGCGTATTGAGAAAAACCAGGCTTTTAAAAAGACATGTTTCTTATTACCAAAAAAACGTCTTTAGGTAAAAATAATAAAAACCCCATGCTGCATAGTAATGCACCTAGTTCTAGTATCTGGTCAACCAGCAAAAAACAAGCACTTAAGGTCTTCAGCTCCAATCTTTTGTTCTTCCTTATTGCTGGAATTTCATACTCATTTCTTCTTGTTGGATGACTAAAGGTGCAGTCTCCAGTCCCTCGTTCTTTCCCCCACTCTCACTACGCTGTAATTCTGCTGGTAATCGCGTGGAGGGCCCCTGCGACGTGGATGGCGTCTATAATGGTTATGGTCTGCAGCGTATCTACCGCCTTGAGCTGGAACTCCACCGCGCCTGTAACATTTGCTGCCTCGCACCCTTCTCTCCTTCAGTAGCATCAAACTCCACAGTCTCTCCATCTCCTGCACCGCGAAGGTACTTCCTGGGGTTATTCTTCTTTATGGCGGCCTGGAGTACAAGTACATCTTCCTTGGTGTCATTCCCGTTGATGAAACCACATCTGTTTCTTACATTCAGCCATTCTACTGTTCCCAAAACCTTCCTTGTGATGACTTTCTTGTCCCCGCCGGCAGGCGCCAGGGATATGAGGCCGCCAGGGCCCTCGCTCCCTGCGCCGTTGCCGGGGTGCCGGGCTTGGCGGGGGCAGCGCCGAGGGCGGGGCTGCTGCTGGGTCCGGGCCTGGCTGCTCCTGGTGGCGGTGATGGTGACTGGGGCCGGCTGGGCCGCTGCGGCTCCTCCCGAAGTGTGATGGTGACTAGGCTGGCGGCGGTGGGGCTGCTCAGGGCTCTCTGGGGTCCGCCCTCCGCTCCCGCTACCGATGGAACTCCCTTTCTTTCTTTATCTAACCAAATTACCCCCCAACCCCACCAAGTTTTAGCAGGGCATACGGTTGCCTACCTAGTGACTATATACCCTCAGCCTTCTTTGTGACTAGGTGTTGCTAGTGATTCAGTTTTAGGCAGTAGTATGTAAATGGCAATTTTGTAGGTGTTTGAAAATCATCGGGTGTTTACTCCACTTCCCTCCTCACAACTGGCTGACGAAGAGCCTACAACTGGAGCTGCCTTGGGCCAAAGAGAGATGCTATAATACATATAGATGACAATAGAGCCACCTCACCTGGATGATACCACCCACTTCTGGACTGTTACATGGAAGAAAAATAAACTTCTGTCTTATTTAAGCCACTCTATTTTTTGGGTGTCTTTGTTTCAGCAGCTTAACCTGTAGTCTAATGAACACATTGGCTTTTGCATATCCTCGTGTTCAGTGCAGGAAAAGAGAAGCAACTTTAAATTTTTTAAATGGAAAAGGATTTAATCGGGGGATCAGGCACTTACAAAAGCATTAGAAGGGTTGAAGAAGCAGGTTCTAGGTTGTTCCAAAATCATCCAAGAATGACCACAAAAGTTTACTACAGCTACCTCTGAGACCAGCAATGGAGCTCTGCCAGGATCAAGAACTTGCTGCTGCTGCCGCTGCTGCCAGTGCAGCCACTGCCTCTGAACACTGGGTGTCTGCAGAATGAGCTCTGGAATGTGGCACCAGGAGCTTTAACCTGCTTGTCAGCAGAAATAGCCAAAAAGGGATAGGAGGTCTCTGCCTCACTTCTGCTTTCCATATCTCCATGTCTCCCTTGTGTGTATCCAGTTTCCTTCCAGAACCCTAGCTGCAAGGAGATCTGGGAAATGTAGATCTTTGCAACCTTTCCAGTGAGAATGAATGCGAACTGAGTGAACAGATGCATACTTCCAGCACTCAGTTACTGCATCTGTAAAATGGAGATGATATGTTACCCACCTCAAAGGGTTGGTGGAAGAATGAGATCAGATTTAATAAATGTGAAGCACATATATATGTTTGGCACATATTAAAAACTCACAGAATTATAGCTACTGTATGATAATATCATTTAGTTACTTAAAATATCATACCTGTTTGCCACATTCTTGTTTCTTTCACCAAAATGATTGGTTGGTTAGGGACTGATAATTTTGATAAGAATGGCCCTTTCTGTTTAATAATATAAAAGTATAATATAAAAGTAGCATCTTCTCTATTATTATAAAAGCTACCACCCAAACATAAATTTTCTTTAGTGAATGCTCAAGAAAGTGAGAACATTCATGGTTTGACGATAGGGTAAGGAATAGGCTGGAGAAGGCGGTACAATCATTTGTACTGTCGTTGAGAGTCAGCATTCTATTTTAGAGCAATGGAAATCTATTGAGGGATTTTAAGCTGAGTGAGGAATTATCAGACTTGCCTTTCAGGAAGCTCTCTCTGGTGAAACAGAGAAGGCAGCAGAAGAGGGTTAGAGGAGGGATGGTTCATGGGCAGTTGCTATAATTTAGGTGAGGGTTGGCAGCAGCTTAGACCACTGGAGTAGTAGCTCTGGGAAGGGAGACAAGCAGTTTGGGACTTGGTGACTGCTACCTCAGAATCCTGTCAGGGAAACTTTGGGATAATAGAACAAATTTATGTTTCTCAGTTAATATGCACAGTATGTCTGTAGGTGCCTTTGGATACTTATTACCTGGTATGAATTAAAAGCCTGATTCTGATTCATGTAATTAAATGAGAGGAAAGGAAGATGATGTCATCTTTTGTTGGTTTAGAGCTATGAGGGAAGCAAAAATATAAGGTTTTCTGTGCACTGGGTCCAAAGTTATCCAACAGTTATTTAGTGGCTGAGTGTGAAAGGCTTTCAAAGCTTAGTTGTGCTGCATTGTTACATATTAGGGACCGAAATGTTGGTGAATTGCTTTGTGTTAGATGACCAGACATTTTAATGACTTAGACATTTTACTCCGGCTACCCTAACAAGATGCCTTGCAGAGGGAGGCCTTGTGTCGAAGCATAGACAATGGGCCGGCTGCGTGTTCTGAGGATAATCTTGCTAGATTCCCATTCCATTAATCTGTTTGGATCTTCAGTGAAGGATAACAACACTGTGATAGTATTCTTATTGCTTCTTTTAAAAGCAGTAGGTTATAAATATAAAGTGTGGTATGCCCTGTTTTAAAATCAATGAAGCCTGAAGTAATTGTAGGACATTGCAAAACTACAGGGATAGATATCAGGTCAAGTGAAGAAAAGCCATTCATTTCTCTAGCAAAGAGTTCCCGTCAGCTCTGCTCCCACGTCACTGGTGGCGAATGTTGGTGTAGCCCGTATCATTACAGGTAAAAGGTCAGGCACATTCCAACTTCCTTTAGTATTTCCTGTGCAGTCTAAAAATACACTGGGAAAAAGTTGACTGAGTTCAAAGGGTAGGAGCAATCTATTTCATTTTCAGGAGCAGAGGTTGGACTTTGTTCAGTCAGTGTTGAACAGTGGAATATTAAAATAAATGGAATCATTTAACAACTCCAAACTGTTCGATTCAACTAAAAGGTAGTTATTGCATTTGGTGCCTATTAAGATGTTCCTGGTTCTTTTTCTTCTACTCTGATAATATGAGCTAGTTTCTGTCTTCCCAAACCTTCTTGAATCTAGTGAAAAAAGTACCATTCAGAATAAGTATGGTTCTCTAAAAGAATACTTTTTAACTGTTATACTTTTTGGAAGTTTAATTCCTAAAGATGTCATGTGTCTGTGAGTTTTGCTAATAATTTTACCAATTTTATTTATTTAATATGTATTTATTGAATGTCTACTATGTGTGGCACTCTCTTGAGCAGTTGAAATTTTTCAAGTACATACTCTACTGAGGACAAATTGTTTTGAATCCTCACAGTCCTCATGTTACAGGTGGGGAAACTGATGGCTGTCCAAGCAGGGAAAAATGAGTTACCACATGATAACAGAGGGGGTCACCTGACGAGTTCCACGGATGAGACAGATGAGTTGTTTCCAACCTACCCCTCTTCATGAGTCATCTACATGTCACGTGTAATTACATGACTCAGTATTAATGCAAAATAGCTGCAACACATAAAATGTTATTTTAAATGGGTATTCTTAAATAATATGACCATATTCTTATGCTTTACTGAGTCCTTAAAAAGATTCAAGTTTAGATTAGAGTCTTTAAAAGAATACACAAACAGAAGATACAATGAAAAATAAAGCAAGCTTATTTTTTCTGAAAGTTTTTCAACTTTTTGGTTATTAATAACTAATAGTTTATTAAAATTTTAAAGGAATCTATCTCTAGCTTTAAAATCACAGAAAGAAGATAAAAGGAAAAAACACGTAGGAAAATTTAGACGTCTGATACTGAGTTGCCCAAACAGTATGCTAAAAGGCAGTCAACTTTTCTTTTCTTAGGCGTGATATTCACAACAAAAATCTTTAAATGTCAGTTTTCTAGTTCAATTTTTCCCCCAGAGTTATACTTTTTCTTTTCAATTGCAAAGGAATTCATGTTCATCCTCATAATTTAAAAAACACTTCTCATAATATAAGGAATATAGAATAGAAAACACCAGATTACCACCCCCACACCTCTTTCTACCAATTCCACCTGGGAAGTATTAACTGTTCATAGTTTGGTGGGTACCTTTCCAGATGTTTTTCTCTGAATTTGCAAGTAATTCTATTTCTAAAATGCTACTGCGTTTTGCAAAGAGAATACTGCATAGCCCCATCCCACTTTAGTGAGAAAGACCCTGAAGATGGAAGAAAAAGTAGAAGGTAAAAGTAAATTCATATTGGATTAAAATAAAATCTCCTCAGAACACTTGTTTCTGGGATTAGATTTAGAGTTTTCTTGTAGTCTGCTATGGACTGAATTGTGTCTCCCCAAAATTCATACATTGAAGCCTTAACCCCCAATGAAACTTTATTTGGAGATAGGGCCTATAAAGTAATAATTAAGGCTAAATGAGGTCATAAGGGTGGGGCCCTGATAGGATAGGATTAATCTCCTTATAAGAAGAGACACCAGAGTGCTTGTGTGCTCTCTCTCTGTGCCTGTACAAGGAGGAGGTCATGTGAGTGCACAGCAAGATGGTGGCTGCCTGCATGCCAGGAAGAGAGGCCTCCCTGGAAACTGACCATGCTGACCTCAGACTTCTAGCCTCCAGAACTGTGAGAAAATAAATGTCTGTTTTTAAGTCATCAAGTCCATGGTATGTTTTGTTATGGCAGCCTGAGCTAAATAATATTGTTTCTCCCTGGTGGCAGGGCATTTAGAGGGAGCCTCACATAGGCTTTCCTCCAAGAGCAGGTAGGATAGGAAAGTGATACGCACAAGCTGAGTGCTCTTCAGAGAGACAGTGCTTGAAAGGAGGAAGAAGAAGACTGGTCCCAAAGGGAGAACGCCAAGACTGAGAGGCAAGTGTAGGAGAAATTGACAGTTAGGAAACAGGCATCTGAAGTTTTCCGCCAAAGAGACCTTCTGCTTTCTGGGGACTATTGCCAAGAGGACCAGAATCCTCTTTCTTCTCGACTTGTCATGACAGAGCCAGCGCATCTTTCCAGAACCACATGGCTCCAGTCAACTCTAATAATATCTTCATACTTTAAGAAGAAAAAAAATCTCTGTACCCAAGTCCTCTGCTTGGTCAATCCCCAGAGGACTGTTCTCCACTGGGAAAGAGACTGGAAGTCCCCCAAGCCAAGGAAGGGAAGAGTTTTCTATGGCATCCCTGCCCCAGCAAGGATGCAGTGGGGACAGCATGATGAGGCATATCCAGACAATTTCACTGAAACCAAAAGAATGGGAAGCTCTTATATTTTCAGTTATTCTTTTGAGATTTTCCCACTTAAAAAAGATTTAAGGCTGGGCGTGGTGTCACACACCTGTAATCCCAGATTTTGGGAGGCCGAGGCAGAAGGATTGCTTGAGGCCAGGAGATCGAGATCAGCCTGGGGAACGTAGTAAGACCGTGTCTCTACCAAAAAAAAAAAAAAAAAAAAAAATCAGCTGGGCGTGGTGGCACACACCTGTAGTTACTTGGGAGGCTAAGGTGGGAGGATTGTTGGAGCTCTGGAGTTCCAGGCTGCAGCAAGCTATGATCTATGATAGCACCACTGCACTCTAGCCCTCCAGCCTGGGTGACAGAACAAGACCCTGTCTCTAAAAAACTAAACCAAACCAAACCAAAAAAAACAAAAAAGATTTAAAAAGACATTTCCATAGACAATTAAAATTCTATCCCCCAGTTTAAAAGGTAGTGGTGTGGAACAGAAATGACAACACAGAATGATGTCTTGTTTGGTTATGTGGTAACTCCAATTAATTTCCAGGCAAGACGTTTGTTTCTATGTTATTTTTAAGAAGAAAAACGATCATTTTAATGAAGTTTATAAGTAAATTAGCATACTTACTCTTGATAAATATTCACTTTTATTCAACAGTCTTTTATATTTTATTCCACTGTCTTTTTCTATGTAAGTTCATCTTTTGTTTTTCATTAATTTGCAAAATGTTTTTGTATTTTTTTGCTTATTAAACAGCTGAGTTTTATCTGTTGTAGAATTTTAATGTTTTGCCATGTGTTTATTTCTGTTAATGGTATTTCATTTACTTTTATATTTCACTTTGGATAGATTTTTTTTTGTCATTTCCCTCATATGAAATTTAATGGATGTTTAATTTAATTCTTGCTTCATTTTTATTCCTAATAACAAAGACACTATAGTTCTAAAAAAACCCTAACAAATAAAATGTATCATTTGGATAATATTTTAACTCTTATAACTGCCTTTCTATCTGTCTTCTCATCTGATCCTCAGATTAACCACTGAAGTTGGAGTTTATAATTACTATTTATCTCTACTTGTCAGATGAAGAAACCAAGAGCCCAACAACTTAATTGAATAACTTGTTTAAGATTTAATAGCTAATAAGCAACAAAGTAAATCTCATGACAAATTTCAAAACTAAAATACTGTAATAGTAATGCAGACAGTCTACCTTGGGAAGATTGGCTAAAATTATAAGGGAGATATTTTTTGATGTAAAGGTGCCCTTATTCCATTGCAAGTGTTTCCCATGGTCATGTACATGCTAAAAACATCCACATGTCCATCTCTGCTCTGACTTCTCCCCTGAACTCCTGGCTCATGTATCCAATTGTTACTGGAAGCTCCTCTTGCCTCACAGGCATCGTAAATGGAATGCAGAGTTACTCATCACAGTAAATGGCAATTTGAGACTTCCAGTTGCTTGGGATAAAAATCCTGGTGTTACCATTCTCTCCTCTCCTTCTAATATGCCCCATATCACATATTGGCTCAGACTAGGTGGTAGAAGGAACCTAGGGAGCTGGAGAGAAGTGGGAAAATAGGATATATTTTGTGTTAGGGCTAATGGGGCTTGCTGGTGGATAATGGGGCTTGCTGGTGGATTGGATGTGGGATTGAGGGCAAGCAAGGAACTAAGGAGAATATTAACTTTTAGGTTTGAGCAACAAGGTAACATGATTTGTTGGAAGGATTAGAGACCATGTATGTGAATGTACGTTAATAGACTATATTATATAATACAGAGTATATCATATTATATATAGAGTATATATATTATTATATTATATATAAAGTATATATATTATTATATAATAGAGTATGTTATAGCTAATATTTATTTTAATAAAATTAATAATTAGTGTCTATGTTTTTGCAGTTCCAGACATTAAAGTCTCTTATGTCTCTTATGGAATTAAAAAAAATTGTTGGATGTTAGTTTTCATTAGATTTATTTCTCCAGATATGGAGGTCAGTTAAAATAGACTCCAGCTAACTGTTTATGTTTAGATTTTACGTACAGTGACTGCTTGACTCCCTTGTTTTGTCTTAGCTCAAGTTCATACTTCTATATTAACTGGACAACTTAATGGAAAATTTGTCTAAACAATATGGATTAGCCATTTAAACATTTCAGATATATTTACATTCCAAGATTTGCACTTCTTGCTAAGCTCTGCCTCTCTCAGGAGGGAGTGGGGAGTGTACACATACCTGTTTACATTAGACTCTGAGAATAGTGTGGTTCATTGTGCACCTGGAAAAAAATATGTTAACTATATTCACTATTTTATATGAAGGATTTCAAGAAAAGGAGCAAAAATTGACATGAGCTACTGAAGAACCCTCAGAAAAGGCTGTGGAAAAGTTCCCTTGCCAGGCACTTCTCCTGACTCTTCTGACCTGTACCTTGGACACGGTCACCATGGCTTATATACGTGGGAAGGTCACTGAGTGTAGAAGTGTGGCTCTGTGAGACTTGGCATTGGGTTCCAAGCTTGTTTAAAGATTTGACTAAATAATGCTATAATTTATGTTTGTTTCAATGCTTGAGTTAGGGGGTCTTCCCGACCTCTCTGAAGACCAAAGTTTTCACTGTGGAGAGCTGTCCAGCACACATGACAGCACCAAAGTGTTCTTAAGAACAGGTCAATGTGTGTGTTTTGTATTGAGTTTTTATGGATTCGAGGGTGTATAATCAACCATACTCTTTTGATCTTTGGCTCTTTTGCTGAATTCTTAACTAAATTTGTAATATACATTAACAGCAATGGAAGGGTGAACTGACTAAGAGGGTTATTATACACTGGTTCATGTTGCCAACGTAGGCAGCACAATCCATTTTCCTGATGTTTTTGGCACAATTCTTCCTGGCACCTCAGAGATGGACAATGTGATGTTATGTATACTCTTGTGCTTGGTTATGAATCTGGGTGTTTTGGATGGACACAAAGTAAAACAAGAAGGGGGATCATTAATTCATTGTGGGGGGAGGTGAGGTGGTAAATCACATCTCAACTGTCCATTAACAGTGATTCATTGGGAGCATTCTTCCCAATGCTTTGGTCCTATAAGCAAACTAATCACATTTAAGTCTCATGAAGATTTCCATCCATCAGTAAAATATTTATTAATTTCTTGCCAAAGGTTCCAAATTACAAACTACCTTTATTATTCTTGTGTCACAATTCCAATAGAACACCGTATAATACATCAAGTTTCTCTACTTGATCCAATTTCTGTGAAAATTTAACAAAATATTAATATACACAAATGAAACTGAGCATAAAAACTTTTATGAGATTCCACATGGTATTTATTTGGATTTGGGTATGACCTTTTGTAGGACTCTTTACCTATTTTGGAGGAAGCCATCATTTCTTCTTTTTATGTATATAATGCCCAATTTCAGGGTCTCTTTTGCTTGTGAATTGAGTGAGTTAGATGGGATTATGGGAGACTCTCGATCCTGATTTTCTGGCTCCTTTGTAGCTGCCATGCATCTCCCCAGAAAGGCAATGACTCACTAAGAGTCACCAAACAGTCAGGGGCGAAGATTGAAATTTCTCCCTTTCCAAAGCCAGGGAGAAAGTCAGTCAACAAACAACTACTGAGTGCCCATCAAGCATTCACTCACCCTTGAGACACAGAGGCAAATAATCATTATGGCACAGAATCAATTGCTGTTTATATGAGTTTATCTGGATGGTGGAAAGGGAGACAGAAAGAGAGCAGTGGATTTGCACATAACTGATATTTTCAGTTAGATTGAAAAAAATGCATTTGTAGTTTGGGATTCAGCATCCCAAATCTAGAGTAAGGGACCAGTCAGGCCTCTGCCTGCTTTATTAAGGTCTTTGGTAGAATGTTAACACAGGGGCCCATGGGAGGAACAACAGAAGGAGAAACCACACAGAAAAGGAAAAGAGAAAAACAAGCCCCCAAAGTATGTATATGATTGCAGTTTACATTTTTATAAAATTGTCTATATATGCAGAGCAGGTATGTTTAAAAAAGATTAATGATTATTAGAACCAGAAATGACTTTAGGAGTCATTGGATTTAGAGGTTTTCTAACTCTGGTGTACATCAGACCTCTTGGGAGTTATACAATAAATATACAAATGTACAGATCCTGCCCAATGGCCAAGACCCCTGATCCCCCAGGTGATTCCAAAATATACTGAGGTCTGAGAACCACTTATTTGTCTAGTTTTCTTATTTGCAGAGGAGCAAACTGGCATGCAGAGGGGTTAACATACTCACCCAAGGTCATATCAATTCCCTCCCCAGTTTAATCTTTATTGGCTGTATGCCCAGGCAGGAAAAAAATGCATCCATTTTGGGAAGTGTCCAGAGATAATTTTTTTTTTAATGATAGAAAAGAAAGGAAAAGTATTATACAAGCAAATTAGGAAAAAAATTACTACATATATATTTGTGAGTATAGTTGAGTATGGTTTTCCATACCTATAAAATTTTGTGATAGATGAAACTATGTATTTCCTTCTTTCTTATTTTTGCCTACAACTTTTAAAAGACTTTTATTTTATGAGCTATCCACACCAGGGTGTTAGGCAGAGTAAACTGAACTTCACCATAATCCTAATGTAGGTAGGTAGGCCAGGCTTACTTTTTTAGTTGAGAAAACAGAAGAAGCATCCTATCTAAAAAAATAAGATAAATCATTAGAATTATAATGGAAATGTAACATTCCTGACACACAAGTTAGTGCTGGGTGCTGGGCCCACAGCCTCATTTTTCACATGAGATCTAGAGACTAAGACACAGAATTTTATAAAAATGAGTTTGGATTTGAGTTCATCAACCTACCGGTATTCTATTCTTTCCTTTCTGGCAATGATTAACACTAGTGTTTAATGTACATTCTAAAGTATGTTCTTTAAAACTCTTTTACCAAACAGCACTTCCCTTTTTTGTAATGAGTCAGCTCTCCGGGTGTTTGTAGCCTAGGGAATTGCTTCCCCAGTGGTGGAGATATGGAGCCCAGCTGCCAGGGTAAACAGCCACTTCCTAATGTAACTGCTCAAAAATGCTGGAGGAAAAAAAAAGTAAGAAAAGAAATTGCTTCCTTGTCTTATAAACAGTCAACTGTGTTTTACAACAGTGTACCAGCACTTCAAATCATTCATCAACTTGAGTAACTACGGTTGGATTTCACTGTTAGGTTTACTTGGGAAACACATTAATCCTTCTCTTCTATGTAATGTGCCAGATTTCTCTGATGACAAACAGCCCACAAAGGGCCTAAATACGGTTTTAGGAGAGAGGTTTTAATCTGACTCAGATTTAAGTCAGAGGCCATTTTGGCCTTCTTAAGTGGGGCCAGAGGAAATGCTCTTCCAGTTTGACTCAGGACAATTTAGGGATTTTTTTTTGATTGTTTTAATTTTTCTGATGAGATAATTACAAATTATTTAAAAAATAACATTTAATTAAGACTGGAATTAAGCCAGAGTCACATAATTACGGCCTGCAAGGAATCTCCTAGGCTCATACGTACTTGAATTACTCTATTCCTCTCACTAGGAACAGTGGTGCCGTTGCCACCACACGTGTGTGTTTTCTGTGCCCAGGAGAATGTTAAGCTCTAATGTTCAGCCAGAATTCATATTTAGAGAAAAAATTTTAGAGGTGATTTCAACTGATTGTTAATCAGCCTTCCTATAGCTTTATAGTGTTAAGTAAGATTTACGTGTATGTGAGTTGGTGGTATCCTCATTTGGTTTGCTGGATATTGATATTTTGAACACGTTAACATCTGTTAAAAATTCAAAATGTCCACATAGAGTATGTTGAATGGCATATATCCTTTCTTCTTTTATTTTTCAGCCATCTAGTTCCTTTCCCAATGACTATTACCAGTTTCTTATATATATTTCTAGGGATATGTTGCATATTTACAAATATATGCATATATACACATATATATATGTACATGTTTATATTTTTTTCATACAGGTGACAGCATACTGTATACACTGTTCTGAACCACACTATTTTACCCTTAACCATATCTTGGAGATAATCCCATTTCAATACATAATAACATCGTCTCAATCTTCCTATCTGTGGGGCATTTAGGTTGTTTTCAATCTTTTGCTATTACAAAGATGCATTTTCACCTGTGGGAATATATTTATGGGATAAATACCCAGGAGTCAATTTCTGGTCCCAACAATATGTGTACTTTGAATTTTAGTGATTATTGTAAAATTGCAAGAGGTTATGCTAATTTATATTCCCACAAGCAATTCAAGAATGTGCCCGTTTCTACAAACACTTGCCAACATAATGTTCTTAAATATTTTGATCTTTGTCAATCCAATTGTTGAATGATAGTTTCTCATTGTAGCTTAAATTTACATGTTTTTTATTATGAATAGAAGAGTGCCTCTTCATACATCTAAATCATTTGTTTTTCCTTTACTGTGGACAGTCTCTTCTTATCCTTTGCCCTTTATAATTTTTCTTCTTACTGATTTTTGAGAGCTCTTTATTTAGTGAGGAAATTAGCCCTTAGAATGCCATGTAAAGTACAATATCTTTTGATCTTGCCTGTGGTGTTTTGAGATATACTGAAACTTATAATTTTTATGTAGTTGAATCCATTCAATCTTTGCTTTTATAGCTTCTGAGTTTTATGGAAAAATTTAGAAAGGCCTTCTCTACTTGTTCAAGGTTATTAAAAAATTCTCCTGTATTTTTTTTCTCCTGATACTTTTATGGTTTTATTGCTCTCTTTTAAATCTTGATATATCTGGGTTTTTTGGGGGTATGTGGCATGAGGCAGAGAGACAATCTCCTCCCCCAGATGGCTGTGAGGGCCTTCCACATGCTTATCGAGCTGTATGTTTTGATCAGCCCTGATCCAGGCAGGTGTGGCTGCAGAGCAGAAGAAGATGTGACCCTGCCTTGTAAAGCTACACTGGATTCTGGAGGGCACAAGGTAGCATGCCTTCCATTACCAGTGTGTTTGCAAAAAAGGCACTGGAGGGCTCTGCAGAGGAGATGTGAAGAACCTTATGGAAAGAGGAGAAGGGAGTAGGGGTGAGTGGCTGAAAGGGTGGTAGTGTAAATGGAGCAGTCAAGCATTTCGGGTAAAGAGAAACAGCAAGAACTTGTTATCATTGGGAATGGAATTCATTTCAATATTTTGTACCACTGTTACATCACTACACAGTGATGGAGGGCATTTTAAAAACTTGATTTAGGACAACTCTGAACAGGTTTTTGAGAGCTTATGTTTATCCAACATCAGATAAAACTTGTAATACTATACTAACAGCATCTTACGCACCTATCAATGCAAGACTGGGGACTTTCAATGAATGTGTAAGGCTCAAAGGAGGGTGCAAAAGGGGTACAACTTTACTTTAGCTTTTATGCTAAAATAAAAGCTTTAGCTTTTATTTATGTGGGTCTGGTAAGTCCCACAAAAAATGACTATGTTTATTATATTTTTCTTTTGCTCTCTGCTGGATGTTTGTTTCTTTCAGCTTTAAGTGTTCACAGAAGGGATGAGGTCAGGTTCTCATTACTAAAAGACTGGTGTGTTAAACAGCTCAATTAGAGTAAAAGATTTTCCAGTTATTTCCAGGATGTATGCTGACTGGGGTCACTACAAGTTCACGGGCTCCACCTTCCACTGGACCCTCTGTCCTTTCCCTTAATCCTGTGTTCCTGGCCAGCTTTTCCTTCCATTCTCACCTGACTGGAGGATGTGTTTGTCAGCATTTTGTATTTCCATTCCTTCAATGCACTGTGATGGAGGGACGTTTTGGCTTTCTGAATTAGGAGAACTATGAACAGACTTTTGAGGGTTTACGCACATCTGAATGTAAATAAAGCCTTGTTTATTTTTTAAAAGTGGAGGCGATTCCATACCTTGCCTGCTCTCTTCATTCACAGCACAAAATCTCTCCCTCTGTGTCCCACAGGAGAAAAGAGGCTGCTGGAGAGGAGCTCCTGCAATGTCCTGCTCTAGAGCCTTCCAGTTTGTCTCTGCATTTATCTTTCCTCCCTTTCCTCCTTGCTAAACAAGAGAGGGCATTCTTCCCTCTATCCAAGGCCAATAATTGCCCATCTCTTACCTGGATTTCCTCACCTCCCATCTTCTCAAGAACTCTGCTCTTTTACAATATGATATTATATCTAGAAAACCCCAAAGATTCACCCAAGAGATTACTGGAATTGATAAATGAATTCAGCAAAGTCTCAGGATACAAAATCAATGCACACAAATCCATAGCCTTCATATATGCTAATAACAATCAAGCCGAGAAACAAATTAAAGATGCAATACCTTTCACAATAGCACCAAAGAAAATTAAATATTTAGGAACATATCTAACTAAGGAGGTGAAAGACCTATATAGAGAGAATTATGAAACACTGAGAAAAGAAATTGCAGAGGATGTAAACAGATGGAAAACCCTACCACACTCTTGGATAGGTAGAATCAACATTGTAAAAATGTCTTTGCTACCTAAAGTGATATACAGAATCAATGCAGTCCCTATCAAAATACCAACATCATTCTTTGCTGATCTAGAAAAAATAATTCTACACTTCATGTGGAACCAGAGAAGACCCTGTCTAGCCAAAGCAATCTTAAACAAAAAGAACAAATTGGGAAGCATCAATCTACCAGACTTCAAAGTATACTGCAAAGCTATAGTAACCAAAACAGCATGGTACTGGCACAAGAACAGAGACATAGACCAATGGAACAGGACTGAGAACCCAAATATAAAACTATCCTCATACTGTCATCTGATCCTTGACAAATTTCACAAAAACATACACTGGGGAAAAGATTCCCTATTCAGTAAATGGTGCTGGGAAAACTGGATGGACACATGTAGAAGACTGAAACTAGATCCACACCTCTTACCTCTCACAAAAATTAATTCACGATGGATAACAGATTTAAACCTAAGACGTGAAACCATAAGAATTCTAGAAGAAAACATTGGAAAAACTCTTATGGACATTGGTCTAGGCAAAGAATTTATGAAGAAGACCCCAAAAGCAATCACAGCAGCAATAAAACTAAATAAATGGGATCTGATCAAATTAAAAAGCTTCTGCACAGCCAAGGAAACTATCACTAGAGTGAACAGACAACCTACAGAATGGGAGAAAATATTTGCATGCTACACCTCTGATAAAGGGCTGATAACCAGAATCTATACAGAACTTAGGAAAATCAACAAGAAAAAAATCAAACAACCCCATTAAAAAGTGGGCAAAGGACTTGAACAGGAACTTTTCAAAAGAAGAGAGAATAATGGCCAGCAAACATATAAAAAAATGCTCAACTTCTCTAATCATCAGGGAAATGCAAATCAAAACCACAATGAGATATCACTTAACTCCAGTGAGATTGGCCTATATCAAAAAGTCCCAAAACAACAAATATTGGTGGGGATGCGGACAGATAGGAACACTCATACACTGCTGGTGGGACTGCAAATTAGTACAACCTCTATGGAAAGTAATATGGAGATACCTCAAAGAACTGAAAGTAGAACTACCATTTGATCCAGCAATCCCACTACTGGGTATTTACCCAAAGGAAAAAAAGACATTCTATAATAAGGACATCTGCACGTGAATGTTTATAGCAGCACAATTCACAGTTGCAAAGACATGGAAACAACCCAGGTGCCCATCAATACACGAGTGGATTAATAAAATGTGATATATGTATACCATGGAGTACTACTCAGCAATAAAAAACAATGGTGAATTAACACTGCTGGTATTATTCTGGATGGAGCTAGAGCCCATTCTTCAAAGCGACGTGTCACAAGAATGGGAAAACAAGCACCACTGGTACTCACCATCAAATTGGTACTAACTGATCAATACTCATGTCACAACAGGAAATAATATTCATCAGGGGGTAGGCAGGAGGGAGGGAGGTGGAGGGGATGGGAAAACTCTCACTGAATGGGTGCGGGGCACACAGTTTGGGGGATGTCCACGAGTATAGCTCTTACATGGGCAGTGCATAGGCCATATATACAAACAAAATGTTGTACCCCCATAATATTCTGAAATGAAATAGAAGAAGAAAATAAATAAATTAAAAAAAACTATAATTGATAATTAAAAGAAACAACTGACCAGGCTAAATACCAACTATTATACAAAGAAATAAAACAATCTAGAGGAAAAGGTAAATCAAAACTAGAATTAATTTTATCAATCAACATCTACGTATTGAGCACCAACTATATCCAGCCCTATGTGAATTTATGCCCCCAAAATACTAAAATAAATTTTACTATTTCACTAAAAAAAAAAGAACTCTGCTCTTTTAACTGTCCTCTCTCTTTATATCAACCTCTCCCTTCACATCAGTACATAATCATGCTCAGAACATTCTCTTAAAAGTGAATACATAGAAGCTCTGCGTTGACTGCACCTTATTTCTCCCATTCACAACCCAACTTCTTGGAGGTTCTCTACATCCGCCTCCCACCTACCCTCAGCCTTCAGTGTTCTATCGCTTCATTGAAAGGATTCTTGCCATCAAGTCTTTAACAAAATTTACTGTATTTACTGAAATTTTCAGTCTGTTTTCCTTGGAGTTTGGACTGTTTTGCAGCACCGACCTCTCCATCCTTCCCAACATGCTACCCCTCCTTTCTGTGATTCCTTGCTGGCTGCTCCTTGGCTTCTCTGACACTTCCTCCTTTGCCCACCTTCCAATTCTGGGTTTCCTCTGAGCTTCTCATCTCTTCTGACACTCCAGCCACGCCCAGTGCTTCAAGAACAACCCATCTGTAGTTAATATCATCATGTTTAGAGTCAGTCACACCCAGATCTTCCTCCCCATTCCTGCCACTTAACTCTCCTAGTCTTAGTTTTAGTTTTCTCCTCTTTAAAATGGGCAAAATAATTCCTACCTCTCAAGGCTGTAGTTGGGAGTAAATTTCATTAAATCAGATAAGTTTTATAAAAGCATTTCATTTATTTATTGATTCAACAAAAACATTTTAGCCCATATTATATTACAGGTACTATGTATAAGCTTTTTTTTTTTTGACCGTGCCACACAATAAATGATATCATTTATAATGCCACCTAGGACACACATACACATGAATTTTCATTAAGAAATTCTTACTCTCCCTATGTTTAATGTGATAAGCTTTGTTATTTTCTCTTCTGTTTCATTAAAACTTATATTGGTTAGAATCCACTAAATTTCCCAACCTACTGATGGACCATGTCCTGTAGTTTGGAAAACATCTTTATAGACTCTGGGGATATAGAAGTTTCTCACATGGAGCATTCTTTCTAGAACTGAGATGTCTATTAGAACTTTCTGCAATGACAGAAATGTTTTAAATCTGTGCTGCCCAATATGGCAGCTGCTAGCCATATGTGACTAAGTCCTTGAAATGTTGTTAGTGCAACTGAGGAACTGAATTTTAAAATTTTATTTAATTCTAAGTACTTCAAATTTACAAAGCCATATGTGGTTAGTGGCTATGGTATTGGACAGTGCAATTATAAGAAAAAAGTAAATGAATAAAAGAATAAGATAAGTTCTGATAGTGACAAGGGCAATGAAGATGCTAAATACAATGGAGTGATTGAGGTGTCTTTGGAAAGAGTTTAGGTTGGATGGTCAGAGAAGACCTGTCTGTGGAGGTAATGTCTACTTTGACATCTGAATGACGAGAAGTCAGGCATTTGGCCATCTCAGGGAAGAGGATTCCTGGTAGAGAGTACAGCAGATGCAAAGACCCAAAGACAGAAATTACCTTGGTGTATTTGAGGAACAGAGTCCTATGTGGCTGCATCATTGTGGCAGTTAGTAAGTATTATAATGATGGTGTTGACAAGAAAAGATTTGGGCCTGATTTGTCACTTTATTGCTGGATATTTGCACCTGACAGCCCTGTAGGCATTTCAAACTCAGCTTATCCTATACTGGACATTCAAAAGGTGTTCCTCCCCTGTGCTTCCTATCTCAGTGAGGGGTACTACCATTTAACCTGATGTACATCTTCCTCCCCTTCCTCTCCCTCACTCCCTCACACTACCTTCCTATCAATTGCCAAGTCCTGCCACTGTTCCTTCTAAATATCTCTAGAATATGTCCACTTGTCTAGGATATTTCCTTAATTTATAAACTCATAATGGTTCCTTTGCTTAATCTATTTTTCACACTTCAACCAGAGTGATCACCCTAAAACACAAATACAACCAAGCCATTCTTTGGCTTAAATCTTACCATGTTCCCAATGGCTCTCAGATTACAGTACAAACTCTTTAACAAGGACTTACAAGGACCTTTCTTACCCATTATGTGCCTTGCTCAAACCTGTTTTCTGCAACTTGAGAATGCCTTGCCCTCTATTCTTTGGGCATCTGCAAATGGTGTTTCTTCTGCATAGGATTTTCTTTGCTCCATCCTCCTCAACCTTTGCATGACATCCTTGGTACATAGCTTAAGCATCACTTCCTCCAAGAAGCCTTCCTGACTCCTTTGCGCACGTATGATGTTCCTTCCAGGTGCTCTCAGTGCACTCTGAACTCTCCCCATTGTAGCAGTTATTATACTGCACCAGAATTGCCTATTTACAAATCTGTTGACTGCATGAGGGTTGGGATCAGTCTACCATGTTCATTGCTGCATCCCCAGCATCTAACACAATGCCTGGCATCAAGCAGATGCCCAATCAATATTTTTTCTGGATGAGTTAAAAAGAAATAACTTGGATTCAGATATTACTATTGACAATTAATTATTAGCTATTGATTCATATTAATAGTTAGCATGAATATGCTAGCATGCTTAGTATTTTACTCTATTTCCTTTATCCTTACAACAACCTACTAAAAGTAGGCATAATTATCCTCATGTTGCAAATTAAAAATGAAGCCCCTGAGAGTTTAGAATAACTTGCCCAAAGTTACACAACTGGTAAGTGACAAAGTAAAAATAACCTGGGATCACCTAAGTGAAAAATCCATTCTTTTAATCCCTATACCAGATATGATGAGTTTTCTGGATTTCTTTGTTCTAACAGAGACTTCGCAGAAGGTATGTAACCAGAGAGGGATGTTGCTAGTCAGAGTCATCCTGAGCTGAGCCATTATCCATACACTTGACCAAGCCAGCTTCCATGTGCAGGGCCTGAAGTGGAGCTCAAGACTAAGCTATTTTCTTCAGTTTGTTTGGATATATCTCTAAAGTATTTTCTGAGCGTAAGTCTCCTACGAGGTGCTGACAAATACTTCAGCAGTGTGCTGCTGTGTACCTGAGGGACATGGACTAATGGTGTCCACGAAGAGAGGAAAGTCAGGAGACTGGGAATCAAAGTGTTGATCATGCCCTGGCAGAAGGCATTTTGCATTTTCTTCGTGATCACTAATCCACTTGGGGAGTGGCCTTGTTTTTCATAATATTTCAGGAACTACCACAGTGAATTGTGATCCTGGGATTTACATTATCATTGTAGCTCTGTGGAAATCCTGATAGACTATGTTTCGGGACCTTTTGTGGATTCATAATCCAGTGATTTGATGTGACTTTGGGGATTTTGATTATACCATTTTGGCCTGTGCCTGTCATCTCTATGATGGGCTGAACATTTAAATAGAGTGTCTTCCTCTTTAAAACTCCAGGCACTTGCCAGATTTCATCTAGCTTATTCTTCACTGCATCCATCTTGGGCAGGGGAGTGGCAATTGTTTGCTGTTTTACAGTGAGAAGGACAATGGGGGCCAGAGAGGTTAATTGGCTTACCTCAGTGAAGTGTCCAGGTCACAGCAGCTCAACATCATGGGCTTATGCTTCTGAGTCAGACTGTTTCATCTTACTGGAGATGAAGTGCACATTTCATATTTAAGGATTCACAATGCCTCCATGTGTGTTTGTTCATTCATTCATTTATTTTTTCATTCAACAACTATGGGGAGCCTACCATATGCCAGGCACTGGGGATATGGTGGGAAATAAGATAGACATGCTGTCAAGGAACTGACATTCTTATTGAAGAGAGGGAACAGACAACACCATGTAAACATATTTGATTTTTTCATTTCAAATAGTAATGTTCTATGGATAAAATAAAAACGGAGTAACAGGATAGAGGGCGCCTGGGGTGGATAAAGAAAGGATCGTCAGAAGGCTTCTGTGTGATGGTATCATGTGAACTAATAGCAGAAGGATGAAAAAATCGGGGGAGGAGTACTCCAGGAAGAGGGAACGGCAAGTGCCAAGGCCCTGAGGCTAGAAGGAGATTGGCACATTAAAGGAATAGGATGCTGAATCTTATGGACCATGGTTCAGAGGGATGTGTTAGAGAGTTTTAAGCAGAGGAGTGAAAGGGATCTCATCTTTGTTATAACAAGATCTCTTTGAGTGTCATGCAGAGGTGTACTGAGGGAGGGAAAGGATAAAACAGGGAGAACAGGAAGAGATTATTGCAGTGGTTCAGTGGGAGATGATTTTTTTTTCTGAGTACTTACTGTGGGTCAGACACTCTAAGTGCTTTCCATACATGTTTCCTAATTAATTCTCACAAAATCCTGTAATATAATTACTATCTTCATTTGTAAGATAAAGAAACTATTAATGGAAGGCTCAGAAGTTTAAATATCTCGTCCAAGGCCACTCAATCTAAGTGGCAGAACCGGGATTTAATTTCAAAGCCTGTCCAGTTAAATTCTCTTTTAGCCCTTGCATATCTCAATGGTCTGCTGCGGTGTCCCCATGGATGTCCCTCCAGACACTTTCAATTGTTATATCCAAAACCAAGCTCATTCTCCTCTTCCTCAAACAAACTTTTCCTCTTGGTTCCTTAATTATATTAATGGCATCACCCAGACTCAATAATCTAAGCTATAAACTTTAGTGTTTTCTTAATTATGTCTTTACACTGTGTTTTCCTTCATTAATCTGCATCAAATCTGTTGTACTGTTTTATCCATATAAACTCTGTTCCATACCCCATTTCCATTCCTATCATCATTGCCTTGGTTTAGGTCAATTGAACCATTCCAGTAGCCTCCTGTTAGTTCTCAAATTCCAGCCAGTCTCTACCCTTTGCAATCTGTATTCATCCTACCTCTAGGTTTAGTTCTCATCCTAAACCCAGGTTACATTAGCCCTGCCCTTTTCAAAAGTTATTCCCCATTGCTCCCGTTGCTCCTAGAATGAAGTTCATTCCCTTTAGTGTGGCAGTCAATTTACCAGTATTGGGTAGTTTATTTGTTGCTCAGAAGATTGCTTGTTATTGTAGCGTTGACTTATTTATTTTTGCAGCTGATAACTCTCACCACATATAACCAGTCATGTGAAGAGGAAGGTTAGGAACATGCAGTCCAGCAATTCCTGACTGAACTGTTTAGAAGTCCAGCATGAACTGTGCTCACCAATGGGTAAGACACAGCATTCAAGGGCCAATAAGGTGTTTCCATAGCCTCCTAGTAGAGCTTGTTGACCCACCAACTCTGGGAAGCCACCCAGCTGGATACATTTTTGTTGGATTGAATTGCATGGAAGGACCTGAGCTCTGAGGCAGATAACGTCCAAATTAGCCACAGATTCTCTTAACCTTTTAATGGCACTCCAGAAAGAAAAGGCAGCTAATTCTTAGGGACAGGAATCATTTGATTTTAAAAGTAAATTGAAATTTCTCGGCAGAAGGACATGCTCATTCAGTGTGAGATTTACCCTACATTCAGTGTTGTTTATGGACAACAGGTCCCTGTGGGGTGAAACACTGAATAAATAGAATGCTAAGAAACAGGGGAACTATGTGGTTATTTTCTGAGTTGAATTTGCAGACTTGTAATTTAGGGATTCAAATCTGGCTGTTAGCACCCAGCCAGCATTCTGTCTTTAAGTACTTGTAGTCACGAGGCAAATATGGCTTAGCCCTACTAAGGATTCCTTAAATGTATGGTGTTTTTTTTTCCAAAGATGTTCTCTGACCTACTAGATAATCAGAAAAAAAATGAATAAAAGTTACTTTGTTCTATCATTTCTCATTAAAGAAAATAAAATTTTTGAGGTTGTTGCCAGTGATGCCAGAGGAGATAAATGAAATTCATTTCTGCTAGTTTTAAGAACTATGCTAGAAGTTGTTACCTGTTTTATTTTGTAGAAAAAGTAATAGTTTTTAAGGATAAGGTAGAAAGCCCCATATTTTCCATATTCAATTTTAAGGTAGAGTATAATTTTTAATATCTATGTTATAAGTGAATTATGATTTTCCACAATATTGTAAGCATCATATATGTTTATCTGACAATCTTGTACAAACAATGCTATAACAACAGTAACAGAAATCAAGCAAGAAAAAAAATGAAAGAAAAATGTCTCTAATCTTGCCATTGTAAAAATTAGCTGTTTTAATGTTTCCTTTCAAATTACTGTCAATATGTTATCTAATTTTCATATAGTTACAATCTTAGCATAGACATGACTTTACAATCAGTTTTCTGCTTCTAATGTTACATAAGCCTTTTTTCCCAGCCACTTCACATTTTTAAACCCTAATGTACTTTTATAATGAAATTGCTAGACAATAATGGATTTCTTCAAAAAGGTTCACTAAGTTCTAGAAGTGAAAGGTTTTCATTGCTATTCTCAATGTTACCATATTGTGGTTAATCGTACTTTTACTGTTTTGACTAAGACAACGGTCTGCCAGGGGCCCAACAGAGCTCCTAAGACAAACAGTCATAGGACATAAAAGGACATATCACCCTCTGTGAGTGCTAAGTAGACTTCAACTCTCCTTACCTGTTCTATAAAGAGTACAAAGCTCATTGGGTTTTACCCATAAGGCATTAAAGCTACTGCTCAATTTAATGGCCAGTAAAGGGAATGCACCTAGGGCCTTTTGACTGGCTACCTTTACTAGGTACTCAATAAAAGAAAGGCCATTGATAATGTTAGTATAAATCCTAATGACAACACAGGACCTACTGTGTATGCACAGTAACACCAAAGCTCCCAAGCTGTTCTGCTGAGGGGAAGAACATTTGGTTATTAGAAGCAAAGGAAGATATTAATCAAAGGGTTTATATGCTGTAGTAAAGGTGATCTATAAAGAGTTATAGGAATTTTTCACCTGCTTTTCCTTATATTTGTTGAGGATTGTGTTGGAATTTCCCATGGATTTAGTATTTATCCGTTAGCAGACACCAAGAGAATTAGTCAGAAAACATTGCCTAGAATAAAATGTGAGCTGACTCAGTGGTCCTCTTCGGAAGAGACCTGGAGGGAGGGTGACATGGTGGGAAGGGGGGATGCAGACCATGTGGCCTGACTCAGGAGCTTCACATGTCACAATTTATGGTCAGAAGACTGTGGAAGATCACCTCCAGGCAAGGGATCCAGTTAGACATCTGTGTATGTATGTACAACACAGAAAATTAAGATGGGTCAAAGGGAGCAAGGCAGAGGGCTCTCTCTCAATGTTTCTCACTTGCCATAGGAGATGACCTTTAAAAGCTTCTGTTCTGTATGTTCCTCTTACCAGGACAGTGTGTTCTGGGGTCTATTTAATGTGCTAACATTCATAAGCTTTGTTAATTACAAAATTATCATCACTTTCATCATCATATTCATCAGCCTCAACCATGGATGATCCAATGTCCTTGGTCAATGAGGCCAGTGAAAATGTGAATTTTAGCCCGGACTCATCTGATTTCTAAAAAATAAATATTGCTAATAACAATTTACTTGCATTCATAGATGAGATGATAAACTGCTAATATGGCCTCCACTAAAGCAAGGGTAAAATGGCCAAATGACAAAATATTGGGCTGTTGCTGACACGACAAGCTGGATATGCTAACCCTCACATACTGCAACCACAGCTGGGCTACCCCTGTTTGCTCATTTGTTCATTCATTCATTGAACAAATATTGATTATCTAGTCTGTATCAGGCGTTGCACTAGGGGCTATGCTTTCTGCATGAGTAAGGCAGGCAAAGTCCTGCTCTCAAGGAGCCTCCAAGCTGGTGGAGGAGACAGGTATAACCTAAAAAGCTTGTGAATAAGTGTAGAATGAAATCTGTGATGGGTGCAACAAAGGAAACTGAGGATGCAGACAAAGGGGCTATGACCTGGTCAGGGATGGCTTCTCCAGGAAGTGATGACTGACTCAGTTGGAAAGAACCACAAATAACAGCGGACATGTGCCAAGTGGTTGTCATGTGCCAGGTCCAGATTTTAGTGCTTTATACAAATGATTTCTGTGCAGCATGAACTCTGGTTAACATATAGGTGGGAAACTTAGGCTTACAGATAGTATGTAACTTGTTTAGGATCATCCAGCAGGTAAGTAGAGGAGTGGGTATTGGAGCTCAGTTTGATTCCAAAGCCTGGGGTCCTAACCACCCTGATATACTGTCTCCTATCCTCCCGAAAGTAGAAGTTAAGCAGGTGAAGACGATGGTGAGAAGGAAGTTCTGGGCAAGTAGAACAGTGTGTGCAGAGCTCAGAGGTAGAAGAAAACTGGAAGTATATAAGGAAGTGCAGGGAGGGCAGAGTGGCTGGGGCCTGTGGGTGGGGAGGCTTTGAGGTGGGGCAGGGAGGTGGGCAGGGACAGGCCATACAGGGCCTGGACAGTCCAGCCAGACAGTGGCGCTGCCCAAGAGTAGGTCACTGGAGGGCTCTAAGCAGAGGTGGGCATGATCAGACTTGAGTTTTGAAAAGGTCACTCTAGCTGTAGTGTAGAGCTTAGAAGTGGGCAAAGACAGATTTGGGGAGACAAATTAAAATCCTTTGGTGGGGTGTAGGGTTGAGAGCAATAGAGGTGCAGAGATAAATCCTAATTTTCTGTCTATGGCAATTTGATGGATAATGATACCATTTGTTGAGAAGACAACAGTAGGGGATGGCATTGTTTGGGGGAAAAGGTCATGAATTTGATTTGGGTAGGTTGAATTTGAGGTACCTTGCAGATATTCAGGTGGAGTTGTTTAGTAGACAGTTTTTTATATATAGCTCAGGAGCTCAGGAAGAGGTTAGGGCAGGAGATAGAAATTTGTGAGTCATCCCAGGAGAGGTGGTAATTGTGCCCATACGCGTGGGCAGGAAGGTGTAGGGAGAGAGTCTTTGTGTTTTCACCACCTGCTGCCGTGCTTTCTTCTTCTGAACTTGCTTCTCAGGAGTATGTGCCCTTCGCTCCGCCACATTAACACCTTTGACTGCAAATCTGATGCCTTTGTTCTGCTCCCCTTCAATCCTTCCTTCTTCACTTGCGTCTTCCTTCTACATCCCTCCATCTGACTTCTGCAAGCTGACTTCCTCGCTGTCTGCCCGCTCAGTCTTTGCTATTTTGAGCGCCGACTTTTCCATTCTCAGCCCCACTAAAGTTTCTTTCTCAAAGGCAGCCCCTGGGTGATGCAGGGGCTCACCTCACCTCAGGCTACACTTCCCTGGCTCCTCCCTAGCGTCTGACTGCTGCTCCCTCCTTCTTTAAACATCCCCTTGCTCTGCTTCCCAGGCGTTCTTTTCTCAGGTCTACCTTCCTCTTTACGTGCTTCTCTTTCTGCTTCTCCCCTGTGAAGGTAAGTAACCCCAGGAATGTTTTCTTCTCCCCGCTTCTATACCTATGCTGGCTATCTCAGCCATCTTGTTCCATCCCACGCGGGTGGCGTCACAAAGTATATCTTTCTTGCCAGGACCTGAATGCTCAAGTGCCAGCTAGACAGCCCCCCTCTCCATCCCGATGGCATCTCAAACGCACGTTTCCTTTTCCTCCCAAGCAAGTCAATGTCCTACATTGTCCATTTTAGTTGAGTCCCCCTTTTTTCATTCTCTTTAATTCCCTTTAGTGCTACCATATTTCCTCTCATATTTCCTCCTACCGCCTGCCTGGGTCCTGTGCACTTGTCTTCTAACCAGTCTTTCTTCCTCATTTTGTCTTGCTCCAAATGGATCCTATATATTTGCTCTAAATGAATTGTATACTCAACCCAAATCATATCACTCCTCAGCCCAAAATCTTTAATAATCTGCTATTGTCACTGAATTAAGTACTGATCCTAAGCCTAGTTTTAAGGACCTGCTTTACATGGTGCTTGCACAGGCTCCCACCTTTATCTCCTGAGACCACCTGACACCTTACTGATGAGCCGACCATGCCAGCCTCCATGTCAGCCTCTCCTCCAGACTGTGTTGCCCTCGAAGGTGGGTGTCTGTGTCTCAAAACCCTTGTATCGCCTACACTTCACACCTGGAACATAGTAGGTGCTCACTAAAGTTTTGTTGTGTGCATGGAAAATTATTTACTAGTTTCTATAAGTGTCTGATGATTCCCAGTCCTTGTCCTTGCTCATGGTGTGCTTCCAACTTGGAGGGGCCTCCTCTTTTTGTCATAGAAGTAGGATGATATATGCAAAAGTGACATTTTAAATTGTGAATTTTATATATATATATATATATATATATAAAACAAGTTTACCAAAAATCTACTCAACCTTCACCACTCATTTCCAGCGCCACTTCCTGCAGGAAACCACTTCTTGTTCCCTTGATTTAAGAACAATCCCTTTTTGGAAACTTCAACATACCTCTTTCCATTTTTTTTTTGAATTCTTTTAATTATAACAGTAGGATGCAAGAAAATTTCAAGAGATGTGTGGTCTCTAATCTTATACCTAGGTTGTTTTGATTGTTAGGTACACTTTTGTTATAAAACTTTTGATTGTAAACAGTGAGTCAAAGACTTGCCATCCCCCTTGGTCCCTCACAATCCCTTCCTGGCTATCGCTCACTCAATTTAACATTTTGGAAACTGGGGCTATGTCTCACTCACATTTAGGTCCCCGAAGCACCTAACCCAATGGCTTGCCCATAGAAGTTTCTCCATATTTGTGGACCTGAATTAAATGAAATGACATATATGGCTGCCAATATCTTCCATCCTAAGTAAAAAATGAGTCAAGGATTCAGACCTGTGTTTATTGTGCTGTCAATAGCCTGAGAAAAAGCAAGAACGCTCCTCTTATAGAACTGGCAAAAGGAACAATGCTACCATATGTACCACAGTGAGTAGCTGTCTCTGCCATTCAGTTTGGAGAATAAACGAAATGAAGCCGTTATGAGTGTGGAAACATACATACTATGCAAACATGGGCATGTTTCTGTGGAGCTAATCTGTGTGATCCTTTCCTTTGTAACTCGCTGGCTCTGCTGGACTCCAGTTATGGACCAAGCCTACGGCAGGCACTTCAAATGCATCATGGCCTTGTTTCTACCACAGGGGCCAGTAAGTCAGTTACATAATATTACACTTTGTTTTCAGAAAGCTGTATTTGTGATTTGAAGTTGGTCACTCCTCAACCAGTTCATGGAGTGGGGTATAATTCTCAGATCTTCCTAATTTTATTCCTAATTCCTTATTTCCCCATGGAAATAAAATGTTATTCTTTCCAGAACTTGATTCCTGCCCTCTTCTTCTTCTTCTTCTTTTTTTTTAATAAACTGGGTAATGGCCAAAATCTTAGGATGAAAAAATAGCCCTGATGAAAGTGTTCTGGACGACTCTTCCAAAGCAGCCACTGGATTACGGGAAAGATATTTATGGGGAGAAACCACGGGGCATGGGGAGCAAGGTCTAATTCGGTCCTCAAAAAGGCTCTTGTTTCTATGTGGGAATTTAAATTTTTCATGGAAGTCCTTTAAAAGGGCTGCACCACTTCAGTCTTGTACAGGTTCCCAGACAGTGACTTGGGGTTGTAAGTAGGAGGACAGCTTTTTGTTTTTGACAGGGAGCTGAGCTAGGCATTGCTGGGGGCCGACCTGGCTTATGGCAATGCAATGCAGCAGGCAGGTGGTCAAGTGCATATGGATTACAGCGCAGAGGTCACTCCTACACTGAGTTGGGTTTCATGTGAGTCAGGAGATCCAACTGTGAGGACTATCTCTAAGTGGGAAGCAAGTTATTTGATTTCTTTGTCGCCAAGATATTCGTTTGTAAAATGGGTATAATAATTCCCGGGCCCAGCCTATTTCACAAAGTTGTTACATTTATCAAATCAGAAATGAGGGGGAAAAAAAGCTAAAACTGTTATCGTAGCATTTTGAGATGATGAAAATGTTATAGAAATACAGCATGCTCTTAGGCTTTCATTTCATTTTGAAAGAGGTAATACCCATTTCTTTTTATTAAGTGGCCACAAAAATTAATGAGAGACATTTGAGTGTGAACATGTGAACTTATAGCCTCACACCATTGCGGAATAGTGAAACAATTCCAAGATCTTCTTGGGTTTGAAGTCTTTGCCTAAGCACAACTATGCAATGTTTTGAGAGTCAGTTCCAAGATCTCTTGAATTGCTTATGAGACATTTTGTTTATTAAATAATTTTCTGAAATCCACTAGGTTTTAGTGACTCATGGATTCATGTCAACTTATGCATGACATTTAAAATTATAGAATTAGAGGGAAAGAGATCATCTATTGCACCCTGTGTTTTATAGGAAAGGAAACTGTGCCAGGAAGTCTAAATGACTTGCACAGAGGCATATGAAGTGTCCATGGGAAACCTGAGGCTAGAACCCAAACCTCCAGTTCCCAGCTCGGTGTTCTTTCTTTCAGATACATTTTCCATGAATATTCTGATTACATGTTTTATTTCCATGGTCAATGCTAAATCCTTGGAAGAAAGCAAGAATGACTTTTTCCCCCCTGTGATTTTAAGATAATAGAAATATGTTATAATTGTATCGCATTGTGCTTTTAAAGAATGTATGATTCTCTGTGAAATTTATAACTCAGAAATGCTTTCAAGTACATTTAATCTTTATAACAATTTAGTGAAGATTGTCATTTACACCAGATATGGCAACTACCAAGTGAGAGGAATTGGCTTTGTCAAGGTTCCTAAAAATCAAAACTGAGACTCAAGGAAGGTTGGGTTTTTGATTCCATTCTTGGAATTTTTTTTTAATGCAACATGAGAATTGATACTTAACTGTTTTTAAAAATGAGTGACTTTTAGTTATGGAGCTAAGACTGTCCCTATTCCTCTCCTTCGTTTGGCTCTAGCTACAGCTAGGCTCTGACCTAGTGCATCCTTAAAAGCTGACATACATGTTGCTCTGACATGCCAATCCATAGTGGATTGAGTTTTCCAGTTCATCAACAATACCTCACTTACTTGAGAAAGGTTTGTCTGAATTATCAATAGTAGTGGTGGTAATAATAATAATAATAAACAATTGACATTATCAAATACTTATTGTTTCCCGGTTCTGTTCTAGGTGCTTTACAAGTATCAACTGATTTAATTTTCCCAACAAGTCTATGAAGTAGGCACTATCATTATGCCAATTTTATAGATGACAAAACTGAGGCACAGCGAGGTTAAGTAACTTGCTCCAGGCAATACAGCTAGCAAATGGCTAATCAGTAATATTTACATTTTTGATTTTCTTATTAAAAATGTGTACAATGGTCATTTTCATGTAATAACTCTCGTTGTTCAGCTCATTGTCTTTGGGCAAAGATCCTCCCTTCTTTGAACCTCAGTTTCTCAACTCTAAAACGACTAGATTCAAACAGTTGATCTTGAGGATTTGCTCTAGTTCTACACACCTAGCGATCTAGGACGTCCTCTCACATCCCATCCTGCGCTGTGGACCTAGGCTGTCCTGCCACACCCTATTCTCTCTCTTCCTGCCCCACTTTGCCCAACTTCTAGGGATAAACAAAAGTAACACATCATTACCATTTTTATTTATATATAAACATAAAATGTGCTAAACCTTCAAAACATTTTAACTTGGGGAAAAATGGAGAAACTAAATAACCACTCCTGCTCTTCCCCCTTCTCCTTCCCACTTTACTTTTTAAATATTTGTTTTAGCAAACCCTTTCGTCAAAGGTAGTACAAAGTCCTCCACTAAGGAATATGAGGTCCAAAATCCTACAGTTCTTTCCTTTACCCCAACATGTTTATACAGACAAAACCAGGTTAAAATGAACATGAGGGCAACCTGAGATGGGGAAAGAGGAAGGTGACGCCACCAAATAAACATCAAGTCTTGCGTACCACATCTGCAGAAGAGGTTAGCCTCACCACTTTGTGCGATGCTGTTGGAGGGTGTTCTGGGTGCATTGTATGTACTGTATTTGAATTTAGGGCCCCATTCAACACCAGCTAGTGTAGGGCCACCCTCCTTAGCACTCCTAAAGTGTGAGGTCCTAGAAATTCTCCCTATTTGTCATTTGAGATGCCCAGCTGTGAGTTCAATGGTACGCTTTTGCATAGTTCAAAACTGAATTGTCACAAATTATAACTCCCTTGATTCAGAATCAGTGAGTTCTTCAAAAACAGTTAAAGATGTTGAAATTTGTACTTTTTTATATGTAAAAGCATTTTACAAGGTGCATTTACCAAGCCTTGAAATAAAGAGTTGGGATAAAAGAAAAGTTCAAACCTTTAAAGAGTGGATTCACGCTGAAAGAAATAGAAATAATTGCTTACATGTGTATTTGACATTCCAACCAGAAGGGGTTAAATCCCTGCTTGAGTTGATGCGTCTTCTTCCTTATGAATTAAGCACTAAAGTATGTCCATTTCATCATTTTCCTCACACACCTAGCTATCCCTTTATTACGCCTTGTCTCCACTTGCCTGTAGACTGATCTCTCCATATTTTGTTTCTGACTCAGTAACTAAGATCACTCGTGATGAGAGAGTATTGGTTACTGAGATGGTTGCGAGATGTTGAGAAAGTTTTGTTTTGTTTATAAGCCATGCCTGACTCTTTTATGATGTGACTTTTATCTTTGACTGAGAGCATTGATCTCACATCTTCTTTTGTTTTGTTTTGCCTAGTGTTTTGATTTGTGAATTGATGGTTACTATTTAAGGACTTAATTCTTCAGTCATGGAGAGTTGGGTGAAACATGGGGGCACAGGAATTGGGTGACAGATGGACATTTCTCCCTGCTATTCTGTAAGTGTCTCCTATAACCCTTTTACAGAGGGGGGTGGCAAACTGTCTCCTGGACATATGTTCTGACAAATGCATCAGAAAATTGAAAAAAGCTTATAGAATAGAAATATAAAGAAAAAATATTTTGGTATAGCTATATAATGTGTTTATCCTCATGTAATATAATTAACCTAAATTTGTGGTAAGCACATAAAGCTGACATGCATCTCAATACCAATGCTAACATCATTTTCTACCTTCTTTTCATATAGGATTTTTGTGAATCAGAACTAGATTCTGTCAAATAGGAAGGGGTGTGTGTGTGTTTTGAGCTTGGCTCATCTCCTCTCCATTAGGGACAGAAGAGCCTGCTAAGGGAGAATCATCGTGACCTTAACTTGGGTTCTAGTTCAGTCCACAACCCAGAGGCAAAGGTAATTACTTTATGTATAATCATCACTTTAATTTTCTGCTCCACTGTATTTACAGAGGAAAACAAATCCTGCAAATACGTACATGCTTTTATCAAGGATGTAGTGCAAATGTCAACAAAGTGTCCTTTTAAGTCAATATTTGCTAGGAGAAGCACAGAGTGTTCCTGGTATTATGGAATATAAGGTTTCACAAACTAATAAAAACATTGAATTTGTTACATATTTATACACATGTACTATGAAGCATAACAGGAAAAAAACCAGGTGTACATTTTAGTAAAATCCAATTCACACATGCTCTGATAGGCAAAAAATTTTGTACTTACATAGGTCATGGATGGAGTTTTCTGCTCTGTCTCTTACAGGGGAAAAAGCAGCTTCGAATATTTTATTGGAAAATGAAATTGCTTCTTTCAGATGAAACTGAATAGATGAATAATGTATATGCCTTGTGCCAATTAAAAAAAAAGTCCTGTGATTTGTGCAGCTGTGACTGAGAGGCGTCAATTGACACTTGAAGGCAAAGAAGGTAGAAAATGAAGGGATAAATGGGTGGAAAATTCCACAGCTCAAAATCCCAACGCTTTCTCAAGGACGAGACTGTTACTTGAGAAGGCTCTGTTGAATTTTTGGCATTCTTGCATTATCTCACTTTGAAGATGGAATGTAAACTATGGTTTTTGGCCAGTATCACTGTTCTCTGAGGGAGACTCAATTATATTTGCTGGAACTTTTTGGTAACACCAATTTCCCTAAATTTAAGTGAATAGTTAATGTTTCAAAAACCTTGGACATTAATGGTCTGTCTCCTTTAGTGGAAAGAAAGCAGCCTCATGTTTGGGAAGTCCATGCAAATTTCGTTTCATGGGACTCTTACCATTAACCCAGAAAGAGACCCACTGTTATCTACAAAGGCTTTGATGAGAATTTTGTCTACTAGTATATTCTCCTGCTAATCCTATGGAATATCGTTAAAAGTTCATTTGCTGTAGAAGTCAGGAGGACTGCCAACAGGTGGGGTCGGTGGAGGCTGTAAAAGTGTTGGGGTGCTGGTGCTGAAGATGTGTTCCTTCGGTCCTTCACTGTGTGCAGAACAGTTTTGTGGATAAATTAGGTGCCACTGATAACACACAAGATTTGCGAGTTTAAAGCTACTTTTACTATTTTCTGCTGTCCAATACAATTTGATAATTTTCTAAGCATATGAAGCATTTTTGAATCAAAACTGAAATTACCAAAGGAGACCTCGAATAAAACTTAATCTCTTCTTACTTGTATATTTATTAAAAGGAAATAGAGGGAAGGTTTTTGGGGAGATTTGTTTTTTTAAAAAAATATGTACTCAAACATCTGGGATTCAAATTTCTCTTCTTGTGTTTGTACTAATAGATAACAGATATTGAAAGTTAAACATTGTTTGTTAGTCATTTTATTTCAACTAACTAGGGATTTTGAAGTATGATGCAAAAAGGTCAGTTTTAAGGACACTTAAAAGACCTATTAGCTTAAATAGCATTAGAATATAAATAGCAGCATATATGGTATAATAATAAATTAATAGAGACATGGACTTCTTCAGAATTTAGAAACATTTCTTGTTGGCTTACCACTGTGACTTTCAGTACCTGCTTTAAATTATAAAATTGAATTTTCTTATATATATAATACACGGTCATTTGCTACATAACCATGTTTTGGTCAATGGTGGACTGCATATACAATAGTGGATCCAGAAGGTTATAATGGAGCTGAAAAATTCCTGTTGCCTAGTGCCATCACTGCCGTTGTAATGTAGTGCAGTGCATTACTCACATATTTGTAGTGATGTGGGCGTAAACAAACCTACTGCACTGCCAATAATATAAAAGTGTAGCAATACAATTATGTATAGTACATAATACTTGATAATGATAATAAATGACTATGTTACTGGTTTATGTACTTACTATACTATACTTTTTATTGTTATTTTAGAGGGTATCTCCTTCTACTTATAGAATTTGAAAAGTTAACTGTAAAATAGCCTCAGGCAGGTAAACCAGGAGGTATTCCAGAAGAAGGCATTGTTATCATAGGAGATGACAGCTCCATGTGTGTTATTGCCCCTGAAGACTTTCCAGTGGGACAAGATGTGGAGGTAGAAGACAGTGATATTGATGATCCTGACCCTGTATTAGATTAATGTATGTTGGTGTCTTAGTTTTTAACAAAAAAGTTAAAAAAGTTAAACAAACTTTAAAGATTGAAAAAAGCTTATAGAATAGAGACATAAAGAAAAAATATTTTTGTATTGCTGTATGATGTGTTTGTATTTTAAGCTAAGTATTATAAAAGAATCAAAAAGTTAAAATAATTAAAAAGTTTATAAAGTAAAAAGGTACAGTAAGCTAAGGGCAATTTATTATTGAAGAAAGAAAAATATTTTAAAATATATTTAGTGTAGCCTAAGTGTACAGTGTTTATGGTCTACAGTTGTGTGCAGTACTGCCCTAGGCCTTCACATTCACCCACCACTCACTCACTGACTCACCCAGAGCAACTTCCCGTCCTGCAAGCTCCATTCAAGGTAAGTGCTTTATATAGATGTACCTTTTAAAAATCTTTTATACCATATTTTTACTGTACCTTTCTATGTTTAGAAATGTTTAGACACACAAATACTTACAACTGTGTTATAATTGCCCACAGTATTCAGTACAGTAACATGCTGTACAGACCTGTAGCCCCGAGGCAACAGGCTATACCATATAGCCTAGGTGTATAGTGGGCTATACCATCTAGGTTTGTGTGGGTACACTATGATGTTCACATGATGACGCATAGCCTAATGACGCATTTCTCACAACATATCCTAGTCACTAAGCGACGTGTGACTGTTTTTCCCCCCTCAATATAGAAAGGATTCTGAAAAAGGTCAGTATTCAAAACATGCCTGGCCATTGCTAGAAGAACCCGATGAACTGAAGACCACAGTCTTTGCGCTTAGGACTAGATTATATGTTAAAGATGTTATATATAGGATTGCTCTACTGGCATGAAAGATCCTGTAGCTGTTTCAGGCCACTTTCTTCTTTTAGAGTTGTGTTAGATCCCAGAGCATGGGCCCTAAGTAGGGCATTAAGGTGGGACTTCAGGGTGTATGGTATTTTCTTTAAAAAGGTGGAAAAGGGTTTTATGAAGTTGTCTCTTCTTAAAGTTTAGACTTCTAACAAGAATGCAATCAAATTATTTCCCTTTTATCTTATAAGGTATTCTATAACTCATGGAATGAAATGTCCTTAAGAATAGGGCACATAGCCTTTGAGACATTTGAACCAATAAGGAATATACACTATTGATAGTTTCCAGTAACACTGCTGCTTTATTAGTTAGGGAGGTTCTTTTGGTGAGAAGTCATAGAAAGTGACTTAAAAAATAGGGAATTTATTAAAATGATTTTGAAGACTCTCATAGGATCTAAGAAAGAGTTGAACAGGTAGGCCTAGGGCAGAGGGGGCACCACGGAAATTTAAAGACCATGTTAAATGACTCAGCTCTAGGGGTGCTGGGTCTTTTAGCACCAGATTCCCAACTCTTCTGGGAGAAAGAGTGTGATTGGGGCAGTGTGGGTCAGTGTCCACCTTGGATCAAAGAGCTATGGTGAGAGGGGCACTATCATGTAGCACATATCACAGTGGGCACAGCTCTGAGAGAAAGAAAGCATGTGACTTATTGTAGGTGGGCAGCCAGCAGGAGAGAGATTGAATTTAGAGATTATAACTCCCAAGTTCTACAAAAAATGTTTCTATACATACACAGACATAATAAAAAATCAAGTGGTTTGTTACATACTCAGTAGCTACAGTTAGCATAGTTGTAGGGAGAAAGTGTTGCAATACCAGGTAAGTAGTTTCAAGAACTATCATCTTCACTAGCATAGCCAAGCCCTCTTGTCAGAGGCTTACCATGAGACCATTGGAATAGAAATGTAATGAATGGGACATACCATATATTGTAACACATATTTAGTGAGTAGATACATATACAAGCTAAAATGCCCTGCAACACCAAAATCCCACTCTGTGTATGTCCTTTGCTTCACCTGTGGGGACTTGAGAGTCCTTGTTAATTTATTCACTGATTTGAATCATCTTTCTTTTCTTTTCAAATTTATTTTTTTTCTTTTTAAATTTTTTTCTTCAGTCAGCACCAGGATTCTATTTTATTTTATTGGGGTAAGAACACTTAATGTGAGAACTATCCTTTTAACAAATTTTTAAGTGTATATATGTTACTGTTGACTGTCGGTACAATGTTGTATAGCAGGTCTCTAGAGCTCATCCGTCTTGCTCGACTGAAATTTCACGCCCATTGATTACTGACTTCCCATATCCCACGCCCTCCGTCCCTGACACCACCATTCCACTTTCTGATTCTTTGAATTTGACTATTTTAGATACTTCATATTAAGTGGAAACTTGCAGTATTTGTCTTTCTATGACTGGCTTATTTCATTTAGTGTAATATCCTTGAGGTTTATCCATGTTATGTATTGCAGAATTTCCTTCTTTTTACTGGCTGAATAGTATTCCACTGTATGTATGTGCCACATTTTTTTATCCATTCATCTGTCAATAAATATTTAGGTTGTTTCCACATCTTGGCTATTGTGAATAGTGCTGCAGTGAACACAGGAGTGCAAATATCTCTGTGAGATTCTGATTTCAATACTTTTGGATAAATACCCAGAAGAGGGATTGCTGGATCATACGGTAATTCCATTTTTAATTTTTTCAGGAACTTCCATACTGTCTTCCATAGCAGCTGCACCATTTTGCATTCCCCAAAACAGGGTGCAAGGGTTCCAGTCTCTCCACATCCTCACTGACATTTGTAATCTTTTGTTTTTTTGATAATAGCCATTCTGATGGGTGTGAGATCTCATTGTGCTTTTGATATGCGCTTTCCTAATGATGAGTGCTATTGAGCATTTTTAAATATACCTGTTGGCCAAGTCTTCTTTGGAGAAATGTCTATTCAAGTCCTTAGCCCATTTTTAATTCAGGTTATTAGTTTTTTTGTTTCATTTTGTTTTACTATTGAGTTGTTGGAGTCCTTATATATTTTGGATATTAACACCTTACCAGGTATATGGTTGGAATATATTTTAGATAAATCTCCTACTTTGTAGGTTGTCTTTTCACTCTGTTGATTGTTTTCTTTGGTGTACAGAAGATTTTTAGTTTGATATAGTCTCACTTGTTTGTTTTTGTTGCTTGTGGTTTTGGTGTCATATACGTAAAATCATTGCCAAGATCAATGTCAAGAAACTTTTCCCATGTTTTCTTCTAGGAGTTTTACAGTCTGGGGTCTTACATTTAAGTCTTTAATCTATTTTGAGTTGATTTTTGTGTATGGTATAAGACAGGTGTCTCATTTCATTCTTTTGCATGTGGATATCCAGTTTTCCCAACACCATTTGTTGAAGAGACTATCTTTTCCCCACTGTGTATCTTGGCACCCTTGTCAAAGATCTATTGATTGTATATGCATGGATTTATTTCTGGGTTCTTTATTCTGTTCCATTGGTTTATATGTCTGTTTTATGCCAGTATCATACTGTTTTGAATATTGTAGGTTTGTAATATATTTTGAAGTCCCAAAGTATGATGCCTTCAGCTTTGTTTTTCTTTCTCAAGATTGAATTAGCTATTTGTGGTCTTTTGTGGTTCCACATGAATTTTAAAATTGTTTTTCCTATTTCTGTAAAAAATGTCACAGGGATTTTGATAGGGATTGCATTGAATCTGTAAATCGCTTTGGGTAGTATGGACATTTTAACAATATTAACTCTTCCAGTTCATGAACGTGGGATGTTTTTCATTTCTTTGTATCTTATTTAGTTTCTTGCATCAGGTTTGTAGTTTTCAGTATACAAATCTTCCACCTCCATAGCTGAGTTTATCTCTAGGTATTTTATTCTTTTTGGTGCTATTGTAAATGGAATTGTTTTCTTAATTTCCTTTTCAGATAGTTTGTTGTTAATGTGTAGAAATTCTATTTATTTTTGTATATTGATTTTGTATCCAGCAACTTTACTGAATTTGTTTAATAGTTCTAACAGTTTTTTTATGGAATCTTTTAAGTTTTCTATATGTGAGATCATGTCATCTGCAAACAGGTATAATTTTACTTTTTTCTTTCTGATTTGGATGCCTTCTTTTCCTTGTGTAATTACTCTGGCTAGGACTTCAAGTACTATATCGAATAGGAGTGATGAGAATGGGCATCCTTGTTATGTTTCTGATCTTAGAGGAAAAGCTTTCAGTTTTTCACCGTTGGGTATGATATAAGCTATGGACTTTTAATATATGGCCTTTATTACATTGAAGTACATTCCTTCCATACCTAATTTGTTAAGAGTTTTTATCATGAAGTGGTGCTGAATTTTGTCAAAAGCCTTTTCTGTATTTATTGAGAAGATTATATGATTTTATCCTTTATTATGTTAATGTGGTATATTACATTACTTGATTTTTATATGTTAAACTATCCTTATGTCACAGAGATAAATCTTGCTTGCTCATGGTATATAATCCTTTGAATGTGTAATTGGATTGTTTGCTAGAATTTGTTGAGAATTTTTGTGTCTTTTTTGTCAGAAATGTTGGGCTGTAGTTTTCTTTTCTTCCAGTGTCTTTGGCTTTGGAATCAAGGTGATATTGGCCTCATAAAATGAGTTTGGATGTGTGCCCTCCTCTTTAATTTTTTGGAATAGTTTGAGAAAGTCTAGAATTAATTCTTCTTTAAATGTTTGATAGAATTCACCAGTGACTCCGTCGGGTACTGGGCTTTTTTTTTGTTGTTGTTGGGAGGTTTTTGATTACTGATTCAATCTTCATGCTTGTTATAGATCTGCTCTGACTATATTTCCTCAAAATTCAGTCTTGGTAGGTTGTATGTTTCTAGGAATTTATCCATTTCTTCTAGGTTTTTCAGTTTGTTGGTGTATAAATGTTCATAGTAGTAGTCTCTTATGATTCTTTTATTTCTGTGGTATTAATTGTGATGTTCTCTTTCATTTCTGATTTTATTTATTTGTGTCTTTTCTCTTTTTTTTCTTAATTAGTCTAGCTATAAGTTTGTCAACTTTGCTTATCTTTGCAAAAAACTAACTCCTAGTTTCATTGATATTTTTCTATTGTTTTTCTATTTTTTGTTTCATTTATTTTTGCCTAACGTTTGTTATTAGGCACTATCCTTGAAGTAGAGAGCGAGACTTCACCAGACACAGAATCTGCTGGTGCTTTGACCTTGGACCTTCTAGCCTCCAGAACTGTAAGCAATGAATTTCTATTGTTTATAAATTACCCAGTCTAAGATGTTTTGTTATAGCAGCCCAAATGAACTAAGATAATGTGCTTTGTTTTTTTCCCTCTTTTTCCTTTGTGTAATTTCTATGAGCATTTTTTTAAAATGGTTACCCAGTACCATTTGTTGCAAAGACTTTCTTTTCCCCATTGTATGCTCTTGCATCTGTGTCAAAAATTAATTGACTATAAATGTGTATATTTATTTCTGGGCTTTCTATTCTATACCATTTGTCTATAAGTCTGTTTTTATGGCATTACTATGCTGTTTTGATTACTATAACTTTGTAGTAGATATTAAAATTCAGCATTGTGATGCCTCATAAAATATCTTATAGTTGTAACAGTCTATTTTAAGCTGATAACAACTTAAGTTCAATCACATACAAAACTCTATACTTTAATTACCCCCACATTTTACATTGTTGTTGTCACAATTTACATCTATTCATGTTGTATATCTTTTAAATATATGACATAGTTACTTTTCATACTTTTGTCTTCTAACTTTTATATTAGAATTAAATGTGATTTACCCATCCATTACAATAGTACAGTATTCTGTATTTGTCTATATATTTACCTTTACCAATGAGTTTTATACTTTCTCATGCTATTATGTTTCTGTTTATCATCCTTTTGTTTCAACTTGAAGAACTCTCTTTAGCATTTCTTATAAGGCAGATCTAGTGGTAGTGAATTCCCTGAGCTTTTGTTTACCTGGGAAAGTCTTTATCTTGCCTTAGTTTATTTTTTTCAATTTTTCTATTATGGTAAAATACATGTAACATAAAATTGACCTTCTTAACTATTTTAAGAATACAGTTCAGTTGTATTGAGTACATTGATATTGTTGAATACCCATCACCACCCATCCATCTTCAGAACTCCTTTAATCTTGCACAACTGAAACTCTATACCCACTAAAAAATAACTCTCCATTTCCCCCTCCCCCAGCCTCTGGCAGCCACCATTCTACTTTATGTCTCCATGATTTTGACTACTGTAAGTACCCTATATAAATTGAGTCATACAGTATTTGTCTTTTTGTGACTCATTTATTTCACTTAGCATACTGTCTTTAAGGTTCATCCATGTTGTAGCAAATGTCAGAACTTCTTTCTTTTTTTTAAAAAAAAAATTAATAGACAAGTAAAATGTATATATTTATGGTATTTTGATATATGTATACATTATGGAATGGCTAAATCAAGCTATGTAACATATGCGTTACCTAACATACTTATCATTTTTGGGGGGTGAGAATACAAAATCTACTCTCTTAGCAATTTTCAAATATACAATATATTGTTATTAACTGTACTGATCATAATGATCTCTTGAACTTATTCCTCCCTTCTAACTAAAATTTTATGTCCTTTGATTAACATCTCCCTAATCTCTCCTCCACCCCCCAACTTCTGGTAACCACCATTTTACTACCTGTTTCTATGAGTTTGACTTTTTTTTTACATTCTACATGTAAGTGAGATCATGTAGTGTTTGTCTTTCTGTGACTGGCTTATTTCACTTAACATAATGTCCTTCAGGTTTATCCATGTTGTCACAAATGATAGAATCTCCTTCTTTTTAAAGGCTGAATAATATCCTGTTGTGTATATATACCACATTTTCATTATCCTTTCATCTTCTGATGGACACTTAGGTTGATTCCATATCTTGACTATTGTGAATACTGTTGAAATGACATGGAAGTGCAGATAATTTTTTCAACATACTGATTTCATATCCTTTGGATATACACCCAGTAGTGGGATTGCTGGATTGTATGATAGTTCTATTTTTAATTTTTTGAGGAACCTCCATACTGTTTCTATAATGGCTGTACTAATTTTTGTTCCCACCAACAGTGTATAAGGGTTCCAATTTCTCCACATCCTCACCAACACTTGTTATCTTTCATATTTTTAATAATAGCCATTCTAATAGTTCTAACATATCAATTGATTTTAATTTGCATTTCCCTGATGATTAGTGCCTTTGAGAAATTTTAAAATAAACTTGTTGATTATTTGTATGTCTTCTTTGAATCTATTCAAGTCCTTAGACCATTTTGTAATCAGGTTTTTAGGGATTTTTTTTTGTTACTATTGGGTTGTAGGAGTTCTTTATATATTTTGGATATTAAAACCTTATGAGATTATGATTTGAAATACATTCTCGCATTTCATAGGTTATCTCTTTACTTTGTTGATTGTTTCCTTTGCTGTGTAGAAGCTTTTAAATTTGATATAATCCCTTTTGTCTATTTTTTGCTTTTTTTGCCTGTGAATTTGGAGTCATATCCAAAAATCATTGCCAAGACCAATGTCATGGAGCTTTTTCCCTATGTTTTTTCCCTAGTGGTTTTACAGTTTCAGGTTTACAGTTTCAAGTTTACTTTTACATCCTTAATCCATTTTGAGTTAATTTTTGTATATGGTGTGAGCTGAAGGTCTAATTTCATTTTTCTGCATGTGGATACTCAGTTTTCCCAATACCATTTGTTGCAATGACTGTCTTTTCCCCATTGTATGCTCTTGCATCTGTGTCAAAAATTAATTGATTGCAAATGTATGTATTTATTTCTGGGCTCTCTATTCTGTACCATTTGTCTATATGTCTGTTTTTATGCCAGTACCATGCTGTTTTGATTACTATAGCTTTGTAGTAGATATTAAAATTCAGCATTCAGCATTGTGATGCTTCATCCTTTGTTATTTTTGCTCAAGATTACTCTGGCTAATCAGGGTCATTTGTGGTGCTATATGAATTTTAGGATTATTTATTCTATTTCTCTGAAAAATGTCATTGGAATTTTGATAGGGATTGCATTGAATCTGTAGATCACTTTTGTAGTATGGACAATTTAACAATCTTAATTCTTCCAATCCATGAACACAGGACATCTTTCCATTTATTCCTGTCTCTGTCAATTTCTTTTATCAGCATTTTATTATGTTTAGTGTATAGATCTTTCATCTTGGTTAAATTTATTTCTAAGTATTTTATTTTTTAGTAGCTATTGTAAATAGGACTGTTTTCTTGATTTTCTTTTCAGGTAGTTCATTGTTAGTGTTTAGAAATGGTACTGATTTTTGTATGTTAATTTTGTATCCTGCAACTTTACTGAATTCATTTATTAGTTCTAACAGTTTATTAATGGAGTCTGTAGGGTTTTCTGTATATAAGATCATGTCATCCGCAAACAGAGATAATTTAACTTCTTCCTTTCTGATTTGAATGCCTTTTATTTCTTTTTCTTTTCTAATTTCTCTGGCTACAACTTTCAGTACTATGTTGAAAAGAAGTGGTGAGGGTAGTAATCCTTGTTCCTGGTCTTAGAGGAAAAACTCAATTTTTCACTGTTGAGTGTGATGATAATTATGGACTTATTATAGAATTTCCTTCCTTCCCAAGGAAGGAATTTCCTTCCTCCGCTGCTGAATGATACAGAGGAACTTAGTTCTATTATTTTGATATTGTTTTCTGTATGTTTTGTAGCTTTTTTGTCCTTTATTACCTGCATTACTAATTTCTTTTGTATTTAGTTGATTTTTTTGTGGTGAAACATTTAAGTTCTTTTTCTGTTTTATGTATGTTCTGTATCTATTTTCTTTGCAGTTACTATGGAGATTCAATTTAATATCCTAAGGTTATATGCTCTAATTTAGATTCTTGCTGACTTAACATCAATTACATACAAAAATATTGCTGCTTTATATCTCTCTGTCCACTTCATTCAGTTCCTGATGTTCTAAAATTACATCTGTACACATTGTGAGTTCAAAAACACAAACAAATAATTTTAAAAGGGTATTAGCCTCTTACATTATATAGAAAACAAAACATAAAGTTACAAATTAAGGTTACAATAATACTTAGACTAATGATTGCTTTTAGAAAATTTATTAGTCTCTTAAATCATGTAGAAAACAAAAAGTGGAGTTATAAACCATTGTTACCATAATGCTAGCTTTTTATAATTGCACGTGTGTCATGTGTTTACATTTACTGAGATCTTTATTTCTTCATATAGCTTCAAATTACTGTCTAATGACCTTTCATTTCAGCCTGAAGGACTTTAGCATTTATTGCAGGACAGGTCTAGTGGTAACAAACTCCCTCAGCTTTTGTTTATCTCACAATGTCTTAATTTCTACCTCACTTTTGAAGGACAGTATTACCATATATAGGATTTTTGGTTGACAGGTCTTTTTCTTTTAACACTTTGAATATATCAGCACACTGCCTTCTGGCCTTCAAAATTTCTGATGAGAAATCTGCTGATGATCATATTGAGGATCCCTGTATGTGATGAGTCACTTCTCTCCTGCTGCTTTTAAGATTCTCTCTTTGTCTTTCCACAGCTTGATTATAATGTGTTTCAGTATGGGTCTCTTTGAATTCATCCTAATTAGAGTTTGTTGAGCTTCTTGGATGTTTATAATCAAGGAATTCACCAAATGTGGGATTTTTTTGGCCATTATTTTTCAAATATTATCTCTGTCCTTTTCTCTCTTTCTTCTACTCTAAGACTCCCACAATGCATAAGTTGGTTGGCTTGATGGTCTCCCACAGGTCCCTTAGGCTGTGTTCACTTTTCTTCAATCTTTTTTCTTTCTATTTCTCACACTTGATAATTTCTGTTGTCCTATCTTCAAGTTTGCATATTCTTTATTCTGCCTGTTCAAATCTGCCTTTAGGGAATTTTTCATTTCATTTATTATACTTTTCAGTTCCAGAATTTCTGTTTGTTTTCATTTTAGGTTTTCTATCTCTTGATATTTCCATTTTGTTTATATATTGTTTTCTTGACTTTCTTCATGTCTTCCTTTAATTCTTTGAGCATCTTTATGACACTTGTTTTAAAGTCTTTGTCTAGTTGATCCACCATCAGGTCTTTTTTTCCAGGGATAGTTTATTTTGGTTCTTTTTTTTCTATGAATGTGTCATACTCTCTTATTTCTTTTATGCCTTGTGATTTGTTGTTAAAAACTGCACATTTGAATTTAATAGTGTGGTAATCATGAAATAAGATTCTCCTCCTTCTCCAGGGTTTGCTGTTTTATTGTTGTTGCTGTTGTTGTCATTCTTGTAGGTTGTCTCTGTGATGAGGATCATCCTGAAGCATAAACTTAAGGCATTCTCAGGTCTTTTTTGAGCCTGTGATTCCTAATTTCCCCTATGTATATGGTTGCTTTTGGATGCCCTAACCTCTAATTTCTGGCTTCTAAAAGGGGAAAAAAGAAAAATGAAGGTGAAAATAAAGGTGTTTTGGCTCTTTAAATGCCCCAGAAGTCACTTCAGCCAGAAGGGGAGGGGCTTGCAACAATGGGGGAAGGTGCAACAATGGCCACAACCTCTTTGTTTATACCTTTATTATCAGAAGCAGCAATCAGAAATCAGAACATAGATACTAGATATTTGGAGTACACGGTCCTTTTTGCCCACCATGGCTTCCATAAGCTGTGTGCAGCTTATTCCAGGAACATGTGCATGGCTGTCTACTACGGGTGGAGGGTGGTGTGGGAGATGCACAGCTGTTATTGTGCTAAGAGCTGAAATTGACTGAAATTAAGCACATTTACTATCCAAGCTTTCCACTGGAATTTGCGAGCCTTCAACAGACTCCAGAGTTCCAAAAGAGTTATATCTGACAGATTCTCCAGTGGAATTGTTGTGTAGATGGGGAGACAGATTCCTGGTGCTTCCTACTCCACCATCTTTCCCAAATTCTTCTATTTTCCTTCAGTTTTGCAAGAGAGTTTTTCAAGTATAGTATTCTGGCTTGAAAGTTTTTTTTTCTTCCAGCACTTTGAATATATCATCCTACTCCATTCTGACCTACAGGGTTTCTGCTAAAAAAAAAAATACCAAAACCATTGATAGTCTTATAGATTCCCTTTTATGTGACAAATCACTTTTCACTTGCTGCTTTCAAAATTCTCTTTGTCTTTTGACAGTTTAATTATAATGTGTCTTTGTGTGGATTTCTTTGGGTTTATCTTATTTGGTGTCTTTTGGGCTTCTTGGATCTGGATGTCTATTTTCCCAGGTTTAGTATATTGTCAGCCATTATTTCTTTGAATAAGCTTTCTTGTCCTTTCTCTTTTCTCCTTCTAGAATGTCCATACTATATATGTTAGCTCACTTGCTGGAGCTCTGAAAGTCCCTTAAGTTTCTTTCTTCTTTTTCATGTTCTTCTTTTTTGCTTCTCTGACTGAATATTTCCTGTGAGCTGTGTTCAAGTTCATGGATCCTTTCTTCTGCATGATCTAATCTGCTGTAGAGCCTCTCCAGTGAATTTTTCAGTTCAGCTATTGTGTTCTTTTATTTCTATTTGGCATATTAAAAATATTTTCTATCTCTTTGTTGAAATCCTCACTTTGTTCAGGCATCTCCTCTGACCTCATTGAGCCATATTTGTGAGAGTTATTTTAAATTCTGTCATATAAATCATACAACTTCACCTCATTAGGGTCAGTCTCTAGTGATTTATCTTATTCCTTTGTTTGGAATATCTTTGCTCAATTCTTAAATTTCCTTGACTCCCTGTATTGGCCAGAATACGTAAAATTCCAGAGGCAATAAAGAGCTTTTTTTCATTTGGAGAACTGCAATTAGAACAGTAGGGATTGTGGAAAATAACGTGGCGATTGTCATCATGTGAAGCTAGAGAGATGAGCAGAGGTCAGATAATGAAAGTATGGTGATTTATATGAAGGACTTTATTTTAAAGTTAATGGAGTCCCATTAAAGTGTTTCAAATGGAGGATACATAATCAGATTTTTGAATTATAAAAATGACTGTGGAGACTGGACTAGACCAGGTAAGATTGAAGGTGGGGACACTAGTTAGGAGAATGACAGCAATCCAAAAGAGAGAGCAGTGGAATGAGCCAAAGTAGTGCTAATGGTGATAGAAAGAAGGGATGAATGCCAGAGGTGAACAGGATGTGTTGTTTGATGGGAAATGGAGAGTGGTGAGTAAAGAATGGAGTGGAGGATGGAGCCAGTGGATAAGGTGGCTAGTCACTGAGAATGGGAAGACCAGGGTGGGGTAGAAACAGTGAGTTCTGTCTATGGCATGGCATACTCTAAACAGCCATGAGACAGTCAGGTAGAGATATCCAGCCATCGTTATGGTTTGGTGATCAGGAGAAGGATCTGGAATGGAGATTTGTATTTGGAAGTCAATGACAGCAGAGAGGAGTACTCTTAGAGAAGCATTAAAGAGAGCTATTATTTCTCTCAGTTTTGTTGGTGCCCGCAAATGGTCATTCCAGAAAGATACAGGATCTTCACAGTTTCCTCAGGGGAAGGGTTTTGGGAGGTTCTGATACTGGCACCTTTGAGACCAATCACTGGTGAGACTGAAGCAAACCTAAACCACCCAGGAAACCCTTCCTTTTGCAAGGCAAATTTTTGGTGATTCAAAGGCAAAGAAGAGATGCTTTTTCCCCACTGGGTACTATGTGTGCTCACATGAGTTATTAAGAGTAAAAAAAATCCCTAGTGCACCCTTTCCATCCACAAAATTGATTTATTATTATTATTTATCAGTATTTGGACATACTCCTTCTCTTCATAAAGGCTGGAGCAGGCATAGCTGGAGCACTAATTGTCTCGTATTGGCTTAAGCTCCTGTGCTGCCTTATGGAATCACGGATGTCAGAGATTACATTTTATATTCATCTCTGCAGACTCAGTTCCTTGACCAGGGCCTGGCAAGTGGAAGGTACTCAGGAAGTATTCATTGATTGTATTAAGGTTCTTTGACAGAAGAACAACAAGAAAAGACCTTCATATTCTAAGGATTCTTTCTTATTTCTTAGAACGGCATGGGGATGTCCAGTAGGGTGGATTGAAGGCAAGACTCAGATCGTCTTGAAGCTCATATTTTTTGAGTTATGGAATATTTAAAATTTCTCTGGCACTTGGGGTCCCATGATTGTGTATAAGATCCCTAAATTTCTATCAACAAATCTTCACCCTTAATTTTTGTTTGATGTCTTTCTTATGGTAAACTAATTTTAGAAATTATTAGTTAGAGGTTACAGCCAGGGGAGGAAATAGCTATATTAATGGCTATATCAGTTAGGATTCTTCTAGTTGTAGGTAATAGAATATCTAACCCAAATTAACTTAAGCAAAGCAAAAATATGCTGTTAGGCAGGGCTTTAAACAGAGATCACCGATGTGGCCTTGTAGAGTTCCTCTCCTCAATTTTGTTTCCACTTCCTCTGGGTTGATTCCATTCTCAGACAGGCCTTTCTCTCATGGTTGCAAGATGGTTACTAGAAACTATAAAAGCCTCCCAAGCTGAAATCCTGTAGAAAAAATTGAGAGTCTTTGTTGTGGCTTCCTCACTAAAGCCTTACTGGCTCTGATTGGGTCATGTGACCATCCATAAAACTATCATTATGATTAAGAAAATGGGAAATACTGATGAGATTAGACATGGTCTTATACTCTACTCTGAGGCCAAAGAACATTGGCTGGTTTGGAGAAAGGGGTTGCTTCTCCAGGGGGACCAGGAGAAGGGGGAATGACTGTCAAGTGGCAAAAACAACCATTGGCATATAATTATTTTTCCCTTTTGCACCCATAGTGAGCATTGATAGTTAATCATAGTACTTTTTCTCACCGTATCTGGACATGGATCTATGCAATGCAGGGCTCCAGTCAGCCACTCACAATCCATCAGAGTTGGCAAGCAGGATGAACACTTTATGCCATCACTTGCCTAGAAGCAGAAAATACCTGGAAATCCTTAAAGGAAGGCATGCTTTCCCTCACCAGTAAATCAAGGAAGAGACAGACTAAAAGAATTCTACAGTAAGACTAAAATTGATCATTGGTGAGCATTTTTAGTTAACTCCTGCCCCTTTGTGTGCGTGTGTGTGAGTGTGTGAGTTTATTAAGAAATATTTCATTTATGGGTTTTGAGAAACTCTCTGGAGTTGTAGAACAGTGATAAATTTGTTCTTTTCAGGGTGGCCATTAAAAACATTGGGAAACATTCTGTGATTTTAGTGGCACAATGTGGCCAAATAACTCCTCATTTTTCTACCAAAAAAAAAAGAACAAAACATAAACAAATGAAATCAGATTTAAACAGATTGGTTTCCCTTGGGGACCCAGTGGTCAGAATTTCGGGAATTCTGAGCCTAAGCCCTAACTCTGTGTTCCTGGCACCCAGGACTAGCATGGAGATAGCCACCCGTACGACTGTGAGAGTCCCAGGAGGCCCTGCCCTCCTTTGCCATCATCCTAAATGCTTCTAGCTCTGGCTCACTTAGGCTGGAAATTCCAGAAATAAACATTCAATTTTGTGATTTTAAAGCTTTGCTTCCTTGGCTTCCTTTTACAATGTCCTTAGAAGTGTCCTGTGAAGAACAGACCATTAAGTTCTACTGGCCCTTTACAGTTCTAGCAGGAGTGTTGAATTGTCCTTTGAAAACAGGTTTTATTATATGGGAAGTGGAAAAAATGTTGGGGGGTGGGGTGTCAGAAAGCGATAAAAGTGTCCAGAAAGAGGACGGCTGAGAAACCGAAAACAAATGTTTCTTCTCACTTTGTTATGGGGCCTTAGCTGCAGCCTTGGGGGTGCAATTTGAAAACCTCCAAACTTCACCGTGTCTATTCTGTCCATCCCTCCCGTGTTAATTCAACAAGTATTTATTGAGCACCTACTATGTCCAAGGCCCTTAGAGAATACAAAGAAGTAGTTTCTGACTGAGGAATCTTAATTATCTAATCACATATGGTGGAAAAATAGCCACATCAACCTATTTTGCATAATGTTTCAAAAATTTTCAAGTTAATGATCCTAAAATTACTCTACAATTATTTATACCCTCCAGCCTAGAAAAGTATGTTATTTTCTCAATCACAAAACGTTATACTTTCTTAATATTCTTTTGGGGTTTGACCAATACGTCAACATGACAACACTGAAACATTTTACCTGGTCGATTCTGTAGTATATTTATACAGAGTTCTCAGTAATCTCTACCTGTCTTTTCCCTTCTCTTTCCTCTTTTCTCTCTCTCTCTCTCTCTTTTTTTTTTGAGACAGGGCCTCACTCAGTCACCTGTGCTAGACTGCAGTGGCGTCATCGTAGCTCACTGCAACCTCAAACTCCTGGGCTCCAGCGATCCTCCTGCCTCAGCCTCCCGAGTAGCTAGGACCACAGGCCTGAGCCACCGCGCTGCTGCCCTCTCCTCTTCTTTTATCTCGCTCTGTTGAACTGTCTCTCTCCCCTTTGCTCTTCTCCCTCCCCCCTCACTCCCTTGCTCTTCTTCCTCCTCTATAACCATCTCTCTGCCTCCAGTTCTCTCTGTGACCTCTGTCTCTTTCCTGCTTCTGTGCTCCCTCTCTTTAATCCTACCTCTTGTTCTGTCTTCTCCTCCTTGTCTCCTTCACCCCAGTCTTTCTCCCTTGTGGTCTCTCTTCTCCTTTGGAGTTGGGTCTTGTTTGCTCCCACTGCACACAGACTTCCATGGGGTGAGGAAAAGCCCACCCTTGACCCCACAGAGGTTGAGGAGAGCACCACTCCTTGAGTATCCGTCTATACGTTACTTCAGCCAGCTCAGGTTATGTCTGCCTTACTGGGCCAGTCACGTGGGCCAGGGGGATGAACACTGAGGAGCCCCCCTTGGTTGGGGGCCCACCCTAGCAGGCCACAGTCACTGTGATTGGCAGTTCCATTACAGCTGGCTGGAGATAAGGAGCGTGACCTCCCACAGAAAGTGGGAGTGTTATTAGCAGAAGAAATTGGGGAAGGGACACTGTGAGCAGGAAAAAAACAAAACAAAACAAAAACAAAATAATATCTATCTCCCCACTCCTCATGTCTAGAAGACAATTCATACATCATTGGAACTATCTTAGGGTCTTAAGTAATTTTTTTTGCATAGAATTCTCTGAAGACAAGCTAAAGGCTGTGCATATTTATTTTCCTGCAGTCCTAAGTCTTTATCTTCTATTGAACACGGTAGCTAACATGTTCTTTAGTGTCTAGTGACATACACTCTGATATAAAGAACAGGCTGTTATAGTATAAAAAAGCAGCCTGTGAAAGCTGTCACAAAGCATTTAGAGATCACTGGAATGAATAATTAAGAGATCAATTCAATTCAGGTCAACAAATACTTATGGAGTGTATATTTCTTCTTAGAATTATCAGATTAAATTATAAATATATTAGGAAGAAAATAATGAAATGAATAACTGATATGCATTTGAAAAGGTAGAGATCTGCTAAATATACCTGCAGCATAAGTACTTGGACTTGGGGCAATGATGCTGGAAAGTGTGGGAGGTGACCTCAGCAGAGGGGATGAGTTCTTCACACTCTCAGTGTCTGGAGGAGGAGGTAGTGCCCCGTGGGTACCACTGCACATGCTTCCTCCCAGCCTTTCAGATGTGGATGGCAATAAGACCTTACCCTCTCATAGCTCTCGTAGGGCCATTCAGCCAATGGCATGATTTCCCGTGCACTGTCTCACTTGAATCTGCACGACTGCCCTGTGAAGTGGCAAGAGGTCGGCATCCTCCCTAGCAGACAAAGGAAGTGCAGGGAGGTGAAGTGGCCTGTCCAGTGTCACACAGGCCATCTAAGAGAGAGCTAGGGCTCCAACTGAGCTTTTCTGAGTATAAGATAGGAACTTCCCCCACTGCATCCCCACAAAACTCTCTCTCTCAGAAGAGGAGTGATGGAAGACCCCATCCTCCTTCCTGGGGTGCCCTCCCTCCCTGGCCTACACTGTAGTGCTCTTCCCTGAGCTCTCCTTTCTGGCCTCTGATCTTCCCTGGCTTTCCACATGCGGGTATCCTTTAAAGCAGTGGGGCCCAAAATTCATGAAACATCACAATTGGGGAAGTTTAATACTCCTCCCAGCCCCCCTCACCTCCTCTAACACGCACACAGAGTGCTGGTCCCAACCCCTTTGTACCTCGGCTAACATTCTGACATTGCTGCGGGTTAGGATCTCCCTGAGACACAGCAAAGATTGCAGTGGGCTTGTGAGGAGCGAGTGTGGTGAAAGGAAAGGAAGGAGAAACAGGACAGGTTGCCAGGAGCCAGCAAACTGCCTGTGGACATGACAAAGTCCCCGCAAGCCCAGTGGAGAGTTCTGGAGCAAAGATAGCCTATTAGAGGACTACTCATGGGGTAGAAACAGCCAAACTTGTACTCCTTACTGCTTTGCTCAGCCATTGTCTGAGGGCCTCCTGAGAAGAGCATGACCTTGGCTTGGAACCTGGAGAGGGAACAGCTAGAGTCATTGCAGCTGGGCAATGGCCCGTTTCTCAAAGATGGGTCTGCACTGCACCTCTCCATCCATGCCACAGACATCTTTTGGGATATTGACTTGTGTTGGGTATTTAATTGTTTTATGTCTTTAGGTATTACCTCAGTAACTAGAGTATAACCTTAGTAAAAGTTGGGGCCATTTTAAAAAAATCCCTTCTGCAAAGCAGCACAGTAGATTTCCTATTAGATCATTGACTGTATTGGGGAACCAAAGAACTGGGTGCCTCTGGAACAAAAAGGATGATAGCCTTCAAAACGCCCATAGATGAGAGATAAATATTACCTACCTCTTTTGGAGAAACTTGACAAGTTGGGACTAAGAGCAAATGATAAACATGGGCTTTGTTCAAAATTTAATCAAGCTTCAGACTTTTTGGTCTGTTAGACTGCAAATACTTAGTGTGCTGGTGGAAACAAATTTCTTGAGGCTTATACTTTGGAAGATGAATAAGTTTAGGCTGGTCACAACTCTTAGATTTAGCTTTGATGGACTAAGAGGCACAGCCTTACAAAAGAAGGTAGCCGTCTGTTCTTGGGTGATAAGCCAGTCCAGATGCAGGACTTCTCTGCGTTTCCACTGGGGCTACTACAGAACTGCCCTCTGAAGCTGAGGGAATGAATCTAGCGACTGACAAATGTCATGAGAAATACATCCCACACAAGGAAATGGGAACTGGAATAGTTGTGAACCCAGCCGGATATTTTGTATTTTCCTTGTGCAGCATTTCTACATGTTAAACCTTCCTGTCATTATTTAGAAGTAAGAGCTAAAGCAATCACTCCTACTCATTTCATTTTGCCAGTGCAATGAAATATGCATTAGGGAAATATGTTTCCCTAATGGCAAAATATGCTTGATAAACAAGGAGAACTATCCTTTAAAAGCAGTTTTTTAGTGCACAAACAGCTGTCTTCCATTTTCGGCATAGAAAGGGAAGAACTAAAATGACTAATCTCACTAAGTATTACAATAAAAGTGATGACGAAACCTTAACTATATGCTTCACATCTTTAGTAGCCCTGTAATTACAGCTCAGTTAAACACACACACGCACACCAACTTCTAGAGCACATTTAATTACCAAGTTCCTTTATCGTTGCCTTCCTTCCCAGAGGAGTGTAATACTTATGCACTGACCCCCCAGTATTAGTCATTTATCTGTCCTGGAAAGGTAAATGTGTTTTTGAATAAAACATCTTTATTTAATGCCATTTCTATGATCCCAGAAGAGACTCTGGAGGAATAATTAATAGCAGTTGATCAGAATTGGGGCTTGAACATCTTAGTAAATACTATGCTGCCATTTGTACTTCATTAAAGCATCAATCTGCATTTATTTTTATCTTTTCCTGCACAAACGAACAAGTTTTGTAGGTTGTATATCGATGAAACAGAAGCCTAACAATGAAAATCATCTCCAGGATATTATTTTAGAAAAGATTCATTTTAAAGATGTTTAGGGTTACCAAGGGATAAATTAAGGAGAATTTAAAAAATCAAGTTGATCTATTACTTAATGTAATTGGGAATTATTCCTCAAAAGGTCGTCTGTACTACAGGTAGGTTTGCAGTTGTCACTGCCTTTCCCGACATGTTTTCATCCTCACGTTTCTTTTCAAAAGCCTGAAGTGAGCAGGGGGTGGGGGAGGGGGTTGTACACATCTGATCTCCTTTGGGACCCACTGGTGGGACTACGGGTGTTGTAACCAGTGTCTTTGGTGGCCTCCATAGTTCTCAGTCCCACCTCGGGCATCCCTGTTGCTTAATAGCATCGGGCTATTGGCCATTCCCAGGACAGCCTCTGGAGGCCTATAACCATGCTTCTGCAGGTAGCAGTGAAGTGACGTGGCTTCATCCTGCCCAGCACATTATACAAAAGACAACATCCTGGGGATGGATAGGAGCACAGACTTGGAGTTATACCAACTAGACTTAGATGCTGGGTCTGCGACTCAGAAAGTGTGTGACATTGGGCAATTTGACCTAACTTCTCTGAGTCTCAGTTTTCTTACATGTACAACAGATATAATAATAGGACATCACAGGGCTGCTCTGAGAAGAGATGAGATATGTGTGAAGCTCTTAGCACACTACCTGGCACAAAGAAAGTGTTCAGAAAGTATAGCTATGTTTATTATCTAGACAAACTAACAGGAGACTCAAACTATAATGTAGCATGTCTGGAAAAATTTTTGGACAGAGGAATCTATTTTGGGGAAACTATACTTTAGTCAAGATTCTTTGGATTGCAAAGAAACAAAACCTTGTTTGAACTAGCTTCAGTCAGAGGGGACTGAATGAAAGTTTGTAGAAGAATCTCACAGGACAAAGATGAAAGGCAGAGTCAGGCTCAGGGTAGAGCTGGGAGCTAGGAGCCATGGTTGGGTTAACTCTATTTCCTTAATGTCCACATGACTTTCTGTCTCGGCTTCTGTCCATACTTCTGCTCCTCCTCCTTTGTCTTTACCAAATTCCTCTGCTTACGTATCTTGCATGTGGCTCTAGTGGCTTCCCAGACACTACTGATAGCAACTGGCTTGCGTGTATCTTGATACACAATTTGCGAGAGAAAGTCAGATTGGCCCAGCTCATCTATTTGAGCTGGACCACACAAGTCATAGGCCATTGTCCAACCAATGAATTGGGTCCTTTTTGGTCAGCTGTTCAATCAGTCATGGCCCATGCAGTTAGGGTCACATGGGAGGTTAGAGCTGCTTCTTTCAGGCCCATGGGCAGAACAGATTTCCTAGAAAAGAGCAGGGATATCTAGCATGGTTCCAAAAGACTTGACAATCCTACTGCTAGCGGCTTTGTGAATTCAGTCCTAACAACAAGGGCCCAAACACAGAGAAGTAGGAAAGTCCTAAAAACTGGCAGTCCCTCACCCCTCTCCCCAAATGCAGCTGGTGTCAAGGTAGTTGCTCAGCCAAGAAGTATGTCTCCATCTGTGCCTTTTAGGGCAGCGGGTCTGAATGGGAAGGACTGTGCCAGATTTTTCCATGCAGAGGAAAGAACAAGCAAAAAGACTGGGGATGGGGGCGGGAGGCAGTTCAGGTGGGCGAGGATGCTGAATTTGTGTTGTTGAGCAACTTTGACTCCTCAGAGAGTTCAGAGGAAAGCAGGCGGGAGAGCTCCTTTGGGCTCCGAGAAACAGCTAACCCGACAGAGAGAAGACTTTCTACATTTCTCTGGCCCCATGCCCCAGGGGCCTGGGTTTTCTCTCTGTTCTGGCAAGGGAGGTGGCCACTTGCCTGACAGAGGTGCTTACTGCAGGCTGCTGGTGTGCCTCATCCTCCCTGGGGACATCGAGTTCTCTAGAGAACTGGACCACGGCAATGCATCAGCAAGGGGGAGAATTCCCCAAGTTTGTAACTCCTGAGACAAATGAGGAGTTCGTCACACTCTTCCCAAGGAGGGGTGGTCTGCAGTCAGTGGCTATACTCTGTTGCTGTGGAGATAACTGGAACGGGCCCTAGCCTTTGAAGTAACTGAAAGAGCACCTTAAGTCCTCACTCCCAGTTTTGCCAAAAGTCTCTACATTTTTACTTTGGTCAGGGGAGGTGGTAGCTTGATTATGGCAAAGTCTCCCAGTCTCATTCAGTTGTAATTGGCTTCTAGCAAACAATGTGACCATGGGTCAAGTGGATGGGAAGGGAGCTGCTTTTCTTCCCTGGGCGGTAACCAAACGGTCTTGCCCAAGAGAAACAGCCATTCAGATTACACATCAGTGCTGCTATGCCCATGGGGTGATGGTCAGGAACATAGTGAGGGTAGTCTAGGGAAAGCGATCGCCAGCAGGTCGAAGCAATGCTAATTAAAGTAACAACAATAACAGGTACCATATATTTAGCACCAACTGTAAGGCACTCTGCATACATTTATTTCTCCCCAAATCCTGCAAAGTAGCTATAGAAATATGTGTTGTACACATGAGAGCTCAGACAGATTAAATAACTCGTCCAAATCCGTACAGTGGCCAAATTGGAGACTGACCCCAAGTCTGTCTGATGCCAACATCCACGGAAGTTCTACTACGATTTGCTAATTCTCCAGATTGAAACCCTAGAAATAATAAACACAGCACAAACAATAAAAAAAGGAAAGGAGTTTCACTTAGAGGTCTAGATGGAGAGAAAGAAAGATGATGAGACACCAAGTCAGCCAGAATAGGAAGAGAAAGGTGCAGGACGGGCAGCCATAGTCAGGGATTGGACATGGCACAGACTCGCTGAATGAAAAGTTCAGGTCTTCTGGGTTGTCTGGGTAGAGGGGATTTAAGACCCCTCTGCTAGGGAAAAAAATAAAGCTTGGTTGGAGGGTACCAAGAAAAGGAGGAAAAAAATCCATTTACTTTTTCCAGGATTGCCTAAATTCCAAAACAGTCAAAAATGAGCATTCTATACAGTCAAAGAAGAAAAATAAGCAAGAAGAAAAATGTCCTTGGCATTTTGGCCAAAACTAAGAAGCCGTGTACTTGTATTTACCAACCTTCAAGTAACTAGAAGTATTCTGAATGGGACTAAATTTCAAAAAGTTCTGAATAGGCACATAGGTGCAATGCCACATGCAACAGCTGGCAGGCCACCTCCCCACCCCTCCCAGGTCCCTCCCCCTCCTCTATCCCTCCCTGGAGCAGCAATGCTAACAGCTGATCTATTGAGACAGGCAAATCTAATGTTACATTCCAGGGACTAATCTATGTGTGGACTTCTGAAAACTGAGCTCTTCTCTTTTGGACACTTAATCTTTTCATTGGAAAAATTATATTGTATTGAGAAATATTTCTAGAGACATCTCTGTGTTCTGCTGATTAAGTAGGAAAAGTCCCAAATTTCCCTGTCTATCTTTATGAGGGTTTCCACAGAATAGAAGTCTCCCCATTAGGAACATAATAAGTGAGGAGAGCTTAGGGACTGAAATTTTCATCATAAAAAGTAATGTCTTATTTCAAAGAATGTCAGCAAAATCCTAAACACTTTGGATTATTTTTAATGATAAGACAGCATCTATGTATGATCACAACCCCTCACAACAATTCATCTATGTATGAATTGTTACACAATGTGCCACTTTCCTTAGTGACTCCAGGGATGAGTTTATTGAGACATGGAGCAGTGTAAGATGATGAGGTGCATCATTTCCTACGCTGTATTCTAGGAAAACTATTCCCAAGAGAAGTTCTTTGAAAAGAGGATATGCTAGTTAAATGAATTTGAGAACTGCTACATAGAAAAAGATCATCTCTTGGAGGTTCTTTTCCATTGAGTCTAGGCCAGATCTCAGAATTCTTTCAACATGGCACTCTAGTAAACTCTACTAGTTGACTGGTTTTGGTAGAGAAATGAAACCTGTCCCAGCTACTTGGGAGGCTAAGGTGGGAGGATCAATTGAGCCTAGGAGTTCAAGGCTGCAGTGAGCTATGGTCATGCCACACCAACCTGGGCGACAGAGTAAGACCCTATTGAAACCTATTTTTCATTCTTTTTGTATTCTGGTCTAATAAGTTTAGAAGGACTTAAAACAAGGATGAGGCCAAGACTAGGGGCTGCACAGTGGCTTAAGACACCAGTGGAGCTCTGAAAGAGAGTGCCAGCCCTTTTGTCTGAAGGCAGGAAGTCTTGAGTGGAAGAATGTGTTATTTACCAGTGAGTTTGCAATAGCAGAAGTATGGTTTTGATAATGGGTTAGTTAACAAGTACCCTTGGGTGTCCATGGGTGCAGAGATAGGTGGGCTTCTTAGCAAAAACAGTTGACCAGGAGATAGGCAGATGACCCAGCGGGTGGTATTGGTACAGAATGCAATGTATGAATACAGCTTTGCTCCAAGAATAGTAAGGAACACTGCCACACCAACACACTAAAGAAGAAAAATCACTTGATCATATCAATACATGCAGAAAGAACATTTGACAAAAGCCAACACCCATTCATGATAAAAGCTCCCATAAAACTAGGTACGGGGGGAAATTCTTAACTTGATAAAGAATATCTACAAAAAACCCTACAGCTAATTTAACACTTAATGCTGAGAAACTCAAAGCTTTCCCAGTGAGATCAGGAATGAGGCAAAGATGTTTCTTCTCACCACTACTTTTCATCACCATATTGGAAATCTTAGATAATGCAATAAGAGAAGAAAAGAAAAGAAAAGATGTACTGATTGGGAAGGAAGAAATAAAACTGTCTTTGTTGACAGACGACATGATCATCTATATAGGAAGTCTGAAAGAATCAACAAAAATCTCCTAGAACTGATGAGTGGTTATAGCAAGTTTGCAGGATACAAGGTTAATATACAAAATTAAATTGTTTTCCTATATACCAGCAATGAACAGGTGGAATTTGAAATTAAAAACACAGTGCCATTTACATTGAACCCAAGAAAATGAAATACTTATGTATAAGTCTAACAAAATATGTACAAGAGCTATATGAGGAAAACTAAAAAACTCTGATGAAAGAAATCACAGAACTAAATAAGTGGAGAGATAGTCCGTGTTAATACAGAGAGCCCAGAAATAGACCCACATAATGTAGTCAACTGATCTTTGACAAAAGAACAAAGACAATAAAGTGGAGCAAAGATAGTCTTTTCCACAATAATGGTCATCTACATGCAGAAAAAAAGAATTTAGACACACACCCTTCACAAAATGAACTCAAAATGGATCACAGACCTAAATGTGAAATGAAAAACTGTATAACTCCTGGGAGATAACATAGAAGACACTCTACATGATCTTGGGTTTGGCAATAATTTTTTTTTAGATACCATACCAAAGGCACGATCCATAAATGAAACAATTGATAAGCTGGACTTTAATAAAATTAAAAACTTCTGCTCTGTGAAAGGCACTGTCAAGAAAATGAGAAGACAAGTCACAGAATGGGAGATAATATTTGAAAAGACATATCTGATATACAAACTACTCTTAAACTCACCAATAAGAAAACAGACACCCCAGCTAAAAAATGGACCAAAGAACTTAATAGACACCTCACCAAAGAAGATAAGATATACAGATGGCAAATATGCATGTGAAAAGATGTTGCACATCATATGTCATCAGGGAAATGCAAATTAAAATAACAATGGATACCACTACATACTTATTTAAATGGACAAAATCCAGAACACTGACGACACCAAATGCTGGCAAGGATATGAAGCAACAGGAACTCTCACTCATTGCTGGTGGGAATGCAAAATGGCACAGCCACTTTGGAAGACAGTTTCTTAGAAAACTAAACATACTCTTACCATACAATCTAGCAATCACTGTTCTTGGTATTTGCCCAAAGGAGTTGAAAATTTATGTCCACAGAAACCTACACACAGATGTTTATAGAAGGGGTATTCATAATTGCCAGAACTTGGAAGCAACCAAGATATCCTTCAGTAGGTGAATGGATAAATAAAATGGGGTACAACCAGACAATGGAATATTATTGAGCACTAAAATGAAATGAGCTATCAAGCCATGAAAAGACATGAAGGAATCTTAGATGCATGTTACTAAGTGAAAGAAACCAATCTGAAAAGGCTACATACTGTGTGACTCTAATGATCTGTTGTTCTGTAAAAGGCAAAACTATGGAGACAGTAATAGGATCAGTGGTTTCCAGGGGATAGAGGGGAAGGTAGGATGAATAGGCAGAGCACAGAGGATTTTTAGGGCAATGAAACTGCTCTGTATCATGCTATAATAGTGAACACATGTTATTATACATTTTTCAAAACCCATAGAATGTACAATACCAAGAGTAAACCCTAATATAAACTACGGACTTTGGGTGGCGATGTGTCAGTGTAGGTTCATTGATTGTAGCAAATGCACCACTCTGGTGGGGGATGTTGATAGTAGGGGAGGCTGTATGTGTGTGTGAGAGAGAGAGAGAGGGAGAGAGAGAGAGAGAAGAGAGTATACGGGAAATCTCTGCACCATCTGCTCAATTTTTCTGTGAAACTAAAACTGTTCTAAAAAATATTCTATTTTTAAAAAACTATATATCTAAAAATATAATTATTCTTCTCCCAGACACATTTTTTAATCCTGTTTTTTCTTATTTCTTTTTTCTGGCATTCCTACTAGTCAGATATTGGACTTCTTAGCTTAACCTTCTAATTTTATTCCCTTTTCTGCCCATTTCCCATGTGTTTTGTCTCTTTGTTACACTTTCTGGGAAATATCTTCATTATATTCCAAACTTTCTATTGATTTTTTTTTGCTGTAATATTTTAAAATATCCATGATTTTTTTTTATTCTCTGATTTTTCCTTCCTTCACTGCCTGTGCTCCTTACCCTGGGTTGTGTTCTTTAGTTCATGGTTGCAGTATCTTCTCTTATGTATATGCCGATGTTTATGACAGTTTTATTTTTATGTTTCACCCTCCTTCCTGAAATGTGTGGAATTCTGTTAAGTTCTAGTTTTTAATTTCTATTTGTTTTTTTTTTTATGTTGCAAGCCTTCTTCTTATGTCTGGAGTTTTTGTCTGTTTGTTCATATTTAAGAGTGGGGCACCATAAAGCTGGTTGGGAACTAAGTACAAGGCAATCATTGTAGAATGATAAGGCAGAGAGTTAGCTTTCCTGTTAGTTAACCCACAAAAATTAGTAACAATGGCTTTTTCAAACATCTGGGTGTGTTTAGTTTGTTTCTCATAGAAGGATTCTCCAATCTGTAGCCTTGCAGATATCAGCTTAGTTGCCATGTTCTGGGGTGTGGTGGTGGTGGTGGTGGTGGGGTCTGATCTTTTAATTTACAGACTTTTATTTAAGTTAACCTCCCATGTTTAATCCTTTGAATAACCTTTGGCTTCTCTCCTGACCTCTGCTAGGCTGGGAAATTCCATGTCTAGGAGGTTCTCTGGTTTATTTTCTCCAGAGAATGAACCATCTATGTTTTTTGGGATGAGAAGGAATAGTGCCTTAGCTATGCACCATGGAGCCTGGGTGTCTACTCCTACTATAGATTTGAAACCAGTGCACTTGTGCTTCATATCTCACCCCCACTTTCTGTGGAACCCTTTGGAGAGGATTCTAGAGGGAATTTGCTTATATCTTGATAAAATCCTCAGCTGTAGGTACTTAGTTTCAGCTTTTTTTGTTCTACTAAGGCAGTTACCATACCTTCATCTAATTTTCATCTTGAAAAAAATGATGTTGCCTACTCTTCAACTCTCTTTGTAATTTTTCTCTTTTTGATGGGAGGCAAAGAAGATGAACATATGATTTCAATCCTCCATGTTTAACCACAGATAATATGATTTTGAATATATGTAGTTTTTAATGTCAAGAGGAAATGCCCAGTATGTGAAGAAATTAGAAGACAAAACTGTGAAAGGAAACATACCAAAGTTTGTTCCTAGGTTGTGAAATTATTGGTGATAATTTACCATTTTCTTTAAAAAATATTTTCTGCATTTGCCAAATTTTTTATAATAAGCCTACAGTACTTTCATAATAAAAGAACTTAAGAATACATTTAAAAATCCATACTGGTGCTTACATTAGCTCAACAAGGGAAACTTTAATTGCAGTGAAAGTTAGTGACCTGGAGAAAAAAAAAAAGTGTTCATTTTCTTCATGCCAAATGTTAAAGCTTTAAAAATAAATTAAATGTGAGCAGTGGAGAAACAAGCTATAATCTTTCAAGTAAAAAGTGGTGAATTTTCTTTTCACTATTAATATAAGTTCAATTTCTATAGACAATGGTTAGCAATATATATTTTAAGATTATATAACTGGTAGGTATTAATGGTCTAATGTAAGAATATACTCCATACATGTTTACTTTTATGTTAGAAGGTGCTTTTTGATACCTGCCTATAATCTAAATCAGAATATTCTAAAATGGGCTCTAAGGAATACCAGCTCCAATTGCTACATAGTATTTTGCTTTCTTGGAGAAACAATTTACATTGGGTAACTGAAGGCTTTGAAGATACTCCAGTAAAGAAACTTGGTTAATTTTGTTGATTTAACTTTGTTAGAATAAGAGTTTTGAAACTTATTATCACTATGAAACCCTTTTTCCCCTCCACCAAATCCCTCCATGTGATCCTGGCCATTATCATTATCATTGTTATTAATAATATTGTTACTTAAATTTAAATGTCAGTGTTTGATTTCTTTCAGGCAGTAATTATGCCCCGTAGGCAGAGAGGTTATGGAGCCACACTTTTGTAGTCTGCTAGAGTCCTATCATTCAGTTTATTTGATGACAGAGTAAAGCAAAAGTAACTATGCTGGAAATGCCCTCCACTGCTTTAGGTAGGAAATAGGGGAATATTTTACTGTTGCTGTGTTGGGGGTGGAACAATTTTCTTGTTTTGTTTTGTTTTGCTTTGTTTTTGGATAAGGCTCAGAGGTCATTGGTTCCCAGCTGTTTCCCAGCAGCCATGGCATTTTGTAAAGCCTGAAGCATCTTGAGGAAGTATATTTGCTAAAATATACCTATTGGTGCTGGTTATTGTCAAATTGTACTGCTGGAGCCCTAAGATATGAAGGTTTATTGCCTAATTTTCAAGCAAACACAGTTTTCATGGAAGTAATCACTCAGGGATTTTCTTTAGCATGTTTGCTTTTTACGTCTGGCCTCCTTTTATGAAAGGAAATGGGAAAAATAACTTGAGAATCTAAAATAAATCAGACTTTATCTGTTGATATTTGTAAACTGGACTATCTGAGCATATAAATGGTAGGATTTACAATAAAATAAATTGCTTGGAAATAATTGGCTCTTCTAAAATAATTTTTCAAAGCTTCACACGGTAGGTTAGTCCTTCCACAGTGGGAGGCCACTGGGCTTATTGGAAAGCTTGAAAGTTGAGATGTGGGCTCTAGTCCCGCTAAACAGCTCTGAGATATTACTATTAGGACCATTAATAGCAACTTTTATTGAGGGCTTAGTGTGAGTTTTTGTGCTACAAGCTCTATATGCATGAACTCTTAATTTTCACACCTCATCAGAGGGTTGGACTAGATGACCCCTCATTTTTTTCCAGCCCTAAATGATCTCAGGAGCTATGTCTCTGCTGCCGGGCCTTTGTTCCACTCTGGCGTAATGATAATCATTATCATTATTATTAATAATACTGTTACTTAAATTTAAACATCAGTGTTTGATTTCGTTCAGGCAGTAATTATGCCCCGTAGGCAGAGAGGTTATGGAGCCACACTTTTGTAGTCTGCTAGAGTCCTATCATTCAGTTTATTTGATGACAGAGTAAAGCAAAAGTAACTATGCTGGAAATGCCCTCCACTGCTTTAGGTAGGAAATAGGGTGGGGGGCAGCCAGGAAATGAATTTAATCTTATCTTCACTGAAAGGAGTGGATAGATAAGCTCTTAGGAGCCTGCGTTGGAACTCAGAATCATTTTCTGTTTCAAACCAATATATAATATAGTATAACATATATTATAATCTAATGTCTTAAGTGGGTTTTTCTGATGGCCCAAGCATCTGAGAACTGTCAGTCTGTTTCAGTTGGCAGGGAGAGGTGGCTTGTGTTGATTTGCTGTCATTGTGGGGTTCTGGGTTTGACAATGACCCATCAACTCTAACAGTCAAGTGGCATCATGTGTCTCTGCACAGTAACTCTGCCATCTGATATTTATAAAGTGTTTGGGGTTTTAAAGGCACCTCCTCACCCATCATCTCATCTGCTTTCTAGTCCTCAGTGTGGTACCATATTGTTATGCGTCTGGGAGACAAGAAGCTACAGAATATTACTTTTTACCATCTGCGCGTGGGGCTGTGCCACCATGTAAGGGACTCAGCGAGAGAAGGTAAAATCTGTGACTTATCCTCAGTTCTGACTTAGCAGACTAAAAACTTCCACTGCCTGATGGCCAGATGACTTCTGCTTTGCTTCTCTGCTTTGGCAGTGTGGCATCAATCCAATGGGCCATTCTGACATGGGCACAGCTGGGCAGGCAGAATCCTATTTATCTGTTTTAAACACAAGTGATTCCACCCTTACATGTATGGAAATTGAGGCGTGTGTGCCACTTCCACATGGATCACTCCCTCCTCTGATGCACAGGCATGTTAGAACTCACCATTTACCCTTTGTCTTCCTAAAAAAGTCTCACAAAAACTCAGAGGGAGATTTCAGAATTCCTAGCTAGATGTTTACTGAACTCTGTTACTTCTCTGAGATCATTGTTTTTACTGTTTACCATTTGACTTGTTATCTGCTGAGAGACTATTGGGAAAGAGTTCTCTACCCAGTTCCTGTTAGGGTTTTAATGATTCTATTCCCTCTTCCCCATTAGAAAATAGCTACATGTTAAATAGTTCACCAAATAAGAAAGATAAAACTAATTAGTGTTTAAATCAGATCTGCTGACTTTAAATCTTTTAGTAGGTAAAGTATTTCTTATCTTTTAAATGGGAAGCCTTATTAGAAATATTCAAAGATTTATTTTTTCAAGCAGTTTCAATACTTCAGTAGTTCTAGGAGAATGGCTGGACCATTCAGTTTGAAGCAGACTGACTTCCTAGGGCCCGGAGCATATAGCCAAGAGTTTATAGAGATTCTGGCACCTCTAACAATCATGAAAGGGCAGCTCCTACACAAAATGCCATAGCATGAGCACAGGGACTGTGAAAGAGCCTCTCGCTAGGCTAAAGAAATCCCATAATCAGAGATTTATTATTGTGACTCAAGATTTTGTCACCTAGTAAATTATAAAAACTCCAGGTAAGGGTCAGCCTTGTGAATTTATCAAGACCTTTCCTGGGAGCAGGTTTTGATATTGATGGTTAGGACAAAACTGGACAACAGCTGGGTTTGGAGAGAGGGGATTGGCAGGGGCAGGGAAGTTAGTGGGGGAGGGAAAGAAGTCTGAGAAAAGGCAGCTGGCAATGGGGGATGGATGGGGAAAGGCTAGAGATAAATTTTGCCTGTTTCAGTCATTTCCTTATTCAACAAATATTTGAATAATAGTAGGCAATTAAGAATCTACTTTGTGTGAAGCACTTTAAGGGCTGGGGAAGAAATAACTGTGGCCTTCAGGAGTTCAGAGTGTGGGAGGAGAGGTAGCCATGTCAATGGGCAGTGCCAGCCCTGCACAAGAAGTGTCACAGACAGGGCAGTCATAGAGATTGGGGGATCCCAGAGAGGATGTGTTTGCAGAGGGGTGACAGAGAGCCATCTCAGACATGGTGATGTCTGAATTTAGTCTTAAAAGGCAAATACAAATATTTACCCAGAGGGCTGTTGAGAGGAGCGGCCACTGTAGGCCGAAGGGTAGCCTGGGCAAAGGGCACAGACGTAAGGAAGAGTTTGCATAGGGGGTCAAGGCTTAGGAAGATGTTCCAGGAGACTGAAACTCAGGCCGAAACACTGTGGCAGACCCTTGTCATTACGGAGTTAGGACTTGATTCTGTAAGTGGTGGGGAGGTTCTAACTGAGCCAGGGACCTGACCATATTTGCATTATTGAGAGATGGCTCTGCCTACCCTGAAGTGGATGGATTGGTGGCAGGAGATGCATAGAGGCTGACCAAAAGGAGAGCAGTACTTGGTTTTGACCATCTCAGGTGCTTCTGGCACATCCTGCTGCTCCAGGGACTGTGTATAGTTGTGTCTCTATAGCTGGCAAGTGTATGCAAACCTCAAGCAGATGTTTGCTTATGTCTGAGTTTCAGATGTTTGTTTTTTAAACTATAACTCAAAGCCTCACAAAGTCAGGAAGATCTATTAGCATAAGGAAATGCAATGATCTAAGTCTTGGATGAGTTATATAGGTTTATGCACAAGAGTTATTATTTATATATTCATACTGAACATTTTCAGGTTATTATTAACTCATTTGGATAGTCCATCACAAGAACTAACACTACAATGAGATTTTGTTAAACTCAACTAAAAGTAAATGCTACCCTAATGCTGAGACTTAATTTTGGTGTTTCAAAGGACACTTTCAAATGTGACAAATGAAAGGCTTTAACTTTACTAAAAACTTTGTTCTTGATATGAAGCGTACTTTGTAGATGCAGTTTCACAAAATGGTTTTATGTCCAAACCCAAAAGATGCAATGATCTGAGGTCCCATTGTCCTCAAAAGGAAGAAAAATCCTGCTGAACTCAGGAGACCTTTGTGTCATTTCTTGCTCTCACTTGGAATGGTTCTGTGGCTCAGACTCAGTGAGCTATGAACCCGTGGACAAGCACCCCTGCGGCAGTCACACAAGGTCAAGGGTAAGAGGCAGATAATAAGAAAATAAATCTCTAAAAGGGAGTAACCTTGTAAAAATGAACAGAGAGAGACAAGCCAGATCCTCTTACTTTGATTGGGATATGAAGTCAGAACAGGTGCTAGGACTTAGGTCAAAATTATTAATAGAATGGAAATTCTAATGAGAATAGCAGAGTGACCTTGGGAGCTAAGAACTGACACGCAGTTATGGAGGTCTATGCAATCTCAGATGGTTTCTTCTTCACAGGTCTTTCCTGATTCCCCAGATGTACTTTCCTCTCCTACGCATTTATCCCGTACTGTAGACAACGATTTACTCTAATTTGTGTAGTTGGTTTAGTCTGATTACTGCACTGAATCTGCCCATGTATTTACTTATCCCCTTTCTTGTGCAAGGCAGAGCTTATGCTGGGGCTACATGGTAAGCCCCTTGAGGACAGGTGTTTTGTGTTACTCATATCAGTTTCCAACAGTCCGGGGCCTTCTATGTAGTAGGTGCTCATTACAGAACATCTGAAGAGAAATTGGCTTATGATAGGTTTTATGTCCTGCTCTGCACTTACAGCATGTGACCTGAGGCAAGGAGTTTAACTCCTCTAAGTCTCAGATTTCTCACTGGGTTTCTTCTATTAAATAAAATAATGTATTTTTTAAACCTCAGAACCTAGCACATAGTATGATTACTATTGTCCACTATTTAATAATTACCTACCATTATTATAATTGTCCATAGCTTTAAGATTACAAAAAACTGTGAGAATTGTATTCCATTTTATCATACCTATAAGTAGGTTGCCTTATTTTTACAAAATGGGACCAAAATACAGAATTAACAACACACTCAATAGGTATGGCATGTGTTCAAGAGAATAAAAAGTCTTGATTATACTAGCCAAGGAAATGCTGAAAGAAGGAAATTATTTTTTTTAGATAATCTGACAAATTCACTGGAACCATGTAGGGTCCCAACTTAGATTGTTATTAATAGTAATAAAAACAATACTGCTTATTTGTATTTTTCAAAGCACTTTCACATTTCACAAAGTCTCATTATTTGATGGTTGACAAGATCTAAATTCTCTAGGGAATATCTACAATGTAGTTGATGCACAGGCAGTTTCCTTGGTGTCCATGACTACTAGAAACAAGGGCATTCTCATTTTGAGCCTTAGGTTCCCTGTGCAACTTCAGGTAGAATCTACTTTTCTTCTATCAGCTCCAACCTTTCCTCAGAAAGTAAGAACCACAGAGTGATTAAGAATGTGGGCTCTAAGATGATTTGAGGGTCCCCCTAGGACCTTACCAGGCCCTGGACTGAAAGCTCATATTCAGTTTTTAATTTGGATTTCATACAACCTTGTGAGGTAGGTAGGTATTATTTTCCTGAATCTTTCCAAAAGGGGAAACTGAGGTTTCAATGATGTGAAGTAATTTTTGTAAGACTACATAGCTCATATGTGGAGAGGCTGGGATTTGAACCTAGGTTGGTCTCATTCCAAAAGCTAGTTCATAACCACTATACAACACTGCCTTTCCTGATGTCTAATACCTAATACCAATCATTAGATGGATAATATTGGGCAAGCCATTATATCTACCAGAGCTTTGAGTTTCTCATTTGTAAAACTGTGACAATATCTATCTTCAAGAGTTACTGTGAGAATAAATCTAGACAACATTTATACACAAGTGTTTCTATCTACCAATGGGCAGCTATTGAGGTTCAAGTGGGAGTTTTGAAGGGAGGGATCTTAGGTAGTCAGATTCTGCTCACACTTTCCTAAAACACCAGTATCACAAAACAGGAGGGACGGTGCACTGAGAGAGTAAATATACATCTAACACCTAGCTCAGTGCACAGCGCAGAGTGGGTGCTCAGGAAATGCTTGTTGAATGAATTGATTCAACATTTATGTTAATCACTTGCAATGCAACAAGGTACACAGTCTTTCACCTCAAGAAACTCAGTACTAAGCAGAAGGAGACAAGCAGAAAATAAAATAATATAGTACATGAATGAGGAGTTGGGAAGACTTCTTGGAAAAGAACTCTAGGAGCTGAGTCTTAGAGGGTAAGTGAGAGTTAGTGATGTAGAGAGAGGGAACAGCATGTTCAAAGGTGTGTGGACATGAGGGCTGTTCTACCAAGCACAGAGTGTGCTGGGAGCAACGAGTGCATGGTGTGGGAGTGGAGAGATGTGGCCCCAGGCCTTGAATGCGGTGCAGAGGAACTGGGATTGCATCCAGAAAGTAAGGTGTGGGGTCCCTGGGAGACCTGACTGAGGGGAATGTCAGGAGCACATCACTAGTTTAGAAAGTTCACACTGTTGGGAAATGTGCAGAATGGTTGGAATAGGAAGAGGCTGGATATACAAGTAGACTTAAAAGGTTATAATGGCAGTTCAGTGAGGGAAATATATGGGCCTGAGCTATTACAGCACGGAGAAAGAGGAGGAAATGGATTTCAGCTGTATTTAGGAGGTAGCATGCATTAGACTTAAGATCAGGTTGGCTACAGAGAAAAATAGGAGGAATGAAGTCTAAGGTACCTGCCTATTTTGAGCAACTAGATAAATGTTGGTTCCATTAATAATATTAGCTAGCATTTATTGAGTGCTTATTATGTACCTGGCATACTGCTAATTGATTTGCATTCTATTTCATCCTCATATCAATCTGCAAATGGTTATTAGCTCCATTTTATGGATGAGGAAGGTGAAACTCAGAGCAATTAGGAGACTTGCCCAGTATCTCATATGGGATAAGTGGTGGAGATGGGATTTGAACCCGGGTGTCTGACTCCCAAGCCCATGCCATCAATCACTGCATCATGCACAGGCACGTCCTGTGCTGAGGGGCCAGAGGAAGAGAAGGTTTGGAGAGGGAAGGGAGGAAATGGTTATCACAGGGTGTAAGTGTGTTCTCGTGTGAATCCAGCTGTTCTGGGTTTTGCTTGCTTGGAAATGCATGGAAGCAACAGTGCCCTTATCTGGGGGTGTTGGTGGGATGGGGGATGGGAGAGGGAGCCAAGAAGATGCCTCCTACAAGCATCCTGCTGATGTCATAATGCTTTTCTCCTTCCTCCTCTAGAGTAGCTGTTGTTAAAGATTAAGGAGCAGAATTCTTTGGGTCAGTGTTTCCAGCTTTAGTAGGAACGTCAACAGAGAAAGGGACCCAGTGTTTGAAGCTACAGGCAAGGAAGCTGAGGGTTCCAGGGAAGTAGACAGGCAGCTTACATCTCATGGTGAAGCACATTACCCCCATAAGCTTCCTGTAAATGCTGAAGCTTTTACACACACTCCCATATGACCAATAAATAAACACACTCCCATATGACCAATAAATAAACGTCAGTAGAACAGATGCAAATGAAATACAAGTGATGAGCAGCTGGTCAGTTCTTCTGGCAATTGGGACTTGAGCCAACTCCAGGATGGGTGTGAACCCTTGGGTAAGGCAGGCATGATTTCAGAGGCTCCAAGTGGACCTTTCCTTAGAATTGAGCTTTCTTACTTTTTTTCTGGAAACCTGTAATTCTACAGTTACAAATTCATCCCTCCCCTTTCAAAATGCAGCTCTTTATTATAAGAAGAAAAGGCCCCACTTAAAAGCGCGTCCCATGGCTATGTCTCCCTGAAGAAGAATCAGTGTCTTTGGTCCTGTCTTGCGAAAACATTTGTTGAGGAAAGGGCAGGGCAGGAACGGAATCCCTGCCAGCACAGAGACAGGGGAGCCTGAAAGCAGGAACAATACAACTCTAATTAGGGTCCACCATTAGCCACTTTTGAATTGGCAGTCGGTAAGCTCAGTAAATTATGGGCAAATAGAAGTTTAATTCATGAATTTGTTCATTATCCTTTGCCAAAATAGACCAGCCAGAAAAGGAAAAACACATACCTAGAGCCGTGACCTCTCCGTGTCCTTCTGCACTTGACATCCAGCACAGTTACCCCTTTGGGCAAATTTGGGCAATTTGTAAGACCTACCGTTGAGACGTCACATCTGTCAAGGAATACTGGTGTCAAATGAACATGTTATTCTAATACTTCTGCTAACTCACCTATTGGCATGTGCTCCTGGGAGGGGGGGGACGGGAGAGTGTCAGGAATGAATGGGCATTGCCCAGCAAGATGAACCAGTTGCTGTTTAATCTACCTGGAAGTAAAAATAACTGGGGAGCAGAAAATCTTATCACGCATATTGTAATTACCCTGTCTGGGGCATGAAGTTTCAAGAATGTGTGTATGTCCACTGGGCTACTGATTTCCCTATCCCTTGCCCTCAGGCACTCCCAGAAGTCTCGTTCTCTTTCCTGGAAAAAATGGCAAAGGTTTCTGCTTCAAGAATTATTAGGGTTCTCTCACCTTGTTGCTTTACTAACCACCTCCCTCACCCCCCCACCCATAAGCAAGTTGCCCTTCTCTCTCCAATCCCAGGAGCTAGCAAAAAGTCCGAATATTCTGTTGTTATTTCCAGGAACAGGGACACAGGTAATGAGCCAGATTATCAACATCAGGCCAGATCTGTCCCTTGTCCCTCTCCCTCAGTGCTTTTTAATTGGGAAAAGTGTTTTTTGTTTAAAAATCTAGTAAATATGTTACAGATTAGACATCCAACAACATCTATAAAAAGAATCACCAAAAAAATCAGTATTTCTGTTCAAAGATTACAGAAAATTAGTAAAACTCCTTTTCTACATAGTTATTTTTCTGTAAATTAAGCAGTGGTAATTAAGGCTAAAACAACCACCATGACAGTGGTACTAAAGGTTAAGCGACCTTCCCCTGCCCTTGTTTATATTTTTCTCATTTGATGAGTTTCCATTTCTTTAAAGGCCTGCAGAAATGGCTGGCAATTTTCAATCATCAAATCAAAGCCCTTTGTTGGAATCATTTCTTTGGTGCGATACAAGATATGCTGCCAGTAATTTGATCAGCTCAGTCATTTCCATAATTAGAACAAGAACACGGCTTCTAGATGTATGTGCTTATTCCAAGGTCTGAAGTCACACAAAAGGGAATGCACAAAGCCCTTATATTGTGTGGTCCTAAAATAGCAGCTGTTTTTAAAAAAATGTATGTGTGTATGTATGCATGTATTTGTAGATTTACCTCTAGCAGTTTACCCACCATCCTAGCTAGACATGTTTACAGCTCTGCTCTATGTTTGGCTTATCTGTTGATGACTAATGAAATGTAAGTCTGAGCATTTCACTTTAAGTATATTATTTCTCTGTTTAATGGGTGTGGCATGGGTATCCACTCACATGAGACTAATTCAGCACCTTCCTGGGTTCCTCAAGAGCAGAGGAAAAGTGACGCTGAAATGCTCTGAGTCTTCTCTCTTTGTATCATTTACACGCCTGTGCAGCTTTATGGATATGATCACCTTGCAGTAATGGGGTAAAAGCCTCATGGGACCCCTGAGATTGTAGGTGCCCTTTTAAAGAAGGGGAATCACACGCAGTGGGTGCAGTCATATGAGACTATTCATGGGGTAGTTTAGATAACTATGCTCCGAGGCTCAGAGAGGACTGAGAGCTCACAGCACATCCAAACGTCTTTCCCCCTTCACTGTCTTCTCGCGGCCTCCCTGCCCTCTCAACCACCCTCCACACAGTGGTTAAAGCTCCTCATGCCCTGTCGTCATCTTACTCCTTACTTTCTAGCTTGTAAAATTCAGACATCTCAGCTTACCCTTCCTGACAGCTGTCCCTGTGTTATAATAGCCGTGTTTTACATGGTCCCCTACTATGGTACCATGGGGATACGTTCCAAGACCCCCAGTGGGCGCCTGAAATGGCAGATAGTGCTGAATCCTATATATACACTATGTTTTTTTCCTATACTCACTACTGTACTGCATGGGTATACCAGACAAAGGGATGATTCATGCCTGTGGGACGGAATGGGATGAAGCAAGATTTTATCACACTACTAAGAATGGCACAAAATTTAAAACTTATGAATTATTTATTTATGGAATTTTCCATTTAATATTTTCAAACTGCTGTTGAGAGGTAACTGAAACCAAAGATAAGGGGTGACTACTGAACATACCTTTGAACCTGCTGAATTAGCAGTCTTGTCACTGCTCCGGTGACTTCTTTCTCCTAGTGGCCAACAGGAGACAACAGGAGACCCTCTAGTCTTCTGAAACAATGTAAACTCCCTTCGTCCAAGCAGTCTTTCCTGATGGATTTCATCTGGCTGTACACACCCTTCACATAATCATTTAAAGATTTCATAAGTATTAATGCAATTTGGCAGCAATATAAAAAGAACGTTTTAAGACTCTTCCATAATCCTACCACCCCAACATCACTTCTTAAACTTGTCTATGTTTACTTCCAAGTTTTACCTACCTGCATATAAACTTCTACATGGTTGTGATGTATATAACTTGTATGATTTTTTCACCTAACGTTACTTTGTAACTATTTTTCCATGTCACTGTACTTCCTTCATTTTTTGTAATGGTAGTACAGTACTCTGTGGCAGTGAGTGAAGGTAGAGAAAGACAGTAGTCAACCTATGTGTAGCCTTGGGCAAAGCACATGAACCCTTTGGAGCCTCAGTTTGTTCATCTGTGAAATTGGGACAAAATGTATGTAAAGCATATTTTATAGTACCTGACATTTGACAAACGCTGGCTGTAATTTATTTCTCATTTTGAGCCTTATGCGTTTGCTTTTATGGTTTGTTGCCTTGAAAATTTTTGTGACTGTTTGATGAGCAGTTCCCAGACAACTATTAGGCTCCTGGAGAGTTAAGACGGGAACTTATATATTTTGTATCACTTCCTAGGTCTTCTGTTAAAAGACAGTGGTGTGCCTCAATACACTTTCAATCATACAGTGCCGTTGCTGATTGCATTTTATTCTAAATAATTTCGCTCTCCAAATTGAAACCTTGTCACTAGGTTTCTATGTTCTAAAATCCTGAAGCTCAGTTGTACATTGCCAAAATAGAAGAAACGGCTTTGGCAAGATCCCTTTAATTCCTACATCATTCCTATCCCTTGTGAGCTGAGAAAGCCGAGTTCAATCGGCTTCATGTTGCCCCCACCTCAGTACCTTAACTCTAAAAAAAAAAAATATATATATATATATGTGTATATATACATATATATATGTGTGCCATCTTGGGCAAACAGCTTAGCCTTTGTCCGAAAAGAATGTGTCCACTGTCTGCTGTATCTTGCTCAGAGAATTTTAAGTTATTTATGGTGGGGTGGGATGAAGGGTGTGGAAGGTGGTCTCAATGTCACCCACAGTCCGCTTGCTACTCCGACCTGTCTGAAGGTCGCTATTAACGTGGTAGTGGGGTAGAGAAACAGAGTGCTGGCCCCTCCTTTAATTCTCCTAATTTACATATGGCTTCCTGAAAGCCAATCACCATTGTTTAGCTTGACCTCCCCCCTCCCTGAGAAAGGCACACCTGCTTAAAGCTAGCATTTTCATGACAAGTTTAAGAGGTTTAAGTTGGAGTTCTATGTTAAGGAATGACTGTGTATTCACATATTCGGATACATTCGTTTTCCTAAAGTATTAACATGTCATTTTAAAGCTAAGCATTTTTTCCTCATCTATAAAATGAGGAATAATCACTGCCCTCCATGAGTTTCATGGACCTAACAGATAATATCCGCCGAGAAGAAAAATGCTTTTAAAAACTCTAGCTGTTACTTTTGTCTCTTGCTGTTTACACGTCTTGACTAAAATTGCTACATGTTTTCCATGTTCTCAATTTTCTGTCTAGTAGTAAAATTCTTGTGCTCTGGTACATCTTGATGGCAGTTGTCCCAAAGATTCCTGCTGTGTCTTGTAAGCAGTATCAAGCTTATCAATGTTTAGTAATGTTTCTAGTAATTCTTTATTTCAGTAGGGGCTTCTGATACTTTCAGTGCAAAAAATAGTCTCTGTGCTAAATCTCCAATCAAATGAGGAAGCTCATTTCTGATGATTGCTTAATCTTCATCTTAAAAACAATCTTTCCACATTAAAAAAAAACCAAAAGGCGTTCTCCACACTAACTTGCCTGAACACATCTCCTTTGCTTTGCTCCTTTTTCCTCCTCTCTTGAAATCTGGCATGACTGCAGCCTGGGAAGCAGCATGATTTGAGATGACAAGGGTGTAGCCATCAACACACCTTCTGTAGATGCATTTCTAGCCTCGAAATGATATGAAGACAGAATGTGGCCAGTTCAGGTCTGGTTTTTCCACCTTGCTTTATAGTCTAAACTTTAGACTAATGGCACCGTTTCCCATTGTGCTGTATTTCAGGAGATTCATTTCCTTCAGGGTAGGATGTCTATCAAACCTATGTACAACTTACTCTGTAATAATAATGGGAACAGACATTTTGCTAAAGCATGTGGAACTGAGCCTCTTGTTTTTGAAAAGTAATTATGAAATCATCTTTTTTTTTATCCTAGTAGGCCAAATTTCTGATTGAAAAGAATTGAATGTTTTGTTTTGCTTCGTTTTGAATACGACTCCCACCAGGAGTTATCAAGTGGAGTTTATTCTTTGGGTACAAAAAGGATAATATCATTAGAAGAACAAGTAAGGGGGTAGAGATACGTTTTGAATATGTTGTCTAAATTACTGAACCACAAAACCCCGTAATTTTTGACATGTTTCAGCAGAGCACCTGTATGAATGAGAGCCAGCATGACATGGTGGATAAATGCACAGACTAGGTTTGAATCCTGGCTCTACTTACTGGCTGTGTGTAATCTCTCTGTGCCTCAATTTCCTTATCTGTAGAATGAGGTTGGTGATACCACAACTGCTACCTACCTCAGAGGGTTATTGTGATGATTAAATAAGTTAATTTTTATGAGGTGCTTAGAACAGTACTTTGGCATATAGTAAATGTGATTCGTCAGCTGCTACTATCACTACAGATGTAGGATCTCTTATTTATTTATTTAATTGACACAAATTTTATATATTTATGGTGTACAATACAATATTTTGGGATAGATATATATTGTATAATGGCTAAATTGAGCTAGTTAACATATATATGTGTTACCTCACATAATTACCATTTCTTTTTTGTGGTGGGAACACAAAATCGACTCTCAAGTATACAATACATTGTTATTAACTATATTCACCATGTTGTACAGTAGATCTTTCAAACTTCTTTCTCCTCTCTAACTGAAATTTTGTATGCTTTGACCAATATCTCCCTAATCTTCATCTTCCCCTTCCCCCTTCCCCCTCCCCCCTCCCCTGGTAACCAGCATTCTACTCTTCACTTCTGTGAGTTTGACTCTTTTAGATTCAATATATAAGTGAGATCATGCAGTATTTGTCTTTCTGTGCCTGGCTTATTTCTCTTAACATCATTTCCTTCAGGTTACAGGTAGGATCTTTATGTTACAATGACTGACAGATGGTTTTTCTTTAAACATGTCCCATATCCTTCCAGGAAAAGTCCTTTAAGTCTTGCCTTTTTATCTTCTGGTTTTAAATTTGTGCAAACATTTCTTCTGTTTCACTAAATGGAGACTCAGTTCCATCTGGAAGTCTCAATTCTAATCACTATCTAAGAGCCTTAACTGACAAATAACATGCTATGCTTGGAAAGTATTTTTCAAGAATCACTTGATGATTAAAATGAACTGATATACAAATTAGGGAACAAATAGGAACACTCAATAGTAAAAACATAGTATTTTCTGGATCATGATAATTATGTGTTGTAACTCTATATGTATCAGTTTATGATTCTCTCTTTTGTGATTATTTGATCATTCCTTGTCTCCATTATTAGACTTTAAACTCCATGACAATAGGGACTGTGTTTTTGACATTATTGAATTCCAGGGCCCAGTCTCTGATATGTAGTAGGCATTCAAACACAGTTGTCAAATGAATGAATCAATGCAGGGCTTGTAATAAAAATGATTATTTGAAAGGCAACATGTTTATATAATAGCCTTTTAAGAAGTTCACATGTAGTTAATAGGGTAATTCATACTCTTCATGTTACTATTAAGACAGTAGAAGGCTGGCAAAGAAACTGAGGTACAGAGAAGTTCATTAACTTAGCAGAGAGGCAGGCTTGAGGACAAGCCCCCAGTTCTTCTGAGTCCCAGTTGGGGTCTGTTTCCAGTAGAAAGAGAAAGGATTTGGAGAATCAAGAAATGGCAGCTTATTACCATCTTTAGTAATTTTCCTTTCTTCTCCACTGCAATAGTCCCACAGCTTGCATCCTATAGATGTAGAAAGAAGAAAAGAGAGAATCTTCAGATAGTTGGTTAGTGTTCTCCTTCTGGAAAGAAAGTGGATATCAGTCATGACTCAGAGTCCTGTGTCCAAGTGGCCAGGTTGTGGTGACAACTCTGAAGTTCTGATAAAATTAGAGCATGCATCTGGCCCCTGGCAGGTAGGTGTTTCGGACATCAAAGGGTTAGTATCAGCAATGACAATTTAAAATGAATGTGGGATCTTGCCGAAAAATTACCATGCAGCCAAATGGATGACTTTTTATTTAGTGCCTGAAAATATCATACATAGAGAGATAGTCTTAGCTGTCTGGAAACTATTTTGAGGAAATTAAAGTTTTGGAGCTTAATTCTATCAGTGATTCCCTTTTGATTTTATTATTATTATTATTTCCCTGTTGCCTTGCCTTCAAATAAGATCTTAAAGTTTGTTTCCTATAAAACAGCCCCCAACAAATTTGTAAGTCAGTTTCTTTGCCCAATATACTCTTTGACCTTCAGAGATTCCTCTCTGATTTTGTTCTAAGTTACATGTACATTTCATAGACATAAACATTCTTGCTTTTTGAAACTCTTAGCACATGTGGATATGATTTAGTTCTTGAAAGAAGATTCTTTGAACACCTACGTTTTACAAAATCCAAATCCCTTGGAATCTGAGAGAGGTTTTTCTGTCTCCTTAAAGTATAAACCAGAAGCATAATCAAACCAAATTTAAAAAGTCAAGTTAGATTATTAAAATAATGTTCTGTATCAATAATGTCTAATAAGAATTTAATATGAGACAATTTATAGTCATTATTATGCCAAGCACAACTATCCTCAGTTATGTCAAGGTGGAGATGCAGTTGTCTGCTGGACATGTTGGTTTCTTGTTGCATTTCGCCCTCCATGCTGGATGAAGGTTCCATAAAACCATGATTAATTGGAATGCTTGGGGAATGAAGACTTGTGTTTCATTCAATTTTTTGGTTAGCTGAAGTTTAACAAGAAAACTCTTGGCTTTAGTCTTTACTGAAAAACTTTCTAAAGTAATTTCATTTTTCTTTTTTTGGCCTCAAAAGGATAGCACAGTGAAAAAGGCTGTCTTTGGTAGTTAAGAACATTACAAGTCCCTTGGGATCATTTTCTGACTATTTAAAAGTGTTACAGAGGGAGGGTTGAGTGGTTGAAATGGATAAGGAAACTAGTTAAAAACTAGACCCCTGGGTCAAATAGTTAGTTATCTCTGGCTTTTAAAATTGGATGGTAAACTACTATTTACTAAGCACCTACTACTCTATAGACCATACACCCTTCCCTTTGGAGCCTACATTCTCGTGGAGGAGAGAGGGATGTGTTTAGAAATAATTACAGTGGAATGTAATAAGTGCTTAAGAAGGTATAAAGCAAGTGCTCTTGTAGCTCACAGCGAGAAACTACCAATGCCCTAAGAAAGCCGAAGGCCTTACCTTGGGGACGATGATGGTGTGGGTCTTGACACACTCACATGAATTAAGTGGAGAAGAGGATGAAGGCCATCCTTGTCCAAGGGAGCAGACTTTAAAAGTACTCAGAGCTGTAGTGCGTGCTACCTGTCTAGGGTCTAGGGAATGGTACGTATGTCTGTGTGTCAGGGCAGGGAGGGACAAGTGGCAGATGAGGCTGGATCAGGGGGCGAGGGCAGACTGTAAAGGAGTCCAAGTGCTATCTTGTAAGTAATGTTTAACAATGGAATAAACAATCTGATTTGTGTTTCACAAAGATTACTCTGGCAGTGGTGGGAAAGAAGCACTGGAAGGAGGAAGAGACAATTTTGATAAACTATCCAGTTAATATTTCAAAAACATCTTTTACTGTTTTACTGTCTATTTATTGACCTAAATTATAGTAATATTTTCTTTTACCTTGAAATAGGAAAACATTTCAGTTCTCTCCTCTCATTTAGGTGCTATGTTATTATCTTCATTCTAAATATTGGGAAATTGAGGCACAATGGGTGTGTGACTTCCCCAAGGTTCTGAATCAAATCCATTGAGAAACTGACTCAAAGTTTCTTCCAGAAACTGCTAGACCACACTCCCAACTATTACGGCATATTTATGATATAATTAACTTTCAGAAAGCCATATGGCTTTTGTTACAAAGACTAAAGGAATGTGCTTTTCATAACGAATGGCATATGGCCTCCGATAGCTCTTTGCTTGCATGTTTTAACAAAATGAACATGTACATAAATTAGATGCCTCAGGTCAGTTAGCAAACCGAAGTTGATTTTCTTCTGCTCTCCCTAATTACAACTGCATTTCTGACAAATATCAAGGAGATTTTTTGGCAGCCCGTGGGCATAAACATACATAGTGTGGCTCAAATGATCTTTTTCTCTGATGGCATTGCACCTTTAAAGAGTCAGCATTTGTCTCTTATTCACAGCAGAGAGTGCAGCTTGTGGAAAAAGCATTTTTGATGAAGCTACATGCTTTTGGAATGGTGGAAAATTTAATTGACTTAAATATACAATAGGCCAAAGGAAAAACTAAATGAGAATCACTGAGCTGAAAGTTGACATTTGTCTTTATCTTTGGTCACTTAAATGATTCAGGGGAGATGGATCCATGATAGATGCTCACATCCTGAGCTAATTTAACAGCAGTTAAGTTGGGGCTCACACTTAATCTCTCAGTTATTTCGAAGCCTTTCTATTTTAGGTAACATGCCTTAAAGTTCTGCCCTCTTAATTCACACTGTGCCTCATGCTATTGTTGATTTAGCAGGTTTTTTCATAGAGTCTGAGAATGAGCTTCTTGCAACTTTCACATTATCATATTACAATATTCACCACTGATTATTTGTACTCAAGGTCAATGACATTATCTCATTGGAATTCCCTGGACTCTGAATTTATAATACGATAGTCCAAAATGCTCGTCTGTGATGGAAAAATACAACACAATTACTGTAAGTCAGTTGGTTCACAAAGTGTTTGAGTTTCAAATTTAGCTACTCATCACATTGGCAAATTGCTTGCTTTTTTTTTTTTTTAAATGCTTGCACTTATATGACACTAATAAAATTTTTTGGGGTTTATTAAGTGGAAATGTATCAACTATAAAAGGAAAGTTAAAACATACATGTTTCTGAAGTAACTAAAGTAAATAAGTAAAAATACATTTTAATTAATGCTGAAATATTTAAACCCTTCTATTCAAAAAGCTTATTTTCCTAAGAACAAAAAACACATGACTTAAGATAATTTATGCATTAAGATAAACCAAGTGTTTTAAATAATCAATTAAACTTTTAGTCTCTCCTTTAATAATCTAAAATGACTCACTCAAATCCTGCTTATATTAAAAAATAGTGTTTGTTAACTTGTATTCTAATTCATATTATATTTACTATAATGTATATTCCTTTTTTGGACAAGTCATAGCTTCTCCTTTCATAAAATAATATCTTCCATTATGTTATAATTACAAACTGTGGACTCATAGGATTGGTGAATCATAGAGCTGGATGGAATAAACCTTCAGCAATCATCTTTGCCTCCAGGCCATTCCTAAATCTTGAGTTGAACAACAAGGTGAGTAAGAGATACCTTTAGCCAGAAATACAGTTTTGGCCAGACGGAACAAAAGGTAAACCTGGGAACTCTTTTCTTCTTTAGCTTTCTTTCTTTCTTTCCTTACCTGAAACTGATGTTATTAGAACAACCCCACCACAAAAGGTGATGTGTGAGACTTCTCATTTGAGAATCGGATGCTAGTATCTGTAAGACATGGGATAAGCAATGTTTGAAAATAAGAGATTCTGCCCCCACCTATGTGAACATAATTCATTACATGACTACAAAATATAAAAGCAACATATAAGTACAAAATTTGTAAACAAATTAATGCTACATACATCCGTAAAAAGCCAAAAAACAATTTGGAAGAGAAAGTAATTAGAGTAACATTTGTAAACTGACAAGTCAGTTCGAAGTCGGAATAAAATGTTGCTTTCTTAACTATCAAAATTCACTCATGTTAAGACACTCCCATCTTGCTTATGTGCTCCACAGCACTTAAAACTGGTTACACTGGAGGGTATGCTTCAAGACGCTGAGCAGTATGGGTGACTGTGTGGAGAAGTCAGGTTGAAATTTCAATCAAACTTAATCCCCTGGATGTTTATACGGTGGTCCTTCCAGGACTGAGCCAACATGGACACAAAAAGAGAAAGCAGGTTCACTGCAAATACCTTGAGTATTTGGGTAAATTTGAATTTTATATTCTAAAAAAGTTATGATATGCAAAGACATAAACAACTGGTTTCTCCAGACTTTCAAATCCTGCACCAAATTATTTTAACAAAAAAATATATCATAATTTAAATGGGGGAAATGGCCAAGACCAGCCACCACTGGCTTCAAAGGGAGATGGATCCTGTAAATAGAAGGCGTGTTTTGTTTTGCTGGGCACCGTGTTGGATCTGAATATTCTAAGGTGGTCTTAGTACTAATTTTGGAGGTTGGGCATGTGGAGGACTGCACTGAAGTTGGGACGATATAGGAAAGAAAGGATAGAGGAGGAGAAATGTTCTTGAAAGGGGAGAGAGGGAGAATAGCCAGGGAGAGGATGTGATGCTGGGAAACCACAGAGGATAAAGGCAGTGGGTGAAAATCCTGGAGGCTGGGACGTTTGAAGGATTCTTAAGAGCTAGAATGTTTAATGTTTAACGAAGTTGGTTCTGTTTCTGCAATTGTAAACTATTCCAACTCCTCAACCTTTAGTAAAGTCTGTCATAAGCACTCATTCTTTGAGGGTTCTCTTTTGTTTTTGGGTTGAAAATTATGGGAAAAGTCTCGTTCCATGTAGGGTTGAACAGGGTCAGCACAAACAGGAAGAGCCATAGGTGAGTAGCTTCAGCAGAAGCAGGCGTTTTGAGCCGAGGAAGCCCTGTGAACACACCAGCTCCTTCTTCTTCCAGCTCACCCTCTCCCTAAATGCCTAGAAATTTTGGAGAGGGTTTTGGTCTTCCATAACCCATGGGATGGACATTTGAATCAAGAAGAGAGCAGATCCCCGCTGATATTTAGGTTATATTTATACAGTCTGAAAATATAATGATTTACTAAGGGAGAAAGTAGGGATGGAAAATTTTGATCTCTGGCACTCCACTTTCTATCATAGTGCTAATTATCTGTAGCACATGGTGCTGTTGGCATTTTCTTCTACAAACATACCAGGAATTTAGTATTTATTTTGATTTTTCAGTCAAGTCTGAGCTAGTCAATTATGTGTCTGGTAAACCAAAAGATATTGCTGAAATCCATGGCAATGGTTCAGAAACAATTTTGTGCATTTGCGTTTATTGGAAAGTGTAATTGTAGCTTGCCTCTCTCTGTAGCATTCCCCATAGCACCCAGGGGAATTTGTATGTGGAAATCTTTATAGGAAGTAGCGTTGTTGTGAGAGGCTTGCAGACTGGTACCTACATGTTTGAAGATGCCCACATTTTTTGGCTTATTATCACTTATGAATAATGGCTATGGGATATAGTGAAAAAAGTATCAATAGCCTATTGCTCGAACTTCTCTTTTAAAAGGGCGAATTTCACATATGTCTGAAATGAAAATAAATCAGAGGTTTAATTTATTTATGTGAAGTTGGAGTTTTTATGTACATACCTCCCTGTATTCTGCTGCATTGGTAATGGCAAAATGTGCACATAAATGGAAGAGCGAGAGAGAGAAATAGAGACCAAAGACAAAGGGAAGCACAGATGTTTTAAGATATGGCATAGGTAGCACACTTAATTTCTTTATTTGGGAATTCTTCAATACTCTCTTTTTATCAGAAATGCCTTGCACTGCCACAGCTTGATGTTCTAATAGGGTCCTCAAAGGAAACATTTGATCGAATTACTCCCATATGACATACCTTGATATTTGAGAACCTTCCAGAAAAGACCAAAGTGTGCCAACAGAACAAGTAGCTTGACTACTTATCTACATTTAGCCACAACTATGCTATTCTCGTTATCATGGGAAAGGCTGAAGGCCAAGTTCTTGTCTGGTTTTGGGTCTGGTCTTGTCCTTACATGCTCACGTGAAGCTTCAGGGAAAGGTTTAATTTTCCCAAGATGCAGAGTCAATTGTTTAGTAGCACAGGATCATATTTCTGCTTAAAATAGATGACACAGTAGAGTTGATTCCATGGAAATCTAAAATGGCAGCCAAATATTAGATGATTTTAATCCAAACAAACATAACCCATAAAAACCTGAAGACTAGTACTAAATTTGGAAACATTATACCTTCCATTGCTTTTCAAGGTGAGTCTAAGACCATTTAGACCACAAAAAGCCACCTTCTTATAGCATTTGGAGGCTGCCTCCCTGTGTAGTTTCCAAGGCCACAAGTTTGTTCTAAAAAATCTTCTCCTGTCCTGTGTTCTCCAACCTTTATTCACTTAGGGCTCTGTGTGTGTGTGTGTGGGTGTGCGCACAAGCATGTGCACACGCTGTTTCACACTTGCCATTACTGCAATTTATCTTTCTAAATTAGGCCCACTTTTTTCAGCCTATCAGGATTTGAGAGCATTCTTATTTCTGCCAGCTTATTCTTTATTCCTACCAGACTCTTGACATTCACAAAACAGTAAGTGTACCATGTACAAATTCATCATTGACGAAAATGCTGATGAAAGCAGGGTAAAGAGAACCCTACAGTGTGGCTCTGGTGCCTGTCCTTTGGGATGACATCGGTCTGTTAATCATCACTCTGGGTTCAGTTGTTTAACCAGTTTAAAAATTACTTATTCAACAAACATTTAGTGAGTGCTCCCTGAGGCAGGCTTCATTCTGGGTGCGGGAAAGATGTATGATACCGTCCCTGACCTCAAGCTGCTCAAGGAGAGAAGTCATGAAATTAAGAGCCTCTGTGAAGTGTGACAATGCCAGACTTATACACCAGGCGAAGGACTTAAAAGCCAGCCTGCGATTTTCTGAAAAAATAAACTAGGGAGAGTAGGAAGTTTTTTGACTTTGTTCAAAATATATCTAATTTATTCTTTCAGATAAATTTTAGAAACAGTTCACTAAATTACTAGAAATGTCCTATTAGAATTTGGATTATAATTGTGTGAAACCTTTAACTTTATCAAGTCAATATTCTTATTCAGAACCATGATATGTCTTTCATTTTATTCCCATGTATTTTAAAAAGGTGATTTTTAGGATATTTTAATTTTTGTTGCTTTTGAAAATAGGACTTCTTTTTTTCATAATTTCTAAATGTTTTTTGTGGGTTTCCAAGAAAGCAATAGGTCTTTAGCATGATTATCTTGTGCTCAGCTATGTTTCTTGACTCATTGTTTCTAATGGTTTTTCAGTTGACTCAACTGAGTTTTCTAAATCAAAAATCACTGGTGTGGATAATGATCATTTAATCCCTTCTTTTCCTTTTTATTTTTTTTTAATTCTTAAAAGTGAGATTTATTAAAGTATAATTTACATGGAATAAAAGTAAAAAACTCCAAATGTATAATATGATGAGTTTTGACAAATAATACACCCATATAATCACTAGTCCAGTCAAGATAACAACGTTTCCGTCAACCCAGAAACTTGCCAGCTGCCCCTCTGCAACCAACCCTCTGCCCCCAAACCAGTTCCTGCAATCACTGATCTGTTTTCTGTCACTATAGTTTTTTTATTTTTATTTTCAGAATATTACGGGGGTAAAATTGTTTTGGTTACATGGATTGCTTTTGTACTGCTTGAGTCAAAGTGATAAGTGTGCCCGTCACCCAGATAATGTACATTGTACCCATTAGGTATGATTTCACCCATCCCCTTCTCCCCCCCTCCCACTGGCATGATTTCCATTGAGTTTCACTTCCATTTGTGTACATGAGTGCTGATCAAGAACTCAAACAAATCAGCAAGACAAAAATCAAACAACCCCATTAAAAAGTGGGCAAAAGACATGAACAGAAGCTTTTAAAAAGAAAATAGACTAATGGCCAATAAACATGAAAAAATGCTCAACGTCACTAATCATCAGAGAAATGCAAATCAAAACCACAATGAGATATCACCTAATCCCAGTAAGAATGGCTTTTATCAAAAAGTCCCAAAACAATACATGCTGGCATGGATGCAGAAAGGAACACGTATACACTGTTGATGGGACTGCAAACTAGTGCAACCTCTATGGAAAATAGCATGGAGATTCCTCAAAGAACTAAAAGTAGACCTACCATTTGATCCAACAATCCCACTACTGGGTATTTACCCAAAGGAAAAAAAGTCATTTTAAAAAAAAGACACTTGCACTAGAATTGCAGCACAATTCACAATTGCGAAGATGTGGAATCAACCCAAGTGCCCATCAGTTCATGAGTGGATTAGTAAAATGTGGTATATATACAGCGTGGAGTACTACTCAGCCATAAAAAATGAATTAATATCTTTTGCAGCAATCTGGATGGAACTGGAGACCATCCTCCTAAATGAAGTATTGCAAGAATGGAAAAACAAACACCACATGTACTCACTATTAAATTGTAACTTATCCCTTCTTTTTAAACCTGTTTGTTTGTGTATTCCATCATACTTTAGACCTTTTGGAAGATTGTAAAGTGAAACCTTTAGCTTTAGTCACATACACTTGCATTTCAAACACCCGCAGACCTGCTTCCCGGAACATAGCAGACATGGGTTTCAGTAGCACAGGAAGAATTGTGCCTGCTCACACCCCTTGGGAGTGCAACTTTCTCTCTTTTTTCAAGGTGTGCTTATTGCTTAGTGATATCACAGATGTTGTTGCCATCTTATTTGCAGGTTCCAGGTTACCTTTTTGAATATGTAAGAAACATAATTGAAAAGTTAAAAAATTATTGAAGTTAAGAATAGAAATAAGAGCGGGAAAAAAAGTGGAGTGTAAAAAAATGGAGGGACTCTTTCATGAGACCATTTTATGACAGAGGTGATTTAATTTATGAATGCTTCATCAGTGATGCATGTGAATGTTGCCAGACTTATGTAATCTTGGTCAACAGGTATTGCACATGGTTCATTTCCTATTTTACATTCTTCCCATCTATGTCCCTATTTCGTGAAATAGGAATTGCTGTAATGGCAGCAGCAGGCGTACTTAGTTTAGTTTTTCAAACATGGAAGGCGCATACACATATTTGCATTTTAGAAAAGTCACTCTGATGACATGGTAAAGGATAGATTAGAGAAAAACAGAGCTGAGCTGATAACAGAGAGACAATTATTGGAAAGAAGGAAGAAGTGGGGCAGATCCGTGGGGTCTGAGGAGTGGGATCAGGTTTTCATGACAAATTAGACGCAGGGCTGAGGAGAGGAGAAATCAAGCGCAGTTCCCACGTTTTTGAATTGGGTGACTAAGAGGACTGTGATGCCAATATCTGAGTAGGGAACGGAAGAGGAACTTGTTCCACCAAGAAGGCATCAGAGAAAAACAATGAGTTCAGTTGTGCATACTTGGGGTTTCAGATGTCTGTGTGACATCACGTAGAGATGGTAGCTGATACATGGATTTGGCACACAGGGAAAAAGGCAAATTCAACAGGATTTCTATCCAGTCTCTACTACTTTCTCTGGGGATCACGGAAATGATAAAGTTCAGGAATACAACAAGAACACAAACAGAATACAATAAATGACTTGTGTATGTGCTCATTTGAAATCCTTCTATGTAAGTTCTAGTGTTCTATAGCACTATAGGAAGACTATAGTTAATGGTAATTATATTATATAGGTTCAAATAGCTTTAAGGAGGATATTGAATGTTCCCAACACAAAGAAATGTGGTTTTTTCTTTTATTATTGTGGTAAAATATACAGAACACAAAATTTACCATGTTAACCATTTTTGTGTGTACAATTCGGTGACATTAATTACATTCACACTGTTGTGCAACAATCATTACCATCCATCTCCAGAAGTTTTTTTCTTTCTAAATTTAATTATAATTTTTAATTGACACATAATAATTGTACATATTTATGGAGAAATAGTGATGTTTCAATACACATAATGCATAGTCATTAGATCAGGGTAATCAGCATATCCATCATCTCAAACATTTGTCATTTCTTTGTGTTGGGAACATTCAATAGCCTCCTTCTAGCTATTTGAACCTATATAATATATTATTGTTAACTGTAGTTGTCCTACAGTGCTATAGAACACTAGAACTTATTCCTCCTATCTAGCTGTAAGTTTGTATCCTTTTACAAATCTCTCCCTATTCTCCCTTCTCCCTACTCTTTCCAGCCTCTAATATCCTCTGTTCTACTTATATTTCTATGAGATCAACTTTTTTTAGCTTTCTCATGTAAGTGAGAAAATGCAGTGTTTAACTTTCTGTTCCTGGCTTATTTCACTTAACATAATGTCATCTAGTTCTATCCATGTCTCTGTGAATGACAGGATTTCATTCATTTTTATGGCTGAATAATATTCCATTGTGTATATAGATCACATTTTCTTTATCCATTCATTTGTTGTTGGATGCCTAGGTTGATTCCATATCTTGGCTATTGTGAGTGGTGCTGCAGTAAACATGGGGGTGCAGATGTCTTTTTGATATACTGATTTCCTTTCCTTTGGATAAATGCCCCGTGATGGGATTCCTAAACATATGGTAGTTCTATTTGTAGTTTTTTGAGGAACCTCCATATTTTTCTCCATAGTGGCTATACTAGTTTACATTCCCACAACAAGGTATCAGAGTTCCCTTTTCTCTGCACCCTTGCTAACATTTGTTATTTTTAGTCTTTTTAATAATAGCCAGCCTAACTTGGAAGAGATGATACCTCATTGTGATTTTGATTTGTGTTTTCCTGATGATTAGTGATGCTGACAATTTTTTCATGTAATTTTTGGCTATTTGTGTGTTTTCTTTTGAGAAATGTTTGTTCAGATCATTTGCCCACTTTTTAATTGATTTTTTTTTTCTGTTGAGATGTTCAAGTTCCCTGTATATTCTGGATATTAATCTCCTATTAGATGAGTAGTTTACAAACATTTTTTGCCATTCTGTAGGTTGTCTTTCACTCTTTTGATTGTTTTCTTTGCTGTGCAGAAGCTTTTTAGTTTGATATAATCTTATTTGTTATTTTTTGCTTTGGTTGCTTGTGTTTTTGAGGTTTTATTAATAAAATCTCTTCACAGACCAATGTCCTGAGGCATTTTTCCTATGTTTTTTTCTAGTAGTTTTATAGTTTTGGATCTTACATTTAGATCTTTAATTAATTTTGAGTTGATTTTTGTATAGGATGAGAGGTGGGGGTCTAGTTTCATTCTTCCACATATGAATATACAGTTTTCTCAGCACCATTTATTCCAGTACTGTGTTGAATAGTGGTGGTGAGAGTGGGCATCCTTGCCTTGTTACACTTCCAGTTCAGTATGATGTTAACTGTGGGTTTTTCATATACATTGTTCATTGTGTTGAGGTACTTTCCTTCTATCTTAGTCTGTTTGCATTGCTATAAAGGAAATACCTGAAGCTGGGTAATTTATAAAGAGAAAAGACTTACTAGACTCATGGTTCTGTAGGTAGTATAAGAAGCATGGCACCAGGATCTGCTTCTGGTGAGGGCCTCAGGAAGCTTTCATTGAGGGTGGAAGATAAAGGGGAACAGTTGTGTCACATGGAGAGAGAAGGAGCAAGAGAGTGAGGGGAGAGGCCCCTAAACTCTTTTAAACAACCAGCTCTAACATGAACTAATAGAGTGAGAACTCATTCATTACTGTGGGAAGGGCACCAAGCCATTCATGAGGGATGTGTCCTCATGGCCCAAACACCTACCAGGCCCAAACACCTACTAGGCCCCACTTCCAACATTGGGGATCAAATTTCAATATGAGATTTGCGGGGGACAAATATCCAAACTATATCATTCCACTCCTAGTCCCCCAAATCTCATGTCCTTTGCACGTTGCGAAATACAACCATCCCTTCCCCAAAGTCTTAACTTGTTCCACCATCAACTCGAAAGTCCAAAGTCCAAAGTCTCATCTGAGACTCAAGGCAAGTTCTTTCCAGCTGTGAGCCTGTAAAATCAAAATCAAGTTATTTATTTCCAAGATACAACGGTGGTACAGGCACTGGGTAAACATACCCATTGCAAAAGAGAGAAATTGGCCAAAAGAAAGGGGCAACAGGCCCCACACAAGTCTGAGACCCAGCAGGGCAGTCATTAAATCTTAAAGCTCCAAAATAATCTTTGACTCTATGTCCTGCATCCTGGGCACACTGGTACAAAGGATGGGCTCCCAAGGCCTTGAGCAGCCCCTCTGCCGTTCTTTACTGGGCTCAGCTCATGTGGCTACTCTCATGGGTTGGTGTCAAATGCCTGTGGCTTTTCCAGGCTGAGGGTGCATGCTGCTGGTGGCTCAACCATCCTGGAGTTTAGAGGGCAGTGCCCCCTTTTCCACAGCTCCACCAGGCATTGCCCCAATGGGGACGCTGTATAGGGGCTCCGACACCACATTTCCCTTTGTCACTGACTTAGTAGAGTCTCTTTGTAGGGACTCTGCCCAAATACATTCTCTGATATCTAGATGGAAATTGCCAAGCCTCTACCATCCTTGCATTCTGCCTGCCTGCAAAGTTACCACATGGAAGCCAACAAGGCTAAGGCTTATGCCTTCTGGAGTGGCAATCCAAATCATACCTGGGGCCCTTTGAACTGAGGCTGGAGTCAGAGCTGCTGGGTTTTGGGGAGCAGTATCCTGAGGCTGCAAGGGGAAGCAGCGCCCTGGGCCCGGTCCCTGAAACCATTCTATTCTCCTAGGGCTCTGGGCCTTTTTCCCATTGTCTTGACTATTAGCACCTGGCTCCCTTATATCCGTGCTAATTTCTCTAGCAAGTAGTTGTTTCTCAGCACCCTTGGATTTTTTTCCTAAAAATGTTCTTTCCTTCTCTACCACATGGACAGGCTGTAAATTTTCCAAATATTTATGCTCTGCTTCCCTTTTAATTATAAGTTCCAACCTTAAGTCATTTCTTTGCTCCCATATCTGATTGTATTAATAGGATTTTAGAAGCAGCCATGCCATTTCTTGAATGCTATGATGCTTAGAAATTTCTACCCCAAGATACCCTAGATCTGGGTATCCACCACGTGCCCATCACTTTTAAGTTCAGCCTTTCTAAAAGTCCTTAGGCATGGGCACAATGAAGCCAAGTTCTTTGCTACCACATTATAAGAGTGATCTTTGCTCCAGTTCCCAATAAGTTTCTCATTTCCACCTGAGACCTCATCAGCCTGGCCTTTGCTGTCCGTCTTTCTGTCAGCATTTTGGTCACAACTACTTAACTACTTAACTACTCCAAGAAGTTCTAGACTTTGCTTTGTCTTCCTGTCTTCTTCTGAGCCCTCCAAACTCTTCCAACTTTTGCTTGATAACACAGTAACAAACTGCTGCCACATTTTCAGGTATCCTTATAGCAATGCCCCACTCCTAGTACCAATTCTCTGTCTTAGTCCATTTTTGTTGCTATAAAGGAAAATATCTGAGGCTGAGTAATTTATAAAGAGAAGAGGTTCACTTGGCTCACAATTCTGCAGGCTATACAAGAAGCGTAGTGCTAGGATCTGCTCTGGTGAGGGCCTCAAAAAGCTTTCATTCAGGGCAGAAGAATGAAGGGGAACAGGTGTGTCACATGGCAAGAGAAGGAGCAAGAGAGAGAGGGGAGAGGCCCCTAAACTCTTTTAAACAACCAACTCTCATGTGAACTAATAGAATGAGAACTCACTCCTTACCATGGGGAGGGCATAAAGCCATTTATGAGGGGTCCACCCCCACGACCCAAACACCTCCCACTAGGCCCCATCTCTAACACTGGGGATCAAATTTCAACCTGAGATTTGGAGGGGACAAATATCCAAACTTTATCACCTTCTATGCCTAATTTATTGAGAGTTTTTTTTTAATAATGAAGGGATGTTGAATTTTATCAAATGCTTTTTTTTGCATCTATTGAGATGATCATGTGGTTTTTTCCTCTTCATTCTGTTGATGTGATATATCACATTTATTATGTATATTGAACCATTTATGCATTTCTGGGATAAATCCCACTTGATCCTGATGTATTATCTTTTCAATGTATTATTGGATTCAGTTTGCTGGTATTTTGTTGATTTTTTTTTTTTTTTGCATCTATGTTCATCAGGGATATTGGCCTGTAATTTTCTCTTTTTGCTGTGTGCTTGTCTCACTTTGGTATCAGGGATATACCATTCTCAAAGAATGAATTAGGAAGAGTTCCCTCCAGTTCAATTTTTTGGAATGGTTTGAGAATAATCAGTATTAATTCTTCTTTAAAGGTTTGGTAGAATTCAGTGGTGAAGGCTTCTGGTCTTGGACTTTTCTTTGTTGAGAAACTTTATTACCAATTCAGTGTTGTTATTTGTTGTTGGTCTGTTCTGGTTTCCTATTTCTTCTTGGTTCAATCTTGGTAGGTTGTATATATCCAGAAATTTATCCATTTCCTCTAGGTTTTTAAATTTATTGGCATATAGTTGTTCATAGTAGTCTTTAATAATCCTTTGTATTTCTGTTGTATCTGTTGTGATGTCTCCTTTTTGTTTCCTATCTTGTTTATTTGGGTCTTTTCTCTTTTTTTCTTAGTTTAGCTAATGGTTTCTCAATTTTGTTTAGTTTTTCAAAAAACCAACTTTTGTTTTGTTGAGCTTTTGTATTTTTTTGTCTCAATTTTGTTTATTTATTGCTCTGTTCTTCCTTATTTCTTTCTTTCTACTTTTGGGTTTGGTTTGTTCTTTCTTTCTAGTTCCTTGAGATGCATTGTTAGGTTGTTTATTTGAAATCTTTCTAGTTTTTTGATGTAGGCACTTATAGCTGTAAACTTGCCCCTCAATAGTGCTTTTGTGGTGTCCCATAGGTTTTGACATGTTGTGTTTCTATTTTTGTTTGTTTCAAGAGGTTTTTACAATTTCATTCCTAATTTCTTTCTTGACCCAGTGGTCATTCAGGAGCATGTTATTTAATTTCCTTGTATTTGTATAGTTTCAAATGTTTCTCTTCTTATTGACTTCTAGTTTGATTCCACTGTGGCCTGAGAAGATACTTGGTATGATTACAGGTTTTTAAAAATGTGTTGAGACTTCTTTGGTGGCCTAATACAGAACCTATCCTAGAGAATGTTTCATGTGCTTAAGAGAAGAATATGTATTCTACAGCTGTTGGGTGACATATTCTGTGAATGTCTGTTAGGTCCATTTGGTCTATGGTGCAGTTTAAATCCCATATTTCTCTTTTGATTTTCTCTTTGGATGTGTCCAATGCTGAGAGTGGGATGGTGAAGTCCCCAATTATTATTGTGTTTGGGTCTATCTCTTCCTTTAGATATAATAATAAATATTATATATATTAATATATATTTATTAATATATCTGGGTACTCCAGTTTTAAGTGCATATATGTTTAGAATTGTTATATTCTCTTGCTGAATTGAACCCTTTATAATTTCATAGTGTCCTTTTTTCTTTAACCTCTTTTTACAGCATTTGACTTAAAGTCTGATATGTCTGATATAACTGTAGCTACTCCTGCTCACTTTTGGTTTCCATTTGTGCATAATATCTTTTTTCCATCCCTTCACTTTCAGTGTATATGTGTCTTTACACGTGAGGTGAGTTTCTTATAGGCAGAATATATATTTTTTTCTTTCTCCATTCAGCCAGTCTATATTTTAAATGGGGAATTTAATCCATTTATAGTCAAGGTTATTATTGATATGTGGATACTCACTCCTGTCATTTTATTGATTCTTTTCTGGTTGTTTTGTGCATCCTTTGTTCCTTACTTCCTGTCTTATTGTTTATGATTGTAATTTGGTGGTTTTCTGTACTTATAAGATTTGATTCCTTTCTCTTGCTCCCTTGTGTATCAGCTCTACCAGTGAGTTTTATACTCTCATGTATTTTCATGAAGGTAGATATCATTCTTTTGCTTCCAGGTGTAGGACTACATTAAGGATTTCTTGTATGGCCACTCTAGTGGCGATGAATTCCCTCAGTTTCCGGTTGTCTGGGTAAGACTTTATTTCACCTTCATTTATGTAGGATAGCTTTGCTGGGTATAATATTATTGAGTGACAGTTTTTTCTTTCAGTACTTTGAATATATTATCTCACTCTCTCCTGGCCTGTAAGATTTCTGCTGAGAAATCTGCTGTTAGTTTAGTGGAAATTCCCTTATATGTCACTTGATGCTGTTCTCTTGCTGTTTTTAGAATTCTTTCTTTGTCTTTGACTTTTGACAATTTAACTATAATTTGCCTTGGAGAGCACTTGTTTGGGTTGAATCTGTTTGGGATTTTTTGAGCTTCCTGGATCTGGATACCCATTTCTCTCTCAAGTCTTGGGAAGTTTTCAGGTATTATTTTATTAAATATGTTTTCTACACCTTTTCCATTCCCTTCTCCTTCTGGAACACCCAGAATATTTGTTCACTAATAGAATCCCATAAATCCTGTAGGCTCTCTTCATATATTTTTATTCTTTAAACATTTTTTTTGATCTGCCTGTATTGTTTAGAAGACCTGTCTTCAATTTCAGAAATCTTTCTTCTGTTTCATCTAGTATGTTTTTGAAGCTCTTGATTGTATTTTTTATTTCATTTGTTGAATTCCTCAGCTCTAATATTTGTTTAATTCTTTTTTATGATATCTATCTCTTTGTTGAATTGTTCATTCAAATCATGAATTGTTTTCCTGATTTCATTGAAATATCTATCTGTATTCTCTTGTACCTCACTGAATTTCTTTAATACTATATTATTTTGAGCTTTTTTTCCCTGGCATTTTGTATATATATGGCATTTCCTTATGATTGGAGATATAATGGAGAATTATTATATTTCTTTGGATGCATCATGTTTCCTTGCTTTTTCATGTTTGATGTGTCCCTATATTGATTTCTATGCATCTGGTGGAACAGTTGTCTCTTCCAATTTTATGGAATAGATTTCACAGGGAAAGATTTATTCATATGGATGGAACTTGGGGTGTCAATTCTGTGGGATGCATTGGCTTTCATTCTAGGTGGATTCAGTAGTATAGTTTCCATGTAGATTCTTCAGCTGTAATCCATACTAGTGAAGTTTGTGAGTATCTCAATGGCTTAAATTGAGAAAGTTTGTGGCAGTGGTGGTGTGGCTTTGCCATGAGTGGGCTTGCTGGGCTGTTTCTCAGTTCTGATGTGTGTGCGTAAATGTGGTGGGTCAGCCAACTTGGGATCTGGCTCACTGGAGTTGGGGTCACAGGGCTGTTACTTTGACTAGGGTGCAGGAGAGTGGTTATTTGGTCTTGGAACATGCTTATCAGGGGCAGCCCATGGGGCTATTTCTTAGGGCCATGACATGGGCACACAGCTGCTTGGCTAGCCTAGGGATGTATCTTCTGGGGGAAGCCTGCCATATTGTTTTCAGGCCTATGATGCAATCATCAGGCTGCTTGGCTGGCCTGGGGGCTTGTATACTGGGTGTGGCCCATGGGGCTATTTTTCTGGCCCTGAGTGTGGGCATATAGCTGCTCTGCCAGCCTGGGTGCATGTCAGCTGCTCAGTGGCTTGGGTTCCTCTCCTGATTGGGGGACGGTGAGCAGCCATTTGGCTAGCTCAAGGTGGGACTATTGAACAGTTCCTCTGGCTGGAAGTGCGGGCAGTGGGGGTTGATTTCCCTGATATGCAGGAAAAATGTCATGGCCAATCAAAGGCCCAAGCTCTGTGCAGCTGCCGCTGTGGCTTTCAGCAACCCATTTGGGCTTGGTGGAATGAAGATGGAGGCCAGTACTTGAGAGGGGCAGTGGCTACTGGCCCCCACAGAAGGGTGCACCAAAAGTGACTCTGGTCTCAAGATGACACTGTGCTGTAGCAGCTTGGCTCACAGGAAGTCAGTGGGGGTGGGAAACGCATACCTTGCTTTCCTAACCTGGAGCAATACAGCTTCATGAATTCTTGGTAGCTCTCCAAACTGGGCTCAGGGCTTGTGAGGACTGTAGGATTCTTTTGTAATAAGGACTGTAAGTGCTTGTGGTGGCAATGGGGACTTGGGCAGTTCTTCTGCTTACCTTTTCCCTGCAAGGGGAGGTCTCTTCTTACTATGAGCAGATCCAATCCAGATGGGGGAAGTGGAGCCACAGAGGTTGGGTGTCTCCACACTGCCTTTCTGGGGTTCCAGTTACCTCAGGTGTCTCTACACTCCCCTGCTGCACTGCAGCACTCTCCCTTCAACACTCTATTCAAATCATGGCTGTTAATTCATTGCTCTGGTCCTTTCTTGTGGTAGGGGGAGGAGCACCAGGTAGCTCTATTTAGCCACCTTAATGGTGTCACTCCAGAAGTTTTATTTCTCTTAATTATTAGTGATGTTGAGCATCTTTTAATGTGCTTATTGCCCATTTGTGTGTTTTATGTAACAAAATGTCTATTCAAGTCCTTTTTCCATTGTTTAAAAATCAGGTTGTTTGTTTTTTCATTTTTGGGTTGTAAAGAAAATTTTTAAACCCTAAAGAAAGGAGTCAAGTTCTAACCATTTATAGAATTCTGATTTCCATTTTTTGCAACTACTAATTTTATTCCTTTAGATAATGTCATGTAAAGCAATGAATTAAAATTTGATTAAGTGGAACTCATCTCAGGTACATTTGGCACAGATCTAATATTTCTAGCTATCTTTGCCTAGCTAGATGCTCAAGATAATATTTCCACATAATGAATCAATGCATATCTGTTTTGCCCACATTCACAACTATTTTTGTACTTGGGTTAAAGTTCTAAGAACTACTGTCAGACTCTTGTCTTGCTTACAAAAATACCAGATAAATATATACAAATGACACTGTGTTTTCCATTTTCAGGTTATATTTGGCATTAAACTTAGGACAAAAGAAGACACAAACTTTAGTCTGTGGTTTGGGTCCTCTAACCTTCATGAAAATGTTTTCTCCACCCACTGACTCATAAAGACCCCATTGCTGTATGCATGTATATATCTGTTCATAATTTGAGAATAGAAGTGAGAAAAAATGTTGATTTTTTATTTTGTGACATTTTCATGGTGGCACAGATAGTTTTATGAAACCTAGCCATGGAATTTCCCTTTTCTGAAAAGATAACACATGAGGAATTATTTTAAAAGAATAAACTATTTAACTAAGTACGCTGTGTGCTCCAAAATAAACCTGCACTCAATTGTTTGTAATTGGCTTAGCAGGGTGATTTGGGGGCAGTAAATTTTAATAGATTTCTATGATATTCAGCTATTTCTACATCAACAAAGGGAACTATATTATTTTAAAATGCCCCAAAGTATAAAGTAGTGTTTATAGAAGTAAAGTGATGCATTGTAAATGTCTTTAAATCATTTTCATATGTTATCATTTATTTATTCCCAAGTAGATTGCAAGCAACCCAAAAGAGCTGTTTTTAATCCCCTTTTATTGCAAAATATAATGGTCCATATACAGTGCTAACTAAATAAATGTTGCTGACTGATTGATCTGGCACTTGATGAAACTTTTTTATTTTCTATTCAAAAGTTGTTTTAAATTTTGAGTGGAAGAAAAAGAGGCTTTGAAATTTATAGTATTTCTGGTAGATAGCCAGTTTTAATACATTCTGAAGAATTCAAATGCAATGGGTGAGTGGACCCATGTGCTCCATGTTCTAAGCATTCAAAATTGCTCTTTGGCCATGTCCTATTCAGTTTCATTTAGCATTTAATTAATGAAATCAACATTCATCAGCCTGTGGTAGACAACTCTATTTTTTAATACATTTGCTCCTCATGTGCTACCCTTTGAGGCTTTCCAAGTGGCATCTTCCATTTTGTCCCTGTCATGGCCCTTGTTTAGAACTAGGAAAAGCTTCAGTATAAGCTTGGGAGATCACTTCTCTCATGTCTTGCAAATTGAAGAGAACCAGTTCTTCCTATACCAACAAAGTGAAATATATATTATTAATCCTCTAGAACTATACTTGACAATATGGGTAGCCATTAGCCACATGTAACTGCTCATTATATGAAATGTGGCTAAACTGAAATGAGATGTGCTATACATATAAAAGACATAAATGGATTTCAAAGAGTTAGTATCAAAAAAATTTTTTTTTGAGATATGTTCCTTCTATGCCAAGTTTGTTGAGGGTTTTTATCATGAAAGTGTGCTGGATTTTGTTGAATGCTTTAAGCCATATATGACAAACTCACAGCCAGCATCATTCTGAATGGGGAAAAGTTGAAAACATTCCCACTAAGAACTGGAACAAGACAAGGATGCCCACTGTCACCACTTCTATTCAACATAGTCCAGGAAGTCCTAGCCAGAGAAATCAGGCAAGAGAAAGAAATTAAGGGTATCCAAATTGGGAAAGAGGAGGTCAAACTATTGCTTTTTGCTGATGATATGATCTTATATTTATAAAACCCCAAAGACTCCACCAAGAGACTCCAGAACTGATAAGTAAATTCAGCAAAGTCTCAGGTTACAAAATCAATGTACACAAATCAGTAGCATTCCTATACACCAATAACAATCAAGCTGAGAGTCAAATCAAAGACTCAATACAACTCACACTAGCTACAAATAAAATAAAATACCTAGGAAAATATTTAACCAAGGAGGTGAAAGATCTCTACAAATAGAACTGCAAAACACTTAGGAAAGAAATCACTGATGACACAAACAAATGGAAAACATACCATGCTCATGGATTAGTAGAATCAACATTGTTAAAATGTCCATACTTCCCGAGTGATTTACAGATTCAATGCAATCCCTGCCAAAATACCAATGTCATATTTCAGAGATCTAGAAAAAAAATACTTCAATGCTTTTTTTTGGAACCAGAAAAGAGCCTGAATAGCCAAAGGAATCTTAAGCAAAAGGAACAAATCTGGAGGCATCACATTACCAGACTTCAAACTATATTACAAGGCTATAGTAATTAAAACAGCATGCTATTGGCACAAACATAGAGACATAGAGCAATGGAACAGAACAGAAAACCTAGACATAAAACCATCCACTACAGCCAACTGACCTTTGACAAAGCAGACAGCAATATACACTGGGGAAAGGAAGCCCTATTCAATAAACAGTGCTGGGAAAATTGGATAGCAACATGCAGAAGAATGAAACAGGGTCCATATCTCTCACCACTCACAAAAATTAATTCAAGATGGATAAAAGACTTAAATGTAAGGCATGAAACCATAAGAACTCTAGAAGAAAGTGCTGGAAAACTTCTAGATATTGGCTTTGGCAAAGAATTTATGAAGAAGATGCCAGTGGCAATTAAAGCAACAACAAAATAAATAAGGGGCACTTGGTTAGATTGAAAAGCTTCTGCACAGCCAAGGAAATAATCAACAGATCAAATAGACAATAGAATAGAATGGGAGAAAATGTTTGCAAGCTATACATCTGATAAAGGGCTAATAACCAGAATCTACAAAGAACTCAAGCAAATCAGGAAGAGAAAATCAAACAACCCCATTAAAAAGCTGGCCAAAGACATGGACAGAAGCTTTTCAAAAAAGATAGACAAATGGCCAATAAACATTTGAAAAAATGCTCAATGTCACTAATTATCAGGGAAATGCAAATTAAAACCACAATGAGGTATCAGTTTACCCCAGTCAGAATGGCTTTTATTAAAAAGTCCAAAAACAATAGATGCTGGCGTGGATGCAAAGGAAAAGGAACGCTTATACACTGTTGGTGGGACTGTGAATTAGTACAGCCTCTATGGAAAACAGTATGGAGATTTCTCAAAGAACTAAAAGTAGACCTCTCATTCTATCCAGCAATCTTACTACTGGGTATTTAACCAAAGGAAAAGAAGTCATTTTTTCAAAAAGACGCTTATACTTGAATGTTTATTGCAACACAATTCACAATTGCAAAGATGTGGAATCAACCCAAATGCCCATCAATTCATGAGTGGATTAACAAAATGTGATATATGTATAGCATGGAATACTACTCAATCATGAAGGATGACTTAATGCCTTTTGCAACAATATGGATGGAACTGGAGACCATTACCCTAAGTGAAGTATCTGAAGAATGGAAAAATGAACACCACATGTACTCACTACTAAATTGGAACTAACCGATGAGCACACATGTACATAGAGGGAAGCATAACTCCATGGAAATCAGTCGGGGCAGGGGGAAGCAATCCCTGTCAACAGTGTTGTTTTCTATGCAGAAGCAGTGCTGTGAGTCAATTAATCATACCAGACTTATTACAGGGACAAAGTCTGTATAACTGTCAGTAAGTTAAATGTCTGGGGAAATGTTGAAGAACAGCCGGGACCTCTGCCCTGCAAGATCCAAGAGATACTATAATAGATGCTCACTAATTTTAGAAGAAATGATTTTCATTTTCGTCACAGCTGTTGCCATTCCAAGGGGTTCTCATTCTGTCTGTTGAAATGAAAAGGTTCTGTTAGAGGTTTCATTCTGTCTGAGGATTTGATGACATCATTCAGAGAATTACTGGACAGTCAGGGAGTATGTTTTATGTATAGTGAATAATTGTTTAAAACTGGTTTATAAGGATAAGGATAGGATTCCAAAAGCTAACTGGGAGGTTGGTCCTTAGAGGAAAGTGCTTCATTTATGAGAACACATTCCTAAATTGAAGTGGAGAGATTGCTTTTCTGGAAAATATCCAATGTCACTGGCCACCTATATATAGGAATATGCTGAGGGCTGCAGCAAGAGTTGCTGGCTCCATAAGTGTATCTCCAACCTTCTCTTTTCCTAATCAAATTTCAAGCATTTGTGTAACTTGCTAACAATTTATATGGTTAGCTACAGTGGTGGCATTATCTTTCGAATACCACTGTTATGGTAAGTGGTGACTTAAGAAAGCCCCTCCATCTGCTGCCACAAACTTGGAAGATTTTGCATAGATTTTTGCAGGGGCCTGAGCACTGCCAATTGTCCCATAATGGACAGTGGGCCAATTTCTATCTTGCATACCAGCTTACCTCCAGGTATGTTTAGAAGCTACTTTAATGGGGCTATGATCACTGCTTATTTATTTGTTTATCATCGTCAAGTCTATGGGTAACTGTGGTTGAACTTAATTCAATTTAGCCCATATTTCAAAAAGAGCAATTGTCTACTCCCCAAAAGGCTAGATTCTTTGGCTTTCTAGACCTTTCTTCTAAAGTATATGCTAGTTCTCTTGTTGTTAACTTGAAAGAGGGGTTTCTTAGACCAACATTCATTTCCAGGGCTTTAAGTATAGCTATTTCAGTATTGTTCTCTAATGTACACTTTGTTACCTTATGGATAAAAGTGTTTAGAGAAACTCTACCTAGAATACAATCATTTGACTTGGAAATTAAAGGTTGGAGAGTTTCAAATTTGGGTCACATCAACCATGTTCTTTTGATTATGATATTAAATCATTAGTGTACCTATTTCTGCCAATAGAGTGTAAGTGCGGTAAGGAAAGGAAAGATGTATTTAAGGAATATAACATGTTGAAAAAATGTTTAAAATAAAAATTTTAATATATCATAAGGCAATAAGACTTTCATGGTATTGCAAAAGGAGAAAATTAATGGAGGGAAACCAGACTCATTACAGATTCAAAAATTCCACTTCCTAGACTTGATTATAAACCATATTGCCATCACTAAGTCCTGGCTTTCAACAAGTATAGAAAGCACAATAGCAAGTCCTATCCACTTGCCTCCATCATTAGAGATGCTTGAATTTACTTCCTGACTTTGTATGTCTTTTTTTAAAAATAAGTCTTAGAAATGATGTTCTGACTTTAGCAAAAAACCCCAAAAAACAAAAACCAACTTCACTCATACCAAGTCCTACCAACAAAAAAATACTATCCTCATTGCTTTTTTTAGCTACATGAATAAAGTAGTTTAGAAATGATTATTGGAAAACAGTGAGACTGGAAAATTTAATAAAGTAAGTTTAGTGTCAGGCAGTCTGCAAATTGGCTATGGCCTAAACTTGGACATAAATCCAGCCCATTTGGAAATCACTTTACTTGGCTACCTAAAGTACAATTTTGTGTAATTTGAATGCTTTGGCCAATATTAATCTGTAACTGCCAATATGAATTTAAATAATAGGGTTATACCAAAGTTTCAGGGGCCAAAATGTGTTATTTCACTCTCATTTTTAGTAAATTATAGAGTATTCTTTGAGCAAGCAAATAGATAAGCAATAATAGAAATACTGTAACCCACCCTATTTTGACTATGTAAATTCTACCATTTTTCTAGGTCCTTCTCAAGTTTCACAAAATTGTTTATTTATCAAAAACTTTGCTTGCCCTGAGAAGAATTTATTTATCAAATGAGCCTACTCAGTACAGAGCACACTCAGGTTTTTGGAACTCTGATTGCCTGAGCCACTTATTTTGCCTTAAATTCTTTTGTGTTGCTTTGCTTTATATTGCAATGAACCACTTCATATGTATAGGTCTTATTTTCACTCCGCTCCATGGCTAACAGATGATAAAGCTCAAGAAGATTAATGCCCAGTAGCATTTAGAGAGTTCATATTCCCTATGGTGCTGCAAAAATCATTCTAAACACATAGCCAACCCAATGATACTGAATTCCCAATATTAATTTAACAAAGATAGGGGTTTTTGTTGGTTTTGTTCTGATTTATCTTTGATGCCTATTACAGTACCTGGCATATTATAAGTGTTCAGTAAATATTTTTTAAATGAAGGAATGAATTAACCCACAGTGCTAATTTATATTAGCTAGACCTTTCTTAAAAATGCAGAGAATAGTTTATTCTGGCACTATTGTAGAGTTTTGGGAATTATTCGTTCCTTTTTAGCACACAAATTTGGTTGGGCTTTTTAGATCAATATTAGATAAATTACTGAAGAGACCGGCCAGGTTTATTTTTGCATTAGTGTAGACCTGGCCTTAGAATCCTCACACCAAAGAGCACTGCAACCAAAGAAAGAACAAGAAAACGTTCCATTGCAGGAGGCAAACAATGAGCACTGTCCCAGGCAGAGAGTTGGGAGAAAGGAGTTGGGCACTAGCTTTAATTAAAAAGAATCCTATTTTTCTTAACATGAGAATGGGAGATAATTCTCACCTTAAGTTCTATTGGGAGAAAGAAAGCTGTTTTGGATATTTTCTCTCTCTCTCTCTCTCTCTCTCTCTCATCAAGAGAGGGCCAAGGATTGGACTTGTTCACTGATTGCTGGGGCTGCCTTTTAAGCATATCTATCTATCTATCATCTTTGTTCATGCCACCCATTATATAATTATAGCTAAATTTATTGAGCTCTTACTATGTATCAGCCATTTTGACTTGACAAATGGAAAATAATTTCATTTAATCCTTAAAACAATTTGTAAAGTTGGTACTATTTTTTATCATCTCTATTTTATAGATGATGAAACTGAGGCTCAGAGCAAGTGGGATTTAAACCCGGGAGATATGACTCCACAGTGTGGTCTTTTAATGCTAGGATAAACTGCCACTCAAAAATTCTGTGATTCAGTCTCAATTTATCATTTTAGTCAATCTCCCACTTGCTTTGGTCTTCTTTTCCTCACAGCAATGAGCCAACTTGGAGTAGTGGTTTTCCCGGAACATTTAATGAAGACTGGGGGAGTTGTTTGCTTTTGCCCTTGAGAATAGAATCTGCCACCAGTGATTAACTTGAATGCTCTCCTGGAAGATGAGCTTTGACCTGGGGATACTGAAAGGGAAAGTCCACTGTGGCTATTGTTCCAGAGTGGCATAAATATCCTGCCAAAACTCTCAGTGAGCTGGACTCCGACATATCTTCTCTTTGACATTGTAGTCAGACTGCTAGGAATTGGCCAAGTAGGTTTGTGCTCAGTGGCCTTCTCCAATCTGGGCCCCTGCCGGTGAGACCCTGAGACAGTCTCAAGTTAAATTCATATATTGATTTCAGATTTACCACGTCTGGCACTGTAGTTATACTATATACATATCTTGCCCATGTTCACTGATGGGCAAGGTTGCTGTCTTGAAAGGCGATGCGTATTCATGCACACACTCTTCTATCCTGCCTCTGCCCTTATATCTCTGAGTGAGTTAAGTCAAGGTCTATTGTATAGATTCCACTTCTCTCCCCAGAGGCCTGTCTGAACATGCTGGTTCTCAGATGTTCATTTGTGATGGGAAGTAGGACACTCTATTTAGGGCTGGTAAGGTAGACCTCCAAGGCTAAGACTGAAAGTTCCTTCTTGGCACCTAAGGTCCTTGATTGATATTTAGTGGCATGGGGTTCATTGAGTGTATGATTCCTTAAGTGCAGGCCAGGAAGAGGGAGGTTTGGTAGAATAGGATTTGGATATTTTTTTTGATTCCTGGTTATCATACTACCTAAACTGCACCAAACTTATCTTACCCTCTACCAAATATTGTCAAAGTTTATAACATTATTATGGACACTTCAGGGTTAATGAAGTATAGATAGTTTCTATGTTAACACATGTTGATAAGCAATGGTGTGAGTTATGTAATCACATGAGGGTAGTTAGGCAAGCACAGACTGTAAATAAAATAGGTTTTTGGTGGATGGATTTGTACCAACAGAATTCATTTGTCATTTAGCCCAAGAGTATTTCTCCTCCCTTCCTGAAGTTCTGGTTAATAGAAATACAAAAGTTCTCTGTATAAGATGCTTTCAGGGTTGCATTGATTATGGAATGTGGTGAGGTGGAAAGAGAACAGGTCTGGGAGCCAAGAAATCTGGGTTTCTCTTATCAACTCATTTTGTGCATTGGAAACGATGGGCAGCATTCTTGACCTGCAGTGTCCCTATCTGCAAAGAGGAGGAATCAGTTATGGTTTTTACACTGCTTTCCCCATTCAGTGCTCTGTGTTCAACGTGTCCCTGTCTGAAGGGGAGCACATGTTAGACTGAAATATACTTGCTGCAAAAAAGATTGGATTTCAGAAACAAATTCTTTATCACTCCTAACATTCCCTTGTCCCTCTTTCTCCTTTTCCCCTTTAGGTAAAATGTGCATGGCATAGTGAGGAAATTATGATGCAAGAGTAAAGTCCTCAGTTTTGTGGGAACCATTTCTCACTTTCTTCCCCTGGTCAGCTAAAGGTGGGTGCCCTCGGCTTGTCACACTCGCCTCTTCCATTCTCGGCCTCCCCCTCCATTCAGGTCTCAGCGATAAGCTAGTTTATTGTCAAAAATCCCAGAAATGCCTCAGTGTAAGAAGGAACACTCTGCTTGGGTGACAATGGCTGGTCCAGAGGCCTGTTCTCCAGGGCCAAGCAGCCATGATGTACAGCATGCGTTCCTGGTGCAAGGCCCAAAGGCAACATGGAAGAAAAATGCTAAGTGTATGTTCAATTTGAGACCTAGGAATCTCTCCCGAAATAAGCGCATGTGGCTGGCCTTGAACTAGGTGTGTGCTTCCGAGGTTTGTGGGAAGCCCCTTGGTGGAAATGCTGGACATTTAAAGAGACCGAGCCCATATACCCTGACTCCTTCCTCCCTCATTTTGAGTGTAAAAATAGCCTTGAGACCTGGCAGTAATCTCAGTCGGTCCTCGCTTGTCCTTTCTCTCGTTCTATGAGCTATTGTTTATATAGAATAATTTCTTTTAAAAAAGATCCTGTAAACAGTACCTAATGAAGTTTTATTTTAAAACTACCACACAGACAAACTTAATAGGAATTTGTATCCACATTTAAATCTGGCCCAGCATATCCCGCTGCCCTCGCCTCAGCAGAGATCCCCGCCCCACCTTCTGTTATGTTAGTAGAAGAAAACTCCTGGCATGTCTTCTGGCAGTGTAGCATGCAAATACAGTTAACATTTCCAATTTTGGTAAAGTTGGAACTTCTGATTTATTTCTCAGTTAGAAACAAGCTAGCAAATCAAAACATCCAGATTTTTATTTTTCTTCATGAGGTGTTGAAATGAGAGGTATTTTTCAAATCCCCACAAAATAGACTGTTCTGTTTCCATTAGATTTTAAATTCTGAGTGGGAAGCAGTCAGGTTTTCTGGTTTGTCGAGTGTACTGTCCATGGTCATGTGATCACTCCAGTTCAAGGATAATGTTCCACATGGTGATATCAGTCAGTAATCACAAGCACGTCTGGCTCCACCCGGAAGCACGTAAGTCTTCTGGAGGTTTGGGGGAACAGCAGGACCACAGATGAAAATGCGTAAAAGTGAGAGAGCTCTTGAGATTCTCCAGATAGCCAAATATTTACCATGTGTCTTTCTGGATATGGAATTGGGCTTCTTGCAAAGTAAACAGCTCAAGGCCAAGCTTGTACTAACTTCATAGAGTGGAACATTTTCCTGGTGATGCAGTTCAGTTCAACAAAGATTTACTGAGCTACACAACACTGTTTGCTATGGAAAATACAAAAGAAGTATAGCAATTAAAGGCACGATCACAGCCCTTAAGCAAATTTTGGCTTGCTTAAGAAGACAAGATTTAATAATGGAAAGTACAATATTATAATTAATGTTGAGGTGTAGATACCTCTTAACTTTCTAACATTCTTCACATCATGGTACACATAGAAAATAATATTTAGTTAGTATATAGATAAATTTGGAAGTAATTAGGATTGATCCCTATATGGAATTTGGTTTAAAAAAATTAAACATTTTGGTAGGGCACAGAGGACCATGCCTGTAATCCCAGCACTTTGGGAGGTCAATGTGGGAGAATCGAATGTGGGAGAATGCAGGAGTATGAGACCAGCCTGGAAAACATAGTGAGACCGCATCTCTATTAAAAAAAAAATTAGCTGTATGTGGTGGCACATGCCTGTAGTCCCAGCTACTTGGGAGGCTGAGGTGGGAGGATCACTTGAGCCCAGGAGTTCGACATTGCAGTGAGCTGTGATCACATCACTGCACTCCAGCCTGGGCAACAGAATGCGACCTTGTCTCTAAAAAAAAGAAAAAAAATTAAACATTTTATATTGTATAATGATAAGGAAAATGTAACACAAAGTATGAAGGCATATATTAAATAGTGAATTTGTAAAAAATTTCCAAAAAGTTTTTTCAAATATTTTATGGAGAAACTTGAAATTGCTTTTATGAACATAATGTTTTTTATATTTATGCTTGAAATGACTACATGCAACTCCTGATCAACATTCCAATGATGGTCTTTTCAAAGTCTTGAGAACCACCATTAATGAGAAATCTTGTTCAAACATGTTTGCAATACAAAATGTAAAACAAATTTTAACATGATTGAAAAGTTTACAGTAATTGAAATTACAATGAAATTACAAATTAGTTTCAAGACTAACAGCTCTTTCTTTCCTTTTACTGACAAATGTCATGAATTGTTTTTCAAATAGTGATAAAGTTCTAGTTTGTAAAATTTACATGATTTTTTTTCTTATTAGGTAAAATTCACATAACACATAGTTAACCATTTTAAAGTGTGCAATTCAGTGACATTTCAGTACACTCACAATGTTTTGCAACCACCACCTCTCTTTAGGTTCAAAACATTTTTTATGGAGAAACTTGCAATTTCTATCCCAGAATAACACTTCATACCCATTAAACACTCAATCCCTATTCTCCTTCCACCCATCCACTAGCAACCACTAATCTGTCTCAATGGATTTACCTATTCTGGGTATTTCATATAAAGGAAATCATACAATATGTGACCTTTTGTATTTGGCTTCTTTTATCTAACATAATTTTTGAGGCTTATCCAAGTTGTAGCACCTATTAGTACTTCATTCCTTTTTATGGCCAAATAATATTCTCACCAACACTTATTTTCTGTTTTTTTTTTTTTTTTAATAGCCATCCTAGGAAGTGTGCAGTGGTGTCTCACGGTGGTTTTAATTTCTGTTTCCTTAATGACTAATGATGTTGAGCTACTTTTCATGTATTTGGTCATTTATATATCTTCTTTGGAGAAATGTCTGTTAAAATCCTTTGCCTATTTTTAAATTGGGTTGTTTGGTTTTTTTTATTGCTGAGTTGTAAGAGTTATTTATACATTCTGGATACTCTTATCAAATATATAATATGCAAATATTTCTCCCATTCTATAGATCATCTTTTCATTTTCTTGATAATATCCTTTGATGTACAAAAATTTATTTTTGTGAAGTCTAATTTATCTATTTTTTCTTCATTGCTCATACTTTTGATGTCAAATCTAAGAATCCATTGTGAAATCCAAGGTCATGAAGATTTAACATTATGCTTTATTATTAGTGGCTTTCCAGTTTTAGTGCTTATATTTAGGTCACTGACCCATGTTGAGTTAATTTTTATATATGGAGTGAGGTATGGGTCCAACTTCATTCTGTTGTATGTGTTCATCCAGTTGTCCCATCAGCATCTGTTGAAGAGACTATTCTTTCCCCATTGAATGGTCTTGACACCCTTGTCAAAAATCAATTGGCCATAGATGCTTGGGATTCTTTCTAGATTCTCAATTATTTTCCATTATTTTATATCTAACCTTATGCCAGTATCACACTGTCTTGATTACTATATAGCAAGTTTTGAAATTGGGAATTGTGCATCCTCCAACTTTGTTTTTCTTTTCAATATTGTTTTGGCTATTTAGGATGCTTAGCAATTCCATATGACTTTGGGTATTGAATTTTCATTTCAACAAAAAAGGCAATTGGAATTTTTGATATGAATTGCATTGAATCTATAGATTGCTTTGGAAAGTATTGCCATTCTAACAATATTAAGTCTTTCAGTCCATTAATACAGGATGTCTTTGCATTTATTTAGGGCTTCTTTAATTTCTTTCAGCAATGTTTTATAGTTTTCAGTATAAAAGTTTTTTACTTCCTTGATTAAATTTATTTTTAGGTAGTTTATTCTTTTTGATACTATTGTAAATGAAATTGTTTTCTTAATTTCTTTTCTGGATTGATTACTCATTGCTGGTTTTTAGAAGCAGACTGGTTTTATGTGCTGACCTTATACACTGCAATTTTGCTGAATTTATAAGCTGTAGTAGTTTTTTTTAATGGATCTTTGGGATATTCTATATATAGAAACACACCATCTGCAAAAAGAAATGGTTTTATTTCTTCCTTTCCAGTTTGGATGCTGTTTATTTATTTTTCTTGCCTACTTGCTCTGGCAAGGGCTTCTAGTACAACGTTGAACAGCAGTGGTGAAAGCTAAGATCCTTTGCTTGTTCCTGATCTTTTGGGAAAAGCTTTCAGTCTTTCACCATTAAGTCTGATGTTAGTTGTTGGTTGTCTATAAATGTTGAGGTTTTCATCATGTTGAGGAAGTTCCACTCTATATCTCATTTGCTGAATCTATAAATGTAATTCACCACATAAACGGAAGTAAAAACAAAGATCATGTGATCCTCCCAATAGCTGCAGAAAAAGCATTAGACAAAATTCAGCAGCCCTTTATGATAAGAACACTTAACAAAATAGGCATAGATGGAACTTACCTCAAAATGAAAAAAACCATATACGATAAACCCACAGCCAACATCATAGTGAACGGGGAAAAATTGAAAGCATTTCTGCTTAGAACTGGAACCAGACAAGGTTGCCCTCTATCACCATTCCTATTCAACATAGTGCTGGAAGTCCTAGCCAGAGCAATCAGACAAGAAAAGGAAATTAAGGGTATCCAAATGGGGGCAGAATAGGTCAAACTATCGCTCTTTGCTGACAATATGATCTTATATCTAGAAAACCTGAAAGATTTTGCCAAGAGACTACTGGAATTAATAAATAAGTTCAGCAAAGTCTCAGGTTACAAAATCAATGTACGCAAATCAGTAGCATTCATATACACCAACAACAGTCAAACTGAGAATGAAATCAAAGACTCAGTACCTTTCACAATAGCAACAAAGAAAGTAAAATACCTAGGAATATATTTAACCAAGGAGGTGAAAGTCCTCTTCTATAGGTAGAACTACGAAACAGTAAGGAAGGAAATAGCACAAGATGTAAACAGATGGAAAACCATACCATGCTCATGGATTGGCAAAAACATGATGTTAAAATGTCTATACTACCCAAAGTGATCTACAGATTCAATGCAATCCCTATTAAAATACCAACATCATTTTTCACAGATCTAGAAAAAATAATTCTATCCTTCATATGGAACCAAAGAAGATCCCTTATAGCTAAAGCAACCTTAACCAAAAAGAACAAATTGGGAGGCATCAATTTACCAGATGTCAAGCTATACTACAAGGCTATAGTAACCAAAACAGCATAGTACTGGCACAAGAACAGACACATAGACCAGTGGAACAGAACTGAGAACCCAGATATAAAAGCATACTCGTATTGCCATCTGATCTTTTACAAAGCAGACAAACACATACACTGGGGAAAAGAATCCCTAGTCGATAAATGGTGCTGGGAAAATTGAATAGCCACATGGAGAAGATTGAAACAGGACCCGCACCTCTCACCTCTCACAAAAGTCAACACATCATGGATAACAGACTTAAACCTAAGGCATGAAACCATAAGAATTCTAGAAGAAAATGTTGGAAAAATTCTTATAGACATTGGCCCAGGCAAAGAATTTATGAAGAAGATGCCAAAAGCAATCACAGCATCAACAAAAATAAATAAATGACACCTGATCAAATTAAAAAGCTTCTGCACAGCTAAAGGAACTATCACCAGAGTGAACAGACAACCTACAGAATGGGAGAAAATATTTGCATGCTACATATCTGATAAAGGGCCGATAACTAGAATCAATATAGAACTCAAGAAAATCAGCAGTAAAAAATCAAACAAGCCCATTAAAAAGTGGTCAAAGGACATGAACAGAAACTTTTCAAAAGAAGATAGACTAAAGGCCAAGAAACATCTGAAAAAATACTCAACATCTCTAATCATCAGGGAAATGCAAATCAAAAACACAATGAGATATCACTTAACTCCAGTGAGAATGGCTTTTATCAAAAAATCCCAAAATAACAAATGTTGGCATGGATGCAGTGAGATAGGAACACTCATACACTGCTGGTGGGACTGCAAAATAGTAGAAACTCTATGGAAGGTAACATGGAGATACCTCAAAGAACTCAAAATAGAACTACCATTTGATCCAGCAATCCTACTACTGGACATCTACCCAAAGGAAAAAAAGACATTCTATTATAAAGACATCTGCACCCGAATATTCATAGCAGCACAATTCACATTTGCAAAGATGTGGAAACAACCGAAGTGCCCATCAATACTTGAATGGATTAATAAAATGTGGTATATGTATACCATGGAGTACTACTCAGCCACAAACATCAATGGTGAACTAACACCTCTTGTATTATCCTGGATGGAGCTGGAGCCCATTCTCCTAAGTGAAGTATCACAAGAATGGAAAAACAAGCCTACATATACTCACCATCAAATTGGTACCAATTGATCAACACTTATGTGCACATATGGAAGTAACATTCACTGGGTGTTGGGTAGTTGGGAGAGGGAAGGAGGGGATGGGTATATTCACACCTAATGGGTGTGGTGCGCACTGTCTGGGGCAGGGGCATGCTTATAGCTCTGACTTGGGTGGTACAAAGGCAATATATGTAACCTAAATGTTTGTACCCCCATGATATTCTGAAATAAAAAAAAAAGAAATGATATTGAAATTTGTCAAATGCTTTTTCTTTAGAAATGAGAAGATCATGTATTTTTTACTTTTGTTCAATTAATGTGGTGTATTAAATTGATTGTTTTCTTATGTTGAACTACCCCTTGCATTTCTCAGTTAAATCTCACTTGATCACTCTTAATGTGCCACTGGCTTCAGTTTGGTATAATTTTGTTGATGATTTTTGCATCGACACTTACAAGGGATATTGACCTATTGACCTATAGTTTTCTTTTCTTGTGGTATTTTTGTCTAGCTTTGGTATCAGGGTAATGCTGATCTCATAGAATGTGTTAGAAAGTATTCCTTTTTATGTTTTTTGGAAGAGTTGAGTAGGATTGGTATTAATTTTTCTTTTTTTTAAATTTATTTTTAAATTTTGTGGGGGTACAAACACTTTGGTTACATGTATTGCCTATGCACTGCCCAAGTCAGAGCTACAATCATGCCCATGCCCCAGACAGTGCACCCCGCTCTCATTAGGTGTGAGTTTACCCATCCCTTCCATCCCCCTCCTACCTTCGCAACCCCCAATGAATATTATTTCCATGTGTGCACGTAAGTATTGATCAGTTAGTACCAATTTGATGGTGAGTACCAGTGGTGCTTATTTTTTCATTCTCGTGATACTTTGCTTTGAAGAATGGGCTCTAGCTCCATCCAGGATAATACCAGAGGAATTAGTTCACCATAGTTTTTTATGGATGAGTAGTACTCCTTAATATACATATACCACATTTTATTAATCCACTCACGTATTGATGGGCACTTGGGTTGTTTCCACATATTTGCAATTGTGAATTGTGCTGCTATAAACATTCGAGTGCAGATGTCTTTATTGTAGAATGTCTTTTTTTCCTTTGGGTAAATACTCAGTAGTGGGGTTGCTGGATTAAATGGTAGTTCCACTTTTAGTTCTTTGAGGTATCTCTATGTTACTTTCCATAGAGGTTGTACTAATTTGCGGTCCCACCAGCAGTGTATGATTGTTCCTATCTCTCCACATCCCACCAATCTTTGTTTTTTTGGGACTTTTTGATATAAGCCAATCTCATTGGAGTTAGGTGATATCTAGATTTTAAGGTTCTCACCACAAAAAATGGTAACTGTGTGAGGTAATGAATATATTAATTAGCTTGACTCAGCCATTCCATGATGTATACATATTTCAAAATATCATATTATACACCATCATTGTGGTTTTGATTTGCATTTCCCTGATGATTAGAGATGTTGAACAATTTTTTATGTTTGCTGGCCTTTATTCTGTCTTCTTTTGAAAAGTTTCTGTTCATGTCCTTTGCCACTTTTTACTGGGGTTGTTTGATTTTTTTCTTGTTGATTTCCTAAGTTCTGTATAGATTCTGGTTATCAGGCCTTTATCAAATGTGTAGCATGCAAATATTTTCTCCCATTCTGTAGGTTGTCTGTTCACTCTAGTGATAATTTCCGTGGCTGTGCAGCAACTTTTTAATTTGATCAGGTGCCATTTATTTACTTTTGTTGCTGCTGTGACTGCTTTGGGGGTCTTCTTCATAAATTCTTTGCGTAGGCTAAGGTCTATAAGAGTTTTTTCATCATTTTCTTCTAGTATCCTATGGTTTCATGTCTTAGGTTTAAGTCTATTATCCACCATGAGTTGATTTTTGTGAGAGGTGAGAGGTGTGGATCTAGTTTCAGTCTTCTCCATGTGGCCATCCAGTTTTCCCAGCACCATTTATTGAATAGGGATTCTTTTCCCCAGTGTATGTTTTTTTCTACTTTGTCAAAGATAAGATGACAATTGACGGTGATTTTATATCTGGAGTTTAATTTTTCTTTAAATGTTTTGTAGAATTCATCAGCGAAGCTATTTGATCTCAGAATTTTCTTTGTTTGAAGGTTATCTTTACATTTCTTAAATTTTTAAAAAGTTGACAAATAAAAATTGTATATAATTATGGTGTATAATATGATATTTTGAAATATGTATACATCATGGAATGGCTGAGTCAAGCTAATTAATATATTCATTACCTCACACAGTTACCATTTTTTGTGGTGAGAACCTTAAAATCTATTCAGCAATTTTCAAGTATACAATACACTGTTATTAACTATAGTCACCGTGTTGTACAATATATCTCTTGAACTTATTCCTCCTGTCTAACTGAAATTTTGTATCCTTTGACTAATATCTCCCCAATCCTCTCTCCCCCCAGCCCCTGGTAACCACAGTTCTACTCTTTGCTCCTGCAAGTTTGACTTTTTAATATTCTACTTACAAATGAGATCATGCAATTTTTCTATGCCTGGCTTTTTTCACTTAACGTAATGTTTTCCAGGTTCATTAATGTTTTGGCAAATGACAGTATTTCCTTTATTTAAAAGGCCGAATACATTTCATTGTGTATGTATACCACATTTTAAAAATTCATTCATGTGTTAATGGACACTTAGGTTGATTTCATATCTTGGCTATTTTGAATAATGCTGCCATCAACGTGGGAGTGCAGATATCTCATCAACATATTGGTTTTGTTCACTTTGGATATATACCCAACAGTGGGATTGGTGGATCATTCTACTTTTAATTTTCTGAGAAACCTCCTTATTGTTTCTGTAATGGCTATATTAACTTACATTTCCATCAACAGTGTGCAAGGGTTGCCTTTTCTCCATATTCTTGCCGACACTTGTTATCTTTTGTCTTTTTAAAAAAATAATTGACATTCTAATGAGTGTGAGGTGACATCTCATTGTGGTTTTTGATTTGCATTTCCCTGATGATTAGGGACGTTAAGCATTTTTTCATATACCTCTTGGCCATTTGTATGTATGTCTTCTTTTGGGAAATGTCTATTTAGGTCCCTTGCCCATTCTAAATTCAGGTTATTTCTTTTCTTACTGTTGAGTTGAGTTCTTTATATACTTGGCTGTTAACTCTTTGTCAGATATATGGCTTACAAATATTTTGTCTCATTCCATAGGTTGTCTTTTCACTCTATTGATTGTTTCCTTTGTTTTGTAGAAGGTTTTTAGTTTGATGTAATCCCATTTGTCTGTTTCCACTTTTGGTGCCTGTGCTTTTGGGGTCATATCAAAAAAAACATTGCCTAGACCAATGTAATGGAGCCTTTTCCCTAGGGAGGTTTTTGATCACTGAAATAGTCTCTTTGCTTGTTATGGGTCTATTGAGATTTTCTGTTTCTTCTTGAGTCAGATTTGGTAATTACTATCTTTCTAGGAATTTGTTCATTTCTCCTAGATTATCCAATTTGTTTCTGTACAGTTGTTCACAGTATTCGCTCACAATCTTTTCAATTTCTGTCAGATCAGTAGTAAAGTACCTAGTTTCATTTCTGATTTTAGTTATTTGAGTCTTTTCTTTTTTCCTTAGTCAGCCTAGCTAGAAGTTTTTCCTTCTTTCAGCACTTTAAATATATCACCCCATTGATTTCTGCCCTCAATGGTTTCTGATGAGAAATCAGTTGTTAATCACATTGAGGATTCCTTGTACATGACAAGGCACTTCTCTCATGCTGTTTTTAAGATTTTTCCTTTGTCTATCAACAGTTCAATTATAATATATTTCAGTGTGGATCTCTTTGAGTTCAATCTACTTAGAGTTTGTTTAGCTTCTTGGAAGTGTAGATTCATGTTTTCCATCAAATTTGGGAAGTTTTTCTACCATTATTTCTTCAAATAACCTATCTGCATTTCTCTCTGTCTCTCTCTCTTTCCTCCCTTTGAGACTCCCGTAATGTGTATGTTAGTCTCCTTGATAGTATACCACAGATCCTTTATGCTTTCTTTACTTTTGTTCATTATTTTTTCTTACTGCTTCTCAAATTGGGCACTTTCAATTACTCTGCCTTTAAGTTCATTGATCTTTCTTCTGCCTGTTCAAATCTGCTGTTGATCCCCTCTAGTGAATTTTTCACTTGGGCTCTTGTACTTTTTGGCTCCAGAATTTCTATTTGGTTGTTTTTATAATTTCTATCTCTTTATTGTTACTCCCTGCTTGTTCACACACCACTTTCCTGATTTTCTGTAGTTCTTTTTCCCTGGTTTACTCAGCTCTTTGATTATGTTTGAGACAGTTAATGTTTTTGTCTACTATGTCCAATGTCTGTGCTTGCTCAGGAACGGTTTCTGTCAAGTTCTTTTCTTTTTCTCTGAATGGGCCATACTTTCCTGTTTCTTTGTATGCTTTGTGATTTTTTTAAAATTGAGAACTGGACATTTTGACTATTGTAACATGGTAACTCTGGAAATCAAATTCTCTTGTCTCCCCAGGGACTGATGTTATTGCTTGGTGAGGGCTTCTGCTGTCATTTGTTTAGAGATTTTTCCAAACAATTTTTTCAGATATTATATTCCTTGTCATATGTGGCCACTGAATTCTTTGTTCCATTATCTCTGTGGTCAGCCAGTAATTGACAGAAACTTCCTTAAATGCCTAGATCCAGTAAGAAAAGGAAAAAGCAAAAAACTGTGTTCTGTTTATTTAAATTATTTTGATAGGAGGAGCTTAAAGGTGGATTACTAGGGTATCTAGCACTCACCTCCTCCACAAAGAAGAACCAAAATAGCAAGTAAATAGTCAAACCTTGAATAGAACATCTAAGAGAGAATGCTGAAATTCAACAGAGAATTAGCAGGAAACACCCAAGGCATGAAAGGGAAGGAAGCAAGGCATGCAGCTCAGTCAGTATCAGGTAGGATCCCAGTGAGACTCCTCAGTGTGGGGAAAGAGTAAGTGGGATATCCCTAGCAGTCCAAATTTTCACAAGCTCCTGCAACCTTATCCATGGGCGGACCCCTCGACCTTTGCATGCCCTGAGGCAAGCATAGGGAGCTGGGTGGAGACCATATGATGGCATTGCTTATGCTGGGTCCCACCTCCCCACCAAGTCCTAAGCAGCTGCAGTATGGAACTACTTTGAGAGCTCAGCCCCAACCAGACTGCATCCTGCCCTGGGGCCCAACAGCCCCTGCATTGTCACATACCTACAGCCCCACCGACATCCCCCCATGTCCACCTGGTGGGCTGCAGCAATGCAATGCTGGTTGGACCCAGTGGAGTGACAAGGTCCTCAGTGCTCTAGAACACACAGTGTCCTGCACCCCAGGAAACAGGCAACACAATACACTGGGGAGGCTGCCTTACAGGACAAATGGAGCCAAAGCACATGCTATCCAGGCTGAGGTCTTTCTACCTGGGGCTGCTTCCACTAACAGCAACTTAGCCTCCACCTGCAGCAAGCTTGCAGCACTCTTTCATGTGCCCTGAGGACAGGCTTTCCAGCTGATAGCTACTGCTGCTGCTGTTGCCAGGGGCCAAAATACATCACTGGCAATGACCCTCCCCCCACCAAGTAGCAGGGACATTGGCAACTTGCACATACCCTGAGAACTGGCTTTCCCTGCTGCTGCTGCCCCCACTATGGCCACAGCTGCTGGGGGCTGAAGCACATGCTACTTAAAGCCTGAGAGCTGCCTGCCTGTGGCTGCTGCAATGACAGCAACTTTGCCTCTCCTCCAGCAGCAGGGCCACAGCACACTTGCATGGGCCCTGAGAATGGGCTTTCCCCACTTACCACAGCTGTTGTTGCCATCTGAGCACTCTACTGGGGATCCTGGGGATCACCCCACCCTGCCCACCACAACCTGTGCCCACATATACCACTGAGGGACCTAGGATAGGTCTGCCCAGTCTGGCACCTCCCACCCTAGTCACTGCAGATGCTACCCAGGGACCTGGGTATCTTCCCACAGATGCACTACTGGCATGTGTGCACTCCTTCTGGGGGCCTCAGGACAGGCCCACCCAGGCTTCCACTACCATCACAGCTGGCACACACCCACCTGGGGGCATGAGGACTTACCCACTTAGCCTGTCACAACCCCTGCTGACATATGCCACCTGGGAGCCCAATGCTTGTCCCACCACTGCTATGGCCATCACTCACACCATACAAACTGCCCAGGTGTCCAAGGACCCACCCACCTTTTAAGCCCACTGCTGCCACTTCCAGCACCTGAGGAAGCCACATGGAGGCCCAAGAATTGGCCCACTTGGACCCACTAATACTGGTGCTCACTTATACTGCCTAGGGGCCCAAGGAAAGGTACACTTGGTTCACTGCTGCTGGGGTTCAAGGATCTGGCCCACCTGGCATCTCTGTCCCCAGCAAAACCTCACCACAGCTTCCACTAGCAGCCACAGTCTAAGCTACTGAACAAATCGGAGATACCACTGACACTGTCTATATCTAAAGAAATTATATGGAGACTACACTACTGCACATATGCAGAATCAAAGCCAAAGTGTCCTACCCAATGAACACCATAGATACCTCTTCAGGAAAAATTCTTCCCCTACAAAAGCCAATCCAAAAAATTGAATGAAGCAACTTTTACACCACATATGCAGATGTCAATGTAAGAACACAAGAAATATGAAAAAGTAAGGAAATATGACACTTTCGAAGGAGCACAATAATGGTCCAGCAAGAGATTCTAATTAAAAAAAACTATAAAATGCCAGAGAAAGAATTCAAAATATTAATATTAAAGAAGGCCTGTGAGATACAAGAGAACACAGATAAACAGTTCAAAGAAAACAGAAAAATAATTCAGGATATAAATAAGAAATTCACAAAAGAAATATATATCATAAAAAAACAGAAACTCTGGAACTAAAGAAGTCAATGAATGAAATAAAAAATTCATTCAAGAGCTTCAACAATACAGTAGATTAAGCAGAAGAAAGAGTTTCAGAACCTGAAGACAGGTCTTTTGAAATAATGCTGTCAGATAAGAGGGGTGGGGAAAGAAGAAGAAGAAGAAGAAAGAATTTAAAAGAAAGAGCAAAGCCTATGTGACATATGGGACCTTATAAAGCAATCAAATTTTCAAATCTTAGGTGTTCCAGAAGGTGAAGAGGAGCTCAAATGCATGGAAAACCTGTTTAACAAAATAATAGCTAAAAACTTCCCAAGTCTAGCAAGAGTTTTAGACATCCAGATACAGGAAGCTCAGAGATTGCCAAATTGATACAGCCCAAGAAGATTTTCTCCACATCACATTATAGTCAAATTGTGAAAAGTCAAAGACAAAGAGAGAATTCTAAAAACAGCAAGAGAAAAGTCACTAGTCATTATAAGGGACAGCAGATTTCTCAGTAGAAACCTTACAGGCCAGGAAAGAATGGGATGATATATTCAAAGTGCTGAAAGAAAAAAACTTTCAGTCAAGAATTCTATACCCAGCAAAACTATCCTTCATAAATGAAAGAGAAATAAATTCTTTCCCAGATAGGCAAAAAATGAAGGAATTCATCACCACTACACTGGCCCTAGAAGAAATGCTTAAAGGATTTTTACACTCAAAGTCAAAGAATGATATCTATTATTGTGAAAACAAACAAATGTATAAAACTCATTGGTAAAGCAAACACACAAATAAGGCAGAGAAAGAAAGTGTAAGTTATCACTACAGAAAACCACCAAAAGGCAATGATAAACAATAAGAGAGAAAGAAAGGAACAAAGGACATACAAAACAACCAAGAAATAATTAACAAAATCACAGGGATAAGCCCTCACATATCAATTATAACCTTGAATGTAAACAGATTAAATTTTCCACTTAAAAGATTTAGACTGAATGGATTTTTACAAATGACTTAACTATATGCTGCCTACAAGAAAATCACTTCACCTGTAAAGATACATATAGGCTGAAAGTAAAGGGATAGAAAAAGATATACCCTGCAAATGGAAACCAAAAGCAAGCAGGAGTAGCTATTCTTATATCAGACAAAACAAACTTTAAGTCAAAAACAGTAAAAAGAGACAAAGAAGGTCATTATATAATATAATGATAAAGAAATCAATTCTGTAGAAGGATATAACAATTTTGAATATATATGTACCCAACACCAGAACATCCACATATGTAAAACAAATATTATTAGATCTAAAGGGAGGGATAGACTCCAATACAATAATAGTTGGGGACTTCAACACTCCACTGTCAGCATTAGACAGATTAAGACAGAAAATCAACAAAGAAACATTGAATTTAAACTACATTTTAGACCAAATGGACCTAACGGACATTTACAGACCATTTTATCCAACATCTATAATATATACATTAGCACATGAAACATTCTCTAGGATAGACCATATATTAGGCCACCAAACAAGTCTTAAGAAATTTAAAAAAATTGAAATCATACCAAGTATCTTCTCAGACCACAATGAAATAAAACTAGAAATCAATAATAAAAGGAACTTTGGAAACTGTACAAATACATGGAAATTAAACAACATGCTCCAGATTAGCAATAGGGTCAATGGTGAAATTAAGAAAATAATCAAAAAATTTCTAGAAACAAATGAAAATGGAAACACAACATACTAAAATCTTTGTGATACACTAAAAGTAGTGCTAAGAGGGAATTTTATAGCAATAAACACCTACATCAGAAAGCTAGAAAGATTTTAATAAACAATCTAATTATACACATGAAGGAACTAGAACAGTAAGAGCAAAGCTAATTCAAAATGACTAAAAGGAAGGAAATAATAAAGATCAGAGCAGAATTAAACAAAATAGAGTAAAAAATGTGAAGGATTAATGAAACAAAAGTTGGTTTCAAAAAATATAAACAAAATCAATAAACCACTAGCTACACTAACTAAGAAAAAAAGAGAAGACCCAAAGAAACAAAATCAGAAATGAAAAAGGAGACATTACAACTGACACCACAGAAATACAAAAGGTCATCAAAGACTATTATGAACAACTATACACTAACAAACTGGAAAACCTAGAGGAAATAGATGAATTCCTGGACACATACAACCTACCAAGACTGAATTAGGAAGAAATAGAAAACCTGAACAAGAACAATAATGAGCAATGAGTTTGAATCAATAATAATAAAAAAAAATCTCTCAACAAAAAAAGCCCAGGACTGGATGTCTTTACTGATAAATTCTACTGAACTTTTAAAGAAGAGCTAACACCAATTCTCCCCAAACTATTCCAAACAATTGAAGAAGAAGGAATTCTTCTTAACTCATTCCAGGAGGCCAGCGTTACCCTGATATCAAAACCAGAAAGGATACCACAATAAAAGAAAACTACAGAATAACCCTGATGAACACACACAAAAATCCTCAGCAAAATACTAGGAAACCAAACTCAACAACACATCAAAAAGATAATAACACCACGATCAGGTGGTATTTATCCGAGGGATTTATCTCATATGGTTCAATATATGCAAGTTGGTGAACATGATACGTTACATCAACAGAATGAAGAGCAAAAACCATATGACCATCTCCATAGACCCAGAAAAAACATTAGTTAAAATTCCATATCCTTTCATGATAAAAATTCTCAACAAAGTAGGCATAGAAGGAAGATACTTCAACATAAAAAGGTCATATATGACAATCCCACAGCTAACATCATACTGAATGGGGAAAAACTGAAAGCCTTTCCTCCAAGAACTGGAACAAAACAAGGATGCTCACTTTCACCACTCCTATTCAACATAGTACTGGACCTCATAGCCAGAGCACTCAGGCAAGAGAAAGAAATAAAAGTCATCCAAATTGGAAAAGAGGAACTTAACTTGTCCCTCTTTGCAGAGGACATGATCTTTTATTTAGAAAAACCTAGAGATTCCACCAAAAAAACTCTAAAACACTGTTGATGGGAATGTAAATTAGTACAGCTTTTATGGAAAACAGTATGGAGATGTCTCAAAAACTAAAAATAGAACTACCATACAATCTAGCAATCCCATTACTGGCTATTTATCCAAAGGAAAGGAAATCAGTATGTCAAAGAGATACCTGAACCCCTATGTTTATTGCAACACTATTCACAATAGCAAAGATACGGAATCAACTTATGTGTCCATCAGTGGATGAATGGATTAAGAACATGTGGTGTATATACACAATCGAATGCTATTCAACCACAAAAAAGAATGGAATCCTATCATTTGCAGCAACATGGATGGAACTGGAGGTCATTATGTTAAGTGAAATAAGTCAGAGACAGAAAGACAAATAATGCATGTTCTCACCCATAAATGGGAACTAAAAAAATTGATCTCGTGAGGTAGAGAGAATGATAGTTACCAGAGGCTCAGAAGGGTATGTGTGTGGGGCGGGTGGGAGGATGAAGAGAGGTTGGTTAATGGGTACAAACATACAATTAGGTAGAGGGAATACATTCAAATGTTTGATAGCAGAGTAGGGTGACAATGGTTAACAACATTGTATTGTATATTTCAAAGTAGCTACAAGAGAGGACTTGAAATGTTCCCAACACATAGAAATGATAAATACTCAAGGTGATGGTCACCTTAAATACCTTGACTTGATCGTTACACATTCTATGCATGTAATAAAATATCACTTCTACCCCATAAAAATGCACAAATATTATGTATCAACAACAAATTTTAAAAATTTCTTTTAACAGGTGCCATTCAAGAAGCCAGCTTCAGTCCATGAAGATTGAAACAATGGTCACACTCTTGTTTGTCCCTTAGTGCACCACAGACAGATTGAAACACACAACTGGCTATATTTGGAGGTACCAGCAAGCTGGACCAGGAAAGTGGGCCACAGTGCCCCTGACTACCTGCTATAGCACGGGGGAATGGGAGGTGGAAGTTGCTATGCAGACTACCAAAATTCACTGAAACTTACTAGCTCTCCCTTGGATGCTATAAGTGATTGACTGAACTCCAAAGTTCCAAAATAGTTGATTCTGATGGCTCTTGCGGACTCAATAATTACTCCAGGGGAAGTACTGATTACTGGAGCTTCCTACTCTGCCATCTTCTGTGGTGTCACTTGTCACATGATGTATTTTATATCAATCCTTTGCAGCTGGGTTGGTTACTATTTAAAAGGTAACATCACCTTTAAATGGACAAAGTATCCAAAATAGGTGAAGATGGAAATCTGAGTTTGCTGCTTGGAGCTAAGCTTGCTAGGAACTCCTATATGGCCTTTTCAATTTCCCACCCCCACCCCTACCACCAGCCTAACCTTGGACTACCTTTTGCAACATTGGGCTCGAGGTCTCTCAGCCGTGATGGGTGGTGGCTGCCCCACAGCTAGCTGCTGACACAGATGACCTGGTAGTAGAGAACCCTCTTCACTGTGCTCAGCATGTTGGGTAGAGCAGCAAGTATTAGAAACAAGTCATCCTGTTGTCTCTTGTGGGAACCAAGGTGCCTGAGTGCAGCTGCTCATGGCCAGAGGGGGCGAGCCTGGCCGACTTTGGCTATCTCAGTTGCTTCAAGCTCTCCCTTGCTACCCCAAATGCTGAAGGGATTTATTACAACCAATAGAATCTATTCTTAGGCCACCAGTGCACCTAGAATAATGTTTGGGAAGTTCTGAGTTAGACTATAAATGCTATAAAGCAGCAGTCCCCAAACTTTTTGGCACCAGGGACCAGTTTCATGGAAGACAGTTTTTCCACAGATGAGGGGTGGGCCTGAGCTCTGCGGCCTGGTCCCTAACAGGCGGCGGACCAATACCGGTCTGTGCCTGGATGGGTTGGGAACCCCAGCTATAAAGGTGTTGTTTTGTTTTAAAGCTGAACATTATGTAAGTTAAACATATGATCTCACCTCATGTGTATGTAACACGTAAGCCTGTATATCTGGCAAAGAGCAGATTTGAGATCCAGACCTAGGTTTGTCTAACTTTAAAACCTTCATTTGTCACCTGTTTGGTGTGCTGCCTCTATTGTGGTGAGAGGAGAGGTATTGAAGACCAGGGTGATGAAGGAGGACTTCTTGGAGGAGTGGCGGAGGGCTCACGTTGAGCTTTGAAGGCCAAGCATAATCTGGAGAAGCAGAGAGCAGGGGAGGGTGCATCCCATGTAAGGAGAGTGGTATATATTTCTAAAGGTACTGAAATGGCTTTTAAAAATAAAGTTGGGGAGAGCAGTTACAAGGGCACCTCATCAGGTCTGTGAGACCAATAGATCTTTCTAAAAGTTACTCCCTTATTTCAAAATCCCTACAAATAATCCTCTCTTTTATGTAGTTAATTGATATAAAAAATAATGTTGGTACAGTTGGCAATTGATGTATCTGCAAGTAAAATCACCATTGCTTATTTTAAATACACCTATCTTAATCACTCAGGATACCACATTTTCTCTCAAAATCCTTTTGGTGTCTAGCCTTTAAGTAGGCACCTCCTCACCAAGAGTAAAGACTTTTTGGATAGGGCAGTTTGAAAAACTGACTGCTCTGCGAGCCCCTTCTTTTTCTTCCTTCCTTCCTTCCTTCCTTCCCTTCTCTTCCCCCTCTTCTTTCTTTCACCCTCTGTCTCCACTGACTGCAACTCCAGCTGCCCAGGAGGACTTATTAGCAATGGTTAGAGGCCCTGCAGTGGAAAGGCATGCAGTTGCTGGAAGGCCTAAGCTTTGGGAAAGCTCCTGGCCACAGGAGGAAGCTCAGCTCCTTTTATTGCTTGTTTTAGGCAAATTGTTATGATCAGTGCAATGAATCGTTTTGGTTGGAATAGGAAGCCAGGAAGAGTGTGTTTTAAATTAGAATCAGATGACTAAGGGCAAATGAATACAGATTTTTCACCCACTTTCTCCAGCAATAAAAGGAGCTGAGCTTCCTCCTGTGGCCAGGAGCTTTCCCAAAGCTTAGGCCTTCCAGCAACTGCATGCCTTTCCACTGCAGGGCCTCTAACCATTGCTAATAAGTCCTCCTGGGCAGCTGGAGTTGCAGTCAGTGGAGACAGAGGGTGAAAGAAAGAAGAGGGGGAAGAGAAGGGAAGGAAGGAAGGAAAAGGAAGGAAGGAAGGAAGGAAGGAAGAAAAAGATGGAGCAGATTATACACACAGGTATAGGGAAGTATTATAAAAATAATTTTTAGAAATTGATCACAGCTTGGTATTTGAACAAGATCACGTGAAGGTTGCTGCTTAGAGAGCAAGAATGCAGCTAATTTTGATTCTTTCAGAAGTGAGTAGCTGCCATTCTGATTTCTGTGGATTACTCCTGCTGTTGAATTCTCCCTGCCATCTCCCTTGTACTGAATTTTGGGCTCTTTACCTGCTTATAACCTCCTCTACCAAAGAGGACTGGTGGCTGGGGCTGGGGGTAGGGCAGGAGAGCAACCTCCAGTTAGGGATTTTTTTTCTCCATTTTTAGTTCTGGCAGAAGGTTTGTGGTAGGGAGATGATGCTCGTAACCATAAAATGTGGTTTGGGGGTGATCCATGCTCTTTTCCCTTTCTCTTCCCCCTTACCATATATGACCAGGAATTGGAACTCTCTTACGCTCTTGGAAGAAGCTCTTTGAGGATGGGAGGGAAGGGGGATGAGGACCGCTTCCTTCTGTCTTTCTTCATGTGGACTCCTAAGTGTGCAGTGCTCTCTTTACTGAGCTATTATCAGAGGACCTGCCGTTTTCTTCTTTCAAAATTGCAATGGAAACAGCTGCAGGGAAAACACATTGCAATTTGGAGAGCTGTTGTTGTTTAGTTGTAAAATGGGAGCTGTTTTAGGAGATGGGAACACTGATTCCAACAGTGGCCCGGTGCTGAACTTTGGCTCCTGAGTTATCACTTACCATTTTGTCCCTGACCGGAGTTGTTTTTCTATTCCCATTTCTGCCTATGAGAACTACTTTTTTTAAAAAATAGAAATACATCTTCATCTCTACGGGTATCAATAGATATATCCAAGTAACGTGGGGGTTTGTGAGCAATTGGTCATTAAGTCACAGCTTTGCAGATTATCTTTAAATATAATGATAATGCTGATGAAAACAACTGTGATGATGAAGATAAATTAAATCTAGAGCCCAAATTGACCTGTCCTTGGAGTCTCCCATTCAGCGTAAGCTAGCGTTATTGGAGAGGCTTTGGTGTATGGGGCAGACTGCCTGACTTGGCCACTAGCCATCTCTATGGTCTTGGGTAAGTTTTTTAAATTTTTATTATTTTTAAAATTTTATTTATTTTTTATTTCAAAGTACTACAGGGGTACAAACACTTTGGTTACATGACTTGCCTTTGCACTGCCTGACAAGCATACCCATCACCCAGACAGCATGCACTGCATCTGTTAGGTGTGGATTTGCCCATCCCCTCTTCTCCCATCCCACCTGCCTGACACCCTGTGAATTTTACTTCCCATATGTGTACATTAATGTTGATCAATTAGTACCAGCTTAATGGTGAGTACATGTGGTATTTGTTTTTCCATTCTTGTAATACTTCACTTAGAAGAATGGGCTCCAGCTCCATCCAGGATAATACAATAGGTAGTTCATCTTATTTTTTATGGCTGAGTAGTACTCCATGGTATACATACACCACATTTTATTAATCTACTCATGTATTGATGGCCACTTGGGCTGCTTCCACATCTTTGCAATTGTGAATTATGCTGCTATAAGCATTTGAGTACAGATGTCTATTTTATAGAATGCCTTTTTTTCCTTTGGGTAGATACCCAGTAGTGGGATTGCTGGATCAAATGGTAGGTCTACTTTTAGTTCTTTGAGGTATCTCCATATTACTTTCCATAGAGGTTCTACTATTTTGCAGTCCCACCAGCAGTGTATGAGTGTTCCTATTTCTCCACATCCATGCCAACATTTGTTTTGGGACTTTTTGATAAAAGCCATTCTCACTGGAGTTAAGTGATATCTCACTGTGGTTTTGATTTGCATTTCCCTGATGATTAGAGATGTTGAGCACTTTTTCAGATGTTTCTTGGCCATTAGTCTATCCTTGTTTGAAAATTTCTGTTCATGTCCTTTGTCCACTTTTTAATGAAGTTGTTTGATTTTTTATTGCTGATTTTCCTGAATTCTATATAAATTCTAGTTATCAGCCCTTTATCAGAGGTGTAGCATGCAAATATTTTCTCCCATTCTCTAGGTTGTCTATTCACTCTAGTGAGAATTTCTTTCACTGTGCAGAATTTTTTAAATTTGACCAATCCCATTTACTTATTTTTGTTGATGCTGTGATTGCTTTTGGGGTCTTCTTCATAAATTCTTTGACTAGGCTAATGTCTATAAGAGTTTTTCCAACATTTTCTTCTAGAATTCTTATGGTTTCATGCCTTAGGTTTAAGTCTGTTATCCATCATGAGTTGACTTTTGTGAGAGGTGAGAGGTGTGGGTCCTGTTTCAGTCTTCTCCATGTGGCTATCCAATTTTCCCAGCACCATTTGTTGAATAGGTGTTCTTTTCCTCAGTGTATGTTTTTGTCTGATTCGTCAAAGATCAGATGGCTATATGAAGATGCTTTTATATCTGGGTTCTCAGTCCTATTCCATTGGTCTATGTGTCTGTTCTTGTGCCAGTACCATGCTGTTTTGGTTACTATAGCCTTGTAGTATAGCTTGATGTCTGGTAAATTGATGCCTTCAATTTGTTCAGTTTGCTTAAGGTTGCTTTAGCTATACAGGGTCTTCTCTGGTTCCATACAAAGCATAGAATTATTATTTCTAGATCTGCAAAAAATGATGTTGGTATTTTAATAGAGATTGCATTGAATCTGTAGATCACTTTGGGTTGTGTAGACATTTTAACAATGTTGATTCTGCCAATCCATGAACATGGTTTGGTTTTCCATCTGTGTACTTCATCTGCTATTTCCTTCCTCAGTGTTTCATAGTTCTCTCCATTAAAGGTCTTTCATCTCCTTAGTTAAATATATTCCTAGGTATTTTATTTTCTTTGTTGCTATTGTGAAAGGTATTGAGTCTTTGATTTGGTTCTCAGTTTGACTGTTAGTGTATATGAATACTACTGATTTGTGTACATTGATTTTGTAACCTGATACTTTGCTGAACTTATTGGTCAGTTCCAGTAGTCTCTTGGCAGAATCTTTGGGGTTTTCTAGATATAAGATCATATCGTCAGCAAAGAGTAATAGTTTAACCTCTTCTTCCCCCATTTGAATGCCCTTGATTTCCTTCTCATTTCTGATTGCTCTGGCTAGGACTTCCAGCACTATGTTGAATAGAAGTGGTGATAGACTGCAACCTTGTGTGGTTCCAGTTCTCAGCAGGAATGCTTTCAATTTTTCCCCATTCAGTATGATGCTGGCAGTGGGTTTGTCATGTATGGCTTTTATCATTTTGAGGTAAGTCCTGTCTATGCCTATTTTGTTAAGCATTCTTATCATAAAAGGGTGCTGAATTTTGCCTAATGCTTTTTCTGCATCTATTAAGAGGATCATATGGTCTTTGTTTTTACTTGTATTTATGTGGTAAATTACATTTATAGATTTGCATATGTTGAGCCATCCCTGCACCTCTGGGATGAAGCCCATTTGGTTGTGATGGATTATTTTTTTGATGTGAAGCTGAATTCAGTTTGCTAGGATTTTATTAAGAATTTTTGCATCTATATTTATAAGGGATATTGGTCTATTTAACCATGCGAGAGCTTCATTTCCTGGTCTGATAAATAGGGAATATAAGTGTGAGAATATCTATAGGTGACATTTGGTTTTCCAGCGTGTGGACTCTCCTTCCTGTGTTTCAGCAATGCTCTAAGTATAGTGCCAGCTACTTCCTTGACCAGCCTCCCTTGCAATTAAGGTGCAGGTACTTGCCTCAGAGGTGCAGGTCACTAGGGACTTCTCACGGGGGATGGTGGCAGCAGGACTGAATTTCAGAGGCAACAGTAGTGGCAGGGACAGTAGTCCCAGTGGTGACATTTGTTGTCCAGTATTAGAAATGTTAGCACTACAGGCTGCCCTAGCCAATTCCCAGAGCAGCAATGTTCGCCTCACCAAAATGGTTCAATTGTGTGATTTTAGGTGGTGCTCCTGCCTATAGTCTCAAAAGTGGTTCTCCAGCCCTTCTCATAATCCTATGAGCTCCCAAATATCCTTAAATCAGCCTAAATTGGTTTCTACAGCTCACACTACAAGTCCACATTGGCATACTACCTCAGAGAGGTGAATATTAAATAAGAGAATACAAGGAAAGTGCTTGGCACAGAGCATGACAGACACATAGTAGGTGCTTAAGGAATACTATGTTAATAATAGATACAGTAGTTGTAGTAAGAGTAACCAGAGATTAGACTCTGACAATAGCCCTAAGTTGTTGTGAGCTTTATAGGGAGAGATTTTGAAGGCAATTGCTGGATGGAATCTATAAATGCAATCTTGGTTATCATAGAATTAACTGGACTTAGCCCAGCTTCCTCATTTATAGATAGGGAGGCCTCAGGGACATGGAATGAATTACTCAATACCACCAGCTAGTAAATGATAGAATTGAGCTAGAACCATGTTTTCTCACTTCTGAGCCTTTTGTCCTTTACCCCATACACTGCCTCACGTGATTTCAATTTAAGAATTTAACAGACACATATGAATGGTGTGGGCTAGGTTCTGTGAGAAGCTAGCAAACAACCACGGTATGTACCTTGGATTTCTCAATGCTGTCTCTCATGATCATAGTTGAACCTGATGAGGCAGAACATACACATGCCCAAAACAATTAGAGAAAAGAGTAAGAGAGCACAGCACACTCCGGCCCTTGTGGCTGCAGAACTGCAGGATGGGGCAGTTGCTGCGGGCTCACGCCAGAGACAGTCTCAGGGGAAGGTGAAAATTGAAGCTGATGTGTGAGGCGACTTTTACCATCTGAATAAGGTGGGGGTTATTTTTTTTTAAAGTGTTAAGGTAAAGCCAAATTCAGACATTTACTTGTGGGTTTACATATTTGTTTTTGAGAGGAAATCAGGGTAGAACTTTTAAAAATACCATGGAAATTATAGGATATGAATTATAATGCCTAAATAAAAAAAATTTAAATCTACGCTGTAAACTCTTAGAGGGCTGTTCTGTTGATTGTTTGTCTTAACCGTCTTTGGAATTTAAGCCACATCCGCAGTCAGTTGAAAGTCTCAGTGAAAATATCTTTATGGCATTTTTGTATCATTTGGTGGTTTTTAAAGCACATTTATGTGTATGGCCTTTGATAATGGTGACAACAATGAAACATAGGTGGGATAGACATTTTTAAGATTTAAAGATGAGGAAACTGAAGCTCAGGAGGCTTAAATGGCTTGCTTACATCATAAAACAGGTTGGTTTATTTAACAAAATTAAGTCCAGGTTTCTTGACTTCTGGTCTAAAATTCTATCTGCTAGGTAAATTAAAAAAAAAATCCATGTGTCAAAAAGCAACTTTGGAAACATTGTATATTGTCATAATTGCCTCTTTTTTAGTTTGCTTGGATATGCTTCTCTCCCCATCTCAAACCTGCTTTACCTGTGAACACAGAGGAATTTCTACACACATTGCCAATTCCAGATCATCTAAATGATTGTTGTGAAATGCATCTATTGGGTTTCTGACTGCCGACTGGCTTGGGACTCCTGGCTGTAGAGATGTTGTGAACTGGATCTCACGGGGAGTTCAGACACTCAATGAGCTGACATTCCTCCTGGAGAATGCTGAGGTAGGTAGTGAAAGGTTTTTTTGTTTTGTTCTGTTTTTTTAAAAAATAAATAATCCCGCATCTGTAATTATTTTCAAGGGAGAACACTGACGTATTCTAATCTGTTGAAAGGTGAAGAAAGTTACTTTCTTCTTGGTAGCCAAAGAAGATAATGAGAGGAAGAATCTGAAACTTGAAATCTCCAATCCATAGTAAAGACTGCCAGGAATCGTATCTCTGCTTTTTTTTTCAATCTCAAAAAGTTATCCCTCCCTCCTTCCCTCTCTTCCTTCCTTCCTTCTTGCCTCTTTTTCTCTTTCTTTTTCTTTTTTCACTCTCTCTTTCACTAATAAGATTCTCCTTAGCTAGAAACTATACCCTGTTAAGAGATAGTTTATTAATACAGTTCTCATTTTATTTAAATTTTTAGCAGGCTTTAACACTGCATCCCCCCTCCCCACACAGCTTCTTGAAACACTATTTTCTTCAGGCTTTCACTCTCTTCTGGTTTTCCAACTAAATTTCTCTCTGTTCTTCCTTAATTCCCTTTCAGGCTTATGCTTCTGTACATGGGCATTATATGTTAGAATTCCCAAAGGCTCATTCCTGGGCCCTTTCCTCTTCTTTCCCTATACTTCATCCTTAGGCAAGCTTTATGACCAGGATTGAATTCCCATCCATATGGATGGGACTTGGAAATTAAATTTCCTGGTCCAGATCTCTCCTTTGAATGCCAGGTCAAGTATGTCCCCATATATCCACTCAATCATCTCAAAAACATGTTAAATTCAACAGGAATAAGACAAATTCATCACATTCCCTCTACGAATCCTGGCTGTCACTTACTATTCCCGCATCTTGGTGAACATAGCAGCATCCTGCAGTTGCAGCAACCCAGACATCCTTCTCTTTCTCAAACCCTGTATCCAGTCCATCAGCAACTGTGACATTCCCCGCATCCATCCAATTCTCTCCATTTCTGCTGCCACAACTGGTCCTGACTTCTGTCACCTTTCACTGTGGCCATTGCAGAATCCTCCTCACAGCTCTGTCTGCCTCTTTTCAGAATTCTTCCATCATCATGAGTAAACAGTGCAGTTCAAGTTGTGAAGATATTGACATCAAGAGCCTCCAATATATTCAAGTCCAGGCACCTAAAAGGCACCTAGCGCATTCTTGTAGAATGTTGTATTTCCCCTGTAAGGTGAGATGCCTGTGTGGCCTTGGCTCCATAACAGGGCAAGATCATCACTGATCGTCACCTCTAACCCCAGTCTCTATCTTCCCCTTCTTCAACTTCAGAGTAAAGGGCAGAGAAATCATGTCTTTGTAACAATACCAGGGACAAAATAAGCTGAAAGAAATAACTTTAACTGAGAACAGGCTGTAATAATTAGTGATACATGATTTCAATCTTAGCTCAAAAAGGAGGGAGAAGAAAAACAATTACAGTAATTTTCATTTAACTTACAAATACAGATAAAGACATACACAATTATGGGTGTACATATGCCCACTAAGAATATAAACACCCAGATACACACACTCTGTACCTGGGGCCTAATTCAGGCCTGGAACATAGTAAATATTTGTTTAATGAATGAATGAAACAGAGCCAGCTCCTTATCAGGTTTGTACAAAATATTAGCTGCTTGTTTTTGTAGGTCACCAGAAAATGAAATCAAAACAAAATAAATTTACCAGTTCAGATGCATTCTTACAGAATTCCTTTTCAACATTATCCTAGGAAGACATTTATCCTCCAAAGTTCTTAGCGTCAAACAGGACTATACTTCTTTAATTCCACTGCCCAACTCTATCCCTGTCTAATATTCTAGTTGTGATCTCCACCAGTAAGTATCCTGTTTTACCACGTTATAGATTAGGAAACTGACACACTTGCAAGTTTATATTCAAGAGACTTCAGAAAAAGGCAAGTAATTGCATAACAGGAAATTTCCCTTAAGTCTGTTTTTTTTGTACTAGTAATGTCCCCCCAACTCAATGACACTGTAAAATATATACAGTTAAAACTCAATATTTTTAAGAGTTCAGTTCTTCCTAAATTAATCTATAGATTCAATGCATTCCCAATCAGAATGTCAGCAGGCTATTTTGTTAGAAATTGAGAAGCTGATTCTAAAATGGATTTGCAAATGCAAATGACGAAAGCAATTTTTAAAAAGAAGAAAAAAGCTGGAGGTCTCCTATTACCTAACTTCAAGATTTAATATAAAGGTAAGTAATCAAGGCAATGTTATATTGGTGGAAGAGTAGACATATAGATGAATGGAACAGAAAAACCCAGAAATAGACCCTTATATTTATGAATAGTTGATTTTTTATAAAGATGGCAATTCTATGGGGAAAAGAAAGTCTTTTCAACAAATGGTGGTGGAGCAATTGGATGTTTGTAAGAAAAAATAAGAATCTGGATTCTTACCTGAGATCATATAAAAAAATGGATCATAAATGTAAATTTAAAAGCCAAAATGATAAGAATTCTAAAAGAAAGCATAAAAGAAAATCTTTTTGGTCTTGAGGTAAGCAAAAAGTTCTTAGATAGACACAACAATCATGAACCATTAAAGAAAAAAATGATAAATTGGACTTTATCAAAATTAAAAGCTTTTGCCCTTCATAAGACACCCTTAGGAAAATGAAAAGGCAAGCCATAGAGTGGGAGAAAATTATTTCAATGCTATGTGTTAGTAACCTATTGCTGTGTAACAAATCCCCTCCAAATGTAGAAACTTTAGACAACAAACATTTTTTGTCTCACAATTTCTGTAGGCCAAAATCTGGGAGGTTACAGTTAAACTGTTGGCTGGGTTGAAGTCATCTAAGGACACTTATGTGGCTTTTGCCAGAAGATCCTTTCCGTAGGATCTTCGTCTGTCCTCATGACACGACAACCGGCTTCTCCTTGAATGAGTAGCTCAAGAGAGAGAGTGAGGGCGTGCACTGAAGACAGCAGCTGCGTGGTCTTTTTATGACCCACTCTCTTGGAGTGACAACCCATAACTGGAGTATCCAAGAATTTGTGGACATATCTGTAAAACCACCATAATATAATCTTATAAAGAAATTATATACAGAATAGACACAGAACACATACAATTCTATAATAAGCAAACAATTCTAACAATTCAAACCGAGTTAAAGAGAAAACTGAATAGACGCTTTACAAAAGGAGATATTTTAATGTCCAATAAGCACATGAAGAGATGTTCAGTATCATTTGTCACCAGGGAAATGTAAATGAAAACCAGTATATGTCTACCAGAATGGCTAAAATTGAAAAGACTGAAAATTTTGACAAAATGTTAGCAAGGATGTGGAGCAATTGTAACACACCATATTTGGTGGGAATGTAAAAGAATGTAACCACTTTGGAAGACTGTCAGTGTCTTAAAAGTTAAACATATACTTAACATACAGCCTAGCCATCCCACTCTGAGTATATACCCAAGAAAAATAAAAAACATATAATAGCATAAATGTTTGTACACTTATGTTCATAACAATTTTATTCACAGTAGCTATTAATATAAGAACTGGAAATAACTCAAATGCCTTTCAATAGATAGTTGAGAAATAAAACGTGGTACATCCATGCAATGGAGCACTACTCAGCAATTCAAAGGAACAAGCTACTAATGCACAGAACAACATGGATGAATCTCAAAATCCTCATGCTAAGGGAAAGATTGGACACAAAAGAGGACATACTATATAAATCCAGTTATATGAAATCTAGAAATGTAAGCTAATTAATAGTGAACAATACAGATAAGTTTTTGCCTTAGGCTGTGGGTAGAAGAAAGAATAGAGTACAAAGGAACACGAAGTATCCTTTGGGGCTGGTGGAAATGTTCTGTATCTTGATTGTTGGGGTGGTTTCAAGAGTGTATACATTTGTCAAAACTCATTGATTTGTTTACCTTAAGTGGATTGAGTTTTCTGAATATGAATTCTATCCCAATAAAGTTGACTTTAAAAAAGAAAGTAGGGGAGAAACTAAAAGTCCATAATTTTCCATCTTTAAAACTGTGGAATGTCACTTTGAATGAGTATGTTCACCATTTGTGTAATTTGTGGCTTGGTGAAGCATTTAAATGATCTAATTTTTAGCATTTTTGTCTGCATAATGTGTGTATTTGGCAGAGCTGTAATCAAATGGGACAGGGAGGGAGAGTTTGTCCTGTAGGATTAGGCAATCTCCGAGGCTCCTTCCAGTTGTCACATAATCCTGTCTTCTGTCCCTGTGTGGACAAGAGGCCAAGCTTTGGAATTCAACAGACCTGAATTCAATTCTGGCTCTGCTATTTCTGGCAGTCTGAACCCGGACAAGGTACTAAGTCTCAGTTTCCTCAGAGGTAAATAAGGATAATATACCTACATTGAAATGAGTTGACATATAAAACACTCAACACACAAAGAAGAAAAGGTACAGAGAAGGTATTTGATAAATATTCATTTTTTCCTTTACTTCTTCAGAAAAGTCCTAACACAATAAAGTTTGAAATTATGGGTCCTAAGAAAATTAGCAATTTTCAGAAGCATTAAAATATCAGCAAAATCCGTATCTTTTGACTATATAGACAAAGTGTAAGTGGCAAACTGATTAATAAAGACACATCTAAAGAGGAAAGTAAAAATAAGAGTTCATCTTTCTTTTGTTTTAAATTGGTACTTCAAATTCCAAAGTGACACAAGTGACTTCTTCAAAATGCACTGAACATGCATGATAGGTATAGATAATCATATCATTAACCTGCATAATTTGAGAAAGGGGAGCTGTAAGATAATTGTTGATCAGGGCCTTAATCCACAAGACTATACAGGAAACTCAAAGCACATGCCCATTGCTAGGCTCAAAATAAAACAAGTGCAAGGACTCTTACAACATCCATTTTACCTCCATTGATGTTTTCAGTTTTTTAAAAAATAAAATTGGTGAATATTATCTATTCCTTTCCTGCTTTAAAGTAAATATGAGCTGCGTAATGTTTGTATTGGAAAAACAAGTATTGTATATAGAGTGAAAATGCAAGAAAAAATAAAGAAATAGAAAGTTATCTTCCTGCCTTATTTAAAAGTGGGATAAAAAAAAAGGAGGTAATTTGCTTGTGTTTGAATTATTTTGTTTTTATTACAGTTTGTTCACGGTTTTACCCAAGAATTTCAAATGCTAATTAGGAATGTGTTTTCATGTCATCAATCAGAGCATGCAGCCAGGAATTTGTTTTTGCTGGTTGGTGCAATAACTTATTGCCAGTTATATGAAGATACATTTAAACCTACTAAATAGGAGTAAGTGTTCTTTAAAAACAAATTAAACTTTCACCAAATAATTCCATTCAGGAAGTAAACATTGAATGGTTACTTTGTGTGGTTTGTGATTGACCTGATGGCTCCCTGTTTCTGCTCCATCCACCGCTTCTTTCTCATGTCGTTTCCTTCTGTCCCACCTTTCCTTTTTAGATTACATGCTCCCTGTTGGTGGGGGTTTGGACTTGTATTGCCAAAGGATACCTGCACCTATGAATGCCCTGTATACAAGTGGTGTTCAGTGTGGAGTGACAACTGGCTGGAAATCCAATTCCTTTCCATATAGAATATTTGATGTATATCATGTCTCTTCTCTTCTTATTACTCTCCTTCCCTTCTAGACAGGGAAGAGATGCTGGAAATGAGTGCAGGTAGAGTTTAGGTCCCTGCCTATGGCACACAAACAGGTAGTAAGTACTTGTCACCCAAGGCCTTGACTGCTTAGAATTTTTTCTGCTGGTAAGCACGATCACAGTGGTGAATGCCTATGAGCCAGAGGCCTCTTGTAGGTTCAGGGAGCTGTTTCTCTCTGAGTTTAGAACAGAAAAAATGCATATTCATCCTAAACTATCCTGTCCCTTTCCAGCTTTTCCAATGGAGTGAATGAAAGTTATGTCCTGGTCCAATCTCCTGAAACATTGAGAGGGAATTTAGTGGCTCAGCTCTGCAAAGATGTGAATTTCCTCCTCTGAGGCTGAAAATGGAGTGATCAGTCTGGAAATTTGAGCTTTGTGATGTTTGCCTCACCCTCTAAGAAACATGCAATGAACTTTGTGTAAATAGAAAGCTGAATAACTTGTTTTGTCTGGAATGGCGTAGGTGTGGAGCTGCCTAGAAATGAGAGAAATAGACTAGATGACCCTTCAGATTCTCCTAGGAGCCTTTTATTTATGAGTCATTGACAGGACATTCCAGGTTCTCCCCAAATTGTTTCCAAATTGTCTGCTCAAATTCATGAACCTGGTTCTCCCATGCAAAATTTCTATTTTTGTCAACTTGAAATTTTAATTATAGCCTGTTCTTCAACTCCTTTGTCCTCCATACAACTTATTTATTTATTCAACAAATATTTATTGAGTATTTACTCTGTGCCAGGGACTGTTCTAGGTTTTGGGAATACAGTAGTAAACAAAACAGGCAAAATTCCTTGCTTTATGGAGTTTACATTCTAGTGGAAGAAGGAAAAAGTAAAGAAGATAAATAATTAAAATATAAAGTAGAGTAGATAGTGATAAGTACTGAAGAGAAACTCTAGTGGGAAAAGGTAATATGAGATTTTAGGGGATGGCAAGGGTGAAATTTTAGATAAGGTAGCCAGCAAAGGCCCCACTGAGAGAGCAGTTTTGAGTAAAGACCTGAAGAAAGTGAAGGAAGGTGAGCCATATGCACATCTAGGAGAAGCATTTCAGGCAAAGGGAACAGCATGAGCAAAGTCCCTGAGGTGAGAACATACAGTTTTGTCTCTGTGCCTTTGCCCTCTGCATGTTCCTTTCTTGTCATGCCTCTCCGTCTTCCACGTTGTACTTCCTTTAAGACTTCTCTCGCTCTCCCCTCCTCCTCTTCTGTCTCTTTCCCTCGTCTTTTGCTTTATTTTTTCCATAAGGGCTTTCTCATTCAGTATTTGATATCTTCCTACTCCAGATCCCTGAGGCATTATTTTGGTTTGCACTGGTTCTGAAATGCTTAGGATAGGCTGCCTTCCTGACTCAGTCACGTGTTGTATGCATGTATGTGTCTAGCTGACCTAAGTGTAACCCATGAAAGGTTGGGGCTGTGTGTCCTGAAAGGGACAACTGACAGCAGGGGTTTAACATGTTTCTTGATCCCATTGCTGCTTTTAAACTGTAAGGATGTGGGGTTTCACCTTACATTTAGAATTGTGGTTATGTTACATTTTAATAATTAGTCTCTTTCAGAGTTTCCGGAAATGTGTCCAAAGGCCCTAGATCATTCCCTTGAGAATGCTTTTCTCATTGATCATCTGGAAAATTTTAAACAATGATTGAAAACTAAAATCTAGAGAATTTCACTCCAGAAACAATTTTGAGCTGGCTGTGACTTTCCAGAGTGATCTTTTGAAAAAAAATTGTGAAGGCTTGAATATGGAAGGTTTTTATTAAAGTAGTGTGCCACTAGGATTTGTTTTTCCAATTTAAATGCTATTTTACTCTTCCTTGTTATATTGATATCCCTCTCTCTCTCTATACACACATATATATATTTTATATTTTATATGTATGTACATGTTATATATGTTATGACATCATATATATCATTAAAATTATTTGGAATAAATAAGTACTAAATATAAATATAAATAACGTTATATGAAAATCAGCAGCAAACAGATTGAACTCAACCATCAGGCAAGCACTGTTAGATGCACTATTAAGCTATGCAAACTACTGTAATGAAACATTAGACATATTTTGATAGTTTCATTTTATTCTTAACAACAGAAAAACTTAGGTTTAAGAAAAAGTCTTTTTGTTTAAGACAGAGGTGTTTGGTGGTTAAAGTCTCAAGTCGAGGCTTTTCATGTCTTCAGATCAGTTTCAGATCTTTTCTTTACTCCAGCCATTGCTGCCACTGACTCCTCCATGTGGTCTTTGCGAATATCATCTTACCTCTCCTCCTTGCAGCTGTGAGCTAAACCTCTATCAGGAGAACCTCTTTCCACAGCCATGAGGGGAGAATGCTATTGGGACTTTCAAAAATTTGTGCCATAAAGAGTACTAAGAAATCTTTGGATAGGTAAAGACATTTTCCACCAAGTGATTCCTGGATTGGATGCCCAGTTGAAGATATTTCAATGAAGTCATGTCAGCAAATGATGCTTATCAAGTTCAGCCCTGTGTTAGGATGCCTGCATCGTTTATACATTGGATTCCTAGAGCATTATTTCATCCCAACTATTATAACTTCATTACTACTTCAGTTCCCTCACTAGTTACCCTTGAACTTTCCCTGAAACGAGGGGCTCACCTGTCCTCTGTTCACTTCATCCATTCATTTAACCAACACTTACTTGCACCTGTGATATGCAGTGGGGCCATAACAAAGACAAAATGACAGCTTCTGCTCTCAAAGACTCACAGGCTACAGGAGAGACAGGCAGACAATTCCAACACAATATAATAGCCACTGTGATGGATGTATGACCAATGGAAGCAGAAAGAGAAGGACGCCTTAAGCCTGTATAGGGGGAACTCAGGGAAGGCGCTTCCAGAAGAAGCAGTAATTTAGCCAAAAAGTAAGTAGGAATTTTCCAAATGAGAGGAAGTTTGGATGGTAGGGAATTTCAGGCAAGGAGGCACAGGCTGGCTTACTCAAGGAAGAGTAACCTGTTTGGGATGGCTGTGGCTTAGCACACTGGGAAGGAAGAGGGATGAATATGCAGATACTTCTTTTGAATGGTGTGGTATGTTTAGATTTTATCTTATAGGAGGGGAATAATGGAAGAATTTTAAGGAGGATAATGATAAGAACATATTTGCATATGAGAGATAATTATTTTAGCATTTGGAGGATGGATTTCCAGGAAAGGGTGAGACTAGAGGCCAGGAGACTAGTTAATTGATAACTGCTACTAGTAAGTGGTGCAGCTGGATTCAAATCCAGATGGCCTGGCCGCAAAATGGGAGGTCTCAACCACTATCTAGGGTGCCTCTCTTGCAAAGAGTTCATGAATGGAGGGTTCAGGAGGCAGTCTACTTGGGTTCAAAACCCTGTTTTGATCCTTAGGAGTGGTGGGACTATTGAAAGATCACTTAATCTCTCTTTGCCTCAGTTTCCTTATCTGTAAAATGGGGGAGAACACAAATATAATGCTAATCTCATGAGGTGTGTGTGTGTATGTGTGTGTGTGTGTGTGTGAAGATTAAGTGGATAAATATTTGTAAAGTTCTAATAACAGTGCTTGGCATATAGTAAGAATTATATTAATATTGGCAGCGATGATGATGATGATGATGATGTAGACAACTGTATCCCACGGCAGGTCCCAGTGGAGGGAGCTCAGCTGGATTGTCCATTTCTGGAAATTTTTAGAAGTGATCACTTACTCTGCATAGGAAAGTGGAGTCATTTCTCAAATTCATCTAAGTCTGACGTGGTGTGTTGGCAGTGAGGCTTTCAGTGAGTTTCCAAAACACTGGGTACACTCATATTCAGGAGCAAGTTGAGCTTTTCCAAAATGCAATACAAATGATTACATGATTATCTCCTGTTGCAGGGGTCTCAGACATTGGCTTGCATCAGAAACACCTGGAGGATTTGTTAAACATAGATTTCTGGGCTCCACCTCCAGAATGTGTGATTTAATAGATCTGGAGCAAAGACCAAGAATTTGCTTTTCTAACATGTCCCAAGATGATGCTCATGTTGCTGGTCTGGTCCAGGTCCACACTTGGAGAAACCCTGCCCCGGTGCATGTGCTGCTACCCTGCATTAGAGACGGTGACTGAGACACAGCCTTCCTGGCTTCCTGCTGTCCCCCAGACCCTCTACCGAGCAGCCCTGGCTTCCCTCACCGTTCCAGGTGGATGGCGCTGCAGGCTCCCAGGGCATGTGTGATGCATGGATCTCTTTTCTTCATCTATATAACCAAGAGATTGAACCAGGTCCCAGATCCCCAGCCCTGGCAGGAGAGATGAGGACATCAGAAGCTGATCTCATGTAATCATGCCATTCATTTCTCTATTGCCCCACTGGAGTCACTTGCTGGTGAGGTGTCTATGGCTCTGTGTTTTTGAAGAAAATAGGCAACTCTCTCTAACATTTTTCAGTTGTGATTTCAACTTTCCATCCCATAATTAACTAGTTTAAAGAATTACAAACCAAAGGTTGTCACTATTACTAGTTGATCTGGACAATGATTATAAAATGAACTATTTTGACAACTCAATTCTGATAACTGCAGTCAGCCTGGGTGTCATGTGTCTGGGTGTCATTCTCCAACTCTAATTTCCAGGATTTGGCTCCTGCCACTTGGCACACTTGTTGGCTGCACCTGTCTGCAATGCTAGGCTATACGAGGAGTCCAAGGAAGGAAAGTCTAATGAAAATGACTAGGCAATTTTTAGTATGAGATAGAAGGAGAAATGTAAGACAGGGAGTTGGCAAGTAGGCTCCATACCATTTTTAAGATGGGGCAGGTAGGATTTCAATGGTATGTTACATAGCTACCCTCCAAAAGGGCAGCATGTACATTTCAGTGGCAGAAAAAGAAAAGCACTCTGTTCTACCATGGTTAATTGTTAATTCAAATGTTGCTTCATCATATTACATATTTCTGCTTACATCCAGTGACTGTCCTAAGGAAATCCTTAAGTACTAGGTTTTTGAACTAAATGATCTGCCCCCCAAAAAAAGCATGGAAGTTCAAATTGAATCCTAACAAATAATTTTTTCATTGAAACCTATTAGAATGTCTATTTTTGAGCCTTTCAAATATATTACAATAACAAAAATAAACATTAATCTTAGCAACATACTTGTGATGGTGGCAGATCATCTCCATGCAGTGTGGCAAATACCTACTGAGTTCCTACTAGGTCAGAGGACAGCGCTAGGCCCTGTAGAGGTGAAAAAAAAGGTTGTTTCCTTTTTACCATGTAAAAATGGGATTAAAAATTACACATTTATAATGTACATTGAATATTTAAAATATCATGAGACATATAAAATGCTATGGAGGCTGAGCAGAGGGAGTGCTTTTCTCTGGTCGTGGGGATTTGGAGGGATTCTGAGGGAAGGAGGGGGAGGATAGAATTGTGACAGGAGCAGCTGGGGGAAGGGCCATCTGTTCTGGAGTCAGGGAAGGCAATGTTTTGGCTCAGTGCAAAGTCACTGCAGGACAACTACGATTCTTGAAACGCTTCTCATTCCCACCGGAGGCTGTCTACTGGCTCCCACAGACGTCCTGTCTTAGAGGAGGCGTCATACCTCAGAGATCTCTCTATGTGAAAGGACTGAAAGGCTGTCGCAGTGGCCAAGCTTCAAGATGGTTGCATTTCCTTCGTTCTCTTATGCCCTCCTTAAACCATTCCAAGTTCCAAAGTTGGCATTTTGGGAGAGAAACTGGCTTTGGCTCTCTCAACTCAGCAATGCTGCACATTTGCTGGGGTTACAATAAACCTAGAAACGCTGGGCTTCTGCCATCTCTTGAAATGAGGAGGTGAGGTGGTGCGTGGGAATGTGTATTTAGGGCGGGGAAGGCACTGGGCACACGGTGCAAGGATAACACGAGTGGAAGGATGTGGGGCTCAGGGACCCTGAGGGCTGAAGCAGAAGTGTTGTTGGTGTTGCTCTTTGGAAGCAAGGTTGGTCTATGGTAAGCACGCTTTATATGACAGACATTTTTGCTGTGCATTTGAAAGTTTAGGAGATTTTCCTCTGTAGTATGTCAGTGAGGTTCTGAAGTAACTCAGGAATTTCTGTTTCCCACAAAAGTGGGGACTGAGATATTTTCTGGCCATCCCCAGACAGAAGTGAGGCCATTTGCACAAGAAATGGTTCACAGGATAAGTGTCAATTTGAAAAACTTGTTCTTTTCATCCATATCAGCAGGAAGACACTGAACAGCACATTTCTGCCTTCAAGCCAATTCCCGGTGCAATTAGAAGGCCAAACTACTGCATGCTGGAAAGCACCTGAATGTTGGACACTGGGTCAGGAAAGGTGGTAAACCCTCCCCTGAGGTTGAGATGGGAGCAGGGATAAGTGTCCATTCTCCAGAAAAGACTCCAGGGATCATCTGGAAGGAGAGAAGTTATGGGTCACGCTTTACCACTTCAGGGTCATGGACATTTCTCATATTTATGTGATAAAGTTTTTATATCGAAATTGTTTTTTCTATATGCCTCTTTGTTTCTTCTTTAAAACAAACAAGTGCAAAAAAGTTATTGTAATTTGTGTAGTCTTGGCTGTTAGGGTATGTCATTAGGAGTCCTCCATGGAGGTAGAGTGATAAGAAACAAAGAGAGGACGTGACCAGACACCAGTCCCTTCCCATTAACTCTTCCTGCACTTCACCTTAAGACTTAAACGTATCCTCTAAGCTTCATTTAGTTTTCCGTGCACACATACAATGTCAATGCTTCTTTTTTTCTTTAATCTTTATTGGTTTATTTTTACTAATATGGATCACGACTTTAGAAATTATGTTGTTTCACTCTAAAATGCTGGGTTTTTTTTAAAGTAGACTTTTTTTAGAGCAGTTTTAGTGAAATTGAGTGGAAGGTACAGAGATTTCTCATATATCCTCTGTCTCCACACATGCACAGTTTCCCCCATTATCAGCATCCCCTCTGCATCCCTACAGAGTAGTACATTTGTTACAATTGATGAACACAAATCATTATGGACCCAAAGTCCATAGTCTACACTAGGGTTCACTTTTGTTGTTGTACATTCTATGGGTTTGGACAAATTTATAATGACATACATTCACTATTATAGAGCCAGGGTAGTTTCACTGCCCTAAAAATTCTCTGTACAACACCTGTTCATCCTTCCCTTCCCCCAACACCTGCAAACCACTGATCCTATTACCGTATCCATAATTTTGCTTTTTACACAATGTTTCATAGTTGGAATCATACAGTATGTAGTCTTTTCAGATTGGTCTCTTCCACTTAGTAACATGCATCTAAGATTCCTCCATGTCTTTTCATGGCTTGGTAGCTTGTTTTGTTTTAGTGCTCTAATTTTCATTGTCTGGATGTACCACATTTTATTTATCCATTCACCTACTGAAGGATATCTTGGTTGCTGCTGAGTTTTGACAATTGCAAATAAGCCTTCTATAAACATCGGTGTGTAGGTTTTTGTGGACATAACTTTTCAAGTCCTTTGGGTAAATACCAAGAATAGTGATTGCTAGATTGTATGGCGAAAGTATGTTTAGTTTTCCAAGAGACTGCCAAACTGTCTTCCAAAGTGGCTATGCCATTTTGCATTCCCACCAGCAATGAGTGAGAGTTCCTGTTGCTTCACATCCTTGCCAGCATTTGGGGTTGTCAGTGTTCTGTATTTTGTCCTTTTAAATAAGTATGTAGTGGTATCCATTGTTGTTTTAATTTGCATTACCCTGATGACATATGATGTGCAACATCTTTTCACATGCATATTTGCCATCTGTATATCTTTCTTGGTGAGGTGTCTGTTAAGTTCTTTGGCCCATTTGTTAGCTGGAGTGTCTGTTTTCTTATTGTTGAGTTTTAAGAGTTCTTTGTGTATTTTGAATAACTTCTTTATTAGAAATGTCTTTTCAAATATTTTCTCACAGTCTGTGGCTGTCTTCTCATTCTCTTGACAGTATCTTCCACAGAGAAGTTTTTAATTTTAATGATGCCCAGCTTATCAATTCTCTATTTCATGGATTGTGCTTAGCACTGAGACACAAAGTGGTGTTTAGATAAAAAGTCATTGCCAAGCCCAAGGTCATCTAGAGTTTCTCCTGTATTACCTTCTAGAAGTTTTATAGTTTTGCATTTTACATTCTGGTCTGTGATCCATTTTGAGTTCATTTTGTGAAGAGTGTAGGGTGTGTGTCTAGATTCATTTTTTTGCATGTGGATGTTCAGTTGTTCCAGCATCATGTTGAAAAAGCTACCTCTGCTACACTATATTGCATCTGCCCATTTATTGTCAAAGATCAGTTGACTTTATTTATGTGGGTCTATTTCTGGGCTCTCTATTCTGTTCTGTTGATCTATTTGCCTATTCTTTTGCCAATGCCACATTGTCTTAATTACTGAAAATTTATGGTAAGTCTTGAAGTCAGGCAGTGTCAGTCCTCTGACTTTGTTCTTCTCCTTCAATAAGATATTGGCTCTTCTGGATCTTTTGCCTCTACATATAAACTTTAGAATTAGTTCATTGATATTCATAAAATAACTTGCTGAGAGTTTGATTGAGATTGCATTGAATCTATAGATCAAGTTTGGAAGAACAGACATCTCAGCAATATTGAATCTTTCTATCCATGAACATGGAATATCTGTCCATTTATTTAGTTCTTTTTTGATTTCATTCGTCTGAGTTTTGTAGTTTTCCTCGTATGGATCTTGTATATATTCAGTTAAATGTATACATAAGTATTTCATTTTTTTTGAGTGCTATAATGGTATTGCTTTTTAAATTTCATATCCCACTTGTTCATTGTTGATATATGAGAAAGTGATTGACTTTAGTATGTTAAACTTATGTCCTGTAACCTTGTTATAATCACTTATTAGTTCCAGGAGTTTTGTTTGTCAATTCTTTCAGATTTTCTAGGTGATCATGTCACTTGATCATGTCACCTATGAAGAAAGAAAACTTTACTTCTTTCTTCCCAATCATTATACCTTTTCCTTTTCTTTTCTTATTGCATTAGCTAGAACTTTCAGTATGACATTGAAAAGGAGTGGTGAGAAAGGATATCCTTGTGTCATTTCTTGTCTTAGAGGGAAGCTTCAAGTTCTCAGCATTAAGTGTGATGTTAACTGTAGGTTTTTGTAGCTGTTCTTTACCAAGTTGAGGAAGTTTCCCTTTATCCTTGTTTACTGAGAGTTTTTTTTTTTACCATGAATGTTGGATTATGAAAAATACTTTTTCTGCATTTATTAATATGATTTTTTCTTTAGTCTATTGATGTGATGGATTATAGTAATTGATTTTTGAATATTGAACCAGCCTTTTATACTTGGGATAAATCCCACTTGGTCATGGAGTATAATTTATTGTATACATTGTTGGATTTAATTTGCTAATATTGTGTTGAGGATTTTTGCATCAACATTCATGAGAGATATTGGTCTGTAGTTTTCTTTTCTTGTAATGTCTTGGTCTGATTTTGGTATTAAGGTAATGCTGGTATCATAACATGACTTATGAAGCATATATGAGAAAAGAAGATCTAACATTAATCACTTAAGCTTCCACCTTAGGAAACTAGAAAAAGGAGAGAAAAATCCAAAATAAGCAGAAGAAAAGAAATAATGAAATTTATTGCATAAATTGATGAAATTGAAAACAGAAAATCCATAAACAAAATCAATGAAACTGAAAGCTATTTCTTTGAAAAGGTCAACAAAATTGATAAGCCTTTTGCCAGGCTAAATAAGAAAAAAAGAGAAAAAACACAGATTATTAATATAAGAAACAAAAGAGGGACATATCTGCTTCTATCTTCTGAAAGAGATTGTTGAGAATTTCTTCCTTAAATGTTTGGTAGAATTCACCAGTAAACCCATCTGTGCCTGGTACTTTCAATTTTGGAAAGCTATTAATTGTTGATTCAATTTCTTTAATAGATATAGGCCTATTCAGATAGTCTATTTCTTCTTGTGTGAGTATGGCCAGATTGGTCTTTCAAATAATTTATCTACTTAATCTAGGTTATCAAATTTGTGGGCTTAGAGTTCTTCATAGTATTCTTTTGAAATCCTTTTAATGTCCATAGGATCTGTAGTGATGCCTCTCTTTTGTGTCTGATATTGGTATTTTGGGTTTTCTCTCTCTTTTATTAGTTAGCCTGGAATGAGGCTTATCAATTTTATTGATCTTTTCAGAGAACAAGTTTGGGTTCATTAATTTTGTTTATTGATTTCCTGTTTTCAATTTCATTGATTTATGCAATAATTTTTATTATTTATTTTCTTCTGCTCACTCTAGATTTAACTTTCTCTTCTTTTTCTAGTTTCTTAAGGTAAAAGCTTAGATGATTGACATTAGATCTTTCTTCTTTTCTAATATATACATTAACTGCCATAAATTTCCCTCTAAGAACTGCTTTTGCTGCATCTCACACATTTTGATAAGTTATATTTTCATTTTCATTTAGTTTAAAATATTTTTAAAATTTTCTGAAAATTTCTTCTTTGTCCCACATGTTATTTAGAAGTGTGTTGTTTAATCTCCAAGTATTTTTGCATATTTCAGCTATCTTTTTGTTATTGTTTCTAGTTTAATTCCATTTTGGTCTGAGAGCAGACATTGTATAATTTCTATTCTTTTAAATTTGTTAAGGTGTGTTTTAATGCCCACAGTGTGGTCTACCTTGGTGAATGTTCCATATGAACTTGAGAAGAATCTGTATTTTGCTGATGTTGAATGAAGTAGTCTACAGACATCAATTATATATGGATTATTGATAGTGCTGCTGACTTCAACTATGTCCTTACTGACTTTCTGCCTGCTAGATCTGCCCATTTCTGATAGAGGAGTGTTGAAGTAGGTTCATTTATTTCTTCTTGCAGTTCTATCAGTTTTTGTTTCATGTATTTTTGTTATTTTTTTAGATGCATTCATGTTAAGAATTGTATGTCTTCTTGGAGAATTAACCTTTTATCTTTACACAATGCCCTGTTCTATACCTGATAACTTTCCTTGCTATGAAGTCTGCTCTGTCTAAAATTAATATAACTACTCCCACTTACTTTTTATTAGTGTTAGCATGGTATATCTTTCTTCATTCATTTACTGTTAATGTATATATGTTTTTATTTTTTGTGGGTTTCTACAGCCTATAGTTGTATTTTGTTTTTTGATTGACACTGACAATCTCTGTCTTTTAATTGGTGCTTTTAGACCATTGGTATTTAAAGTGATTATTAATATAGTTGGATAAATATCTACCACATATGTTACTATTTTCTATTTATTGCCCTTGTTCTTTGTTCCTATTTTTGTCTTCCACTCTCTTTAAAAAACAATTGTAGTTTTAATTGAGTATTTCATACAATTCCACTTTCTCTCCCTTCTTAGCATAAAAGTTATACTTATTTTTTTACTTTTTAGTGGTTGCTTTAGAATTTACAATATACATTTACAACTAATCTAAGTCCACTTTCAAATAACACTATACTGCTTCATGGGTAGTTCAGTGCTTTATAATAACAAAATAATCCTAATTCTTCCCTCCTTTTCCATTTGTCATTGCTCTCACTCATTTCACTTATACATAAGTGCATACGTATATATGTATACATGTGCATACATAATTGATACATTATTGCTATTATGATTTTGAACAACTGGTTATCTGTTAGATCAATTAAGAACAAGAAAAATAAAAGTTTTTAATTTACCTTCACTCATTCATTCTTTGATGCTTTTCCCTTCTTTATGTAGATCTGAGTTTCCAACCTATATTATTTTTCTTCTCACAGGGGAACTTTTTAAAACATTTCTTGTGGACAGGTCTACTGGCAACAAAATTGCCCCATTTTTTTTTTGGTCTGAGAAAGTCTTTATTTATTCTTCACTTTTGAGTAAAAATTTCACAGGGTGCAGAATTCTTGGTTGATTTATTTTCTTCTCTTAACACTAAATATTTCACTCCATTTTCTTCTTGTTTATATGGTTTCTGAGAAGTCAGATGTAATTCTTATCTTTGCCCCAGGAAAATTGTGTAGGTTGAATATGATATACTTAGGTATAGGGTTCCCCCCACCCCATTTATCCTGTTTGGTGTTCTCTGATCTTTCTGGATCTGTGGTTTTGTGTCTGACATTAATTTGGGGAAAATTCTTTTGTCATTATTGCTTTAAATATTTCTTCTTTAATTTTTCCTTTTTTTTTCCTCCTTCTGGTATTTCCATTATGCATATATTATACTTTTTGTAGTTGTCCTACAATTCTTGGATATTCAGGTCTATTTTTTTTTTTTTTTAGTTTTTTTTTTCTTCTTGCTTTTCATTTTTGAAGATTTCTATTGAGATATTTTTAGGTTCAGAGGTTCTTTCCTCAGCCATGTTGAGTCTACTAATAAATCCATTAAAAACATTCTTTATTTCTATTATAGTGGGTTTTTAATCTGTAGCATTTCTTTTTGATCCTTTCCTAGAATTCCCACCTCTCTGTTTACATTGCCCATCTGTTCTTGTATACTGTCTACTTTATTTACTAGAGTCCTTAACATTTTAATCATGGTTGTTTTTAATTCCCAGTCCAATAATCAACAATCAACATTTTTGCCATGTTTGAATCTGGTGCTGATGCTTGCTCTGTCTACTCAAATTGTATTTTTTGCCTTTTAGTATGCCTTGTAATTTTTTCTTGATGGCTGGATGTAATGTACTAGATAAAAGGAACTGCTGTAAATAGGCCTTTAGTGGTGTGGTGGTAAGATGTAGGGGGAGGGGAATATTCGATAGTTCTATGATTAGGTCTCAGTCTTTAGTGAGTCTATTCCTCTGGACTGTGAACTTCATAAATGCTTCTTAGTCTCCACTCCCCCCACTTAGGTGGGACAGGCTAGCTTGATGAAGCTCAAGCTGGGCATTTTCCTTCTCCCAAGTAGAAGTCTACAGGGAGCTGAAATTGGGTGTTTTCTGTCCTCCATGTGGAAGGCTAGAGCCAGCTGGAGTTTGGTATATATCTTCTCCAAGGTCAGTTAGGCTCTGATAAAACCACACAGCAAGTTAGTCTCTACTTAAATAGTTTCTCCTGAGGGCAGACCCTGTTAAGGACAGAATGCAATGGTTCCTTTTCTCCTCCCCCCACCAGAAGTATGAGAGCATTTTTCTTCATTATTCCCTTTGATATCCTGATAGAGCTCCAGCAGTTAAAATGCACAAAAATGGGGTTACCATGCTGATGGGGTTTCCCTGGAGTTTTTAACTCTCAGACTTGTCCACATTGAACTTCCAGCAATTTATCAATTATAGTTTAAGTTTTCCTGTGACAGCCATGGTTCCCTCAGAGGTTTCTGCTCATGATTTTCTGCTTTGGCATGTTGTGATTCTCTGCATTCACCTGCTTCTCTCTCCAACTTTGGTGGCAGCTGTTTGCATTGTGAGCTCACTCTTCCTACAGATTGCTGTAGTTTGTATGTTTGTCCCCCAAATCTCATGTTGAAATTTGATCCCTGTTAGGGAGGTCCACCTAACAGGAAGTATTTGGTCATGACAGCAGATCCCCCATGAATAGATTAATGCCCTCCTCGTGAGGGGGGTGAGTGAGTTATCACTCTTATTAGCTCCCTGAGAGCTGGTTGTGAAAAAGAGCCTGGCACTTCTGCACCTCTCTCTTGCTTCCTGTCTTGCCATGTGATCTCTGCACATGCCGGCTCCCCTTTGCCTTCTGCCATGAGTGCAAGCAGCCTGTGGCCCTCACCAGATACAGATGCTCAATCTTCAACTTTTCCAGACATCAGAATCATGAGCCAAATAAACCTTTTTTTATATGAATTACCCAGCCTCATGTTTTTCTTTGTAGCAACACTAAATGAACTTAGACATGGATCTAAAAAGAGTTGTTGATTTTTCAGTTCTTTCAGCTTTTCATTAGTTGTTAGGTCAACGTGGCAACTTCCAAGCTCCTTACATGCTGAACTATTAACTGGAAGTTGCTACTGAGTTTTTAAAATAAATTTCATTTCAATAGATAGATAATTTTATGCAAATATTCTTAAAAAATGAGTAATGTTCTATGACATTTTTCAGTTGTGATGATTTTTATTTCAAAATATTACAGGGGTACAAATGTTTTTGGTTACATGCATCACTTTTGCAATGCTTGAGTCAGGGTTATAAGAGTGCCTATCACCCAGATAGTGTACATTGTAACTTTCAGGTATGATTTCACCATCCTCCCCTCCCCCCCACTCCCCTGCTTGATTTCCATTAAGCTTTACTTCCCTTTGTGCACATGTGTATTCATCGGTTGGTTCCTATTTAGTAGCAAGTACATGGGGTGTTTATTTTTCCAATCTTTAGATACTTCACTTAGGATAATGGTCTCCAGTTCCATCCAAATTGTTGCAAGGGCATTCATTCATAGTTCTTCATGGCTGAGTAGTATTCCAAGTAGTATATATATACTGAATATATACTGAGTAGTATACTGAGTAGTATATATATTCTGAGTAGTATGTGCGTGTGTGTATATATATATACGTATATATATGTATATATATTTTTTTATATAAAATCACATTTTGTTAATCTACTCATAAATTGATGGGCACTTGGTATGATTCCACATCTTCACAATTGTGAATTGTGCTGAAATAAACATTCAAGTGAAGGTGTCTTTTTGATGAAATGATGTCTTTTCCCTTGGGTAAATACCCAGTAGTGGGATTGGTAGATCAAATGGTAGGTCTATTTTTAGTTCTTTGAGGTATCTCCATACTACTTTCCATAGAGGTTGTACTAGTTTGCAGTCCCACCAGCAATGTATGAGTGTTCCTGTCTCTCCACATCCATGCCAACATTTGTTGTTTTGGGATTTTTTGATAAAAGCCATTCTCATTGAGTTAATTGATATCTCATTGTGATTTTGATTTGCATTTCCCTAATGATTAGTGACCATGAGCATTTTTTCATATGTTTATTGGCCATTTGTCTGTCTTCTTTTGAAAAGTTTCTGTTCATGTTTTTGCCCACTTTAATGGTTTTCTTTGATTTTTCTTGCTGACTTGCATGAGTTCTTTGTAGATTCTGGTTATTAGCCCTTTGTTAGAGGTATAGCTTGTGAATATTTTCCCCCATTCTGTAGGTTGTGTATTTGATCTGTTCATTATCTCCTTAGATGTGCAGAGGCTTTTTAACTTAATTGGTCCCATTTATTTATTTTTGCTGTTTTTGTGATTGCCATTGGGTCTTCATAAATTCTTTGTCTAGGCCAATATCTAGAAGAGTTTTTCCAATATTTACTTCTAGAGTTCATATAGTCTCATGCCTTACATTTAAGTCGTTTATCCATCTTGAATTAATTTTTGTGAGTTGTGAGAGATATGGATCCTGTTTCATTCTTCTGCATGTGGTTATCTAATTTTCCCAGAATCATTTATAGAATAGGATTTCTTTTTCCCAGTCTATATTGTTGTCTGCTTGGTCAAAGATCAGTTGGCTGTATGTAGATGGTTTTATACCTGGGTTCTTTATTCTGTTCCTATTGGTCTATGTCTCTATTTTTGTGCAAATACCATGCTGTTTTGGTTACCATAACCTTTAGTATAGTTTGAAATCTGGTAATGTGATGCCTCCAGATTTTTTCTTTTTGTTGAAGATGCTTTTGGCTATTTGGGCTTTTTTCTGGTTCCAAATAAAGCACAGAATTATTTTTTCTAGATATGTGAAATGTGACATTGGTATTGGGATAGGGATTGCATTGAATCTGTAAATCACTTTGGGTAGTGTGGACATTTTGACAATGTTGATTCTACCAATCCATGAATATGATATGTTTTTCCATTTGTTTGTGTTGTCTACAATTTCTTTCCTCAGTAGTTTATAGTTCTTTTTGTACAGATCTTTCACCACCTTGGTTAAGTATATTCCTAGGTATTTTATTTTTTTGTAGCTATTGTGAATGGCATTGAGTCTTCAATTTGACTTTCAGCTTGACTTTTATTGGTGTATAAGAATGCTACTGATTTATGTACATTGGTTTTGTAACCTGAGACTTTGCTATTCGTCAATTCTAGGAGTCTCTTGGTGGAGCCTTTGTGTTTTTCTATATATAAGATCATATAGTCAGCAAAAAGCAATAGTTTGACCTCCTCTTTCCCAAATTGGATACCATTCATTTCTTTCTCTTCCCTGATTGCTCTGGCTAGGACTTCCAGCACTATGTAGAATAGAAGTGGTGACAGTGGGCATCCTTGTCTTATTCCAGTTCTTAGTGGGAGTGCTTTCAACTTTTCCCCATTCAATATGATGCTGACTGTGGGTTTGTCATATATGGCTTTTATAATCTTGAGATATGTTCCTTCTATGCGTAGTTTGTTGAGAGTTTTTATCATGAAAGGGTGCTGAATTTTGTCAAATGCTTTTTCTGCATCTATTGTGATGATCATATGATCTTTGTTTCTGATTCTGTTTATGTGGTGAATCAGATTTATTGATTTACATATGTTGAAACATCCTTGCATCCCTGGGTGAAGCCCACTTGGTCATGGTGGATTATTATTTTTTTTGTAGGGTGCTATTGAATTTGGTTTGGGAGTATTTTATTGAGGATTTTTGCATCTATGTTCATAAGGGATATTGGTCTGTAGTTTTTTGTTGTTGTCATAGCCTTTCCTGGCTTTAGTATCAAGGTGATACTGGCTTTGTAGAATGAGCTGGGGAGAGTTCCCTCCTCCTTCTTAATGTTATGGAATAATTTCTGCAGTATGGGTACCAGCTCTTCCTTGTAGGTCTGGTAAAATTCGGCTGTGAATCCATCTTGTCCAGAGCTTTTGTGGTTTTTTTTGGAAGATATTTTGTTAATGCTTCAATTGTGCTGCTCATTATTGGTCAGTTCAGGAGTTCTATTTCTTACTGATTGATCTTGGGAGGTTGTGTGTTTCCAGGAATTTGTCCATTTCCTTTACGTGTTTGAGTTTATGTGCATAGAGATTTTCATACTATTCAGAGATGATATTTTGTATATCAATTGTAATAGCTCCTTTTTCATTTCTGATTGAGCTTATATGGGTCTTTTCTCCTATATTCTTGGTTAATCTAGCAAGAGAGCTATCAATTTTGTTAATCTTTTCTAAGAACCAACTTTTTGTTTCTTTTTTTTGGTTGTTTTTTTTCTTTCCATTTCATTGAGTTCTGCTCTGATCTTTGTTATTTATTTTATTCTGCTGGTTTTGGGTTTGGTTTGGTCTTCTTTTCTAGTTCTTTGAGATGTGTCATTACATTGTTCATTTGTGATCTTTCTGTCTTTTAGATGTAGGCATTTAAGGCTATGAATTTCCCCCTTAAGACTGCTTTTGTTTAATCCCATAGATTTTTGATAACTTGAGTTCCCTTTTTCATTCAGTTTGAGCAATCTTTTGATTTCCATCTTCATTTCATTATTGACCCAATTATTGTTCAGCCGCAGGTTGTTTAATTTCCATGATTTTGAGTAGAAATCCATGTTTCTCTTGGAGTTGATTTTTAGTTCTATTCTATTGTGGTCTGAGAAGATACATGGTATGATTTCTATTTTTTTGAATTTCTTGAGACATGTTTTGTGGCCTAAGATATGATCAATTTTAGAGAATGTTCCATGTGCTGATGAGAAGAATGTATAATCAGTAGGTTTGGGGTAAAATGTTCTGTAAATGTCTGTTAGGCCCATTTGTTCTAGAGTCCCATTTAAGTCCAGTTTTGTTTATTTATTTTCTGCTTGGATGATCATCCAGTTCTGTCAGTGGGTGTTGAAGTCCCCAGCAATTATGTTGCTGCTGTTTATCTCTTTGCTTAGATCTAGCAAAAGATCTAGATATTTTGCTTTATCTCTTTGCTTTTAGAAGCTGGGTGCTCCTGTGTTAGTTGCATAAATATTTAGGATTGTTATGTCTTTTTGTTGAATTTCTCCTTTTACCATTATATAATGACCATCTTCACCTTTCTTTTCCATTGTTGATTTAAAGTAAATTTTATCTGATATGAGAGTGGCGACATCTGCTTTCTTTTGGTTTCCATTTGCATTGAATATTTTTTTCCATCCCTTCACTTTGAGTCTGTATGAGTCCTTGTGGGTTAGATGTACTTCCTGTAGACAGCAGATACTTGGGTTGTATTTTTTCATCCATTCAGTTAGCCCATGTCTCTTGAGTGGGGCATTCATACTGTTCACATTGATTGATAGAAATGATAAGTGGGATGCTGTTTTGTTCATTCTGTTGGGTGGTACCTTATTGCTTTGTTTTACCTCTTGTGCTATTGTCTTATATGAGCTCTGAGCTTTAGTTTTTGTGTGGTTTTACACTGGTGGGTGTCTATTGTCCTGATCCATTTATAATGCAGTTCTAAGTATTTCCTGTAGGGCAGGTCTGGACTTGACAAAATCTCCAGTGTTTGCTTGTCTGGAAAGTCTTTATTTCTCCTTCTTATCTGAAATTTAGTCTTTCAGGATACAAAATTCTAGGCTGACAGTTGTTCTATTTAAGAAGACTGAAGATGGGACCCTAATCCCTTTTGGCTTGTAAGTTCTCTGTTGAGAAGTCTGCAGTTTGCCTGTTGGGTTTTCCTTTGTAAATTACTTGATGTTTTTGCCTCATGGCTCACAGTGGTCCCTCCTTTGTATTTATTTTGATCATTCTGATGACCATGTGTCTTGGTGATTGCCTATTTGCAATGCATCTCCCAGGTGTTCGTGTAGCTTCTTGTACATGGGTGTTTAAATCTCTAGCAAGACCAGGGGAGTTTTCCTCAATTATTTCCTCAAATAAGTTTTTCAGCCCTTGTGCATTTTCTTCTTCACCCTTAAGGATGCCTATGATTCTTAAATTTGGCTGTTTTACATAATCCCATATTTCTTGTAGGCTTTGCTCATTCCTCTTAATTCTTTGTTCTTTATTTTTGACTGACTGAGTTAATTTGAAAGTGTTGTCTTCAAGCTCTGAGACGCTTTCTTCTGCCTCATCTAGTCTATTCTTAAAATTTCCACTGTGTTTTGTATTTCCTTAAATAAATTTTTCATTTCTAGAAGTTCTATTTGGTTTTTTTAATATGTTGATCTTTTTAGTGAATTTTTCATTCATTTCCTGAATTGTTTTTGTGGTTTCTTTGAGTTGGTTTTCCATTTTCTCTTGGATTTCAATGAGCTTCCTTACAATCCATATTTGGAATTCTTTATATGTTATTTCAGTGTTTTCATTTTCATTGGTATCCATTGGTAGACAGCTGGTGTTACCTTTTGGTGGTGTCCTTTCACTCTTCTTTTTCATACTTCTGGAGTTCTTTTCCTAATTCCTTCTCAAATGGAGGAGTTGTCACTTCTTTTTTTTGGGAGTTTCTTTTGTTTAGATAGGGCTTCCCCCCACCCCCTCTCTCTTAAGGGTGTGTCTGCAGCATATGTTGGGTAAGAACCTTTGGCTTTGCTTGTGGGTTCTTTGATGGCAATCTAGGTTCTGGATGGATGCCTTGGTTATATATATCATTAGTGTGGTGGTTTTCTCAGTTGCTAGTTGTTTGTAGGCTATAGCAGTAATGAGCTTTGTGTGTGGGCAGAGTCCCTGTCTCCCTTTGGTGAAGGAGGATGGAGGTATTTGAAATCCTTTCTCTTTCTCTAGCCCTGTGGTCTTCTTAAATATATGAATTGTATTGGCATAGCCAGTTTAATCTCTGAGACAGTAGGTGCTGCTTTTGGGTAAGAATCAACCACACCCTGTATGATTGAGTCAGTAAATATTGTAAAGGGCTGTGCAAATTGACCACCATGTCAGTAGGTGGTACTTGCCAGAAGGCACAAGCTGCAGTGTTGTTTTTGGACCTGTGACCAGATCAAGCCCCTCAGAAGAAGCACTCAAATGTCCCACATGGTGGGCAGGGCCCTGGAACTTCCAGGTGAGTCCTTATTCTCCACCACAGCAGAGGCAGGTGGGGGAGTGAGGCTGGGTGGGGCTGGGTTGGGTGAGCTTGTCTTCAGCCTCCACCAAATCTGGTAAGGTAGCCGTTTAGGCAGAGGCCAAAGGTCTCCAAGGCTTCTGGAGAAAGCCTCCAGGGAGGTGCTGAAGTGGCCCCACACAGCCAGAAAGTCTGTTTGTGGGGAAGAGCCCATCTGGGATTCACAATCTAGCTGTCAGGAGTGAGTTTCAGTCTTCTCCCCCAACCCCTGCTCCATGGTCTCCTTTAGGCATCTGCCAATAGGCAAGAGCTCAAACTAGCTGAGCTCCCCCGTGGTGGCACTGTGGGCTGGTAGCTTCTGTGTCCAGGATCCTGCCCTGGGCTGAGGGCATGGCCTTCCTATGGGGGGAGGGGTGCTCCATGAGTGTGCTGTGGCTGGGACCCACACTGCACTATCTTTTCAGTTCTGGCCATGTGGACTCCCTTGCCTCCGGAGATTAGTTCACAAATCTCCCCTCTGTGCCCCTAAGCAACACGATTGAATCCTGGGGGTATGGGATCTGGCCTGTAGGCCTGTCCCTGGGTCCCTGAAGATCAGTCTCTGACTGTGCCAAGGAAAAGTGTGCTGGTCCTGAGTTGCCTATGGGGTGCTCAAGCAGGTTTGATGTCCCTCCACTTTGGGGTGTGCCCTGCTCTGACGGAGCAGCTGGGCAAACAGCACCAGAGAGGGCTGATGAGAAGGGGGCTCACATTCAAAGTATCCCTTAGTCCACTGCAGGTCTTTAAGAGGAAAGGTTTGAGCCCCACTCTCTGTGGAAACCCTGGTGTGGTGGATGCACCAACAGAGGCGAAGCAGCTGCTCTTGAGGTCCCCAGCTGAATCGTCTTTCGGCAGTGATGGGCATGGGAGGAGAAGAGAAGGAAAATAGTCTGAATGGAGGAAAGGCACTCTGGTCATCCCTGTCCCTTTCTCCAGAAGGCAGCCCACCCAGAATGTCCAGGCTCTGGTGTCACTACTCAGATCCCCTGGGACTCACCAGCCCCCTGTGGCTCCTGCAGTCTGGGCCAGAGTTGGGAAATGTTTGTGTGGGAATGGGCAATATGAAAACTGAGGGGCTGAAGCCCCCTGGAGAGGACAAAGGTTCACAGTGGGTGGAGAAGCAATATGGTGCCTGCCATTTCAGCTTAGGTCTGTGGTGATGGGAAGTGCCCCAAGGAGGCTGACAGGCTGGTGCTTTGTCCTGAAGAAGCTCCCAGTTCACTGGCAGCAGCAGGTTTTGGGCTCATGATGGTAGAAAGGCTCTCCAGCAGCTTGGGAGTCTGATGTTTGCCAGAGATGTGAGGGAGGGAGAAACAAACCACTCCACCTACCCTTTTCACTGGACTCCAAGCCTCCCAAGGGTTGACCTCTGCTATCTTACTCTTTCTTGTTCTGCTTTTCAACTTCTTCCTGTGGAATCTCTTGTAGGTTCTGGCACTTTTTGCTCAGAATTTCACCCAATCTGTTTGTTTGTTTATTTGTTTCTTCTTTTTCATCTAAAACTTTCCTTCTTTTTGAGATGATCTGGCAGCTGGTGTCTCTGGTCAGCCATCTTGTCTTCTTTCCAGTTGCAATTTTTGATTTTCATCCCGTAGTTAACTAGTTCAAAGGATTACAAACAAAAATTTATCAACATCACTAGTTAATCTGGATAATGGATGCAAAACTATTTTGACAATTGAATGATTCTGATAACTGTGTAACTCCAAAAGCACTTTGGTCAGTGACCAGAAGAAAGCCAATATGGAGAGTTTGGTGAAGTGGAAATGTTAAACTATTTTCTACCACTAGAATTGTTGTTGCCCTTTCATTAACTAACACTTGCCCTTAATATCAATTCTTTCTTATATCCTCAAAATCATGTTATCTGCTTCATACAGTTTGTTCCATGGAAAATAAGTTAATCTTTTTTTTTTTAGCCAAATCAGAATGGCATCAGTTACCTTTATTTACCAGAATTTAACAGACATGAAATTTAAATCCAAGGGCTACATACACAACCTTCTGATATTTATTATATTTCTGAAAGGTGAGCAGAGAAACAGCTTTGCTATTGCCCTGTGATTTTAGGGATTATCTCTGGTTGACAACTGGCTTGGGCCCTAGTTCTTTTGCTGGTGGTGTGTTTGTCTAGTTGGAACCAGGGGCAGAGATAGCATCATTCCCATTGCGCCTGATTTAACTCTGCCTTGGATGATATGACAGATGGGATTGGAAACTTTCATAGTAGATTACATCAATTTAACCAGTATTTCAAGATTTTATCTTTTTGTTTGAACAGCTTAGCTCCAGAGATAACATTTTATAGACCCATGCTCCTTCTAAACTAATGTTACTGTCATTTGGTCCTATTCTGATGTCTCTCCCATAGACAATAGATTTTACTGAGTCATCCTTGGTCTGGTCTTTCCTGATCCTCACTGGGTTATTTGTAAGAGAGGTGGGGCCACTAGTGAAATCTCTGATTCTTGGCTACTGATTTTATCTGTGTACAGCAAAGTAGAACAGACAGGGATAAAGCCATTGACAACCTCTTCACTGCCATGCTGGGAAGCACAGGCTTAGACTGTATTAGAATGATTAATGTACAGGGCAGGGTTTTCACTGGCATTTAGTTTGATCCTGTTTACATGGTTAGCTTCAGCATTATTTGGATAGGATAAAATCTCTAAAGTAATGTGCATGGAAGTAAATAGCTGATGGATAAAACAGTCTTGGTTGGCCCTTTCAACCAGATCACTGAACGTCGAGTGACAGGGCTAGGTAAGGCCATGACACTTGGGCTCCTGATGAAAGGGAGCCAACTTTTTGTTCTTGAGATTGTGTTCATTTCCTACTTATTTGGCAGCAGAAAATAATCCCCCTGGGTCAATAGAGCCAGAGCAATTTGGAAGGTCAAAATTTAACAGAGCTTGAAGAGCCAATTCAGACAGTTTAAGCAAAAACTATTTTCTTTGAGTATAGACTGTCCATGCAAGAAGACTCAAATTCTGTGCATGGCTATGCTATTGTGTTTTGGCTGGCTGGCTTATAGGTTCTGGTTTTCCACCTCTTCAAAGTAAAATATTGACACAAATGAATCCAATGAGCTGGTGAGGGAAAAGGAATGGGTGGGATGATATTGAGCAGATTCTGAGATTCTATAAACATCCTGCTGCTTTGGGAGGACTTGGGCACAATTTGGTGACTTTTAATAGGAAAATGAAGCATTCTGGACAGCCAGTGGAACCCTCCACCTCCAACTCGCTCCATGAAGTGTCACATGTGTGCCCAAGGCCCAGCCAGCAGTACATTCTGGTTCTCACGAGGGCTCCTCTTATCAGTGACACCCGTCAAAGCTAGCTAGGACTTACATGTGCACCCCCTCCCCCAGGACCCAGGCAATAGGCCAGGCTGTCCTGGCCCCCAACCAGTCCAGTTGAATCTGAAATAAAAGACTGAGCTTAAAAGAGGGGTGGCCTTTTGTGTGCCAGCAGATTATACACTTGATATGGGAATTAAGAAACCTGAGTTTTCTCCCCAAATCTGCTCTGGATTTGGGTTCTCAGCTTTCAGAGTGCTGACTAGTTATGTTACACTGCATATCTTATTATAAAGGTAAGCTTTATTCTTACTACAACCTTCCTGCCTAATTAATTCAAGAACATTGAGTTCCAGGTACTGAGGTTAGGGGAGGCAGCTGGAACCTCCTTGGCCTGAACTTCCTATTTCCCTGTGAAAAAACCTCCATTACGATCGCCCTCCAGGCGCTCCCATTTGATAACATTGAGATAAGGTGTGGATCAGCTGGGCATGGCTCAGTCCCTTTCTGCCTCTTTCCATCCCTTCTGGCCTGCTCCTCCAAGACCTCACTGTACAGCAGGGGCCTGTGGTTTTCCTGGCATCATTCATGACTGGGAAGGTCAGCATGGCTAGTTCTGAGGCTCAGCATCAGGAGGCCCGTGGTTCCTTCACACTGAGCTGCCTCCTATGCCCCATCTTCCTGAGTAATAAACCTTTATTTTATCAATATCTGCCTTACTCTTTTATCTTTTCCCGCATTTGGTTTAGAACTAAGGTGGAGAAACAGAGGTATACTTCATTGGACTCCTAACAGCACGCTTGACAAAGATGATTAGAACATAGTCCCTACTCTCAGGAAACTCACGAAGCAATGTGGGGAGGTGGGTAGATGGAAATAGAAGCAAAAAGTTGTAAATTAGTGTAACTGGGGCGTGCAGTGTAGCGGAGTTTAAGAGCTCCTGTTTTTGTCTCATTTAAACCTTGGCTGTGTGCCCTGCATGGTGGCTTACTTTTGTAATCTCAGCAATCGGGAGGCTGAGGTGGTAGGATCAATTGAGCCTGGGAGTTGGAGGCTGCAGCGAGCTACGATTGCACCACTGCACTCCAGCCTAGGTGACAGAGCAACACCTTGTCTCTAAACAAAACAACAAAAAAGATTCTGTGTCTAACCTTGGCTGCGTTCCCAAATGTGCCAGTTAATAGATGAATGATCCTGAAGAAGTAACTTTACCTCAATGCCTTAGTTTTCTCATTTGTAGAATGGGATTAATAATAACTACTTCACAGGGTTGTTGTAAAGATTCAATGAGGTGATACGTACAAATTGTTTAGCACTGTGCCAAGCACAAAGAAGAAGTATCCTTTTTGGCCACTGTTATCATTAGAAGTGTGACATATATGCTGTGGAATAACAGGAGGGCCACCTGATTCTTCATGTGAGTCCTATTAGCTGAAAAGAGGCAGAAAAGAAATCTATCTGTATCATAGAGTGATGATAAGCAAAGAAACTTTGGATTGTACCTAATATACATTTTGGAGCATCACTCCATAGGTTCTGTTTTGCTTTTCATTGTATTAATTGGGTGGTAGCCTTTCTCCAGCCTGGCATCAGGCTCCGGCCAGAGAAGGACGGGCAGTCACCAGGTTAGTGTGGTGTTCATCTACATTGGTTCATGAAAGCAGCTACTCCCAAATGCAAGAGAAGAATAAAAAAGAAGAGGATAAGAAGAAAGAGAAGACAGATGGGAGGAGAGAAGGGAAGGGGAAGGAAGGGAAGAAAAAAGTATGATTCAGTTCCTTCCAATAAATGTAGCTGTGCATCTTTTACATTAACTTCACCAAAGTAATACAATTAATTTAGAGACTCAGAATGATAATTAAAAATTGATATAAGGAAGTCACATCCAGATTAAGACAGACAGAATACACATGGAAAGAGGGGTATGCATAAAAGATGCAGGGAAAACCCTCATGAAAAACCACGGAAAGGGAACAGGGAACTTTATTACTGTTCTCCTTATCTGTCCATTTCTACTAAGAGGTATGCAGTTTTGCACCCTGACCATGTCATTACAGAGTCCACGTATATGCTTTTTCATCTACACCATCTCTAGGAGACTCAGTCTTTATAGGATGACTTTTTTCATATTCAGTTCTTGCTGTTATTTCAATGTTCCAGTACTTCAAGGGCTTCACACCAGGAAGGAGCCCCTGTTATACTCCTGTTAATACCAACATCCCACTGTCCACTTGTGCCCACACCCGTGCCACCTCCCCCAACTGCTCTATCCAGCTGCACCATCCTCCTTCTTGCTCCTCAGTGTGCCAGGTTCCCTCTGCCTGGGACGTTCATCCCTCCCCACCCCGCCCCAACCTCCACACTACTCACACCCTCACTTCCCTTAGGTCCTCCCAGTGCCACCTTATGGGGAAAGCCTTCTCTGAGTACTTTATCTCAAACGGGAACCCCGTCTCCTCAGCACACAGCTTCTCTTTCTCCTGCTTTATTATTCTTCCATATCATAACCACCATTTGACATGGTACATACAATTACATGTTTGCTGGCTTATTGTTGTCTTTCCTTCTGCCTTAGATTGGGTTTCCTGGAAGCAGAACCAGAGAGAAGAATTCAGATGTATATTGAGGGAATGCTCTTCAGGAAAACCTATAAAGTGAAGGAAGGAAGCAGGATGGTGTGGGTGAAGCAGCCAGGCAAGGATGTGGTTCCAGGAAGGTCTAGCCTTGAGGAAGAATTTCTCTGATATGTTAGTTTCCTGGTACGAATTCATGAACTTATTGAACTGGTGTGGTGCTGGGTCCAGGGGATACAATGGTGAATAAAACAGACATGGTCCCTGCCCTCATGGAGGTATGATCTACTGGGAATTCAGATACATGCAATTAAAACACAGTCTGGTAAGCACTGTCATAGGAAAAGCAGAGGGGGCTAAGAGTAAGGATGCTAAAAAACACAGCATTTGGGAAGAGTGAGTATTAGAAACCTTGTGGTATAGGTTTGTATACCATCTTGGTTTGTAAACCAAGGGCCGTGTTTTCCAGTGTAATTATTTAGTCATTGGAGTGTACATTGATAAAGTCAGGAAAATATTTGCAAGACTGCAGCATTACTGGGAAGATTCCAATTTGGTTTTGTTTTACTCATGATTTTGTCTCAAATAGAATGATCTACTCAGAAGAAGAACCTGAACTAGCACCTCTCACATCTGCCCTGGGGTCTGTTTCCTTACCTGCACAAAGAGAGGTTGACCTTGAATTTTCCTTCAGGAGCTGACCTTCCTCGAGTCTGTACAGGGGCATGGGCATTGGGCTCTGCCCATTCTGTGGTAGGAAGCAAGGGAATGCCAGACAGTTTTTACTGCCAGCCAGTCGGTATTCCCTGGGATTGTGGGATTTCCTTGGATGTTTGGGAATTGGTATTTGTTTTCCTCTAAAGGCATTAGTGTGTAGGTTTAGAGCTTAGGGGGTAAGTCTGTTTTAAAAAGAGAACTCAAGTGCCTTGAGGAAAGCAGACAGCTACCACAGTGATGCCTTGGGTCTACTCAGTGCTTGGTAACCCTGGGGCCTGATGAATTCATTTGTATGGTCTGGTCTATCAGAGGGATTCTACACTGGATGGATGCAAACTGCCTTCCCCAATTTTTTCCAATTTGGTTTTTCCAGCTATGGGTAAGGTTCCACATATTTTGGAAATGGTGTCAGGGGAGGAGGGTGAATGAGCTTCTGAGTAGTTGGGGAAAAGGCTGTAAGAGTTGGCTCGGGGTAGTGTCTTCAGCTACAGCATGACTTTTAATATTTGATAGTCATATGCCTTTAGACATTTTCATAATTCATCTTGGAAAATGGAAAAGAAATAGGTTTTGGTGAAATATAAAAAGGCCATTGAAATGTCACAGGGTAGTTGCATAACAGTGGATTATACAATGCTTGAGGGTAGGGGGCGGAAGTGGGGATATTATTCAGAAATTTTTAGTAATTTGAAGACATTCAAAAACAACAGTATTCTCAGGCATTATTGTGTGTGTTGCTAACTTTTGGCAGAGTTATTTTGAGGGGTTTTAGCCCTTCCCAGGCTAGGCAGTCAACCTGAGCCCAGGGGTGTGTCTCTGGCTCTGAATATCTCACCTCTGCCCCATTCTTGGGCTGCTTTTTTGCCTCTGGATGGCTGCTCCTGATTGGCTGCTGTCTTACCCACCCCTTGGAACAGTTGCCTTGAGGCCTGCCATGTTTAACGGGACCCACCCTACTAATTTATTTTTCTGGCTTTGTGCTTGAATTTCTTCTAGATTCAGAGCTTTGATTGAAGGAACATAATCTGTCAGAAAACTAGGTGATTTGATTCACCAAATACTATTTTTTTGCAAGATGATGATTCTTTAGAAGGAGATACTTGTTGAATGCTTGTTAGTTATAAAATGTGTTTTATTAAGTTTGTTGGATGTTAGAATATTTGTGAAAACAGAGGATAGGTGCATACTGCCTTGGGTGATTAATTGAACGCCTACCTAGATAATGGTAGTATGGCATACAGGGAGGAGCCTTGGACTAGAGCCAGGAGGGACTGGTTCTTGGTACTGCTTGGTTGTGACCTTTGGCAAATAGTTTGACCTCTCTTGGCCTCAGTTTCTCCACAGAACTAGTTAATCCTCAAGGATCCTTCTAACTATGAGCAAAGTTCTAGGTCTATGTGGCTGGAAACCTTGCAAAATCAGCAAGGTCGAGTTTTTCATTTAGGTATCTTAAATTCATCTCCTAGAACTTTGGGTCAAATTTGTGCTTGTGAAAAATAAAACCAAACAGTGAAGGCTCCAACTTATCAGACACCCTAACTTAATTTTGATCAAATGTTGTTTTTTTTATGAAATCGATTACTAAGATAATAATATGCTTGGGTGAAGGGTATTGGCTCTAGACAAAGGAATTGCTTCTTAGCTCTGCCAGTTCTTATAAGGGAAAGCTGATATATTCATCAGAACTGGAGTACAGTCTCCCCTGGGAAAGCTCAATGCCATATAAGCCAATATATATATTGTCCTGGGGCTTAAAAAATTTTGTGCTGGAGAAAATCAGAAATGTTAATGTATTTCTTTTTTCTTAAGCAAAAACCAACAAACTCAGAAAGTTGTCGTATTTGAATTGTTTTCCTTTTCAGAGGAGGGGTGTGCAATTCTGGATAAGGAGAGAAATACTTTTTCCAGGAAGTGTAGGGTTGTTTCTTGTTTGTTTTTTTGCAGGGAGGAACCCACTTTTGAGGCACAATTGTCATGAAATGTCATTTATAATATGATTCATACATAGAAACTTTGCCCCTTTGCAGATAGGCATGCCTGTTAAGTGATGGCCAGTGGGGTTTACTTTATATCTCAGCATAGCGAGAGACAACCATTAGAGCTATTAGTTGTTAATTACACTAAGCAGAATAAACAGAAAACTGGCAAAATAGGATCTAGTAGGATTGTCGTTTTTTGCCTTTCAGAGTCATTAAAGGGAATTCCTCAGGCTGCGTGGCTAGAGCGGATTAGTTGTTTGGATTATTCCATCAATCCTAGATCAGAATTAGCTTCATACCCTCTTCGCCCTTCCAACTGTTGGAGTGGACAGGACACAGCTGACTTGCAGGCAGAGAAACAACCCCCAATCTGTGGACATTCCCATAGGAGAGCTTAAACTAGACATAAGAACATTTCATACAAATTCGGATATTTGTTTGTTTTTGCAACTTGACAGATATGATAAAAATAATAAAATTAATTATAAATATTGTAGTTTATTTAATGGCAAACAGTGAGCCTAACTGCTATTTTAGCCATTCTTTTGGACACAGCTACTGCAAGGAAAGATGACACTGGCAAGCTGAGGGTTAATGTACTATAAGAGAGGAGCAATTTTCTCTCTCCTCGAAAGGAGGAAAAGACTCAGTAATGGATTTTACTTCCCTCCTCGATGTATTAAATTTTATGGGAAATTTAACCTGGTATGTCCTTTGTATCAAATCACTGAATGAGGGCATTTCACTTTGAGGAAATCCTATACACTAAAAAAGGAATTTAGCAATTAGTAGGGTAAAATTCACACGAGCAAAAGCTTTATTACTTTACAAAAGGCTCTTTTAGTGAACCAATCCCAGTGCTTTAAAAAGAACATGTTAAGTGAGGAACATAAGCCTGTTTCCTGAGTAATGACTTCAGTTAAATTGACACAAACATGGCCAAACGTTCTTTGTGCCCAGCAGGACCCGGGAGAATCAGCTAATTTATAATTATAACACCATGTGCAGTGGCATCAAATTTTCCACCCTGCTTGGATGCTAAATTGTACTTTAGTGCTCAAAAAGGTTTTTTTTTTTTTTTCTTGACCACCTCTGTGCCTTTAGACAAGAGACTTTTGTGGGTAACACCTTTTTATTTATGAGCAAAACATTTGCAAATCTGTTACTTTTTGTTTAACTTAGTTTTTACCAGAAAATAAGGGGCCATGTACGGTATATTCATGGAGACTAAATTAACTAATAGGGTTTAACTGTGGGTTGAGTGTTCGGAGGAAATGTTTGAGAACTGAGCTTATAAACAGAAGTCCAGTGTTCAGGGTCCCTAGAGAAATAATGACGGGTCCTGCTCACTGAACATTTTGTGCTGCGGGGCAAGCCAAAGGGGGGAGAAGAGGGAAAGAAAGTGACGAAGTGTGTGATGTTGGAGTGATGTTTGGACCAACCTGTTTGTTTGGTATTTTTTTTGAAAACAATGATATGTGTAGGTCGTTATTTAGAAAACTTAAGAAATCACATAATAAATATGTTTGCGGATGATTGGGTTGGCAATCAAAGGAGATACAGAGCTGATTCTCCAAATGCCTTGCTGGACTTTGTCTGGAATGCTGGGTGCAAGCTGCTCACAAGAGCTACCACTTAATTGGAGCTGTTTTTGCCTCTCGGCTTGTGACCCTGAAGGACTTTTTTTTTTTTAATTGTTGTTGTTAGGCTCTTCTATTTTGAACAAATGGGCAAGTAAGAACAAAAGTGGAAGTGTGTCTTGCTCAAAAAAGAGAAGACATAGCTTAGAAAACCGGAACACACTTTTTTTTAAATACCAAAAGGTTTTTATTTTTATTTTTTACTTTTCTGTTACACATATATATCGCCTCCCATCTGAAGTGATCAGGAAGGAGTTTGAAGAATCAAGATGATTTTTTAATCATGAATGCTCTAGTTTTTGTTTCTTTTGTGCCCAGAAAGCAGAGAGAACCACAAAGTGTGACCCCTGCGTTTTGTCTTCTGCACCCCCTTTGCTCTGTGACTTCCTTTCTACTTCCTTGTTTAGTCTGAATTTTAATATGTAATATTCAAGTGGGCTCATAACGCTCATTTCCTTTCAGTGGAATTTTCCAGTAGATATACCGACTATACTGTTCATAGGAAATGACCCAATGGGTGGTGCGCTTGTGCATAACTTTACCTCCAGCTATAACCCGGGCATCTGCTTGTCTCCAGCAGCTGGAGCTACCTCTACCGCAGACCACTGGTCTCTCTGTCCCTCTGTGTTTCTACATTCATATTAAATAAGCAGAGGTAAAATTTTACATTTTAGGAGACATTAATTGAACAATTGGTATGTCATTTTCATTCTCACAAAAATAGATTATAACTGTTGTTTAGAATAGGAAACTAGTAAAAAAATTTTTTGAAATTACAAAAACATGGAAACGTTTTGAAACAGTCACAGAAGAGGAGACAAGCGTAGTTGTGCAGAGTTTGCCTAGTAAGGGGGTGGGTCACAGAGACTCCTTATAGAAAGGGCTCACAAGGGCTTACAGACGAGAGAGAGAAAGAGAGAGAGAGAGAGAGAGAGAGAGAACGCTACTCCACCCATCTCCAGAGGCAGATACCAACTTGTCCTGGGAACCAAGACAATCTTGTTTGTACAGAATAAGCACAAATTTTTTCATGTAAAAAAAAATTTCCTAAGGAGAATTTCTTTTTTAGGTAAAATGTTAATATAGTATATGTCTCAATAGTGTCTAAACAAATTTAAGCACAAAATGATCACAAACTCATCAGTTTATGCCTGTTGTCTGTCACAAAAATGTCTCAGTCTGCATAATAAATTATGTGGTCATGCTAATCAGGATGAGCCTTTGGAAATGGGACCTTTATTGAATTAAGTGTTACATCATAGAATCCTATCGTGCTGTTAAAGATTTTGTAATCTAAAACAGAAAATTCTAGAAATACTATTCAGTGTGGAGGGAGAATGAATGTTTCTATCCTTGTATTAAGGAAATATACAGGGGATAAACTCAAGTTCTCATTTCTTACTTCTTTTTCTGGTAATATCTGCCAGAGTATCTCTAAGAGATTTCATCTTTCTTTGTACAGGGTTAAGAAAGGAATAGAGGACAAGCCCTTATATGACGTAGGTACATAAATATCTTTTACATGAGCAAGCCAAATACAACTTACTTTTATTTTCCTGCTAAATGTATACAACAAGGCTGTTAGAAGTTTCAGTCTCTGGATATTAGTAAAAACACTGAGAGAGATCTCCAATCATTTGATTAAGCCTAGAATCCACCATCATTAGAAAATTCTGGGGATAGATGGTTATTTTTCTGTGGCTGTTGTAACAATGATAAGACACACATGAAAATACTAATGCTGCCACCTAACCAGAGTATTGAAATAGAATGCTTTCTGTATAGCCTCGGGCTGCTTGGTAATCTTCAGAGGGTGCCCTTCTCTCAAATGTTCCCCTTGTACGACAGTGACAGTACAATGACAACAAATGCAGTTCCACAATCCATCCAGTAGGGAGAAGCCATGAGCTCAAATATTGGTGTATTAGTCTCTTTCAGTCTAGTTTGTTTTAAGTTTCTTGCTAGTTCAGTGTCCCCTAGTGGTAATTTGTCTCGTAAATGAACAAGCTGGTCACAGGAAACAGACAGAGACCCTTACAGATCATGGTCTCTTTCATTAGTGTTTTATAATGAATACAAATTCTGAGAGCCTACTAAGTGCCAGGTAGTATGTCTTCTTAATAACCCTCTGAGTAGGAGATTAATAACATGACTATATAGATAACACTGAGGTTCAGGGAGCCTTTGTGGCATAGCCAAAGCTTGGTATGTTGTAAGAGTCAGAGCCAGGATTTGAAACTAGAATTTTTAAAACTTAGTCTTTTTATTTATTTTTATGTTCTTTTTAGAGACAGTGTCTCACTCTGTAGCCCAGGTTGGAGTGCAGTAGTGTGGTCACAGCTCACTGCAGCCTTAAACTTCTGGGCTCAAGCGATCCTTCTGCCTTAGCCTCCCGAGGAGCTGGGACTACACCTTCACGCCACCACTCTCGGCTATTTCTTTGCTTTATGTAGAGTTGCAGTCTCACTATGTTGCCCAGGCTGGAGACTTAGTCTTGATTTTTTTTTTTTAACTGTACTCTGATGTTTCATGCTTCTAAGATGACAGACATTTCCCAGATACAAATGAGCCATAGAGGTAATCGGGTAAGGAGCCTCAAGAAGACTGAGTCTGTTCTGCCTCACGTTGGCTGCCTCTGGCCTTCTTGACTTTGTGGGTGCTGGGAGGCCACAGGGCAGGGTTAACACAAAAAACTGGCTTTACCTGGACACACCTGGGTTTAAATCCTAGCTCTATCACTCCACCATTCACTCAATAAATATCTGTGGAGTGCCTACTATCTTAATCTAGGCCCTACAGACACAGTGGTGTAGAAGAGAAGAAATATTCTCGGTTAAGTTTCTTATTCTTGCTAATCCCTACCTAGTTTTATCATCTCTAAAATAGGGGTTGGGCATACCATTGAACATTTGTGGAAAGCAAATCTTAAAAGTTATCCTACGTGTTATGAAAAGAAGGACATCTGGTAGTTGAAGGTAAAATGGTGACACTGGTGACTCAGTGCAAAGCAGGTTTTGCAAACTGAGGACAATCTGATTGGTCCAAGGTTCTTAGAACTCTCTTTTGAGCTGGCTGTCTACAGATATAAGGAAATCTGTGTACCACAACATAATTTAATTACCAAATCCTGAATTCTTTTTGGGACATTAGAGAGGAATGAGTTGTCTCTTCGCCTGCTCCAAGTTCTGGAGTCTCACTAGGGTCTCCAAAAATGATGGCGGTTTGTAATTCTGTCTCTTGCTCAGCAAAAGGTTGATGTTAAGATGTTTGCGATGATGTCTTTTGAGGAATATATTTAAAAGACCGAATGGTAACATATTTTTTTTTTCCTGTGAGCAATATTTTACAGTGATGAGAGTGTCATATCTACTTAGAACTTTGGGTCTCTCAGAAGAATATTGTTCCTTGAATAATTTTTTCTTTTTAGAAGTGGGGTCTTGCTTTGTTGCCCAGGCTGGACTCAGCCCTGGGACTGCAGGCACATACCACTGTGCCTGGCTTTCTTAAGAAACTTTTTTATTACTTTTTCTAATACAATAATTGAGAACGCTAGCTTAGGAAACTAAAAAAAAAAAAAATGACTGAATGTTAGAGCATGAGGAGAAGTTAAAGATTTTCTAATCCAACCTCCTCATTTTACAGACTGGAACACAGGTGGGATTATGTGTCTCGTCTAAGGTCATTCTTTGATTCATTCATCCAACAAATATTCATTGCATGCCTCTCAGGTGGCTGGTACTGTTTTACATGTTGGGATTACAGTAATGAGCAAAACAGACATGCTCACTGCTTTCATGGACTTATTTTCTACTGGGAGGAGGGATAGTTAATAAAAATTAAACAAATAAATACACAGTAGGTCAAGTAATAGTAAGTGTTAAGAAGGGTAAGGGATAAAGGGTGATGAAGGAGAGTGCTCTTTTGGATAGAATGTTCAGGGAAGGTGACATTTGAGCAGAGTCCTGAATGAGGTAAGAGAGTGAACCAAATGGATATCTGGGGAAAGAGCATTTTAGGCAAAGAGACTAGCAAGTGCAAAGGTCCTGAGGTAGACTCACTCTTAAAGGCCAAGGTGGCAGAACGCATAGAGGGAGGATGAGAGGGGCAGGAAATGTGATCTGAGAGTAGCAAGGGGAGGGGAACATCACACAGGGTCTGGTGGGTGTGGCAAGGGCTCTGAGCTTTTAGGCCCTGGAGGGTTTTGAGTAGAGGAGGACAGATATAATCTTATTTATGTTTTGAAAGGATGACAAACGAGCAAGCTTAGACTAGAGTCCACGTTCCTTTAAGATAGAGCCCATAGATCCTCCCACTATCACATGCAGCACCATACACTTGTGGCTGAACCTGAAGAACAGATCTTGGAAAAATTTAGGAAATCTATTTGTTTATAATATTACCAGGACTGATACTTTCAACTAGAGTTTAGTAAACACAAGGTAATAAAAGTTATGCTCATATCTTTTCTACCTTATCTCTCTGAAGGAAAAATATTAATAACAACATTTTAATCTTTTAACGTATCTTCACCAGGAACTTCATGACTAAAAAAAAAAACATATTTAGGAAAAATGAAACAATGTGCCTCCTGCTGAGAAATAATTCACCCTTGTTGGGGATTTAAAGACTGGAGAAGGAAGCTGCCCTCTGAGACCACTTTGCTGGTTCTCAGACTCAGGCACGCCTTCTGCAAGTTACTGGTCAAGTTGTGTTTCCAGCCAGAAGTTATCCATTTACACTCTTCTTCATGAGGTTTAAACAGACAGATGTTTAAGCAATTTTGAAATGTGCAACATTTAGAAGGATTCTACCTTGTGAAGAAAGAAGTTTGATACAGCCCCTTAAAGTTGAGGTTATTTTCTTCTTTTCAATTCCTTACTTGATTTGGTCAGTAATTTTCATTTAAGGCAGTAAGGTTCATCAAGTTGTGCTGAGTTAAGAATTCCATTATTGTAACCGAACGTCTTTCAGACATTCTCGGATGGCAATAACAATAGCTGCTGTGGATCGAGAATCTCTTTGGGGCTAGACCCCTTGCACACACTACCTCAAACCCGCACACCTGCAAAGTGCATGCTGTCATCCCCATTTTACAGGAAACTGAGGCTCAGAGACGTTAAGTGATTGGTACACATCTGTTCAGTCAGCAAGTAGCAAAACCGACGTCTGAACCCTGCCTGGCTTCACAGCTGGCTAACTTTTCATTCATACCACGTCAGGGCCGTGATTAATGGAGAATTTCCATTCATCAGGAAAGGAGTTAAGATATCAAGTGTGCACTCACATACTGCTACTTTTGAATGCTTGTTTTAGAGTAAAGGAATCAGAATTCAGGGTTGGGAGAGACTCTAAAGGTCATTGATTCTTAACTCCCTGTTGATTCCTTCAAAAGCCTTGTGAAGTGTTTTTTGTTTTTTTTTTTTCTCCAGCTATGCTTTTGCACCTCCAGTGATGTGGAATGCTTACGGCAACATTTCCATTATTGAGCTGTTTGAAAATTACCAAGTTCCTCTTTACACTGAGTCAACATCAGTCTCCCTTTCAGCTTATGAAGCCACATAGAACAGAGCCAACCATGTAATTGGAAGACAGTAATCCTGCTCCCATTTCAACTTCAATAATAGAAGCATTCCTTGTTTACTTGATTTTCCTTTCTCATATAATATAGTTTGGGGTTAGGTTTCCATTCTAGTTAATGTCTTCTGCACACTTGTGAATTTGTCACTATCCCTTTTAAACAAAAGCATCCAGGACCTAAGACAGTTTTTTTTTTTTTTTTTCTTTTTTTGGTTGGGGTCAGACCATATGTCTGCCACTGTTGGATCATGTTACTCGTTGAGTCATGGTGAGGTTACCACTGACTCAAGCCCTGCTGTCTGTTTTACCGACACTGCTGCTAATAAAGCACGTCTTCCTCATCCTGTGCTAGTACAGTTTTTTAGTTCTATTTGTCAGCATTTATTAATAAAAATAAAGATACTTAAAAAAATTCAGTACATTGCTCAAGATTTTCAAAATATCTTGAATTCTAATTTCAAGGCAAACAAACCCTACTCACAAATCACTTTGCTTCATGGACAAATTTTTATTTCTTTTGCATGACGTCATTTATTTTCATTATGCAAATGATATTTTGTAGCACATACTGAAATTTGTTTATGTGTTATTTTAAACACTGTAAGAAATGTTAGACCATCTTCACAGTGGGTAGACTGCAGATACAAGCCTGTAGACGCCCTCTGATTCCTGACAGATGAGTTTGCAGCAGTTTATTACCTTGATCTCTGCTTGTAGCAAAATGTTGAGTTGGAGGAACTTGGGATCTCAGAGGAGACATCAAATTCTCAAAAGCCTGGCCAATATCTCATCACACTGTGGAATTTCTAATTTTTCAACTATTTGGAACAAAGATGGAAATGGAGTTTTGCACAAAATGATGAAGTTCTTTTAGAAGCTGAATTGTGACTTAATACCAAGAGAGAAATCCTGAAAAGGACACACTGAGAATAGACAACAAACATTACCTATAACTGAGGTTTAAATGTCGACAAACATAGCCATTCTCAAAGCCCCAGGTAGGCAAATGGCGATGACCTTAGATCCAACTGACTTTTCAAAAATGCAGAACAGACCCTCATAACACCTTTATTTCTTACTCTGGAAGGGAATATATCACAAAACAAATCTTGTATGGGGAAATATTTTCTTTTCTATATGCTTTATATTATCAGTAACATTTTATATAGCCATGTCTAGAGTAAAAGTTCAATAAAACTATACTAGTTTACCATTTAGAAATCAGCTCAAATATTGTCTGAAAATATAAAATTGAAAAATTTTCAGGATTAAGAATAACAAGGAAATTTGGTGAATGGTGAGAGGATTTGAGTTAAGCTAAAGAAAGATAATTTCTGTAGGTTAAAGGAACTAATAACTTGTAGTCAGGAATTTAGGTCTACAAAGTGAAATATTCTTGGCAAAAATCACAAAATGAAAGCTACCTTCAAGTTTTTCTATTAAATTTGTATGAGTTTTTGACTCTAGAGTCAAAAGTGACTCTATTAAGAACTACAAAGATATATGTTTCTGTTGTTTTATTTCTACACTGTTACTACACAGTTTTTATTATTATAGCTTTGTAGTATATATTTTAGTGAAATAATATTATATGATAATGCAAGTCCCCTTATTAGTCTTTTCTTTTTCTTTTTTATTTATCTTTTTTAGTCTTTTCTTTTTAAAATCTAGTCTATTTTTCCATGTTTATTTTCCAGATGAAATTTATAATTATTTTTATCAAATTCCAAAAAAAACTTTATTAGGAAATTGAGTGGAATATCATTAAAAATTTAAATTTTAATAATTTTAATCTGGAAAAATTGTCAACTCCACAATATAATGTCTTCCCATCAAGTTAAATTAGAGTTATTTATAATTATTTTTAGTTTATTTCATGTTCTTGGGTAAAGTTTTGAAGTTTGCTTCAAAAAATACACATTTTTGTTAAGCTAATTGCTGGGTAGGTTAGGTCTTGTTTCTATAATGAAAATCATCTTTTGTTTTAAATTTTTTGAGTTTTGTTGGCATATGCAAAAGCACTTTATTTTATAAGTGATCACCTTTGTAAATTGTTATTATAATGTTCTAGTTAATTCTCTGCAGTTTTCTAGTCAGATAATCTACTGGTAAATATAATTTGGTCTCCCTTTTAATCATAGTTGAGAATTTTTTGTCTGCAATTCAGTTTGAAAATGCAAAAGTTTGTAGGTTTGGTACCAAAACCTGACTTGAATTGATATGAGGCTGTTTATAGGCTTAGTGAGTCTACTTTGTGTGAATATTCATACATTTTAATGTAGAAATATTGTTGATTACAGAATGCTGCCCCAGTTTCTGTTATTACATGACATAGAGTAAATTAATTTTTCTAAAATTGGAAAACTTCTAAATTCTGGAATACATTCAACCCCAGAGTCAAATAAGGGATGTAGACTACATTTATATCTCCTTTTATATTAATATTTTTATTCAGTTAGCTAGAATTTTTAGAATTGAGTAAGTTATAGTTTGCATTTTTATTATTTTTGACTGTAATGAAAATGCAATAATCTAGTGTCTTAGAATTAAGTATGATATTGATAAAATCAAGATAGACATTCTTTATTACGATTAAAAAAGAATACGTTTCTAAAATTACTTTACTAAAAGAAACAGATTTTTCTTTCAAATATATAGTGTATGTTTATTGAGATGATCATATTGTTTTTCTACTTTAATGTTGTGGTAGTTTGCATCATTGGTCCCAGTTCTTTATCCCTGTCATATGACTTTACAGTTCCTCCCACTAAAAGAGAAGAATATAATTTCTCCATCCCTTGACTTTGGATTCAGTCAGGTAACTCTTTTTGGCTAGTAGAATGAGACAGGAATGACGGTGTGCCAGTTCTGAAACTATGCCTGAGGAGGTTTAGATGTTTCCGTTTGCTCTTGTGTACCCCTGCCATCATCATGAGAAGAATATGCCTTTGCTAGACCAAAACCTGGAATAGACATTCTTCTGGCCCAAAGAAGATGAGAGACATGTGGAGCAGAGCCTCTCCAGATGAGGCCAGCCCAGATCAGTGAGCCTCCAGCCAATCCACAGACCCTTGAACTAATACTTATTGTTGCTTGCTGCTGAGAGTTTGTAATTTTCTGTAATACAGCATCATTGTAGCAATACTTGGCTGATGCAAACATATTATTGACTGATTATATTGACTGAAGTTTTAGTATTAAACTATTTTACATTCCTGAAACAAAATGGAAGTTCTTGATATAATAAATATTGATTATTATTTTAACATGGGGCTGGATTCTATCTGCTTAATTGTTCATTTAGAACTTTTGTGTCTGCATTTATTCTTCATCTTAGTCCATTTTATCTTTCTCAGATTAGGATATTAAAGTTATTCTATCATCATAAAATGTGTTGGGATATTCCCTTACCTCCAACCCCAATACACAACAGTGTATCCCAAATGCTAATCTATAGAAAAGTCCTCATGAATCCCTGGTATAATGAGAAACATAAGGAAAATGTAAGAGGTTTGACAACCTACTTTGATTTAATTTAAAGAATAGTCCTTAATTCTGAGATTATGTACTTCCCATATTCTCAATGACAGATTATGTATTCTTTTGCAAAATGATTGTGCTAATAAATGGTAATAAAAAAATGTTTCTACTGAAAAAAAATTAAAAGCTGGCAATCCCACATTGGTCTCTCCAACTTTTCACCTTAGCTTTCATAGTTTGTGAGATACAAAGGTTTGGCAACCACTGTTCTAGGACAATTTATAGAGCATATGATAAATATAAAATTGTTTGTGTCTTGAGAGTTGGAGTTATTCTGAAGCAGTGTTAAACAGTGGTTGAGAACATGAGCTTCGAGATGTGTGACCTCTGCAGTCACTTACCCATGCCAAGAATCATTTTCCTCACTTGTAGAATAGGGCTAATAAGTAGGTACCTCATAGGTCTGTTGTTAGGTAATATATTCCAAGGTGCTTAGCATAATATTGTGCACATAGTAAGTGCTCAGTAAATATCAGCTATTTATATTACTAGTGTTTCAATATTTTTCTCTTCATTTAATATATTAATATATTGTTCTTAAAAGGTTTTCTGTTCTTGATTCAATTTTTAAAACATTTTAATTGAAATATAACAGATAAATTTAAAAGTGTACAAGTCAAAGTGTAACACGATGAATTACAACAAATTGAACACACCCATGTAACCACCCAGGTCAAGACATAGATTATTACTAGCATCTCAAGAACTTCCTGTACAGACACACACACACACACACATGCACCCTACCAATGAAGAGTAACAATTCTCCCCAAAGGTAATTAGTATCCTGATTTCTAATACCATAGATTAGTTTGCCTGTTTTTGAAATTTTTATAAATAGAGGTATACAATATACATTATGTATTCTTTTTTGGTGTGGAATCTTTTGCTTAATATATTTGTGAGATTTAAGTGTGTTGGTGCAGGTAGCTGTAGATTTTTCACATTTATTAATATATAGTATTCAATTGTGTGACTAGAACAAATGTTGATGGACATTTGGTTTGTTTCCAATTTCATGATGTGTCATCAAAAGTATAATTGTATTATTGGTCTTTTGGGAACCAGCTTTTCTCTACTTACTCTCTAAGGCATTTAGTTAAGATGTTGTTAAGTTTTTGTCTCATCTTGATTTAGAAGAGAGTGGTGGTCCCTGGCTGGAAAGGTATATGTCTATCTCTTTGGGGAGGTGGGGGTGTGGGTGCGGGCACACTGGGGAAGTGGGAGGCAGAAGAAAAGGGAAGAGGAGGGAAAGGTGATGCCAAATTAAACACATCTAAAAAGCTGTTTGAGTTCCTTAGGCAAAGGCAGTCAAAACAAATGAATCATTAAACGGTATTTAGTTGAGCAAGTACAGTAACTGAAAAAAGTAAGTGAGTTATTAGTCTACTCCTATATAATCAGAGTTTTAAAAATTATTTTTCTTCAATATGTAGTGTCAATAAGAATTATAAGTGAGAGATGAATTGTTCAATGCTTTTCCAGAGTTTGTGAAGAAATTATGCAATCAAGATAACAAGCACTGGCAAGTAACAGTTGAAAGCAAAGGGAGAATATTGGAATTCTCAAAATTATTTATAACACCCAAGCAAGGGGATTTTTTTAATTTTCTATTTTTTAAACCACCTAGTACAAATAGGTTCCAGTAGAGGGGGATAGAGAGTCAATTGATTTGACTCTCTTTAGAAAATCCAATAGCAAAATTTAAAATCGAGGACGGGGGCCAAGATGGCCGACCAGTGACATCGCTTGTGGGCACTCCCAGAGGGAATATAGGATTTCAGATAAAGGAGAGGGGAGAAGAGACGCAGAGCAGGTGTAGGCCATAGAGAGAGGTGCTGGAAACTGGCAGGGACCTCACGGAGGAAAATTGTGAAGGAGAGAAGGAAGAAGATAAAGGAAAAAAGATATCGATGAGGATCAAACCCAGGGAGGCTCAGAGCCCAGAGAAAGGGTAAGGGTGGATCCCTCTCTCCCTTCCATGAGGCTTCGGTGACCAGCGGGCTACCAAGTTTCTTGGAGGCTTTTCCACCCCCACGAGCCCAGGCATGGCAGCAACACAGAATAGTGGGGAGAAATTGTGTGATCCCAAGCTTGGTCATTCTGTGTGGGGCTCCCCTCCGAGGAGAGTGTCACAAGAGGCCAGAGAGCCGGCTTTCTTCCATTCAGACACCTCCTCCCTCACCCCTTCCCCACCACTTCAATTGGGAGTGCAGTTTGAGCCGAGAATTTGGTGAGCGGCCATTTCCCCCCAGTGGGCTCATGCTGCAAGCTGAGGTTCCCACAGAGAAAGGGTCCAAGGCCTTTCCACTTGGGGGCCTGTAGTGCACCAGGGGTGCCCAATTTGGTTGCTCCCTGCCTGCCGGCATATCACAAAGTTGCACACCAGTGGGTCAGACAAGCAGGCCAGACACTGTGCCTCCCAGACTTGAGTGGGTTACTGGGGACACAGAGCAGAGATCTGGGAGCTGGACTCAGGTAGAGAGGAGGCTCACATGGACAGAACTGATGGTAGAAAACTGTGGGGTTCCGAGACATGGTGAGCTGGGAGAGCATTCATCCCCCCTGCAGGAAAACCGCCATGTGGATTGGGGTGGATCCTCTGGACAGGAAGAGCCTGCCTCCAGGAGCCATAGCAACCAGGTGTGGTGCATTTGGGTGCTAGGGCTGATGGGGAGATGTGGCCCTTCCCCTACCCACTCCATCCAGGAGAGAAGTTTCAGCCGAGATTCATGCAAGTGGCTGCCTCCCTCCAGTTGGTGTGTCCTCCAGGCTGAGGTCTCCACAGAGAGTGGGGCCCACACCTCTTCCATAGAGGACTTATAGGGGACCTGGGGTGCCCAATTTGGGAGCTCCCTAACTGCTGGTGTTTTGCAGAGACACATGTTAGCAGGTAAGACACACAGGCTGGGGGGAAGTATGAGAGCCAGAGAGCCCCACTGTGAATCTCAGATGGCCCTGTCTCCACAAGCACACTTTCTGGTTGGGTAGAGCCACTTCAGCCCCTCCCTGGTGGCTTTCTCCAGAAGCTGGGAGCAGACCTTTGAACCCAGCCCAAACAGCTACCTTACCAACAGTTGTAGAGCCTGAAGGCAGGCTCACCCAACCCAGCCCCGCCCAGCCTCACTCCCTCACCCACATCCACTGTGGCAGAGAATAAGGACTCACCTGGAAGTTCCATGGCCCCACCCACCACCTGGGGCATTCCAATGCTCCACCTGAGGGATTAGAGCTGGTCACAGGTTGCAAAAACAACACTGCAGCTTGTTCCTTCTGGCAAGTGCCACCTATTGCCAGGGAGGTCAATTTGCATAGCACTTTACAGCATTTACTGACTCAATCATACAGAGTGTGGTTGATTCTTACCCACAAGCACCACCTACTGTCTCAGAGATTAAACTGGGTGTGCCAATAAAATTCACACTGTTGAGATGACCACAGGGCTGGGGATGCACAGTGGGGATGCACAGTGGTTATCCACCCGTGTAAAACCACACAAAAGCTAAAGCTCAGAGCTCATATAAAGCAATAGTACAAGAGGTAAAACAAAGCAACAAAGCGTACCCAACCAGATGAACAGAACAGCACCCCACATATCAATTCTATCAATTGACATGAATGGTTTAAATTTCCCAATCAAGAGACATAGACTGGTTGAATGGATAAAAAAAATCCAAGCCAAGTATATGCTGTCTCCAGGAAACACTTCTAACCCACAAGGCCTCATACAGACTCAAGATGAAGGGATGGAAAAAAATATTTCATGCAAATGGTAACCAAAAGAAAGCAAGTGTAGCCATTATTATATCAGATAAAATTGACTTTAAATGAACAATAGTAAAGAAAGACAAAGATGTTCATTATATAATGGTAAAGGGAACAATTCAACAAGAAGGCATAATAATCCTAAATATTTATGCACCTGACACAGGAGCACCCAGATTCATGAAGCAAACCCTACTAGATCTAAGCAAAGAGATAAACAGCTTCAAGGCTCCACTGATAGAACTGGACAGATCACCCAAACAGAAAATAAATAAATAAACACTGGACTTAAATGGGACTCTAGAACAAATGGGCCAAAGAGACATTTACAGAACATTTTACCCCAAAACTACTGAATATACATACTTCTCATTAGCACATGGAACATTCTCCAAGATTGATCATATTTTATGCCACAAAAAAGGCTCACCAAATTTTAAAAAATTGAAATCATGCCATGTATCTTCTCATATCACAATGGAATAAAACTAGAAGTCAACTCCAAGGGAAACACCCAATTCTACACAAAGTCATGGAAATTAAACAACCTCCTGCTGAACAATTATTGGATCAGGGATGAAATTAAGATGGAAACCAAGAGATTCCTTGAACTGAATGACAAAGGGGACACAAGCTATCAAAATCTAGGGGGTTCAGCAAAAGCAGTCCTAAGGGGGAAAATTCATAGCCTTAAATGCCTACAACAAAAAGACAGAAAGATCACAAATTGACAATCTAATGACATGTCTCAAAGAACTAGAAAAGGAAGAGCAAACCAAACCCAAATCCAGCAGAAGAAAAGAAATAACTAAGGTCAGAGCAGAATGAAATGCAATCAAAAACAAGAAAATAAGACAGAAGACAAACAAAACAAAAGTTGGTTCTTTGAAAGACAAACAAAACTGATAGACCTCTTGCTAGATTAACTAGGAATAGAAGAGAAGGACCCAAATAAGCTCAATCAGAACTGAAAAAGGAGATATTACAATGGATACCACAGAAATACAAAATATCATCTCTGAATACTATGGAAATCTCTATGCACATAAACTAAAAAACATACAGGAAATGGAAAAATTCCTGGAAACACACAACCTCCTAAGACTCTATCATAACAAGCAATGAGATTGACAGTAATTAAAAAGTCCTCCAACAAAAAAAAAGCCCTGTGCTGGATGGATTCATGGCTGAATTTTATCAGACCTACAAAGAAGAGTTTGTACCCCTATTGCAGAAATTATTCCATAACACTGAGAAGGAGGAAATCCTCCCCAACTCATTCTATGAAGCCAGTATCACCTTGATACCAAAGCCAAGAAAGGACACTACAAAAAAAGAAAACCACAGACCCACATCCCTTATGAATATAGATGCAAAAACCCCCCAATAAAATACTAGCAAACCGAATTCAACAGCACATCAAGAAATTAATCCACCATGACCAAGTAGGCTTCATCCCAGGGATGCAAGGATGGGTCAGCTTGTGTAAATCAATAAATGTGATTTATCACATAAACAGAAACAGAAACAAAGATCATATGATCATCACAATAGATGCAGAAAAAGCATTCGACAAAATTCAGCACCCTTTCATGATTAAAAACATGCAACAAACTGTGCATAGAAGGAGCATATCTAAAAATTATAAAATCCATACATGACAAACCCACAGCCAACATCATACTGAATGGGGAAAAGCTGAAAACACTCCCACTAAGAACTGGAATAAGACAAGGATGCCCATTGTCACCACCTCTATTCAATATAGTGCTGGAAGTCCTAGCCAAAGCAATCAGGCAAGAGAAAGAAATTAACAGTATCCAAATGGGGAAAAAGGAGGTCAAACTGTAGCTTTTTGCTGATGACATGAACTTATATCTAGAAAACTCAGAAGATTCCACCAAGAGACTTCTGGAATTGTAAACAAATTCAGCAAAGTAAATCAATGTACACAAATCAGTATCATTCCTTTACAACCACGATCAAGCTGAGAGTCAAATCAAAGACTCAATAATATCATTCATAATAGCTACTAAGAAAATAAAATACCTAGGAATATACTTAACCAAGGAGGTGAAAGATCTCTACAAAGAGAACTACAAAACACTGAGAAAAGAAATTGCAGATGATACAAACAAATGGAAAAGCATATCATGCTCATGGATTAGTATAATCAACATTGTTAAAATGTCCACACTATCCAAAGTGATTTACAGATTCAATGCAATACCCATCAAAATACCAATGTCATATTTCACAGATCTAGAAAAAATAATTCTATGCTTTGTTTGGAACCAGAAAAGAGCCCAAATAGCTGAAGCAATCTTAAGCAAAAAGAACAAATCTGGAGGTCTCACATTACCAGAGTTCAAACTATACTACAAGTCTATAGCAACCAAAACAGCATGGTATTGGCACAAAAATAGAGACATAGACCAATGGAATAAAACAGAAAACTCAGATATAAAATCATCCACATACAGCCAATTGATCTTTGACAAAGCAGACAACAATATACACCGGGGAAAAGAAGACTTATTCAATAAATAGTGCTGGGAAGGATTGGATAGCCACATGCAGAAGAACAAAACAGGATCTACATCTCTCACCACTCACAAAAATTAATTCAAGATGAATAAATGACTGAAATGTAAGGCATGAAACCATAAGAATTCTAGAAGAAAATGTTGGAAAACCTTTTTTAGATATTGGCCCATGCAAAAAATTTATGAAGAAGACCCCAATAGCAATCACAGCAACAAAAAAAAAATAATAAATGGGACTTGATTAAATTAAAAGGCATCTGCAAAACCAAGGAAATAATTAAGAGAGCAAATAGACAACTTACAGAATGGGAGAAAGTATTCACATGCTATACATCTGATAAAGGACTAATAACCAGAATCTACAAAGAACTCAAGCAAATAAGCAAGAAAACATCAAACAAACCCATCAAAAAGTAGGCAAAAGACATGAATAGAAGCTTTTCAAAAGAATATCAACAAATGGCCAATAAACATATGAAAAAATGCTCAACATAGCTAATCATCAGGGAAATGCAAATTAAAACCACAATGAGATATCACCTTATCCCTGTTAGAATGGCTTTTATGAAAAAGTCCAAAAATAATAGATGCTGCCATGGATGCAGAGAGAAAGGAATGCTTCTACACTGTTGGTGGGACTGCAAATTAGTACAACCTCTATGGAAAACAGCACGGAGATACCCCAAAGAACCAAAAGTAGACCTATCACTTGATCCAGCAATCCCACTACTGGGTACTTACCCAATGGAAAAGAAAGATACATGCATGCAAATGTTTATTGCAGCACAATTCACAATTGCAAAGATGTGGAATCAATGCCAGTGCCCATCAATTCATGAGTGGATTAATAAAATGTGGTTTATGTCTACCATGGAATACTACTCAGCCATGAAGAAGGATGACTTCATGCCTCTTGCAACAATTTGGGTAGAACTGGAGACCTTTATCCTAAGTGAAGTATCTAAAGAATGGAAAAACAAACACACATATACTCACTATTAAATTAGAACTAACTGATGAGCACACGTGTGTAGACGGAAGTAAAACTCAGTGGAAATCAAGCAGGTGGGAGGTGGGAGGAGGGGATGGGTGAAAGCCTACCTAATGGGTACAATGAACACTATCTTGGTGATGGGCACACTTATAACCATCACTCAAGCATTTTAAAATGATCCATGTAACCCAAAATATTTGTACTCCCATAATACTTTGAAATAAGAAACAATTTAAAATAAATAAATTCTAGTCTCCCAGTGCAATAATTCAGAATATCCCTCCTTTGTATATTTACCATACCTAATTTTTCTTAAATTCTTTCTTAAATTCTTTGCTATTTTTGGTAGATATGTTTATATAATTTGCTGTAATACTCTAACCCACTGAAACCCACTGTGATCAGCTATCATTCTAGAACACTAAACAATATCAAATGTAAGCACAGGGCATGTGGCTTCACGTGTACAATTCAGTGAACACTTCTTCAATCATTCCTCCCTAACATTTCCTTATTTCAACAGGGAGTCTACATTCATCTGTGTCACTACATGCCTTGATTCAAAACCCATATTTAGTTCACAAAGTAAATATCTGTGTAAGTAGGAGCAATTTCAAAACCGTATAACTGCTACTGTTTTATCCATTACAAGTCTCCATCATGAAATATTGCCTATAGCAGAAATTAATTCCTTTACCTGGAACATATGCATTGCCAAAAATGAGGTGACAAACTGTAGTATCATAGGATAATCCTTTGATTATCAGATAAAGTGCCCTCTTTATAATACTTCTCTGACACTTGTGACACCTTTGGCTTTTACTAAAGAGTCTTTCTAACACAAAATGACGTCTTAGAAGAGTGTTTTTGAAATTTAATAGTTGATGGGAAATCAATTAGTTGAAATAACCAGTGCATGCTCTTCTACCATGCACTTAGGATCACAGAGGAGAGCATCATGATGGCTTTACTATAAACTCTGCCCACTCCTAAAGTCTAGTCACACCTGGGCATGCCTACCAAGCTTTGTGATGGCTTGCAGAAGCCTGTTTCTGTGGGTCTGAAGAGGATCCTGGGAGAGTCAGGCAAAGAAGATAGATCCAAGAACAAACGGCATATTGGTCGGAATAAGGACTAACTTTTTGGTTTAAGAAGAGAAATTAGAAGCAGGTCCAGTGAGTGGGCTTTTACACAGAAAGCATAGAGGTGGAAGGTATAAGCAAAACCGAAGCAAACAGGGTGATGTTGCCTCTCAAGTGATTCAGCAAGAGCAACAGTAGCCCCCCAGTCCTGATGCTCCCAGCTGTCAGTAAAACGGCCATTGGGTCCTCTTTGTTCAGGGGCCAGTTTTGACTTAGCTATTGTAGCCAGACATTCACAGGCTAGGCCACCCTGCCAATCTTTCAAGTGTATAAAAGCAAAGCCAGTCATTTTTATACTTCAAACAAAATATCCAAATTGAAATTGTTAGTTTAAAATCAAGTGCCCCAACCAGCTGAATATTTAAGGCTACAACTAATTTAGGTGACAGTTTGGTGATACCAAAGAAAGGTTTTGTTATAAAGTTCCAAAGGGGCTTTTTTCCAGAGACCTTATCAAGACCAAAGGGAGAAGTAGTTTTCATGATATCACTGAGTGTATTTTTGGGAATTTATCTCTAAGCCCAGCCCTCACAGGATAGATACTTCAATGCTGTTGTGAGAAGGGAATAGAGTAAAGACTGGAAAGGCTATTTCTCTAAAGTCTAAGACATTAGTGTTTTGGCAGCTTGGCCTGAATAGTTCTTTAACAGAATATGACCCCAAAGGAGAAAAAGAAATGATCTGCCTCCACTCCAAGACAACCTTCTAAAATGCAGGTATCTCCTCTCAGGTAGGAGAGGGAACTACCCAACGAACACGTCGTTGACTGGAAGACCACGCACTAATGGGAGACAGGAGAGGGGCAGCAGTAGTCACCGGGAATGGATTTGTTATTAATACTAAGCATAGTTGAGCCACCTACTGGAGGTGCTCAGAAATACTTGTGTGGCGGTGGGGATTGTGTAGGAGAATGGAAGTCTTACATTAGCAGTCAAAGCCACGAGACTCTGAAATATGAATTGCAACTATGCCTTAACCCCGGCCATATGTATAAACTGGGAAGATAGGTTTCAGCTTGGTGTTATAGGAAAGTAATTCTGATGCTTAGGATCAATGAAGGTGAATTAAAATTAGGAGCTCTTGAGGTTCCTCTTGACATCTGTGGCAAAAGCTGCTTGAATTCAGAGGTCACAGTGCAGAGGTGTTTTTTCAGGGGATATTTATTGGTTGTATATTATACTTTTAGCATTTTCTGGGTGCTATAGAGGATGTAAGAGAAATATGACTATCACTGCCCTTAGTATATTATGGTCTGGTGAGGAGATGACACAAGTACACAGATAACTTAGAAACAAGGTAAAAGTGGGAGTTAGAAAGTTACAGGTATTTGGTTGATTCTCATAGCTAGTGCTTGCAATTAGCCCAAATTAGTGGACATAAGGTGAATAATTCCCCTGGGCTAACCGGAAATGAAAAAATACAGCAGATATGCAGCTCTCATTCAATCCATCCTCTATATTCCTTTTATCTTTGCTTGGGTTTTATGCTTGACATTCACCCTGCTTACTCACCATGCAAGCAAGGACTTGCTGGGCTTAGTACCATCTATGGCTAACATTGACTCAACTTCACATTTACATGGCCACTGCTTCAACATTTCTCTATGATTGTACCAGCTCCTTAATTTCACTGCATTCATCCATTTGTTGGATAAATTAAATTTATAAACAATAACTTTTATAATATTATATACCATCTTATCTAAAAAGCCATTGATTGTAAAATGCACCATTATTTTATGTACCACTGGAAAAAAAACCCTGCCAATTAAACTATGCTACTGTAATTTCTTATCATTTATAATTTTAAAATAATACTTGTTAAAAGAGCTCTTTAACTCTTATTCATATGGAGAATTTTATCATATATCCCCCTTTCACAAACATAAAAAGGAACATACAAGCAACATAAATTGCTTAAGATGGTCTTGGTACTTCCTCACATTTAGAGTCTAACTCTCCAAGTTACTTTTTAACTCAGAGTTGTTGGTGATTTTCCACATAATGCCTCCTCTGTGCACCAAAAATATTGGTCATGTATCATTATTTCTTTTAAAACTTTTTATTGACAAAACGATGCATATTACATAAATGTGCAGCTGAATGAATTATCCCAAAGCAAACATCCATGAAACCACTAATCAGTTAAGAAAGAGAACACCATGAAATACCCAAGAAGGCCCTTGTACTTCCTTCCAGGCACTATCCTTGCTTCCCCACTACCACTACCATTAGTAGATCATTATAGATTAATAAAGCAAATAGATAGCCATTTTGTGGCATTTATATAAATGGAATCATTCAGTATGCATTCCTTTGTGTCTGTCTTCTTTTGTTCAACATGTTGTGAGATACATCCTTATTGCAATGTAGCATGGTTTATCTATCTTATAGTTATATAAGATTTTATTATATTAATACACATCATTTTATTTATCCATTCTCCAGTTGATAGACAATTGAGTTGTTTCCATTTTATTTCATTACAAATAATGCTGTGATGAGCAGTCTTATTCATATCTCTTTGTGCACGTATATATATATAGGTACATATTCAGGAGTGGAAATATCTGTGTATTTTCAACTTTAGTAAATAATGCCAATAATTTTCCAAAGTGGTCATATCAATTTACACTACAACCAGCAGTTTATGAGAATTCCTTGGTCTTACAAGAGAGTGTCAACTTAATACAACAATCAGAATTCCTTCCTCAACTGTGTTATGCCAAACGTCAATGTACTATGAAAACAATCTTTTGTTATTATTACTGTTTGACTCTTTGAATTTAAATAGACATGTATGTGCCTGTTAAAGGAATTATAAAATTGTGAAATATGAGAATACTAGTCAATATCTATTTTCAGTTGAGGACATATTCAGTTTGGGTTGATGAGTAATCGATCTATTAATGTTCTTATAATAATATAATATAAAAAGAGTGAGTAGGAATGGACCAAGTGTACACACACACACACACACAGGATGGTGTAAAGGAAGTAGCTTGAAGTTAAAGAGAAATAAAAGGGTTAAAAGAAGTGCAGTATCTGGATTTTAGCCATAGAAAGTAAAATCCAAAGATAGCAAATTTGTTAATTTTCCTCTTTAGATATACTTTTTTTATACATATAGTATTGTGCCTACTAAATCAAAATCCTAGGTCATTTCACTTTTGTTTTGACTAAAATTGCAGCACAGTCTGGAGAAACCTCTGTAGCAATAGTAACTACTCTTGAAGCAACGTGTGTGCTGAGGAGTGGGGCTGTGGGAGCATTGGAGGACAGCAGGGAATTAGAACAACAGAAATGATGTCTAGAGCTGTCATCCTGTAGAATGACCCGTCTACGCAATGGAAAACAATTTGCAGAAGGATGCTGTAACAGATGGCAGCGGTGCTTACCAAAATGTCTTCATTTGGCACAGAAGGAATGAATTTGCTTTTGCCAACTGATGAGTAGTGGCCAGTGTTTTTTATTTCAAATATATTGTATTTGCAAGCACTCTCCCTCCCTCTCTCTCTCATAATTTTGAAGTGCTTTTGGTCCTGTGGGCGAGCTTGCTGAAGAAACCTTCAGAAGACACCTGGGCATTTGAAGGAGCAATACGGCTGAACCTACAGGATGATCCATTAATAGCTAGAAATAGAGCCACTATCCAGGACAGCCATTTATATTATGGCCTCTGTGGGAAGAATAGGCATCAGAAGTTGAGTCCTCTGTGGTTAAAAGTATCCCGTGTGCAAAAAAAGGAAGCCTAGGGGGTTTGGAAGGATCCTCCCTAAAGGGGTGCAATGCTTTTCCTCGCTAATTAGAAATAGAATATAAATAGAATGGGGAGATTTGTTCAAGGAATGGGTCAACATGTCCTTTCAATTTATCTGTGCCTTATTTTCCTGAAGCAATCAGTGTGTGTAGGTGGAAAGAGTGTCTTTAGTTACTCATGAGAATTTAAGGTGATATAATGTCACATGAGCTCCATGAAGCTGAGAGCCATTTCCAAGGTTTTTTCTGTGTCTTCTACAAATCCTGGCATTTAGTAAACAGGTTCTGAATATACTGTTTCCAACTGACATTTTTGGTCAGATGATAGGTACAATAGAAGGAAGCCGTCTTACTTGAAATCATTGATGTAGTTAGATAATTGAAAATTTTGATTAAAGCAGGGAATTGTAACATTTTATGGATATATGCCTTGAATATTTTATTTTAACTTAAAACATATTCATGACTGATCTTTTGACATAGTGCCAGGGCTTTTTCCTAGATATGGAGCAATTGATCTATTTGTTTACTCTGTGTTACTGCCAAGCTGTCTTGATTATGATAGCTTTAAATGAGGATTAATATCTGCTATAAAAAGTCCTTCTATCTTGGTCTTCAAAATTGACTTGGGCATTTTTAGTTCTTTAATCTTCCATATCAATTTTAGAATCAGCTTTTCAAGTCCTTCCCTCCCCACTATAAGTTTGGGATATTGATTAGAATTGTGCATTGACTGTAGTACAACATTAAAAAAGCAAAATCTTTTTGATATTTTGTCTTCCTATTCGTGAAACTGTTTTTTCTCTCCATTTTTCATGTTATTTTTTAGGTCTCGATAAACATTTATGATTTTTTCCCAAAAGGTCTTGACATTTTGGAGATAAATAAATAAATAAATATATATGTATGTGTGTGTGTGTGTATATATATATATTTTTTAAATGGTCTCACTCTATTGCCCAGTGCTGGAAAGATGCATGAATGGGTTACAATCTCTATAGCTCATACTGGGACGGAGCACAACATGCTGGATTTTTCAAGGACTCTCCAGGGCTTAAGCAATCCTCCTACCTCAGCCTCCCCAAGTAGCTGGGACTACAGGAACGCACCAACATGCCTGGCTAATTTTTTTAAAACATTTTTTTGTAGAGACAGGGTCTCACTATGTTGCCCAGGCTGGTCTCAAACTCCTGGGCTCAAGTGATCCTTCTGCCTCGGCCTCCTGAGTCGCTGGAGATACAAGTGTGAGCCACTGTGCCCAGCTATTTCTAGGAAACTTGTATTTGTAAATGGTATCTTTTAAAAAAATTATATTGTTTAACTTTTTGTTGCTGGTATATGTTAATGCAGTTTTAAAGTACATTTTTATTGAAATATGACATACCTGCAGAAAATTTCACAATTAGTAAGTAACACCTCAGTGAACTTTCACAGACTGTTTAGCATCCGGGTAAATAATCTGAACATCACCAAAACCGCAGAACTCCTCTTACTCTCTTACAGCTCCTACCATCCTCTTCTCCACAGCATAATGACCTCTAAAAGCACAGATTAATTTCATCTACTTTTAAGCTTTATATAAATGGAATTGTCCAGCAGGTAGTCTTTTGTACTTGTCTCTTTTCACTTGTTATGTTGTGAGATTTATCCACTTTGTACTAATTATTAGAACTAGGATAGTACTTCACTGTATGAGTATACCACAATTTATTTACATGTTCTATTGTTTATGAACTCTTGTTTATTTCCACTTTGGTATGACTATGATGGGTGGTTCTATGAACCTTTTTATACATATTTTTTGGTAATAAATGTACACATTTCTATTGAGTATATACCTAGAAGTTAGATTGCTGGTTCATAAGATTTGTACACGTTCAGCTGTAGTAGATACTACCCAGTGGTTTTCCAGAGTGGTTTAGAATTTGGTAGTCCTAATTTACATCTCCCAGCAGTGTATGAAAATTACAGGTGATCCACACCCTCACTAATGCTTGATATTCACTTTAACCTTCCAGTGGTATTATATTATAACTTTAATTTGCATTTCATTCATGAATAATAAAGTGTGGCACCTTTTCCTAAATTAATTTGCTTTCTGGATTTCTTCTTTCATGAGGTGTCTGTTTAAGTCTTCTATATTCAACCCATTTGTGGCATTATTTTTAGTGAGTTGTGGAGATTCTTTACATATTCTAGATACAATTCATCCTGAATATGACATGGAACTTAGAACAGTTTAATTCTTATTGACTATATTTAGTTATACTTGTTTTTGTCAGCTAGTGTTTAGTTGATCTTATTTATATCCACCAATTACTCACCATATTTTATATGGCCAGGGTTTTATGTTTTCCTACATACCTACCAGTTTCTTGGCTCATCCTTCTTTCTTGCGTGTCATCCCTACCTTCTGTGTTCACCTTCCCTCTTTCAGAAGTACTTCGTTTAGAAATGAGGGTCTGTTGGTGGTAAGCTCAGGGCTGTTTGTCCAAAATGTGGTCATTTTGCCCTTGTTCTTGATTAATAATTTAGTGGACTATAAACATCTAAGTTGACAGTTTCTCTCAGTGTTTGAATAATATTAGTTGACTCTATTCTGGTTCTTGTTACTGCTTTGAGAAGTCTGTTGTATGTCTGGTGGTTGTCACTTTGTAGATGATCTACTTTTTTCTGCAGTTGGTTTTATGATCCTTTGGCTTTGAATTTTATGCAATTGCCTAGGTTTGGATTTATTTTATTTGATATTCATTATGATTTTTGAATCAGATAATTTTTGTCTTTTTAATTCTGAAAAACATTTCACAATATTTCCTCTTTCCTTATCTCTCTACCTTCTCTTTTTAGAACTTTTCTTGGCCCTACCTTGCATTTTCTCATTCTCCCTTTCATATCTCTTAAGTTTTCTTTTATATTTTCCAACTTTCTATATCTCTCTGGTGATTTCTGTTTAATGTCTTCAGATTTATGTTTTAGTTCATGAATCATCTCTTCAGCTGTATCTATTATTTAACCCACCCTCTGAATATTTTATCTCTTATTACATTTTTTATTCCTAGAAGTTATATTTTAAACATCTAACAGTGTTATAGTATCTTGCAGCATCTTTTGATTTTGATTCATCTCTTATATCTTTAATCACATAAACATACATATTTTATAGTCTTTATCTAACAATTACATTATCTAAACTTTCTTGGGGTCTGCCTCTTTTCTCATGATAGGTTTTCATCCTTAAGTTTTTTTTTTTAATTAATTAATCAGTTATTTTTATTTCAGAATATTATGGGGGTACGAACATTTTGGTTACATGAATTGCTTTTGTACAGTTTGAGTCAAAGTTTTAAGTGTGTCTATCCCCCAGTTCGTGTGCTCTGTACCCGCTGGTGTGAATTTACCTCCTCTCCCCTCCCACCTCCTGTTTTTTTTAATTTCAGAATATTATGGGGGTACAACACTTTGGCTATATATATTGCCCATGCACTGCCCGTGTCAGAGTTACAATCGTGGTCATCCCCCAAACTGTGCTCCCCGCATCCATTCAGTGAGAGTTTTTCCCATCCCCTCCACCCCACTCCTGCCCGCCCACCCCCTGATGAATATTATTGCCCTGTGTGATGTAGCTGTTGATCAGTTAGTACCAATTTGATGGTGAGTACCAGTGGTGCTTGTTTTTCCAATCCCGTGACACTTCGCTTCAAAGAATGGGTTCTAGCTCCAACCAGGATAATACCAGATGTTTTAATTCACTATTGTTTTTTATTGCTGAGTAATACTCCATGGTATACATATACCACATTTTATTAATCCACTCGTGTATTGATGGGCACCTGGGCACCTCCTGCTTTTAAGTGTTAGCTTGTGAGCTCATTTTTGATAAGACTTTACCTGTGAGTTGTGTATGGCCAGGGTTGAGAATGTCTCCTTTGGAGAGGTTTTATGTTTGTTTCTGATATCAGCCTAGTAGGTTTTACCACCCCTGGGCCAGTTTTGCCTCCTTATTGTTTAGATTTTCAGATTTCATTGTTTTTGGTTCCTGGGTATTTTTCTAATTATCTTGCAGACTTATTTATGCATTCAAAAGAATGTTGTTACTGTTTTATCTAACATTTCAAGGTTTTTTTGGTAGGAGGATTTTTGTTTTTTAAATTTACAGTTTGTCATATTCTCCCAAACAGAAGATCCAAGGTAGTTCTTTTTCTTCTAATTTTATCATTTATAAGTAAATAAATAAATAAATAAATTTAAAATGGGGGAGTAATTTTAGTAAAACTTTTAAACTAGAGTCTACTAATTATTCCTGATCCTGATTACCAGTTCTACAAATTCTATTTTATTTTACTCAGGTACTATCTTGTTTAGCTTCCCCTAAAAGCAGACTCTGAGGCATGGATTTGAGTGTAAGTAGTTTATGTGAGAGGTGATGCCAGGAAGCACAGTGAGGAAGTAAGACAGGGAAGAGATGTGTTAATGAGCGAGTTCCCACTGTGGAAAGACAGAGCTCAAATTCAACATACAGAGCATACCTTTGGCTTTCCCATCAAAGGTCAAGGACCTGAGGTATTTATGTACCAACTCCCACTCCTAATCAGCTGATGATTGCTCCTGACAGCATTAACTTCCTGGCACTTACGTGCCCTGTGCATGGACAGAGTACATTCCTGCAGCCACAGAAAGATTCTCTTGCAGAAGAGAGGTGCAGATGCCCAAGACAGGAAGTCATTGGCCTGCACTGGAATTGTCCTGTGAAGCCGCATCTGACTTTGGGGTGGGCTGAGGGGATGTGGGTGGAGCAACCACAGCATCTTCTAGATCTTGAGCACGGTATGAAATTCACTTGGTTCTGCAAACTGAAGTCTGTCCCAAGGATGTACTTGAGAATCCTTCTCACCCTCCTCTACCACCATTTTAGATTTTCTATCAGGGTCCTCACATTTCAAAGAAACCTTAGCAGCGTTGTCAGTCTCTTTTCTAACTCTGCCAACTTCATGATCAAATCTTGTGTCTGATTTCCAGCCAGTCTGTTTTCCAGCTTCAGGATCTTAGGGTCTTTGGAAATGCTGATATGGAGGGCTTCTGGCCTTCACATCATGCCCTGGGTTGACAGTTTGCTGACATCAACCTGTCATTTAAGGTTTCTATCTCAGTTAACAATATCCAAATAACCCTACAATCCTTATACTTACCATTACTTCCATATGTTTGAATTGCTAGAGTTACTGCATAAGCCATTATGTGTCGGCTGGGTCCTCTAGAAATCAGATATCAAGGCAGAGTCAGAAGTGAAAGATTTTGGGGAGTGGGTAATGCTAGTGAAAGATAAAAAGGAGAGAGAGCACCAGTATGCAAGGAAAACTTTCAAACTTCAATATAGCTGTGCCATGTGAAAGGAGAGGGGAAAGAGAGAGGGCTGGAGAGGAGGGGCCTCAGACTGAGTGCAGCTCAGTGTGCCAAAGCAGGGAGATGTGGGGCAAAGGCTGCTGGAGGAGTTGCCCCACATTGATAAGGAATGGCAAGCCCCTGTTCCACCACCATGTTCGGTCAGTGGCTGATGGCTGGCCGGGTAGTGTTTGGCATCAGCTTAATGACTGAGGCAGATCCTGAAGGCAACTACAGCTAAATGCACTCTTTATGGCAGGTTCTCTCGAAGGGATCTGTGTGGTGCACCTCCATGGTCTCCTCTTGCTCATCCATTCTTTCTTTTGATTGTATATATTAAGCAGCACCCTCACTGAGGTGCTGTGTTCCATTCATTAGCCCCACCACTCACTCCAGGTCAAGCTGCCTTGGGCTGCTCCTCTGCCCTTTCCCCTGGCTTGTAGTAGTTAAGCACTGCCACCTGCCCTCTACTGCGCCAGCACCCCATCATCCTCTCTGCTACTAATGATCTGGACTCGTGACTACCTCTCCTATCATCATCCCTGGCCTGCAGAAGACAGCCACCACTGGACTTCTCGGTGATGCTGGTGCCCCTCTCACCAATGCATTTCTGATGGTCTTAGTGTACAGTGTGTCCCCTGGGCCCTATTGTGCAACACAATCCTCTGGCAAGTCTTCTGGCTTCACTTAAGAGATCTATTCCAGTATGTCCACTTCCCTGTATCTTTTGGCCCCTTCTCCACTGTCTGCCATGGCAACTTAGTCATTTCAACTTCAGTCAGCGTGGGTCATTGCTTTCTCCTGAATTCTAAGAGCTACCCTAGTTATAAGTTTTCCTTCTCTTCTATGTCTCTGACAGAGGGTTAAATTTCATATCTCAAGGCAAATCACTTTATGTTTTGACTCCTAAATAAAGACCATTAAAATCCAATCCAATGGGCACTTTCCAGGTTTCTGCTGGTCCATGCTAGCTAAAATTCTTACAGCTTTTTGTGGTATAATCTATTTCATCCCTTATCAAACCCATCATATCCCCACTTAGGTCATATTGGGATTTAACCCGAGTTATTGACCAGGCAGTCAGAAAAGGAGGTCGGGGCAGTTTCTGACGGAGCTATCTGTTGCCTGTGTAGGTAAGAACGCTGTACTATCTTCTTGCATGTGAGAATGCTAGCTTTTAACGGGGAAGGGAAGGCCACTTCTGCAGGCTCTGAGGGTTAAGGGGATTTGAAAGAGCCATAATCTTAAAGGATATCTAGCCAGACATACCCATCCTATGTTTCAGAGTCCCAGAGTTTCCCAACCAGGACCCTAACCTTAGTCTAATAGATTTGCATTGGCTAAGCATTCTGTTGTCTTTGAAGCTCTGCACCCCTAACTATCAGATCCTAAGTGTGATCCTCAGCAGTGTTTTCTCTCCCTTGCAGGAGATAGGGCCTCTTTGTAAGCTACCAGAGGGCCTCTGGCATATATATATTCCATTTGTTAACCTTTCTAAGTTTCCCTTCTGTAGGGCGTTAATGCATGCACCCTCGAAGCTTTTTCTTATTCTTCTTAGTTCTGTGAATTTTCTTTCCAATCAGCATCTAGTAACAAATGACTTTGAAATCTGAATGCTTTGAGTACATGTAATATTTTTATTCCTACTCAGTTTCATCTTCCTTCTGCATTAATTACAAAACAATGAAAACTAGATCAATAAGTTCAGTTTCCAGGCAACATAGAAAATGCCAATCAATTTAGCCTGAGGCAGAGCCTTTTGTAAACCTGATTCTTTAAAATCTCTGGACTTTAAAAAAAATTGATAAATGTAGCCAGTTTTTAAATATTTGTTTTGTTTGATATTGTTTTTTACTGTAGATATGCGATCTTAGGAATATAAAGCACTTAGTAGCTAAGTTAAATCCACCAATGTTAAAAATTTACTAAGTGGAACTACATATTTTCATCTTCCTTGTTTATTCAAAAAAAGAGACTAAAACTGTGAATGTTATGAGAGACAAATGATGTCTGAGGAGTCATTCCACATTAAAGGAAGCTAAGTGGATCTGAAAACTAAATGCAAAGAAGATCCTGGAGTAGATCTTGAACCAGAAAAAAAAAAATATACTGTAAAGGACATTAGTGGAAAAATTGGAGAAATTTGAATAAAGACTAAAGATTAGAAAACAGTATTATGTAATGTTAAATTTCCTGATATTCTTAGAAAATATACCCTTAAGTGTTCAGGGGCAAAGAGAGAGAGAAAGAAAATAATAAATGTGACAAATGATAAAATTGAGTGATGGGTATCAAAGAGTTCTTTGTAATATTTCTGTGAAATTTTCTGAAATTTAAAATTATTTCAAAATAAAAATATAACAAAAACATAACAAAAGTATAAAGACAGTACCAGAGAGAAATTCCTTGATGGAGCTCGGAACCCAGCTATTAAGTGAAACTTGCATTTCATCTATGTTTCTTATTGTGAATAAATATGTTACATTAGCCGAGACTCAGTATGGCATAAAATAGGTATTTAGCTCTTTTATGGTTACTGGTCACTGTAAGTTACGGAAGTTTGAATCTAATTTGGGGAGCATGTGAAGAGCCTGACACATAAAAGGCTTGTAAGAGAGCCGAGTGGCCTCTCCCTCTTCCCTCTTGCAGACCTTCTCAGCTGCATGTTGAAGACAAAAATATGATAGTATTGGTTGTAACGTCCAGCAAGTGGTGGAGGAGAATTATGCACAAAGAGGTGACTATGTTTTCCAAACAGAGCAGCAGGAGATGGGACCTGACAACACATTATTTAAGACACAGTCTGGGAGATATAGTTGAAACTTAAAAACGTTGGGAACTTCAGGTCATTTCAAAGGCGTAGAGGCAATGGGAAGAATATTTGAAATTAGGACTTGCCTAGAGAATTTGAGCTCTATTTTCTTTCATTCAATAAATACGTCCCAAACAGAATTCAATTTCATTGTGTTGCCATTGTTATTTTTCTATTTACCAATATTGTAAAGGCATTGTTGACCCATTTACTTTTCAGCTGTGATGAAACACTCTTTGTACTTGTTTAAAACTTTAAGATCTAATAAATATTTCTTGAAATGTTATGATGTGTTCTAGCCCAAAATATTGTACCTCCAAACTGTGTCAATGAATCACATTCCGAGGGTTTCATGCATTGAAGAAGTCCCGGGGCGTCAAGGGGGCGGAGCGCGGGGCACACGTGGCGCGGCCGCCGGCTGCTCCTGCGCCCCACGGGAGGCGCGCGCCTGCTCCCGGCTCTGCGGCCGTTACGCAACGCCCGCCCCGACCTGGACGAGCTCTACCCGGGCAAGATGGAGAGGGCCAGCCGCCCATCAGAATAAAGCCCTGCGCTTGCTTCGCCTCCTGGTGTACTTCGGTGTGTGGAACAGGCTGAGCGCGTAGCAGAGCCTCAGTGAGGCGAGCACAGCAAGGGCTCCTGCCTGCGGTTGCCTGTCCGCCCTCTGCCTCCCGACCCACCCGGTGCTTCCCGTGAGACCGCGGAGGGTCCTGGGGGGATGTGGGGAAGGCGGGGCCTTCACTGTGATGATGGAGCCCTCCACTTCCAGTTTCCTTTAGCCAGGATCCAGTAAGAGACCATGGCGTAATCATATTTTTGTCCCGAAAAGGATTCCTGGATGTGGTCTGCCTTGGATCCCATGGACAACATGAACTCTGTCCTTCTGAGGTCCTGGTGACCGAAGGGTGCGGCTCCCAGTGTGGCCTCAGCGTCTCCGCCGGGTCTGTGTCCATGCATGGATACCACGTGATGCGGCCTAGTGTGGGCCTCTGTCTGTGGCCGGGGGTAGAAGTGTATTCATGAGGCTGTGTATTTCTACGGAAATGAAGAGGGCATCTTGTTATCATCTGAACAGTTCCACAAAGGTCTGTGTGACAAATGGCAGCACACCGGTCCACCATGGTGTGTGGAATTATGCCCAAGCTCCACATGTCCACCCCAAGGCCATCATATTTTTGATGCGGGAAGAGTTTCAGAGCAACGTGAAGAGTTGTCCCAAAAATGGTGCCCAGCTTCTGGTGTACAGTAAATCTTGTGCCCAAACCAAATTCAGCTATTTTGATGTTGTGATAGGCATCTAGAAGGAAGTTTTGGGACTTCAGGCTCCGGTGGACAATTTTTTTTTTATGGCAGTATTGTATGACAGATAGAGTTTGCTGGAACTTGCCTCGGACCTCCTTTTCTTCCTTGTGGCCATGCTCTAGGATGTAGTCAAAGAGCTCTCTGCCACTGGTGTACACCAGGGCTAAACACAGCATGTCCCTGGTGTCAATCCCTTGAAAAAGCTTGATGACATTGGGGTGATTCAGGGCCTTCATTATATCGACCTCTCAGTATAGACCCTGGAAGCTGGACGAGCTCTGCTCACCTTTCGGGCTGACCTTCACAGCCACCTGGGCCCCAGTGAGAATGTGCCAGGTCAACTTCACCTTTCAAAGCTGCCCTGGCCAGTTATCAAGACGAACCTGTAATTCTTAGTAAGGGTCTCCTCATTGGAAGAATTGGAGGCCAGGCTGTGCCATGCAGTGAGCTCCTAGCTTCACTAACTACATATTCTAACTAGGAATGCTAACTAAAATCCTAACTATACAAACCATGCTAACTAGGAATACTAATGAACGTGATTGGAGTTGCTCTGCTGACATTTGTGGATGAACTTTACGGCCACTTCAATGCCAGTGACAACATACTGGTCCACCTGCACTTGGCTGTACCTGGGTACTGGACAGTGGTACCAGGAATCACCTCTCCCAATCTGTGACTCTGCTTACTTCCCTCTGTATTGGGGACATTCTCAGTCCCCCGTTAGGTGCTGACCAGTGGGACTGATGATGTTCCTGTCTTCAAAGACCTGACACTCTAGTGGGAACAGACAGACAGACTGGGAAGATGAAGTCAGATTGGCTGAAATTGGCAGTGGCTCCCAGGAAGAACAGACACCCCTGATGTAGGGGAGATTTATCAGGAGAGAATAGATAACCCAAGAACAAACAGAGAAGGGAGTAGCTGAACTTCCCACAAGACTGGAGCCAGCAGTTGGCAAGCCACCAGGAACCAAGTCTGTTATATGTCTTCCACCATCCTGGGGCCACATCATCTCCCATCTGCTGCTCTTTGCACATCACTCCCTCCCCTTGTCTTTAAATCCATGGGATATTCTTTATTTCCACTACCCTGATCCTAGTCTAAAGTAGTCCTCTTGTTTTGCCTGGAAAACTGAAATGGCTTCCAAATTTTTCTCCCAAAATCACTCACTCTTGCCCATTTCTAATCTCTCCATGGACTGACTTGCCCATTTCTAATCTCTCCATGTTGTTCTCTCCATGGACTGAGTGATTTGTGAAAAGTGGAAAGTATATTCAGTGGTTTGGCAGTGCTCATAGGAGACAGACATCAAAACTTGCTGTGGAGCGGTGCCCCCTCAGTGCCCTTGGTCGTGGTACCCTCCCTGTCAGAGGGTCCTGCAGCCCTGCCCTTTGTCACTCTCAGCCGTGGCAAAAGGTTGGCTGATGACAAGTGAGAGAAAAGTGGACACATGCTGTAAGCACCAATGCTATAAGAACCATTTTTCTTTTCCTGCTGCCATGACCAAGGCCATGTTCCAGGTTGAGACTGCTCAGTCAGCGATGTGGGGGTCGTCTGTTACTCAGCATCACCTAGCCTGCTCTGACTGATCCACAGGGTCTGTCAGCTCTTGTTTATTGCCCTGTCTCTTGCTGGGGACCCTCTGGCCTCAATAGTTACACATGTTGCTCCCTCCCACCTTAGAAATTTCTCTATGTTATTCTCTCGTTAGAAGGTTCTTTACACCCTTTTTTGCCCAGTTCACATTTCTTCACCAGTAAGATCTCAGCTTAGGTGTGAAGTTCTCAGGAAAGGATTGTCTGGCCTGTGTACAAGGTACCAAAAATTCACTTTCTTGGTCATTATGTATCTTTCACTAAACTATAATTTCCATGAAGACAGAGACTAGGTATTTAGCTCAGGCTTTTGGAGGCCCCACTCCATTCCCACCATATGCCAGGACCCCTCCTGGGGGATGGAGGTAACAGGGTGAGTCGGCCATGAGCCGTGTTCTCTCACACCCACCACATAGTGGGGGAGACGGCCATGTGAGCGGCAGGATTGGAACCCATTGTGTGTTTGAGCAGGTAATGAGGATAAAGCAATGCCAGGCCGAGGGAAGGCAAGAAAGACTGCCTGTCTCAGGGGGTTTGAAGGAGGAGTCAGAGTCATCCAGGGGGGGAGCTCGCTGGGGTGGGGTGGGGGCGGGGCTGTAGGCAAGGAGACAGGGTGCACAAAGTTTCCGAGGCTTGAAAGAGGATGAGCCTGGGAGCGGCTGAGACCAGATGTGTGTCTGTCACCTTTATTCCTGAGAATTAGAGCACTCTCGTTTCAGCACTTTTGCAAGTAAAAAATGGCCGGTGGTGTTTGCACACACTGTGAGAACCAGAAGCCTGTGTCATGGACATCTAGAGGAGGGGTAGTGACTTCCCGATGGGGAGGAAGAAAACTGGGGCAGGTGCAACAAGGATTCTCCTCAGCTGGGGCCATGATGGGAAGGAAGGTGGGCTCACCAGACAGCGGGGCACAGCAGCAAAGGCCTGACTCTGTAAAGGCAGTGGAAGGGACACAGTCTGTTCTGCCTCCCAGTAGAAGGGGAGGCTTCCTGGGAGTCAGCTGGTTGCATAGGGTCATGTTGGCACAATTAGGCCATTTTCTGTGGTGCCCCCTGGGCTAAATGGTGACAATGAGCCCCTGCCTGGCCTCTGTGCTAGTTGAGCTGTTTTCAAGTGCACCAAAGTTCACCAGCCTAGGACTGCTGGGAGCCTGCCCACCTGACTGGTGGGCTTAAGGCAGCCCAGATGGATGGAGGGTAGGGAGCGAGGGTCCAGGCTGGCTGCAAGAGATTGGAGCTGGCTGTAGGGGTGGGCACTGGAGAACCTGAAGCTCCATGCTGCCAGGCGTCAGGATCTCCAGCCCAGGCCAACTCCAAGGCCAGTGGGCTCCTCCCTGGTGGGAACTAGATGCCTAGTGCCTGCTGGCTGGGCTTCAAACTCTCAGGCTCAAACTGGATGGACTCTCTGGGTCAGCAAGTAGGTGTCATTTCATGTGCCATGTTTGATTGACCAACCCTGGCAGCCTGCAGTGCCAAGCTGAGGAGTCCAAAGCTGTCTGCATGCTCAGTGAGAAAGAGTGCTGCGATCTATTATTCATGTCTGCAGTGGGTGATGAAGGTGAAACCTATGATAAGTGTGCCAGCCATTTCTCATCCCTGGTACAGTTCGCCCTCATTTTGTGCATGGAGAAACTGAGGCTCAGAAGGAAGAATGCCTTCATCCAGTTTCAGGTCCTTCTGCCTCCTGGTCTAGCCACCCCACAGCCCACTGGATTCCTATTGTGACACATAATGAAAACTGTGTGTGACAGGAAAACACATACTGAATCTGTCTGGACCCACACTGTGTTTCTCTTGTTTTTTTCCTTTGCCTATATCTTCAAATATTTAATGTGTTCTATACATTATATTTGTGCATTATAAAGGATAATATAGTAATGATCATCTGTGAACCTACCATTCAGTTCCAGAACTAGAACATTTCCAGTAATTTGTGTCCATGTGTTTGCAACTTGTCCAACCCCAGAGGTCACTGCTATCCATAATTTTGTGTTTGTCATTCTCTTGCTCATAGGTTTACTCTATATGTCTAAACAGTATATTAGTGTTTGTCCAACTTCATGACAATGGTATATAATATGTAAACTTCTGGGATTTGCATATTTTTATCAACATTTTACTGTTTCTAAGCATTATCCATACTGATGTGTGTAGCTGTAGTTTATTTTTGCTGGTGTGAAAATGTATTGTAAAAATATTCCACAGTTTATTTTTGCATTCTGTCAATGGATATTTGGGTCATATCTATTTTTTTCTATTATTAACAATGCTGCTATAAGAAAAATAAAAGTAATTTGGTGCAAATTAGAAATGACTCCAGACCTATTAAGAACAATACATATTTAAGAGAAGGAAAATTGTGCTCTTGTTGGAAAGGCAGTTGCAGGGCTTGTTGATGGCACATATAGAGGTAGCTCCTGTTCAGCAGGTCTGGGGTGGGCCACATCAAGCAAACCCCATTAGGGTTGTCTCACCACAACACAGTCATCAGTTTTACAACAGTCCCTGGGTGATTCTGATTATCAGTAAAGTTTGGGTAACATGGGTGTATAGTATAGATTTTCGTATCTTTCAAAATAGTTTTTGGTTGCCATATAAATATATGACATATGTTAAGCATGATATCTGGGGAAAATTTTACTAATTTAAATCAATACAGATTTATTAAATATCTACTCTGACAAGAAGTTTAAGAAGGAATGAGCTAGAGGATTTTGTTTCTTAAAATGTGATCCATGCACCAACTGAATCATGATCATCTTTTGTTTTGTTTTGTTTTAATGCAGATTCATGAATTTTACCCCAAACTCTCCAAATCCAGTATTTCTGTGGATGAGGTCTGGGAATCTGCCCATTCAATGAGCATCCTGGGAGACTCTTTTGTACATTGAAGATTGAGAAACATTGCTCAGGACTTTTTAGTTAAATGAGGTTTTAAAAAATTCTATGGAAAACAAAGGAGGGGATGACTTCTTTCACATAGGGAAGATGGGTAAGGATTCCCAGAAGAGGAGAGACATTTATTCAAGGTCTTAAACAATGAATGGATTTTACTATGGAGGAGGGTGAAGGACATTCCAGGAAGAGGGTTAAGCATGTGTAAATGCAAGCAGGCATAATCCAGGAAGAGAGAGTGGTTTTCCATGGGTAGGGATCAGGAGAAAGGTGACGGAGAGGAGGGAGGGTGAGGGAAATACAAGGATGGAAAGAGAAAGGAGCAGAGTAAGATGTTGTAAGTGCTCCCTGAAGGGGTGAGCACTATGTAGCCCTCATCTCTCTACCTGCTCCAAGTTTCCAGCACACTCGTGCAGTTCACCCATTGCCCCAAATTTCACTTCCGTTATCTTAATAGTGGTCCATGGTTTGAATTTTCTCTAGTTCCTTCCTTCTTTAAAAAATGTACCTTTACATTAAATGTTACTTTTAAATGTTATTTAGAAGGATGTCAGTGGAATGGTTGAACAAGGACCTTTGAAAATCTGCCCCTCCAAAAAAGCAATGAAACCACTGGAGAAATGATCAAAATCTACTTTTTCAAAACTCTGGATATTAATCAAAGACTTGCAACAGTCTGAAGAGCTTTCCCTGCCCCCCCACCCCCACCCCATGGCCAAATCTGAATAAGAATGGCGAACTTTTTTTTCTGTTTTAACTTGCTCTATTCCTACCCTCTTCTCTCCAGCCTTGGAAATCAATGTCTCCATAATCATGGTGAAAACCAGCAGCCTAGCAGGCCCCAGAAGGGGCAGAATTGTTTGGAGCTGGCCAAAAGAACAATTCTCAGAAAATTGTCACTACTGGACCAATCTGGAAGTTCCCTGGAAACACCCACTCACAGGGCTTTTCTTTATTTGACCTGACCTAGAACTTACTCAATGAAAACAGCTTTTTCTATGAAGGTTTTCATTGAAAATAATGAGCAGCAGATGTGTTAGCATTGAAGCTGTCTGAGGTGCCAGTAACAAGTTGGGGCAAACAAAAAACTGACCAAAATGCTTAAAAGGAAAACCTGGGGAATAAGATATCTATAGGGGGCTTTGAAAAGTTCCAACATATTCTTGACGGGCCATGCAAATGTTCGGGGCTGTGTGCATACCCAGGAAAGACCTAAGAAGGCCCTAGGCTCTCATCTCTGGCTGATCTTGAGGCTCTGTGCAAGCAGAAAGCACAGGCTCAGTCACAGTTGTACACTGCTTGCCTGAGTGTTGAAGGTGTGCCCGAACATGCACACAAAGCCCCTGGTCTTCAAAGGCTGAGAGACTTACTGGCTCATGAAATTTAAGAAAATCTCTCTCTGTCCATTTATTAGCTGACCACTAAGCTTACTAGGCAGAAACTTCAGTGGCCACACATGACAAAAAATAGAGACTTTATTAAATTGGTTAAGGAAAGTCACTAAGCAAGCAATCAGCACTAGCAACATCAACAATAATAACAAACAGCAACAACAAACTTTGAGGAGGTCTGATTTCTAGAGGTGCCACATTATATTTTTTAAAATACTCAGGTTTATACAAACAATTATAAGATGTGACAAAACAAGGAAGTATGTCCATGCATGGAAAAAAAAAAGGTAATCAATTAAAACTGTTTCTGAGGAAGTCCAGATGTTGGACTTAGTACATCAAGATTTGAATATGTTCAAAGAACTAAGAAAACCATGTTAAAGAATTAAAGGAAAGTATGAATATGAGGTCCCACCAAGTAGAGAATATCATAAAGAGATATAAAAAAGAATCAGATACAAATCATGCAGTTGAAAATAGAAAAATTCACTAGAGGTCCTCAGTGGTAGATTTGAGCTGGCAGAAGGCAGAGCCAGTTAATTTGAAGCTAGGCCAATTGAGATCTTCAGGCTGAGAAATAGAAGAAAGAGTGACGAAGAGTGAACAGAGTCTGAGGGGCCTGTGGGACACCATCAAGTGTACTGACATACCCATAATGGGAGTGGCAGAAATAGAGAAGAGAGGGAAAAGGACAGAATATTTGAAGTAATAATGGCCAAAAACTTCTCAAATTTGATGAATAACATTTATCAGTACATTGAAGAAGCTCAGTAAACTTCAAGTAGGATAAAATCAAAGAGATCAACACTTTGACACATCATTATCTGTTGAAAAGACACCTTAAAAGCAAGAGAGAAACAACTTGCCACATACAAGGGATCATGAACAAGATTCACAGTTGATTTCTCATCAAAAATCATGGAAACCAGAAGGCAGTAGGATGACATCTTCAAGTGCTGAAAGAAAATGACTGTCAGCCAAGAATTCTACATACAGCAAAACTATATGTCAAAAAAGGAGAAATTTCGACATTTCCAGACAAACAAAAACTGAGAGAATTTGTCACTAGCAGACCTACCCTGCAAGAAATGCTAATGGGATCCCTTCAGGCTGAAATGAAAGGACACTAGATAGTCACTTAAATCCATATGAAGAAGTTAAAGAGCACTGCTCAAGGTAACTACAAAAGTAAATATATAAGAAATTATAAATATTAGATATAAAGGATAACTGCATAAAGCAATAACTATAAATCTTAATTTCGATAGCATACGAATACTTGCTTCCATAAAGCTCCATTCCCTGCCCCCTCGTTTGTGATATATTGTCATGCAAATTACATCTTTATACATTATATGCCCATGAATACAGATTTAACATTTTAAAGTGAAAACATTACATACTAAAATTTATGAGATATGACTAAAGTAGTGAGTAGAGAGAAATGTATAACTGTAAATGCCTACATTATAAAAGAAAAAAGATCTCAAATTAACAACCCAACTTACCACCTTAAGAAACTAGAAAGAGGAAACTAAACCCAATACAAACAGAAGAAAATAATAAAGATTAGAGCAGAAATAAATGAAATATTAATAGAAAAATAACAGAAAATCAACAAAAGCAAAAGTTCTTTGAAAAGATTAACAAAATTGACAATTCCTTGGCTAGACTGACCTAGAGCAAAAGAGATAAGACTCAAATTAATAAAAATCAGTAGCAAAACAGGGACATACCTTATAGAAATAAAAAGGATTATAAGGGAACAGTTATATCCCAATAAATTAGTTGACATAGATAAAATTGACAAATTCCTATAACACAAACTACTGACACTAAGAGAAATAGAAAATCTGGAAACAAACTATATGAATTAAAGAGATTAAAATCGAAGTAGTTATCAAAATCCTTCCCACAGAGAAGTGCCCAGGCCCAGCTGACTTCACCAGTGAATTGTACCAAACATTGAAAGAAAATTAACACCAAACTTTCACAAACTCTTCCAAAAAACAGAAGAAACACTTCCCAACTTATTCTATGAGGTCAGTGTTACCATGACATCAAAACCTGACAAAGATATCCCAAGAAAAGAAAACTATAGACCAATACCCCTTATGAAGATAGATGCAAAAATCCTCAACCAAATACTAGCAAACAAAATTCAACAATATATAAAAAGGGTTATACACCATCAACAAGTGAAACTGAACCCAGGAATGGAGGATTGGTTCAACATTTGAAAATAAATCAGTGTAATAGACCATACTAATAGAATAAAGAACAAAAAACACATGATCATCTCAATAAATGCAGAAAAAGCATCAGACAAAATTCAATACCCATTCATGATTTTAAAAAATCAACAAACTGGGAATACAAAAGAACTTTCTTGATATAATAAAGAGTATGTATGAAACCCACAACTAACATACTTAAAGGTGAAAGACTGAAAGCTCTCCCCCTAAGATGAGGAACAAGACAGGGATGCTACTCCCATCACTTCTGTTCAACTTTGTACTGAAGGCTCTAGTCAGAGAAATTATTCAAGTAAAAGAAGGAAAGTCATCCAGATTAGGATGGAAGAAGCAAAACTATGTCTATTCACAGATGACATTGTATTGTGTAAATAATTTGCCAACAAATCCACAAGAAAACTATAGAAGCTGATAAATAAGTTTAGCAAAGTTGCAGAATATAAGATCAATATGCAAAAATCAATTGTATTTCTATACACTAACAATGAGCAATCAAAAAATGAAGCTTAAAAAAATTTCATTTACAATAGCATCAAAAAGAACAATATACATAAAATAAATTTAACAGAAGAAGTGCAAGACTTGTGTACTGAAAACCACAAAGCAATATTGAAAGAAATTAAAGAAGACCTAAATGAGTATATAGACATCCCACATTCATGGATTGGAATGCTTAACAATATCAAGATGGCAATACTTCTCAAACTGACCTATAGATTTAATGTTATCCCTACCAAATCCCAGTTGTCTTTTTTATAGAAATTGACAAGCTGTTTGTAAAATTCATATGAAAATGCAAGGGACCCAGAATAGCCAAAACCATCTTGAAAAAGAACAGAATTTTGAAAGTTTCCAATTTCAAACTTACTACAATGCTATAGTAATCTATGTGTGTGTGCATACAGACATATAGATTAATGTAATAGAATTGAGAGTCCATAAGTAAACTCTTACATTTATGGTTGACTTTTGACAAGGATGTCAAGACAATTCAATGGAGAAAGGACAGTATTTTTAACCAATATTTCTGGGACATCTGTATATTCACATGCAAAAGAATAAAGTTGGACCCCTACCTTATACCATATACAAAAATTAACTCAAAATGGATCACAGACAAATGTAAGACATAAAATTATAAAACTTTTAAAGGAAAACGTAAGAACAAATTTTTGTGCCTTTGATTAGGTAATGGTTCCTCACCTATGACACTAAAAGCATGAGCAATGAGAAAAAAATTGATAAATTGGACTTCAAAATTAAAAATATTTGTGTTTCAAATGACACCACAAAGAAAGTGAAAAGACAAGTCACAGAATGGGTTAAATATTTGCAAATTATATATCTGATAAGGGACTTATATCCAGAGTACATAAATAACTCTTGCAACTCAACAATAAAAAGACAACCCATTTAAAAAAAATAAGTAGGCAAAAAATCTGAATAGACATTTCCCCAAAGAAGATATACAAATTGCCAAAAAATAACTGACAAGATGCTCAACATCATTAGTCATCAGGGAAATGCATATTGAAACCTTATAAGACACCACTTCACATTCATTAGGATGGCTATAATTTTTTTTTTAAAAAGAAAAGCAACAAGTATTGACGAGAATGTGGAGCACTAGGGAGCGCTCATACATTGCTGGTGGGACTATAAAACGATGCAACTACTTTGTAAAATAGTTGGACAGCTCCTCAGACTGGTAAACATGGAGTTACCATGTACTTTGGCCATTCCAACCCTAATTATATTCTCAAGACAATTGAAAACATATGTCCATGCAAATCTTGTACAAGAACGTTCATAGCAGCATTATTCATAATAGCCAAAAAGTGGAGACAACGCAAATGTCCATTAACTGATGAATGGATAAATAGAATGTGGTATATTCATGTGATAGAGTATTCAGCCATAAGTGGAATGAAGTATTGATACATGCTACAACATGGGTGAACCTTGAAAATATGCAAAGCGGAGAAGCCAGGCACAGAAGGCCACACATCATGTGATTCCATTTATATGGAATGTCCAGAATAGGCAACGTTGTAGAACAGAACATGGCTGCCAGGGACTGGGGGGAGAAGGAATAGGGAGTAACTGCTAATGAGTATGGGGTTTCTTTTGGGGGTGATGAAAATGTTCTGGAATTAGATGGTGGTGATGGTTGTACAACTTTGTGAATATACTAAAAAACAGTGAATTATATATTTTAAATGGGTGAATTTGATGGTATTTAAATCATGTTTCAGTTTTAAAAACTGTACCTAGGTTTTGTTTTATTTCCTAAGAGCCTTTCCCATTGAATACCCTCTGGGAAAATCATTTAACTTCTGCCCAGAGAACAGAGTTAGAATAACAGGATAAACATTATAAGAAGGAAGATTTTATGTCAGTATCATTCAATCATTCAAAACAATACTTAGTGATTCTCTCTTGCTAGACACTAGGGATGTAGTTTGAACAAGACAGAGATGGACCCTGCTTTTAAGTGGTATATAGTCTAGTCATAGAACTTCCTGCAGTTGGAATTGCCCAATAGCAAAATGATCCCGCTTCAGAGGTATTAAGATGCTCTCCCAACCCTCAGGTGTTCAAGCAGAGGCTGGATGATCACCTGTTGGGATTTTGTAGATGGAATTCAAGTCCTGGTAAGTGCCAAGTCTTACAAGGCTTCATTAGACCTGAAATTCTGATTCTCTGGCAAGCCTCATTAGTGTGCCAGTGGTTGCTAGTTTGGTTTTAGTATTAAGGAAAGTTTAAGAGTGCTTCTGGATTTTGGCCCTATTTTTCAAAATGCTTATTACAGAATTGGAGGCATTAACAAGAGAATGCATATGGTCTCTACTACAATTATAACTACCTGCTTTTTACTTTCTTACATACTCTCTGTTTGTACCCAGATTGCTCAATCTATGTCTAGGTTTTATTGTTTTGTTTCTGCCTTTATGACTTGCCTGCACTTTAAAATTCATTGCAGTAGTCGTGACACAAGAGGAAGAGTGATCAGGGTTCAAGGATCTCTTCCAAAAGAAACGGGAGTCTGAGGATGCTTTTTGAACAGGTTTGGAGTCATATAGACTTAACTTTAAATCATGGTTTCTCTTCTTAATAAATAGGTGATCCTGCTCAAATTACTTTATTTTTCTGAGCCTCAGTGTTTTCATTTGTAACAGCATTTAACTTGCTAGTTTGTTGAAACTTTACAAATTATTTATAATCTTGGCACACAAGAATGGTGGCTATTAATATTGTCATCAAGATGGTTTTGCTAGCACAAAGGAAAATTAAGAACTAAGAAAAGTCTTTTTTCTTTTCAATAAAATTTTTATTCAGACTATGCAACTGGTTTTGAATATGAAGATCAGCTAAATTATTTTAACCTAGAATAGGTTTGAGATAGAGAACCATGTGGGGTATTGGAAAGAATATTGCATCAGGATCTGGAGCTCTGCGTTCCCTCTGTGATTCTGATGTTTGTAATCGTGTGATCTTAAATTTAAGTATTTCATATTTTTGAATATCAGTTTACTCACCTACCTAACATGGGGGTTACCCTACATCAGCATTTTCCAAAAGGACTCCTTGATTAACAATATTCAGTGTTTCTTAAATTTATTTGAGAACTGAACCAATTTTTATAGAGCATCTCACAAGGGCAGTGTGGCACAGAACACACGCTGAGAAATGCTGTCCTACGTAATATTTCATGAAGGCCCTTCCAGCTCCAGTGTTCTGAGGTGAGTTGACTTCTGCACCTGAGTTGTCTAAATTCAAGAGAATCTCTTAACCTCTCTGAGCTTCAGTTTTATTTCTATAAAATGGGGATAATAGTGATCCTGCTTACCTCACAACTTTGTTGGAAGAGTCAAATAATGCCTTTTAAAATGCTTTATAAACTATAAAACCTACACAAATACAAAGGTCCCTCTCTTATGAATTTGTGTGATTATAAACTTTTTTAGAACATGATGGTTTGTTAAGAATATTCAAGAGAATATAAACAACAGATGTGTGTGCATGTTTATTCTGACAAGAGAAATGTGCAGAATTTCTTTCTCCTACACCAATGGAAATTCCTGATCATTCTTTGGGCTTAGGGTTAGTTCATATGATGCATTTTGTAAGTATTTGTGACTTTTCATACCCTCAAAATGCCTACTGATATAGTTAATTAAGAAGTGAAGTGAAACCGTGAAGGCCCACTGGGCTCTTTAATTGCTGGGTGACCGAGAGCACTCACAGGGATTATGTTTCTAATGCGCGGTTCTTGTAGAATGAGTTCAGTGCCTTTGTACACGGGAAATAGGGTGGTTATGGGAGGTTGGGGGTTAAGATATATAGAAGTATGTGATGAAATGGAAAGAATGTGACTTGGAGCCAGAAGACCTAAGTGTTGTTCTGATTATGCCATTCACTGGCTGAGTTATCCGGCACAAGCCATAACCCTATGAGAATCAGATTCCTTCTCTATAAAATGGGGTTTTTGATAAAACATTGTATGGCTATTGTGAAAAAAATGGAAAAATCTTTCATAATTCTAACTTTCTATAGAAATATTAACCATATGGTTTTAATAATATATTTGAAGCATATGCTGAATTGATGAACGAGAAACCAACAGAACATCCTGATCAGCTCTATCAGCCTCTATCAGCTTCTTGACTCTCTTTTTTAGCATTAAAAAGTACATGAAAATATAATACAGTATAAACACATAATATATATACCATGTACAAAGACAACTATTATCACGTGGAATTCAATATCATTTAGTTTATAGTGGACTTTTATCTAAATCTATGTTTTTGTGTTCTTGATCTTATAATATGGGCAGCATGGACATCCTTTAAGAATGATTCCACTATAATACAGATATAAAAGGAGCATTTAAAAAATCTTGAAATTTCTAAGTAAAAGTCAATGCACCTCTTCCTTATCTGCCTTTAAGATTCTATACCCATAGATAAAACAAATACTAATTGACAAGGTATAAAGTACCCTCATTCACACTTACAATATGCTATATTTCTGTAAAATATATTTTCAGAAGCAGTTTAATCTGACATTTATCTCCATAGAAATAGAATTGAACTCAGGTTATATTTCTGAAAAGGAACTGGTTGTCCAGCTTTTTATAGAATGAATCAAAAATCTCATTTTTACCCACAAATAATATTCCTTTATGTTATATAATAATCAATGGCTATTCTTTAGAAAGTGTTATGAAGGATGCATTATAATAATCAGTTATGCCCATAACTACATTTAATGAATCAGCTTCATAGTAAACTACATAAAATTCTTAATTTCAAACAACTGATTAGTATAATAAATATGAATGTAAAGAACTGCTTTTATAAGTTTGGAAAAGTGAATGCAATATTGTATATTTTGGGGTTTTTTCTTATGATGAATTTCAAGATCGTTTTTTGGCCTTCTGTTATGGAATGGGTTGGAATCCATTTTCTCCACAATGATGATGAGTACAAAACATATGCAGAAGCCACCATGTTAGGATGGAAACTGGCATGGTCAAATGGGAATGGTTTATTACGAACTAGTATAAACGCTTGATTGGACAAGAACCACAAAACTAAAGAAGTAAATAAGACCCTAAAATATGTAAAAGCCTCAATGACAACTTGAAGAAATAGATAAGACTCAGATTATAATTTGCAATGGTGCCTATGCATCTGGATCCCTGGGTAAGTTCCTTGTCCAATTATCCCATCACTAAAGTTATATGGTCAACTAGGGGAAAAACCTGAAGATATCAATAGGTTAGATGAGTCTCCGAAATGGCAACTTACTGGAATCCTTCCTATAGTCTTAGGCTCTAAATGTGGAGGTGCCACATGATCCTTAGACTTGCATCCAGAAAACTTGCCATGCATTCCTTAAATAAAGGTTATTGCAATGCAATTTTGAAAGTTTGTTAATGAGAGAGAGTTGTTTTGTAATAACCAGGACAAATCCCTTTGGAAGATAAGGTTTCTTGATGTTCAGGTCTTTAGCTTTGTGATTTTGTGATCATGTTTTTATATGCTTTCTTAGATTTGCAAACACTATATAAATATATATAGACGTCTTATAGGACCTCCACTTATTGTTTCTTATCCAAATGAGGTACTTTTTTACTCATCTCATCTTCTTTTTTACAGCAGCCCTATAATTCCTTAACTTGCACTTCTATGAACTCTTTCCAGTTTATTTATAAATGTTTTACAGTACCTGGGCTGTTTGTTTTTTGGGACGTGGAAGAAAAAAGAAATTGCCATTTATTATTGTTTATTTTTGTCAGGTTTCCTCTGTACGGTAGATTATTAAAATGACCATAAATTCTTTCCCTCTCACATTCTTATAACATGATGTTGTAGATCCTCCCTTCATGGGGGCTGGTTTATATCCCCATCCTTTGAGTATGGGTTAGTCATGTGACTTACTTTGGCCAATGGGACAATAGCAAACCTGATGCAAACAGAGGGTTGAAAAGCACTTGCATATTGGGGCTTGCTTTCTTGCTGGGCTCAGAACCCCAAGACAGACCTTCAAGTGGACAATTTGAGGTAACCTGCTGAAAGATGGAAGAGAACTGGGGAGTCCTGGCTGACGACCTCCCAGCCATCAGATGTGGCTGAGGCTATCCAAGATCATGCTGTCACCATCGAATACCCCAGCTTACCACAGATGCATGAGAAAGTCCAGAAAAGATCAGATAATCTTGCCCAGGCCAAAACAATTATCAGTTGACTCACAGAATCATAAGCTAAATCATGAGGATTAAAAAAAGCTCCCACACTGTATTACTTATCTATTGCTGTGTAATAAATCACCCTTAAATTTAACAGCTTAAAACAACAAAGATTTGTTATTTCCTAGTTTCTATGGGTAGGAATCCAGGCATAGTTTATCTGGATGCCTCTGACTCAGGGTCTCTCATAAGGCTGAGGTCAAGGTGTTGGCCGAAGATGCAGTCATCTCACAGCTTGAGCGGCAGAGGATCCACTTCTGAACTCACTCACATGACATTGGCAAACCTCAGGTCCTTGCTGGCTGTTGGCTGGAGGTATCAGTTACTTGCCACGTGGGCCTCCCCACAGGGCTGCTTACAACATGGCGGCTTGCTTCCCCCAGACTGACAGATCCAAGCAAGAGCAAGTGAAAGAAACCCCCAAGGGAGAAGCTGCAGTCTTTTTATAACCTAGTCTTGAAAGTGACATCTCACCACTTCTACCAAATCTATTTGTTAGAAGCCAGTCACTAAATCTAGCCCATATTCAAGGGGAGGGAACTACACAGGGGCATCATAAGAGGAGACAGGATCACTGGGAGCCATCTCTGAGTCTGCCTATTTCATATGCTGTTAGAAAAATAAAATTTCTGATTTTTCTGTAGCCATAGTAACAAGAAACCCATTTAATAGATCAACTACAACTTGTCTCATTGAACATGCTTTTGGAAGCCCAACCTATCAATATTAGCCCCTCATTCCTGTAAATCAATCAATCAATCAGGAATGAATTTACCTGAATAAGCATACCTTTGAGTTTGCCAACCAATCAACAAAAGTCTCACCCAAGTAACCATGATTCAACAGACAGATGATGTTAGCTCACTTACGACCCTGAAGATGTGCCAATCTTTGAACTCTGTGTATCCCCTAAGCCTGCTGTGAGATCAGCCGTCTGCGCTTGGAGAAACAGTGCTGGATCCGTATCACTCTCTCCTGCCACGCCAGCAGGAAGTCCTGCCTTGTGGTTTTTGTTTGTGCGTTTCAGCTATTGAGTGATGGTCTATCACCCTCTAACGATTCCATAGATGTTTTTAGCCACTAAGTTTGGGCAGCAAGTTGTTGGGCAGCAGAAGTGAACAGATACTGGCAAGTAAAAGATCCACCGCAAGTTCTTCCGTTTTTCATCCTCAAAAAAAGTAGAAGCCTGGCTCATTTGACATGGAAATCGGAAAATATAGACTGTTGAGCATTAATGGAAATGATGGCTTGTAAAAGTGGTGAAGAGTCAACGTCATTGTTGTCATGAATTCAGATTGATTTGTGATTCAACACAGTTTATTTTGTCATTTCTTTTAAAGTCTCTACTTACAGATGTCTTACGTGTTTCTAGAGGAATCTGTTAAATGCATGAGGGGGCTCGACTTTTCCTCTTAAAATACTAAAGATGCTGGTGTTAATACAGTGAAGGCACAAATGTTCTCACATAACTGCAGAATGATTTCTGAGAAGCTGGTGTCTGGAAGGCACATTTTAAAGGCTCTGATTTATTTCTATTGAGAAGGGAAGAGGAATTATTAAGAAATTCTTGGAAATGTGCTATGACTAGGTTTCCCACCCCTCAATATTTATAGGTTTTCATGTGAAGCTCCCTTAGTGCAGCATTGATCAAAACATGCTCATTCCATGGTATTTTGTGCTAATTTTCCAGAAGAATAGCACATTTTAAAAAATTCTGAGATTTGTCACATGTTGGTCAACAACCAGATGATCAACAGACCCTACAAAGAAAGAATGTGGCAAGAAATAGTCTGAGAAATAAAATTATTATCCCCAAATCAATTATACTTAATACATATTTAACTTAAAACACATCTCAGCATACACAAAGAACTGGTACTGAGAGGTTGCAATGGGAGATAAAATCAAGTTTGTATCTTAAATGCTGTAATAAAGGATTCCACGTATAGTTTCAAAGAGCACAGGGAGCTTTTGAAATTGTTTAAACACAACAGCGACATGATCAGAGCCATGTTTTGGTAATATCACCCTGTTGCATGTGTGTGATAAACAGTAATGGGGAGATCATAGATGGAAGCAGTCTAGTTAGGAACCATCATGGCACCCCAGGTCATGGGCACACAGTGCTGTTCTACCACTTACCAACCATGTGACCTTAGAAGCCACCTAACAATTGTACCCCAGTCTCCTTATCTATAATACAAGGTGAGGTTGAGCTATATGATCCTAAGGTCCTTTGTAAAACCTAAAATAAAACCCAAAACTCTTTAACTCCCTGAGGTTCTATGAAGCAAATTAAAGCCATGTAAGAGTTTAGGGCATTGAAAGAACAAAACCAACCTTGGTGAGTGTTAATCAAGGATAAGCCTCCTTTGTTTACTTCAACCATCTCCCAGTGCACAAATCCCACCTACATAATTGTTGACAAATGGCCTCGCTCTGTTGAGTCTCTGCTTCAACACCTCCAATAATAGGGAACCCACTCTTCTGAAAGATACCACTTCACCCTTTGCTGGGAAGCTCTAATTGTTTTTTCATTTGCTTTTGTGTTGAGGTAAAATTTTCCCCTTATAATCAGATCTGCTATCTGGAATTACACAGAAGAAGTCCACTTTTTCTTCTGTGTGACCACTAAATGAGAGCCTGGTCCCTCTAAGCTAGACAGTCTAAAATATTTTTAACTGTTTTCAGAAGATGTGATTTTGGGATCTTTCACCAACTTGAGCATCCAGAGCTAAAGGGTTGCAGCTATGTGAATCTTTGTTACTGCCCTTGGCTCTTCCTTTGAAACCTACCCTTGCCACAGCTGTCAGAGGGAGAGCACAGTTCAGACACTCTCCCTCCAAGATCAAAACTTGAGTTTCCCTAGTGTGTAGGCTCCAAGGATGAGGCTTGTGGAATGACCCAGGAGTGCTCTATGGATCAACAAACTGGCTGGGACTGAAGATCCCTCGTTTCCAGTGGGAAGAGCTGCACCTGAGCTCAACTTGCCAAGGAAATGGTGATCTCTGGACTGGAGGCTTTTTCTTACAGCAGGAGGAGCTGTAAATTCCTGTGGACCCTTGAAGTCTGCAGGTTCCAGGCAGCTAGCATTTCTTGGCACTCCCCTAATCAGCAAGCACTTAGGTTCAGACTGCTCAGAACCTGAATTGGAAAATGTTTGTTCTCCCCACTATTAAATCTACTTTCAAGCTTATACTGTAAGAAGGTGAGTGGCAAGAGTTCAGGTTCCCTTTCCTGTAATGCAAACTCACTGTGTGTCTGGCAACATTGTTCTGGGCCTAGTGCAACTTGCTGAGCCTCAGGGGTTATGAGAAGAGAGAGATCTCCAAATCTCCTCTTTCTGATCCTTGGATTACACATTTCCCCAATACATTTTGTACCTTATACATATTCTGAAGTTGTGGAATTCACCCTCGTTCATCTCACCACAGAGCTGTAGTACACACGTGCTGTGCACGCGCGCACACACACACACACACACACAGAGACACGGTTCCCATCCTAATTTCTTCCCTTTGCTGAGGGATTAGGTCCTGGTTTTATCATTGGAAATATTTTCTCTTCTCCAAGCTTTGTGGATTGAATTTTTCTCATAATGGGTTTTCTGAAAGCAAAAGTATTAATTCCAACCACCTATTTCTTACTCAAGAGGCCATACATGCTCTTAACCCAAAGGACACAATGTTACTGCAGAAATATACCTGTCAGCTGAAGATCAGGTCTGGGGACAAGAGACTTAGGTCTCTCCAGGCCTCCAGGAAAGCTCTGTCTCTGGGAGAACCCTCGGTAGCCAGCCTCTGGGGTGCAGCTCAGCAGGGATGGGGCACCAGGCCTTCTTCACACAGATCTCTAGCCCCAGAGCCCAGGGTCGCTGGTAGTTTCTTTGTAAAGGGGAGGCTTTTAGTTCCCAAAAACTTGAACCATTGTCACTCAAGCTTGTCTCTGTCCAATCAGTCTTCTTTCTGTCCAGCATTATGCAATCACTCCTACAATCACCAGCAAGCAGAAGGGGTGATGTCTGTTGTTGGCTGGAAGTTCCAGGTGACCCCTGGGGTGAACTAGAGACACTTGGGGAGTTGAGGGGGGCTACAAGTATCATTCAAAGAATGGGAAGGCTGAGGGAGCAGTTCATATCTTTTCTTTTGCTAAGAAATCTTCGTCTTACATCGGTCAGGTAAAGAGGCAGGGCCATTTCTCCGATCAGAAAGGCCAATTTTCCTCAGTAAAAGCAGACCGGATTTCCTCCAAATGGTAAGTGTTTGTGGCATGCCTTCTGGCTATGACACATCATGATGAATATTGCAGCCTGCTAATGAGAGCTGGTAAGTGTCCATTGGGTATTTACTGTGTGCCAGGCACAGTTCTAATTGCTTTACAAATTTTAACCCTTTTAATCCACAGAACAGGAATCTGGAGAGGGTACTCTTATTACCGCATTTGGTAATGAAGGAACCAAGGCACAGAGAGGTAGTTACCTGTTCTGGGTTACATGAAAGTATGACAGGGGCAGGATTTGTACCTGAACAATCTGGCTCTAAAGCCCAGGCTTAACCACTGCACATACTGCCTCTCCAGACATTGCCACCCCTTCAGGATGACCCCAATTTACCTTTCCAAATCCATCTCTTTACTTCATAGTAAAACTGGGGTATTCACTCTTTTCTGAACAAAATCAGTTTTCCTCACCTCTGTGTCCTCTGGTGGCTGTCTCCAGGCACCATCCTTGCCTGTAAATCTCCCACCTATTTTGGGGAGAGTCCATTGCAAAGATACCATCAAAGTGAAAGAAACTAACATTTGCTAAGTTCCTACAACTATTTGGGTACTTTGCTAAGGAAATTCACATAAAATATTTTATTGAATCCTCAGTCTAACTCTTTGACATAGGATAGTGGATTTCCCCATTTTCCAGATGAGAAAAGGCTCTGAGACAAGTTCCCCACTCAGCTGGTGAGGGACAGCACTGTGCTGAGGGGTGTCTTCTCTTTCCCTTGGCCCTGGCACATTAGCACTTCGTGAGGCTTTTCTGTACCTTATTTTATAGATATTTGTATCATAGCCCTATAATAAGACTTCTGATAGCAGGAATTGTGTCATGCTCCTTTCCTCCCTGGCATACCCAGCCTAATCCTTTGTACCTAAATCAATTAATAAATATTTGCATAATTGAATGAAACTCAATCAACGATCAGGGAGGCAGCTTTTGTGGAGGAGACAGGCTCGCTCTTGCCAACTCCAACACTTCTTCCAAGTTCCTGAATAATGAGCTGTCAGTTTCCTTGAGCTGCTAAGCCTTTGGGGAAGGGAGACGTGAACTGAAACAAGCAGGTACGTGCCTCAGTCCACCAGAAGAGGAAGCTCCTGCTTTCAGACATGACAAGTCCCCAAAATATGTGGTGTGAGCTCCAATAGCGTGCATCCAGCACAACTTGCAACTGCACAGGCATGTGCGGACCAGCTCTGGAGCAGAGACATCCTAATCCAAAGGTGCCAAAATACATTAAAACACCACAAAAGAAACTTAACTTGAATATTACATGGCTCCCGCAAAAAAAAAATTCTCCTGGCAACTTTCTTTTATCCTGTGCCATGTTTTTACTTAAATGTGTCTGTTAATTAGTCTGTGTTTGTTGTGTGCCAGCTGTGTAAGTCATCAGCTAAGGAGCCCACGGCAGTGTGTGTGTTTCACCATTGCTGGATTCTGAGTCCCAGAAAATGAACAAAACAGAACAAAACAAAACACTTTACTTTTCAATACCTGCGCCTTTCTTCTCTCTCATTCTGACGCAGAGGGCTGAGAGCCATAAAGACAATCCAGCCATTCAGGGGCTGCAAAAACTTTTTCAAGATGCTAGCCCTCCTTATCTTGCCCCGATTCCAAACAGCTAAAACACAAGAGTGGCTTTAAAATATATAAACCTGATGATACAGTCGTTGATAAAATATGGTGGAAGAAAAGGAGGAGCTCAGCTCACATTTTATCCTATATATAAGGATAGACACAGGGCAGTCAAGGCAGCATGATGTGGTGGAAATTGGGTTTGAATCAACCAAAGGCTGTTTGTACGAGTGGTAAATTTAGAGGAAGACCAGCGTAAGAGCTGTTATGATAGTTCTCTAAAAGGTGACAAGGACACCCTAGGTCAGTGTTAGAAGGAATGATAAGACAATAGCAAATCTGAGAAGCATTTGGGAGGGGCTGGGAAGGGGTGAGTAGTTGAGTGAAGGTTGGCAACGGATCCAGGATTGCTCCCTGTCTGCAGGCGTGGGTGCTGGGTGGACAATATTGTCACCACCTGAAATGGAGACTCCAGGGGCAGCAGGAGAGCTTAAGGTTGCTTGCTCCGGTTTTCTGAGTAAAATAGGGAGCAGTGTGATCCGCCGCTAAGGAGAGGAGAGTGAGGATGCTGGAGGTCTACAATGGTAACTGAATATGGAGAAGATGCTGATCAAAGGGAACGAAAAGGGTGAAGGGCAGAACTGAGGACTTGGCAGAGCCGGAGAACACAGATTGGCAGAGAAGTATGACTTTCTCTAGCAGCGTTCAACTGCCCAGCTGCTGGAGGACAGAGAGAAGCATATGGCACCAATAGTCACAGAGTAAGCTTCATAAAGATCTTCTGTTGGTCTACCATACTCTGATTGCCAAAGTCTTGACTGAGACAGTCAAGTGTTATCTATCCAGGCCAGATACCAATCTATGTTATTTGTATTTTAACCTAATCACTGTATAAATTAATACATCTAGAGTAATCAGTGTGAGAAAGATTTGAGAGAGCTAGGACCAGAAGCAAGTAGTCTAGCTGGGGGCAGGCCATGCTAAGGTTCTGATCTAAGGCAGTATTAATTGGGATATAACCCAGCATTTTATCAAGTCAACAGAAAGGTGTTTTGTTTTGTTTGTCTGTGTCAAGGTATGACTGAATCCTCAAAAAAAAAAAAAAAAAATGAAGACGTAGCATTTTTAAGAGACACTATGACTTGACAGGTAAGACACAGTTTCTGGCAAATCAACTCCCTTGGTTCAAATTCCAACGCTACCACATAAGGGTTGTGTGATCTTGAACCAGTTACCTGGTTGTGCCTCATCTATAAAATGGAAATAATTATTTTTCTTAGTTATATGGTTGATATAAGAATTAAATAGGTTAATACATGTAAAGGGCTTGATAAAACCGCCTAATACATCTGAAGGACTCAGTAAGTATTGGTATTATTCCTACATATATTTAACTTGAATATTTTCCTCACCTCAAAAAGTCATCTTGTTCTTGATATTAACATCAAAATCGCTAAAGGTTCTATCTACAGTGCCCTCCCCAAGATTTCTGTACATTCCTGTAGATAGCAGCAGCTCTTGCTCAAATCTGTTTTGCTCACTAAACTCTTCCACTCACTTCTCACACCTGATGGCCATTCTCTTTTTCTGCCTCGTATTGGTCCAAATGTAGAGCACAGCCTCCTGTCCTAGGTTTCTGCAAAGTATGTCCATGACAAGGCAGTGAGAAAATGCAACTTCATATGGAATATCAGCATCTTTGTTTTTGAAAGTCCAGTGGACATTCCCATTGTCGGGAATGTGTACCTGGCCACCTCCTTGCCTCACCTGGCCAAGTTGCTGAGCCTCTTTCTCTCTCTTTCAGTCTCAACTTCTTTATCCCTCTTCCTTTTTAGCCTCATGTTCTCTCCCTGGGCTGTGAAGGAACTCCATCTTTTTCTGTATTATTCACAGCAGGTAGCTCTTTCTCTGTTTCACTTCTCTACCTTGCAGAACCATGGCCTATCAAGGTGTTTTGTCAAATAAAAATGGTGCTTTCTCTAGGAAAATGTGGCTGTTAACTTTTAAAATTAGTTTTTCTTCATTAAATGAACTTACATTAATAATTAATAAATGCAACATAGTGCTCTGCTGAGAACTCTGTGGTTAGCCTGATGGGGTTTCCTTTGTAGGTTAGTTGTTCCTTTTGTCTTGGAGCTTATAGAATTTTCTCCTTCATTTTGACTTTGGCCAGGTTGATGGCTATGTGTCTTGGAGATATCCTATTTGCTATGAATCTTCCCAGTGTTCAATGACCATTTTGTATCTGGATATCTGAATCTCTGGCCATACCAGGGAAGTTCCTCTCAATCATTTCCCTTGAATAAATTTTCTATGCTTTTTACTTTTTTTCCTTCTCCCTCAGAGATACCTATAATTCTTATGTTGACCTGCTTTTCATACTCCCATACGTCTCTGAGTGATTGTTCATTCTTTTTTATTATTTTCTCTGCATCTTTGGCTGATTGGGTTAGGTTGAAACCCTTGTCTTCAAGCTCTGAAATTCTTTCTTCTACTTGGTCTAGCCTGTTGTTGAAGCTTTCTGCTGTATTTTGAAATTCCCTAAATTACTCTTTCATTTCTTTAAGTTTTGTTATATCTTTTATGTTGTCTATCTCTTTAGCAAGTTTTTCATTTTTTTATTCATGTCCTGAAATCTTTTTTTGGCTTTTTTGTGTTAGTTTTCAACTTTCTCTTCAATTCCACTCATTTTATTTGGCATCCATATCCTGAATTCCATCTCTGACATTTTGACAATTTCCTTTAGGTTGGGGTCCATTACTGGAGACCTATTGTGATCTTTTGGGGTTGTCAACCAGCTTCTTTTTTCATGTTGGCAGAGTTCTTATTCTGGTTGCTTCTCATCTGAAATTTATTCTCTTAGCTCAAGACAGATAAACTTGCAGTACACCTGTTCTCCTCTGCTGGGAACTCTCTTACTTAGTGCAAAGAAGGAGAGGTCCCTGGGTGGCACATTCATGTCCTACTCTGGAGGACTGACCTGGCATGAGATGAGCAGCTGTACTGTGTTTAACACTGCTGCTCTTAGTTTATTTTTTAGAAAGAATTTTCCTTTTAAAAATAGTTTTTGAATAGAGCTCTTAGATGTGTCTCACAAAGTAATAAGCCAATTTATTGAAAAAAACTATAAATTTTCATGATTTCCAGTGCCCCCTTTCCCTTTCAAAACTGTCCTCAGTTGGGAATACAGCATTGTATAATAAAAAGAATGCTAAGTCTTGAAAGCAGAGGCCTGATTTGAATCACTTCAATAGAGAGTCACAGCCTCTCATGCAATTTCTAGTCCTGAGTCAGTTCACTGACCTGCAGCCTCTTGAGGAAGGTGTTTTCAGTAATGTCATGAGCACATACTACAAACATGCTTCTTAGCCTTATGGTATGGAGGATGAAGTGGAATCTCCTAAAGCTCTTCTTCTATATTAAATAGTAAACATTTAACTCACCTGTGTGACTGTGAAGACATAGCTCTTTGAGAGTGACACTGGAGTATCATGAGCTTAATCAGGTGGTAGTTCCGATTCCAGTGACTGTTCTTGGCCCCTGGTATGTGGCTATTGATCTGGGTATCAGCACCTTTACCATTAGTCTACAGATTTCTTCTATGCTATACAAATCAATTTTTGCATCTCAATTAATGTATAGTCACTAACTCAGATTTTAAGACAATCAACCAAATAAAAATTAGAATCACTTCTAGCTGCTCTGGCTAGCATATTAAATCCAAATATTTTAAGTGCTTCCATATCATTAAAGGCAGCTAAGATAAATTAGATTCCTCCTGCCTCAGTCTATTCTAGGACCATCAGAATTCATTTCCTTATGTTTTCACCAGCTTGGTTTTGTTGTTGCTGTTTGTCATTATATATGCTAATTTAAAAGAATGGCTACAAATTCTTTGCACCATCTCCATCAGGAGGTAAAGTCTATTTCCCCACTTCTTGAAAATGAGCAGGCTTCTGATTAGCTTTAACAGATAGGATATGGAGAAAGTAGTATTATGCAAGTTCTGAATCTAGGCTTCAAGAAGTGTTGCAGCTTCTGCTCTCACACTGGGAATTATTCAACCACCATGTGAACAAACTCAAGCTAGCCTTTCAGAAAACGAGAGACTATCTGGATAGTCCACCGCCATCTCAGCCATTCCAGCTAAGGTCCCAGAAATGTGAGTGAACCCAGCTATGAATAGCTGATCCTGGCCCAGACCAGAAGGACCACCCAGCTGTTCTCAGCCCAAACTGATAACCTTAGATGCATGAGCTAGATAAAATTTTTATTGCTTTAAGCCACTAAGTTTTGGGGTGATATATTATATGGCAATAGACAAATTAGCAACGTTTTATAATTTTTTTAGCACATAAGTCTTCTCCTCCTAGGTTTGACTTTCTAATTGGTCCACTGGGACATGCCAGGATATTGCTCTAGCTAAAAGTCTGAAGGCAATAAGAGGTAGTGTAGGTGGAACATGAGGAGAATAGGTCTTCCTTCAAGTAGGGAAAGAACAATTTCAGAAAAGGAAGGAGAAGGTGATTCTGTAGTTAATGGGTGTTCAGTATAATTTGGGGAACCCAAAATCATCTTATTCCTCTCAAATATCACCATTCTAATTCTCATAGTTCCACTCTTTCTCAGTAAATGCTCTAAGAAACTCCCTCGTTCTCTGACCATGTCTTGATCTAAAAATTAACAACACTGAGACTTGAATTTTCTTTCTTTAAGGTCCAAAGTGCAGTTACAAGCATCCAACCCTTGGTACAGGTCTCATATTTCTTGTGCCTCTCATACTGTGCTATGGAAGTAGCCCCTGTCTGCCCAAATCGTTTCTTCAATATATATTTTTTCCATATGGCTATAGGTGATAGTTTCAGGAGCTATTTTGTTGCTGCATGTTGTGAATGTAGGTATTCCATTCTTTCATGCAACTGGATCTTCACCCTTCTAGCCCAACCAGATCAGACAACCAGTCCCAGTCAATCAAGGTGCCCTAGTCAGAGTAGCAGACAACAGAATCCATTCAAGCCAATTTAAGCAGAAAGAGATTTAGTGTAGGGAATTAGATGTTTATAAAATTTTGAAGACTGAAGAGGCAGACTCTAGGCTGAGCTTTCAGGAATGACTCCCAAAATGGTACTGCAGAGATACCCACCCAGGGAGCTCGTGTCACTGCCACACCCAGGAAGCTGGGTCAACAGGAGGCTGCCATCATGACTGCTGGTCGCCTCCCAACCTCTGCCATGTTATGGGCCAGGAAGACGGATGCCCTGCTCCTTGCCTGTCAATACCCGTGAAACTAGATACAGTCCTAAGTGACCAGCTTCTCCTATAGCTAATACATAAATGCCTCCATGGCACTGTTTTACAAAAGAACTAATAGAAGCATAGCTTTCACTTCATTCAACACCCTTGAATCTTCCAAATCTTATGCAGGTATGTTCTGTTTGGCCTAAGCTATGTGACTAGCTAACTATAAAAGAATTAGGGAAATCTAGTCTTTCACTGTTTATCCTCTGACTCCTGACTGCATGAAGCACATCTATGGCCCAACAGCACCAGCATCATCTGTAAGGGAATAGAGATCAGCAAGGCTCTCTGCAGAATATGACACAAGGGTTTAAATGCGTGGAGTCAGCTTAGCACAGTGCCAGTAAGATAAGTCACACTCAGTTCATGTTAACTGTTAATATCATTGTTGTTATTGCCTGCATTGATCATCAATGGGAAAAAGCAGACTCCAGGGTAGGGGGAGTCTGGCAGAAACACACAAACACACCTTTCCATTTTTTTAGGTTTTGTTTTGCTACCAGCGTCATGCCTCTCCAAAATACCAGTGCTGGAAGGGGGTTGGATTTTGCTGAGTAACTTTTCATACTGTCCCCCTCTCATCATTAACTCTCTCCATCAATTATTTCCCTCATTGAAAAAAATTCCTCTTTCTGTCTCTCCTTTCCCCATCTTTGTATTTCTCTCTGTCTTTCAGCTCCCTGGACTCCCTCCCCTTTTTTTCCCCGTTCCCCTCTTTGTCTCTCTTTCCTGCCTTAAAAGTAGGATTTTTACGTTATTAGAAACATTTGATATCACTCTTTTTCTAGAGTAAAGCCCTTTTGACTTCACTATAAAGCATTAATATTTGTAAAGCATTTACAATAGTTCCAGGCACATAGTAAGCACTGTTGGAATATTCCCATTTATTTATTAACTTTTTAAAAATGGACATACTTTAGGCATATTCTGGGGCCCATCTTGCCTTAGTAGTGATTGTTTTTAGAACTTCAAGCATTAAACCCTTTTGGATGAGATCCAAGATGGACCTGTTTTATACTAAATCTTGCTCTTAAGAGAAAAATATCAGAGGATGATTTCAGTGTTACCAAAAAAAAAAAAAAAAATCCTAAACCTCATTAATGCTATAGCTAATATATTACAGGGAGAATAAACTGATGCTGAACGTTAGGTCTAATATTATATAATTAAACCTAAGCATTATAAATAAAAATAACCCACTCATTTTATAGGCTCAATTTTGCATTTTTTAACATTTAGTTTCATGCTTACCTATATTTCTGCTTAACAAGGTTAGGTACTGGTTTTCCAGAAAAACCCAGTATTAATTGGAAGGAAACCATATACCTATTCATCACATACACATTTGTATTTTGGACAATTTTTATCATAACCTAAAATAGGTTTTTTTGAAAGGACTTTGAAGATAGCAAGAGATTAGAGGCACATTGGCAGAGAACAAGCACTTGCATGCACCAGAGACTGCATTCAAGGCTACACCCTGCAAAGCCCACAGAGTGGAATGTCTGAAGCTGTCATTTCAGACTTGCAATGTACAGGGGCAGGGGAGATGGGTAGGAAACCCTGGGTCTGATTCACCTGTGGTCCTTACAGCTAGTGGCTGCTTTCTTTTCCTGTACTTCAAGCACAGTTGGGTTTAATAAGGCTGCGTTATGGTCTTTTTGTCTGCACATGCTTCCTTGTCTTGTTTGGCTGTGACTGGCCCATGTGGACACTGTGTACAGAACTCTCAGGCCCTGAGATAGCAAATTTATCTCTTTGGTCTCTTCGAAGGAGCATTTTACAACGCAACCTCTGCCTCTCAGCTTTTGAGTGTGAGGAAGTCATCATTTTAAACAAAGGTCACAATAGACCTCAAACCTGGCACCTTCTTTGTTAGATTTTAACCACTTCAGGAGTAAATGAGATGGCAGAATGGGAGACTCACATCAATAAGAATGACCATTAGCAGAGCCTGATTCAAAAACCAACAGTTCCTGATGTTTGCAAACCATCCCTTACATGGAAGTGCATATATTGTAAAGTAAGTCCTTTGGGGATGGTGATGAAAACCTGTATATAATTTGTGGCCAAGCAAGGATCCAGCCATTTTCTGAGGCCTGGCAGGGCTCCATCCAGTGCAGTCAGTGACTGGCAGGTGACTGTCTTATGGAGAGGATGACCATGTAGCCCCATTTTCCAGAGCAGTCCTATTTTGTGCATATCATCCCTGCAGTCACCCAGTTAATAGCCTCATTCACTTTCAAACATGTCCAGATTTGGATGATGAATTTTATGGCCAACTTATTTATAAACAAACAAGAGTCAGAAAAAAGTCATACCAGGATATGTAGCATCTGGTACTATACCCAATACAGTTCCAGCAGTTCTGGTAAATTGTTGTGATTTCTGCTAATTGGATTGGGAACTTAATGGACTCTTCAGTGACAGTGGCAGAGGGAGGGGGGTCCCTTCTCACTAATCTTTACCATCCTGAGCACTGTGCCCTCCCTACAGCCGTCCCCTAAAGCTACACAAGACCAGATCATTGGCACCATTTTGTTCCTTTCCCACCTACCCACACCCTCCCCTTCACCTTCTACATGTTCCTCCTCCTCCTCCTCTTCCTCAGAATTATTATTCCAAACCTTTTTAAAACTATATTCTCTATTTTAGGAATCTTTGCTCAACAATTAGAATACATGTTACAGCTGCACTATAAGAAGTTATTTGTCTTAATTACACACTTTACTAGTTACTTGTCCTCTATTTCTTGCATCCTGTGTCCTGCCTTTTCTTAGATTACATTTTAATTTGAGTAATATTTTCAGAAGGGTATGGGGGTGGCAAATTTTCTAAATTGTTTGCATATTGCAAATGACTTCATTTTGCCCTCATAGTTGAACGGTAGTTCAGTGGGAAGAGTTTATAAATCCCTTTCCCTCAGAATATTTTGTCTGTTTCTTCAGGATTTTCTAGCTTCTTATCTTGCTGAGCAGCAGTCTGCCGGATTTATTCTAAGTCCTCTGTAATTTTCCTTTTGCTTCTACCCTCATCCCTCTTTGAAAGGTTGTATCCTTTTCTTTTGATCCTTAGAATTCATAAAAATAACCAAAATGTGTTGTTTATTAATATTTGTGTGAAGTACGTAGTGGGCCCTTTTGATCTGAACACATATGTCTTTCTTTAGCACATAGAAATTTCTTCCATTATTTCTTTGAATTTATTTTTCCCTCTCTACTCTCTGTTCTCTCATTTTATTAGGTAAATATTTGGTCTCTGGATATAGCTTCATGTTTATTAACTTTTCTCTCCTGGTTTTCATTTTTCATTTTTTCTGGACTGTGTTCTTGGAATAGTCCTCAGCTAAAGCTTCTAGGATGCTAAGTGTGTCTTTGGTCCTCTCCTTTCTTCAACTTAGTCCTTTTACTGAGTTTTCATTTTAGTAACCAGATTTTTAACTTCTGAGAATTTAGTGTTCTCATGTTTATATTTCATACCATTTCCTTCTCATTTAATGGATGTGATTTTCTTGAATTCTCAGAAAACATTCCTGTGATCAATTTTTAGGATTTATTTCATTTCTTGCATTAACTGTGCTTCCTTTGAGGTTAATTGCTCTATTTATGCAATTTATTGGCTTGCTTTCTTTTTTTTCTCAAATGTCAGGACCTGGCTCCCTAGTTAGTGGGTTGGCTTGTGTGACTGGTGGGCTTCCTCTGAAGGCCAGAGAAGCTTGTCTTCTGAATTAGGGTCTCTATGTCCACAGTGAAGCCAGAAGTGACCTGGGGCATGACACTACTTCTTTCTCCAGCCCCAAGTTTCAGGCTGGGCCTTCCTAGACCTAAACTCTATTTTTGGAGAAGTATTCTCAGGACTTTATACTGGGGGCAAATGCTATAGGCAACTGCTTGGAAAGCAGATTCCCCCACTGTTTCGCCAAAGCCCAAGACCATCTGTTTTATATCTGAGAGGCATTTCTTAATATTCTGATCTGCTAATGGCACAGCTTTCTGGTTTTCCAGTGCTTCTAAGCTTTGTTCTTTATTTTTTCTTCTTCTTCTATGACATTTAAGACAGAGCAATAAGTGGTCCATCCATTTTGAACTTTAAGGCACATCAATTTACCAATTACGCTAATCCCAAGGAAGGTTTGTCCAATCTGAGCCCTTGTGGACTGTATGGTCAATATCACACCTCTTGTTATGTGTTTCCATTTATTGCTTTCTAATTGTGTCTTAAATTCTTCTAATTTCTAATTCATTTGTGTTAGGATTTGCAGTTCCCCTTCTAGCCTACACTGCCACTCCCTACTACACTTCCTACCAAATTAGAGTCTGAGTTCCTGCCTAGACTCCAACATGTTAAGTAGGAAATTCATGGTGTCCAGACTAAAATAAATCTGTGTTAGGATCCTGCCCTCGCTGCTGATTAATTGTATAATTTTGACTGTTTTGAAGTTTAGTTCTCTTTTATGTAAAATGAAAGTAAAAATAAGTACCTGTCAGTGTTATTAGAAGTATATGACAGTGAAAATGCTTGGCACATAGGCAGCACTGGAAAACTGTTAGTTTTCTTTCCCCTTCCATGAGGACAGGTTCTGTGTCTTCTAGTTCCCTCCTGTCCCCCAAATGCTTAGCACAGTTCTAACAAGAACCGGTTATTCCAAAAGCACTTCTTTTACAAAAACCTTGTTTATTTTATGTTATTTATTTTTTAAAATTTTTATTGTAAATTGACAAATTATAATTGCACATATTTATGAGGTCCAAAATTCATTCCTGCTCTCTAACTGAAATATTTTATTTATTTTTAATTGATAAATTATAATTATATATATTTATGGGATACAATGTGATGTTATGATGTATGTATACAATGTGGAATGATTGAATCAAGCTAATTAACATATCCATCACCTCACATATTTATCATTTTTTGGTGATGAGAACATTTGCAATTTACTCTCTAAGCAATTTTGAAATATATAATACATTATTATTAACTATAGTCACCATGTTGTGCAATAGATCTCAAAAGCTTATTCCTCCTGTCTCACTGAAATTTTCTACCCTTTGATCAACATCTGCCCCTCCACATCCACCCCACAGGCCCTGGTAACCACCATTGCACTCTCTACTTCTATGAATTCAACTGCTTTAGATTCCACATAAAAGTGAAATCATGTGGCATTTTTCTTTCTATGCTTGGCTTATTTCATTTAGCATAATGTCCTCCAGGTTCATACATGTTGTCACAAATGACATAATTTCCTTCTTTTCTAAGGCTGAATAGTATTCCATTGTGTGTGTGTACCATAGTTTCTTTATCCATTCATTCATTGATGGACACTTAGGTTGATTCCGTATCTTGGCTATTGTGAATAGGGCTGCAATGAACGTGGGTGTACAGATATCTCTTTGACATACTGATTTCAAATACTTTGGATATATAGTATATCCAGAAGTGGGATTGCTGGATCATATGGTAATTCTTTTTTTATTCTTTTAAGGAACCTTCCTACAGTCTTACATAGTGGCTGTACTATAATAATTTACATTCCCACCAACAGTGTGCATGGTTCCCTTTCTCCACATTCTCATCAACACTTGTTGTCTCTCATTTCTTTTGATAAAAGCCATCCTAACAGATGTGAAGTGATATCTCATTGCAGTCTTTGTCTCACAAAAATCAACTCAAAATGGATTAGACCCAACCATAAGATCTGAAACTATGAAACTACTAGAAGAAAACATAGGGGACAAGCTTTTTGATATTGGTCTAGGCAATGATGTTTTGGATTTGACCCCAAAAGCACAAGCAACAAAAGCAAAAATAGACAAATGGGATTGCATCAAACTAAAAAGCTCCTACACAGCAAAGGAAACAATTAACTGAATGAACAGACAACCTATGGATTGGGAGAAAATGTTTGTAGACCATACTGCTGATAAGGGTTAATGTCAAAAATACACAAGGAACTCAAACAAGGCAATAGCAAGAAAAAAAATAATCTGGTTTAAAAATGGGCAAAGGATCTAAATGGACATTTCACAAAAGAAGACATACAAATGGCCAACAGGTATTTTTAAAAAAGGTCAATATCACTAATCATTAGTAAAATGCAAGTTAAAATCACAAAAAGTACTTCTGACTGCTTATCTCCAGCTTGACAGATTATGGAAAGGAGCAAATGCTAAAGATTAGCATTTTCTTCAGCATGCTTAACATGTGTCAGACACCATGCTGAGTATTTTCCACACAGTGGCTCAGTAATCCTCATGAAGTCTTACTACCTAGACTTTATAGATGAGGAAGTTGCAGCACAGATAATTCAAGAAAGTTTTCCAAAGTTACAAAGGCAGTAAGTGGTAGAATCAGTATTTTTTTTAACTTAACTTTTATTTATTTATTTATTTATTTTTGTTATGCTTGAGTCAGGGTTATAAGTGAGCCCATCACCCAGATAGTGTTCATTGTACTCATTAGGTAGGTTTTTGTCCATTCCCTCCTCCCCACTGCTTGATTTCCACTGAGTTTTACTTCCTTCTGTGCACATATGTGCTCATCAATTAGTTCCACCGTAACAGAGAGTACATGTGGTGTTTGTTTTTTCCATTCTTTGGATACTTCATTTAGGACAACAGTCTCCAGTTTCCTTCAAATTGTTGCAAAAGGCCTTAATGCATCCTTCTTCATGGCTGAGTAGTATTGCATGGTATACATATACCATATTTTGTTAATCCACTCATGCATGAATTGATGGGCACCTGGGTTGATTCCACATCTTTGCAATTGTGAATTGTGCTTCAATAAACATTCGAATGTGTAGTCCCACCAACAGTGTATAAGCATTCCTTTCTCTCTGCATCCATGCCAGCATCTATTGTTTTTAGACTTTTTAATAAAAGCCATTCTAACTGGGGTAAGGTGATATCACATTGTGGCTTTAATTTGCATTTCCCTGATAATTAGTAACGTTGAGGATTTTTTCATATGTTTATTGGCCATTTGTCTATCTTCTTTTGAAAAGCTTCTGCTCATGTCTTTTGCCCACTTCTAATGGGTTTTTTTTTTTCCTTGCTGATTTGCTTGATTTCTTTGTAGATTTTGGTTATTAGTCCCTTATCGGATATATAGCTTGTGAATATTTTCTCCCTTTCTGTAGGTTGTCTATTTGCTCTGTTTATTATATTCTTAGCTGTGCAGAAGCTTTTTTAATTTAAACAAGTCCCATTTATTTATATTTGTTGTTGCTGTGATTGCCATTGTCATCTTCTTCATAAATTCTTTGTCTAGGCCGATATCTAGAAGAATTTTTCCAACATTTACTTCTAGAATTCTTATGGTTTTATGCCTTATGTTTAAGTTATTTATCTGTCTTCAATTAATTTTTGTGAGTGGTAAGAGATATTGATCCTGTTTCAATCTTCTGCATGTAGTTATCCAATTTTCCCAGCACCATTTATTGAATAGGGCTTCTTTTCCCCAGTGTATATTATTGTCTACTTTGTCAAAGATCAGTTGGCTGTATGTGGATCGTTTTATATCTGGGTTCTTTGTTCTGTTTCATTGGTCTATGTCTCTATTTTTGTGCCAGTACCATGCTGTTTTGGTTACTACAGTTTCGTAGTATGGTTTTAAGTCTGGTGATGTGATGCCTCCAGATTTGTTCTTTTTGATTAAGATTGCTTTAGGTATTCTGGCTCTTTTCTGGTTCCAAACGAAGAGTAGAATTATTTTTCCTAGATCTGTGAAATATGATGTTGGTATTTTGATGGGGATTGCATTCAATCTGTAAATCACTTCGGGTACTATGGATGTTCTACCAATGTTGATTCTACCAATCCATGAGCATGATATGTTTTTCCATTTGTTTTTGTCATTTGCAATTTCTTTCCTCAGTGTTTCATAGTACTTTATAGAGATCTTTCACCTCCTTGGTTAAGTATATTCCTAAATATTTTATTTTCTTTGTAGCTATTGTGAGTGGTTATGAGACTTTGATTTGACTCTCAGCTTGACTGTTATTGATGTATAGGAATGATACTGATTTGTGTATGTTGATTTTGTTACCTGAGACTTTGCTGAATTTATTTATCAATTCTAGGAGTCTTTTGGTGGAGTCTTTGGGGTTTTCTAGATATAAGATCATATAGTCAGCACAAAGCAATAGTTTGACCTCCTCTTCCCAATTTGGATACTGTTAATTTCTTTCTGTTGCCTGATTGCTCTGGCTAGGACTTCCACACTATGTTGAATAGAAGTAGTGACAGTGGGCACCCTTGTCTTGTTCCAGTTCTTCGTGGGAGTGATTTCAACTTTTCCCCATTCAGTATGATGTTGTCTGTGGGTTTGTCATATATGGATTTTATAACCTTGAGATATGTTCCTTCTATGCCTAGTTTGTTGAGGGTTTTTATCATGAAAGCGTGCTGAATTTTGTCAAATGCTTTTTATGCAACTATTCAGATGATCATATGGTCTTTGTTTTTGCTTCTTTTTATGTGGTGAATCACATTTATTGATTTACCTATGTTGAACCATGTTTGAATCCCTGGGATGAAGCCCATTTGGTTATGGTGGATTTTTTTTTGGTGTGTTGTTGAATTCAGTTTGCTAGTATTTTATTGAGGATTTTTGCAACTATATTCATAAGGGATATGGGTCTGTAGTTTTCTTTTTTTGTTGTGTCCTTTCCTGGCTTTGGTGTCAAGGTGATACCAGCTTCATACAATGAGTTCAGGAGGAATCCCTCCTTCTCTATGTTATGGAATAATTTCTGCAGTATGGGTACCAGCTCTTCTTTGTAAGTCTGCTAAAATTCAGCTTTGAATTCATCTGGTCCAGGGTTTTTTTTTTGTTGTTGGAAGTTTTAAAATTACTGCTGCAATATTGTTGCTCATTACTGGTCTGTTCAGGAGATATTTCTTCCTTATTGAATCTTGGGAGGTCATGAGTTTCAAGGAACTTTTCTGTTTCTTCTATATTTTTGAGTTTATGTGCATAGAGATTTTCATAATATTCAGAGATGATATTTTGTATTTCTGTGGTATCCATTGTAATATCTCCTTTTTCATTTCTGATTGAGCTTTTATGGGTTTTTTCTCTTCTATCCCTGTTTAATCTTACAAGAGGCCTATCAATTTTGTTTATTTTTTCAAAGAACCAGCTTTTTGTCCCATTGATCTTTTGGGGTTTTTTTTTCCCATTTTGTTTAGTTCTGCTCTAACCTTAGTTATATCTTTTCTCCTGCTGGCTTTGGATTTCATTTGCTCTTCCTTTTATAGTTCCTTCAGACATGTCATTAGATTGTTAATTTGTGCTCTTTCTGTCTTTTTAATGTAGGCATTTAAGGCTATGAATTTTCCCCTTAGGACTGCTTTTGTTGAATCCAGTAGATTTTGGTAGCTTGTGTCCCCTTTGTTGTTCAATTAGAGGAATCTTTTGATTTCATCTTAATTTTGTTACTGACCCAATAATCATTCAGCAGCAGGTTGTTTAATTTCCATAACTTCGTGTAGAATTAAGTGTTTCCCTTGGAGTTCATTTCTAGTTTTATTCCAATGTGGTCTGAGAAGATACATGGTATTTCTGTTTTTGTGAATTTGTTGAGACATGTTTTCTGGCCTAAGATATGATCAGTCTTTGAGAATGTTTGATGTGTGATGAGAATAATTCAGTAGTTTTTGGGTAAAATGACCTGTAAATGTCTGTTAGGACCCTTTGTTCTAGAGTCCCACTTAAATCAAGTGTTTCTTTTTTATTTTCTGCTTGGATGATCCGTCCAGTTCTATCAGTGGGGTCTTGAAGTCCCAGGCAATTACAATTAAGCTGTTTATCTCTTCATTTAGATCTAGTAGGGTTCACTTTATGAATCTGGACACTCCTGTGTAAGGTGCACAAATATTTAAGACTGTTATGCCTTCTTGTTGAATTGCTCCCTTTACCATTATATAATGAACATCTTTGTCTTTCTTTACTATTGTTGATTTAATGTCAATTTTATCTGATATGAGAATGGGTACATCTGCTTTCTTTTGGTTTCCATTTGTATGAAATATTTTTTTCCATCCCTTTACCTTGAGTCTATATGAGTCCTTGTGGACTAGAAGTGTTTCCTGGATATGTGTTTCCAGCAGATATTGAGTTGTATTTTTTCATCTATTCAGCCAGCCTGTGTCTTTTGAGTGAAGCATTCAGACCATTCACATTGATTGATAGAAGTGATCTGTGGGATGGTGTTCTTTTCATACTGTTGGGTAGTACCTTATTGCTTTGTTTTTCCTCTTGTGCTATTGTTTTATATGAGATTTGAGCTTTAGGTTTTGGGTGGTTTTATTCTGGTGGGTGTCTATTGTGCTGATCCATGTATAATGCAGTTCTGAGTATTTCCTGCAGGGCAGGTCTTGACAAATTCCCTCAGTGTTTGCTTGTCTGGAAAAGCCTTTATTTCTATTTCATATATGAAACTTAGTTTTGCAGGATACAAAATTCTTGGCTGAGAGTTGTTCTGTTTAAGGAGACTGAATATGGGACCCCAATCCCTTCTGGCTTGTAAAGTTTCCATTGAGAAGTCTGCAGTTAGCCTGATGGGTTTTTTTCCATAAGTTACCTGATGTTTTCATCTCACAGCTCACAGGAGTTCCTCCCCCATGTTGATTTTGGCCAGTATGATGACTATTGCCTTGGTGATTGCCACTTTGCAATGAATCTCCCAGGTGTTCATTCAGTTTTTTGTACCTGGATGCCTAGATCTAAAGCAAGACCAGGGAAGTGTTCCTCTATTATTCCCTCAAATAGGTTTTCCATCCCTTGTGAATTTCCTTCTTCACCTTCAGGGATGCCTATGATTCTTATATTTGGCCATTTTACATAACCCCATATTTCTTGTAGGCTTTGTTTATTCCTCTTAATTCTCTGTTCTTTATTTTTGACTGACTGAATTAATTCAAAAGAGCTGCCTTCAAGCTCTGATATTCTTTTTTCTGCCTTGTTTAGTTTATTCTTAAAACTTTTCACTGTATTTTTTATATCCTTAAATGAATTTTTAATTTCCAGAAATTGTATTTTTTTCATATGTTGATATCTTTAATAAATTTTTCATTTATTTCCTGAATTGTTTTTCTGGTTTCTTTGAGTTAGTTTTTCACTTTCTCTTGGATTTCATTAAGCTTCCTTACAATCCATATTTGGAATTCTATATCTGTCATTTTAATATTTTCACTTTGGTTGGTGTCCATTATTAGAGAGATGGTGTTCCCTTTTGGGAGTGTCCTCTCACTCTGATTTTTCATACTTCCAGAATTCTTTTTCTGATTCCTTCTCATCTGCGGCAGCTATCACTTTTTATTTTTGGATCCTTAGTGTGGTGGTTTTCTTAGTTGCTAGTTGTTTGTAGGTTGTAGCAGTGGTGAGCTATGTGTGGGCAGATTCCCTGTCTCTCTTTGATGAGAGAGGGTGGAGGTCTCTGATACCCAAGCCCTATGGTCTTCTTAACAGTGTGAATTGTATTGGCATGCCCTGTTTAATCTCTGAGACAGTAGGTGGTGCTTGTGGGTAAGAATCAATCACATCCTCTATGATTGAGTTAGTAAATTCTGTAAAGGGCTGTGCAAATTGACCTCCTTGTCAGTAGGAGGTGCTTGGCAGAAGGAACAAGCTGCAGTGTTGTTTTGGGGACCTGTGACCAGATCTAGCCCCTCAGGAGAAGCACTCAAATGCCCCAAGAGGTGGTTGGAGCCCTGGAACTTCCAGGAGAGTCCTTATTCTCTGCCAAAAGAGAGGCAGAGGGGAGGGGGGAGGCTGGGTGTGGCTTGGTCAGGTGAGCCTGCCCTTAGGCTCCACAAAAGCTGGGAAGGTAGCTGTTTTTGTGGGGGTCAAAGGTCCACTCTCAGTCTTCTGGGGAAAGCTGCCAGGGAGGGCTCAGGTGGCCCCACCCAGCAGAAAGTCTGCTTGTGGAGGTGGGAGCCATCTGAGACCCACAATCTGGCTGTTGGTAGTGGGTTTCACTGTTTTCCCCCCTCTTCAGCTCCACGGTTTTTCTCCAGCATTTGCCAGCAGGCAGGAGCTCAAACTAGCTGAGCTCTCCCATGCTGGCACTGTGGGCTTGGGGCTTCCCTGTCCAGGATCCTGCCCTGGGCTGAGAGCACAGCCTTCCTGTGGGAGGAAGGGTTCTCCATGAGAGTACTGTGGCTGGGACCCATACTGCACTCTCTTTTCAGTTTTGCCCACCAGGGCTCTCTCACTTCACGAAATTAGTTCACAAATCTCCCCTCTGTGCCCCTGAGCAACACAATTGAGTCATGGGGGTAGGGGACCTGGCCTGTAGGCCTGTCCCCAGGTCCCTGAAGATCAATTCCTGGACATACCAAGGAGAAGCATGCTGGTCCTGAGTTGTCTATGGGGTGCTCAAGCAGGTTTGATGTCCCTCCACTTCAGGGTATGCTCTGCTCTGATGGAGCAGCTGGGAGCTCACATTCTGAGCACCCCTTAGTCTTCTGCAGGTCTTTAAGAGCAAAGGTTTGAGCCCCACTCTCTGTGGTAGCCCCAACAAAGGGGAGGCAGCAGGTCCTGAGAGCCCCTGCTCAAGCATCTCTTTTGGCAGCCATGGGTGGGGGAGGGGAAGAAGAGGAAAAGAGTCTGAATGGAGGAAAGCTGGCATGCTGGTTGTCTCTGTCCCTCTCTCCATAAGGCACCCTCCCAGAATGTCTAGCCTCTGGAGTTATGCAGATCCCCCAGGACCCACTAGTCCCCTGTGGCTCCTGTAGTCTGGGCTGCAGTTGGGAAATGTTTGTGTGGGAATGAGAAGGATGAAAACTGAGGAGTGAAGCCCTCTGGGGAAGACAAAGGTGCATGGTGGGTAGAGAAGCAATATGGTGCCTACTGTCTTGGCTCGGGTCTGTGGTGATGGGAAGCACCCCAATGGGGATGGCAGGCTGGTGCTTTGTCCTCAAGAAGCTCCCAGTTGGCTGGCAGCAGCAGCTTTTGGGCTTGTGAACGTAGAAAGGCTCTTCAGCAGCTCGGGAGCCTGCTGACTGCCAGAGATATGAGGGAGAGAGAAACAAACCGCTCAACGTACCCTTTTCACTGCACTCCAGCCTCTTGGCGTTTGACCTCTGCCGGTATCTTGCTCCTACTTGTTCTGCTCCATAACTTCTTCCCATGGAATCTCTTGTAGGTACTGGCACTTTTTGCTTGGAATTATACCCTATCTATGATTGTTTGTTTGTTTTTTTCTCTTTCATCTAAAACTTTTCCTTCTTTCTGAGATCATCTGGCAGCTGGTATCTCTAGTCAGCCATCTTCCCCCAAGAGTCTCAGAATCAGTGTTTTAACTTAGGCAATTTCAATTTATAGTCCTTATGTTTAACCACTGGACTACACCGTCTATATTTTTTCTAGTCAATCTAATCTGCTCATTTTTGGCAGTTTTCTTATTGGTAGTCACCTCTATGTGGATATATAAACAAATTCTCTCAATTCCTATCTGTCCTCACCCCCTTCCCAGACTCACACACCTCTCAGCCAAGCTGTATCTTTCTCTACATTCTAAACATCACTCAAGATTCCCTTTCCCAGAAAGCCACTTCTGGTTCATAGTGGACCCCACAGCACTTCTATGCTTGTATATATCTCATATTATTGTCCTTGGTATTCTTTATTGCTAGTAAGTAATTATTTGTGTGTGTTTTATATTCCCTAAGTGGATGGTAATCTCTTCAAAGTAAGGCTCTTTTTTCTCCATTTATTTCACAATCCTGTCTCCAATGTAATTGGGACCATAACTGACCTTGCCCACCCAAAACATTCAATTATATGCTTACTGAATGATTGGAAAAAACCTGTGGTTATTTACACTTAGACTCAGGGGGTAGAAGCCAAGGTAACATAGTGAAAAAAGTGTCTGGTTTATGTAAGAATTTTGCATGACAGAGATGTCATTTTCAAATCAGAGCTACAATAACTGGTTACCTATAAGGAAAAAAAGTTATGTTCCCTCTTGATACTGTACTCAAAAATAAATTACAGATAATTACCTAAATATTTTCTTAAAGTTTAAAACAGGATATTTTTATGTGCTTGGGCTCAGAAGAAAAATGAAAGTAGAAAAATGATAAATTAGACTACATCAAAATAAAAAGCTACTGTATAAAAAAAGATATTACAAAGGATGCTAGAAAACTAGGAGCAGGCTTAAAGAAAATATTTGTAATATAAAACAGGTAAACAAGTATTATCCAGGATATATAAAAATATGAATAGGTAAGAAACATTCTAGTTGTCAAGATGTAAAATGGTGCAGCCACTATGGAAAACAATATGGAGGTTCTTCAAAAAATAGAACTAGCACATGACCCAGCAATCCTACTTCTATGTATACGTCCAAAAGTATTGAAAACAGGATCTTAAAGTGTATTTGCATATTCATGTTCATTGCAGCATTATTCACAATAGCCAAGAGGTAGAAGCAACCTAAATGTCCACTGATGAATTAATGGATAAAGAAATTGTGTAATATGCATACAAAAATGGAATATTATTCAGCCTTAAAAAAGAAGGACATCCTATTATGTATTACAACTTGGATGAAACTTGAGGACATTATGCTAAGTGAAATAAGCCAGTCACAAAAAGACAGAAACTTGATTTTTCTGTGGCATGATTCCATTTATGTGAAGTATGTGAAGTAATCAAATCCATAGAGACAAAAAGTAGACAGGTTGCCAGAGGCTGGGGGTAGGGGGAAGGAAAGAGGAGTTATTCAATGGATATAGAGTTTCAGCATTGCCAGATGAAAATGTCCTGGAGATCTGTTACACAACAAGGTGCTTATAGTTAACACTACTGTACACTCAAAAATGATAAGATGGTAAATTTTAGGTTTTGTGTTTTTTCCCCCACAATTAATAATCGGAGCTTTAAATCTCAGTTTGTGAGAAGCTTTATATGTAATTACTTCAGAAAAAGGGAAACAATTGGCTTATATTCAGCCTTACTCTATGTGCCCAGTATCACACCTTATTCTAACAGTAGGTCTTCATACCAGGAAGGATAACAGAGAATGTGAAACTGGTGGGCTTCTGAAGGGGCCGGTGGGCACAATGGGGTGCCAAACAGGCAAATCCTGCTGCTGATGCGGTGGGGTCATCGGTGTTCTGTAATGGCGAGGGGGCACACTTAGGCCATCGCCAGTATAAGTTTTATTGGTAGATCATGTTCTTACAAAATCTTCCAAGAAGTCAAAGAATGTTTGGAAAATGAATTTCTGGTGGAATCCTGTACATAGTTCATGAAGTTTTGAGCTTCTTTTGAAGATTTATATCATATATGCAAATGTGCTATGACAAGCTAAAAAACACATAAGGTAGGTATTCATCATGGTGAAATCAGTAACAATAAATTGTTTTGACCTGCTTTTTTTTTTTTTAATATCCCTAGTCACTTAACTTGTCCAAGCTAAATTTAATAATTCTCCACATTGCAGGATAATGCTTCATACTTCTAAATGTGTGCTTCATCCTCAGCATCCTCAGTGTCAAGGAGAAGTTATAAAATATCAAAATATCAAATATTTAAAATATTTTGATATTTTAAAATATCAAAATTTCAAATGAACTAAAATAAGCATGAAAATTACAAATACTAATGTTACCTTTTGATGGAAGAACATGAAAACAAAATCAGAATGCTCAAATCAATTTTTCTTAGATTATAACTTTATTGGGGCAAGATAATTTTCTTTAAATAAAGCTAACATTTTAAAATACCTTAGGACAAACTATTAAAAAGGCAACATTTTATTTCAGAAGGGTCTTGCTTAAGTGGTTTTCTGTCCTTCTTATTCTCATTATTATGAATATTTGCTTTATCAATAAATATATTCTCAGTTACTCCCTGTGACTAAACTGCTCTCTGTACTGAGATATCTGAGATCAGAAGACTTAGTTCAGTTCCTTTAAAATTCACATTAGCACAGAGTCTATAATAAACTGATAATGCAGATTAATGTTTAAAAAAGAGAACATTCCAACAGAAAAAAAATGGTCAAAGAATATAAACAAGCACTTTCCAATGATCAGTGGCCATAAACATGCTAAATATGTAATCAAGTTTATATAAATTTAAACAATGAGATACCATATTTACCCGTTATAAAGGCAAATATTAAATAATGACAATATTGAGGAGTTACCATATTGTGGGGGAATAAGTATTCTCATATATTGTGGTGAAGGAATAAATTGATACAGTTATATTTGAGAATAATTTGTCAGTTTATATTAAATTAAAGATGTGTGTGCTGTATGACTCAGCTAGAGAAACCCTTGCACGTGTGTATGTGAAGATGTGAATCATGAATTCCTGCATCATTTGTGTAATGATGAAAAACCAATGAACAATGAATGACCATTGCTTGAGGAATAGTTGAATAAAATGTGATATATTCACATAATGGAATTACAGTAGATAGAGCTATAAACTAAACCTGTTTGAATCAGCAAAAATAGATCTCAAAAAATTATTAAGATAAGTTATAAAATAAATGCAGTAAATAAATTTATGTGTAAAAAGACACAAAACAATTATATATTTTTATCTATGATATGAAAATATAGCAAAAGGTCTGGAAGGATGCACAGCAAACTCTTAGTAGTACCTTCCCCAGAGAGAGTGAAAGGGAAGAATTCAGGCCTCTTAAATGCCCAGAGCTGGCACAGGGTCATTTTGAATGTATTCTATTGGTCAAAGCAAGTGTCAAGATCAGGCCAGCTTCAAGGAGGCTTTGCCTCTTGATGGGAGGAGTAGCATGTACCTGGGCGGCGGTGGTGGGATTGATGATGACCGTTTTTGGAGACTGTCTACCATATTAATATTTTCCTTCCCCTATTTTAGGCACTGACATCCTCCAGCTCTTGGCTCCTTTGCTTTCCCCTGTATTTCCCATCAAAGTTCATTTTAAATAAAGATTTTGCAGGAATCTTTTACTTTAATTTTGAATTTAACACAAGATGTGTCACTCCTAACAGGACATTTCCATTTTATATCTCTCTCTGAGCATGGAAAGACATGACTTATCTCCTCTTAAGGCAAGTTCAGACATTAGCAAGTGGGAGAAGGGCTTCTAAGAGTCTTGCTCTTGAGTCTCATCTCATGGTTTTCTAAGTACTTTGCCTTCTCCACTTCTGTAAAAGCTGGCTGGAGGTAAAAGGGTAATGTCACCCCAGAGAGACTGAGCTCTCCATTCACAGATGCTTGGCTCCAGCTTCTGATGAGGTGTTCATTGTTATCTGGAACAGAGCTGTCCTGGAATCATATTCCCATGGCCTTCTCGGCACAATCAGGAGATTGGCCATGTCAGATACCAAATAAAAGGTGAGAGACATCAAGAAGTCATCTATCCAGAAATATTTGCTGAGGCCAATATAGGTAGGTGCTATGCAAGGTACTGGGTGTATCAGTGGTAAACAAGTCAGGCAGGGTCTACCCTCACAGAGCTTATCATCTGGTGGGTTATACAGGCAAGGAACTTAAGTGTTAAATATAAAAAAGGGAAATTACAAGGTGCTATATGAAGACCATGAGGGGTCTAATCAATAGTATACTGATTAAGTGTTTAATAACTAGCTCTACTAATACAAAAACAAAAACAAAAAAACTCTCCTGATTTGCAGTGTTTGCCAATTTCCATGGTGTGAAGACCCTCACCAATTTCAAGCAACAACGTAACATCACTAAATGGAGTTACGAAAAGAGGTGCAGCTCTTGAAAACCCAGTACTCCCTGCCTTATTTGCAGGAGATACATTCCAAGACACCGAGTGGATGCCTGAAACTGTGGATAGTACAAAACCCTATATATACTATGTTTTTTCCTATGCATAAATACCTAGGGTAAAGTTTAATTCATAAATTAGGCACAGTAAGTGATTAACAACTATAATAAAAATAGAACTATTATAACAATAGACTGTAATAAAAATTATGCAAGTGTGGTCTGTCTCCACACTTACTTATCTTATTGTATGTAATATTATCAGATTGTGGTTGCTGTGGGTAACTGAAACCACAGAAAGAGAAACCATGGATAAAGGGGGACTACCATACAAGCCAACTGCAGGGCTCTAGTGGACCTAAACTAATTGAGGTAGGAGGATGGGGATGTCAGGAAGGCCGTGTAAAATGAGAACTGAAGGATGAGGAAGAATGAACCAGATGAAGAGGGTCACAGAGAAATGTTGTATGTACAAGGTACAGTGGTCAAGGCCTGAAAGATGAGAGGGGGCGTGGCACTTTTGGAGAACTGCCCATCACCATCAATGTGGATCAACTGCATGATGCTGAGTGGTATGCAGGTAAGGGTAGGTGTGGGAGGGGGCATGTGTACATGGGCTATGTGTGGATGTGGTATGTGTACATGCATGGAATGATGTGTACATGTATATAGTATGTTGTGTGTGTATGGTACAGTGAGATGTATGTGTTTGTGTGTGCTTGGGTCTTAGTCAACGTGAGCTACCATACTAAAATGCCATAGATTGGGTGGCTTGAACAACAGACATTTATTTCTCATAGGTTAAGTGGCTGGGAAGTCCAAGATCAAAGGCCTCTTCCTAGTGTGCAAATGGCTACCTTCTCACTGTCTTCACATGGTGGAGAGAGAGCTATGGTCTCTTTCTATTCTTATAAGAACACTAACTCCTCATGGGAGCCCCACTCTCATGACCTCCTCTAAACTCTGAATTATCTCCCAAAAGCTCCACTTCCAAAGACCATCGCATTGAGGGTTATGGCTTCCACATGTGCATTTGAGAGGGGACACAAACATTCAGTCCATAGCAGTGTGTTACTAAGAGAAACACGGGGCTAGGATGTGAAGAGTTGTGTAAACCTGTAGGTCATATCCTGACTCTCTACTTTAACACAAGATTCTGCCCAAGCTTTGGGGCAATCTGTCCTTCAGGGAGATTCTTAAAATATCACAGGAATCCAGCTATTTTACAATTTTCACTTGGTAAATTTTCCTCTAGGTGAAGACTCCTCTATCATCTCAGAGAGTTCCTAGGAATGATCAAGTTCAGTTCATTTGTGTTTTCTGATGATAGATCTTGGATAGAGGAAGGGCTTTTCCAGGATCGACTGGTAGGTAACTAGCACTCAGACCTCCAAAGCCTCAAGCCTCAATTTTTCTGCTCTCCCATCAGTAGCACTGGAGTCAGAAGTAAAATACTTTAATTTAGTCAACACTTGACTCTAAAGAATTAGTAAAAGTACTTACATAAAGCCCTACTAAAGGTATTTCATTTTATAATATTTTTAAACAGAAAATGGTCCATGTGATGAGTACTTCTCTTAGGTAAATAATTATTTGATGGAATAATCCAATTTCTTGTTTTCCTTTTTCTATACAGCAAGAGGAATGATTCTATCATTTTAACAGCAGCTCTATCCTTCCAGCAACCCATCGGCAGCTGGCCAAGGTTTTGTATCTCTAGGAAAAAAGATAAGTGCAAAACGGCAACTATTTTTTGGCCTTCTTTAAGTTACTGAGTTAGCGTAGACTGAAAGAAATGCCGATTATCCATCTGGGAACAAGTTTGGCCAACAGACCAGGCTTAGACACTTTCTTACTCACCAAATAAAACTCGGTAATTCTGCAAAATTTTAAACTTAAAGTGCTGGCAATAATAAAAGAAACATGCTTATCACTCTATGGAAAACAGTCAAGTTTTCCTTTGAGATGACAATACCAGGAACCTAACCATAAAATAATCAATCTCAAGTAGCTTATTCACAAATGACCCTGGATAAAATGCTTTGTGAGCCCGAGCCAGGGAGTCTGAGTTATGCCAAACAGAGAAGAATTGGATTTCTGTCTTTCTTCCTTCACCCCCAGGGCTGGTGGAAGAACTTCAGCTTACACTTGATGTCAAACTAAGAGTTAAGAGAGTTGTCTAGGAGACTTACTGCTAGAGTTACACACTGTCTGAGCAAGGCTTGGGACTTACAGAGACCAGGAAGGCCAATTGCACTGTGGAGAACATTTTTCTATTTCTCCTTCATTCCTGGGACTTCAGTTTCCCTTTAGTAAAATGGATAATATATTCTTCTTATAAGTCTTCTAAGCTAATCAAATAGACCAAAATTAGACTGTTTTGGAAAAAAATTCATATTGTAGTGAGTTCATGTTTTATTTGGTTGCCTTCTGTAATGCTTGTTTGGTCTGGCCTGGCAGACTCCATCCCGCTCCAAAACACACACACACTCTACCATCCTAGCATTAGAGAGGCATACAGTGATGCTAACCATACCACTTTGTACTACCATCCAAAGAAACCCTAGAAAAATGGCAGTTCCATATCCTTTTAACCACAGGACATTAATAAGGTTTTGATTTTTTATTTTATTAAAAAAAAGCATATTTTATTAAATTTAAGTTTTTTTATGAACCACTAGAAGAGAAAAACTGCTTCCAATTAAACTGAGACACAGTGCATTGTTTTATCTTTTTATTTCTGTCAGTCTTGCTAGAAGATTATCTATTTTATTGGTTTTTTTAAGAATCAGCTTTTGTTTCATTATCTATTGTTTTCCTATTTTCAGTCACATTGACATCTGCTCTTTATTAATTTTCTTCCTTCTGCTTGTTTTGGATTTATTTTGCTCTTCTTTTTCTAGTTTCTCAATGTAGGAACTTAGATTATTGACTTGTGACCTTTCTTCACTTCTAATGTAAGCATTTAGTGCTATAAATTTTTCTCTCAGCACTGTATTAGATGCATCTCACATATTTTGACACTTTGCTTTAAAATTTTTACTCAGTTCTATGTGTTTTTAAATTTCCTTTGATACTTTTTCACCCATGGATTATACAGAAGTGAGTTGTTTAATTTCCATGTATTTAGAGGTTTTCTTGTTGCCTTTCTGTTATTGATTTTTAATTGATTTGATTATGGTCAGAAAACACACTCTGTATGATTTCAATTCTTTTAAATTTGTTGAGATTTGTTTTATGTACTAGGATATGGTCTATTTTGATTAATGTTCTGTGGGTGCTTGAAAAAACTGTGTTTTTAGCTGTTGGTGGTAGAAGGCTCTAAATATATCAATTAGAACCCATTGGTTGATTGTATTGTTGTATCTTCTATATCTTTCCTGGTTTTTTGTCTAGTAGTTCTATTACTTTCTAAAAGGTGGGTGTTGAAGTCCCCAACTATAAATGTGGATTTATTTACTTCTCCCTTCAGCTCTATCAGTTTTTGCTTCATGTATTTTGAGGCCTGTTGTTTTGTGTATGCACACTTAGGATGGTTATCTCTTCCTGCTGAATTGATCCTTTTATCATTATGTACATGATAGGAACAAAAAGATACCTCTTGACTCTAGTAATTTTTTTTTCTCTGAAGTCTGTTTTACCGTGTTATTAATATGTACTGATCTAGTTCTGGTTTTATACAAATGTTTGATTTAAAATAACTTTTTCTAAGTTACTTTGCATCTTGGTTGGATGAGCCAGTACTACCTAGATAGGCCCAGGATATCAAAACATTTAATTATGACAATACCATTCCAATTAATTCTATCTCATTAAGACATGAATTGCAGAGCTTCAAGTTATACAGATCTGGCCCAAGAAAGATGTAATTAAGACACCTTTAGGAAAATGAATAGGCATGCCATAGACTGGGAAAATATGTTAGCAGTATGACAAAGGACATGTATCCATATTTAAAGAACTACAAATCCACAATAAAAAGACACACAACCTAATTTTAAGAATGGGCAAAAGATTGAATACACACTTCACAAAAGAAGATATATGAATGACCATTAAATACATGAAAAGTTTTCAACATTAGTTATCAGGGAAGTAGAAATGAAAATCACAAGGTACCATTTCACACCAATTACGCAGGCTAAAGTACAAAGACAACGCCGAATGTTGGGCAAGAAGATGGAGCCACTGGAACTTGTATATACCAAGGTGGAAATGAAAATGGTAGAACCACTTTGGAGAACTATTTGGAAGTTTCTTACAAAATTAAGAAACTTTTTAAGACCCATCAATCCCAATGATAGGCCATTCATACACAAGCCGGAGCACTAGCATGTTGCTTTCCCTGCTCCCATATTTTCCATGTTTTCATTTTATTATTCTCATGTTTCTTTTATCCCTTCACATCCTCAATGAATTCTCCCTAATTAACTATAAAGAGACTCATTTCTTCTACATTCATTCTGGGAGGTATATATGTGATGAAAAAAATAAAAATAATTTAGTATTAGATTTATTTTGCCAAAATAAGATATAACTATTGTCTTGATGATGACTGTAGATGTTAGCTATATGTCAAAGGTAACAATGAAAATGGAACATATACCAACATGACAAAGACAATATTTGGATTTTAAATTTTGTTTCATGTACAAATAACTCATAGCCTTCTTTAACGATAGAATGAAAATCACATCATAGTCATTTTAAAAGTTCATTTATTATATACCAATATACACTCTCTGTAATAAAAAAAAAAACCTCCCAACACATTGAACCATCTTATAAATGAAATAAGAAAATAAAATTTTCATCTGTTTACAAATGGGGTTAAATTAATCAGCACAAGATACCATATGTATGTCTGCCCTGCAGTATATGTGAACATTAATCCTGAAAATGGCCATGAGAAAAAATGATGCTTTATTATTTGGCACTATTGTATTGCTCTTGAATATTTATATAATTACACATGTTGATATTTTCAAGTTAGTCATTTTAAATGCAAGCATTCAAAACATATACAGAGTTTACAGTTTTCCATTTTTGGGGATTAATCATTGATATTTACACTTAAATATGCCCCAATTAAATGTTTTTTAACATTCAGAAATACTTTTTCCACTTTCTATTTTGATACACTCTTTAGATGAATGAAAATGGAAATATATGTTAAAGATGATATTTGGCAATTTTTCCCCAAATAATGGTAACTCAAAAGTTATGATATTTTCTAGTAATGCTCAATTTCCATAACAAAGTGCATCATTTTATAGTGTTATGCCTCTGGAAAATAATATGTAAAACAAATATATATTTTCTGGGGCACATCTCAGAAAAACTATTGAATGTGATTTAGTACTATCAAACGTGTATGATACTTATATTTCATACTTGGCTTTACTAAAATATAAAATATAGAAGTGAACACTATGCTTTGAAAAAAAAGTAATACATTCCAGAAATTTTAGGCAATGAGTAGTAATTTTTAAATCCATTTCATGTAAGTATGTTATAGAAGTGAGCAAGAATGATAGTTTGCATTTCTTTGTAGTGTTAGCACTTTTGTTTTTATGGGAGAACCACTTAACATTGTAGTAAATGACAAAGGAATGTCAGCAAACACCTATGCAAGCTAAAATGAACTAAATCCTATTTTAGACATGCTAAATTAAAAGAACAACCTTAGTATTAATAATTATTTGCAAATAAGGAACTTATTTTCTTGTAGATGATTATGTTATTGGAAACTTTGAAGAAGAGCATTACTGAACTATATATAACTTAGGTTTCAAATTTAAAATATCCCCAATAGACAGATGCATACAAATGGATTTTTGAGCCCACCAACTTAATTCCCTGCCCCCACCCCCAATAATATAAATGTTTTGACTGTGAAGAGAGAAAACTACACATGTAAAAAATAAAAATCAAATGTACCATATGTTAACATTCTGATGACTACAGAATAAGATTATATACATAAACATATAGCAAATCACAGTTTCCTGCACTGAATGTTTATCAAATAAAAATGTATCAAACAATACTGGGTAGTATATCTCCACGTGAATCGTGGTCTTCTAGAAATTCTGAATGAGAATGGAAGACGAGAGGGAGAGCATTGTTCAATGACAAAAGTATGACAAGAGAACCAGAAATAACATTAAAAAGCAGGTGCTTCCAGAACAGGCAGTTTAGCTAAAAGGATAATTTTTGTTGTTGCTCTATAATTTAAATAAAGCCCCTCTCTGTGTTTAGTAAGATGTTTTAACATTTACCAAAAAATCCATTGAATAAAGAAGTCACTAATTCAATGTCACAAACAAGATAAGCAAAATATTCTTTTGCTGTTGACAGTAAGATGCTCTAGGCTGGTGTCTGATCATTTGTATACCTTATGGGGACAGTTTATGAGCCATGCCTTTTGCCTCTGTTAGTAAACAGACCCAGAGTGTTTGGTGCAAGACTGGGAGAAGGCATTAAGTGGTGATAGCTTTGCCACCAGGGCATTTTTGTTTGATGTTCTGCGAATACAAGTATTTGGTACTTTTGGGGGGGTTGGAGGATAAGGAGAAGGCCTGGGGAGAGAGTACTATCTGATAACCATTACATACAGCTATCATTACTGCTTGTACAGCAGTAAAAATATAGCATGATCATCTCACCCTACTCTAGTAAAACCTGGGTAGAAATGTGCACCACAGATTTTAAACACGTAAATAGCCATTCTTGACAAAAACGATTTTCTCTTCTGCAGGTGTCTGGTGATATTACTAGTAAACGTCTCTGGAATCTTCCTGTTATTCCAATCCAGATAACTCAAATGTCTTTTGGAGCATAACTTGCAACCATTTCCAATAGAAAGTATTTTTCCTTGGGTTAGTGATGCTTGGAATTTGGAGGATTGTAAATCCAGTCTATTATAATGAGTGCCATGCTTCCAATCATGAAGATGATTCCAACCACAAGGAAAATTAAAGCCTGTAATTCAGAGAGAACTTGTTAGGGAACACAGAAACCACACTTAGCACAGTTTGTTCTTATAAGTTGTTTATACAAGGTGGCAATCTAATTTGCATATTGAATTGTATTATTTTTAATAAGTCAGATGCCCATGCCTAACAGACCAGTCAGTTTAAAACCCTAGCTGGGGAAAAAGGAGGAGTACCATGGAGAAATATAAAGTATCAACAATAGAGTAGTGGCTAATTGATTTGATACATTAAAATGATGGAATACTCTGTAATCATTAAAAATCAAGTGATAGGAAAAGATTTAGTAATCTAGGGTCATAAAAGAGTAGTACGTGTGATATGATTCTGGTTTTATAAAGTAAACAAAAACAAAAGCCTAACATGTATTTCTACAAAAAGTGTATATATATGTGTGTGTTTACATACATATAATATACACACATATATATAAGTATATATGTATGTACGTATATTAAAAGTATTTCAGAATTTTAACACTAAAAGAGGCCTTACATCTTACCACATGGATCAACCTCCTAATTCTCTATATAAGAAATCATCTGCTAAAGTTTTTTTACTAGAAAGGATCTAGGATATAATTTTGTTCACTTTACATCTGGTCAAACTGAAAAGGGGTCACAAATAGGACAAGTAATTGGCCAAGGGCACACTGCTGTAAAAGTCCAAGCAAGGTGGATTGCATAGAGTTGAAATTCAGGGGTAAGATGATGGGAGGGGCTTTTGATACCAAACTGTCCTGAAGTCCCTGAGCAATCCCAAGAAGTGAATGACTTCAAGGCAAAAATTCAGAATAATTCAGTAAGAAGCATTCTTTTCAAGCCTTAATATAAGACCTTATTAAGCTGTCATGGATAATATTTAATTATTGGAGAAACAATTATTTCTAGCATATGTTTCTGTAGTACTAAAATACTCCCTAATTTAATAAGACTATGCTTTATATCTAAAGAGGTTAACTGGAATACGAATGATTCTATCCGTATTCACACAAGGGATAGCAGTGTCCTATGGAGGAGAGAAAAAAAACAAACAAAACATCTTTTCTTTGGTCTCGTGAACCTAGCAAATATGACAAAAATATTTGAATTATTCTGTAACAATGCTAGGGAGGCTAATTTCTTCCTGCACAATTTCACATGGATAGTCCAGCAGCAGCAGCTTAGCATTGGAAACAGGTATGCACATAAAGCCCAGGTGCCAGTGGGAGAAGTTATTAGCATTTGACATGTATAAGGGACTCAACACAGGATATATGATATTTGAAGAGAAGGAATTCTAGTAAAATCATTTACGTTTCAGAAATCTACCCCCTTTCTCTCTTACCAGAGAGTTCTAGCCCATTTTTGATTTTTGGTTCTTGTTCATTGATTCATTTTTCTGAACCATGTGTATTTTCTGGCTTACTCTAAGTAGTTGAAGAATAACTAATAATTAGGGAAATTGTAAGCCTTACTTACCCCAACTTTTTGGGGTGACCTAAGAGGTTCTTTCTTGACAAGTCTAAGATAAAAAGCTGCTGGAAGAATAAAAATCAGCATGGTGGCAGATGAAGCCCCTGAGGAGACAAACACAGGGCAGGTCAATGTTTTACATGGCAGGTCTTACCCAGCAGAGTCACCCCAGGGTATGCACTTTAAAGAAACCAAATATAAAGCTATCCTATTCTTTTTAGCACTAAAAGCACACATTTAAATCATGTAAGCTCATCTTGGTTACTTATTTGTAGAAGATATGTTTATTCAGAAAATAAAATGTATCTAACATCATAGCTGCATAAGTATATATAACATAATAAGCAATAAAAAGCTGAACTTAATACAAATTTACAGGGGATTATAAAAATAAATAAATACTAAGGAGGTCAAACTCATCACACATCCTTCCTATTCACCTCTTCCTTTTCAAGTTGCCTACACCTGATTCTTTTAAAGTTTTAGAATGTGTGTAAAATTTGAGTAACTCCTCAATCAGTAGAGCGAAAAATTAAATATATTAATAGACCATGCAGTTAAGGAAAATAATATGCTTTACAAAATCAACCTCCTATTCCTCTGAAGATACCCTTTAATGCTCAGCTGATATCCACAGACCTGAGCTTCTGGTAGGTAAAATCTATCTTCCTGACTTTTTTCCTGATGATTGAGTTAAGACCTAAGTCCAAATCCTGGGTGCACTCTAAGGTATATGATTTGACTTCTATGAGGCTCAGTTTCCTCATCTGTCAGAAAAGGCAGCTGGACTAACTGACCTATAAGGTAGCTCCCAGAGTCACCTGGGAGGGAGGGAAAGTGACCAGTTCAGCCACTGGAGCCTGCGGGATTAATGGGAATCCACGAGCCTGAGAAGGACCCAGGATCCTGACTGCGCAGCACTGGCTCCCTGTTTCCATCATTTCAGGAGGTTTAAGTTTGGGTTGACTAAATAAATGTCTTCTGAAACTTACCTATGAATCCAAAGATGTATTTTATAGTTGGCACAAGGATGACCAGAACATTATTAAGTGCAATAAGTATGGCTGCAATCAGGAAATGTCTTATCCAGCTGAAAGGTCTTTGGGGAAATAATAGTGTGGTCACTGATGTACGAATCTGCAACAAGAAAGTTCAAAGGTTAGATCACTTCTTTGTATTTGACTTTATCTACTATTTCAAAGATTCTCATCACTTGAAAGCATTTTCTTTCTTTTTCTTTTTTCCCCCAGAAAAGGAAATGCTTTCTTGTCCAACTTGCTTTTATTGTGGTAAAATATACATAACATAGAGTTCACCATCTTCATCATTTTTGAGTGTCCAGTTCGGTGGTATAAAGTACAAGTATGCACCACGCAACATTGTTTGGGTACGGACCACATATATGACAGTGATCCCACAAGATTATAATACCATACTGTACCTTTTCTATGTTTAGTTATGTTTAGATACATTAATACTTAACATTGTGTTACAATTGCTTACAGTATTCAGTACAGTAACATGCTGTACAGGTTTGTAGCCTAGGAGCAATGGGCTACACCATATAGCCTAGGTGTGCAGTAGGCTAAACCACATAGGTTTGTCAATTACACTTTATGATGTTCACACAATAATGAAATAGCCTAACAGTGCATTTCTCAGAATGTATTCCTGTTGTTAAGCAACGCATGACTGTACATTCATATTGTTGTGCAATCTTGATGCTGATTTTTGATGTTTAAGATAAAGTGTCATTTTTCCTTGGTAATATACTGTGTTCACTTTCTCAATTTTCAGAATTTTTTGTTAAAAATAATCTCAGTCAGAAAGAGATAAAATAACAGGTAAAATATATAATTCAGATACACAATAAACCTTGTTGATCAGTCTCATCAGACTGGATTAAACCTTAAGGGCAAGCAGTGAATTGATTTACACGAGATTGTGAAAGGAATTTTTACAAACCTAGGTTTTTCTTAATTTTGCATTTTATGTAACATTTTGCCACCTGATATTTTTTAAAAAGATGGTATTTTTGTGTTTACTCCTTTCTCTTTCTGCCCTTTTGCCTCCCCCATCAATAGATTATAAGGCCACAAAAGGCAAAGAACAGAACCTAATAATCTTAACATTCCTCAGAGTTTCTAGCTTAGTATCTTACACACAGAAGGCACTCAATAAATGCTGAATTAACTTAAACAGTAGATATCTTTTCCCTCCCTCCAGGATCTTTGACAGATTTCAGCCCTATTTCAGCAGCTAAAACAAGTAGGCGAAGGGTCAAGAGAGGCTTCATTTGCAGCAGCTGCTCCAGTTACTGTGATGTAACTGGATAAAGAGATCCCCGTGGGCAGAGGGAGGGAGTGCCGTTTGTATTTGTACAGCTTAACAAAGTCGAAAACACTCTTATCTTTGGAATCTTTTAGAAGACACTTTTTTGACGTAGTGGAATTACTCTACTGGCTTTTCAATGAGTGCGCACCTCAGTTAAGCTAGGAGTTCACATTTTGGGAAATTCTGTGATTCATTATCACTTTAAAATGTTCTAAGGTCTCTTAATAGTGTGGAGATAAGAACTCACTTAAAAGAGAGAAAATGTAAGATATATTTTGAAACATGTATGGATGACAAAAAATTTGAGCCAAAATTGCTTGAAGTTTCTTATGTGACATTCCTTTCATAACACTCCACCAAAAATTAAAGCCATCTGTTTGGGTTGAAAAGGCGATTTCATTTCAGAATGACAAACCAGATAGTCTCTGGAAATAGTTTAAGAACGCCTTTGCAAAGGATTTGAAAAACGGGATTAGTGAAAATTATGAAACTCATTCTGAAAAGAAAACTGAAGGAAGCAAATGGTTTGATACTGTCTTCCCCAGCAGCCTTTAAATTTTATATTATGACCTGCAATTAGTGCTTATTCAATATTGCCCACACTAATTAGTAGGCTTAAAATAAGCTTTTTAGCGATTACATACATGGTGCTTCAGGATTTGCTAAATGGATAGAATAAACAAGTAGAATACAGGCTCATTTTCAGGAAGAGGTTGCCATGTACGTTTAGTCCTTTGTTCAAATGGTGCATTCAATTCAATGAGCTGAGTTAGAAGCAATCCTATATGTGCAGGGCCCCTGAATGTAAATGTGGCTTCCTAAGGCCTCGTGGCTCCCAGAAAGACTAAGATTTGGCTTAATGATGTAAGAGTACAGAAAGTTTATGGGAATAATGGGGAGAATGGTTGGAGTAAACGGTGAAAGATTCCTCCTCATAGTGAATAAGGAATAAGAAAATCCCAAACAGAACCAAAGGCAAATAAAGTCTCCAGTGCATTCCTGAAGAGGGCAACAGAGCAAAGAAGGAGACAGCAGGCTGGTGGTGGCGGTGGAAAAGAATAAGAAGGAAACTTGCTGGTTATTCCATGTTAAAGTACTGCCCTGAGCAGTTAGTCTGGGATCAAAAGGTCCGCGGCAGTTCTATTTACTTAGGTCAGGACAGAGGCATCTCTGGCTCATTACCCACAAAGCCCGGTCTGCTCCTCCACTTATCTGTGTGCCCTTTTCTTTACTGACATGAGCTGATGTGGGTCAGATGCTGTGGATGGGGGAGGTCCCCAGCGACAGCCTGGGCCTCTGACCCAGGATGATTCCAGAAAGGTTCTTTGTAGCGCTAGAGAAAACACCTGTTATTTCCAGAGAGAGAGAGTCCTGAACAGAGCTTGTTAGGAGGTGCTGTGTGCTGATGTGGGGACCCAATGAAAAGGCCAGAAATGTGGAGGCAGAATAGAAACTGAGAGCCTTAGCTCTGAACTCTTAATAAACAAACAAACAAACAAAAAACTCTCCCATTGCTTAGAAGTGGTTCACACTTTGACTTTGCAAGTTTGCTATGAAATACCTATGAATCACTACTTTACTGCAGTTCATGGCAACATCTGCTATATCTCTATGCCTGTATCTACAGAAGTTCAAAACAGATCCGAAGACTACATAAGTGAAAAGAACGATTTTACTCTGATAAGATGAAATACAAGTAGCTAGAGAATCTGAGACATAATTTTTTTAAAGGCGTGGCGGGTGGAATTTGAGTCTGTGTGTTCATGATAAACTCATGAGGATTATTTGGTTTTCTGTTTTTCATGGGGATATGGGAACTTTACTGCACAAAAGGAAGCACATATGGAGAATGGCATGATGGGTCCTCTGGAAAGGGGTGCCCTTCCATAGTAGGCACGCTCACCCCATACCACCTCCCACACGCTACTGAGAGAGAGAGAGAAATGGTGGCTGCCAGTGAAAAAGCCAGAGTCTTAATTCACTTCACTTATTCATTTGTTCAATAGACATTATAAGCGGTTACCATGTGCCTTTTACTAAGAAGGAAAAAACTAACCTTATTGGAGAAAAGAAAGATAATAAATAAACTACAGGAAAAACAAACCCTTGTCATATCTTCTCAGGTTCCTATGAAAGAAAGCCCAGTTGTCACTTGTTGTAAGAAAGGGAACACAAAATCCAGTTGAAGTTTTATTTGTTTTGTTATTTATACATGGGGATGTCAAGGCAAGTAAATAAACTTCTTATTGGTCAAATTTCTTAATTCAAAGAAACCTATCTGGAGAATCATGCTGTGACTCAGCATTTGGCACATTGAAAATCTGGGCTCTAAATTTTAAGAAAAAAACAATCCACTAACAACTTCTTCTACCACTTTGTTAAAAAAAAGTGTCTGAATTTAGCCTCTTAGGACTTGATGGGGACCCACTCAAGGAGGTTGGGCCCACTTCTCTGTTACCATCTCTGTGCATTGGTCACATGCATGGAGTTTTGGTTCATTTAGCCCATATCCTCACCCAAACTGAATTCATGGCAGATGTCAGCAAGGGACATAGCCTATGCTTTTGCTAGAAAAAGGCACTTTATACATTTCAAGAAGAGGGAAGATTCATGTGGAGACCATTTTTCTTAGCAAACATTATCAAGCTCATCCACTGTGCCAGTCTCTGTGCCCATCCCCGGGGGGAAGGGGCACTTACACAGATCATGGCAGTGCAGCATCACAGGGGCAAAGACAAGGTCATGTGCAAAATGTCCAGTCCATGCTAATGTTGAGTGAAAATGACATTGAGTGAAAGTTAGCAGTCATTTTTCTGAATTTTTGTTCTCATGGTCAATTTTCAAATGGCATCTAATGTTTACAAACTATTGCTCTTCCTAATGGTCAGAATTATGCTAGTGTTTTATCTCATATGCAGGGGAAGAATTTCTAAGGGGAGACTTGGATTTTCAATGTTGAGGCGAAATGTTCAGCAGTAAATGATTTTTGCTTCCCACTGCAATGATTGCAGCCATCAGGGTTATGCTACGAGCTGTATTATTTCAACTGCTACCTACTAGCTGTGTGACCACGGCCAAGTCCATCAGTTCCTTGAGACCACAGCTTGAAAACACTATGTGAAAGTGAATAAAGCAATACCGAAGCACATAACAAATTTCTTTCATAAAATTCTTTGGTTCGACAATGATGTGCCTGCGTATTATGTGCCAAAATTTAGTAAGTGATTTCTTTTCACACAAAAGGAAGGGCTACAGATATTCTTTTCTCAGTGAAGTAGTCTGCTTGGAAATTTTACCCTATAGTACACTTTCTGTTTATAGCTGTTTTCTGTCTCGTACCCAAGACGGAGCTGATTTTAGGCTAAAGCTGTGTGTATGTCATTTGAAATACTTTCAGATATATTAGAGGCAAGACATTATTTAAGAGTAAAATATTAGCCACTGTAGTAATAAGGATCTGATTTCATGCACTCATGAAAAAGGAATGTGCCGAAATATATTTCAGCACACAAGCTGCATTTAAAGCAATCACGGTGTCATTATAGAAGTAGTCCTCATATGCCAGGCCCTGTATGGAGCATTATGTATGGGACAGTGCTGGTTACTGTATTTCTTGTTTTTTTCTCCTCCAGTGAATGAGTAAATGTAGCGTTTATGAAAGGGGAAGAGTTGGCAGGAGGGTGAAGAACTGTGTTTATCCATAGGTGGTTGTTTTAACTCATACAGCCTGAATCGCCACAACCAGCCATGCTCTGTTATCCCAGAACAAACTGACGCCAATGGCGAATGCCAGGAAGGGGTGATCCCAGCCTGAGTCTGCCAGAGGGCATGTGCCAGGTTTTTTGGGGAGGAGCTGGGTGGGCGAAAGAGATATGTGATCGATAACATACTTATTTTCCGGGAAGCTTTTTCTGGTATATAATTGACTTAACGTGAATCCCCTTCTCATTTGCCCTCAAGGCGTCAGATTAAATCAGGTGCCTTTTGGACGTTATTGCAGCACAAAAAATTGGGGAAAAAAAATGAAATGCCTTCAAAACTGTGGTGAAATTCAATGATTTGAAAGTTAATGTGGTTTTGGCTTTCAAGTTTCAGAAGTTATATGAACTCCTACTCATTTTTACTAATCCACAAGACAGAAGCTCAAGCTCCACTATTTGAATTTGAGTTTAAAAATAAATTTCATGATTTTTTCCCCCTACACTTTAAAAATACTTACCACCTAAAAGTACGTGCTCTATCTACATATTAAATTATCAATTTTGAGTGTCTCCAGAATGCTGCATGAAAATAATAACGTCCTCAGGCATTGCAATTGCGAACTCACATTATAATTAAACCCATATCAAAGCACGGTACATGTGCTAATCTATGGGGTCAAACGGGTTTCTTTCATCAAAGCCTTATGTACTTACTGGGAACAGGACAATGGGCACAGTTAGTGTTACTGCCACAAGGACTGCCAGGCGTACCATGAGAAGAGGGGTGTCAAATGTATACACTTTGCTGTAAGCATGAAGCAATTCATCTTCAACTTCTCCTACAGAGAGGAAGAAGGGAATGAGTTCACTTGGTGTTGTCAAGTCGGCTCTGGTGACTTCATGGCAACATTTTACGGAGGGAACACATCACAGTGGAAAAGACCCAGCTCTGGGAATCCAGATACCTCTGTTCTTATCATGTCTCTGAGCTTCTTAGCTATGAACCTTTGTTCAAATGAACAAAGGTTTTTTGGGGAGAGGTAGGTGGGTGGGTGAAAGAGATTTATTATAGATAACTATTTTTTGAGAAATTTTTCTAGTATGTAATTTACTTAACACGACTCCCTTTCTCCTTAGCCTTCAAGGCATCAAATTAAATAAGGTGACTTTTGGACGTTATTGTAGCACAAAAAACTGGGAAAAAATGAACGAAGGGGTCCTACAGATTATAAAGTTGCGGGAGCTATATAAAATGGCTTAGGTGCTTCTTGAGCTCATTTGCATCATGATATATCTATCTCTGTTATACAGAAGCATCACAAACCAGATGAGAGGCTGAAGGGGTCTTGTTGAAGGGGATGAGAGGCACGAATCCCACCAGCTTGTCTCTCCCATCCCTCCCCCTTCCTCTGCCCCCATCTGCCCAGCCACCCCAACACAGGTCCTCCACACTCAGTATGGAAACTCTAGGACAAATGATCGCTAACAATTTTTCAAGCTCAACAGTTATGACTCTATCATGACACTGGAACACATACTCTGGGCTTTTTCAAGTGTTGGCTTATCTTATGAAACTCATTAGAGTAAGTATAGGTAACGTATATGCAAGGATAAATTAGTATAATTTTTACAGGGTCACCCAGTGAATACTGCTGTAAGACTAAGATGCTGCCCTCCTTGAAAAGATATCCATTCTAAATTCCAGACACAAATGACGAGGAGATATTTATGGAATCAGATGTAGTTTGATTTTCCCCCTATTCTTCTCAAGATTAGACAAAAAGGGGTAAAAATACCTTGAATGGTATTGACGCTGACTTTCATTAACTCACAACCAGCAAGAAGTTAATGCCCAATCTAAAGCGTGTGCTTGGTTAATAGTCAAATATCAGTCAAACAGGAAAAAAGTCTAAGCAAATGGTGGCCTACTCCTGAGTCTTTTCCTCCCCAACTTCTCATGCAATCAATTTAATTACCAAGTCAGTCAGGAAAAAAAAATCCAAAAAGAGAGGTTTATACAAAAAATATATTTATGTTGACACATTGATTACTGTGAACATGTGCTACCAGGTCAATGTTTGATTCCATGAAATTTGTCGATAGGGCCATACTTCATGGAAGGAATACAATTCTACCCCCTTTGTGTACTGTTAAGATGCCAGAGAGGAAATGTTTCGGGCATAATCTAATGTGACCATAGTCACTTTTTTTTTTTTGTAGTGCATTCCTAGACGGAAGGAAATTCTGTCATGCCCTTCTCTTTCTTAGAAAACCATTCACAATAACAGAAAAGAATGGGATAAGCCAGAAATTTTACCTAATACCCCAAAACCTCAGATTTGATTTGACTGGTAAATAAAAAGCAAGTTCATACTTGAGGACTTTGTAGTGTTTCTGCCGTTTGCTTTGGAGTTAATTTTTCCATCAAAAGAGCTTTACCACATGCAGTTGGATTCATTCTTGTTGCTTCTAGTCTTAACTGGATTAGGGAGTCTAGCCAATGAAATATCTATTCCTGAAGGAAAATAATTTAGTTTGAAGGATATTTTTTACAAAATATGTGTGAGTTCATAAATCGTAACTTGTTAGCCAGGCTGGTTCAGGTCTCATTTCCTTAGGTTAAGTGACAAAGCTAAAATAGCACGTGAATTGAGTATATGTCATCTATAGATCATACTTATAGAGGGCAATTTAAAAAGCTGTACCTAGCCAGGTCAATGATCAGTCTAACCAGGATTTGCACAGAGAATGATTTGACAGAGTGACATACCATAGAAGGTTAGATAGCCAAAGAGGGCAGCAAGCAAGTACATGACAAGCATCCCCGTGATGGAAATATTTGACACTGTTTGCATTTTCCTCCGAGACCGACTGAAAAGAAAAAGAACACTGAGCTTGTTTTTTTACTTATGAAAATATCACTTTTTAAAATTAAAATAAAAATAATTTTAAAAGTATGTCTGTATTGCTCATTATGAAACCACATTTCTAGTACATAAACTTATAGGTGATTGAAATTTGTCTTAGAGAGATAATGAGGATTTGTTTCCATTTTCTTAAACATTTTCCATTTTCTTTCCATTTTCTTCAGTCTTAGCAACAACCATTTCCCTATAAGAGGAACAGCCTATTTCATGTCAATAAGTAAGCTTGCCTACTGAATAATTAAGAATGCAATTAACATAAAGATCAAACTGGTTCCTAATGTAGAAAACTTTTGAATTTCATGATGAGCTGACTTTAGTAAGGAAAAGAACCTACTTGAATCAGCAAAGCAACTACTGCCAACAGTTCAGACAACCAGGAAGCCTGATATTGTTACCTGAACAGCTTCTAGAAATCATTCTAGAGGGCACCCAGCTGCCTAAGGTCAATTGTCAGGCTTCTAGAATAATGGCTGCATGTGATTTCCAAAGTAAATCAAAGACATCAAAATAATTGAAGTGTTCCAAAAAGTTTTCATGAGATAAATCAGCATTTATGGGGAAAAGGGTCACTATTTAATGAGAATGAAGGCTGAAGTTATTGATTTATGGATTAAAGAAGCTGAGAATTATCATATGACACCCTCCCTTAAAGGTAAAGAGGGAAGCTGCTATAGTGAGCTCACACCCTTTGTCCCCAAGCAGATGTCAACAATCTCAAAGGGAAGAGAATATGAATGAATCGTAGACCATCAGCTGGAAGAAAAAAGATTTTCTAGCCAATGTCTCCATTATACAGATAAGACAATGAAGGCCAGATATTGGCATATCTCTTGAGGTGAATGTCTTCTAGACAAGGGTTAGGAACTGACCACAGATGACATCAGTGGTTTATCAAGGCCACCCTAACCATAATTTTTGGTCTTCATGGGTATTGTCATTTCCTGTCCAGATGACATCATTTCTTCCCACCAAAATTCAAATGTAAATTCCTAACACCTGCCCAAACCATCACAACCAGTCACTCCTTGTCCCCCTTCCCTGAACCACTCCCCTGAACCATTATGGTAGAGAGATGGGAGAGAAGGAGGCAGGTAAGGTATTGATGAGTGGATATAGCACAAACTTCTGTGAAGAGAAAGCTACAAACCATGTTTCCTCTTAAAGAAACTTTGAACATAGGATCAGATTTTCAAAGCAAATTAGAATGCTAAAATGATGGCTGCCTTACTCTTTGAGTTCACTGTAGATGGGAAGGACCTCAGGGTGGCATACAAAAGCAAATGCTAGGATAGGAATTGCATAGGCCGTCTGAAAAACAAAGACAACACCACATGTTTAGCATTCCAACATAGATGGCAATCTTAGGCCATCTCAGTTTGTGAAATAAAAACTCAGAGGCCACATTACTAGGCTCATTAGAGGTCTGCGCTTCTCACTCACCCGGGAGTTGAATACGAAGTATTTGGGTTGACACTTGTCATCACTATGGGCTTCATACTCTACTCCACTGTCATGAAGAGAACTCTTGGCCTGGTTCTCATCCAGCCCTGCAGGATTGCGGTGGGTATAATCCATCATGAAGTTCACATCAGCACTGTCAGAGTTGTTGGGTAACATCACCACATGCATCGGAAGTGTGTTGTTCAATGTCAGATTTCCAACACTGTGATCCAGAACGGGCAGAGGGCATGGTATCTGGAATTTCTTGTAAATCACCTAGACCCAGTCATGAAAAAAAAAAGTCAGCCTTTTGAGGAAAAACAATGAAATAAGAATTCATACGTGTGGATTATGGGGTGGATGGGGGAACTCAGCTGGGGATTCCTTTTAGACTAATGGACAATGGAGACTCCCTCTAGCCTCTGTCCTAAGGAAAGAGTTGGAACTAGGGTTGGCAGCCCTGTCCCTTAGAGTCAAGAAGATAATATTTTGCATAAATCCATCCCAAGCCTTTTTCATGCTCTTCCATGAGTAAGATATCATTTCCTTGCTAAATTTCATATCTTTTATTTCTTCAAGCTAATTATGGCATGGGTCATCAAAAATTTTCTACTCCTTCTTTACCTTTTTGGGGAAATGCTTTATAAATTTTGGCAGTCATGATAGTGTGAGAAATTTCCCTTTTTGACAGGGGCGGGGCGAAGAGGATTTCTTTAATTCCACTGTGGTTGCCCTCTCTTAATGGGTAGAATGTATAAAAGAGAACGGCTGATTCATGTGCGTATGGCTACAGCCTACTTGTCTCTCTTCTAGGACTCTTCACTTCTTCCTCCATCTTTCTAAGTACTGGGTTATTGTTATGTTACTGCTTGAAGTGTTCCTTTTGTCCAAAAATACACCCAGCGTGCCTAGAACATACCATTAGCAACAGCCTTGGCATTTGAACTCAACTATTTTTAAACTCATGACTATTCTTTTCTCATTCCAAATTAGAATACAAGAAAATCACTTGTGATGCAAGAACTATTTCACGCTAGTGACATGCTTTAACAAAAATGAGAACACTAATTCAGGCACAAAAAGCATCTCATGCTCACCCAGCTACAAGGATCATGTCAACACATCACTTACCACACTGACAAAAAACACCATGCAGGTAAGAGAAAATCCACTGGTATAACCAAGGTAACCTAGGAGTTAGCAGAAAAATTTTGGAAGGTGAATATGGTATCTACAATCAGCTTACCTATTAGAATACAAAATGAAAATAAAAATATTTTCAGCTAGAAAATATTTTTACCTAAATTTTTAAGAAGAGAAAGTGGAAGAATAATTCCAACAGACACAAATATGACGAGGTAGTTGCCATCGAGGTACCATTCTCTAGACGAGAAAGAGAAACAAGGATATTAGGATCAGAAAAGACCAAATAGAATGAGTCCCTTGATGTCACAGAGGAAACACAAGACTTACCCAGTATTTTCTTCAAGTCCCATGAATGCTCTGATTACTTCAGGTAGTTCATATTTAATGATAAAGAGGTAGCTTGACATTGCTAAAATGGAAAATGTGACAGCTTAGTGGTATGCATAGCACTGAAGTCATATGCAAGTTGCAAGAAGTCATGACATTCTCTGTATCATGAGCATCTAATCCCCCAAATGGAAAGAAAAGCCACTGTGTATTCTGCACTGCTTCCAAGTTCTTTTCAAAAATAGACACTTGGCCCTCTAGCTCTTTCAGGTGGACCTTTGCTGACAGTATCAGTGCTGATTCCGTGTTAAATCCAGCTCTAAAGTTTACAGTGAAGCTACGGTTTCAAAGTTTTCCCCCCATCAGTTGTAAATCATCATGGCCTGTACTGAGTATGCCTGTTTTAGTGTCTATAACTTGGGCAACAGTCTGGGAACAAAAGGCATGGGCCAGACGAGAGAGGCAGAATCACAGGGCACAGCTGTGGAGCTCTGGCTTTCTGCAGGTGGGCACCAATCTAGTCCCCTGGGATCTCCCTAAGGGGTGCAAAAAGTCTCAGACCACTTGTTCTTGAAACTGGAGTCTTCCTGGACTCATAAAAGAATACAAAAGATAATAGCTTCTCCCCCTCTTTGTCAAAGAAGTTTCTTTTTCCCCCTCTGTAACCTACTCTCCCTTTGGCCAAATGAGAAGTTATATAAAGTGTCAAAATTTCATGAACATCTAGGTAAGTGATATATGAGTGATCATATACTCTTTTGAAAATCTGATGAAATCTATAAATGCTCTCCCTGGAAAAATGAATATGTATACATATGCCTAACATTACAATTTTGCCTAAAATTGTAAAAATTTATGCAACACCCTTTTCTCAAGTCTATCCATTCAGTGAAGTATAATACTAATTTATTATTTGACACATGGTCAAGAGATTCAATTAAAAATAAAACTGACAAGTTTTACATGGAAACTTTAAGTATATGTTACATCCTTCTGGTGAGTTTTTGCTAACAGTATTTAAAACAGATAGCTAGGTTGTAACTTGAACTATTAACAGTTTAAAAATATTTTCTTAACTTCAAATGAAGGTAATAATGGTGATAATAATTCTCTACATTGTTTGGTTCTGCACATTACTTCATCTGATCATCCGAAAAGCCCTGTGAGATGACAAGGTATATGTTGTTATCCTCAATCTGCAGCTGAAGATCTAAAGATTTTGAAAGTTTAAATGACATGTCCAAGATCACACAACTTGAAAAGGACAGACCACATCTAAAACACAAGTTCCCTGACTCCTGGTCTGGTTCTTCTTCTCTATTGTCAAAATAAAATGATTTTTACAATACCTGATGTGTTTTCTATACACATTATTTGGTTAATCTTTACAAAGACCTTGGCTAAAGCTAAATCTTACAGAGCGTAAACAGAGGAGATATTTCTGATTAACCGGTTCAGTGAGGTACCATTCAATGTTACAGCTATTAATTGCTGACTTTCAGTGATGTCACCACTGTTAATGTGTTTGGGCTTTGAAAATTCAGAATGATCCAGACCAGTCTGAGTAATGTCAACACTATTCTGCTAATGTTAAAACATTTGCGGTAAATGTTAATTTTTTAGGGGATTGAGAAAATTCAATGTTCTAACTGTGGAGTTGTTAAATACAGAAATACAAGTGATTTTCGTTATGCCAAATATGTACTAATCATATAGAGTAACCAAAGTGAGAGCATTTTCTGGCATGGTATTTGGAAATTTCATCTCACTTCCTCAAAGCCACACCTCTCACTTGTATGTGGCTTGACTGAGAGACAATTGTATAGTTTATTCCATTATTTAGAAGCATGATAGTGGCTATGCTTTAAACCACAGATACTGTTGCTGCCACTCAGCTAGTTGAGTTCAGGGCTAAATATACTTATACTTGGTTATTTCAGCTGTTAAAACAAGTAAATTAGATCAAATAGGAGGTGATCCTATAAAATTCTTGATATTTTAAATCTTGATAAGACTGAGAATTTGAACCAAATGTAAAGCAGTTTATTTGATGGGATTTGAGGGGCTTATATGTTTATCTTATTGTAGAATTGTCTGCAATAGCAAAAAATTAGGAACAATCCAACAGTTCATCAATAAGGACTCTGTAAACCAATTATGGTACATTTGTATAATGGAAAAATCAAAGCCATTAAAAGGAATAGCATGCAAATATATTCAAAGCATATCATTAAATTTAAAAAGCAAGGCTGAAATTCAGTATTATAAGATGATCCAATTTCAACAATACCAATATAGTTGTTAAATTAAACATAGGAGAAAACCTATGCATAGTTATTTCTGAGGGTGACTTACATAAACTTTTCTTGGTAATTTATATATTTATGTAATGTTTCAGTTTTTCATAATTAGCATATATTTCTTTATAATTATAAAAATGTCCATTTAAAAAATAATCAGTGGTGCTCCAGAGACATGGATATTGAAGCAGAGAACCAGGAAGGAAGGAAGTATGTACTGAACCCTTATTATGTACCGTATGTTTTCTTCTTTCATCCTCACAATGACCCTATGATCCTCACAGATGTCCTCTGGCTGTGTCCTGCTACCTGGCCCCAAGTGTATACCCACATGGTGGCACTTATTTTCTCCTACCCAGTCCCCAAACCTGCTATTCTGTTCCTCTGTTCTTTCATCTCTCAATGAATACCACCAGCAGCCATTCAGTATCTCACTTCCATAGATGGAAAAATTAGATTCAAAGGAGTAAAGTGATTTTCCCAAATCACAGATAGTGACAGAAACAGACTCAAATTCAGGTACATCAGACTCCAAAAGCTTATTCTCTACTCAAGCGTTTTTAAGTGTCTTTTAAAAAACAGTAACATGCCAGATACATACAAACAGGGCCAAGAGAGCCCAGAGGAACTAGGACCCAACAGCCTAGAGAAGCCATGGACTGGGGTGAGGGTTGAAGGGAGAGAGAGAGAATGTGTGTGTGTGTGTGTGTGTGTGTTAGAGTTCAAGAGACACTCAAGGGAAGAAAATAGCATGTGCAAAGAAGGCACAGAGGATTTTTAAAAATATTAAAATAATACCATTGGGGGACTGAAATAGTTTGTTATGGTTTGGCACAGGACACGTAGGGGATAGAAGATAGGTAGATGATATGAGCATTGGCAGGAAAAGTATAGAAAGGCAGGCAGAAGAACATGATCAAGACCTTTGTGTCAGGGCAATAAGTTTAAGCTTTAAAAATAATTTAAAATTCTTAGTTCTAATTAATAAATTATAAATGAATAGAATGAGGGCATACTGAAGAATTTTATGCATGAAAGAAGCAGGATTAGATTTAGATTTGAGAAAATTTATCTGGAGGATGAATTGGAGATAAGAACAGGGGAAACTCAAGACAGGGACACCAATTAGAAAATTACTGTAACAGTCTGAGCTAAAAAAAAATGGTGATCATCTGTGGTTGTAAGGATGGAAGAAGAGGCGAGAGTCAAGAGAAAAGTAACAGATCAAATGGACAGGATTGGGCATTTGATTGGACTTCCAGGGTCAGGGAAAGAGGAAAAAATTTAGGCTGACACCCAGATTTCTGGCTTAAGAAACTGGATGGCTGCTGGTGGTATTCATTGAGAGAAGAAAGAACAGAGGAACAGAATAACAAGTTTGGGGACTGGGTAGGAGGTAAGGAAGTAAGTGCCACCATGTGGGGATACATTTGGGGCCATGCAGCAGGACACAGCCAGCAGGACACCTGGACTATGGGTCTGGATGCCTTCTGAGGGTCAAAGACACACAGAACTAGTGTGAAGCTGGTGGACAAACCAGCCACCTAGAACACTGCTAAAAATACATACTTCTAGGCTCTACCCTTGAAATTATAATTCAGTAGGAATTATAAGAATCTGTAGAACCAATGAATCTGTGGTTTATAGTGTTTCTGCTGCCTAGCCAGAGTTTTGCCTTAGTACAACTTCTAGCGACACTCTGCAGTGGGCTGGCTCTGTTCAGGCTGTGCCTCAAGGACCACAGCATTTGGCTCTGTCCCCCTACCCCACCCCAGACACCTACTTTTCAATTTTATGGAATGAACTCAATCATACATATGAAACATCAACTGTTTTGGCAATGGCAGAAAGAAACACAAATGCTTTAATTTTTTAAAGTAATAATGCCATAATAGCACTAAAAATCAAGACAGCTTTTATTTTATATTTTAATTCTAGAATTCAATTGGTAAGGTTTTATATATTATTTCATTCTTAGATATTGCTATTTTTAATTAAAGAAGGACAGCAAATCTATTTAAGAAAGTTTATTTTTAAAATTTAAGAACTACAAGGAAGCAGCTATTTTTCTGTATTTAAAGTGCTTGTTCATTGCCACAAGAGTTTTCTTATTTATTGAACATTCTATAGAAAGTTTAAGCGGCCCATTGAAAGCTATATCCCCTTACCTCCAATGTTCTGCATTGTAATGGAAGCAAAAGCTCCAATTTTTCCAGGCCATCCAAATGCCTTTTCCCCTAATTTTTCATAAATTAAAGACCCTACAATCAGAATAAAATAGCCTTGTTAAAAAGACTGTATTAATGACTAAAACATTTCTATACTATAATTCTACACTGGAGTCTCAAACACATAAATAGACAAAATATAGAAATTATAAGCCCCAAAGATGCAACCTCAAAAACCAATAAGCAATATGTTAAAATGTTCTTCAAACAAGAAGCAATGGCTTCATTCATGTAGCAAGTCAAATGGTTATTTCTATCATCTACTAAAAATTTCTTTTTTTCTATTTAGCTTGAACACAAGCCAGCTGACTTTCACTTCCTGCCTCTCACTTGCCCAAACAACTAAAAACATTAAGAGACCATGTCACCGAGATCAGAAGAAAATGAAACGTGAAATTGACTAAAATCATCCTAAGGTTAGGAAGCTATAGACTGAAATACTTTTATGAGAACCAAAACAGAATATCTTGGATTTAAGGGGTAGCGTACCTCCTTCCTTGGCTGTCTTCAATAAAAGGTGAACTGAATAGAGTGATAATATTGCCACAGCAAGCAGCATGATTCTGTAAAGGGAACAGAGAGTAGATAATAAAGTTTCTATACTAAATAAGACATAATAATGTTCGATGTTACAGTAGATGATCACATTGATCTTTTTAATCACCAACTTTCCAAAAGTGTATGGATTTTTGGGAAGCTGAGATATTCTTTTCAGAATACCACATACACCCTTTAATGTCACAGAACTAGAATTTGCTATATTTTACATGCCCAAACCTACTACCTGAAGTTCCTAACAAATATTTTTTTAGTGTTACTCAGTTGCAGAATCTGATTCATAGCTTAGATGCTAAGTATGTAGCAAAATTAGCAAATACTACATCTACTTACTCAGTATATGGGTATATGTACATCATATTTGTATGATATTCGTATCAACATTTAGAACTGAAGGGCTATTCAATAGCCTGACTAAACCTTAATCTAAAATCTAGGAATCCAGAAGCCAAAGCATGCAGAGTCTGAGCCCCATTACTACTGATCCTGTACATGAGACAGCAAGGTACTCTGTCAACCAGAGGGTCAGGCAGTTGCACATGTAATGGGGAAGGCAGAGAAAGGTAAATACAGGAAGTGGGAAAATTCCTTTTTTGTGTTTGGAAAGAATCATTTCTGGTGTCAGGACCCTCTACATGTCCACATGCATGTATAGTTTCTTTATGTTTATACTAATCAGTATTTCTCCAAAACCAAGAATTGCAGCACAAAAATAAGAGGGTAGATAGAGATCTACATAATAAATGAAAGAACAATACTTTTACCTGAAATTTTAAAAAAATCTTTCTTTGTTTATTTTACATGATAAGAACACACTAAACATTTTCTCCATAATTGATCTAATCCTTCGGTAATTCCCAATGAAATCAACATTATAAATGTACATTTGGACCATGAATTATAAATTTTATAATCACTCCAGCTATAGTGTACTCTTACTTTCCATGAAATATGTCTGCCAGAACTGTCTAACTAATGACTTATTCCTATATTTTTCCATATGCTTTATGTACTTATCTATTTTTAAAGAATAAAGAGCATTCCCTGTATTCTAGACATGTACTTGCTTTGGCAGAAAATACTAAAAGTAAAACCAATGAAATACTGTGTCACTTGCTGTGAATTAAGGGAGAAAACTGAATCCAGTCTGTGCTACACAAAACACACCCAATGATGTTTGGCAATTTAATTGGTCTGGCTAAATTAATCTGTTGAATGTTTATAGCCCTGAAATGAGGTCCTCTTTTTAAAAGTGGAATATTCTCCTCCTACGAAGATGATCTATGACTCTAGGATTGGGGGAAGTGTCTTCTGCTTCTATTCATTAGTTATCTATAATAACTTTCTAATGAATTTAAATAGTATGTATAATTAATGAGGAGAAGGCAGTCTTTTTGTCTTAGAGGCAAGGCACTTCACAAAAGCATACAAATACATGAATACATCTCTAGCCATTAAGATCCAAATAATAAAGAAAACGCTAGTTTATTTCAAATGTGGTTTATGAAAGTAAAGTTATAAAAACCCATTCAGCTAAAGAATATTCTACATAAAACAGTTCAATCAAAGCACTAACACAATGTAAATATTTATAGTCCTGATCCTTAGCCCTCAAATAGCTGTGTGACTATCTAATCATATGTGATGTTCAGAACATAAATAGCAGTATATACAATACAAATGTTGCATTCTTAGACCATTATTTAACTCTTTGGCATTGCATTTGGGATTAAGATCTGTGTCGACATTGATGTCTAATATTAGACTTTATTCTTGTGAAGAATTCTACTGCTGCCAACTATGTCTTAGAAAACACCAGGCTGTACACAATGCACACAAATGTCTGTGGTTGTCTGTGACAGATGACCTGGTATCTATCCTACAGGTCAACTATGAGACACTGCTACCCTTAAGCAGCATTTGACCAAGTTAGGTGAAAGTGCACAGGTTTGGGAATAAGCTTCGCTTACTCAACAAATATTTCTTGTGCCAGGCACTGCACTAGGTCTTGGGGATCGAGACATGTGGTGAGTAAAAACAGACATGGGCTCAATTCTCTAGAGTTTATAGAGCAAGGGAGATAGACATTAACCAAATGAATCAGACAAATGCACTAAAATATTAAAACTGTGGTAAGTGTATAATAAGGTGATTTTCCCCAGTCACGGAAGTCAGGAAAGGCAGGTGAAGCCAAGCTGAGAAGTGAGGAGTTCACAGATGAAGGAGAAAGGGAAGAAGTTTCCAAGACTGTGTGAAAGGCCTGGTGGTAAGAGGAAATGTGGCATCTCCTGGGATGGAGAGAAGGCTACTGTGTCCAGTGTATCTGTCACAAACGGTCAAAGGGAATGGGGCATGAGGTAGGACCACGGCATGCAGGGTTCTTAAGCCTGGTTTGAGACTGGGATTTTTTCCTAAGAGTGCAATAAAATCAGATTTGCTTCTGGGAAAGATCTTTTTGACTGCTAAACACCAAATTATTTCAAGCCTACTAAACAATGAAATAGTTTGTAAAACGGTTCCTATTGGCTGGTGAGGCTGCTCTAGCACTTTGGGTGGTTGAGCACGTAAACTTTCTGTCATTTGGTTAGGGATAGTTGGGTGAGCAAGTATCATGATTAGACTGCTCTGATTGTTCCTTAGGTTGCTGTTTTATCTAAAAGCAAGAGGAATACACTAATTCTTTCTCAGATTCTCCATGTTCTCAAAGATCAAACTTCAGATTGTTAATTGAAAGAGCACCAGGTATGCATGGACTTCATTGCGAAATGTAGATATGTACATTAACTCACATAAAAAGTATGATCCCTGTGTTGGCCATGGCATAGGACAAGCCCAAGATTCCACTGCCCATGATGGCATTACTCAGGTTGAATGAAGACATTCCAAAGGAGGTGGTTCCAGGGTGCTTGAAGAGAAAGGAATGCATTATAAGCACATTTGCCAAAGGGTAAACTTTTGGGGGGTATTCTTATTCTCACATTATTTTTAATGGAGGAGATTATGGTCCCTAATTGAAGACTAAGACAAAAATCACAGTGAGTAAAAGCCATTATTCAACGTCAATAAAAGCATGTAATTTTCAATGGAATGTAGTGCTTGGTTTCAGCAGAGGTCTCAGTAAAAATAAAAAATACAAGTGGAGTAACACAAAGAAGGGAAAACATGTATAATTGCAGATTACATTTGGGTTAGAATGATTTCTCCAAAAAACAAATAAATTTCATAAATGATTTATGCAGCCATATGGCGAACAGAAAAACAAGTCCTTATTCCAGTAAGGGCCTAAATAAACAGAGAATGTGCTGATCAAGGCTTGGAAAATTTCAGTCACATTGTTTTCCCACAGAGATCTAGGTAGATCAGACACCCTCAGTCCTGTTTACTGCCTAAAAGCATAGATTCACTTACATGTTCGTCGTCATAATCTGCCAGCTTCTTTTCCATAAAAAATCCATTTGTCAGGAACTTCTGACTTTCAGCATCTTCATTAGCAAATTGACTGAAAACACACACACGCACACACAAAATGAGAAAGTAAAAACATCTAAGTAAACGCTCTGACTCCTATTTGTGTTTCAAGTGATCTAACTAACTGAATTAGGGGAAGAAAAATAAGACACCTACATTTTTTTTTCTTTTCCTCCTTCACACTAGTGGTCAATCCAGACCAACACCTGAGCTCCATTTACAAATATACTTTGGGAGAAAGGAAGGATGTTATGAAGGAAGGAAATATTAAGTTGAAAAAATTTTTGTGCCACATTTCTTCCTTCCCACATCAGCCATGCAAGAAAGAGACTAATTAGAACTAATTTTGTTCCCATTTAGAGCCCTTCCAAAGAAAGGGTTCAGAGTCATGACTCTGAGTTTTCGGAAGTACTACCATATCATAAGCAGATGATTTTATGAATTCAACAAATATTTATTAAATGCCTGAGCACTGTGATCCTTATCTCATTTGATGCTCAAAATATCCCTGTGAGAGGAAATTTCATGCCCTTACTCTAAAAATGAGGCAACTGCGGCTCAGAAAAGTGCAGTAGCATGCCCACATCCACAGGTCTGCAAGTCTGTGGTTTTCCATAGCAACAAACAGTTCCAGGCAGGGCCCTGTAGCTGGCATTTTCCTCTTTTTTGGGATCCATCTGTTTATACATATATCCCTTGTAGGAAAGTAGTTCAATGACAGCTCTGTGTTGTGTTTGGTTGTGTGCATGAGTGTGTTTTAATTACTCTGAAAATATACTTGGGTTATTATTAGATAATGGATGAAGCTAAGGAAATTATTAAAGCAACCCAATGAATTAGCAGAAGAGTTGTGGCGGGGAAAGGAGACTTTAAAATGTCACTATCCACAGAACTTGTGACTATGGTCTTCTTGGGCACAGGCTGGAAGCTGCACAACTTGGTCACGGTGCCACTGTGCTGCTCTGCCCCTGCAGTTACATGCCAGAGCCTTTGAGGCTATGGACCTACAATCAGCCAAATTTCCAAAAGTCTTGACTAATGAAGCCTGCTGCCACCACTGCATTTTTATACTGCAAAATATCACACAGACTTCTTGTTCTATAAAATGCTCCACTATATATGCTTCTTAAAAGTGCTTTCAAATTAGATGGATTGCAATTTTTAGGACATTTCTTACATGAAAGAGTAAGATAAAATAATGAAGAGTGTTTTATTAAAATAATCCTTAGAAATAAAGTAGAAAAGAATTACTATAGGAGATGGGTACAAATTACTTTTTATAATAGGAGCTAAACCTGGTGAGGAAGAGGGTTGGCAGGGTTACTTTTTGAGAATAGAGAATAACATAAGGTATAGATAGAAATAGCAGACAAAACCACAAAGTTTTATATACTTTTCTAGAACTCAAGGAGTAGATGGCTCTGAGTGTACAAGTTAAGCATTTTCTAGTCTTCTCCCCCTATCTCATGGGAAACATAATGCCCTCAGTTGTCACCTTCTTCAATTTCCACACACCCCCCGCCACCCTTTTATGATTTACTTTAATACTCTGTAGTTAATATACTTGCTATGTGAAGACCGGGACATAATGCTTGCTGTTGGAAACTGAGACAACAGGATGAAATGAAGCCTAAAAAGGGCCTGAAAACTATAAAAACAAAAGTGTCACCTGGAATTTGAATTCTGGAATGTCCAACACTCTATTTTTTTTTTACTTTAATCAATAAACTAGAATCTGTATTCCATGAGTAGTTTTTAAAATTTAGAAGTTGAAAGTAAATAGATTTTCTTTTTGAGGCATTTGCATGTTCTTATTTTGGCATGAGATGAGTTGTAGTCATAAAACATGCCAAGATTGTGTAAAATATATGAGAAATGTCCCCAGTTTGTTAAATGTTTTGATACCAAATCCAGCATATATTGAAAACATAAGTATAACGATCCCAAATAAATACATATTGTTGAATTTCTCAAAAATTTACATTTAAGGGCTTAATCCAAACCAAACATAGAAAAAAACCCATCTTTTTAAAGTGATTATAAAATTGCAAACTGATGGCCCATGTCTAGGCCAGGAGTTAAAAGGGAAGTCACTGTGAGTGACCCAGAACACACTGTACAAAGCTTAACAAAAGCATTGCTGCTCTTTCCATTATGGTTTTGTGAGGATCCGGTGGAATGACTCTAGGACAGTTCTTGGGAAGGTGTCCCCTTCAGCTTAGCCAACCTCCGCAGAGCCCATAATTGTGTGCATACCTCTCAGAAACAAAAGAATCCTCAAACTTGGATCAATTTACTAAGAAAAATGAAGTGAAGGAGAAAGAACAAAACTTTACTGAATGTCATCTATATTCCAGGCACTCATTTAATCCTTATAAAAGTAGCTATTAGTTTGCCATTCTATATTTTCCACTGAAGTTCAAAGAAGATAAATATTGTGTCCAAAGTCAGGCAACTACTCTGCAGATTCCAAAGCCCTGTTTTCTACCACACTGTGTTTTCTCAAGAGTCACCTGATTTAGAAAATGCCATGATTCACGTCTCAGTGGCCTCTCTAGCCCAACAACCCCAAAGTTCATTGCACTAAGCTACTTGGAGGAAGAACAGTGCTTCCTCCTGACGGCCTTTCCTGGATGTCGTGAATGAAATGACAAGTCCTTGTTTAAGGATAATATTCTCTACTTCAAGCCTAGATTTGGTCAAAAATTCCCTTCTGAGAGTCTTAAATCATGCACAATTTGTGTTATATAACATTTTGTGGGAAATCAATTTACTTGTCAAATAACTATTGTGTACCTACTGTACACCAAGCAATGTGGTTTGTGGTGGGACCACAGAGGCCATTAAGCTGTTGTAGTGGTGTGATTAACATCTGAACAGGGAGGGGGTGAACAAAGGAGGGTTGGACACTCCCACATGGGGGAGTAAAGGTATTTGAGCTGATTCTTGAGGGATGAGAGGTGTCACTAGAGAGAAAGGGGAAGCGGGTGAGTGATTTGCGAGTGACTGCCGGCAGGTAGAGCAGAATGAGTGAAGGCAAGAGGGTACAAAAGGGAGCAGGGCAAGAGGCAGGACAGCAGAGGTAGGCCAGGGACAGGTCCTGAAGGGCCTTCCATGCCAAGCAGTGTATAGTGTAACCTTTATCTTATAGCTAATGGGGAGGCGCAGAAGGGCTTTATCCAAGGATGGAACATGAGTCAATCTGCAACTGTAAAAGACTACTCTTGCAGGAGTGTGGAGAACCAGAGGGAGGAGAGCCAGATGTAAGACAGGGAGACAAATCAGGGCTGTTGTAATGGACAGGTGAGAGAGGATGAAAGCCTAAGTAAGACAGCAGTAGAATGGATGCCGAGAAGAGGGTGGATTTGAAACATTGATGACCATTGGTTGTGTGGCCCAGAGTTGACACACAGGGCCTTTTGCTTGAGATGCTGAATGATAATGGTGATTTTTATCAGGATGGGGATTATTAGAGGAAGAGCCGGTTTTGAAGGAACGAGAGGAGTTCAATGTCAGGCATTGCAAGTTGGACTTTATAAATGAACAAATTCAGACACACTAGTCATCAAGGAGAGATACATAGTAGATAGTCGCATATAATGATCTGAAATTCAGTTGAGAAACTTAAAAGGCTGAGAATATGGCAGATATTCAGTGGGTCAGGCCATGATAGTTGTGAATGAGCTTGTTCAGAGGACAATCTTAGAGAGAAAAGAATCTCTACAGAACCCTGGAGTTGTAGCAACATTCAAAGGTCAGTCAAAGAAAGAGGAATCTGAAAAAGAATAGTACAAAAAGTAAAAGGGGTGGGCAGGCAGGAGCAGGGTGGAGGGGATGGGAAAAACTCTCACTGAATGGATGCGGGTAGCACAGTTTGGGGGATGACCATGATTGTAGCTCTGACACGGGCAGTGCATGGGCAATATATATAGCCAAAGTGTTGTACCCCCATAATATTCTGAAAGAAAAAAAAAATAAAAAAAATAAAATGGGGAAAAAAAAGTAAGAGGAATGATAGGCTAATATAATTAAAATTATTCTACATTATTAATGGGAATAAAGACATTGTAACCATAATTCTAAATTAGTCACACAAGGGATTGACATTATTACCGTATTTCAGCATCAGGGAATTGATGTGTTAACATCAATGTCATTGTTATCTCAAATTTATCTGTAATTAATCCAATTCTTTCCAATGACACCCTTGTTTTCCATATCCGTAAACCAGTCTCATTTTTTTCCCGTAGAACCTGGTAATTTTTAACTCCATACCTGCTCATGGCTGCCTTTTCTGAATTTCCCATCCCGGTGTAGCTGTCCGGAACACTTTCTCCACTGCTGCTCTCATCATCTGGTTCGATGTTGACATTTCTCAGTTCCATGGGATCCATTTGAGCTGTCAGCGCTTTCTTGTCCACACACAAGCCCCTTCAGTGTAAATAATATACTGTACCTTCAGCTTGAGGCTCTTCCACTTTGTGTTGATGTTCAGGACACTCTGTTCTGCAAACAGAAAACAAAATAAATCATTATAATTTTCTTTAAATTAGACAAATGAATATGAATCACCTACTTTGTGTATGCTCTCTGTAAAACATGGAAAGGAAGTAAACTAAAAACTTCACGTAAGTATGCCCTAAAAGTTTCCCTTACCCAATACAAAAAAGAAAAAAAAAATGGAAGAGAAGAAGTAAAATTACTAATATTTGCTAAACCAGCAGATTTTTTTGAAGTGCCTGTGTATAATGAACATAGTAGATGCTTTACTAGTCACTATGGAAAGAAAAAGGAATCTTAAGACATGGCAGCAGTCTTCAAGAAAATTTAGGTATTTAAAAGTGGAGTACCTGTTTTAAAAGAAAGGGAGACAAAAGTAAATTGTTGACAAAAGATCTGCCAAGGCAGAATTGACCAATGTCTCTGCTAGTAATAATTGGAAAGAAAATTACTGCTTTAATTTAATTGGGCATGAAAGAATTAACACTACCCAAATGCTTGATAACATGCAACACAGGGTAGGAGCAAGCTTAGAGAGCCACTTTCTAGGAACTTGGATCCTGAAGCCCAGGTTAAAAATAGTACCAAAGAAACTGCAGGTTTACTTTTGAATCAGCATCAGTCACCATCTATATGAAATTAAAATGTATTTTAACAATTAAGAGATCTAGGTTTTAGGCTCTGCCTTTAATTCACTGTATCTCAACATAAGTCATTTAACTTTTTTGGCCCACATTTTCCTAAATTGTAAAGTGAAAAGGGGTGGAATGGCATTGTGTTTTTAAAAATGCCAAGAATTCATTATATGTTGTTGATACAATTTCTTTTGAAATTTTTACTATTAGATTCATTCGATTATTTTGAAATGTTATATTGGGAGAAACACTATCACTCTTGGAAGGCGTGGTTCTGAAATTTGTACTATGCATTTAATAAGAAAATCCTGAGCAGAGAAAGGAACATAAAAATTGCTCCAGAAGTAACAAAATCCATAAATCCCCTGACAAACAGAAACTATCACATGTAAATGCCGCCACAATCCAATGCCATGGCAGTACACCTGTGGAAGGCAACTCACACTTGAGATAAGTTCACAACCCCAAATTACAAAAGTTACAAAACACACGTGGAAACTCACTAGTATGAGTGTCAGTAGGCACAAGAAATGATAAGATTCACCACTAAGGAACTATAAATAACAAAGCAATTTAAAAGGGACTTTTAAGTTAATATAATAAAAAGTAATAAAAAGATTTAAAAGAAGAGAGGAACATCCATAGAACGAAAACATTGTAAAAGAAGAACAGGCTAGTGTGGAAAAGGAGCAAAAAACCAAAAACAAAAACGGGGGGGTGGGGATTCTAAAGATAAAAAATTGAGTCATTGAAATTAAAAAAAAACCTTAGCTGAAGGGAGAGTTATAAAACTGGAAAATAGATCTGTGAAAATCACTCACATTATAGCATAAACAGAGAGAAAGAAAGAAAAATAAGGAGGAGAAGGTAAAAGACATGGGAGAAAAACAAGAACAAGAAGTTTAAACACACACTAACAGCCATTCTAACATGAGAGAATTGGGAGAGTAGGAAGAGACAAAACAGAAAGAGATACTGGTACAGAATTGTCCAGAAATGAAGAAAAGCAGTAGTTCTCCAAATTAAAAAAAAGACACAGTGTTTCAAGCAGGAGGAATAAATACGAATCTGTCCATTGATATAAGGCAGTCTAAGTGCATAACATAAAATACCAAGAGAAAAAGCTTAAAAACTACCAGAGAGAATACAAGTAAGACATGCACACAGTCAAAAGAAAAAATAAAACTTGTTAAATGAGCATAAAGGTTTTCCTCACCTATCACCCAGGACCAGTCTCACTTCCCAGCAGCAACCACTACCGACAGTTTCTGTTTTTAGCTCTTTGTTTAAAGTTAGTCATTCTAAATTTAAATAACTCACTAAAACCTCTCTGACTTGGTTTACCAACTTTAGACTGGCACCCATGAAAGACAAAAACGTTAGCATAATTTTTTCTATCCTCCTTCCCCCATACTCCTATTTTCGTTAAGGAAATACTTTTACAGTGTTGCGAATCATGATATTTCTTCCTGTTCTGTAAAACAATTACATTTTCTCAATTTATCTGTAGATTGTTTCTAAACACAGAAAACTGAATCAGCATTTACAACATTATGATTGTATAAATAGTTTGCCCCGAAGAACCAAGTGGTATATTTGACTACATAATAGATGAAATGTAATCCTATATTATCAAAACTTTGCAAGCAAATTTTCCATCCTCTTTTACTTTCTGAATGGCATCCTCTTCTAACCTCTGGATCTTGCTCAGTTACTAACGGTTCTTGAGTGCTGTTCCCTATTCTTTCTTCAATTCCTTTTGCATGATGCTGAAATACTGCCTGAATAACTTTTTTTTTCACATAATGGGCCTATGTTTGTAAACAGGATTTCTGAGTTGTTTTGTGACAGAAAATGTCTTTATGTTGCCTTCAAACATTGTTAATTGTTTGAATTTTCGATTCAGAATCATTTTCCCTCGGAATATAGATATTGAATGTGGAGAATGAAGATATTTCCCTCTTAGCTTCCAGCTTCTACCAATGAGTCTGATTCTCATTTCTTTGTAGATAACATATTCTATTTTTTTCTGAAGGATTTTAGATTTCTTTTTCCTTATCCTTATCTGAAATATCACCAGGATGCGATTAGATGTGAGTAGCTTTTAAAATCCATCTTACTCAGCATGTGGAGGATTCAAAAGCTTGTGTCTTTCTTCTGTTCAAAAAAAAAGGGTTCTAGTATTTTAAAAAACTATTTATTCCACTTTATTTACTCCTTCTAACATTTTATCAGGTATTGGATCTCTTTATCCATGTTTCTAAACTTTTTCCTTTATGTTCCATCTCTTTATCTTATTGCTCGGTGTTCAGGGATATATTTCCTCTATGCCACATCTGAAGTAACAAATTTAATCTTTAGCTATATCCATTTTATTTTTCAACCTGTCAACTATTTTTCTCAATCATTATTTTAATTTCTAATAATTTGTTCTTACCCTCTCTCTCTTTTTTTAATAATGTGTCACCTCTTTTTTTGTTGTTTCACGGATGCAGTATTTTTTCAAATCTAAGGATATTAATTGGAGGTTTTCCAAAGTTCCTTTTATTCCCTAAATTATGTGTTTCTTCTGGAGTTAGTTATTGTTCGTTCATCTTGGTTCTTCTCTTCCATGCTGCTGGTTTTCCTTAAATTCTCAGTGATTCTAGGTAGTCTGTTCATATTTATGAATTAAAGAGTATATTGGTTAGCTTACACAGCTGGTAGTCAGGGTCTCCCTGAAATTATGCAGGCCTGTTTCACTGGTGGGCTGCTTCCTCATAGGTTCTGTGTAGTTGGTTCTTCCACAGCTTGTCTGTGTGAAGAGCATCCTGGAGGACCCCACTCCCAGACACACCTGCCACTCTAGGAGAAGTTACTCTCGTGATTAAACATTTTAGTGAATTTTCCTCTTGGTGGAGTTTCCATTCCTGCTTGTTATACCTCCTTGTCTGCTGCAGGGGCCCTAATACTTATCCTAGAGTCCTTCCTCAGGCTTTCTTTACAGACTGGATCATAGCCTTACCCTGTGGGCAAAAATGGCAGCCCAAATAGACCATCATGTCTACATTGAAGTTCCTTGGTGAATACCTGATCAATGATTGCCCATGATCCACACCTCCTCTTTGGGTTGTCTTAACTTGGAGCCACTGCAGAGCTTCCTCTGGAGAAAGCACACTTACCCTGGTTCCTTTTGTTTTTCTCAGATTTTCCAACTCTGTCTGCTTTCTGGCTTCTAGGAATTCTTAAAAATCTGTTTGTTGATGATACCACTATTGTTTTTCACGGTTTTTGTGGGTTTTTCCTCTTAAAAAGTGTCATTTTGTTTAAAGTTTCATTACTTGACTTCCTTAAGGCTAGATCCTAAGCCCCCTTCTTCCACATAATTTTATGTGTCCACTTGACTGAGCTAAGGGATGGCCAAATAGATGGTGAAACATTATTTCTGGGTATGTCTGTGAGGGTGTTTCTGAAAGAGATTAGCATTTGAATCAGCAAACTGAGTAAAGAAAATCTGCCCTCACCAAGGTGGATGGGCATATTCCAATCCCTTGAAGGCCTGAATAGAACGAAAAGGCAGAGGAAGGTGAATCTGCTCTCTCCTTGAGCTGGGACATCCACCTTCTCCTGCCCTTGAACATTGGAACCCTTGGTTCTTGGGCCTTCCAACCCCAGGACTTAGACCAGCAGTCCCCTGGTTCTCAGGCCTTCAGTCTCAGATTGAATTACACCAGCAGCTTTCCTGGTTCTCCAGCTTGCAGATGGCATATTATGGGACTTCTTGGCCTCCATAATCATGACAGACAATTCCCATAATAAGTCTTACCAATGTCTATATGTATATCTTTATATCAATAAATATTTCTGTATCTATATTTGTTTCTATTTGTATCTATTTATCTCCTATTGGTTCTATTTCTCTAGAGAATTCTGACTAATGTATGTACCAAAGACTTCTCAAGTTCCATCTTCTGCCCAGGCTTCTCCTCTGAGCTCCAGTTGCATGTGTCCATTGGCCTAACTGATACACACATATCTCAAATGCACTTTAAATTCAGTGTGTCCAAAAATCTTGTGATAGTCCCCTCTTCTTCCAATGTTTTCTACCCAAAGAATGTTGTCACTATTTATGCAGTTACTTAAGCCAGAAGCATGAGTCTTCTATTACAAATTTTTCTTTCTTGCCGCCCACATCCAGTTCTTTACAAAGTCTGGTTGATTTACAACTCACTGAAGTATTTCCCAAATTAGCCTACTTCTTTTCATTTCTTCCACCACCACTCTTGTCCAGGCTACCATCCTTTCTTACACCGTCCACAGTAACAACCTCCAAATGGATCTCCTCGAATCCTCTCTTGCCTTCCCTAACCCTCCAATTCATTCTTCACAGAGCAGCCAGAGTGATCTTTGAAACACAACAGCAACAACACAGATCATATCATTTCTTTGCTTCAAACACTTTAATGTCTTCCCTTTACTCTTAGGATAAAATCCAAAATTCTCCACATGCCCAACAAGATTCTACACGGGCCTCCCACTTCTCTTGTCTCATCTACCACACCCTCCCACCTGGTGTTCCAGCCACACTAGTCTTCCCATTTCAGAAACTCACCTTGTTCTCCACCACCTCAGGCCCTTTCCACATGCGGGTCATAGGAACTGGAATGCCCTCCCCTCCCCCATCCCACCCTTCACTTAGCCAACCCCTCTAGGCGGCTACTGGAGCATCTTTCACAGTATCCAGCTTAGTCTGGGGGATCAGGGAAGGTTTCTCTGGGACTTTTGTTGCCATAAGTATATATGTCTGCAGTCCTGGGGGCTTCAGTTAAAGTCTGTTTCACTTTGTACCTATTCATAGGAAACTCACTGATTTCATTTGCATTAAGCCATGTTAATCCCAGGATTAAGAAAAAAGAATATCAAACACTCATATGGCACTTACTGCATGCCAAGCACTGTTTTAAGGTTTTACACCTATTAACCCATTTACTCTTCAGAGCAGCCCTCTGAGGAGAGTACCTTTTTGGTTTTTATTCCCATTTTACAGATGAGGTAATGGAGACACAGGTTAAACGGCCTCCTGCTATGCCACCTCTGTATTGATGTTTCTACTACAAACGGCTAAAGCCTAGACAGGAAACAGGAACTCTGGCTTTGGCGATAAACGAAACTGGCTGTAAGTCCTAGCCACATTAACTTCTGATTTTTTCCACCTTCTGCTAAATGAGGATAATATCATTTACCACAAAGCAGTATTGTCAGGGTTTAAATGAGATAATGGGTGTCAAAGTTTGGCATATAGTAGGCCCTTAATAAATTTAAATCCCTTTTCCCTCTTCCAGCAATCAGAATCTAATTGATGTCTTCATCTACATGCAAACATACATAGAATTTCATATGCATGATTTACCTCAGACACTTAAAAAAGAGGGCTTTACAGTTCTCAAAACTTTCACAAACGTTATAAGCAAGGGAGATGCCCCTTCACACATGAGGAAATTAAGACCTAATTTTATGCTATTTTTACCATATGTAAAATATTTATTCCATTTTGCCCCTGACCAAAGGAGATCTTCTCATAAAAGTTGGAACACATTTTCATAGTTCATAACTTTAGCTCTGAAGATTTGATTACTGATCTATTTCAAGGGGATAAAGGCTAAATGCACAATTTTAAAAGAATTAGAACACTATGAGAAAGTAAATATTCTGAATCATTTGCCTGTAGCACAAAGGACGTACCTTGAAGCCTTTAGACTACCTCATAATTGCTCAAATCTCATCACATGATTATACTTCAGTGTGGAAGTGTTTTACAGGTGGTATTTATTTATTTACTCAATAAATACTGAGAATGAAAGATGAGTCAAAAACTATGAAGGACACAGAGAATGAATAAGACAGGATCCCTGCCCCTGAGGAACTCAGCCTACTAGAACAAAAAGATTTTTGAACAAATTATTATAGTAAAACATAATTAACATTTTTACTTTTTTTCTCTGAACAAATACTTACAGAACTAATCAGTGAATCACTGCATGAGTAGAGTAGAAAAGAATGATGTTGGCAAACACCGTGATTGAAAACATAATTTTCACAGGCATAGATTCTTCTGCGCTTGCCATCTCAGGGTACAACACCTCCATTCACACAGTTGCTCATGGGAGGGACCCGGCTGTCAGCCTTGACACCTCCCGTTCTCTGCCCTGCATCCCCCTACTCGCATCCAACCTATTGCCAAGTCCCATCAGTCTTTCTTTCAACATCTATTTATAATTCATCATTTCTGTCTCCATGACGATTATGTTATTCCAATTGACTACCCTACTAAAGGCCCTACCATAATTTTTCATTGCTTTTTAGACTAAAGTCAACTTTCATAATCTGCTGTAAGCTCTATATACTTTAACCCAGACACAGTTCTTTAGTCCCATACTGAATCACACCCCCTCACTCACAGAATAACACTGGGCATCTTTCATTTCCCCACAGCCACCTCAAGCCCTTTTAAAGTGCTGTTCCCTCTGCTTGGAATGGTCTTCCCCACATTCTTAACCCAGGTATCTCCCCATGTTGACTAAAACAACCTGGAAAATCTTGAAAGGTCATGTGGTCAGAGAGGCCTTCCCTGACTCCACATCTAAACTAGATACCCCACCCCGCCGCCACCCACTACATGCTCTTGGAGCATGCTCTGGTCTCCTGTATAGTACTAATCACATTTTATAGTTAATTTTTAGTTGTGTGATTAATGAATAAAAAACTGTCCCTCATCTCCCCCCCCGACCCCCCAGTGGGCAGGAAGCTTCATGAGGATGGGAACAGTGCCGGCTTTCTAGACTCTACATATTCCCAGCAACTAGCACACTGCTTGGTGTTATATTCTGCTAAGACCAAGGCAACTTGATACGATCACCTTTATAGACATAGGTATGCATTGCTGTTACAATTTTATAGGCTAATAATTCCAAATGAAATGGAAATATTCTCCTCTGTTACCAGGAGAAAGAACAGCTTTGTTGCACAAATAATGTTTGAAATGCTTCTAAAATAAAAACCAAATTTGGTTTGAGAGAATATTCTATAGTCTAGCCTTTCTCTCCATTGAAGTTAAGTTTCTCTATGACACAAAAACCCTGCAAGAGCAGACTAGATATTCCAGTGCAGTGGTCAACTGCATTGTTAATTCAATTTATTCATCTGTGAGGATACAAAATCAAAACTTGAAACAAAAGAATTCAGAATATTATCACAATAGGAGAATTCCAGTTTCATCACATTTATTAAGAGAGATCTAAGTGTCCTAAGTAGCTGATCTTTATATCTAAATTGTAGCTATTAAACATTTTAATGTCTAATTCTTTGAATAGGTGCCTAAGAAGCTCAGGATGGAAGATTCTCAAAATAGTAAATTTCTCAATTTTTACTTATGTGGTTTAACTTCAAAGACAGGCATAAAATTTGGAAAGCGAAACTGCCCTTGGGTCAAGAAGCAGAAGTTCTGACCTTCCCTAGTAACTGCAAACATTTATTTTACCTGATAAGTGAAAGTGAAAAGAGCTAACAGCGCTAAAGCAGATTTCCCCCCATCGCTGTCTGTGTCCTCTTTCATGCCAACCCAGTACGATAAATCTACTCTGAGATCTAGATTTCAGTAACAGGTACCCTCACATGTCATTTACCCTTTGGTTGAGCAAGTGAGTAGTAGCTGGTCATGAAACTGCTAAAAACCAAATTATCTTGGATCCAAGGAACTGATTTAAATCTATATCCAACATGTACCGCAGATAAGTGAATATAGCTTTGACAATAGAATCAATCTAATATCACCTTTATATTAAATTCTCTTAATTTCCCCAACAATGCCATTCACACTTTGACAGTGAGACCTCTTGTTAGTCTACGGCATGATTTCTCAAAGAAATTAGCTTCATGAGAGCATTCAGTCTGAGGTACCTCTTAGAAAAGAAACTGCCTATAACAACAGAACCATACTTACTTAGCTATTTCCTATGGCTGGTGACAATATTTTAGCATTTCCATTCCTGTATTCTACTCAGATATAGCTTAGAAATAATATCTAGGAAGAACTAGAAAGTTAAAATAAATAATCCTTTGCGAAGATCTTTTCCCTTTGCTAAAAATATTACATGCTTGCTAGTGTAAGAATTAAAGCAGCCATTTGATGAGGTATAAAGAACTATTCATAAAATTTAAATATGCTATTTTGCTTACAGACTTTCCAGCTCTGCTTTTAGAAGACATAGATTCTCTAGTCATCTTAAACATAAATTCCCACATAAATTTTAGTTAATATTTTCCTAAATAGTAGTTTCCACAATGTACAAGGATATGTAGTATACATGATATTAACATAGTGAACTCTTTTTTTTGTTGTTGTTAGATAAGGTCTTACTCTATCGCCTAAGCTGTACTCTAGTGGCACAATCACACAATCATAGCTCACTGCAAACTCAAAGTCCTGGGCTCAGGCAATCCTCCTGCCTCAGCATCCTGAGTAGCTGGGACTACAGGTGTGTAACACCATGCCTGGCTAATTTTTCTATTTTCTGTAGAGATGAGGTCTTGCAATGTTGCTCAGGCTGGTCTTGAAATCCTTCCTGCCTCAAATGACCCTCCCCTCCTGCCTTGCTCTCCCAAAGTGCTAGGATTACAGGTGTGAGCCACCACGCCCAGCCCGTAGTGAACTCTTTATGCTACACATTTTAATGCATGATGTTTAATAACCTGTCGTGAATTATGGATGCAATAAACTCCCAAATGTCTACATTATTTATAATAGACCACCCCCAGAGGCACTTTTTTCTTCTTTTGAAAAGAAATTATTTTCACTTTCTTTAAAGTAACTCATATGTTAAAAATAATAGCTTCAATAACCCTTAAAACATATTGTATAACATGTTTAAAGAAAATTCAAGCATTTAGCCATGAAAACCACATTTTTGAGAACTTAAATGTTGCTAATATACTATTAGGAATATAAATATAACTACTTTCAAGAAATTCCCAGAACATTATCTAAATATAAAACTGAACTGGAGGATCTTGAACTGTAAAATAAATGCCAATCTTTTCTAGAAAGCACACCTAAATTGCTTTAGTTTTTCAAACTAGTTTTTTGACCAGAGTCCATGAATATGATCTATATCATCAGTTCAAATATTTTTCTACCCAGTTATAAAACACTCTTAGTTTTGCTACAGCCTGGGCATTTAAAACCATCACCATATGCTCTGGAAGGTGCTTAAGCTGCAGGGATACTTAAATCCACTGGGAATTCTCCCCCTGTCTGATTAATAAATTTGAGGAGAACAGCTCTACTTTCAGATAATTGATTCTTCTCCTTCAAAATCTAAAGCTACGCTTATATTCTATTCAACTCCCTAGTTTCTTCTAGTAATTTTGCTCTAAATATACTCCTTCATTAAAATTGTCAAATTAAGAAGACAAGGTGAGATGCAACTTTTTTTCTTTTTCATTTGATAATGGTACAGCCCTAAACCCTTAGCCATTCACATCAGCTGCCTTCATGTGATATTCCTCCTTTGATTAGTCTAAATCTGTGTGGATTTCTGTTCTGTTTTCAAGATAAATAAAAATCTTTAATGGTGTAATATTAAGAATGTACCTCTAAACTTTTATGTTTTTTCCTAAGACAAATTTTGTCAACTCTTCATTATATTCAGTGATCAACCAGAAGATACAACTAAACACTTGTTACCTGCCACTTTCTGCAATGTTTCCCTTTCCTATTATCCACTGTCGTAATATTATGCTTAAATCTAAAACTAACTTCAAAAGAAAACTGCAATCAGGATCTGGGTAAATAATTTCAATGTTTGACATTATATAGAATTGATCTTTTCTAAAATTAGAAGAAATTTACCCAATTAATATTTTCAAACATTTTAATTTGTAATGAAAAAACAATCAATTCAATAAAAAGACGAAAGTAAGCATTAGTTTAACACTGCAAATTTTCAAGTAAAACAGCTGTACCTTAATTATTTATCCAGTCCTGTGCAGTCTTTCCCGAATTATTTGGAATGGCAGTCCCCTGTAACAATGTTGACTTATGTGAACATTTGAGGATCTAGACAATGATTTAAAGACCAGTGGGAGTGAACGAGACAGGCCAATCAACACCACCACTTTGCCCCAACACCTCCCTCTGTCCAACTTGCGTCAGCTTTTTTTTAAAAAAAGAGAAGCTAAATCAGTTTACTGTTGTACATTTGGATTCAACATCTGTTCTATTTGCTTTTAGAATTTTGGCTTTCACACAATAAAATACTCACTGAAAGTTTTTACCTTGGCTGGTGTCATTCTGTATCAAGATTCCATAGGTTGGTTGGCTGATAAATCCATAAATGTGAAAATTTTTCTAAAGGTTTATGAACTGAAGACAAAGTAAAACAAGACAATAATAATAGTTATGGGGTCAGATTGTTTAATGAAATATTATAATCAGAATGTATAGAAAATATTGGTTACATAGTGGAAGAGTTATTTTCTTTTGAATTGTTGACCTTTTCAGAGGTAATTTTACAGAATGACAGACACTTCCAAATGGTACCAAGTTACTTAAGGCGTGGTGAGGTTGGAAATCATAGGTCGTTATCAGGCACCACTAACAATCCAAAGGCAGTGTGCTGAGTAAGTAAAAGGCTGTTTGGTGTTTTTAAAGAATTTCTAAATGGACATTTTCCCCCTTCAAAAAATCTACTTAGCTCTCCACATGTCAGAGGAAGAGTTAAAATGTGTTGGCAAATAACGATTTATTCTGTTGAGAAAATGTATCAACTAGACATTATTCTGAGTGAGGTAAGAAAAACAGATTAGAAGTCAATCCAGAATAAAAAGTTATTTTCCTTTTAAGTATTTATGACATGAATAAGCAATCTGAGAACCAATCAGAAGCAATGCAAGATTACAACAGTTGTGTCAATTCCTCTTTCTACAAAAAAGAACTGAATATTGTTCCTTGAGAAAGAACTTTTTAAGCTGATGCAAAGCATTAAACATTTAACAAAATGTCTAGTTACCCATTTTTCTTTTTCTTTTCCAAATGTGCCCATTTGGTCTATTAGCTTTAGTACAGTAGATTTGCTTGTCCCTTAGCTTGTTCTTTATTTTTGAGGGTTGCCTATAGTTTTGTTTTTTATCAGATGAGAATTATTATGGTGTAGGGGAAAAACGATTACAATAAATGCACTAGTTTTAACTGCAGAGAAATCTAAAGAATATTCCTTTTCAAACCACTGCTCCCATAATTTAATTGTAATCTTTCCAATTTAAGATTTCTTTCTGTTTGCAAAGTTACCAGATGAGTATAAGATTAACCAAGCAAAAACTTGCAATAATTGTTAGAAAATCAAATACGTCTATTCTGGTAAAATTCCATTTAATAGTGGGTCAACTGAACAAGAATGAATGTAATCCAATATGTGCATTTGATACTGTGATGTCTTCATATAAAATAGGGATCCTCCCTATTTAAAGTTTTGCTTCCCTTAAAAGTTTTGTCTCCCTTAAAAATTTAAGTTTAAAGTTTCCTTGTAATTCTGATCTTTAAATATACTAAATAATTATAGTAAATTAGCATGTTGGGTTAAAATAAGAGCATACATAAAAGACTTCTATTGAAGAGTCTTATATATCTTTTGAAGCTTCTCTACATAACAAAATTCTTACCATAAAGCTTTTCTAACACTGACTTAAAATTCAAATATAAACACATGAAAACTAATTTGGCAAAAGTTAGGTGAGTAAAAATAACTAAAGAACTAGTTTTTTGTTTGACTATTTTTTTCCCTAGATCATTTGATATGTTTAGACATAGAAAAATTAATGAAGAAATGTTATCTGGTCTTGACAAAACTCAAAGTAACTTTCCTTTCACAAGGAAAACACAGACTTAAACATTATAATTTAATTTTCTGAATATTTCTTAAAATCATACCATAGTGTAATTTCATATACATTTGGTAATAAATTTATGCTTTTTTGGTTTTTAAAACATGGCAACTGCAGCACATTCAGTGAGGTTCTGGTTTGGTTCACATATCACTGTAGAAAGAGGTAAGGAACCAGAATATGCACAGACTTTAAAAAATGAATAAAATGAAAAATCATAAGTAGCTAATAATGAAGCAAGTCTTGGAATGAGATGACAAAAATTTTAAGTGATCCTTCATATAAGAAATTCAAATAAGTGCTACCACGAATAGGTGTATGAGACTTGCTCTGTATTTATGTAGGGGTTGGGGGTGGATGTAAAGATATACTCACGTAAAAAGACACTTGGCTTCCCAGACAATAGCATAATTAATGGCAACAGAACTTTACAACGTGCTCTAGGACTCCAGAAGATGAAGAGTCCCCAGGGAAGTCCAGGAAGGTTTCAGGAAGGCCATGGACCTTGAGCAGGGTCTTAGAAGTCCATGTGAGTTTCCAATAGGTAGAGAAGAAAGGAAAAGACATCCTGGATGAAAAATGCAGAAATGCTGAAAGCATATTCTGACAATAGTAGGAATCATTCTGGCTGCAGTGGAGACTTTCTGGAGCAAAATAAGATCTTAGAATGGAATAGTACAGACTGCAAAAGGCAGGAAGTTTAAGGAACTCAGATTTTTAGTGATGAGGAACTTTTGGAAGTTTCTGAAGAAAATAATAAAATCAGCAGAGTAGGAATGTTGGAGGGATGATGGGGTGGAGATGAAGGTGAGGATGAGGAGGACAGAGAGGAGGTTGACTGATAGTTTGGGTTTGGTGATATTTGCCTGTCTGAGAATGATGGCAGAAGGAAAAGTAAGGTAGGTGAATAGAATTTTAATGGGGGCCAATGGTGATTTGAGTCTTTTTCTTGTATTACTATTTCTTTTTATCACTTTCACTAGCTCATAATACATGCTATGAACTTTATGTGATCATTTTATGAAAAGTAAGAAACTAGCCACAAAATCTCCATTTTTCTTTACATAGAGAAAGAGAATATATGGTGATAATTCATCTACTTCAGCACTCCTTCAATCAATCTGTGGCTATCATCTTCAAATAGTACAGAGAAAGTCCTAGAACGTACATCCCGATATACTGTTATCTACTGAAAGCACAAAACTGTTGGCTTGAAATAAAGTAATTCAGATTATACCTATGCATTGAATTAGAATTTTTTTACCCATATTTAAAATCATTGATCATCCCATTTAAAATTTCTACCTTCAACGACGTCCAGTTGTCCAGAAAGTTCCAGCTGGATCAAGTTAAAATTAGTCAACAATTAAAAAAAAAAATCTCTTAGTCACACCATCATGGCATTTTGCAATGATGCTGGGAAAGATAACCTCTTGTTCTCATAATGACTGTACCCAAATTTCTAATTTTAGTCATGGGACAAAATAATACTTAGAAACAGAATTTGGTTATAGTCAAATTGGAAGAAGACATGTAGAAATCATAATGAGTGAGAACCAAATTACCTAATTTTTAATAATTTTGTGTTGCCTTTGTTTCTTGATTCATTGCTGTTCTTTGTTCCCATTTTAATTGCTTTTTAGGTGGTCTACTTTTTTTTTTCGCTTGTTTCTTTTTAACTTTTCTATACTACATTGTATTTATGATGCCTTATTCTCCAAGAAGCATTACGTTTTATCATTTTCAGCCCTTAGATTCGTAAACTCAAAATCTAATATAGTAGATCGAGTCCTGAGACCTCATGTCAGTTCTCATCCCACAACCAATATTTGTGTTTCCAAATATGGACAACACTTACATTAATCCAACTGTTTTTTATAGTGTTGTAGGTAAATGTCTATCTGACCTACCAAGTCTTTCCTAAAAAATGGAAGACACTAGCAGAACTGCAATTAGAAACAATATTTTTATTACTTCTTTTTAAATAATATTCCCTCTGCCTTTTGTTTTTCAGGCCTTCAGTGTTGAAATGAATTTGTGATCTTTTTTGATGTCACAGCTTAGGCACCCCAAATTCTTCATTTTATTTCTGTGTGACTATGGATACTTACAGAAAAAAGAAAAAAAAACTCCATAAAGAAATATTACAGAAATGTTCCTGAATTATTCAAATAGCAGAATTCCATGTCATCATGAAGATAAGTTGAGCACTTCTGTAATGATTAATCTCAATTTACAGAATAAAAAATAAGAAATAAAAGAATGTAAAATTGAAATATTACCCCCCCAAAAGCCACATTTTGAATTAATTGCAAACAGAGAAGTAAAAATTAATAATTTTCTAATTCCCCTTTGGCAGAGCCTCTCAGATATACATGGAAGCTTGGGTTAGTTCTACTATTTGGAGGCACCAAATATATTTTTAAAGAATTGTTTTAACCCCAGACAGGATACTATAGTACATTTAAAATTTTTCTATTTAACAAAATAACACCTTAATACATACACAAATACAAATTACTATATCAGTAGTCTCATATGATGATAACTTCAAAACGTCTAAATTTGAGACCCTCCAAAATATGAGGCCCCAAAAGGCTTCCAAGTCCAGGCCCCTGGGAGAGACCCTGATTTTCCATTATAAAAACCCCACCAAGTGAAATGCAATGACCCATGAGTTCTAAGGAAATTGCTTAATTTATGGTATCCCCCTCTCTTCAACCCAACCTAAACCACCTTTACACTTATACAATAGAGCATTTTGGAAATGTTTGAATAGTCAACCACCATATTGCAAAATTAGCAAACAAGTTTGGTTCAGGTTGACAAATTTATTGACTTTGCCACAGACCTGAATAGAAAATTGCTTTTAGCTTCAGCTGACAAGAAAAAAAAAATCTAGGATACAAAATTCTAGGCTGGCCATTATTCTGTTTAAGAAGACTGAAGATGGGGCCCCAATCCACAATATACACTGGGAAAAAGAATCCCTATTCAATAAATGGTGCTGGGAAAATTGGATAGCCACATGGAGAAGATTGAAACAGGATCTGTATCTCTCACCACTGACAAAAATTAATTCAAGATGGATAACAGACTTAAATCTAAGACATGAAACCATAAGAATTATAGAAGAAAATGTTGGAAAAACTCTTCTAGATATTGGCCTATGCAAAGAATTTATGAAGAATTCCCCAAGGGCAACCACAGGAACAACAAAAATAAATAAATGGGACTTGATTAAATTAAGAAGCTTCTGCACAATCAAGGAAACAAACAACAGAGCAAATAGACAACCTACAGAATGGGAGAAATTATTCACATGCTATACATCTGATAAAGGGCTATTAACCAGAATCTACAAAGAACTCAAGTAAATCAGCAAGAAAAAATCAAATAACCCTATTAAAAAGTGGGCAAAAGACATGAACAGAAGCTTTTCAAAAAAAGACAGACTAATGGCCTATAAACATATGAAAAAATGCTCATCGTCACTAATCATCAGAGAGATGCAAATCAAAACCACAATGAGATATCACCTAACCCCAGTGAGAATGGCTTTTATCAAAAAGGCCCAAAACAATAGATGCTGAGCGTGGATGTGGAGAGGTAGGAACACATACATTGCTGGTGGGACTGCAAATTAGTACAATCTCTATGGAAAACAGTATGGCGATTCCTCGAAGAACTAAAAGTAGACCTACCATTTGATCCAGCAGTCCCACTACTGGGTATTTACTCAAAGGAAAAAAAAGTCATTTTATTAAAAAGATACATGCACTAGAATGTTTATTGCAGCACAATTCGCAATTGCAAAGATGTGGAATCAACCCAAGTGCCCATCAATTCATGAGTGGATTAATAAAATGTGGTATACGTATACCACGGAGTACTACTCAGCCATAAAAAAAAGAATTAATACCTTTTGCAACAACCTGGATGGAACTGGAGAACATTCTCCTAAGTGAAATATGTAAGTAATGGAAAAACAAACACCACATGTACTCACTATTAAACTGGAACTAGCCGATCAGCACTCATGTGCACAGATGAAAGTAAAACTCAACAGAAATTGTGCAGGTGGGAAGTGGGAGGAGGGGATGGTAACAGTGCAATGTACACTATCTGGGTGATGGGCACACTTATAACTTTGACTCAAGCAGTACAAAAGCAATCCACATAACCAAAACATCTGTACCCCTGTAATATTCTGAAATAAAAATAAATAAATAAATAAAATAAAACCATATTAATAAGAAAAAGTATCTAGTTGGAAGATAGCCCATGGTGTTGATATTTTGTTTCTGCCTTTCCCCTTTGAAACAGATCCTTCCAGTCCATTTCATTTCTTGATCCTACATTGGCATGATGCAGAGAAAAGTGTCACAAGTTCGTTCTAGGCTTCTGCCTAAGCAGATACGTCATACAGTAAGGTCTGTGAAGCTTATGGGTGGTTACAACTTAAATAATGTACTGAAATTCTAAATGTTAAATTAGAACTTTTAAAAGCTTGCTTTAAAGAATGATTCCTAGCCTTTAAAATGCCTGTTTGAGAAAACTACACTGCTAAGAGATATATAATTAAATAATTATAGCTACACTTTCTAAACAACCAGCTCACCCTGTTCATGTAAGTTCTTCACACAGAATGCAGCACTAATGCAGTGCTGGGTTGAAATGACTGCCTTTCTAGTTACCAGCAATTGACAGTTTAAAAAATTACATTTTTCTTGGATCACAGCATGTTAATTTCCATTGCTCTTTGTCATACTACTACTGTCCTTTTTCTTTAAAAGCAAATTCCCTACCAGAACAATTTTGATGCATTTTGATTTTGTAATTTCATTAGTGACTGGACTTTCTAAACTTCATATCTTTCTTGAATTTAGACTCCCAACGGTTTCTCAAGCTGTGACCCATTAGGCTGTGTGGCTAGACTGGGAGCGTTCAGTAGGACTTTTAAAGGGAAGTGGTCCTTCTGAATGATGTAAAAGAATCAGTATCCCTACTAACCAAAGATATATTCAGGCCGGCCTTTTTGGTATCCTATCCAGAATGTTGAAATAAGGAATGCATGTCCACCAGAAAGTGTTCTTCAAAGGAATTTGAGCAGAGAGAGATAAATAACAGTGTTGTCCACATCTCCTAATTCACTTTTCAGTGAACTTAAAAGGATTTCCTAAGTCAGGTCTCCTCGATAGAGGAGAGAGCAGATTTCTGTATGGGGAGCTCATTTCTACTGCTGGGCTCCAAGCAACTCAGGATAGGGCCATGGTGTAGTCAGAGCCCTTCCCAGGGTTTGTTGACTGATGTGCCCATTCTTTGCTATGAGAGTTAGCAGTGCTCAGCGTGGTAAAAATAAATGAGTTTTTTGTACTTTATGAGTTGCTTTAGTTAGGAATTATAATTCTTGGAGGGCTGGGAGTATAGTAGCACCAGTCTTTCTTTAAATATAGGAAAGCTAACTCAGAAAAAGTAAATGTTTTGACTTCACTCAGCAGGATAGCAGCAGAGGGGAGACATTCAGGCAGATGACCTATTTAAGAGGTTTGGGGACAGATTCAAGTGTGTCCAGACAGTCAATTTAGACTAGTTATAAACAGTCTCTTTTGTTTGTTTACCTTGATTAACATTAGACTATGCCTGGCACAAGCATAGTAGGTACTGTATAAATGTTGCATGAAAGCCTTTATTAAAGGCACTGATTCAATTTGTTAGCATTCAAAACCTTTCTTTAGAACTTATCTATGAGGTTGCACAAGAAATATTCTAGTAACTGTTCTAATTGATGGATCTTGCAATATGTTAAATGCAATATTTCCTTCTTATGCTCAGAGCCAACTGTCAGGTGTAAATGTTCGTGCTATATGCAAGGACCCATTAGTTCCTTTAGAGGGAGCTTCCTTTCTCAAATATTAAGCAGTAATTACAAATCATATGTTCAAAGAATAATAAGGACATGGGAAAATTATAATTATGATGTTATAAAAAGATCTAATAATATTATCCCTGTATTGTTTTTAAAATTATGTATACAATAGGTAAAATATATGTGAAGGGAAATAACATATATCAAAATATTAACAGTAATTTCCAGAATGTGGAAATGTATGTAATCTTTATTTTTTCCCATCTATATATACCAACTAACTTTTAAAAAATATGGATTATTTTATTACCAGAAAAACAATGAACGTAATTAGAAACAAAAGCAATAAAAACAAGGAGTTCGTCTTTTAGGTTTTTCAACAATTGTTAATCAATCCCAGCCATTAGCCACCAGCTAAATCTCTATTTTTAGTGAGAATATTTTGTGTACTTAACCAACAAACCATCAACTCCCTTAAAGAATCTTTGCCTCTGAATGGGCACTTATGAGCTATTTAGAATCTAGATAAAATTATACATCTCAAGCTTGTTCTGAAAGGATGAACTGGTTTTCCCCCATTTGCAAGAGGCACTCTAATAGATCTCAAAATATTGTTGAGAAAAATGGAGATCAGTATTTTTTTCATGATGCTGTGAGATAATTTTTATTATGGCATAATAAGGAGTAATTTCATTCATTCAACAAATATAACTGAACACCTACATGTGCCAGGGACTAAGGCAAAAGAGACAATAAAAAATAAGACCCAGTCTCTTCTCCTCAAGACCTGGTCTCTCAAGTGAATCCATTGCTTAAGTAGGCCATGCTGATATATAATGTGGTGCGTGTAATGCCCATGGGATCTGAGGAGTAGGAGAAGTGTGCCACCCAACTCAGCTTGAAAGGTACAGGGAAGACTTTCTGGGGGAGGTGACAGGTGGGCTCAAGCTGAAAGAATAAGTAGGAGTCGGCAGGAGAAATAGGATGGGGAGCAGACTGCAGGCACAGCAGACAGCATGAGCAAAGGCAAGGAGGCAAGAAGCAGTTCCTGGCTGCCAGGTGTTTCTGGAATGATGGAAAACACCACAGGAGAGGTCACTGCAGGGATCCCAGGGGACTTTAGATACCACATCTTTCCTTTGTTCTGCTCAACTCAAATGAGTTCATTGAAAAGTTCAGCCCAGCAGTGCCACATACATAGAGCTCGAGATTTCAGGCATGTAAAGGAAATGTACTTTGTTAGAAATTGTGATAATAAAGTTACCGCAAAGGGTAAAAACCACCTGCGTAGCATGAGGCAATTCTTCCCTACGTTGCATCCTTGGAAAGAGTGTCTATGTGGGCTTGTGCTTCTGCTTTGTGTTTGGACCATCAGGATTGTTATATTGTAAATTTGGCTAAGAACAGAAAAGCTCAGGTTCATGAGGTATTTTGCTTCAAATAATGTAAAATATATCAAAAAGAAGGTAATTACAAGTCTTATAGGAACTGAATATTTAACTATAGAAATCTTGACATACATGCAATTCCTACATATTTGAAGATGATTTTTTAAGTTAGAATCTAAGTTTCAACATATTTAAACTTTTCTAAATTATTTTACAATCCACCTAAAAGTAAGATTGATGCTTAAGTGAATTATATGAGTAATTTCCCAGTAATATTAATCTCTTAATTTGCAAGCATCTATATTCTCTAATTCTTTCTTAATAGGGTCTAGTGTAGTGTGATAAGTAACAATTGGAAGACTGATGTGTGCTTTTTTGGATTGGTGATCTGATTTTTACATGTGCATAAGACAATCATATTGACTCAAATAGTTTTGCTTGCATCCTTTCTCTCTCTTTAAAAGGTTGATGGCATCTCCTTTGAAGTTTGCTTAAGACATTTAGCATTAGCTTTTTCTGAGGAAGACGGAGAGGAGCTTCACTGTTTTTGTCTTGAAACTATCTCTGTTTATCACTTCTAAGCTACATGAGAAGCCTTTTGTTGCCCTAAGGACCTGAATGTCTGAACATGTTCTTCTCTTCTGTGATGCTAACACTCAGCATTAGATTTCAATTCAGAAGATTTGGGTTCAGGTTCTGACTCTATCAGTTACTAGCTGTGCTATCAACAACTTAGTAAACTCTATAAGCCTTCATTTTCTCATTTATAAAACAATATAATTCCTAGGGAGACAATAGGACCACTGGGGTAGCAGGTAAACGTCACACATTCTTTTATTTTAATAAATTAGAAAATGAAGTTTTATAACCCTAAAATACACTGTAAACACAACTGTAGTTCAAACTGGCCAAATTTCTTGCTTACCGTGGAGCTCCTTTTCCCATTGTTTGGACTAAAATACTTAGCAATGTAAATAAGTGGTAACTACACTTAAATAGAGGTCAAAGAAATATCAAAGTGGTTGTCCAAGAGAAGTATGTTGGATATAAAATTCTGATATGTTGACATGGAACCCTAGTTGTAAATATTTGAATTTAATTTTCCTCATCAAAATTTTCACCATAGGTGAAGGTGAATGAATTGTCTTTAGTGAATAAAATGAATTGTCTTTAGTCTTTTTTTTAATTCCCTTTCCCGTTTTCAATCAGTCAGTCGATTAGCCCATCATTCAATCAGCAAGTAATTGTTGAACATCTATTATGCACCCAGAATGGTGCTCATCAGTGTCTCCACGCCTTTAGGCTTCCATTCTGCTTCCTCATATTGGCTCTGTTTTATTCTGACTGACCATAAGCCCTAGAATAACTGGGGAGTTTTACAGTTGAGTTGATATACACTAGAGTTCTGTTGATATATACATACATATATATAAACTTATGCATTATATGTTATATATATGAAAAAAGAGATCCACATACCTATATCTATGTCTGCATTTATATCTATTACAAAGCATAGGGGGGTTTTTCCTGTTCAAATAAGTTCAGCTTTTATCCTTTGTCACATGCTATGTTCTGATAAGTGCATTATTGTTTTCTCACTATAATTTCAAACTCTTTTAATCAAATATGGGGCTGCCCAACGAAATGGAGAGCACATTGGCTCTGGATCCTATCCCCGTTCTGCCGCCTACTAGCTGAAAGACTTTAGACAAAGTAGAGTCAATGTCTCCCCCTTTGTGCTGCCTCTGCCACCTGTGAGCCTCACTGCTGAGGTTACATGCTGTACTGTACATACTTGTTTTCATGTCTACCCTTCTAGACTTTGAAGTCCTCAAGAGAGACACTGTGTCTTATCCAGCATAGCATGGGGTCAGATAGAATGGACTCTGGAGCTGGACTGCCTAGAGTTACATCTGGCATTTGTCATTCCTTAGCTGCCTGACTTCGAGCAAGTTATTTGCCATTTCTGTGCCTCAGTTTCCTCATCTGTAAAGAGGAAATAATAATAGTGCCTACCTCACACTGCTGTTATAAGAACTAAGTTAATACTTGTAGAGCATTTAGAAGAGCATCTGGCACACAGTAAACATTACGTAAGTATTTTTCATGTATATTTAAAAAATTGTCTCCAACTTCAATATCATATCTACTTAATGCCTTTTTTCAATAAGTAGATAAAGTCATGAAAATATTCTGGAACTCAGTTCTCTCTTTAAAATTGGGTCTAATAAAAACTCAGACAAGGTTATTTTGAGGGTCAAATGCAATAGTGGATATATAAACATTATAAACATATAAGGTATTTTTATTGCTTTTCATTTGTAAGAGTGATAGGACATTAGCAAAATTATTATAAATTTAATTAGTTTCAACACCTTTTGCTTTGAAATGTATTGTTACTGTTTATTAGACCACTATTTCACTTGTTAAACTATTGATCAGCACCGTGGCAAAGCTGGAAAATGGCAGGTTTTGACCCTGACCCATGGAATCTCAGAAAACAACCTTGTAATAAGGCACGGCTTGCAATATGTGTTTGTTTAATATTAACCAATCTGTGAAGCTGAAGAGCTCCATGGTACATATTTATCCCTGAACCTGTCCTCACAGCCAGTGTTTAAACATTCAAATGTGCTGGTAGATTTTTTGGGGGGTTGGTTTGATTTGCTTTGGGTTATTGTTCTTTTCTGTGAGACTGATAAAACATGAAGATCCAAAGATGTACCAAGACACATTTTCCAAATGCCAAAGTAAGTGACCTACATTTTGCTTACCCTCTAAGATTTGAGGTTGCTGGGCATTTTAGTACTAATTGCCATATCGGCTGGCCACACACTTTTGGTCTAATCACAGTTAGTTGAGTCAAATGTAAAGCCCTTTTAATCATTATGAGTCAGTGCATGGATAAGCCGGCAACATGAATGATGACTGACTCTCTTTGAGGCAGCTTTTTGATCAAACAAGATCATGTAATTTGTGGGAATCTTTACAGCTCTTAAATTCAGGGAAGTCTTTCAAGCATGCGTATATGCTATTTCTCATTAATTTAAGGTTAATCTGAATAAGATTGCTTAGAATTTGAGTTGAAGTCTAAAAGACTGTGGTGTCAAATCCTTCATTAAGTCCAGTTTGACTCATTCTTGAGATTTAGAAATGAGGAATTTCAGCCAGGCGCAGTGGCTCACGCCTGAGAGGATCACTTGATGTCAGGAGTTCAAGACTAGCCCGAGCAACATAGCGAGACCCCGTCTCTACAAAATAAACAGAAAAATTAGCTGGGCATGGTAGCATGTGTCTGTAGTCCCAGCTACATGGGAGGCTGAGGCAGAAGGATCACCTGAGCCCAGGAGTTTGAGGTTGCAGTGAGCTACGATCGTGCCACTGCCTTCCAGCCTGGGCAACAAAGCAAGACTCTCTCCAAAAAAGAAAAAGAAAGAAATAAGAAATGAGAAATTTCACTCATTTCAGAGTGCAGAAACAGATCAGGTACCATGGCTTTGTGGCACATGAGTTTTAAATGAGTTTAAAATGTTTAAGAAATAATTTTCTTTCAAAGCTTTGCTTTATCTCCTGTAACCACACTTAGTTATTCCTTATTATGGCTGCTGAAATTATTTAAGAATAATTGACTACAAGATATACGTGAGATAATATGCTTGTATGAAGTAGATTTGAGGGCAAATGACTTTTCAAGGATTCTAAGTGGCTAGAGGGTCTCTCTGTCTCACTCTCTCTATATATAAATATACATATAAAATATACATGTATATGCATATATGAATCATATCAAGATGGCCCTCCTTTAATCTCCTGAGCAAACTGGTAAATTAAGACCTCTTTTTATTTTTTATTCTACTCCTCCTCCCTGCCCCTCTTCCTCCCTTTCTACCTTTCTTATTTTTGCACAGAACAATAACTTACTAAAGAAAGCATGTGTATTCGTTATTCACTTTTCTCCAATGAGATAATCCATGTAAGGACCTTAGAACATGGCCTGGAATGTACTAAGAGCAAAGTAAATATTAGTTGTTATTTGTTAGTTGTGTATTTTAAAATCAGTGTACTGCATAAAATAGCCTCCATACTTGCTATTTTTATGGGAATTCCATTCTTAAGCAGTAGATTATTTTAGATTGTTAAATAACTAAACTCTAATTCAAAAATTTGATTCTTTATTCTTGCTAAAAAACAGATGACAAATTTAATTCCTAGGTCTTCTGGCAAACATTTCAGGAATGGTTCCCAAACTTTTGTTATTTATAATACTAATAGGTCACTAAAAGAAATGGCTTTCTTTAGTAGGCCCCTTAAAATATTCAGCCACTTGGACCTTAGAATTCCTTGCCTTGTGTTAACTTGTTAAGGAGCTAAAGTTTCACACATAGAGAACACTGAAAACATATATATTTATAACAGAAATGCTGATATGGTCTTTTTTTAAAGAATATTATGGGGTATAAACGTTTTGGTTACATGAATTACTTTTGTACAGTTTGAGTAAAAGTTATGTGTGTCCATCACCCAGATAGTGTGCATTGTACCCAGTAGGTGTGAATTCACCCATCGCCTCCTCCCCCCACCTGCTTGATTTCCAATGAATTTTACTACCATATGTACACAGGACTGTTGATCATTTAGCTCCAGTTTAATAGTGAGTACATGTGATGTTTGTTTTTCCATTCTTGCAATACTTCACTTAGGAGGATGGTCTCCAGTTCCATCCAGGTTGTTACAAAAGGTATTAGTTCACCATTTTGTTTTATGGCTGAGTAATACTCCATGGTATACATATACCACATTTTATTAATCCACTCATGTATTGATGGGCACTTGGGTTGTTTCCACATCTTTGCAATTGTGAATTGTGCTGCTATAAACATTTGAGTGCAAATGTCTTTTTTATAAAATGTCTTTTTTTCCTTTGGGTAAATACCTAGTAGTAAGATTGCTGGACTGCTATGGTCTTGATGCCTCTAGCACTGCAATGTCTGTTTACTCTGGTCTGGTATTTAATAAAATATATGGACTTGCCATAGTAACCTCTGCAACACAAAACAGATATGTTTCTAAGATAAGGAGAACTTTTTTTTAAAGAAACATACAAAAATATGTTAGTTGCACAGGTACCGATTAGATATCCTGAAAAATGGAAATGTGTATAGTAATAATATTTTAATCTGAGACCATAAGAATACTTTTAAATCCTTTACTAAGAAAATTTCCAAGTTATTTATTATCATTATTTTACAAAAGGAATCTTAAAAGTTAAGAATACTTGGATGCCTAATAGTAACTGGCAAAGAACACAAAACCATACCAATGTAAGAATTTAGGGTAATGACTATCATTTTAGAGAAAGTATGATACATAAATATAATGTCTTATTTTTATTTTGCCTGACATTTTCTGTATGTTTGAAGTTTATTTGTTAAATTGAACCTTGAAAAACCTTAAAAAACCAAAAAACACTCTATACCTATTTCTAAAGTACATGTATAAAATGTTGCTTCTATTTTTATTGTGGAAAATTATTTGTGCTTTATTGTCAGATGAGCAGCTGATTAGGCCTTCTTTTGGCCTAAATCAGTATATTTGGTGGCCTAAATCTCATGGGGAATTTGAAACCTACTACACTTGACTTTTTCCTTACTTTCCCTATTTAAAAATGTGCTGCCCTCATTTATGTTTCTCAGTTAATTTTAGCAGAGAATGAAGGAGTAATAAAAATGTATTCACATATGCTATTGAACTGTTTCTCTAAATTTTTTACAAAACTTAAAATATTTACAAAGCTAGACACTCAGAAATCTATACATTAGTCTTATTGAGAGAATTACAAAGGGGCACCAAATAGACTTTTTATTTCAATTCTGATCAAAAATTTTAAAAAGTAACTGTGTAGGATGTAACAGCTCAGAGGGACTGGGAGATCTTGGCATAGAATAACCTCTTACCAGTTGAGAGGATCAAATTCCTGGAAAGTCCATGACAGGAGAATTTCAGGTTGAGTAACTTAATACCTTACGGGGAAGTTATAGTTTATGGGGTTGTGGCCAGGCCTGTGTGAATCTGTAAAAAGTTTTTATACACATAAAACTAAAAATATCACCAGTGATATTTTTACATATTTTAAAATGGCAGTAATAAATATAATTAAATTTTGCTTTCACACCTTTTACTCACTAAAAAGTTTCTAGAGTCTTTCTGTACAAAAGCTCCAACAATTGCAAACTCATGCTACTTTGTTGTAGATAAACATACACATACCAGGTGACATTTTTGGTGTGTGGTATTTTTCCATCACAATGTCCAATACTTTTTCTGCTTTTATGGACTAGACGCATTGTCTCCTGTTTGCTAACTCCCAGTGTTGGCCCAGGAATGGGACTAACTTAAATGTTCTACATGGAGAAACTTCTGGAAACTTTAATTAACCTACTAGGCTTAGATAAGTAGATATTTCTCAAGCCTGCTCCTCTGCCTCTCAAAGCAGTGGTTTTTAACCTGGAACATGAAAAATGCATCACAAGGCACAAATTGCAACCTTTCTTGTCACTGGTGGTTATTCCCTCCCTTCAAACCAAAACCCAGTTTTAAGGCCTTACCGCAAGCCCCAGGTCACCCTTATGCCTTCCAAGCCTTCATACAAAAGCATCTTCTCTCACTGTGCATCTGTTTTTCTTCCCTTTCCATTTAGAGCTCCTGGTTCTTACTCTTTTTCCCTTAATTAAGCTCTACAGGACTGACTGAGAATTTGCATATATGGTGTTAAATTCAAGCAACTTCAGAAAAGATATATTGAAGCAAATACATATTATAAATTTTGCAGTTGCATAGCTGATTACAGTTAAAAGTTAATTACTATTGATGAAATTAATTAAGTATAATGCTAATAAAGTAATAGAAAATTATTGTTCACAAAGGCTATATGTCCTTTAAAAAGTATTTTCTAGTATGTATGGGTAGTGTAAGCACAAGGTGTTTAAATTATCTTTTCAATAGTTGAATGGAATAATAAATAATAAATAATAAAGAGAATGGAATAATAACTGATACCAAAGTTTAAAAATGATAGGTTTTTGGAAAAGTTTGCTTTTAACTTTCACCTTGGAAGAATAGGACCTGCATGTTCATCTGGCATTGTAGTAGGGAGTACCTTAAGTGTGACCTTCATAATCCATGCTAGCAATTATTTCTTATGGGATAATCCAGTGGTTTGGGTCTTGCTGTCATTCCTGGGAGTCTTCTGTCAGCTACTGGGAGGTTACAGGGGCATGTCAATGAGTTCTGTCACAGTAGAGAGTCTTAACAAAGGCGGCATAGACAAATCACAAAACCTATAAACAACCTCTACATGAGTTATATTTTCATTCACTCCAAACCATTTCCCCATTTTATTTAAATATTATTTATATGCTGATGGTTTTTTCGTTTAAAACTGACTTGTTTTTAGGCAAATCAGAATTGCAGAATGAGAAAAACAAGTGTATTGTTCCTTAGACATGAATTTTTGATGAACCTTGGCAAAAATATTACAATCTAGGCCCCCAAAATGAAATGTCTTCATTACTTAGTTTTGGAAATGTAGTACAACTAGCTTTTACATCTTATTATGGAAATTACCAAATTTAAATAGAAATAGGTGGAATAATGTAAGGAACCCTCACGTAGGCACTATCCAATTGCAACCATTTTAACCACGGCCAATCTTATTACATCCAAACCACCACTCCACCTCTCCCATCTTGTTAAAGCAAACCTCAGATATATAATCTCATAGAGTAAATATTTCTACATAAATCGCTAATAGAAAAATACTTTTAAAAATGTAGTCAAATGGCACTATTTTAAAAATCAAAACATCACCTGCTGTTTGCTGGTTACGTCTTGCGATCTTAGAGGAAGTTGAGCAAGCTCCTCTGGGTGGGCAGACCAGTACATACTTTGAAACTGACTGAAAGAACACTCCAGTTGGGCCAAACTCTTCCAGGAAGAAGTGTTAGGTAAACCATGGGTGTTAAAGTGGGAGGATATTGGTCAAAATTAGGGAAAATATGGGCTGCAGGATCCTCAAGGCAACAGGCAAAGGAATAACAAGTTGCAATTTTTCTTTAAAAGGGAAGCAATTTTATGAGGATTAGGTTGAAGAAGGTAGAATTTTGGAATTTGAGGATGACATTTTAAAAATCGTGTAAATCAACAAAATCCAGAATATGGGTAATTCTATAGCACAAAAAGCCAAGTTTCATCATCAAATAAATTGCAGGGGGAAGGGGGAGAAAGCGATGAGAGGTGATTGAACCTATGGATTAAAATAGACTTAAAAGACTTATCAATCAATGAGAGTGTGAACCCTGTTTAAATTCTGATTCAAACAAACTAAGAGACAGAGACAAAGAGAGAGAGAGAAAATCGGGGATATTTGAACACTGCCTGAACATTTTATATCAAGGAAATGTTTGTTTGAGGTGATGCATATGCTAATTACCCTGATTTGATCATTACACATTGTATATATGTGTCAAAATACCTCTCTGTACCAATTATAATATGTCGATTAAAAATAAAAATTAAAAGAAAAGAAATGTTGGTTATATGTAAGGTGTGATGATACTTCAGTTATTCTTAAAGGGTCCTTACCTTTTTGAGATACATACTGAATCATGCATGGATCAAATTATATGATGACTTGCATTTGCTTGGAAATAATTTAGTAATGATGGTTGTAGGGGTAGCAACATCTTTTTGGAGGAAAGGTGTGGGTATAGATAAAATACAACATACAAGAATTGATTATTGTAGAAGCTGGGCGAAGCTGGAGGTTCATTATACTATTCTGTCTACTTTGGAATATATTAGAAATTTTCCGTATTAAAAGGATTTGTTTAAGTTGCCTAGTTTGGAACTACTACGTATATTTTTCTTGATGGTTCCCCAAAAAGTTTGAAAGCAGAAGAAAAACACTATAAATTCCTTCAACCAACCAGAAATATTTATTAACTAGCACTTTTGAGTTTTGACATTATAGATGAAGTTTACAATGATGACACTGAGCACTCTGAAACATTGAAAAGTTAAATTATGTTCACTAAATTTTGATTTTAAAGTGGACCTTACTGTATTGTTTTTAACAGCTTTATTAAAATACAACTGATTTACAACAAACTGCACATATTTAATGAGTTTGGACATATGTATGCACCGTGAAACCATCACCACAATCAATGTAATAGATATATCCATCACCTTCAAAAGTTTCCTTGTGTCCCTGTGTTTAAGTCTTGTTTTGTTTGTGGTAAGAACACTTAACATCAAATCTACCACATTAACAGAATTTTAAGTGCATAATACAGTACTATTGACTATAGGCACTACTCTGTACAGCAGACCTCAAGAACTCATTCATCTTGCGCTGTTTATACCAATTGAACAATAATTCCCTATGTCCTCTAGCCCCTGGTAACCACCATTCTGTTCCCTGCTTTTATGAGTTTGACTATTTTAGGTACCTCATATAAGTAGATTTGTCCTTTTGTGACTGGATTATTTCACTTAGCATAGTGCCCTCCAGATTCATCCATGTTGTCACAAATAGCAAGATTTCCTTCTTTTTCAAGGCTGAATATTTTATTTTATGTATTCTCTTTATTCATCTGTTGATGGACATTTGGTTTGTTTCCATGACTTTGCTATTGTGAATAGTGCAGCAATCAACCTGAGACTGCAGGTATCTCTTTGAGATTCTGATTTTAATTCTTTTAGATATATACCCAGAAGTGAAATTGTTGAACCATATGGTAGTTGTATTTTTAATTTTTTGAGGAACCTCCATACTGTTTTCCATAATGGCTGTGCTAATTTATATTCCCACCAACAGTGTACGAAAGTTCCCTGTTCTCCACATCCATGCTAACACTTGCCATCTTTTTTTTTTTTTTTTTTTTGTAATAGTCATTCTAACATGTGTGTGGTTAGGGAAATGTAGATAGATTTTAATTTGCATTTCCTGATGATTAGTGATGTTGAGCATCTTTTCACATACTTCTTGGCCATTTGTATGTCTTTGAAGAAATACCTATTTAAGTCCTTTTTCCATTTTTTAATCACACTATTTGTTTTGTAGGAGTTCCTTACATATTTTATATAGTGAACTCTTATCAGATATGTGGTTTGCGAATACTTCCTCCCATTCCATATGTTGCCTTTTCATTCTGTTGATTGTTTCTTTTGCTATGCAGAAGGCTTTTTAGTTTGATGTAGTCCCACTTGTCTATTTTTGCTTTGGATGCCTGTGTACTCCTGGTGTCATATCCAAGAAATCATTGCCAAGTCCAATGTCAAAAAGCTTTTCCCCTATGTTTTCTTCTACAGAGTTTTACAGTTTCAAGTCTTAACATTCAAGTTTTTAATCCATTTTGAGTGTATTTTTGTGTATGGTGTAAGATAGAGGTCCAATTTCATTCTTTTGAATGTGGATATACGGTTTTCCCAACACCATTTGCTGAGGAGACTGTCTTTTCCCTATTGCGTGTTCTTGGCACCCTTGTCAAAGATCAGTTGACCGTATATGTACAGGTTTAATTCTGGGCTCTATATTCTGTTCCACTGATCTATTTGCTAGTACCATACTCTTTTGATTACTGTAGCTTTGTAATATATTTTGAAATCAGGATATGTGATGTCTCCAGCTTTGTTCTTTATCAAGATCACTTTGACTATTTTGGGTCTTTTGTAGTTCTATATGAATTTTAGGATTATTTTTTCCATTTTTGTAAAAAATGCCATTGGGATTTTGATGGGAATAGCATTGAATCTGTAGCTCACTTTGGGTAGTATGGACATTTTAACAATATTAAGTCTTCCAATCCATGAACACAAGATGTGTTTCCATTTATTTGTCATCTTTAATTTCCTTCATCACTGTTTTATGGTTTTCAGTGTACAAGTGTTTTACCTCTTTGGTTAAGTTTATTCCTAAATATTTTATTCTTTTTGATGCTATTAGAAATTGGATTGTTTTGTTAGTTTCCTTTTAGGATAGTTCACTGTTAATATATAGAAACATGACTGATTTTTGCATGGTGATTTTGTATCCTTTAACTTTACTAAATGTGTTTATTAGTGTTAACATTTTTTTGTGGAGTCTAGGATTCTTCTACATATAAGACCATGAAATTTATGCACATTCATTGCATGTATGCACCCTACCCCATAACTGAGGTTTTGGGTATGTCTTGGGGAGGGTGTTATTTTGACGCATATGTATACATAGGGTTCTAATCACTTAACAAACAGCATTATTTAAGATGCAGCCACAGAAATAGGATAAAGTTAGAATCTGTGACTATACCCCTTATCCCAAACCCATTCTACCTTGTTATTTAAAGTATTGTTCTGTTTGTAATTATATGCTATGGTCTAAACAAATTACTTGTGGATCTGTAATTCAAAACACAAAAGGTTTGTTAGAGATCAGTGTAACCAAAAGAGCGGTAATGGTTATGTTCTTGATTGAACATATGCCTCAGTGAAACATCAACCAATTTGTAGGGGAATATCAGAAAATCTAATAATTTGGTATTATGTAGATCAAACAACCAGTTAAGTCATTGAAATTTTCACTTTTCTAAGGTTACAGATTGGATATGTAAATAGCTTAAAAGATAGATGACTCATCATGAAGTTATTTTAATCACTCTTTGAAGCCAGTATCTAGCATCTGTTCCCTTCTTTATAGGAATTCATTCATCATTTGATTATCTCTTTCCAAAAATAAAATCTGTGCCAAGCCATACATATTTTTATTAGACCTAAGAAGGGAAGAATCTTCCTGTCTTTATCTATTTGTGTCTCATCTCAGTGGGTGGGCAACTGCAGATCCTCTCTTACTGGTTGATAGTCATAGAGGGACCCTATCCCTTCTTATGACAGCAAGTAGGGCTGAGAGACATAGAGAAGCCTAAACAATCAAGTTTTGTGGTCAGCATCATTCACTCACGTCATAGTCCTGTTAATTCTGTAAAGTCTGAAATCTCATTTTTAAATTCTCATTAGTAATAATCATATTAATTACAACAATGAAATTTTCACTAAGACTTTATTATGGGTCTGGCCCAGCATTGTGCTGAGCACTTTGCATGTGTCACACCAGTAATACCCTCACCTTTGGGGTAGGTATCATCGTTATCCCTATTTTACAAGTGAGGTAACTCATGCCCAGAAAGATAGAGTAACATACCCAAAGACCAAAGCTAGTAAGGTCTCCAGGTCCTGGATGAGCCAAAACTCACTCCACCATGTCTGACTTCAGAGTCCACCTTTAAGGACATTCCACCATCATCAGGTACCTACTTAGTGTTGAACATGATTCATAACACAGGATCCCTGACTCCAAGACATGTTGAACTGAACGGGAGGGCTCAGCACAAGAGCTGGGACAAATAGAGCAGGTTTTGTGTAGGACAAGTGATGTGACTTCAGAGAGAGAAGAAGGGGTTCCAGGCAGGAGAAATAGGATCAGAAGTCCAACCTCAGTAACACCAAATAACAAGAGTCTACGTAAGCTAAAATGGAATGTTTGTGTAGGGTTTGGCTGAGGTTGACTTTGACTACCAGGTTAAAGACTTTGAACTTTAAGGAATTTTGGTGTAAAGAATAATGGAAAGCATTATATTTGGTTTCACTCTTCAAAGTGTGGATACAACTATAGTATTACAAAATAGTTTAAATGTAATTATACAATTAATGCTTGATTTTTGTCTACATTGACACAGTGCAGGAGGCATTTCTATTTTATTTTTCTTTCAAAAACTCTACTTATTCTCTTTAAAGAAAAAGCTTTTTAAAATAGTAGAAAACAACTCTCTCATCACCCCTTAAAAAAACAGTGCCTGCAATGTTGGGAACCATAGTCAATATATTATATTTACATTTCATATTACCCCTTCCTAATGACTGTCATTATTAGTCAAATAAATAAACAGCATAAAATAAGAACAGTGAACAAGATTCAGTGGGCCTTTTTTTCAATTCCCTGACTTACGGCTAAATGTTCACTTCCTCAAGATTACAGGACTAAGTTATCCACCCTGCCACTTTATGGTCCACACACACGGGGGATATGCCCCAGAAGAGCAGCCTGCAATGTGACATGAGGTATCTAATGTTCACTCAAAATAAAATAAATCATAAAGACAGCACAACTGATTGTATTTCATTTTGAAATATTCAGAAAAGCATATTTGCCTATAAAAGGAGTTATAAATTATTTTAGCTATGACGGTCCCTCATGTTTTTTAGAGTTTGGAACCACCATCCCCTGCCTACCCTCCATCCTCTCCCAAGGATTAGGATAAGGAATATTATTCTGGTAACAGAAATCATTAAAACAGAGACTTATAGCAGTGCATTCAGTTAGCCTCAAGTCTAGTCAGGGCTCCAGACTGATAGTTTGTTTTATTCCGTGAATTGACAATATGTCTCCGAAAGTGCAGAATATGAAATTCTAAAAACTCAATGGTGTATTTCCAAATGCTTTCAGGTTGTAGTAAATACTTTGTTCTCTCCTCTTCTTGGGGGGTGAGGGTGGGGGAGGGGGAACCTCACCTCAGGGGTGCTGGCTGAAGGGAGTAGTCAAGCCTAACTCTTTTAGGTACTACTTAAAAGTGATGCATTTTCCTTAGCTAGTTGCAGCCTCCAATTTTCAGGTTTCTAACGTTTGCGGGCATGCAAACAAAGGATGGCATCCTTGTTTTAAAATCTGACTTAAAGGGACTTCTGAGAGATGCTCCTCCCACCAGCAGGTGGGGCGAAAGGTCAGAGTAGTGTAACACTGAACTGGTCTCTGAACCTCAACATCCTGACTTTAATAGTTGCTCTTGGTCTAAAGATGCTGTTTTGGCTCTGGGTGACCCCTGACAGCTACTCGCTGTCATTTCCAGCCATGCCTCTGTCCTTCAGTTCTCTGTATGTGACTAAGCAGGAAATTTCCTGTTGCAGAGGCATTGTTTTGATTAGTTTTAAGAAATCTGAGATGTCTTAACTAGAGGTAAACTTACAGAATAGATTACTATATGGGTGTAAAAATTTTAAGAGGTACCGTATTTTATACCTTATCGTCTAAATACATACTTTCCTCTGCCCTATTCCTTTTCTCCTTTCCAATCCTCCAGTGATCTCTGTTTTAAATGAAGATGTAGCTTATACATCCTTTTGCCCTATCACACACACAAGTCATTTTGAAAAGAAAAACTTATTCAAATTTTGTCCTCACACTTTTCACTTCACCAAGTACCCCAGCATCTCTTTAATCCCACTGAAGTCCCAAGTAAGTAGAAAAAGTGTACCACTAGATATAGTCACGCAATCAGAATACTACTCAGCAATAAAAAGGACCAAACTATTGATTTACACAACAACTTGAATGGATCTCAAGACCATTATGTTGAGTGAAAAAATAAAGGTCAAAGATCACATACAGTACGATTCCATTTATGTAACATTCTCAAGATGATAAAAATATAGAGATGGAAAATATGTGTTTGCCGGGGGCAGGAGGGGGCATAACAATAAAGAGATAGCACAGGGGTGATCTTTGTGGCAATGGAAGTGCTGTATCTTAATTGTGGTGGTGGTTGCACAAATCTACACATGTGATACAATGACACAGAAACTATGCACACTGTACCAATGTCAATTTTCTGGTTTTGATATTGTACTAAAAGTATGTCAGATGTAACCACTGGAGGAAACTGGGTGAAAGGCATATGTGCCCTCTCTGCAACTTCCTGTGAATCTATAATTATTTTAAAATAAAAAGTTTAAATATATATGTCAACCACTCAGAATGTATTCCTAGGTACATAAAGAATAATTAAATATAGTATGGTGACACATGCCAAAAAGGTGTCAGATTTATTTTTAAAATGTGCTGTTACTAAAGAATTGCTTCAAAAGACAAGAAAGAATAAAATAGCAATGACTGTATTCTCAGGACTATAATGAAATAGCTCCACTTCCTAGTGCTCTCAACCATTTGATTGCTTTTCAGGCATTCACAAAGCAAAGTTAGAAATACCAATTCTTTCAGTTAGATTACTTTGACAATAAAGATCAGTTTGGTCATACATTTTTGAAGAATATTCCACATCCACGTAACACATTCCTCCCATTTGGAAAAATTCCAGAAGGAAGACCACAGCCTGTGTAGCAATATCTAGCATTCAGGAAACGTTTCTTAAAAGCAAGGGCCACACAGCCTCTCTCCTTAATGAATCCCTCCCTCTCCCGTCCTTTTCCAGTTCTTCGCTGCATTTCTTTTTCACCTTCCCCGTCCAAGCTCACCTCACTCACTCGCCAGATCTCTCTTACCAAATCGCCAAGCGAAAGCAGCAAGCGAACCTGTGTGAGCGCGGTGTCCCGAGGCGGCAGCCTCCTGCGCCTGCCTGCGCGCCACCCCGGGCTCATGCTCCCTGCGCGCTGCGCACACCCCAGTGGCCCCGCAGGACGCGCGCGCGTGACCCGAGAGCCACCAGCCACGCCCCTAGATGCAGCACTGCAAACAGAACAGTGACCCGACCAGCTGTCAGCCTGTTGCCTCTTGGTAAATTACATCTTTTTCCTTTTTCTTCTTTAACATTTTATAGTACCCTGAGTTATTAAATTAATTATGCCAAAACAAAGAGCAAAGTCCCTGCCCTGAGGAGTATACAGTGTAGAACGAGCGAATGACTCAAGGCAAAATGACAGGACAAACACAGGGTAGGTAGAAAGAGTCACAAGTGAAGGGTAAAGTAGAATCAATGAGATATATTTCAGTGGACAAAAAAATGGAAAGGTTAAGTCAGGGCGCCAAGTCCTCATAGCATATTATAGAAATAAAGCTTTGCAACAATATTTATAGTAGGAATAATATTTTATTAACTCTTTATTATGTGCCATGCAATATCACCACAATAATTCTATAAGGTAGGTACTATTGTATGTAATCGGAAAATTGGGGTTTCTTTTTACTGTTTAATTTATCAAGTAACTCCAGTGCTTACAAAGTGCCAGCCATGATTCTAAATGCTTTGCAAATACTAACTCATTCAATCCTCATAAAATTCCTATGGGATAGGAACTATTATTTCCCCCATTTTACAGATGAAGAGTGAAGCCGTCAGGTTAACTAACTCGTTCAAGATCACTCAGGTAGAAGTGGGAGAGCCAAAATTGGAATCCAGGAAATCCAAATGATAGAGCCAAGATGTGAACCCAGGAAACCCAACTCTATGATAGCACATGGATTCATGCCCACACCCCTTGACTACCAGGCCTGCCTCTTTAATCACGTGCAGTAATGCACATTACATAAACAATTTAAAAATATTTATATTGACTATCAACAAATGCACAAATTCACTTTGCAAAGGCCTTTAATAGTTCAATGAAAAAAGTGTTTATTTGAAGAATAAATACTGTCAAAAATAAAGAAAGAAGCAGGTTTTCCTTCGTTCAGTCGCTCAACAGACATGTACCAGTATCTGTTTACACCAGGTACTGTGTGAGGCACCAGGGTGACAGCAGTGAACAAAAGAGATAATAATGAAGTAAAACAAGAGAACTGGAGATGATGTTCATTTCATTTATGAATACACACTAGATTTATCAGGAGCAATAGCGGGAAATAGCCAACAAGAAATAAGAGAACATTTCAATCGCATCATACAGGGAATGACTTCATTCTCTGGGCTGGACTGTCCAGCATGAGTATTGTTTAGTCCTTTTTTCATTTCCTCTCTTATTTCATTTATTTTAGTTATGACACAGGAAAGCACGCTATCAAAAAAACATCTAATATGGACATTTGTTAACATTTCAAATAATACTTTGGGTGGCAGAAGTAATAACATTACTAATAATAGCTATCACATATTGAGTGCTTGCTATGCATCAGGCATTGGTCTAAGCATTTGACATGTAATAACTCACTTAATCCTCATAACAATTCCATGAGGTAGATGCTATTATGATCCTCATTTTATAGATGATGAAATTGAGGATCAGAAATGTTAAGAAACTTGCCTAAGAATTTAATGCTAAAATGTAGAGGATTTGATCTAGTAACTGAAATTAGGTTTTGGATTATTTGCTGATTTCATTTACCCTTTGAATTCCCTTCCTAATAACATCATGACCAAGGGTATTTTACAAGTGTGGATATGGTGAAGAGGCATACAGACCTCTGAGGCTGGAATGAAAAGTTGGTATAAAAGATCCCTAAAAAATGAAGAGACGTTGGGAGTTAAGTTTTCAGTCTATTATGAAAAGCCAGAATCTTAACTGGCATAAACAGCTACTGTAAAGCTAAAAGGATGGCTTTTGTTACTGTCATTCAGTTCCTCATCTCATTTTTTTTAAAAAAATACCTTTTTGTTTCATGACTCTTCTATAACATAGTAAAATGAAAAATAAAGCCACCAAAAACCAAAATCAGGAAAGAAACTCTCCCTCCAGAAAAACGTAGAACAACATTTGTTTGGAATTTGTGTGTGTGTGTGATTGTGTAGATTATACTTATGCTGAAATAGAATATGCCCTCAAGAACCAGAAAAATAATTTGGTTTTCCCATACAGGAGACAACAAAGTCTAAGCTTTCCATTTGAGCACTGAATTTAAACCTTAACACCGTGAGGAGTTAAAAAAGCTATCTGCTCTCTATTATGGAGCCACGCTAAAATGATAAAATAATAAACTGTATTGCTAATTCCTGTATTCAGTCATTTTGTTCTCTGTTAGCACAGATCACTCCCAAAATTCAAGGGAGGGGCAGAGCTAAGGGACACTTGCAGAGAAAATGTGCAAGGACCTCCCTCCCCAGCCTCCCCTTGCATTCTCCACCAATTAAGAGTCCTGAACTCTTAAATTCCCACCTTCTCCTTTCACTGTGCAGGCTGGTCTCTCCATCGACAGTCCTTTCCTCACTTCCTCCAATTCTTTGCCTGGCTAACTTTTATTTCTGCTTCAAAACCTCGCTAAGGCATCACTTGGTCGTGAATGTTCTCTGACCCCTTTCCTGAGCCAGGTTCTGTGGTAGAGCATTCAACTCTGATTTTTCCCTGGTCTTCATCACTATGTAGTGCAAACGTTGGCTTATTTATTCTTTCCTCCAGCAGATTAATTCATTTTTCAAAAACATTTCTTGAGCACCTGGTATTTGCCCAGCACTGTGCTAGGTGTTAGCGAGACAGGGATAAAAGAAACTCCCTAATATGGTTCCTGGAAGATAAAGATACCCAGTGATTATTCGTGGAATGAATGAGTGGAATGGGGTCATTGCATAAATAATGGAAGGAGGAAGGAGGAAGATTTCCAGTCACATGGAAATGATTCTGTTCCTCTGTCCCTCTCATCTCTCGCATCCTATTGTGTTGTATAACACATTTTTAACCCTCTTCTTTCCCGAAGTGTTTGTTCTCCTCCCTTCACTTGTCTTTATTTTACTGTTGTCTTTATTGGAATAAGCAGTACTTTTGTTGTAGGGCAAACTTGATTCTAATGCCAGCACTCTCACTTACTAGCTCTTTCCTTAACCCCTCTGAGCTTCAATTTCCTGTCTGTAAAACAGAGATAACAAATACCTGTAGCATAGAATGTTGTGTGAAGACTAAATGAGATTCACATTGGTAAAGGGCTTAGCACAAGGCCTGGCTCTTGGAGCAGCCACCTCTCCTTTCTTTAGTCTCTCCCCTACTCCTACCGCTATCCTTCCCACAGGATGTCATCAGGGCAGTAGTGGCATGCAAGATAATTTCAAGTGATACACGGAAGTACATTTCTTAAAACTGTGTTATTATTTGGATATTATTTCAATATGCGTCAAAATATGTAAATAGCCATTATACCCATTAATCTTTTGGTTTTTACAGAAATCATTGCTTTGGATACGTAAAAAGTAAAAAAAAAAAAAAAAGAAGAAGAAGTTTAAAAACTAGGATAAGGCAAAAAACCCCAAAAAGGAACAGATAAATAGATGCTTGAAAACACTACAGAAATGAATAAAGACAATGCCATATAAGAAGAAAAACATTAAATACAAAAGTCCACAAGGTGTTTCATGTATTGTGATTGTCCTCAGCACATGTTTGTGCTGATAAACTGACATATAACATAGGTAGGTATACTATGCATTTCTCAAATGTCACTCGTGAAAAATTCAGCTCTAGGGCTGCAAAGATTCAGATCCCTTAGCTGCATGATCTTTGGCTCTCTTAGGATAAGATGGGTCTGTAATAGAGCAAGAAGTAAGCTTTCGGTGTCTAGAAGTCATCTGTCCAGCTGTGCTCATGATAAACTACAAAGTAAAAGAGAATTGTTCCCTTACATTAAAAAAACAATTAAAACCCAAATATAACTTCCAAAATGTTCTATGTTCCCCCGCACTGTGTATCTCCATTTTCTGATCTATAAAATGGATATAATAGAATCTATCTCATAAGATTGTTATGAAGGTCAAATGTTAACACTAAGGAAGCACTTAGGAACATATAAGGAATATGGTGATTGTTTTATATACTATACCAGCTCACCTCCTATCCCAGTGGCCTCAAAAGAAAGTTATTTATCCCCTTACCAGTCTTCCAGCTTTTTGTTGTTTTGTGATAAAATCAACCTGATAAAAGCTCCCTGGTCTCTGAACATATTTCGTATTCAGGAATTTGGGAAAATCAGATATTCAGTGTCTCAATTTTTACAGACTTCTACCCAAAACATAGATTTTCTATAGACTTATCTGTTCAAATTTGAGAGGCCGTATCACATGCAAGCACTTCTTGTGTTGCATGAGGAGAAAGTCTACCAATTCTAGCGACTTTTTAGAGACTTGCTTGCAGTGGCAACAACGAAAAAATACAACATAGGCTGATTTCCCCACCCCACCCCCGTACTAGGTTCTGGAAATTGTGATCTAGGTGTAGGATGCTCTCTTTACAACATACAATTTGGTCATAATGATTACGTCTGAGCTGCCCAGAAGCAAGTAAGGATGGCTGTAGGAAAGCCGGAAATCGAGAAACAGGCCGTCCACCATTGAAGCCCTGGCCGCTCCCCACTTCCCTGAAGGTGAGAAACTGCATGCCCTCCCCAGGGGATAACAGAGCACACAGGTCCCTCCGCTCCCGGGGATGGGGCGCTGGGCCAGGGGCGTCTGCGGGAAGTGCCAGGATCCCCCATTAGACAGGTAGGGATGCACTTTTTGCTCTGAGAAATAGACTTAAGCACTAACCTGTCCTCCTCCCGCGAAACCTGGCCCAGGTATCCAAAGACTCCCCCGAGGACGGCAGCTCAGAAATCTCCGGACCCTAGCCAAGTCTGTCTCACAAGTCCCCCAATCACTGACCCCTGCACGCCCCTGCAAACGCCCTGGCACACCCGTGACCGTGTATCCCTCGCCTGGGTTTCCAGCTTAGTTCGTCCCTCTTCCTCCAACCAAGTCAGCAGCCCGGTGAGCGCCTGCAGGGCCGGTCCCGGCGCGCACGGAAGGGGCCCTCTCCCCACGTCTCCTGGCTGGGTCACTAAGAGGAGCCGGGGCATTCGCCGGCTCCCGGCACCCCGCACCCCCCACCCAGCGCCGGCCCAGGGCCCGGCGCCCACCTGGGCCACCGCTGCTCGAAGGGCCGGTCCCCGCGCGCGGCGCTCCCGGCTCACCCTCCTCGGGGTTCCTGCGCCCGGGCTCCCTTGCCCCGGTCCCCGACTGCACGCGTTCTCTCCTCTTTGCTCCAGTTTTCCTCCCGCCCTCACCCGCTCGGGTCTAGCGTCTCATCGCATCTCTCCTCCCTCTCCAACCCGGGCTTCTCCCCTCTTCCTTCCTCCGACCCCACTCCGCCTTTCCCGCTCGGCGTCTCTGCAGCCCCTCCGTTCGCTCCAGCGCGCAGGAGGTTCCCCGATCCGCCGGCTCCGGGAGCCTCCCTCGGACCCGCCCACCGCCCGGAGACAAGGCCCCCCACACCCAGCGCTGCCCTCGCCTTCTCCCCCCTGAAAGGGACTCCTTGGGGACTCCCCAGTTCGGAGTCCCCCACCGGGGCACCACGCTGGCCTCCGGGTGGCCCAGCTGTCAGACATGACGGGTCTATTTTAAACCCTGCACCCAGTGTCCCCGCCCTGAGGACGCGGGCACTGGTCCAGAGACTCCGGCAACACCTTGCCAGCACGATCCAGAGCGGTCGCGGAGCCAGCTCCCCCGGCAGAGTCGGGTCCCTCAGAGAGGCAGGCGGCCCGGCCAAGGCAGCGGAAGGTGGTCCCAACACAACCAGCTCGAGATCAAGCGCCAAGGGAATCCTGGGGCGGGGGACAGACGTACCCCACGCCCCAGCCTCCCTGGGAATAGGCTACCTTGGCACAACCACCTCTCCTTGAAGAGGGAGTCACACACGAGCCCTCCCTGCTTTACTTTATTTCTAGCCAATCTGGTCTTTAGCCTGTAATAACCTACCCAAAGTGTGATTCTTTGTAAAATAATGATAAGAGCTATAAACAAGTTACAAAGAGCCGCACCACCTAACCTAAGCCCCAGACGGTTATGAGGCCGGGCTGCACACGTATGCGTGTCCCCCGTGCAAGCACAAAAACACCCATCCAGGCTAGGCTCCAACCCTAAGTTTGCACATTGACAAGTCTCTAAGTCTAACAGAAAATATTCACTCACCCGCCTCTTTTTCTACCCTCTCCGGATTGGGATTCAGGGGAAGTATCGGAAAAGGGTGGATGGAGAGACCCTTCTTTCTTTTCTTTTTGCCTTTCTAAAGAGTGGAAATTTCCATCATGTGATAGGGGCAGCATCCCCAGTGTCGCGTTTCCTGCGGACCCTCCCTTCCAGCCCAGCCACCAATCGTCAGGCAGCAACCTGAGATGTAAACGAAAGCATCCTCCCAGGTGGGGCGAGATGTCCAGCTGTCCCCCAAGAGAGAAGCGTGGGATCTGCGAGTCCCTACTCCCGCTTTCCTGGGTCCGGGATAACGGAGAAGATCTTGGTGTGAGTTTATTTTTTGACGATTAAGTTTCTTCATTACTCAAGGTTGTATTTATTGGATGTGTCCTATAAACAGGAATACATGTTGATCTTCATTTGGAAGTCTGTAAGAGTGTTCAGGGTAGGTGACTCTTTAAACTTTCTCCAGGTTTGGGGATGGCAAACATGAACGTTACATAAAAAAACCTTCCAGGAAAGGGGTACAAATGAAAAACCCGTCATTCACAGTAAAAGTCATTTTATGAAAGAGCTTAGCAGGGGATAACTTGCTAGCACTTAACTCTGGGTCTTTGGTGGTTAATTTTTTTTTTTCTGGGATTCCAGTTTAAGCATAATCCCCAGTATATATGAAAGAGGAATTAGGCTATAATAAATATAACTTCAGTTCTGTTTGTTAAAGGCACTATCTACCATCTTGAAAAAAATGTTCTATTTTCTGATATGAAATTCTTGTTTCAAAGAAGGCCCTTGTAAGACGTATATTCACAATTCCCTGTTTATCTAGTAGTCAGCTGTCATTCTTTAGGGAAAAACAATTCTCCCACGGACACCTAACCACACAAGTTAGCAAAATCACCAGGTGACACACATTACTTTCTGAATTCTCATACATCCAATTTTGCTTTATTCAGAATGGCAAGTTTCACTGTTTGTCCATACCATGAACACCTAGAACCTCTTCATTTTATAGTTCCCAATAACTGCAACACCTGCAACAGCTTAGCACTTCAAAAAAACAGGATAATAACAACAGAAACCCACCTCGATAATAATCAGATATAATAATTGTAATGTATAATAATCAGGAACATTAAAAACACTACATGAATGCGCACACACACACACACATACACATACACATCAAACTGTACTAAAACCATCTAACAATGTGAATTCAATAGAAGGACAATATAATACATACCTTCACTGGAGCTACCATTTTGGAACATTAAAAAGACTGTATGTAACAAATACTTGTTTCATGAAAACTTATTATCTCCCCTAACCCCCAACCAAAACATGGTATATCTTTTTAGTTTATCATAACAAGAAATTTACATTTGGTGGAATTAGACTATATCAGAATATTTTTAAATTCCCTGTAAGCTTGTCGAAACTAGATTTTCTTTACACTATTGCACTTCTCTAATTATTCTTATTTATTAAATATAAGCATCTTTCATAAAGCTAATAAAATGTCAAAATTGGTAGGATTAGGATCGGATTAGTGAAAGATCAAGGTAGATATGTACTTCTTTTTACCTAACCTGAGATTTAGTAAAAGGAAAACTCAGGTATATCAAACGCAAAGCCATTCCAGAGAAAACACAAATGAAGATGAGATCAAAGCAATTCTAAGACAGAAACTGGTTTACTGTGCAACTGCTCAACTTTTAAATGAATTGTTTATTTAATCATTTCTTGGCATCTACATTTTGGGTAATACAGAGAAGATCAAAAGCAGTGGTTCATCGCCTAATTTAATAGAGAACTACAGGTTATTCATCTATATATGATAGTAATATTAATAAGGTTGTAGGTTAAGGTAAAGTGAGTCTTGTATACATCTATAAAGCAATGAAGTGCTGAGCAAAGTTCAAGTTTGTCATCTTTTGTGGCTATGGTACATCAGTAGAGTTTTAGAAGATCTCAAAGCAATGTCTGGGTGGTATGAGATAACTGACAACCCTTTATCTTCTGTGTTTCAGTCAAAAACTTGAACCATTGATGGCCATGTTGAATCTACCCAACAATCCTCAAGGGTTTCTTTTAAACTAGTGGATTAGAAAGGATGGGAAACAGTTCTAACCAATGACATGAATATCCCTGCAGGGCCACATTGTGAAGCACATTTTGATTTCTCATCAGATCATTTGCTGGCTCTGGAGCAAAACCTTGATCATAAATCTGACAGTCACCACCTATTAGCTATGGAACTTGGCCAAGTCAGTTAAGCTTTTATGGACTCAGTTTTTCTATCTGAAAAATGGGGAACGTTTCTTGATACATTGCTTTCCTCACATAAGTCATTTTCAGACACTGCTATTAATTCACCTAGCAATGGAGGACAACAAAATTTTACAGAGCAGTTAGAATTTACTCACTATTTTGATAAAGCTGAATTGATTAGAGGTCTTTACTCTAAAATTATAATAACAGCTTGGCGTAGTGGCATGCACCTGTAGTCCTAACTACTCAGGAGGCTGAGGTGGGAGGATTGCTGGAGGCCAGGAGTTCAAGGCTGCAGTGTGCTATGATCACACCTGTGAATAGCCACTGCACTCTAGCCTGGGCAATGTAGCGAGGGTCCATCTCTAAAAATATTAAAAAATAAAATTATGTTAACACACCAGTTGTAGGAGTGGTTATTGTTTTTGTTGTGGCTACTTTTGTTTTAAGAAAAATCAATATTTAAAAATTCCCAAAATACATTCTTTAGAACTAAAGCTAATAATTGAAAACAGAGTTCTATGCTCCATTAAGTTTGGAAAACTCTGTTAAAGTTATTGTGTGATTCCTCAGAGGCTTTATTTTTTTTAATAGATGTACATATTTTGGGGGTACATATGATAATTTAGTATATTCAGATAATTTATAAAGATCAAATCAGTGTAATTGGGATATTCATCACCTTAATTTTTTTTTTTTTAGAGGTACTGGTGGGATTTGGTTACATGAATGAATTGTATACTGGTGATGTCTGAGTTTTTAGTGTACCTGTCCCTGAATAGTATACATTGCACGTGACAGGTAGTTTTTCTTTCTCCCCTCCCCCATTCTGAGTTTCCAATGGCCATTGTACCACGCTGTATGCCCCTGAATACCCATAGCTTAGCTCCAACTTATAAGTGAGAACATGTGTTATTTGGTTTTTCATTTCTGCATTACTTCACTTGAGATAATGGCCTCCAGTTCCATCCATGTTGCTGCAAAAGGCATTATTTCATTCTTTTTTATGGCTGAGTAGTTCTCCATGGTGTATATATACCACATTTTCTTTATCCACTCCTCAGGTGATGGGCACTTAGGATGATTCCTTATCTTTGCAGTAGTGAATTATACTGCGATAAACATACGATTACAGGTGTCATTTGACATAATGACTTCTAAACCATGAGGATGAGATGTTTTTCCATTTCTTTGTGTCATCTACAATTTCTTTCATCAGTGTTTTGTAGTTCTCCTTGTAGAGATCTTTCACATCCTTGTTTAGGTGGATTTCTAGGTATTTTATTTTATTTTTTTTGCAGCTATTATAAATGGGATCGAGTTCTTGATTTGATTCTCAGCTTGGTTGTTATTGATGTATAGCAGTGCTACTGATTTTCATTTGTTGTTTTTGTAACTGAGACTTTATTGAATTCATTTATCAGAACTAAGAGTCTTTTGGAGGGGTCTTTAGGGTTTTCTTGGTATAAAATAATATCATCGGCAAACAGAGATAGTTTGACTCCCTCTTTTCCAATTTGGATGGCTTTTATTTCTTTTTCTTGCCTGATTGCTCTGGCTAGGACTTCCAGTACTGCACTGAATAGAAGTGGTGACAGTGGGCATCCTTGTCTTCTCCATTTCTTAGGGGGAATGCTTTCAACTTTTCCCCATTCAGTATGATGTTGGCTGTGGGTTTGTCATACATGGCTTTTATTATTTTGAGATATATTCCTTCTATGCTTAGTTTGTTGAGGTGATCACCTCAAATATTTATCTTTTTTTTGTGCTAGAAACATTTTTTTCTAGCCATTTAGAAATATATAATAGATTATCATAAACTATAGTCACCCTACTCATCTATCACACACTAGATCTTATTTCCTCTATCAAACTGTATAGTTGTACCAAATGATCAATTTCTCTTCATCCCCCTTTTTCCCTACCCTTCCTGGCCTCTGATAACCATGAATCTACTCTGTATCTTCATGAGATCAACTTTTTTAGCTCCCAAATATAAGTGAGAACATGCAATATTTGTCATTCTGTGCTTGGCTTATTTTACTTAACATAATGACCTTCAGTTCCATCCACATTGCTGCAAATGAGAGGATTTCATTCTTTTTTATGGCTGAATAATATTCCATTGTGTATATATACCACATTTCCTTTATCCATTCATCCATTGATGAGTATTTAGATTGATTCCATATTTTGGCTATTGTGAATAGTGCTGCAATAAATATGGGAATGCATATATCTCTTCAATATATTGATTTCCTTTCTTTTGGATATATGCCCAGTAGTAGAATTGCTGGATTATATGTAGTTCTATTTTTAGTTTTTTGGCAACCTCCATACTATTCTCTGTAGTAACGGTACTAGTTTACACTCCTACCAACTGTGTATGAGGGTTCCCCTTTCTTCACATCCCTGCCAGCATCTGCTATTTCCTGTCTTTCTTGATAAAAGCCATTTTAACTTGGGTGAGATGATATCTCATTGTGGTTTTGATTTGAATTTCCCTGATGATTAGTGATGCCCAGCACTTTTTCCATATACCAGTTGGCCATTTGTATGTATTTTTTTGAGAAATGTCTATTCATATCTTTTGCCCATTTTTAATTAGATTATTTGTTTTTTGTTATTGAGTTGTTTGAGCTTCTTATATGTTCCAGTTATTAATGCCTTGTCAGATGGATAGTTTGAAAATATTTTCTCCCATTCTGTGGATTGCTTCTTCACTTTGTTGATCACTTCCTTTGCTATGCAGAAGCTTTTTAGCTTGATGTAATTCAATTTGTCTATTTTCATTTTGGTTGCCTGTGCATTTGAGGTCTAACACAAAAGCTCTTCACCCAGACCAATGTCCTAGAGTGTTTCCCTAATGTTTTCTTCTAGTAGTTTCACAGTTTCAGGTCTTAGATGAAGTCTTTAATCCATTTTGATTTGATTTTTATATATGGCAAAAGATAAGGGTCTAGTTTCATTCTTCTGCATATGGGTATCCTGTTTTCCCGGCACCATTTATTAAAGAGACTGTCCTTTTACTCATGATATGTTCTTGGTGCCTTTGTCAAAAAAGAGTTGATGTAAATGCGTGGATTTATATCTGGGTTCTCTATTCTGTTCCATTGATCTAAGTGTCTGTTTTAATGCAAATATCATGCTGATTTGTTTATTATAGCTTTGTAGTATATTTTAAAGTTGGGTAGTATGATGCGTCTAGCTTTTTTCTTTTTTTCCCAGGGTTGTTTTGGCTATTTTGGGTCTTTTGTCCTCAGAGGTTTTGGTCAGTCAAAAGCTTCGTGACTCTCTTGGAATGCAGCATGCAGTATCTCTCTGTGACCATGAGCCATTTGTGAAGGAATATCTCTCAAGTCTAATGATCCAGATAACAGCCATTAATTCATAAATGAATGCCTTAGAAAGGAAATAGAACACAATTGTTACTTAAACACCATATGACAGTGCTATGATGTTCTTTGGTTTAATGGATTATCATTGTGAAGTTTGATAGCAGTGATTTTAGTAGACTTTTGTATAAATAGTATTTTCTTTAACAGTAGAGTTTTAATATGGATTATTTTTCAATCAATAATTATCACAATTAGTAAAATAGCTTTAGGTTACAAAGCACCTTCACATGTATAATGCTTTATTCTAAAACAAGCCTGTCACGTAGGTATTACATGAGGTATTTCATCATTCAATGGGGAAAGAAAATGAGATTCAGAGAGGTTAAGTGACTTTTCCAAAGACACAGAGCCAATAAATAAAACTGGAACATGAATCAGGTTTTCTGACTCCAAATTCAACATCCTCTTTTCCATAGCTCATCTCTCTTTTCTTTGAGCATATTCTTTACTAAGAATCATTATTGTTTTTCTGTCTACAATGGAGCACCCCAAATGGCAGGTTTAGCCAGAATATTGTGATTTTCTAAACAGTAATTATCTCTTGCTTTGTCTTAATTACATGAACCTCTCTAAACCTTCTAATAACAGTATAATGATTTTCTTTTACATGAATTTGAATTTGATTTATGTGAAAAACTAGTAATACCATGAATTACGTTTATGATTGAGTTCCTTTAGTGTTATGTTCTCTAAATGGGCTATTCTTTCTTACTGCAGTAGGGAAAATGTACTTGAATAGATCATTCACCATCTCAGTGTCACATGTGATGAAACAACTAGATACTGGATCTAAAAACAAAAATATCAAACTAGATCTTGGATCTTAGAAGACCCAACTCTGGTGTCAAAGACTGGGATTTCAGGGCCCAGACTGAGAGGTCCCATGCAGAAGGCGAAAAGGGAGAACAGAGACCACTCAGCATCTGTATACAGTTCAGAGAGGAGAATATGTGTCTCATGGTCTGTGTTGGACTCCCAGCCCCAGGGAGGTCAGCTTTCATCTTGCTGGTCTGGAAATAACACTACACACAGGCAGCTGACCGGTGAGATCCACCAAGGCCTCCACGTTCCTTTTCCAGCATGACTAACAGTACCAATCAACTCTACCCCACTATCCATACCTTATTCTAAACCACTCACTGTGTTTTCGAACACACTGCCCCCTCTTCCTGGAACCCCTCGCGACCAGCTTTTGGTGTCAACTTCACCTTTTACTCATCTTTCAAGACCCAGATCACATGTTATCGCTTAAGTGAATGAAACCCTTCCCAATTCCTTCAGCTTTCATTTTCTCTTAGTAGGTTGAAGACATGGGGTGGTGGGGAAGACTGAAAATGGGTGGGGAAAAAAAGAACTATCATGTTTTGGACATGTGATCTAGTACTCACAACCATCCTGTGAGGTGGATCTTTTATCCTCACTTTCCAGATGAGTAAACAGAGGCTGAGCAAGTTAAGTGGTCTGCAAGAGGCAGAATCAGAATTAGGATGCAGGCACAAGTGATTCCCAAGCTCTCCTTATTCTGCTCTATTATTAGACTTGCCCTCACTTGGGCTCTGGGATTATATGCTGTTTTGCCCCCCACCAGACTGCGAGCCTCTTATCAGCCAGTCTTTGTATTATTTCTACCTGTGTTCCTGGCATTTGCCATAGCATTGAGTATGTAGGTACTCAGTAGATATTTGTTGACTGGGGGAATGAACAAATGAAGAACATCCTTGTGATTTACATCTTGTAACCAATATTACCTGTGCCTGAGTTATTTGTTAAATAAATTGCCTGTGATTTATCCCTAATGATTTTTGTATCTTCTATATTGTTTTCCTCTAAAGTTAAGAGGCACGTGATTAGGTGCCCAGTCATGATTTTGGTCCTTAGGGAGATACTCTGTGATTGAGTCTCCCAAGCTACCAGCCACTCTGGCATGCTTTGCATAACTAGTGTTTGAACAGAGACTGACGTTGATTTGATAGTGCCAGGTAAACCAATAGTATGGAAGCTTTCAGAAAGTGATATCAAATTCCTCTAAAAGCAAATTTTACCCTTCATGACATTCCTTTGAGAGAAATTTATTCATGCCAGCTATAACTTTATATTTTCCTTACCTGGAAAAATAAAATGAAAGGACTTATCACCAAAAATTAGACCTGTTTAATGAGAATCACCACATTAAAATATATATATATATATATATGTTTTCTAAATGTGCAACAGGTAAAACATGTGAGGATAAACACATGATTTCTGGAGCCAGACTCCCTGGGTTGAATCCAAGCTCTGGCACTTACTAGCTAATTACCAGTTACTAGTTATGTAATAATTAAGCAAATTATTAACTTCTCTATTCCTCTGTTTCCTATTTTGTAATTTGGGGATAAAAATTGTACCTGTTCATAGAGTTGTTAAAAGGATTGAATGAATTAACATGTGTAACGCACTTAGAACTTGAAATGCCAATACTAGTCACCTCATTTGTTAGTGAAAAATTCTTACAATTATTCCCCAAAACTTCATCTACTGCCCTGGGCCTGTTTCCTTATCCTTGGTACAAGAGAGAGGACTAATTGATCCTTATATCCCGGGTAGTCTTAACATTTTGCAATTGGACAGATTCTGGGTATTTACTTCTTTTATTCCTTGGTTGCCACAATAAAACCCCAGTTTTCCTATTATTTGCCTTCTGCAGAGATGGAAAATAGGAAACTCTTTTTAATCTATCTTCTAATTTTCCCAATCCTAAATCTAAAATAAAACAGAACTCTCAAAGTTCCATGGAAACATTTAACCTTTGGTCTTCAAATGTGGGAGACTGATGGCGTGAAAGGGGCGAGAATTATGTGCTCATTTCTCACTGTCCTCCAGCATTTGGCGGCCCCAATGTTGTAGTACAGTTTTCTCTTTCTCATCGTATACTCGGTTGTTTGCACGGTTCCTCTTGAGGTGGCAGGTTCTGTAGACACTTTATCAAAACATTTTTGCTGAATAAATCAGTGAGTGGATGGATGGATAAATCAATTGATGCTTCTCTACTTTTCAGAAGTTTTGCTGGGTAATAATTTTCTTAAAGATGAGAATGGAATTATATCAAAAAACATGTCAGATTAAAATACTACGGTGAAGAAGACATTGGAATTTAGTGGTTTTAAAATTACAACATGGTTTTACTCGAGGCCTTATCCTACTTCAGTCTGAAAGGGGGGAATCTTCTTAACCTACATGAGACGTTGGAGAAGTTGAGTCCTACTGGAGTCATCTCCTGGGCCCTCCCACGCAACTGCCGCTGACCAAGGGGAATTCCTCCTTCTACTCCACTCAGGGGGCCCAAGCCCTTCCAGCCCCTTCTCTGATGAGACTCTCAGGGAAGTGGAAGGCCTGGGCCTGGCCCTTGTCCTTCATGGCCATCTTGCCTGGTCAACCTCCAACAGCCCACAAATGCAGGACTCTGTACATACGCCAGGTTCTGAAAAGTCAGGCACATCTCAGAAGGGTATTCCAGGTGGAAAAGTAAACATTGAAGTTCTGGCTACTTTGACAGCAGAGGACACAAAGACCTTTTCAAGGAGATTGTGCCTCTCAGACGCTGCCTTCTCTTGAGACGGCTCTCCCCTCTGGACTCTGCCTGCCCATAGATCGCCCCCTACTCAAGTCTAGTGACCTGTCTCCTCCCTCTGAAAAACAAGTGCTGTCTACGTTTCCTCATCCTTTGATTTAACAGATATTTATTGGGTACCTCCTAAATGATAGGATCTAGGAATAAAATAGTGAGCACAAACAGACACAATCTCTGTCTTTGTGGAATTTATAACTTGGTAGGAGAAAATATTTTAATCAAAATGTGATAGAAATAAATATAAAATGACAAAACTGCAGTAAAGGAAAGATACACTGGGCCTGGGAGAAGCTTTCACTGAGGAAATGACTCAAGGATGAGTGTGAGAAGGTTTTTGTTTCTTAAGATGGTTGCAACTAGGCATATTCATGTGCTATGGGAAGCCCGAGCCTGCAGTTGAGGCAGGCTATGTGCTGGTGCTCCTGACATAGTGGGAGGGGTGCATCCCTCTCAGTGGAGCGATTGTCTTAGGTAGCAAGAGGGCCATCTAACCTACTCAGTTGTTCTCTGTTCATTCTCTCCAGAGCCGGACAAGCTCTACTCTCTAAAACAGGATAAAGGTGGAACTTGGATTCCAGTTCTGTCTGCCCATCACAGGTTGGCTGGTCTGTGTGACTAGGTGAATCAACACATCTCCCAAAGACATGCACTACTTTTCTAGAGATAGCCAGCGTTAGTGCTCTTATCATCCTGGTCCTTTAGAAATAACAGAGAATCCCATCCCATCCCCAACGCAGTGCTTTTGTCTTTGTCTGTCCTGCCTTTCGTCAGCCACGTTGCGCTGAACATCAGAGCTCGGTAGCTGTCAGTGGTTTTTCCCTTTGCTCTCTGGGAGGAATGATCCAGTTTGGTGGAGTCTTTTTGATATTGGATTCTACACTGATGAGTGAGATGGGGCACGGAGGAATTTGTTAATTCAACTTACCAAAAACAGTTCAGGAAAAAAAGGTTCTGGACCTTACAAGAAGCCAGACTGTGACCTGGAAAAAGCCTCTGAGTGAGTCAGAAAGGAATGACCTTCAAATGTGGGGACACCGAGTACCTCCATTTTGAGGAAGGGATGGTACAGGATGCAGAAAGAGGTTCCTTTAAACCGTAAGCAAACAAACAAACAAAAAAGTGGGAAAGTCTTTTGGAAACTGAGATTTACAGTCAGCCCCACATTTGTTCTTAAACTTGTGTTGACATATTGCAGCATGTAGTGTGTTAGGAAAGATGTGTTGCAAGATTCTGCAATATTTAATGGGTAAAGGACAAAGTCACACCTCAATCTTAGGTTCTGGTTTTGTGTTTTTTAATGCAACCAATTCTTATGCTACCAGTTTAATTTATAGCATACAGGGAAAATCCCAACAGATAAACTTGGCCATCCCTATTCAAAGGCATAGGCTAGTAATATACTTTGTAAAGATGCTCATGGCATTTGGTATCTGAATTCCAAACATCCTCATCACATTGAGTCTTCTGCTCATCAACCCATTATTCTGCTACCCTTGTTCTCAGTTTAAAATCATCCCACAATGTAGGGACTCCACTCTTTACCTAAGCACATCCCTCTTTAGGTCAGTGAGAGACAGAAGAGTAAACTGGATGGAATGTGACTTTGGCACACTGTCCTACCTTCTCCTTTGAGTGTCTCTCTCTTTCCCCTGGTCCCTGGGTGCCTGTCCACTGTCCTGTTTCTTATTTGTTGCAGAGTAAAAAAGATAATTCTACCCAAATATGAAAGCAAACTTTCCACTTTGCTCCAGGGTGTAGTGTCCCAATATCTGGACACCCCATCAAAATTTAATGTCCTCTCATTTTATCAGAAGCCTATTCTTATTTAGATATCAGAAGACTGAATATTTAGGGCAAGCAAGCCTTTAGGTACTAGGTAAACCAAAACCCACAGAGAGTTATCTTCTCTGTTTGCCTGCAAAGCAAGCCCTCAAAAAAGCTATATTATGGCAGCCTATGAGGTACCCTGATATGAGAGAGTCATCACCTTTCCAGAGCTGACCTCAATAAAAAATATGACCATTTGACATCTGCCTAATGTGTCTTCAGCTTTCTCTTGCTTCATGAGAGGTGGCAGCCCAGGGTCCTCACGTTCTCATCCTTATCCATATTAAAACCTGCTCAGAGGAAAAGGCCTGATAAACCCACTGGCATTAAGATGTAAGGATTAAGCTACTATCTTCTGTTTATTATGCAACAATTTTTTGAACACTTACATGCTTGATAATGTCTGATATACAGGGAAAATTAGACACTCTCTGTTCTTAAAAGTTTGTAGTCTAGTGGAGGGATGTATCCATGTAAAAAGAAGTATTCTAAATGAAAGTAATTGTGGGGTATGGGGACCAGTGTTGAGGAGTATGTATGAAGGAATATAGAACTAAGCAGCCTCATGCTTCTAACTGAGATATTGCTGGAACATACCGAAATGCCCTCCCCAAAGCAAGGTGGTTGTGCTTAATGTTAATTATTGCTATTCTCTAGCATTTGAAGGGTCTCTCTTTCCCGGGGATGTTTATATATTAACAGAATAATAAAATAACCTTCAAGCCAAAGGGATGAATCTCTAACTGTGAAATTTCAGGAATGTGCATATCCCTGTAGTTCCTAATTGCTGACAAGGAACCCATAGGCTTGCCTCTCGTCTACAACATGTGGTAAAATAGAAACTCCCAGACTCTATTCTGGAGAAGTTGACTCAGTAATAATGGTGGGCTTTGGCCCTTAAATCTATACTTTAGTCACATACTACAGGACTTTTTAATGTGTGACCGGGTTTGGAAACCATTGTTCTACCTCTTGAAATGCCTAAAATTACACCAGGTAAGAAGGCATGCCTATTTGGAAAATCAGCTCTCACCCCTTCCTAGGACCCTAACTTTATGTCAGGGAATGACTTAGGCCCCAGACTTGTGCCCTTTGTGTTTCAGCATCCACACCTGCTGTATGGATACTGCTTGCTCTTGAGACCAAGTCCATAAACTTCAGCAGGGTGGGGCCAACTGGCATGGAACCTGGGACTAGATCAATGTTTTGTAAAGCAGCCTCCTTGGATGGCCACCTGAGTAAGAATGTAAAAAATTCCCTAGTACCACCCCACACTTATTGAATCAGAATCTCTGGGATGAGCCCCAGGAATCCAGGAATCCGCATTTTTAACAGGTTCCCTGAGTGGTTCTTTCTCCCACTAAGATTGAGAATATCCAGACCAGGTTCACCCACCGAACAGACAGATTTGAGGGGTGGCATGCCCAGCAGACCAAGTGCAGAACCCAAAGGTCTGGTAACAACTGGCCACAGTGTGGGAGAGCAGGAGGGCCAAGAAATGGGAACAGTTTAAGAGTCTTGGCCTCTAGGCAGAATTAGGAAATTCTAGGGCGTGGCATGGGGAGAATGGAGAAGAGACACTGACATAGGAAATTCAGGAAGCATTTCAGTCCAGATGGCCTTGGGAATTGAGGGCAGGATACCAGTAATTCCCAGGAAACTTGGGTCCAAGGCAGGTTGCCCAGGAGGAATTTAGGTAGAAGAAACAATGCAGAACCTTCCCTCAACTCTGGGTACACAAGTGATTCAAGGTGGAGCCCCTGAATACGAGATTCCTCTGGACTGGGTTGAAACTGATTCTGCAGGTGGAAAATATCATGCAGCTACGAGTAAAGGGAGGTTGGGTGCCCTCCATTGCCAGTAGGGCTCTGGGAGAGAGGGTGGCTGTCGCACACTAATTGCTAGAAGAAAGTCATGGACCTGAGCTCTGCTGTAACCATTGCGTAGTAAGATTTTTTCACAGTACCTCAGTCCTACAAGGAAATGATTATAAAGAAAATAGAACCCTGAATAGTTGCAAAAAACATTCAATTCTGTTTTCACTTATGAAAAGCAGCTGTTTTATATAGCCAATAAAATTAATTTGCATAACTTTTTCCCACTTTAATAACAAAAGAAAGTAAAATAAAAGAATGCAAACGATGGTACATAACTGAGAGAAATACACAAGTAGCCTCAGTTAAAACACTCCCACACTGGAGATGCTTTATAAAAGTTGATTTTTATCAGCAACTTACGTAAATTAGAATAAATAATAAATTTTTAAAATGTGAAATGTGGCAAAAAGATAAACTCATCCATTGTCTCTTTTGGTAGGCAAGGTACTACGTGGAACTTTAGTGCCCTAAAAAGGTATGTTTTTAACTGTTCTTTCATTCATAAATATTTATTGCTTATCTATTTCAAGATGCAAAGTTCCATCCTTAAATAAGCTTAAATTTAATAAAGGATAATGTATTAATGATTTGATATGATATACAACATGGTATAACATAACCTAACAAAATACAATATAATTTTGTTATTGATATACAGTATATATATTCTGCTATCAAGGTAACACCAGGATCTGGTTCCTCTCTTTCAAAGCACCCTATTTATTTCTGAGCCTGTCCAAAAAGGGCACTTTGGGGGCACCAGTTTTGGGTACCAGTTTGTCAACAGCAGTCACCCTGTTTCTCCGCCTATGTTCTGGCACCTAGTTCACTCCAGCTGTCCATGGAGCCACTGGAAAAGTTCAGAGAGGGACACCCCTGCCCCTCCCCCCATTGTGGTCTCCAGGAATGCCCAAGCTTCCGTTCCCAAGGGGGCCACTTAACCAGGATATGCTAAGCAGCGGTGGGGAGAAAGGAATAGTCAGCTCCTTGGGCCCTAGGACAGGAAGCAGAGGCCACACCATCCCCAGAGTCCTCCTCCTCCTCCTTCTCTTCCTCCATCCCCCTCTGCCCCTCCCCCTCCTGCCATAAAAGTCTTCCCTGCATGTTAATGGCAGGAAATTAGTTGGGGCAGGGGAGAGAGAAGAGCTGGGGCCTGGCAGTTCCTACATTGGCAGAATCCAAGCCCAAAGCTTCCAGTGTGAGTTTCTCAACTGCTGAGTTTCTCATGCCTGGGCTATAATTTAGCACTGGGGAGAAGAGTCATTTCTTTTTCATAAGTTTTTAGACGGTTACCAAGGAGTATTGCCTCTCACTCCATGGTCTTGGAGGCAAACATTGTTTTAACTCTATATGGGATAGGAAAAGACGAAGGTTAATTGGAAGTGTTTAGAATGCCAGTATTTAGGTAAAGAATATGATGCTGGCAGTTATTAACTGAATTTTTCTCTTCTGGTAAATTATTTTTATTGCTTTGGGAAACACATGTAAAATATGCTATTAAAATTTAATTTAAGGGCACAAGCAATGTGGCTTCCTGTTACTGCATATTACCACCTCACAAATAAGTACAGTACCTAGGGATTTAACTAACAAAACAATTAGTACACTGTGGGGTGTGTGATCTGTTTAGGGTTAGGAGAGTCTGGAAGAAAAGGCTTCAACAAGCTTCAGGCCTTCACTTTAGGAAGCTGAGGTCCCCAGGCCCTGCCTGTCTCAGATAGAAATTTTCCCTCCCCTTCCTTTCTCTGGGCCAGAAGGTTAAAGTCACCAGATTTAGAAGCAGTGGCAGTGATGCTGGGAGGGTAGGACAGGGGGGGAAGACAGGAGGAGCTCAAGACAAGATTCGTGGCTACTGGGAAAGAGAGATGTATATATAGCCCTGCTCTTAAGTTTAAAAAACAGGGAGCTCTTCAGGGTCTCCTGACAAAGAAAGTGCAAAAGAATCACACAACTTGCAGTATTTTCTCCCCACCTTTCCACCCATCTTATGCACACACTAAGGAAGAACTGGAAATTTGTTCATCAATAGCATGTTTGCCTAAGTGCCTGGCCCTTGTGGTGAAAGGTCCCTCAAAAATGCAGAGAGTGAATTCCCAAGCTGCCACCTCACATTCCTGCGTAACTCCTTTCACGGAGATCATACATGGAAACAGAGGAAGGATCTGGAGAGCTCAGTGAGGTGGTTCCCTCTCCATTCATTCCCTCTTTGCAATGGGAAAAGTTGAAATGAACAAAAGTTGAAAAGAAATTGAACATTTCTTGAACATTTGAATTCTCTCTGGCAGATGACAAGATACAAATGTGAGGAAGGAGCTCATAATCTCTGGGGATGACAGACACGAGTGGGTTTTCCAGATGCTGAGTACAGTGACAGAGGTGAGCTAAGTGCAGTGGGTGCACCCAGGGGCAGCACACTCAACTTCACCCTGGGCGAGAAAAGAGTGAGGGGGACTAACACCCAACCTACCTGACTTGTGAAAAATCATGAAAGATGGAGACCAAATGTAGCACGGTCTTGCTACCTAGATAAAATTTATGAAGAATCCAAGGGAAATGCTCCTTTTATATCAGAGTTCTATAGAACAAGAGATCTCTGCAAAAAGATGGAGTTTTGGTTCAAGTCAGAGTAATGCTTTTTCTTACTTCTCCTAGGTAGACTAACCTGAGTGTGTCTCTGTTGGACAAACTTAACAGATTTCTTTGAGGTAGTTTTGGTGCAATTGGTTTCATAGTGACCTGGCAATCGAACTACACCTGAAAAAGCCTTGTCAGTAGAATTAATGAAAGTTAAATTAAAGTGAGAAAACTAATATTACAGCAAAAAAAAAGATACTTGAGTCTCAATTCTGATGATGAAAAGGTGAATAAACACTTTTGTGGAAACGTATTTTTTTAATCTAGTTTTTGAGTGCCACTTAATAAATGATAGTAATGAAATTCTATATGAAGTGTACTTTGTCCTTCCACAAAGTGCTTTTAGTGGGCATTCTTTCCTTAAATCTGCTGATTTTAGTGACTAGCCTCTTAAAACAAGAACTTGTGTACTCTCCTAGCTGTTGTTTACTATAGGCTGGGCACCATGACAAGCATGCTACATGCTGTTCACCCCCTTCTCATACTGCCCATGAGATATGAGCTCTATTGTCCTATTTTACAGGTGAGTGAAGGCTCACATGGAAGTTTCCACCAGGAAATCTCCTCACTTCCTCTTTCATCCCATAGCTATGCCTTTGATATTATTCCTTTAATATTATTTATCCCATCACATTCTAATTATTTTTAATGACTTTCACAGCGACTCCTCCTTCATTTGCAGTTAGATCAAATATACCCTGCTTACTAGTTTTAAAACAGTCTTTTAATGTAATATCTCATTGGGGTCTTACCATCAAAGCTGTGTAGTGTGGTGGTTCCGGGGCAACCTGCCTGTGGTTGTAGCTTGGTTCCATCACTCAGTAGCTGCGCAAGCTGTGTTGCTTCTCTGGGCTTCCATCAGGGAAATTAGGAAAAATAATGGTGTACCTCATGAAGTTGTTAGAGTATGGAATAAGACAATACCTAAAGTATAATAAAATGGCAACTGGCGTGGGCTAAGTACTCAGCAAACATTAGTTATTAATATTATTGTTATTATTATCATTAATTACTATTGCTTTCTGCCATTTACAATTAATGTTCTCTCTAAAATATGTTCTCTTTCCTACCATCTGCCTCTAAACTTTATATTTATCTACAGAACCCAGATTAAGTGTATTTTCCCCTTTGAAACCTTTCCAGATCCACACTTCGTTTTGAGTCACAATGATAATTTGTTATTTACATCTTTAATATCCCTTACTGCACTACATTAGTTAGTTGCTTACATATCTATCTCAGTAATAAGCACATTAAAGTCAGAGATCATATCTTATTTATCCTTTCAGTTTCAGCACTTGTAGATATCCAATTAATTTCAGTTAATGAATGGATGATTGAATTAACAATGCTGGAGGGATAATATTATTCATTTTTAAAATAAAATCTAAATATCAGAGCAGGAAGAGATCTTGGAAATAATTTAGTCTAACCCTTCATCCCATCCTTTTACAAATGAGGGAATTGAGATCCAAAAAAGTAAGATTTACCTAAGGTCATGCTGCTAGTAGGTGGCCAGAATGTATAAATAAAAGTGCTCGGCCCTTGCCAGGCAATCAGAAATAGTTGCCAAATAAGAAATCAAACTATAAATCCCAAGTCTTTTTTTTTTTATACTACATTGTTTTTTCTTCATCATTACTCATTATATCAGTAAAGATGCTTTCAGTTAAAAGTAACAGAAAACCCAACTCAAATTGGCTTAAATAATAAGGGCTCTTATTGGCTCTTACAATTGGAAAATCTAGAAATAGGATATACTTCAAGGATGGTGTGATTCTGCAGCTCAGTGACATCATGAAAGACCTGGTTTCTTCCTGTGTCTCTGTGTTGCCGCCTACAGCATCAGCTTATTACAAGATTGGCTTCTTCTTAAGGTCCAGGGTGGCTGCCAACAACTCCATGCTTTGACATTCACAGCCAGAAACAGAGAGAGAGAAAGAGAAAGAGAGAGAGAACAGTTCCAGTAGCTCTCTAGTAATCATCAAACCAAAGTCCTAGATTTTCTCTGATTGGAACATATCAGGTATCATCTCTACTCTTCAATCAATTAACCTAACCAAAGGAATTAGAGTGCCCTGATTGATCACTACTGAGTGTCATTCCTCTGCATCCTGGAATAAGGCCAATCACAATCAAACCACTTGGTTTCTACCAATGATGAGGTGATGGAGTGGATGTTATGGAGACTATTAGAGTGACAATAATCATCTTTATTTTCTAATGTCTTTTGAACCTCTGCTTTGTAGCTGCTGTTCAGATGTATCAAAGAAGGTCACAGGAAAAGAGCTGAGGAAATGCATGTGAGGGCAAACTATATAATTACAAGTTCAGTGAGTGATTTTCTTAGATGTGCCAGTTATCTATTGCTGCATAACAAACTTTCCTGAAACATAATGATTTAAAATAAAAACATTCATTTATTTTGCCTACAGATTTTCTCAGCAGGGACAACTCATCTCTGTTCTACATGGTATCAACTGTGAGGACTCACTTCTACAATTGCTCTCCCACATGGCTGACGAGCTGGTGTTGACTGTCCACAGGTAGGGCTATAGTCTGAAGGCTTCAGTTTCTTTCCTCATGAACCTCTACATGGAATTGCTTGAGCTTACTCGCAGTGTGGAAACTGGTTTCCAAATTACCAATGGGTGTCACTCAAGAAGGAAGAACTAGAAACTGCTGATCTCTTAAATCATGGCCTGAGAAAAGGCACAGTGTGTCACCTCCACCATATTCTATTGGTCAAGTACTCACAAAGCTTGACCCCTGTCCCTACCTTTTAATGGTAAAAGTTTCTAAACTCTGAGACCATTTTCAGTCTACCCCAAGGAGAATGAGTTAACAAGAATAAAAAAATTATCATCAATATAGTTAAATTATGTTATTTCTTCTAAGCAAAAGGTCTAAAAATAGTGCTAGAACTTATTTCTGAAATGGCAGCTTCAGGATCTCTGTAGATCCACTCTTCAGAGAAACAACTACACTGGTTAAAATTATTTAAAAATAAAAACAAAGCAACAAATTAAAGTCTCTGGAAATTGTCCTAAAGGCTTATAGCAAGTGAAGAAATATTTGCTTAAGAAAATCTGCTAAATCTTGGTAAGAATAGTGAGAGTTTGTGGCACTAGAGCCATAACCTGCTCCCCTACTCCCCAGCTCCTCTGTAGGGATGTCACTAAGAAAATCGGGTTCCCTCTTTCCTCAGATCATAATCAAGGGATACAACTTTTCATTAGGAGGTCAGCCTGCAAGCATTTCTCATCACCTCCAGTTCCAGATTTCAGTGGCTAAATTCTAGGTAAGTATAACCAAGAGATCAAGGGTCCCTTCCTCCATCCAGCCTCCACTCATAAGATAGATACATCAGATATACTAGCCAAGAATACCGGACTCTGATTGCCCTCACACCAACTCACTCATGGAGGAGAAGTTCTACACCAGGAGAGGCAGCAAAGACCAGAGTCTGTCACCCTCACCTAGCACCCTGCTTATAAAGCGGGTGGGGGGTGTCATGAAGTGGACAACTATCCCCATCTTTAGCTCCAGAGCAAGGGCTCAGAGATTTTGCCTAAAGAGAGAGTCAATCCACAAGAACAGCTCCAAAGCTCTCCCCAGAGGAACTGATTTTATTTGAAACAGACAGTAGGAAGTTCAAGGCCAAACACTTTTAAAAACAATGGAGGTTTGGATGCAAACAGTTAATAAGAGGCCAATAGCTTCATGAGAGCAATGAGCTGAACTGTGGGCGCTAGTTTACCAAGAGAACCAGGAAAAGAGGCAACAGAGAACAGCCTTCCTGGGGTCAGAACAAACTTCAAAGACTGGCTTCAAAGACTGCCCTTGTAGAAGAGTTTGAATTTAATTGGATAATATTGTGGAGCAATGTATGCTCCAGGGCATTGTCAAAACAATAGAGCAACCAGCCAGCAATTAGTGTAGTCTAACATCTGGATGTGATACTAGCAGAGGCAGACAACTTAATAGTTAATAGGGAGAGGGAAAGAGACAGTCAAAGAGAGCCCTGATAAAACCACTATGCTCCCAGCATAACATGTGCATACCCAAGACTTTGCCTTACGAGGAATGACATTAGATGCTTTACATTACAGGGGAAATAGGCTTCATTAGAAATATTCCACCAAGGTCACTAAACAAATGAACAAGCAAACAAGAATTTTAAAAAAGCCCCAGGGAAAGGGGAGAATAGTATTCAAAATTACTATATTTTACCAAAAATGTATCGTTTTTAACAAAAAATTTATGACACATGCAAAGATAAAGGGAAATATGACCCATACACAGGGGAAAAAAGGCAGGCAAGAGAAAGTGCCTCCAACAGGTCCAGATGTTAGATTAAACAGACAAAAACTTCAAAATAGCTGTTATAAACATATTCAAAAAGTTAAAGGAAACCATGCGCAAAGAAATAAAGGCCTCATGAAATACAAAATGTCAATAAAGAGATGTAAATTTTTCAAAAGAACCAAATGGAAATTCTGAAGACAAAAGGTAAAAGAACTGAAATGAACAATTCAATAGAGGCTCTCCACAGTTGATTCTAACTGTCAAAAGAAGGAATTAGAAAACTTGGAGTTGTAGCAAAACATATTATGCAACATGAAGAACAGAGAGGAAATATGAACAGAGCCTCAGAGAAACGTGAGATTCAACTCAGCATACCAACATAACATGTGTAACAGGGTACCAGGTGGAGAGGGAAGAAACAGTGGGAAAAACTGGAAAAAATAAAATGGCTGAAAACTTCCCAAATTTGATTTTAAAAAATCTACATGTCTAACGGCTCAAAAAACTTCACGTAGGATAAGCACAAAGAGATACACACCCAGACACATCATAGTAAAAATCCTGAAAGCATAAGACAAACTTTTGAAAGCCACAAGAGAAAAGTGATTCATTATGTACAAGGAAGAAACAATAAGATTAACAGCCTACTTCCCATCAGAAACAATGGATATTCTGATGGCAGTGGGATGACATATTCAAAATGCTCAAAAAATGTCAACCAAGAATTTTATATTCAAAGAAAAAAACAAAAAACAAAGAAACAAAATAGAGGAAAAGAAAGAATTTTATGTTCATCAAAAACTACCCTTCAAAAATGAAGTTGAAATAAAAACATTCCCAAAGAATTAAAAACTGATTTAAAAAACTTGAAAGTGTTGCTAGCAAAGAAATAATAAAACAAGTTCTTTGAGTTCAAAGCAAGTGACCCCAGATAGTAATTTAAATCTTTACAAAAACAAAACATAAAACAAAACAAAGAGTACTGGTAAGGGTAATTATATAACTATAAAGATGTTATGAATGCATATTTATTCTCTGTTCTTAACTAATTTAAAAGGCAATTGTATAGAATAATATGTGTTGTATTAAAATATATAGAAATGTAATGTATTTGACAAAAACAGCACAAAAGAAGTGGTTGGGAGCAAAGCTGTATTAAGCCATGGAAATTATTCCAGATAGTAACTTAGATCCACAGGAACAAATGAAGGGAACCAAAAATGGGAACTAAGAAGGTTAATATAAAATATTTTATGAACATTCTTGCTATCCTTTGTTCTCTAACCTTATTAAAAACACAAAATTATATACAGTAATAATTACAATAATGTATTTTTGTAACATATATGGATATAATATACACAACAATAGTAGCACATAAAAGGGGAAATAGGGAACAGAGTTACCTAGGATGAAAGTTTATATATCTTACTAAAGTTAAGTTAGTATAAATCTGAGGTAGATTCTAATAAGTAGGATGTATATGGTGATCCCTAGAGTCCTAGAGCTCATTAAAGGAATTAAAATGTTACACTGAGGGGGCTGAAAATGGCGGTCTGATAGCATCCTCCCACCACACCGCTCCCAGGGAAGGAGGTGAAGAACGCCAGCGGCTGCCTGCGAGCATGGACCGCTCACTCTGAAAACAGCATTGCGAATTACAGAGAAACAACGCCGAACGCCCAGCCCAAGAAAACAGGTACAAAGTTTTCACAAAGATCGGAGGGCGCACGGAGCACAATAGAGCCCAGAGCGCGGGAAGGACGCGCTCGCCAGGTCCGCGCAGCGCCACCTGCCCCCCAAGCGGTTACGCGCCTCCCCATACACGCAGTCAGGGACAAGCCCAGAGTTGGGACAGAGCGGTTGCTCGGGCCGGCGAGCCCTGTGGAGAGGAGGAAGTAGCCAGAGCCAGACACAACTCGCAGCTACAATATACAGAGACTGCCGAGGGCTGGGGAGCAACTGGGCGGGGACCGAGATTCAGCTTCCCGGGACAGTGCGCGGGAACCCGCAGGCCGGCACTGCGCCACTAGAAGTCAGCGGGACTGGGCCCAGGAATTTAACGGAGAGCGGGACACGCCCTTAGAGGCTGCTAGCAACTGCCGCTGCGGCCGGTGGAGAAAAACTGCGTTCCTGGCGTGATCAGAGCCCGGCTGTGCGCCAGACTGGCGGCGGCCGCCATCTTTACAGCCGCCCGCGCGCAACTGTGAACCCCGTCTCTAGCTCCCCCCGCCCCGGCCCGGGGCTCGTCCGCTGGGGCGAGACAGGCTTTGCCTGTGGTGGCCAGGGACATCTGCATCCGTGGGTTCCAGGTGGGACGAGATCCCAGAACTTTAGCGGCGGGACTTTTGGGTATTGGAAACAGTTTGCAGCTCGTCCATCTGGTTCCGCTACCCCGGCTCTGGCCTCCGACAAGTCCGCTCCGTGCGGGTCCTAGTGCCCGCCCTTCAGGTCCCAGCCCTCCTGTACCCCAGAGATCGCTCATTGTGAAGGTTGCTGGCTATAGTGACTCATTTGGTATAACTGCTGGTTCCCATGACAACCAAATACCTCAAGAGTCACAGGCTGAACCAGAGCAGCTCCCCATAATCCTGCCCACTTCAATAGGGAATTTCGCGCCAACCAAGAGCGCTTCCAGTGGCCACTACTCCCCCCTCCCCATGGGAACATCCCCCCGGTGGAGACTGCTGGGGATAGAGATGGCCACCCGCCCCACCTTGGGGTCTAGTGGTGGAAAAGGGGTGCACAATTGGAGATCCCCCTATCAACAAGTATCACGCGGAGACGCACATCAGAAGGACAGACACACGTGGCTAGATGAGCAACCTCTGAGCTGTGTAGAATTTTCCCAACTCAGCTCTCACACTGCAGCCAAAAGAAATTGTGTTTCTACCTGCACCTCAGGAGGAGCAGGGTCAAAGTAACCCCTAGGAGCTACAAGGCCCCTCCCAAAGCACGGGGCTTTCACATACCCCAACTGGGGAATCAGAGTCTGCCACGGACATAACAGAATACCTAGCTAATAGGGAGCTGAGGACTCATATCCTCAAGTACAATTCATTAGCTCAGAGCCCAAGCTGGGAGGTCATTCTCACCACACTCACTGGGAAGAGGAGAAGACCACAGGTCAGAGTTAATTCAAGATCCACCAAACTTGCTAAAATACACCTAAGACAATACAGGCCACTACTTCTCTCCCTGGCTTTGCCAAGGAACAATAATTGTGGGCCTGGTGACAGGGCCTTAAACTAGCTCTAACACCCCCAGCTCTCGAACAAGAGGCCAGATGAGAAAAAACCAGCGAAAGAACTCAGGGAACATGAAAAATCAGAGTGAAAAGTCACCCCCAAAAGAAATTATCAGTTCCTCAGGAATGGATATAAACCCAAATGAAATGGGTAGAATGACAGAAGAGGAATTTCGTTTATGGATTATAAGAAAGCTCAATGAAATTCAAGAGAAAATTGAATCCCAGCACAAAGAAACCACAAGAAAAATGCAAGAAATGAATGAAAAATTCTCCAAAGAAATAGAAATATTACGGAAAAATCAAATAGAAATCCTAGAAATGAAAGAAGCATTCAAGGATCTACAAAACACAGTGGAAAGCCTTAAGAATAGGCTGGACCATGCAGAGGAAAGAATTTCAGAGCTAGAAGACAGCTCCTATGTGCTAATTAAATCAGCCGAAGAGAAAGAACACAAAAACAAGAGGCAGGAAAAAAGCATACAACAACAGTGGGATTATGTAAAGAGGCCAAACATAAGGATCATAGGTATCCCTGAGGAAGAGGAAGAAAATTCGCATGGGCTGGAAAATTTATTTGAAGGAATAATAGAGGAAAATTTCCATGGCTTAGCCAGAAATCTCGATATCCAAGTATAAAAGCACACAGGACTCCTGGGAGAGTCAATGTGAAAAGGCATTCACCACGCCACATAATTATTAGACTGACCGAAGTAAACGCAAAAGAGGCACTCCTCAGAGCTGTAAGACGAAAAGAGCAGGTAACCTACAAAGGGAAACCGATCAGATTAACTGCAGATTTCTCAGCTGAAACCTTACAAGCCAGAAGGGAATGGGGAGACATCATCAATCTCCTAAAACGAAACAAAGGTCAACCCAGAATTCTGTATCCTGCCAAACTAAGCTTCTTATATGAGGGAGAAATAAAGATGTTTCCAGATAAGCAATCACTGATAGAATTTGCGAAATCCAGACCGGCCTTGCAAGAAATGCTTAGACCTGCATTATACACTAAACAGAGCAACAGACACCCACCTATGTAAAACTACGCAAAAGCTAAAACCCCAGAAACCAGATTCCACAATGACGCAAGAGGTAAAACAAAAGATACCACCCAACAGAATAATCAGAAATTTACCCCAAATATCAATTCTCTCAATAAATGTAAATGGCTTGAACTGCCCATTGAAGAGACATAGGCTGGCTGAATGGATTAAAAAATACAAACCAAGTATCTGTTGTCTTCAGGAAACACACCTTACACACAAAGACGCATTCAGACTCAAGGTGAAAGGATGGAATACAATTTTCCAGGCTAATGGAAACCAAAAGAAATCCGAGTGGCCATCCTCATTTCAGATGACATAAACTTTAAAGCAATAAAAGTAAAGAAGGACAAAAATGGACACTATATAGTGGTGAAGGGAAAAATCTCACAAGAGGATTTAACAATCCTAAACATTTATGCACCCAACACAGGAGCACCCAGGTACATAAAGCAAATTCTGCTAGATCTAGACAACATAATAAGCAGCAATGCCATAATAGCAGGGGACTTCAACACCCCACTGACGGAACTGGACAGATCCTCCAAACAAAAAACAAATAGAGAAATAAAAGACCTAAACAGGACTCTAGAACATTTGGGCCTAACAGATATCTACAGAACACTCCACCCAAATAACACTGAATATACATTCTTCTCATCAGGTCATGGAACTTTCTCTAAAATTGACCACATCCTAGGCCACAAAACAGATCTAAACAATTCAAAAAAATAGAAATCATACCATGTATCTTTTCAGACCACAGAGGAATAAAATTAGAAATCAATTCCAACAGAAACTCACATCTTCCTCCAAAAACTTGGAAACTAAACAATCTATTGCTGAAAGATTATTGGGTCAAGGAGGAGATTCAAATGGAAATCAAAAGATTCTTCGAACTAAATCGATAATGGGGACACAAGTTATCAAAATCTGTGGGATACAGCAAAAGCAGTCCTGAGAGGAAAACTTATCGCCCTAAATTCCCACATCCAAAAGACAGAAAAGTCACAAATCAGTAAACTAATGAATTATCTTAAGGAAATGGAAAAGGAAGAGCAAAGCAATCCTAAAGCCAGCAGAAGAAAAGAAATAACCAAAATCAGAGCAGAATTAAATGAAATCGAGAACAAAAGAACAATACAGAAGATCCATGAAACGAAAAGTTGGTTCTTTGAAAAGATAAACAAAATAGACAGGCCACTTGCCAGGTTGACCAGAAGCAGAAATGAAAAAGGAGAAGTCACAACTGATACCATGGAAATACAAAACATCATCTTTGAATACTGCAAAAATCTCTATGCCCACAAACATGAAAACGTGGAGGAAATGGACAAATTCTTAGATACTCACTACCTCCCTAGGCTCAACCAGGAAGAAACAGAATTTCTAAACAGACCAATATCAAGCACCGAAATTGAAGCAGTAATTAAAAATCTACCCACAGGAAAAAGTCCCGGACCAGATGGGTTCACACCTGAATTCTACCAAGCCTACAAAGTAGAATTGGTGCCTATACTGCAGAAATTATTTGAAAATATCCAGAAGGATGGAATCCTCCCAAACTCATTCTATGAAGCCAATATCACCTTGATACCAAAGCCAGGAAAGGACACAACAAAAAAAGAAAACTACAGACCAATATCCCTTATGAATATAGATGCAAATATTCTCAATAAAATCCTTGCAAACCGAATTCAAATGTACATCAAAAAAAAATCCATCATGATCAGGTGGGCTTTATTCCCGAGATGAAGGGATGGTTCAACATAGGCAAATCTATAAATGTAATTCACCATATAAATGAAAGCAAGAACAAAGATTATATGATCCTTTCAATAGATGCAGAAAAGGCTTTTGACAAAATCCAGCATCCTTTTATGATAAGAACTCTTAACAATATAGGCATAGATGGCTCATTCCTAGAAACTATTAAAGCCATATATGATAAACCCACAGCCAATATCATACTGAATGGGGAAAAATTGAGGGCATTCCCCCTTAAAACTGGCACCAGACAAGGGTGCCCACTATCTCCACGTCTTTTCAACATAGTGCTGGAAGTCCTGGCCACAGCAATTAGACAAGACAGAGGAATCAGGGGCGTCCAGATAGGGGCAGAAGAGGTCAAACTTTCACTATTCGCAGACGATATGATATTATACATAGAAAACCCTAAAGATTCAACCAAGAGATTACTGAAATTGATAAATGAATTCAGCAAAGTCTCAGGATACAAAATTAATACACACAAATCCATAGCCTTCATATATGCTAATAACAATCAAGCCAAGAAACAAATTAAAGATGCTATACCTTTTGCAATAGCAACAAAGAAAATTAAATATTTAGGAACATATCTAACTAAGGAGGTCAAAGACCTATATAGAGAGAATTATGAAACACTGAGAAAGGAAATTGCAGAGGATGTAAATACATGGAAAGCCCTACCATGCTCTTGGATAGGCAGAGTCAACATAGTAAAAATGGCTTTGCTACCTAAATTAATCTACAGAATCAATGCAATCCCTATCAAAATAGCAACATCATTTTTTGCCGATCTAGAAAAAATAATTCTACGCTTCGTGTGGAACCAGAGAAGACCCCGTCTAGCCAAAGCAATCTTAAGCAAAAAGAACAAATTGGGAGGCATCTGTCTACCAGACTTCAAACTATACTACAAGGCTATAGTAACCAAAACTGCATGGTATTGGCACAAGAACAGACACGTAGACCAGGACATGGAACAGGACTGAGAACCCAAATATAAAACCAACCTCATACAGTCACCTGATCTTTGACAAATTCCAGAAAAACGTACCCTGGGGAAAAGATTCCCTATTCAACAAATGGTGCTGGGAAAACTGGATGGCCATATGTAGAAGACTGAAACTGGACCCACACCTCTCACCTCTCACAAAAATCAATTCACAATGGATAACAGATCTAAACCTAAGACATGAAACCATAAGAATTCTCAAAGAAAACGTTGGAAAAACTCTTATGGACATTGGCCTAGGCAAAGAATTTATGAAGAAGACCCCCAAAGCAATCACAGCAGCAGCCAAAATAAATACATGGGACCTGATCCAATTGAAAAGCTTCTGCACAGCCAAGGAAACTATCACTAGAGTGAACAGACAACCTACAGAATGGGAGAAAATATTTGCATGCTACACCTCTGATAAAGGGCTGATAACCAGAATCTATACAGAACTTAGGAAAATCAACAAGAAAAAATCAAACAACCCTATTAAAAAATGGGCAAAGGACATGAACAGAAACTTTTCCAAAGAAGACAGAATGATGGCCAGCAAACATATAAAAAAGTGCTCAACTTCTCTAATCATCAGGGAAATGCAAATCAAATCCACAATGAGATATCACTTAACTCCAGTGAGATTGGCTCATATCAAAAAATCCCCAATAACAAATGTTGATGGGGATGTGAACAGATAGGAACACTCATACACTGCTGTTGGGACTGCAAATTAGTACAACCTCTATGGAAAAGAATATGGAGATACCTCAAAGAATTAAAAGTAGAATTACCATTTGACCCAGCAATCCCACTTCTGGGTAGTTATCCAAAAGAAAAAAAGACATTTAATAATAAAGACATCTGCTCTCGAATGTTCATAGCAGCACAATTCACAATTGCAAAGTTGTGGAAACAACCCAGGTGCCCATTAATACACGAGTGGATCAATAAAATGTGGTATATGTATACCATGGAGTATTACTCAGCAATAAGGAATAACAGTGAATTAACACATCTGGTATTATCCTGGTTGGAGCTAGAACCCATTCTTCGAAGCAAAGTGTCACAGGATTGGAAAAACAAACACCACTGGTACTCACCATCAAACTGGTACTAACTGATGAACACTTACATCACACAGGGTAATAACATTCATCTGAGGGCGGGCAGGCGGGAGGGGGGCGGAAGGGATGGGACAAACTCTCACTGAATGGATGTGGGGAGCACAGTTTGGGAGATGACCATGATTGTGGCTCTGACACGGGCAGAACAGGGGCAATGTGTATGGCCAAAGTGTTGTCCCCCCATGATATTCTGAAATTAAAAAAAAAATTAAAAAAAAAAAGAAAGAAATTCTAGATACATGCCTAAAAAAAAAAAAAAATTAAAACTGGTAGTCCTGGAGGCTGTATTCCACTAACATCAAAAAAATAAATAAATAAAATGTTACACTAGAAAATATTCACTCAGTGCAAAAGAAAGCAGTAGAGGAGCAATAGAGGAACAAAAAAGACATAAGATACATAGAAAAAAGTAAAAGGACAGACATAAAGCAAATTATTATCAATAATAACAAAATATAGATGGATTAAGCAACCCAATAAAAAGGCAGACATTGTCAGACTGCATTAAAAAACACAAGATTCAACTACATGCTGTCTACAGTAGATACACTTTAGATTCAAAGACTGAAAGTAAAAGGATGGAAAAAGTTATATCATACAAACAGGTATCATAAGAACTGGCTATACTAATATAAGAGAAAAGACCTTACAAACTGTTACTACAGGTAGAGGGACATTTTATAATGATAAAAGAGTCAGTACATCAGGAAGAGATAACAATTACTAACATATATGCATCTAATAATAGAGCCCCAAAATGCATGAAGGGAACTGGCAGAATTGAAGAGAGAAATAGACTATGAAATAATAATAGTTGGAAACTTCAGTACTCCTACCAAACATCCATAGGACATCTGCCCAACAGTAGCAGAATACACATTCTTCTCATATACACATGAAATATTCTCAAAGATAAACTATATGCTAGGTTATTAAGAAAGTCTTAATAAATTAAAAGGGATTGGAATCATACAATGTATGTTCTTCAAACACAATAAAATAAAATTAGAATTCAGAAAGAGAAAGAAATTTAAGAACTTCACAAATATATGGAAATTAAACAACACACTCCTAAACAATGGTTACAAAGAGAAATCATAAAGAAAATTAGAAAATACTTTGAGATGAATGAAAATAAAAATACAACATAACAAAACTTATGGGATGCAGGCAAGACAGTTCTTAAAGGGAAATTTGTAGCTGTAAATGTCTATAATAAAAAAAAAATAAGAAAGACCTCAAATCCACCTAACATTCCACTTAACACACTAAAAACTGAAGAGCAAACTAAACCTAAAAGAAGCAAAAGGAAGGAAATAATAAAGATTAGTGTGGAAATTAATAAAATAGAGAACAGAAAAACAGTAGAGAAAATCAATAAAGCCAAAAGTTGGTTCTTTGAAAAAGACAACAAAACTGGAAAACCTTTAGCTAGACTGACCAAGAAAAAGAAAGAGGGCTAAAAGAACTAAAAGTTAGACCTACCATTTGATCCAGCAATCCCAGTACTGGAAAAGAAGTCATTTCATCAAAAGGACACCTGCACTCAAATGTTTATAGCAGCACAATTCACAATTGCAAAGATGTAGAGTCAACCCAAGTGCCCATCAATTCATGAGTAGATAAACAAAATGTGGTATATGTATACCGTGGAGTACTACTCAGCCATAAAAAGAAATGAATTAATGTCTTTTGTAGCAATTTGGATGGAGACCATTTTCCTAAGTGAAGTATCTCAAGATTGGAAAAACAAACACCACATGTACTCTCTAATAAATTGGAACTAACTGATGGGCACACGTGGGCACAGAGGGAAGTAAAAGTCACTGGAAATCAAGCAGGGGAGGAGGGGGAAGGAGGAGAGGGGCAAAAACCTACCTAACAGGTACAAAGAACACTATTCAGGTGATGGGCACACTAGTAGCTCTGACTCAAGCATTATGGAAGCTATCCACGTAACAAAAACATTTGTACCCCCTTAATATTTTGAAACAAAAAAAGAAAGAAGGAAGATTCAAGTCTTTTTAGATTTAGAAATTTTAGAAGACTAAAATCAGGGATGGAAAAGGGGACATTATCACAGCCTTCAAAGAAGTAAAAAAGATTATAAGTGCATACTATGAAAAACTATATATCAACAAATGAGGTAATTTAGATGAAGTGGACAAATTCCTAGAAAGACGAAGAAGACCTATGACAAATGAGGAGAGTATCATAAACCCCAAAGAAAAGCCCATGTCCAGATGGCTTCACTGATGTGCTCTACAAAACATTTAATGCCAATTCTTTATAAGCTCTTTCAAAAAAACAAGAGAATGTGGAAGGCAAATAATGGTCCCACAAAGATGACCATATCCTAGTCCCTGGAAACTGTGAATATGTTATGTCACATGGCAAGGAGGAAGTAAAGTTGCAGATGGAATTAAGGTTGCTAATCAGCTGACTTTAAGGTAAAGAGATTATGCTGGAGAATCTGGGTGGGCCCATGGAAGAATAAGGGTCCTTAAATAGAGAAGAAGGAAGTAGAATACAGGCACACCTCATTTTACCGTGCTTTGCTTTATTGAGTTTCACAGATACTGCATTTTTTACAAATTGAAAGTTTGTGGCAAGTCTATCAGTGCCATTTTTCCAACAGCATGTGCTCACTTTGTATCTCTGAGTCAGCATTTTGTAGCAGTAAAATACTTTTAAATTAAGGTAATTTACATTTTTTTAGACATAATGCTATTGCACACTTAATAGACTTCAGCAGCCGTCCCCAATCTTTTTTGCACGAGGGACTGGTTTCATTGAAGACAATTTTTCCATGGACGGGGGTGGGGGTGGGGGGTTGGGGGTGGGGGGAGGAGAGGAAGGGGGGTGGGGAGCAAAGGACTAAAGTATAGTGTAAACATAACTTTTATATGCACTGGGAAACCAAAAATTTTGTGTGACTCTCTTTATTGCGATATTCGCTTTATTGTGGTGGTCTGAAACCAAATCTGCAATATCTTCAAGGTAAGACTATAATCAGAACCAGAGAGTTAGCATCGTGAGAAAGACTTGGTCAGCCATTGTTCACTTTGAAAATGGAGGGAAGTCAGGAGTCTTCCATCACGAAGTGAGGACAGCCTTGAGAAGCTGGAAGAGGCAAAGAAGCAGATTCTTCCCTAGATCCTTTGGAAAGAAACACAGCCCTGCGAAACCCTTAAATTTAGCCCAATGTAACCCATTTCAGACTTTTGACATTCAGAGCTGTAAGATAATATATTTGCATTGTTTAAGGCAATTAGGTTTGTGGTAATTTGTTAACAGCAACAATAAGAAACTAGCAGAAAGAGGAAATATTTCCCAACTCTTTCTATGAGACCAATATTACCTTGATACCAAAATGAAAGACATTGTAAGAGAGAAAAATAGAACCAATATCTCCTATTAATACAGGTGCAAAATCCTCAACAAAATACTAGTAAACCAAATCAGCAACATATAAAAAGGATTATACACCATGACCAACTGAGATTTATCCTAGGAATGCATGGTTGGTTTAACATCTAAAAATCAATGAATATAATATACATCATATGAATAGAATAAAGAACAAAACCCACATTATTATCCCAATAGATGCAGAAAAAACATTTGGTAAAATCCAGCACCTCTTTATGGTAAAAAAAAAAAATATTCAACAAACTAGGAAAATAAGACACCATGGTCAACCTGTTAAAGAGCATCAATGAATAACTCACAGCTAACATTACACTTAATGGTAAAAGATCAAATATTTTCCCCCTAAAATTAGGAACAAAGATATCCACTTTTGCCGCTTCCATTCATTATTGTACTGAAGACTCTAGCTTGGACAATTAGGCAAGAAAATTAAATAAAAACATCCAGATTGCAAAGAAAGTAAAACTATCTCTATTTGCAGATAATGTATCTTGAATAAAGAAAATCCAAAGAAATGCACAACAAACTATTAGAAATAATGAGTTAGTTTATCAAGATTTCAGGATAAAAGATCAATGTATAAAATCAATTGTATTTCTGTACACTTGCAATGAACAATCTGAAAATAAAATTAAGAAAATAATTTAATTTATAGTATCAAAAACAATAAAATACTTAGGAATGAATTTAACAAAAGAAGTGCAAAATTTAGTCTGAAAACTAAAAACCACTGCTGAAAGAAATGAAAGAAATTTTTTAAAAATGGAAAAACATCTCATGTTCATGAAATAGAAGACCCAACATTGTTAACGTGGCAATACTCTCTAAATTGATGCACGTATTCCGTGCGATCTTCATGAAAATTCCCACTGTCTTCTTTGCAAAAATTGATAAGCTGTCTCTAAAAGTCTTATGGAAATTCAAGATATCCACAACAGTCAAAACCATCTTGAAGTAATCTGTCACAGGATTAGTTAAAAGAAATAATAATAGTAAAATAAGAAAAAAATATTGAAGAACAAACTTAAAGGTCTCACATCTTCAATTAATCAAGACAATGTGGTACTGGTATAAAGGTAGACACATATATTAATGGGATATAACTTTTCTTTCTTTCTTTTTTTGTCCTCTCACCCCCGAACCCCTGGCAACCACTATTCTACTCCCTGCTTCTGTGAGTTCAACTTTTTTGGAATCCACTTATTAATGAGATCACACAGTATTTATCTTTCTGTACCTAGCTTATTTCAATTGGCATAATGTCCTCTAGGTTTATCCATATTGTTGCAGGTAGCAGGATTTCCTTCATTTTAAAGGCTGAATACTATTTCATTGTGTTTATATCCCATATTTTCTTTATTCATTCATCCACTGTAGGACATTTAGATTGATTTCATATCTTGGCTATTGTAAATAATGCTGCAATGAATATGGGAGTGCAGATATGTCTTCAACATACAGATTTCAGCCTTTTTTTTTTTTTTTTTTGAGATAAGTTTTCACTCTGTTACCTGTGCTAGAGTGCAGTAGCATCAGCACATCTCAATACAACCTAAAATTGCTGGGCTCAAGTGATCCTCCTGCCTCAGCCTCCTGAATAGCTGGGACTACAGGTGCACACCACCACACCCAGCTAATTTTTAAATTTTTTGTAGAGACAGGGCCTTGTTATTTTGCTCAGGCTGGTCTTGAACTCCTGGCCCTAAGCAATCCCCCTGCCTCAGCCTCCCAAAGTGCTAGGATTATAGGTGTGAGCCACTGTACCCAGCCCAACATACTGATTTCATTTCCTTTGGAGACATAACCAGAAGTGGGATTGCTGGATCATATGGTAGTTGTATTTTTAATTTTTGAGGAACCTCCTTATTATATACTATAATGGCTGTACTAATTTACATTTCTGCCAATAGTATGCAAGGGTTTCCTTTTCTCCACATCTTCATCAACACTTGTTATCTTTTATCTTTATGATAATGGCCATTCCAACAGGTATGAGGTGATATCTCATTGTGGATTTAATTTGCATTTCACTGATGATTAGTGATATTGAACATTTTTTCATATACCTCTGGGCCTTTTTGTATGTCTTCTCTGGAGAAATGTTTATTTATGTCCTTCACCCATTTTTAAAATTAGGTTATTTGTTTCTTTTCTTTTAAGTTCCTTATATACTTTGGATGTTAACCCTTTGTCAGATACCTGGTTTGCAAATATTCTCTCCCATTCTGTAGGTTGTCTCTTAATCTGTTGATTGTTTCCTTTGCTTTGCAGAAGATTTTTAGTTTAATGCAATCTCATTTGTTTATTTTGTTTCTGTTGCTTATGTTTTGGGGGTCACATCCAAAAAATAATTGCCCTGAAAAATGTCAAGAACTTTTCCTTTACGTTTCATCCAGTGGTTTTGCAATTTCAGATCTTACGTTTAAGTCTTTAATCCATTTTGAGTTAATTTTTTATATGGTGTGAGATAAGGGTCTAATTTCATTCTTCTGTATGTGGATATCCAGTTTTCCCAACACTATTTATTGAAGATATTATCCTTTTCAAAAAAAGATATACTAATGGTCAATGAGTACATAAAATATGTTCAACAGCATTAGTCATTAGAGAAATGCAAATAAAAACCACAATAAGATACCACTTCACTCCATAGGATGACTATAATCAGCAAGTGTTGGAAAGGATGTGGAGAAATTGGAACCTCATACATTCTCAGAGGAAATGTAAAATGGTACAGCTGCTTTGGAAAATGGTCTGGAAGTTCCTCAAAAAGTTAAACAGACTTATCATGTGACCTGGCCTCTCCTATAAAGACATTTGTGCACATAAAACTTGTACTAATGCTCATAGCAACATTATTCATAATAACCAGTGGAAACAACCCAAATGTTCATCAACTGATGAATAGATAAATAAAATGTGGTATGACTATACAATGGAATATTATTTGGCAATAAAATAAATGAAATATTGATACTTACTACAACATAAAAGAACATTAAAAACATTATGCTAAGTGAGAGAAGCCAGCCAGAAAAAACACACACTGTATGATTGCATTTATATGAAATGTCCAGATTATGCAAATTTATGGTAGATTTGTGGTTGCCTAGAGCTGTGGATGGGGGCTGGGGTGGGAGATGTGAAGAGAAATAGTAAGTGACTGCTAATGGGTATGGGTTTTCTTTTTGGAATGACAAAAACATCCCAAAATTGATTGTAGTAATTGTTGCACAACTTTGTGAATATACTAAAAAGCATTGATTTGTAGTTTATATAACATGTGGATTATATCTCAGAAACGCTGTTTTTTTAAAGTAAAAAAAAATAGTGCTTTACTTGATACTTCATTCTCTGAAAACGCCCAAGAAATTCTGTATGACATTAATCAAAATTTAAGCTTCCTTTATTCCAAATTGTTTACAATCTTCAGAACAAGATGAAAGTGATGAGACATATGGCTCTGCCAAGCACAGATGTCTGAAGGTCATTAGAAGAAAAAAGGAAGGGAAGAGGACATGAGGAACACTGTCCTGAAATCTGAGGGGAGATTCTAATGGAGCCCAAGCATCAGTTTCTCCCTTTCCCTTTGGATCTCCCTCTAGCATTCTTAGGAAAGGGAAGAGGAGGTGACTCATGTCTGCTTCTAAGTGGTCGACTTGTATGCTGATCCTTCAAATTGCATGTTCCACTCTGCTCCACTGCTGTTGGCCACAGGCCACTGCCTACTTTGCTTCACTTGACAGCCTAAAACTCAAGAATTCTGGTCACTCTCAAAGAAATGCTGCCGTTTTTGCAAAGGGCTTTGGGGAGGTGTATTGGTCTGCTAGGTTGCTGTAAGAAATTACCAAAAACTAGGTGGCTTAAAACAACAGAAATTTGTTCTCTCACAGTTCAGAAGACCAGAAGTCTGAAATTACAGTGTCAGCAGGGTTGGTTCTTTTTTCTCTCCTAGCTCCTGGTGGCTGCTGGCAATCGTGGATGTTTCTTGGCTTGTGGGTCTCTCCAATCTCTGTCTTCATCTTCACATGGCCTTTTCCTCCGTGTGTCTTCCCCTTTTCTGTCTCTTATAAGAACACTAGTCATTGGATTTAGGGCCCATCCTAGTCTGAGATGATCTCGTCTAGAGATCCTTGCCTTAACTAACATCTGCAAAGACTTTTCTGCCAAATGAGATTACATTATAAGGTTCTGGTGGACATGGATTATTGGAGGAAAGAAACTATTCAACCAACTACAGGGGGTGAATGAATACTTCTATTTTTGCTTTATCCTTGTTTTCCTCTACAATATCACTACACAAGATTATGTGGCTTAGTCAGATTTTGCTGAAAGTTTGGCAGAAGTTAAAAGGAACTACAGCAAGTAAGGGAAAAACAGCTATGTGCTAAATATAATTTTCTCATACTCAATAAAAAAGTCCTTCAGAAATTAAACTTTTCATAGCCATCACCCCATGGATGACTTAAGGCCTCTATCACAGGTCCATGAGCCTATGGGAGGCTTCAAGCCTTGACAGTACAGCTGTTCCTTCAATACTCCAGGTCTTGGCCTCATCTTAGGGACCCTTCCCTTTCTCCACCAGGTATTCTCTGGGACCCAATCATTATTATCTATTTTTTTAGGTCTGAGTTATTTACTACAAGGGTAACTCCACAGAGGTGAATTCAACAGGATGGTCTAAGGTGGGCTTGGGAAACCCTAGCCCAGCAGAATAATCTGGGCTAGGAACAGCACTCCATGCTCAGTTACTTTTGAGATAGCCCCACCATTGTGAGTTATGGCTATGCCCCTTTCTTTTTCTAATTATCTCACATGTCTCAAGGATAGTTTCTCAAAACAATGGAGTTTGTATTCTTTTACAATATACTATGAGAAAACAGCCATTACCAAGGCATATATCCTTTAATATAAGGGCCTGAGTATGCTACTAGAGAAAAGAACCTGCTGAAATCATCTCTTAGGGGTAGTGGAAAGGAGGGGGTGATGGTGGTGGTAGTAGGAGATATTATTAGGGACCACTTGTAGATCACTATTCTTATTTTAGACATAGTTTGTTTTCCCATTTTAAATAATATTCCTGTGCATGTAGGCTCACGAGAGTAGCATCCATTCATTAAACCAGACTAACCACCTTTCTGCACAGCCAAAGAAAATGTTAGCCAATTTCTTGCTTCTCATTACCCTGAAATATAAATCAAACCAAGGTTTTATTTATTATGGCCTCTATAATATTAGAAATTTATGTCTTACAAAGTTATCAGCAGAATGTTTCAGGGCACATCTTCTTAGGTTGAGCCTAAACCTGACCTATTGGGGCCAAGGAGCTCCTTGGCAATGTCTGTAATCTTTTATTCTTCCCTTAACTGCTTTTGGCATTTAATTTTATGGCCTGAGTTTTTATGGGCTTATGCTTTATTCCCTTTTTGTTGTTGTTGCTGTTATTTAATTATGAAATATTTCATTCATACAAAAAGTACAGAGATCTAAAACAAATGCCCATGCATTCACTCACAGACTTGAACAAATGCCAATATTTTGTATGCTTTGGGTTTTATTTTTAATAACTAAAACATTAAAACATTAGTTTATTTAATAAGTAAAAAATGTATCTGGGGCCAGATAGGTGCATATTTTTTTAACTTGTTTATTGATGTTAAGATTTTAAAACTTGGTTAAGAGAAATTTTATTTTAAGAAGTACATAAATTTATTCAGAAAGTGTTTTTCTTTTAAATGACCAGGACGTGAGTCCTTTAAATGAAGGCATTCTGGATTGCTCAATCTTCTGTTCTCACTCTCTGCTTGATCTCATCTGTGCCCATGGCTTAATTACTATTCTACTGATGAGGACTTCTACATTCAGGTCTTCAACCTAGGTCTCTCCTCGTTGTTCTAGACCTGTACATTCAGCGATTGTTTTGTTGTGCCACAAACTCTTCAACTTAACACACATAACCCACCAAAACCATGATTTTTTCCAACTTCTATGTTTCCCTATCTCAGCAAATGGCACCATCATTCATCCAATTAGGCACTTCAGACTCTAGGATTTAACCTTGATGCGCTATTCTCCGTTACTTCTTATTTAACCTGTCAGCAAGTCCTACTGATTCTACCTCCTCAATATGTGTCAAGTTGATTCACTTCTGTCTTTCTCTGTGACCACTCCATTAGTCCAAGCCATCATCATCGCTTATTCAGACTTCAGAGATAGCTTCCTAACTGTTCTCCATGCATCCTTCCTGGGCCCCTCCAACATGTTCTCTGAATTGTAGCCAGAGTGAACTTTTCAAATCACAAATCTGATGATATGACCTCCATCCTGCTGCATCATCATTCTTAAGATATACAGAATGTTGGATAGTCTGCATGGTCTGGCCCAGCCTACCTCTGTTGGCCTCTTTTGTTTTACCTTACTTTGTACCCTAGCCTTTTAAGTTTTAAAAGCATTATGCCTTCTCCTCAGCCCAGAGCCTTTGCACATGTTGTTTCTTCATCTTGAAGTGCCCTTCCTCCCCCATTTTTATATTCATCACTCAGATTTCAACTCACATATCACTTCTTTAGGGAAGCTTCCTTGACCGCCCCCACCCTCCCCTCTGACACAATCTGGGTCAGGGTTCTTTGCTATTAGTTCTTATTTAATTTTACTCTTTTCTTTCCTGGGACTTTTCTCAGGTATAAAAATATACCCCATCCCCTACCACTATATTATAAGCTCCATGAAAACATGAAGAAATATGTGAATCTTGGCCAGGCACAGTGGCTCAAGCCTATAATCCCAACACTTTGGGAGGCCGAGGTGGGAGGATTATTTGAGGCCAGGAGTTCCTGACCAGCTGAGCAACATAGTGAGACCCAGTCTCTATAAAAAAATTAAAAAATTAGCCGGATATGGTGCTACACACGTGTAGTCCCAGCTACACTGGAGGCTGAGTTGGGAGGATCGCTTGAGCCCAGGAGTTGGAGGTTGCAGTGAGCTATGATCATGCCACTGCACTCCAGTCTGGGCAACAGAGTGAGACGCTGCCTCAAAGAAAAAAAAAAAGCAATTCTCAAGCTACATGATTTAATGATTTAAAGGTAGCCTTGTCTAGATCATGTGAAAACACATGTGATGGTGTTGATAACAAAGTTATGGAATTCTGGGTTTTTATTGCTATGAATCCCTCCCTCCTATGTTTCAAAAGTGACATCAGGCCACAGGCTCATGTTCCCACTGGTATAATGAGATAAATGGTGGGAAAACTCCTGGCATAAGATGCTTGATGAAAGATAGAATGCTTTTTTAGGTATCTTAATGAAACGGAAAGAGCTATGAATTCAAATTCCTGGTCTGCCTCTTAAGTATTCTTAGAGCTATAGCAAAATTGGACAATTCCCAGCCTCAGTGTCATCACCTGTAAAATAACAATACACTATCATCTTCTAAGTTAATTGTAATAACTAGGGATTATATATCCATAGTCACTGCACCATGATGAGTCAGTAAATATTTACAGACTAAGAAATAACTGAATAAATAAATAAATAAATAAACGAAAGTGAAGCACCCAGCAGAGTCCCTGGCAAATAGCAAGAGCTCAGTGAAGCCTAACCATAACAATAATGCTACAAAGTGACTAATGCAGATGCTTTCTTGTAAGAAAAAGGAAGCAGTGAGGTCATCTAGGAATAGAAGATGGAAAGTGTGCGGGAGTGATCCTGGACAGCCATCCGGAGCAGGTTCTGTCTCAGGGCCTGATGCCGAGGCAGCCCGACTACTTCAACCGCAAAGGAAAGGGAAGACATGTACAGCCAGTTGCCTACCACGTAATGCCACCTGGATGTCCATCGGCAACTATATATAAAAACAAGTAGACAAACACAGCCTCACAAAGGGAATGAAAAGGGTAAGCCAGAGATAGGGGTGCAGAACCAGTGGAGGGGCGTGTCACAAAGGCCAAATGCGGAGGAAGTAGGCAACAGCATCAGACCTCCAAAGAGTCAACTCAGATAGGAATGCTAACATGTCATCTATTTCTAAGGAGAGCAATAAGATCATTGACGACTTTGGCAAAAATAGTTTTCAGCAAAGTGGGGCAGAACGCAGAATTAATTGAGTTGGGCAGTGAGTGGGAAGTAAGAAATGTAGACAGTGAGCTTACGTTATTCTTTCAAGAAATTTGTCTAGAATTGGCAGAAGAGAGACTGAATGAGGTAGTTGGAGGGGGATTCAAGGTTGACAAAGAGGTTTTTTGTTTTGTTTTTAGGTGAAAGAGGCAGCGTATTTACAGTCTGAGAAAGGGAATTAGAGAGGAAGGAGATGCCCAATATACTGGCAAGAGGGGATAATTAATAGAGTTGAAGTTCTGAAGAGGTGTCAGAGTGTCAGCCCAGCCCTCATCAACCCACTGTGGGTGCACACCACAGCCAGAGCCCGCAAAATAAAAAAAATTTAAAATTCCTTCTCAATATCCTTTTTCCATTCCCCTGTGTGGCCCTGGCCCCTCTCACTTGGTCTTGCCTTGCGTGTACATTCTTGACGTCCTGCTGCATTCCTCTGACCTTTCGCTTCGCCTTTTATTTTCTTTAGCCTGCACTCACCCTTAAGATCTGATGACTGATTTAGCATCTCTGGCACCCACCACTCTCCTGCTTGGCCACACTGCTGCCCTCACCCTCAGCTGTTGCAACTCTTTTGGCCACTCTGAGTAACTGCCCTGCCAAGTCCCCCTCCCTGACTGCCCACTCAAAGTGTTTTCTCAAGGAGATCACAACAAGAGGATGAAATCTGGGGAGCAGGGAAAGGTTAGCTTCTGAGGCTGCATAAAAGGAAGCGAGGAAGGGAGCCAGTGGAATTTACTGGGGGGAGGGGGACTTTAACATTTCCTTTAATATAATTTGGCACTATTTTTGTTTTGACCATGATTATATATTACATTAAAAATAAAGCTTTTGCTTTTAAAACAAAAAATATAAACAAGGGAAGAATGTTCCTTCATCTAGATAAGAGATAACTCTTGATCCACTGGTGGACCACGTTGTGGGCACTGGGGACACTGGTAACCAGGCTCCATCCCTGATCTGGAACAGGAGAAACGAAAAGACATTAAGCAAATAATTACACACGTATTTACGTCAGTACAAAAGTTAGGGCTTTGGGAGAGTTCCATCTGAAAGCTTCTGATTTCACTGAAAGATAGGAGGCAAGGTCATTTGCTCAGAAAGGCAATGGCATTGAGTAGGGGGCTTGAAAGGAATGAGGAAGGTTAGGAAAAGCGTCTGTAGGAAAAGGAGGGACCAGCCAGACCAAGAATAGGTGAACCAGAGCAGAGCTAAGTGTACTTTTTGCTTGAGGGTCTCCAAATTCAAATCCTAGAACTCGATTTTAAGTTGACTGTGTGTGTCACATACGTGCTTTAAAAAAATCAGTCTTTTTCTTTCCGTGTCTGTTAGTTACCACTATCTTTGTCACAACGTCCCCAACAACAATTGTCATTTGCAGAAGTATCTTCAACTCCTAGTAGATTTTCTGGTAATAGCCAACCCATGTCTACAGGTCTGTTAAGTGGCAAGGCAAATATTTAGATTAAAAGCTACAACTGTGTTCTTATTGGGTCCTTAATGAGATTTTTAACATGCCTTGTAGGAGCCATTCAGCCCTATTACACTAGGGTTTGGCAAGCACTGAGCCATTGCCTTCCCAGGGCAGAGGCACTATGACCCTGGTTAAGCATCAAAAGCATCATATTACTGTAATTTTACCCAACATATTTAAACAATCACATCTTAACTAAATTCTTATAAATTATAAGCACCTTAAACTTTTTTCCTTAATCTCAAATGCACATTTCTTAAAATCATTCCCTATTTTATAAAAATATGTTTGCTGAATATTAGAAAAGAGAATTATTAATAATAACAGGCATCTCTAACATTTTTCTTTTGTATGAAGTATGCTTACTTTTATTTATTCATTGCTGGTTCTGTCTTTTATATAGTGAATTTCTAAATACATTTAGAGTTTGCTACTGAATTGTGTGCTAAAATAAGGGTGATTTTAGATATGACAGAGTAACAACAATAAAGTTGTGACAAAGAGAGGAAATTTACTGATATTTTGTGGATAACTTTGACTCATTTGTTTTGTGTGTATCTTGCCTGTATCCTTCTATTCATCTCATTTGTTTTTTCAAATATCAATTTGGTACATTTTGATATGTTCTAAGCTGTGAGGAGGGAGACAAGGTAGGAAAAGTTTTGCTGAATTTTTAATAACATCTGTGATATGTAGCACATAGTAGGCAAATAACAAATATTGAATTGAATTAAATTGATTCAGGATCAGAGACATGTTGCTATGGTAGCAGGTTGAATCAATAGCACTGGGAACAAAGAGGGAAAGACGGCAAAAGACGAGACAAAGTGAGACATGAGGAAGGAACAGAAGCAAAATGAGGACAGAACGATTACAAGTAAGGTGTAGACTGCTACACCTATTCATTATACATTATAGACACGGCTAATAAAAATAAAAATTATATTGCATGGTCAACTTTTACTAAGTGAAAAATTGAGCTAAACTTAATCATACCTGGTGTTTCATTTAAAAGTAACACCTTGATTTTGACATCTCCTCATGTCACACAGTGATCCATGTGGATGGAATGAATATCAGTAGCCTGAAGGACGGCACAATGATTGCAAAAATAATTTCCCCTTTCAGTTGAGGTCCTCACTAATCCATGCAACTTTTCAACTTTGTGCTGATTTCCTGTAGTCTTCTATTGCATTCAGGCACAAGCTCATTTGTCTGTGTTTTAGAATGCCAGGGAAAAGGCAAAATAAAGGTAAAAAACCAAAACCAACAACAGCAAAATCAAGGACAGAGACAAAAACAATAACAACAAATAAATGTGGCATTCTTCTTAGCTGTCCAGTGTCTGAACCGCCTTCCTGTGTTTGGGGAATTCCTCACCTTATGAATCTTGATGGGAGGCTCAGACTCTGTTCATTATCAAAGTTGAATATATCAGCAACTTGGCTTTTCCCACCTCCTTTGCAGCTAAGGTCAGTACACCCCACCCTGGAGCCACAGTGACTTGGAAGACCTGGCCTCTGGCAGCAGTGGAGGGAATGCCAGTGGTGTGAGCAGGGTCCATAAGGTCTCCCTGTGAAACTGTCCTTTTTAAAATTAATAAAGGGCCACAAGGTGGGAATTGTGGTAGGGGCCTGAACTCTGCAAATGTAGAGGCATAGTTAAAAAAAAAACAGCCATTGTTCCCTAGCTTGCCTTACTGTAATTGCTTACTGCTCAGGAGTCACATATCCTTAACTAGCATAAGATCAGTAACTCCCCCAGTAGTCTCTATAGATAACATTACTATTGTAAAACCTAAAACTGGTCTTTGGGATATCTTCCAGACTTTGCATTCAGGGGCTACCAACTGACACCAGCTGGACCACTGGCCATATGTGGGACTGACAACAGGTCCTACAACCCTCTACCCAGGAACTGCCTCAGTGCAAGAAGACAATTTCTGCAACCCTACGAGTTCATCCCCAGCTAATCAGTAGACCCAATTCCCTACCCCTTTGTCCACCAAACTACTTTAAAAAACCATACCAACATTTATTTGATTTTGTTTCCAGCAAATGTGCTAAACTCTCTTGTTAATTGTACTAATTTATCTAAAGCATCTTTTAGAGTCTTTATGCATAAAGTAATATAATTTGCAAATAATTTCAATTTTGTTTCTTCTTTTCTAATCCTTTTAGTTTTACTTCCTTCTCTTTGCCTTCTTTGCATGTAGGCATATTAAATTCAAGAGAAACTGTACTGTGTTGTAAGTAGATGTATTAAACAAATTCCACCTTTATATGTACAATTTGCAATAATTCATTGGTAATAAGTGGAGAGGTAAATATTCAATGAAGAATGTTCAACAAAACTATTAAATGCCATGTTAATGAAGATTTCTAAGATGTTGCAATGCTATATCATCTTGATTCCAGTAAGTAAACTTTACAGAATTATCAAATTGTGCCTCATTAAAAATGCCCTTTGAAGATTGCCCATTGGCAAAATTTTGACTAACATGATATCTGATTATCTTGAGCTAGCGAGCAAAACTTTTTTATTAATACCATTTTGTACAATATATTTGTGAGCAGGCATTTGTATTTTTGATTTAAAAAAAAAAGAGAGAAAACAGACTGTATCTTTCAACTACCAAATCAAGCTTTGACAGTTTAGTTTCCACAAAACAACATCTTCCATAATAGTTTATTAATGTTCTAAATTTTAGTTATATTTTTCCTAGTGTTTACTTTGTAAATTTATTTGGATTTATAATGGTAGAAGAACTATAATTATATTTTTTATGTCTAGTTTCATTACATATTTAAGTAACATTGTAATTAAAATAGTTTAAATAAATCCTGGAAACCTATAGGAATTTTTTCCTTTGAAATGGTCTGTCATTTTATTACTTACATTTGAAAAATTCTGTCTTGTGAGCTAGGAGACTCTACTTGGTTCCACTTTGGAGAACACTGGCTTTGCTGGTCTTCCTAAATGTGGGAAAAAATTCCTTCAATTACCTTATTATATTGCGTGGATATTTCTCACTACATCAGTTCCACACTGTGAGGGCTCCCAAGTGCTCTTTTTAAAATGCCAATCTGATTCTAACCTTTGAGTCCTTAAAAGTATTCAGTAATTTTTTGTTTTGCTTTTAAGATAAAGTTCAAAATTATTAACATGACTCAGAATATTCTGTATAATTTGATTCCTACCTACCTCTCTAAATTCATCTTTGCTAACTCTTCCTTCCACAGTTGACTTTATCTCAATAAATGGAAAACTCCATCCTCCTAATTACTCAGACCAAAAGCCTCAGTGTCGCCCTTGGTTCATCCCAATCATGCACCTCATAAGCAATCTTTCAGGCTCTACCTCCAAAATATATGTACAGTCTGAACACTTCTCATCACTTCTGTACTATTGCCTTGTCTGTGCCATCATCTCTTGCTAGACTTCTGCAAAAATTTCTTAATGTTCTTATTCCTATGTTGTTAATAGCTTTCTGATGCTGCCGTAACAAATTATCACAAACTCAGCAGCTTAAACAGCACTAATTATTATCTCACAGTCCCATAGGCTTGGCTGGCTTTCTGCTCTGGGTCTCACAAAGTCGAAGGTGTTGACAGGGCTGCGTTCCTTTCTCGAGGTGCAGGGGATGAATCCACGTGCAAGCTCACTCAAGTTGCTGGCAGCATTTGGCTCCATGTGGATGTAAGGTTGGGGTCCCCAATTCCTTTTTGGCTATTTGCTGGAGGTTTTTCTCAACATCTGGAGACCATCTGCATTCCTCGGCTCCTGGGACTTCTTGTGCCTCAGATGTCTCTGACTTCCCTTCTGCCTCATCTCTCTCATCTTCCTCTTGCGCTGCATTGCGAGCGCGCTCTCTCTCTCTCTCACACACACCCAATACCTGTCTAATTTCTCCTCACTCACCCTCAGCCACACTGGTCTCTGCTGTTCCTCAAATGTGTCACCCATGCTGCATCTCAGTGCTTTGTACCCCCAAATATCCTCATGGCTCTTCGATGGCTCTGCTCTAAGGTCACCTTACTGGTGAGGCCAAGCCCCCTGCTCTCCTGTTTCCTTTCCTTTTCTTTTCTCTGTAGGCCTTACAAAACCTTCTAAATACTCTACTCGTTTGGATAATGTTTGTTTCCCCACTAGAATGTAAGGTCCATGAGGGCAGGGATCTGTCTTGTTCTCTGTTGTGTCTTTAATACATAGAACAGCACCTGGCACATGGCAGGTGCTCGATCAATGTTTATGGAATGAATGAATAAATGAATAAATGAGTTCTTCTTTATCCTTTAGGTTTTAGCTTAAATGTGACTTCCTCAGAGAGGCGTTGCTCTGTGTCTCGATTTTTTATTTGCTCAATGAGTATCTTGTTCTTTTCCTTCATTACATTTACCACAAACTTTAATTGCAGAGTTTTGTGTGGGGGAAGCATTTCTGGAAATGCCTGTGTCAGTGCTTGGAAGTTATAGTTTAAACCCTATTAGGATGGTGTTCTAGTCTGGGTCCCCCAAGAAACAGATGCCGAGATTGAATTAAATATGCAAGGATTTTATTAGAGGGATTGTCTGGGTGAAAGGAAACAGAGAGAGCAGGAAAAGCCTGGAAGAGCAGCGAGAAGGTGATGGGAGCCTGACTCTAGGTTAAAAAGAAAGGGCAGGAAGGTTGGGTGGAAGGTGTGGTGCCGTTAGTCTAAGGAAGGCTAAATTCTAAAAGTCATCAAGAAATCCTCGAGCCAAAGTCTGGTGAGAAACTTTCCCGGGTGGATCTGCCTAAGCACCCTCCTCCCACATACACGCACACACTCAGTCATTAGCAGGGAGCAGCCTGGGAGAAGCATGGGCTCGGGACACACACAGCAGTGGATTCCAACGCAGGGCAGCTGGGGCCATCGTAATTACACTCCCAGTAGCTGGACTTCAGGGCATGTTTTTATGGCTGCCACAGCAGGTGACCTCTCTCCTATTCACCTCAGAGCCCCTGAGACATGACATGTTCTACTAAGTCTCTTCCAACTATCTGACACAATTACCAGTCAACCCTCAGTGACCTCATAGATGTTTCTGACCTGCTGATCATGTCAGAGGAGGTCCTCCAAGTCCATCTGCCTCTTGACAATGATGCTGCTTCCTTGACCATTTCATTGAGGATGGTTCTAACCACCACAACACTTAGGTTTTTAACATTCAGCTTACCATTTTTTTATTTGTTTGTCACAGATCAGCATCATGTCAGGTATTTTGGGTCAAATTATTTGCCAATGCACCCATTAAAAGAGAGGCCACTATAGAGTAGAACACAATGCTGCTATCCAGAGAAACAAGTGTAGGTGGAGGCCTTTGCAGCATGGTACACAGATGTGGCATTGGCAGGGCTGGCTCCCACCAACCTCAGGGAAACACCCCCCAGTCCCCCATGGTGCACTGCAATAGAGTGTTTTATACCTAATGTACCCTGTGAGTGTATATATACATATTTTTAAGGAAAATATTTCAGATGTAAATAATGTTATAACAAAATCAATGCTGTATACAGAGGGTGGTTTTAAAGGAGACATGTGTCCTTGTATGATTGTTTAATATGAGGCTCTTTCCCTACTAGACTGTGAGCTTCAAGAGGGCAGAGGGCCTGCTTACATCATTCACCACTCTATCCTCAGTGCCAAACACAGTGCCCAGAACAGAGGAAGTCCTCAGTAAGTACGTGTTGAATAAATGAGTAACATTTTTATGTTGGTCAGTAAAACCACACCACAAATATGTTTTAAGTCCCAGTATTAATTAGTTAAATGTTATCTTCATAAGCAAGATAAAATCATTGAGCCTATAATCTATTTCTGGGTAGGTTTAGGAGAAAGTAAGTGTATGGGAAGTAAATTTCTGCTCCTGATGCAATAGCCCTGGGACACATACACCAGTGATGAGCAGGTCCTACCCTGATGGATAGATGTGTAGTGAGACCTGAGCCCCGGGCAGGTTGGGGCTGCTGTTGGACCCAGCTCACTGCTTCAGATGATGTTTGAGACTGACCTGTTCCCCATTTGTCTCCCTCAGGACAAGAGGGAAAGGATGGAAATTCAGCAGCAGTTAAGCCTTGGTCTAGGAAGGTATCCTGATCCTACATTTGTCCCAATTACAGCCCTGTCAAGGGAAACTGTAGACCCTGAGAATATACTATCTTAGAATGAAAGCGGATTCTATATGGGGGCAGAAGTTGGGCTGTTTAGTCTTCTTCTCAAATTATCTTTATGGTCCACCCTTCCCTTTGAGTAGGCTCTTCTTCCTTTTGTAAGGGCCTGGTATTGAGAGCTCAAGTTGATCTGACAATGTGGGTGGGTTACAGTGGTTCATGTTTAATACCTCTCAACGAATGAAGAAGAGATCCAGATCAAATTGTGCAATATAAAGAGAAATAACTAGTGCCATTTGTGAAGATTTTTTTTCTATGTACAATATTATAGAAGCTGTAGAAATGATTATACTGATTTTTATAGTCTATTCCATATACCAGAAACTATCCAGTAAGCTAGTGATGAGTAGGACTCATAAAGAGCCTACTTCTTTAAACAAGAATTATTAGTTTCACATCAAAATAAATAAAAATTTATTTGTTCAATTCATATATTCAACAGAATTTGAAAATGATTTCCATTTGATTTTTCATTAATGGTCCGAAAGAGAAAGTTGAATTGGATAATCCTCTCTGTGTTCCCCAGGCTTCATGAATTTCCCTAACGCTGTTGAGTAGTTACACCTCAGGGTCAAAGGGAGGGAGACAAAGGCACTTTGTAGTGAGGGCTAATGATTTGCCATAGGACTTTAGATGTGGTTTTCTCATCTATTTGGGCTCAGTACTGTAATCTCTAAAAGAGGGTGAACATTCCTCATTAAGGGTTTTGAGAAACAATTGACAAGCTAATTATAAAACACTTTGCCAAAATACCATGCCACACAAGGGCTCAGTAATAAAGGCTGCTTTGTAATTGCAGAATGTTTTGAAAGTGGATCAGAGATGGTGTGGGTGCCATTAATTTGGGAGTCAATATTTTGGTTAGATTTTGGGGCTTTTTTTCTTCCTTTCTTGTAGGGTGGTAGAGTGAGGAGGGCTACACATCTGAGGAGTTAGTCACTTAGGTCTGGGCTCCCTATGTAGTGGACATTTTGACAGCACTGGAAAGACAGAAATGAATGAATAGTTTTTGTCTTCAGTGGGGGAGGCAGAAAAATGGGCACTTACAGCTCATGCAGTAAGTGCTTCAAGAGTATACATGCTAGTGCTTTCAAATATACAGAAGGGAACTATAGTAAAGCAGCTAAAACTTGCATGAATTTGTACAGGGGGAAGTGGCTAGAAGAAGAAGATTCCAGGAGGGAAGAAAGCCAGAAGTTCCAATTTGGCTGAAATGCAGAGGACACCAAGAGGGGCAGGGGCCACAGTGGAAGACTTTAGTCCACAATAGTGGTCTTAAACTTTACCCGAAGGGCGAAGGGAAACCATTAAAAGGTTTTAAATTGGAAAACGACATAATTAGATTTGTCTTAAAAGGTCACACTAGAAAGATGTTTTAAAAGGTCACTATGTTATGTATATTTTTACCACAATATTTTTTGAAAAGTCACTGTGGACAGTTTTTCCATTAAAAAAAAACCCTAAATAAATAGGACCTCATCAAAATGAAAAATTTTTGTTCTGTAATAATTTATGTAAAGGGGGTGAAAAGACAAGTTACCGACTGGGGGAAAATATTTGCAAACCACATACCCAACAAGGGATTAGTATCTAGAATATATAAAGAACTCTCAAAACTTAATAGCAAAAACAGCAACAAAATAATGCCATTAGAATATGGACAAAAGAAATGAACAGTCATTTCACCAAGGAGGATATACAGATGGCAAATATGCACATGAAAAGATGTTCAGTATCATTAGCCATCAAGGGAATGTAATTTAAATCACAATGAGATATCACTACACACCTTTAAGAATGGCTAAAATTAAAGATAGTGACATCACCAAATGCAGGCGAGGACGTGAAGAAACTGGATCATTCGTACTTTACTGTGAGAATGTAAATGGTATAGCCACTCTGAAGAACAGTTTCACAGTTTCTCATAAAACTAAACATGTGCTACATGCCACCTAGCAATTGTATTCTCAGGCAGTTACCCCCAGAGAAATGGAAACTTATGCTCACACACAAAAAAACTGTACATGAATGTTCATAGGAGCTTTATTTGTAATAGCCAAAAGTCGAATCTAGATGTCCTTCAACAGGAATGGTTAAACAAACTGTGGTACATACCACAGAATACTACTCCACAGTAAGAAGGAACAAAATTGATATACACCACAAGTTGGGTGAATCTCCAGGGAATCATGCTGACTGAAAAAAGGCCATCCCAAAAGGGTACATATTGTATGATTCCATTTATATAACATTTTTGAAATGACAAAACTTTAGAAATGGAAAACAGATTAGCTGTCCTCAGGGATTAGGGACAAGGAAGGGGGGTGCTGTGCAGGAGGGAGGTGGATACACTTGTAAAAGGACAAACCAAAGGATCCTCGTGGTGTTGGAACTTGACTGTGGTGGTGGGTACATGAACATACATAGGCAGTAAGGCTGTACAGAACTTAATACACATGCACGCACACACACACACATGCACATACTCACACATACATATGTACACGCACAATACATGCATACACATGCACACATGCACACATACACTCACATACACGCCCACACTCACACACACACACATTCACACACTCATACACACACTTGCACATACATGCATGCAAATGACTATAAGTAAAACCGGGGAAATCTGATTAAAATATGTGCATTGTGTCAATGTTGATAACCTGGTTGTGACACTATACCACAGCTTTGCAAAATGTTACCATTGGGGGAACTGGGGAAAGTGTACAAGGAATCTTCTTGTGTTACTTCTTACACTGCATGTGAATCTACATTTATCACAATAAAAATTTCAATTAAAAAAAGGTTGCTCTGTCGGGTAGAGAATGGATTCGAAGCAGTGATTCTCACACTTTAGTGCCTGCGGGGCTTGTTAAAACACAGATTGCTGGGTTCCACCTCCAGAATTTCTTATTCAGCTCGTTCAGGTAGGACCCAAGAATCTGCCGTCCTAGCAAGTTCCCAGGTGATGCTGATAATTCTGGTTGGGGAACCACACTTTGAGAACCACTAAATTAGAGGGTCATTGTAGCTTTTAACCCATTGCTGTTTATTTCAAAGGGAAAAAACAGTCTAACTGTTCCTCAGTGTTTCTTTCACAAAGCCTGTGGTCTCCATGAGGGGCTTCTGCAAGGCCAGGTCTTTAAAGACTGCCCAAGCCTTTGTTTTCTACAGTAGCTTTGAAGTATCTGGTTAGAGCAGTAGTACTTGAAGTGTGGCCATCAGGCAGGTACCATCAGCATCACCTGGGAACTTGCTAAAAATGCATGTTTTGGGCCTCCACCCTAGACTTAGTGAATGTGAAAATCTCATGGTGGGGCCCCAGCAATCTGTGTTTTTGGTTTTTTTTTTTTAATCTTTTTTTTTTTTTAATTTATTTGTGATTATGGAAATGCCATCCTCTTTTCTTTATTTCCTCATAGGCAGAAATTTAAATGCAGTGTTTTTTTTTTAATTTATTTTTTTAATTTCAGAATATCATGGGGGTACAACACTTTGGCCATACACATTGCCCCTGTTCTGCCCGTGTCAGAGCCACAATTGTGGTCATCTCCCAAACTGTGCTCCCCACATCCATTCAGTGAGAGTTTTTCCCATCCCTTCCACCCCCCACCCCGCCCGCCCGCCCGCCCTCAGATGAATGTTATTGCCCTGTGTGATGTAAGTGTTCATCAGTTAGTACCAGTTTGATGGTGAGTACCAGTGGTGTTTGTTTTTCCAATCCTGTGACACTTTGCTTCGAAGAATGGGTTCTAGCTCCAACCAGGATAATACCAGATGTGTTAATTCACTGTTGTTCCTTATTGCTGAGTAATACTCCATGGTATACATATACCACATTTTATTGATCCACTCGTGTATTGATGGGCACCTTGGTTGTTTCCACAACTTTGCAATTGTGAATTGTGCTGCTATGAACATTCGAGAGCAGATGTCTTTATTATTAAATGTCTTCTTTTCTTTTGGATAAATACCCAGTAGTGGGATTGCTGGGTCAAATGGTAATTCTACTTTTAATTCTTTGAGGTATCTCCATATTCTTTTCCATAGAGGTTGTACTAATTTGCAGTCCCACCAGCAGTATATGAGTGTTCCTATCTGTCCACATCCCCACCAACATTTGTTATTTGGGGATTTTTTGATATGAGACAATCTCACTGGAGTTAAGTGATATCTCATTGTGGTTTTGATTTGCATTTCCCTGATGATTAGAGAAGTTGAGCACTTTTTTATATGTTTGCTGGCCATTATTCTGCCTTCTTTGGAAAAGTTTCTGTTCATGTCCTTTGCCCATTTTTTAATAGGATTGTTTGATTTTTTCTTGTTGATTTTCCTAAGTTCTGTATAGATTCTGGTGATCAGCCCTTTATCAGAGGTGTAGCATGCAAATATTTTCTCTCATTCTGTAGGTTGTCTGTTCACTCTAGTGATAGTTTCCTTGGCTGTGCAGAACCTTTTCAATTGGATCAGGACCCATGTATTTATTTTGGTTGCTGCTGTGATTGCTTTGGGGGTCTTCTTCATAAATTCTTTGCCTAGGCCAATGTCCATAAGAGTTTTTCCAACGTTTTCTTTGAGAATTCTTATGGTTTCATGTCTTAGGTTTAGATCTGTTATCCATTGTGAATTGATTTTTGTGAGAGGTGAGAGGTGTGGGTCCACTTTCAGTCTTCAACATATGGCCATCCAGTTTTTCCAGCACCATTTGTTGAATAGGGAATCTTTTCCCCAGGGTACGTTTTTCTGGAATTTGTCAAAGATCAGGTGACTGTATGAGGTTGGTTTTATATTTGGGTTCTCAGTCCTATTCCATTGGTCTACGTGTCTGTTCTTGTGCCAATACCATGCAGTTTTGGTTACTATAGCCTTGTAGTATAGTTTGAAGTCTGGTAGACAGATGCCTCCCAATTTGTTCTTTTTGCTTAAGATTGCTTTGGGTACACGGGGTCTTCTCTGGTTCCACACGAAGCGTAGAATTATTTTTTCTAGATCGGCAAAAAATGATGTTGCTATTTTGATAGGGATTGCATTGATTCTGTAGATTAATTTAGGTAGCAAAGCCATTTTTACTATGTTGACTCTGCCTATCCAAGAGCATGGTAGGGCTTTCCATGTATTTACATCCTCTGCAATTTCCTTTCTCAGTGTTTCATAATTCTCTCTATATAGGTCTTTGACCTCCTTAGTTAGATATGTTCCTAAATATTTAATTTTCTTTGTTGCTATTGCTAAAGGTATTGCATCTTTAATTTGTTTCTCGGTTTGATTGTTATTACCATATATGAAGGCTATGGATTTGTATGTATTAATTTTGTATCCTGAGACTTTGCTGAATTCATTTATCAATTCCAGTAATCTCTTGGTTGAATCTTTAGGGTTTTCTATGTATAATATCATATCGTCTGCGAATAGTGAAAGTTTGACCTCTTCTGCCCCTATCTGGACACCCCTGATTCCTCTGTCTTGTCTAATTGCTGTGGCCAGGACTTCCAGCACTATGTTGAAAAGAAGTGGAGATAGTGGGCACCCTTGTCTGGTGCCAGTTTTAAGGGCGAATGCCTTCACTTTTCCCCATTCAGTATATTGGCTGTGGGTTTATCGTATATGGCTTTAATAGTTTCTAGGAATGAGCCATCTATGCCTATATTGTTAAGAGTTCTTATCATAAAAGGATGCTGGATTTTGTCAAAAGCCTTTTCTGCATCTATTGAAAGGATCATATAATCTTTGTTCTTGCTTTTATTTATATGGTGAATTACATTTATAGATTTGCCTATGTTGAACCATCCCTGCATCTCGGGAATAAAGCCCACCTGATTGTGATGGATTATTTTTTTGATGTACATTTGAATTCGTTTTGCAAGGATTTTATTGAGAATTTTTGCATCTATATTCATAAGGGATATTGGTCTGTAGTTTTCTTTTTTTGTTGTGTCCTTTCCTGGCTTTGGTATCAAGGTGATATTGGCTTCGTAGAATGAGCTTGGGAGGATTCCATCCTTCTGGATATTTTCAAATAATTTCTGCAGTATAGGCACCAGTTCTTCTTTGTAGGCTTGGTAGAATTCAGGTGTGAACCCATCTGGTCCGGGACTTTTTTTTGTGGGTAGATTTTTAATTACTGCTTCAATTTCGGTGCTTGATATTGGTCTGTTTAGAAATTCTGTTTCTTCCTGGTTGAGCCTACGGAGGTAGTGTGTTTCTAAGAATTTGTCCATTTCCTCCACATTTTCGTGTTTGTGGGCATAGAGGTTTTTGTAGTATTCAAAGATGATGTTTTGTATTTCCATGGTATCAGTTGTGACCTCTCCTTTTTCATTTCTAATTGAGCTTATTAGAGTCCTTTCCTTTCTGCTTCTGGTCAACCTGGCAAGTGGCCTGTCTATTTTGTTTATCTTTTCAAAGAACCAACTTTTTGTTTCATTGATCTTCTGTATTGTTCTTTTGTTCTCGATTTCATTTAATTCTCCTCTAATTTTGGTTATTTCTTTTCTTCTGCTGGCTTTAGGATTGCTTTGCTCTTCCTTTTCCATTTCCTTAAGATGATTCGTTAGTTCACTGATTTGTGACTTTTCTGTCTTTTGGATGTGGGAATTTAGGGCGATAAGTTTTCCTCTCAGGACTGCTTTTGCTGTATCCCACAGATTTTGATAACTTGTGTCCCCATTATCGTTTAGTTCGAAGAATCTTTTGATTTCCATCTGAATCTCCTCCTTGACCCAATAATCTTTCAGCAATAGATTGTTTAGTTTCCAAGTTTTTGGAGGAAGATGTGAGTTTCTGTTGGAATTGATTTCTAATTTTATTCCTCTGTGGTCTGAAAAGATACATGGTATGATTTCTATTTTTTTGAATTGTTTAGATCTGTTTTGTGGCCTAGGATGTGGTCAATTTTAGAGAAAGTTCCATGACCTGATGAGAAGAATGTATATTCAGTGTTATTTGGGTGGAGTGTTCTGTAGATATCTGTTAGGCCCAAATGTTCTAGAGTCCTGTTTAGGTCTTTTATTTCTCTATTTGTTTTTTGTTTGGAGGATCTGTCCAGTTCCGTCAGTGGGGTGTTGAAGTCCCCTGCTATTATGGCATTGCTGCTTATTATGTTGTCTAGATCTAGCAGAATTTGCTTTATGTACCTGGGTGCTCCTGTGTTGGGTGCATAAATGTTTAGGATTGTTAAATCCTCTTGTGAGATTTTTCCCTTCACCACTATATAGTGTCCATTTTTGTCCTTCTTTACTTTTATTGCTTTAAAGTTTATGTCATCTGAAATGAGGATGGCCACTCGGATTTCTTTTGGTTTCCATTAGCCTGGAAAATTGTATTCCATCCTTTCACCTTGAGTCTGAATGCGTCTTTGTGTGTAAGGTGTGTTTCCTGAAGACAACAGATACTTGGTTTGTATTTTTTAATCCATTCAGCCAGCCTATGTCTCTTCAATGGGCAGTTCAAGCCATTTACATTTATTGAGAGAATTGATATTTGGGGTAAATTTCTGATTATTCTGTTGGGTGGTATCTTTTGTTTTACCTCTTGCGTCATTGTGGAATCTGGTTTCTGGGGTTTTAGCTTTTGCGTAGTTTTACATAGGTGGGTGTCTGTTGCTCTGTTTAGTGTATAATGCAGGTCTAAGCATTTCTTGCAAGGCCGGTCTGGATTTCGCAAATTCTATCAGTGATTGCTTATCTGGAAACATCTTTATTTCTCCCTCATATAAGAAGCTTAGTTTGGCAGGATACAGAATTCTGGGTTGACCTTTGTTTCGTTTTAGGAGATTGATGATGTCTCCCCATTCCCTTCTGGCTTGTAAGGTTTCAGCTGAGAAATCTGCAGTTAATCTGATCGGTTTCCCTTTGTAGGTTACCTGCTCTTTTCGTCTTACAGCTCTGAGGAGTGCCTCTTTTGCGTTTACTTCGGTCAGTCTAATAATTATGTGGCGTGGTGAATGCCTTTTCACATTGACTCTCCCAGGAGTCCTGTGTGCTTCTTGTACTTGGATATCGAGATTTCTGGCTAAGCCATGGAAATTTTCCTCTATTATTCCTTCAAATAAATTTTCCAGCCCATGCGAATTTTCTTCCTCTCCCTCAGGGATACCTATGATCCTTATGTTTGGCCTCTTTACATAATCCCACATTTCTTGTATGCTTTTTTCCTGCCTCTTGTTTTTGTGTTCTTTCTCTTCGGCTGATTTATTTAGCACATAGGAGCTGTCTTCTAGCTCTGAAATTCTTTCCTCTGCATGGTCCAGCCTATTCTTAAGGCTTTCCACTGTGTTTTGTAGATCCTTGAATGCTTCTTTCATTTCTAGGATTTCTATTTGATTTTTCCGTAATATTTCTATTTCTTTGGAGAATTTTTCATTCATTTCTTGCATTTTTCTTGTGGTTTCTTTGTGCTGGGATTCAATTTTCTCTTGAATTTCATTGAGCTTTCTTATAATCCATAAACGAAATTCCTCTTCTGTCATTCTACCCATTTCATTTGGGTTGGTATCCATTGCTGAGGAACTGATAATTTCTTTTGGGGGTGACTTTTCACTCTGATTTTTCATGTTCCCTGAGTTCTTTCGCTGGTTTTTTCTCATCTGGCCTCTTGTTCGAGAGCTGGGGGTGTTAGAGCTAGTTTAAGGCCCTGTCACCAGGCCCACAATTATTGTTCCTTTGTCAAAGCCAGGGAGAGAAGTAGTGGCCTGTATTGCCTTAGGTGTATTTTAGCAAGTTTGGTGGATCTTGAGTTAACTCTGACCTGTGGTCTTCTCCTCTTCCCAGTGGAGTGTGGTGAGAATGACCTCCCAGCTTGGGCTCTGAGCTAATGAATTGTACTTGAGGATATGAGTCCTCCACTCCCTATTAGCTAGGTATTCTGTTATGTCCGTGGCAGACTCTGATCCCCCAGTTGGGGTATGCGAAAGCCCCGTGCTTTGGGAGGGGCCTTGTAGCTCCTAGGGGTTACTTTGACCCTGCTCCTCCTGAGGTGCAGGTAGAAACACAATTTCTTTTGGCTGCAGTGTGAGAGCTGAGTTGGGAAAATTCTACACAGCTCAGAGGTTGCTCATCTAGCCACAGTGTGTCTGCCCTTCTGATGTGCGTCTCCGCGTGATACTGGTTGATAGGGGGATCTCCAATTGTGCACCCCTTTTCCACCACTAGACCCCAAGGTGAGGCGCGTGGCCGTCTCTATCCCCAGCAGTCTCCACCGGGGTGATGTTCCCACGGGGAGGGGGGAGTAGTGGCCGCTGGAAGCGCTCTTGGGTGGCGCGAAATTCCCTATTGAAGTGGGCAGGATTATGGGGAGCTGCTCTGGTTCAGCCTGTGGCTCTTGAGGTATTTGGTTGTCATGGGAACCAGCAGTTATACCAAATGAGTCACTATAGCCAGCAACCTTCAAAATGAGCGATCTCTGGGGTACAGGAGGGCCAGGACCTGAAGGGCGGGCACTAGGACCAGCACGGAGCGGACTTGTCGGAGGCCAGAGCCGGGGTAGAGGAACCAGATGGACGAGCTGCAAACTGTTTCCAATACCCAAAGGTCCCGCCGCTACAGTTCTGGGATCTCGTCCCACCTGGAACCCTTGGATGCAGCTGTCCCTGGCCACCACAGGCTAAGCCTGTCTCGCCCCAGCAGAAGAGCCCCGGGCCGGGGCGGGGGGAGCTAGAGACGGGGTTCACAGCTGCGCGCGGGCGGCTGTAAAGATGGCGGCCGCCGCCAGTCTGGCGCACAGCCGGGCTCCGATCGCGCCAGGAGCGCAGCTTTTCACCGCCGGCCACAGCGGCAGTTGCTAGCAGCCTCTAAGGGCGTGTCCCGCTCTCCGTTAAACTCCTGGGCCCAGTCCCGCTGACTTCTAGTGGCGCAGTGCCGGCCTGTGGGTTCCCGCGCACTGTCCCGGTAAGCTGTATCTCCACTCCGTCCCTGCCCAGTTCCTCCCCAGCCCTCGGCAGTCTCTGTATATTGTAGCTGCGAGTTGTGTTTGGCTCTCGCAATTTCCTCCTCTCCACAGGGTTCGCCGTCCCTAGCAACCGCTCTGTCCCAACTCTGAGCTTGTCCCTGACTGCGTGGATGGGGAGGCGCGTAATCGCTTGGGGGGCAGGTCGCGCCGCGCCAACCTGGCGAGTGCGTCCTTCCCGCGCTCTGGGCTCTATTGTGCTCCGTGCGCCCTCCGATCTTTGTGAAAATTTTGTACCTGTTTTCTTGGGCTGGGCGTTCGGCATTGTTTCTCTGTAATTCACAATGTTGTTTTCAGAGTGAGCGGTCCATGCTCGCAGGCAGCCGCTGGCGTTCTTCACCTCCTTCCCTGGGAGCGGTGCGGTGGGAGGACTCTATGAGTCCGCCATTTTTTTCTTCTCTAGAATCGCAATCTGTGTGTTAACAAGCTCTCCAGGTGATTCTGATGCTAAAGTTTGAGGACCATTGGATTACAGGGAGACAAGAGAGGATGTTAGGAAGCCAGTTAGGACCTTTTTATTTAATACAGTATTTACAAGTAGATGGGGCCTTCCAGGTGCACCTAATTTCAAAACAGGCTGTGGCAAAGGGGAAACTGAGGTGAGGTCTCCGTAGGATAGTGGTTATTTACTTCTAGTTTCTTACCTGAAGCTGCAGATGGCAAAACTAACTTACCTCCTTCACAGCCGGTGTGGCTCTAATTAACCAATTAAGAGATCATAAAGCTCATGGAAAGAATAAAGCCTAACATTAACACTAAGTGGCAATTAGTGGTATTAGGCAATGCCCATTATATGCTCACAGACATATCAACATGTTGATCTTAAAAAGATCAACAGAAAGTATTTGGGAACTGCCAGCCTTTCTGGGGCCTCTTATTTTCTACAAGTCACAGGATCAATTGCCCCTCGAACAATTACATTTCCACTTGGCTAATTCTGCCATCCCAGAACTTAATCCTTCAGCTGCCTATTGAAGGCCTCCTCTGGTTTTTCCATTATGCTGCTGTGAGGATTCTGCAAGTTGAGAGCAGTATCTGGTTTCTTGGCCCTTTACTATTCCTAGCTGTGATTTTAGATGAGGCTGTCAACATTCAGAGAAGCAGTTAAGTCACTGGGGACCACAGCTCAGGGTGCGTGTGTTTGTGTGTGTGTAATACCAGCTCCACGCACATGCGTCATCGCAGCTCTATTTGTGGAACAGGGCGAAGATTGCCAGGTGGTCTTCAGTGCCTGACTTGGCTCCATAGTTATCGAAGTGGATGTTAATTTGGAATAATTCTACTCATTTATTGATCTGCTTGCAAATTAACTAGCAAAATGTCTAAAATTATAACAATTTTTCAACTCATTTTTAGGGAAAATTGACAGTTCTTGAAAACTCACCTTTATTGAGTACTTAGTATTCCCTAAGGTCTTCTGAAATTCTCACTGACTTCCGATTTCATAAAGAGATACAACGGTATAGAAGAAAGAACCTGATTGTGAGACTCAGGCAAATTTAGGTTTGACTATCAGAACTGCCGCTTAATAGCTGCTTGGTCAAGTTTCTTGATTCTCTAAGTCTCAGTTTTTTCCATCTGTAACATGGACTAAAATGCCTGCCTTGTGAAGATGATTTGAGAAAAATAAAATCTGGCACACAAAACTGTATCTGGCACACAAAAACTCAGTTCCTTTCTTCTCATATTGAAGATAATTGGTTGGTCTCGGTATAAGTTTTTCCCCCGTAAATTTAATAGTGTATGGAACAATGTAAGTGATTATATGACAGGTCCACTTTGTTTTCTCTTGTTTTCTTTTCTCCCCTGCTTCAGCCAGCATAAAGTTAGTCCTGCTGAGGTTCAGTCCGTCCCAGTCCATTTGCCAAGGATCCTGAGGCTCCTTTTATGGTCTGAAAAGTGATATTCATATCTGGAAAGCATCCAAATCATAATGATACTTTAGCTCATATCTGTCAGACATGGCTACAAAAAAACAGACTATAAAATATTAAAAGTAACAGAATTATTTTCCTATAACCTCAAAGAACTGAACAAAAACCAACTGAATACTTAGTCTGGTATGACCAAAACCATATTACAATATATGATTATAATAAAAAGATGAAATAGGATGCAAGTTGCTAAGTTCTTTAGCCCCAGGAAGAATAGTAAGCTTATTCTCTGAAATGCATTAGGCCTTTGGTAAATATGAAAATAAGTTTTTCTTTACAATAAATATCTAAACATTTTGTAAAGGTGAAAATTAGCAGACATAGATTCTAGCTGAAAATCAGTTTTGTTAGACAGCATAATATGTTGGAAAAATCAAATGCAAATACCTTTGGCAGACCATACATATTCTCCAGCTAACCACTATTCCTACCACCCTTGTTTGATGCCCACTGGCCCACCTGCTCCATACATCACAGGGCTTGCCAGGCCCCTGAAGGCATTTAAGTTTGTAGACTCCCGTCCCAACCATTTAGATCAAATTACCAGGCTCTGTCTCAGGCAACTGGGCTCCAACAACAGGAGCCTTAGCAGCACATCCTCCCTGCCTTTGGGTAGATTTTGTCTCTTTAGCACAGAGATAGTAGCAGTTTCCTATAGTTATTAGTCTTTGAGTAACTTAACTGCATTGTCTTTGCTTCTCCAGAATTTTCAACAATCTTTTAGAGAATCTGTTTTAAATTTGATCTGTATCAGTGTTTGGAATACCAAAAGTGGCTTCTGTTTTCTTGTTTGGAGCCTGACTGATAATACAGCCAGACTGAAGGGGTGGAAGTATAGTTGAAGACAACTACAAAGGAAACCCAAGCTCAGTATGTGTACTTACCAGCATTCATAAACATGAACAGGAAATCAAGGGTCACCAGGCATTTAAGGAAAGCCAACAAGACAAAAGAGAAAGACCAAGATGAACAAAAGAAAAATTCTACAGAAAAAGTGATAACTTGGTAAACAAACAAGAACTTACACTTCAAAAAATTAATGTCAGAATTAAGAAGATTTTGTAACTGAAAATGAGAACAAGCTGCTATGAAAGTGGAGCAATCAGAAAGTGGAAAAGAGTTTGTTGCAATTAAAAATACAATTGCCCAAATTAAAAAAATTAATGAATGGCCTGAATAATGAATTGGACAGACAAGTTCATGATATGAAGGTAAATTCAAGTAACTCTTTAGAAATAGATCAAAGAGCCAATAAAGGTAGGAAATAAGAGTAGCACTTAATATGTACCAGGCTGTTGTAAGTGCTTTAGTCATAATAACTTATTTAATTCTGACAACAACCCTCTGAGCTAAGAACTATCATTATACACAAGAGAGGTTAAGTAACATGTCCAAAGTCACACAGCAAATGGGTAGCAGAGCTGAAATTCAAATCCAGGTAGGCTGACCCCAGAGACTTTGCTCTTAGTTAGTATTCTACGTTGCCTATTTAAAAAGTGGGAGATAAGTTAAGAGATACGGAAGATATATTCAGGAAGTCCAATAGCCACCTAACTAGAGTTGCAAAAGAAGGAAACAGGATGAATAGGATGCAAATAATCTAGAAACAGTGGTAGAAAATGCATTGAGCTGAAAAAATAGACCCTAATAAGTGCCAAGAAGAATGACTTTTAAAAACATACCTAGATACATACTTGTGAAATTTTAGAACTCCAGAATAAAGAAAACCTTAAACCTCCAAGGAGAAAAACAACTAGGTACAGAGTACTGTGAATCACATGAGAATCAGATGTTTCATATGTAGCAACATAATGATTTGTAAATTCTAAAGTTTTGGATTTAGAAATCTGTACCCAGACCAATATTAATCAAATGGGCAAGAAAAATAACAACATTTGGACATGCAAGAATTCAGAAAGTCCATTGCTAATCAAATAGATACACCAATTAAATATAAAGTGATTCCAAGAAATAGGAACATCAGCAGTTGAGTGCGGCTTAGATGTGAAAGACTCTAGAACAAAATTAAAAGTGAATTCGTTAGGCGGGGCTTGTAAGAGGTTCTCTTTAGAAACATATGAATGACAGTAATGTATTATTTCTCTGTAGCTCCAAGCTCAGTACTTGGTTCTACTGGCAAAACATTTACATCATCACAGTATTGTAAGTAATGTAGTGTAAATTATTTTTTTATTTTTAAAAATCATGTTCATATAATTTAAAAAATACCTAATGAGTGATAACAAAGAAAATTAATGAATGCCACTAGTTATAAAGAGATTTTAAACAAACCAAACCAAAACAAAACAAAACAGATTGGAATTATCAAGCAGAGCTCAATTGAGATCAAACAATTTTTTCTCCCTTTGGGGGAACTCTTTGCCTCTACATTTTTTCAGAATAATGGGAACATGTTCTTTTCTTGATCATGTCTCAACCATTCTTGGAAAGACAAGCAACAACACCTTCCAGCAATCCTGAAGAAATTGCTAGGCAGCAATCCAAGACATAGGCAATGGGTTGAGGCCAACTGAACAATTTAGATGTGCTGAATCTAAAAGTTATCTGAAGCTTCCTCAGCAAACTAAGCATTTTGAGAAGTAAAATAACCAATGCTTATTGTGCATTTTCCAATTCCAGAGTTTACTAATAGATTAAATCAAAGTTTAGTAAGTACAGTTAGTAAAACCATATAAAATTATGACCATATAATATTGTAATGTTCTCTGTTTGCCTATTTTTCTCCTGCTTCCTCAACATTGACTAACTTAGCTTGTTTATAGCTATGATGGCATCTTGGTGACCTCATACAAGAACAATATTAAACTCAGAGCAAATATCTATAAGCAATATAAATCTAAATATCTTTCAAGAATTTTTACAATAAAATTAAACCAAAGCACACTCAAAAGAAATATTCAGTTCATCACATATATCTCAATAAGCTTACAAAGATAAATAATTTTGAAACAGCATGGTAATACACTGGTATTCTGTTATAAATTTAGTTATCTTTTTATAATCACCAAAATGGATTGAATTTATTAAATTTAATTTTAGAGTCATGTTGGTGAACAATAACACTTTGTCTTCTGGGGTTGGTGGGAGGAAGATTCTGAGAAGATTGATTTAAGAGTAATTTTAACTTGCTTTGATGTCAGATTTCTTTGAACTGGGAGTAAATTCCTGTACCTAGTTAGTCTGTGTTGGCTGGCACATGAGTAAAATGCAGCTTAGCTTTGGAGCTATAGTCAAGAAACTACTACAGTATTTCATCTAACTCCTCCAATCAGAATATAAAAGTCAGTTAAAATCAGTGCTGTCAGTGCTAAAAAAAATTACTGTATAACCAGAGTGTACTAATGGTGATTGGAAACTTTGATCAGTATCATATAGTTGGTCACTAATCCTTCCATTCATTTACAAAACATTTATTGAGAGCTCCCTTTGTATTAGACACTGTGCTAAGCTCTGAAAAATCAATGATGAAACAGTGACTTGGTGTCTGCCCTCAGGGAAGTTAAACTTGTCAATAGAGGGCATCTAATACGGAGTATATATTCTAATTTAGAAAAATTGTTCTCTCTTGCTCTCTCTTTAACTGTAAATTTATATTTGTGACTTAATCTCCTACTGAAATAAGCTATGATGTGGTTTGAAATGAGGTTCTTTTGAAAGTTGTGCACAGTCAGAACTGAAGAGAAACTTCCTGTTCAACATGGCATACTTATCACATAGCTATCTTCTTTCTGCTCCGGAACACCATTAAAATGGTAAATAACCAAAATGAGAAAGGGAGATGAGTCATCAGCAGAAAAGGGCTTTCAATAAATTTCCAGATTAAAAGAGGTATGGTAAGTGTAGCAGAGTAGAGCAAGCTAAAACTGAAGCACTTGCTGAAAGGGGCACTGATGAAGGAATGAGCCAATTTGTTCCACTGAAACTCATAAAAATTCTCAGGACTTGGAGACACCAAAGTGTGGATATAGCAAAAGGTTAAAATCAGGAAATAAGTTGGAAGTCTGCATCTGAAGTGGTTGAACATCCCCACATCTCCTCCCCCAATCCACATAGAAAGGTGACAACTTTCTGCTAAACACCAACCTATTACCTACACACAACCTTTCCCTAAATGACCACAGGTTAATTCTTTGGAGAAATTGAGCTAGAGATATTCTGGACCTGGAAGCAGTAGGAGGAATGGGGTGAGGTTCAGGGTTGAAGACAGAGTGATATATCTTTTTTTTTTTTTTTTGAGGAGATGGAAAGAGGAGTTTATTAATTTGCTGGCAAATAAGGAGGTTGGCAGACCACCATCTCAAAGTACCAACATCCTGTTTCTGAGCAGAACTACAGAGCTTTTAAAGATTCTGATTAATCCCATAATCCCATTTTTGGCTAAGATAATCTTGTGAACTCCACCCAGACAATTTCCTTGAGCCATCTCCTGTGGTGCAAAGAACAAAGGACACCCTCCCGCCCCTCCTGACCACTGGCCTCAGGCAGGGATGTAGGTTTTAGTTCTCAAAAAGGGTAAGGTTGTTTTGAAGAGACAGAAGACCTTTTTACCCTTTTTCAGGTCATTCTCTCTGTTACATATTCCCCATTGTCAATTTTACCCTTCCATATCTATGGGAGGAGGGGCAATGTAGTCACCAAGCTACTTCCTGCTGAATTGGGGCAAAGTTTTAGACAGAAGGTACACATTATCAGGTGAAAAAGGGCATAAGCAATAATTACAACTGTAAGGATTGACAAGGTAAGATGGACAGTCACCTTGCACACAATGTCCGATACAGGACTGGGTTGGAAAAGAAACGTGGCACCTCTAAGTGCATAGCTATTAGTTGCACCATGTATGTGATCCAGGAGACTGGCTTCTGCAGATTCAGACATCATGTACAGAAATACTTGCACCAAATGAGGTTAGGATAACACACCCAACAGCAAGACAGATCAACAGAAGAGGTGATAGTCCGGAGAAATCCTCACTAAGGAGTTGTCCCTCTATCCTATAGACAGAACCAAAAAAGATTAGTGAAAATATCAACAATTTTTTTTTCTTTTTCTCAAACAGATACTTTAGATTGCATAAGGCTGGCCCCTCTGCTGGGGGCTACACCTCTTTACTTTGGTATGATGGACCCAAGGTTCCACTTCTGACAATTTTAATGAGGTGGGAATTGTTAGAGGCACTTCATAGGGTCCTTTCTTATTCTCTGCTTTCAACTGGGGCAGAGACCTGAAAGAGGCAAACTCATGCATAGTGGTTAGCACCTGACCCACTCATTTGACATATTATTTTACTCTATCTTCTTTTACTCATGGTCATATTACCATACTTACGTTGGGGTGCTAGGAAGGGTCTCTCATAAACTACTTCTTAGGGGCTTAAATTAAGCCTGCTTCTAAAGGGCTACCCTTATCCAGAGGAGGGCAAGCGGCAACACCTTATCCCACTTAAGGTGGGTTCCATGTAATTTCCATTCTAGATATAGGGCTTTGTTTACTTGCTGGGTTATGTCTGCTACAAAGGAGGATCCACCATCGCTCTGTATGGAGGTAGGGAGCATATTAGCATTTTGATGACCTGTGGGATCATTGAGTCCACTGTGTCCAGCTTTTTGGCGAAATGGTTCACCAGGTTCCCACTGGGGGTCCACTCAGAGAAGTTTATGGGTGACCACAGGACATTGTGCAGTAGATCCAGGTGTAGATGGCAGGAAGCAAAGATTCCCCCAATGGGCACTGCCATGGAGTAGCCAAACATGGTGATACCTTGAGCTGTCGAGCCATCTCTGTAGCTGTCTGGCCACGGCCTCCATCACTAGCATGCTATTGTCCATTTGCTTGGCCTCTTTTCCTGGATTGTTGATGCCCGTCATCCCATCACCCTCTGAGGCCTGTTCCTATACACATGCAAGAGCTCGGCGAAGGCCCTGTCAGCTCCTGGGAGGAGCCCATCTCGGAGTGAGTTCCTCCAGAAGGATTCCAGTACCCTCAGATGCTCCTTTCCTTCCAGGACACAGACGATGAAGGAGGGGGCCTGAGGACCCCCTGCCCCACTAGTAACTCCAACCCAAATATGCCTACAGAAGCCCAGAGTGATATCCTTTTCAGGGAACTCATGGAAAAGGCCAGCTTGCTGCCTAATAATCCTAGCTGGTTGTCCTTCTCATGCACACAGCACTTCCAATTAGTCTTTTAATATTTCACTCTTATATATGGATGGAAAAGTCTTTTCAACAAATGATGCTGGGACAATTGGATATACAAATACAAAAGAATGAAGTCCAACCTCTTCTTCACACCATACACAAAAAAAAACTCAAAAATGGATCATAGGCCTAAATGTAAAACTATAAAACTCATAGAAAAAAGAACAGGAGTAAATCTTTGTGACTGTGGGTTGGGCAAAGAATTTTTAGATATGACACCAAAAGCATAAGCCACAAAATAAAAAAACAGATAAACTGAACTTTGTCAATGTTACAAACTTTTGTGCTTCAAAGGATACAATCAAGAAATTGAAAAGACAACTCACAATAAGAGAAAATACCTGTGAATCATTTATGTGATAAGGAACTTCCATCCAGAATATATAAAAGATTTTTATAACTCAACAATAAAAAGACAAATAACCCACATAAAAATGGACAAAAGGTCTTATGAAAAGACATTTCTCCAAAGAGGATAGACCTGTGGCCAATAAGTTCAGGAAAAGATGCTCAACGTCATTAGCCATTACAGAAATGCAAATGGGACCCACAATGAAATACCACTTCACACCTACTAGAATGGCTGTAATCAAAAAAGATAGATAGTGACAACTGTGGACAGGGATGTGGAAAATTAAAACCCTCATATATTGCTTATTGCTGGTGGGAATATAAAATGGTGCAGCCCTTTGGAAAATTTTCTGGAAGTTCCTTGAAAAGTTACATATAGAGTTATATGATTCAGCAATTCCACTCCTAAACATATACCTCCCCAAAATGAAAACATACATCCACATAAAAATTTGTACATGAATGTTCATAGCTGCCTTATCCATAGTAGCTAAAAAGTAGAAATGACCCAAATGTCCATAAATAATGAATGGATAAACAAAGTGTGGTATATTCATGCAATGGAATGTTACTTGTCAATAAAAAGAAATGAAGTGTTGATACATGCTGCAACATGGATGAACCTTGGAAAATATTCTAAGGTTTATTGTGGTGATGGTTGCACAACTCTGTGAATACACTGCAAACCACCAAAGTGTACATTCTAGGGAAGGGAAGTGCATGGTATGTGACGTATACCTCAATAAAGCTGTCAGAAAAATGTGAGCAGACAGCCACAGATCACCAAACGTGTGGAAAGCCTCCAACATGAAAAACAGTTATGAAAAAAAATCATAAAAATAAACTTGGAGGAAAAAGAGCAATGTAAGAAATAGGAGAAAAGGTCACATCAAACATTTTATTAGTATTCTTAGAGATAAGAGAACATACTGCATCTGACACAAGACCACAATGCTATGGGGAAACGGAAGAATACCCAAAGAGCATGAACAAGGCCAAAAATATGATTATAACCAAATCAAAGAACTCTCCCCAAAGCAAACAAAAGACAAAGGGTTGTAAACTAACAGAGATAAGATAACAAAATTAGAGGATCAACCCAGGAATTTCAACAATAGGATTTCTAGAAAGAAAGAGCAGAGAAAAGGGTGTGAAGGAAGGCAAAGTAGAAATAGCAAGAAAAATTCCTGTGACTAAAAGACATGAGCTTCTATATTGAAAATCTCCACAGAATACTCCGAATAACACAATTTTTAAAAATTTATATTAAGGTATCCTAAAATCTAAGAACACACACACAAAAAATCTCAGAGAAGACTTAAAAACCCTGAATATATATATAACCAGCATGGCATCAGACTTTTCAGTTGTAGCACTGGAAGATATATGACAGTGAATCAATATTTTCAAAATTCTGAGAAAAAAATAAAAGCTTTAGGTCAAAAGTTTTATACTCAGCCCAACTATCAATATGAGAGCAAAAGACATTTCCCGATATGCTAAGACTCAGAAAAATAGCCACTCATGAACCCTTTCTTAGGAAAGTACTCGACAACTTGACAATATGCTTTAAAAATGAGGAAATAAACCAAGAAATAAGTTATGTGATCCGGGAAGCTGGGGGCCAGTTTAGGAAAACAGCAAAGGGAAGGATCAGGATGAGAGCTCTGCTTAGGACTAGAAATTCATTCATGTCAATTGGAGCAGAAGAAAAGAAAACTCAAGGATGAAACCAGTGGGGAGGTGGGGGCAATTAAATCAATAAATATCTAATGTAGGCCTTTTCATAATTTAATAGATACTTAACAGATCTCAGGGAGTAGTTGATAGACGCATAAGAAACTACCAGAAAAGGGAAGGAAACTGAACAGGTAGACTATGAAGAAAACATATCAGACTGCACGCTTGACTTGGCAGTGGCCAACATTACATAGTTATAGTAGTATGATCATGGACTAATAATTTAATTCCTAAAATTGTCATACAGTTGAAAGAATGAGGCAAGGGAAAGTTGTTAAGAGGTGTGGGATCTGAAAAAGAGTTAAATAATCTTGACAAGAAACATTGGCTAACATTGAAAAAATCAAGATCGAGAAATTACATTGTTAAAGCATGATGGTAAAACCCAGAAAAACCGAAGAAGCTGTAAGTTGTTTAGGGGAGTCATGGGGAGATGTGGGTTAACTAACTGCTTTTTTTAAATACAAGTGTTTTAGTACTGCTTGGTTTTTTAAAACCATGGTATGTATTAATTTGGATAAACTCTTTTTATGATCTGTTAGGGGATCATAGCACTGAAAAAATGCTGTGAGGGACAGACATGGTCTATCAGAAATTTTAGAGTGTAAAAAGACATGTTTTTTTCTTTTGAAGACTACCACCAAACTGAGAGTCAAACCGAAATAGTCTACGTTTTAATTCTGAACTATCTTGGAAAAAATCCATAACCGCAAGATCTATAGACCTTTCATAGACATCTTTGCCATCCAAGGACAGTAGTTCTATCTTGCAAGAAAGACATTCCATGAGAAATTAGAACCCTCTTAGTACTGACTCTCTGAGTATGTTTTATAACTAGAAAAAAGCTTCCCATAAATAATCAGTGTACTTTGGAAGGAAGCCCAGGAAAAAAGAGAGGAGGGCGGTGTTTATGTGCTAACCTCAAAGCCTAGCCCTGCCAGGTAGAAAGGCGAGCAAGGCAGAGTGCAGAGTAGTCTGGGGGCAGTTCTGGAGAATCAGCTGAGGGGCAGAGCTATGGGTCATGTGTGAGAGGTACCGAGGCATCCAGACAGAAACTGGACGCATCCCCTTTGAACCTTGCAAGGCCACGATCTGAAGGACAATATAATTTCCTCTTCCAATCAAATGTGTGGGACCACCCTCAATCAGCAATCATGTTCCATCCTTTCAGTCCATGCCTTCATCGTAAATCCCAGCATATAAGCAATCAGTTCTTCCACAGCATGAGAAATTCTGTAGTACAAATGGTATCAAGCTAAGCAGAGCATAGGGTAGTCAAGAATTTGGCTCTCTGTGAACTGATACCTTCAGCCAGTTCTGTCAAGTGTCAGCCAGTTCTCACCGCTCTAGAACTTGACGACACAAAGTTCATTCTACCTTGAAGACAGAGCCAACCACTGGTTCTTTCATACTCTTAAACTAGGAGGGGAGCTGTTCATCTTCCTGTCCCTTCGTCGCCTGGATGCTACGCTCTTTGAAGACACCTATCTACCTCCCCTTGTCAGGATCGTATCTTGTCATTTTCAGGGCTTCCTATGTCCTTAGTCTCATGCACTTACTAACTTCTTTTCGTCGGAAGAGTGAGCTTCTCAGACAGGTTCCAACTTTCCACTTTCTGGGGCTCCTGGGTGCCCCCGTTAGAGGCCGTCTGTCTGCTATACTACTAATACATGTCAAACCTTGCAGCATGGCCCTTGTCTAAAGTGGAAGCTGGAATAACTATAACATACATGTAGGTATTCAGCTAAGCAGGGCATGGGGTTGTTAGGAATCTAGCATAGATATCATTACGAAATGGATTTTTTTTAAGTATACCTGTTGAGGTTTGTGAATTCTCTGACAGGAGTAGATTTAATTCCCCTCCACTCACTTCAAAAGATATTTACCCAGCACATTCCTTGTATGCAGATTTTGTGCATTGTGAATCAAATAAGGCCCCTAACATAAAAGAATTCAGAAACTGTGGGGAGAGATTGGACAAGGATGAGGGATTAAAGCAGTAGAAAAAGAGTTAAAGTAAGTGGGATAAGAGACGTGCTAGCTGTTGTGGTAGTTTGAGGAGGAATAGATTATATCTAGTTGAAGAAGGTGTGTAGAGAGTGTGTTAAATAATTCTACATAGCATTTGTGGAGCATCTGCTGTGTGCTGTACCAGGTACTGCATTGGTGGATGAGGAAACCACAAGTATAAAGACAAAGTTATGCTGCAAGGATGAAAAAGTCCTGGGAGCTCACAGAAGAGGAGGCAATTCATTCTCCTTGGGGTGGAAGTAAGGGGTGGAGGTGTCAGGAAAAGCTTATAGAGGATGCCAGTTTTGAACTTGGACTTTGAAAATAAGTGGAATACCAACTGGCAGAAATGCTGAAATAGAGCATGGTAGGCATATGTAACAGCAAGAGCAAACACACGGGGACTATAAGGTCTGATAGGGAATATTCCAAATTATCTGGAGTATTGGGTGTTTGTGGCAAATAGGGGCAAAGCTGCAAAGGTAGAGGACAGATTGTGGAGAAGCTGTAAAAACAGAACATCCATTTAGTTTTGTTGGAAAAGGAGGTGCCAATGGAAGAAAATTTTTTTAACTTAATGATCAGCATTGAGTTCTGGAAAGATGAGCCTGGAATTGGTATACAGAGGATGCTTGAAAGTGAGAATAATAGTTTCTTGTTTCAGGAGAGAAGTAGTGAAAATCTGAACTAGAGGGCGCCGTGAGGAACGGAAACATCGGGGTAGGCACTGAAGAGGCTATGTCTACTTGTGTTGGTTGAGGCTGGGAGAGTTGGGGGAGTGGAAATTTCTCAATCAGGGTGGTCCTGGAGCCTTAGCAAATCATGCCAGGCCTTCTTGTTACAGATGCAAGGAATTCAGTGAGACTTGGGCTTGAAAGACAAGCTGCGCTTCGTGATGATAGACACAGGACTAAATGTTGCATGTGCAAACACATGCACACGCCACACACAGGCAGTCATAAATTATACTTTTGGAACATAGTCATTTTAGTATTGGACACACACACTGTCATATTTCATCCAAATAATGGCAAAAATGTCTCTAAAGAGCCGTCAGATATCAGAATGGCCTTTGCTGCCTTCTGAGAGAATGGAGAAACTGGTTGAGAACACAGGCTGTGGAGCCAGAGAGCCCAGGTTCAAGCCCAAGCTCAGCCATTTACAAGTGACTGCCTAACTTTAGGCAAATTCCTTAGCTTCTTTGTGTCCTGATTTCCATGTCAGTAAAGTGGAGCTAATAATAACAAACACGTTGGCTTTTGTGAGAATTAAATGAGCTGTTAATGTGAAATGCTTAGAATAATACTCACCACAGAGTAGGTGCTCAATAAATGCTGGCTATTATTGTTGCTGTTGTCATTATGCTGTGGTAAAAGTGTCAGTGATGACATACTTAGCAACTGGCACATATTTTCAGGGAGAGAAGTGGAACAACATAACGTCACGTCTTTAAAATGTCACTCAAAAATTGAGACTTTTTTGGTGTCAGTAATAGCCCATTTCCTATGTTTCTGATGCAACAATTCACACACAAAACTATAGACAAGTTTAGAGGAACTTGCATATAGTAAACTTGCTTCCATTGATTAAGGTGGCCTTAAGATCTGAAGGATACTTGGGCCTTTGGAAATGGCACTATATAGATGTCTACTCAGTTATTATCTGTTTTGCATAGTTTTACATGTGACAAAAATATTAAGTTTTCAGCATCAAAAGCTGTTTACTAAACACTTCATTTCCTTTTTAAAATGTTAGACAAAATGTCGTGACAAAAAAATTGCACTTACTCTGAAATTTTTTTTAAAAATTGCACTTAATGCAAACCGGGAAGACTGGCAAATTTTCCGTCCAGTTCATTTTATACTGAGTCATTATGACAAGGCCTTACTGGACTGGTGGTTTTGTAATTCCAGAACACCATAATTTTGAACCAGATTCCGGTCTTGCGTGGCTCCAGTAGAGGCTTTGCGTGGAACGTGTTCTCTGGCTTTCTGAGTGTGTCTCCCTCTTTCTTTCTCTCTCTCTGTCTCCGACTCTGTGTCTCTTCCTTACTCCCTTTCCTTATCTCATCTCACCACCTCAATTTGCTCATTATTTCCAAATAGTTCGAAAGTTCTAATTCTATAAACGCTGCATTATCTAGCTGCCTGCTAAACACCCTTCTAAATTGCAACCCGTGTTTCCAGGTGAGTGATGAAGAGGTGCCGTGTTCCACAGAGAATGCAGCACGGAGTTGCAGTGGGTAGGGATGCTGTCTCCTCTCTCTCTTTGGTACCCCACAAATGTTCTCAATTTGGTATTTTCACTAATTTCTGTTTCCTTACCTCCATTTTCACCTGTTCCTCTATTTTTTTTAATCTATGTCCTTTTTCAAAATAGAAGATATGTTTTCACAGGTATTCTAGCTATGTATGTTGTTGTAGTTGTTATTAATATAATGACATTGAGGATAGTAATATTACTGCAAGGTACCTTATATTTCAGACTTTTTGATTTATGGTAGGTCACAGCTGCCATATCATATTGAGAATGATACTCCCCAGAAAAAAAAAAATTTCCTGTGGAAATGTCACTTGGCTATCCTAACCATTAGGCCTTTCCTGACCATTGCTTATAAAACACACTGCAATGGTTCAAGAGTAAATATCTGCGGTATCTCCTTGATCTTGCAGGACAGCTTTCATATGATAATTATCCCATTTGTCAGAGCTAACATAGGTTAAAAGTTTTTAAAGCTTTATTAATAAAATAAATAGTAATGTAAAACAGATTTTTAAATAAACCAAGATTATTGATGTCATGGAAAGTGCAGGTTGTTAGACTCTTCTGACATGTAAATGAGGTGAATAACATTTTAACAACCGATTGGTTTAAATTAAAGACAGTGAGGATAATCATGTTTAGCTAGGAGAAACGGCTGGCCTCGAGATAACAATTGGAGCAGTATCAGCGTGTAGGTGGGAGTTGAAGCCATGAGAATAGAGGAAACCATCCAGTTAAAGTAAATCCAGGGAGAAGAGAGGGGAGATGAGGACAGAACCCAGAGGACAGCAACATTGAGGGATGGAAAGAAGAGCTAGTGAATGGGGCTGGATGGAACAGAGGCAGGAAGAAGCAGAGAGGACAGTGGGGAGAGTCGGGTGCCACAAAGGGGACAAGCCTGACATCACTTTTATGTCTCTATCAACATCCAATTACGAGAAGTTACAAAAAAGAAATAAATCCTTAAAAAAAAATAAAAACTGGCCATTGCACTGTAAATTAAAGATAAAGAAGAAAAATTTCCACTGACTTCTATATTGAGGGAGATGGATTGAGAGGTGGGGTAGGAGAATTATGACATGGCTACCAAGGTTCCCACGCAGTGGTGTAGACGCCCTGTGTAATCACCTCCCCTTGAGTGCAGTGGGACCTGTGAAGATGGCGGGTCTTACTTCTGCAAAGTCATTAAGATTTTTTTGATGAAATATCTTTAAGGATAACAATTGTCTATTTTTAATTTTTATGGATTCATAATAGTTGCACATATTTATGGAGTGCATATAACATTTTGATACAAGCGTACAATGTGTAAGGATCAAGTCAGGGTAACTGGAATATACATCACCTTAAACATTTATAATTTCTTTGTGTTAGGAACATTCCAATTCCACACTTTAGTTATTTTGAAATACACAATAAATTATTGTTACTTATAGTTGCCCTATTGTGCTATCAAACACTACATCTTCTTCCTTCTATCTAACTATATTTTTGTACCCACTAACCATCCCCTCTTTATTCTTCCCCTGCCCTTCCCACTACCCTTCCCAGCCTCTGGTAACCATCATTCTACTCTCTATCTCCATGAAATCAACATTTTTAGTATCTACATATGAGTGAGAAAATACAATATTTGTCTTTCTGTGCCTGGCAATAATTAACTCTATTGTCAATGAATGTTATATCTGATTTATACAAATAGGTTAACATAATTTTTATAGAGAAAAAAATCTTGAGGTATGATATGTAATTATCTGACTTACAATATGCCAAGAATAACAAGTAAAGAGATTCAGTAAGTCTGGAGTAGGCTCTAGAGAGCTGTATTGCTATAAAACTCCGTAAGTCAGTCTTATGTGCATCCCCAGTTGAGAGCAACTGGACTAGAAGATGCTACATTAAAATTGAAAGAGTAAGGTTTCAGCCAAGTAAAATTTGAAATAATAACTGAAATTATTACTGATAACACTGTGGTTGCCTGATATCATCAGGTCGTCAGGCAAAGCACTACCAGGATGCTGATAAATATAGGAAAACCTGACACAACTATTTCTTGGAGTTTTGATCAGTGTTATCCTTCAGGGTTAAAATATAATGTATTGTGACAAATACAAGGGGTTTCCCATAAAGCATACAATTTCTGATAAATTTATATTAATAAAATTTTACCCATACAAAACTAACCTACGGGTGGCCGAGTGTCTCTTGTGATTTGGCATCTTTTCCCCTGCAGCTTGTCAAACAAATCTAGTTATTTCCAGCATCTCTCTTTTTATAAAGTGAACGAAACAATATTTGTAATTTTCCAAGGGCCATTTGGAGAATCTCAAAGATAGTTTTATGTATAAAAGATAGCTTGAAAAGTTTGGATTTTTTTCCTATATCTTAGGATCCAATTTTTGGAAGGTAAAAAAAGAAATTGCCAGAGGACATTTGGACAATTGGTTAAGGTAGAATCATAGGTGCCTTAGAAACAACACTTGGTTGTCTATTTAATCACAGTGACAATAAAACATATGTAAAAAATAAACATAGATGGTAACAAGATTGAGAAGAACCTTAGCTGTTTCAAAAGTGAAAGTGAGGAAACTTTGTTCTTTGTCTCTCCTCCCCCACAAATAATTAAGGATTCAGGTTGGAGGAGACTGTTGGGAGGTTGGATCGGGGAGAGAAAACCAAGAGCAGTTTGGAGCAGAGTAAGGGAGAAGATCGGTGACCACAAGGGCTTGGAGTCTGGGCAGTGACCCAGCATGACAGGGATGTGAGGCTGAGTAGGATTAACTGAACGCAAAACTCCAAATGGAACTCTGGTGTCAGGTTGCTCTGGTACAAGAGTAGACGGTAGAATCAGGGTGTCAGATATTTGAGAACCTGCATAGTTGGAGCCAACTCAGAGCATTCCTGAAATGGACCAGAGTTTAGAAAGGTTGTGTTATTAAAACTTGCTATGTTGATTTGAGAAAACTTAATTTGCAATTTTCTGTACATTTTTTCCTTAGGATCATTTAAATCTGTTTAAAAAACTTTGTCCTAACGCACACCATTTGTTTTTAAGAATACCTGTTTGTTTATTTTTGTAGGAATTTCTGAGGATTTGTTTATCTTATCGATTTTTTTTTCTGGTGTGATTAAACTAAATAAGTAACAAAAGTGAGAAAAATAATTCCTCCTTGAAGAGTACTCAAAGAGAAGAAAATATAAATCTTTAGAATATAAAGAAAACCTTTTCACAGTATCAACCTGACAACTTTAGATAGGAAATGTTGTGATTTTGGCTCTTAAACTCAGCAAATCAGGCTGCAACTGTATCCTGCCAAAATATCAAGAACAAAATGAAAAAGAAAAATCATCACCATCACTGGATGTTCCACAGATTGGGATATTTGGCAGTATGCGTTTGGAACATCTGCACAACTGATTGAATTCTTCATCTGGATATTTTGGCATTATGACACCATCAGCTTTGGAATTCTTTCTTTTCAGGGCTAATTTGGGCATAAAACACACACACACACACACACACATACACATACACGATTCAGTGCTTAATGTGTGAAAGACAAGGGGGACTACAATCTTATTTCTTGTCCTACTGACTGCTATGATCTGAATGTTTGCATCACCACAAAATTTGTACGTTGAAATTCTAACCCCCAAGGTGGTGATGGTATCAGGAGGTGGGGCCTTTGGTAATGAGCTCAGAGCCTTCATCAATGTGATTACTGCCCTTATAAAAGAGGCCCCAGAGAGATCACTGACCCTTCCACCATGTGAGGGCACAGTGAAAAGATGCCTGTCTAACAAATGGGCCCCCACCAGATACCACATTTGCTGGTACCCTGATCTAAGACTTCCCAACCTGTAGAACTGTGAGAAATAAATTTCTGTTGTTTATAAGCCACCCAATCTATGATATTTCATTATAGCAGCCCAAACAGACAAAATCAACCATCAAACCATCTTTTTCAGAACTTAAGCACAGACTAGATAAATCCATACACTATCACATTTCCCTAAATGAAAAAATATCCAAATCATCCTATTTCCTCCTCACCCTTCCTTCGTCTTCTCACTTTAATCCTTCCAGAGATTCTATTATCTTGTTGATGTGGACCCAGAATGTTAAAGACTGGGAAGAGGAGAGAGTTGGGAATACACTGGACTATCCCAAATGCAACAAGTTTGTCCATAATAGAAGAAGAGAATTTTGTGACTATGACAGAGAATATTAGGGCAAAGGCCCTAAGGAGGGAACATCTTAGCATGTATATAACTTGAAAATAAATTTTGTCATTGAATGTAAATCCATTTTAAGGTATGCCATTAGGGATATGGAGGGAAAGAAACTATTTTCATCTTTATTCCTAATCTCCTAATTCCTAATCTAGGTTATTTTCAAAAATAAAATGGGCAATCCGAAGGCCCCATCATAAAGAAATACACTTATAAGAGCAAAGAGGACAGATAAGGAACAAGAATTGAACAAGGTCTCAAGACATATCTGCAGATTAAAGAGGGTGGAAGCCCAGCGACATTTAAAACAGAGGGAAGAAAGAGGCAGCAGGTGGGGGCAGCAGCCCCGGAGAGCCTTGGACAGGTACTGTGACCACACCAGTCAGCAACCCGGATTCCCTTTCTGTCCTCCTGCCTTCATGGACAAGTACCTGGAGATAAAACTGAAAAGGTAGGTTGGGGTAAATAATAGGACCTCGAAACTCTGACCAAAAAGGACTTTAAGGAGATGACTGTGCATGGGTGGGAAGTGCTTCAAAATGTTTGGTTATATAGAGAAGAAAATACAGCTGAGCTAGAGAAAAGCATGTGGTTGAAGACAAGGAATTTTATCATGGTGGTGGTGAATTCTTTTAAAACAGGATGACTTGAAGATGTTCAAATGTTGATGAAAAAGTGCCCATGGCAGGGAGCTTCCTAACCAGCGTTCCTACTTCCAGATTTCCCTCTCTCTGAATTATTCGCCTTGGTTAATTTTAGCTAATTTTTCTAAAACTCAGCTCAAAGCACACTGGGCTGTCTCTTACAGCTCCCCAGTGTGTATCCTAACCTGCTGTTCTCACACCTCTACTCGTGCCCTTCCCGGAATTTTAAATATTCTTTCCACATTTCTACCTCCAAAAATGCCAGTAAACTTTAGGCTGCATTTCAATTGCAACCTTCTCTTACATTTTCCTTGAGACAAGCACTTGAACGTATTTCTTGTTTGTTTTTATTTCACACTCTTGCCACACAATAGGCATTTAGTGTTGATTCTTCCTCCCCAAACACTATCACTTTTTCCAAGGCCATTTGTAGAATAGCCATCCACTTCCTCACTTCCCACTCGCCACGTCTGGCTGCTGCGCCCAACATACCACTGAAAATGCTATTTGGAAGATCTCCCACAAGCTCTTTATCACTAATCCAGAGAACAAGTCTCAGGCCTGAACCCATGTCAGATTTCAGCAAGATTTGACTCTCTACACCCCTAACTTCCTTGAACATTCTCTTCTCTTGACTTCAATAACACTTCATTTTTCTGGCTTTCCTCTGACCTCTCAGCTTCATTTCAGGATTTCCCCCCTTCCTTCCCTTAAATGTCAGACTCAGCACTGCAGCCTAGCTGTCCTCCTCGCTCTGCCTGCTCCCCCTGGCTGTACTGTCCCACGTCCGCGTTGTCAAGTCCATCTGTCACTCCTGAGCACCACGTCCATTCTCTCCCCTGCCAAAATGAAGTAAACTTACATATTTAAACCAATCAAGAAAGTAAATAAAATAGAAAATAGTCTTCAAAGAAGAGTTTGGAGTACATCTAAAAGCAGATTTTGACAGAAGTGGTCTTCCATGTGTAAATTTTATTAAAATACTTTGATATGATTGTTTAGATAACTTGTTACTTTGCATTATAATCTTAGAATACGTCTTTTGGGATCACTTTCAGAGAGTCCATTTGAGTTTTTATAATGCATTACTATCTGATATTGGCAAAGAGAAATTAAAATTGTCTGCACTAAGGAAAGAATCTTTACAATCTCCGTGGCTAAAAACTTTGGACAGATCTGGACAAATTAGATCGATTCTTACCAGGGTTAAGAAGATTGCCTGGTTCCCCTCTCTAATGTCAATGATAATTTATAGCAGTTTTACTTCCAGCTCACAGTTAGTGACTGGGGGAAAAACTATTGTATCAGAGCAGGGCCCATTGGATTTAACATAATAACTTCAAAAGATGATCATTACAATTATGTATAATCAGAGCAGTTTTCCACAGCATAGGAATTGCCAATGGAGCGGGGCAGGGATAGAAGAGGGAAAGGGTGGCAAGACAGTCATTTTTATAAGATTGAACATAGGCCGCACAGAAGCAGGCATCTTTGTTTTGTCCCACATGTGACTCACAAGCCTAGAATAGTTCCTCGCACATAGTAGGTGCTCAGTATTTGTCCAATGAAACTTTGTTTTTAGTATGTTTCGACTTAAATTTTACAGGACACTACCCCCTGTATTATCTCATTCTCTGTGAGGTAGAAAGGGAAGATTTTATTAACACAACTTATAGATGAGAAAATGAACAGAGAATTATGTGGTTTTCCCAAGGTGACACAGCAGGCAGGCCGGGGAGCCATGACCTTAGCTCTGCGTCGCAAAGGGAAAGGAAACACAGTGCTTTCTTTGCCTTTGCCTATTTTGTCTTAGAGAGTGTATTTTTGTTGTTTGTTTGTTTTCTACTTTGGAATCTGGAGCTATAGGAGTAAACTTGTTATATTATACTAATTGGCTAGTTTGCGGTCAGTGGATAAATAAATGAATGATAAAAAACATTTCGTTAGGCCATAATAAAGAACAAAATTTCAGGAACCAAGCCTAAACAAGTGTTAGTTCTGTGTATTTTACATTTTTTTCCTGAAATTGCTAGCTGTCCAAAGTCTGATTTCTTTAAACTAGACTTCTAGACGAGGGGTTGAGAAACTTTTTCTATAAAGAGCCAGATAGCAAATATTTTAGGCTTTGTGAACCATGTGGTCTCTGTTGCAACCACCCAATTCTGCCATTGTAGCCCAAAAGCAGCCTGGATAATACATAAACAAATGAGTGTGCCTGTGTTCCAATAAAACTTTATTTATGGATCCTGAAACTTAAATTTCATATAATTGTTATGTGTCACAAACTCTTATTCTTCTTTTTCTCAACCATTTAAAGATGGAACAACCATTTTTAACTCATAGACGGTGGGCTGGATTTGGCCCATGGGCTGTCATTTGCCCACCCCTGTTAGTACCTTTGTAAGCAGTAACACTCCTGCTAACCACCCCTTGTAAACAATATCATCAAAGCAAGCTTCTCTGAGCACAGCTCTGACAACATCATTCCTTTTTTAAAACTCCCAGTGGCTTCATATGACTATGGAACAAGGTATAAACCAGTTGACATGAACACAACACTGTCCCTGACCAAGGCCCTGGCTGCATTTCCAGCTGTATTTTCCCTCCCCTTCCCAGATCTAGCTAACCATGGCTCTCCCTGAACAGGTCTGCTCTTTCCCACCTCCATTCCTTTGCCTACTGTATGTGTTCACCTGAAATGCTTTCTCTACCCTTGTTCTTATTTCTTTCTGTCAAAATTCTACCCTTCCTTCTACCTTCGTCTCTAAGTCTTCTCTAACCCACCACCCCCTCCACAGCCAGACTTAACCTTTTCTTTAGTGTTCCACCTTTCGCAGTGTATCTTATTTTTTTCTGCTATTTAATAGATTCTGTCATCTCTTAATAGTTACGTATATGATCTTCTTCCTTACAAAGTTATTAACTATTGAGGTCAAAACCTGCACGTTGTATTTTTGGCAGGGCTCCATGGTCGAGTTCCATGCTAGGATTCAATGATAGGGTTCAATGAACATCTAAGGAATTTAAATGAATAACCTGAAAAGGATCAAAATGGAATCACTTAAAGCATTTGCCAAGCTCTTTGCAATTTCAGAATAAGAAAATAAGTAACTTTATTTCATAGCATCTTCTAAAATAGAGTTGTTGATAACAGGAGAGAAAGAAAAATTGTTTCTTTTACTAAATTAAGTTCTTTTCCATTTTACTTTTAAAAAGATTAAATTAATTTACTGAAGCTTAATTACCTGTTATAATTGGCCTCAAATGAAAGGCTCCCAATTAGCTGTAAATTGAGTGATAGCGAAGTAATCTTCTTGTTGAGACACACTCACAGGAACTTAGTAACAGCTAGAAGCAAATCAGCCACACCTGTTCATGAGCCAAGACAGAGAAACAGCTCTAGCTGAGCAGGCAGGAGCAAGCTATTTGAACTTGGAAATGAGAAGGCAAGAAACATCAGTGAAAGCAAAAAGAGAGAGGGACTGGACCATGCAGGAAGAGGTGTGCTATGGTAAAACTTGTCTGGTTTTCCTGGAGTTCATCTTATCTCTCTTTATAAAGCTCTATGTCATGTTTTTCTTATCCTTTCTGGAACCATCAAGTCATTTCCAACTGTCACGAATAGTTACTCATTGTTAAAAACCCACCTCGTTGTTAAAAACCAGGCTTTCCTTGTGATGAGGACAGCAGGTAGCAGTAAGAGATTGGAAAAATCAAACTGTTTTTGTGCTCTCACACAGACACTTAACACTCAGTACTTCACTTGTGATACAAGATGTGTGCGGTTTCTTTACCCACACGCCAAGCAGTTCTCCAGCTAACCTCAACAGAGTGTCCTTTAATTTAATTCAATTCCAACACTATCTACCTGGAGTTAGAGTCAGATCCCACAGGTAAGGGCTCAGTCCCACAAGACTGCCCCCCACTTCAGATGCCAATTATAAGTCAGGCCTCCAGAATTTCTGACCAACTAGCTATAGACAGGGGGTTTCCACAACCTCCTTATCAGGTTCGATCATTTGCTAGAATGGCTCACAGAACTTAAGAGACATAGTTTGTAGTTTACTTACATTTACTCATTTAATGTAAAATGATATAACTCAGGAACACCCAAATAGAAGAGATTCAGAGGACAAGGTAGAGGGAAGGGGCACGGAGTTTCCATACCCTCCTGGGGCATGTCACCTTCCATGTGTTCAGATACCCAGAAGCTCTTTGAACCCAGTTCTTTTGGGTCTTTATGGAGACTTCATTATATGAGCATGATTGATTAAATCATTGGTCATTGGCTTTCAGCTCTACCTTCAGCCCGGCTCCTCTCCCCAGAGGCCAGGGCATTGGGCTAAAAGTTCCAGCCCTCCAATCCCATGGTTGGTTCCCCTGGCAACCAGCCCCCATCCTGAGGCTATTCAGGAGCCCCCAGTCATCAATTTTTTCATTAATATACCAAAAAAACCTATAAATTTCAAGGTTCTTAGGAGTACAAGGAAAAGGCAGAAGGTAGGGACAAAGACCAAAGTACATATTTCTTCTTTTATCACAAGAGCCAAGATGTAAAAGTTTTGCTAGGGCTAGGTCTGTCTGTCCCAGTCACTGGGATCTTTTAACAAAGCACACTACACATGTGCCTGTGCCTTCCTCCACTTTTAATCTGATAGGTGTGTTGCAGTGAATGCAGTTACAGAAAATGCAAAGGAATCTCAAAGATGAAACAGTGCATTAATTAAAGGGTCCTCCAAACTAGGTGAACAGCATGTTCAGGCCAACTAAGGTCAGGATGGGGAACCGATCCTCTAATTAATCAGAAGGAAATGCTCATTGAAAGGAATATTTAAGGTATAATTTATATGTTGCTTAAATGGTCCAGGGTAGGTAAGTCCTCAAAAAAAAAGTGCAACCTACTATGACCTACAGAGTAGAAATGTGGTCTGGGCAGTTGAGAATGATGTGGAGATTTTCCTTGGAGGGAAAGACTGTGACTTAGGAAATAAAATGTTGGTTAGACATTTGGGGAAAGCTGGGTGATGGGAATATAGGGAGAGTTTGTGAGAGTTTTAGTTTAGCTATATTAAACCAAGGTCGCCCTCTAATTCTATGGTCAGCACAATTTGAGTTTTACCTGCTAACGGTTAAAAAGAAGTGGGTGTGTGAAAAAAGGAAAAAATTACTGGATTTTCAGTGCATTTTCAAGGTATTTTACCTTTTTAATCTGCTTGTACATTTTACTTATTAAATATCATAATTTGATGATAGACAAGTTCAGCTAGGAGACAAAAATAATTGGTTTATTGTCACCCTACAGCACAGGAACCAGGAATAACTATGTATGGGTGGTGGAATAATACTTGAAATATTAACTTATTTTTTTCTCCTAGTCTTTGTTACAATTTTCTTTTCTTCCCATTCAAAGACAAAGACAGCTTTACAACCCACTGCTTCAGGAAATAAATGGAAATAGGAAGGGGACAACAACATGCAGAAATACAGAAGTCGTAGGTGGCAGTGGTCCAATTCATGCAGGGGGTGGTAGAAGAATGAGAACGGAGTGTGGGAAGAACCAGAGTGGCTCAGAAGGGTGCTTCCCTGTCGGGAAGCTGTAGGGCGGAGGGAGCGAAGAGGAGTCTGTAGTTGCCGGAAGAGGAGACCAAACTCTGCTCCTGGAGGTGCCCCCAGAGAAGTAGCAAGACCACTGACTGGAGTGGAGCCTAAGATCTGGGTCTGCAAAGTCAAAGGTCTTTGTGAAGGTCATGCAAATGTGTGAAGCACATGGGTGTCATCAGTACAGAGTGGTGGCCACTGCAACTGACTAGAGGGCGTATGGCCTGCTTAAAGGCATGCAGCACGTTTCTTGTAAAAAGTTTTGTGTGTCATCAAAGCAAATTTGTGAGCCAAAATATTTGTGAGCCAAATTTTTATCTCCTGGGCTCCAGGGTAGTATACAGAGACATAATTTGCTTCACAATCAAATACTGTGATATGAAAGCCACAGAGAGCCATCAGACCTGTATGGACCACAGGGACAAGGATAATTGTCATCTCAGTAGTAAAGTATTGTTGACTGAAATTAAGGCTGTTGAGGCAGAAATGATTTTATAAAGGTTCACTCAAAATCAAATGTGAGGATTGACCTGGGAAGACACTTCAACAAAGTTGAGAGTGTTACAGAGTCTGTCACAAGGTGAAGGGTTTTTATAGGAAAGTTTAAAAGAAGGAAAGGAGACTCCTCATAACAGAGTTGTCCTCTTTTCATTGGAGGTTACAATACAGACATGATAATTACCAGCCACAGATTATAACAGACAGGCTAAAAAATGTCTACACTCAAGACAATCAGTAAAATTTCATGCTTCAGCTAATCTTAAAATAAATCAGTGTCCTATTCAGTGACAGCAGGTTATACATTGATCAGTACATCAACAATTTCAGGAACTTAACGATAAGATTCTTTACTCAGAGAATGTCGCCATCGAGTCACAAGACCTCCCCAAGGCGGATTAATTTTGAAGCCTGCTTACTTCTAAAGTAAACAGTATGATGTGACCTGTAGGTTATCAGTATGGACAAGAAACAATGCCTGGAATAGGAGGATCTCCTTTCCCCTTATTGCCATCTCCAGTTACACATATTTGGAAGGTATTTATAATCCTGAATTCTTGATATGGACCCAGCAAGGGATGGGAAGCTTCATAAATGGTTGCAGTTAGGTTTCTCAACTGCCTGGCAGTATAAAGTTCAAATTAAGTTGTTCTGTCGAAAATAAGGAGATGTGATATTTTATATACCTGAAGTTGTGATTCAGACCAACTTTATTTGCCATGAGTCTGTATCTACCCATGTTATCTGATTTTCTTCAACACTAGCAAAAAATGCAAGCAAGCCACATCCTACAGTCTAGCTCAGCAAGCATTCATTGAGCATCTAATAATTTACAATCACCTGCATGGTGTAAGAGAATAAAATTTTAGTAAAATAAAGTTTCTGCACCTAGGAAGCTTACAATCCAGTGGGGAAAACAAGTAAGTATCTTAAATACAAGGGAAGATGTAATAAATACAACTCTAAGGAACACAGGAGGATGGAAGGAATTTAATCAGTGTGGTAGGGCTGGCAGAGAGGAAGAAGTACCCAATGTGTTGACCTACTCAGTAGCAGTTTAAAAAACAGACTTAAATTTTATAGAACATAAAGACAGTTGATTACCCCTTCATCCCTTATATTTCCTTCAGTCTTATCAACAACTTTCCCAACATTTTGACATCACCATTTGGTTTGTTTGATTTCTCCTCTGCAGAGTTAGAAGATTCTTTCCTGGTTACTTCCTGCTTCCACCTGTTAAAAGGATATGCAGCTTGAAAAATAAGGAACTATATATACTTGGCTGAAATAAGTAATTCTCAACCTTGGGCACATGTTGGAATCACATGGGAGGATTTAAAAAATATGAATGCCTGTCATTTGCCTCCTGGTAATGACGCACTGAGAAGAACACAGTATTGTTTCTGGGGTATTCTTGTCCAAAACACACAACCTGAATTTAATCAAGAAGAAACATCCAAAAAACCCAAATTGAGAGACATTTTACAAAATAACTGGTCTGCTATTTTTTAAAATAATAAGGTTCTGAAAAATAGGAACAGTTCCATAGTAAAAGAGACTACAGAGACAGGACAACCAAATTAAATGGTGCTCTTGAATTATATCCTGGTCTAGAAGATGGATCAGAAAAATGACATCACTGGAACATTTGGAGAAATTGAAGTAAGGTTTGCAGATTAGATAATATAATTGTATCAATATTCATTTCTTGATTTCTATAATCATGCTATGATTGTGTAAGAAAATGTCCTTGTTTTTAGGAAAAATACACTAAAATGCCCACCAAAATATTTAGAAGTAAAGTAGTATCATGTCTTCACCTTACTATCAAATGTTTCAGAAAAAATATATATATATAGAGAGAGAAGTATATATATAGAGAGAGAGGGCAAGACAGAGAAAAAATGATAAAGCTAGCATGGAGAATCTGGATGAACTATATACAGGAACTCTTCATACTATTTTTGTAAACTTTTTATAAGTTTTATATTATTTTGAAATTAAAAGTTTTTTAAAAATTAAAAAAAAAGCACTGATGCCTGGATCTTACTCCTAGGGATTCTGACTTAATTCATCTGGGGTGTGGCCTAGACATGGGGACATTAAACTCTCCCCAGCTGATTCTCACATGCAGCCAAGGTTGAGAAGCACTGGCCTATGCAAACCCTGGTGTCTAGACAGGCAGAATCTCTAAGCTACCTGTAATGTATGAAGCTTGCTGGAGTGAACGGCATTGAGGTTGGAGATTTAAAAAAAAAAAATCTCTGGGAAGAGCAGTTTTTCAGGGTCTTACATACAGATACTTCAAGGGCCCAGAAAAGTAATATAAATGTGTAAAGCGGCAGAACACAAAATAACAGAGAATGGTGGGGACATGTCTGGATTGAAGTAATCTAATTCAGATTTTGAAAACATTCTTCTAAACAATCCAAAATTGGTGGGCCTATTTGGAGGAGTGGGCCATCGCATTGTAACGTCTAGAGCTGGAAGAGCAGAGAAGTATGGTCATTATTTGTAGGAATTGAAATTAGACAGTACTTAGATTCTTCTGAAAATATTACTATTGTGGGCCAGATACTGTTTAGGTAATAAGTTTATATTAAATTTAAGCAAAGTATATGTTTACGATAAATTTGGAAATAAGGTAATATGCATTTGATAACTGTCTCTATTAGACTTTGGCTGCCAATAACATACAACTGCAGCTTAAACTGGTTCAAACAATAAGACAATTTAACATCTAACATAATAGGAAGTCTAGCTGCTTCACAATGTCCTCAAAGATCTGGGTTGTTTCCATCTCTGTTCATCTTCTTTAGTGTGTCACATTTGCCCCCTGGCCAGCTACCCTTGTAGTCCCAAAATGGCTACAGGAGCTCTAGGTTTCAAATCCAGGTGTGACAACATGCAGGAAACAACCTTTTCTTGTTTTTACCTCCTAGGAACAAGTAAACTTTTTCCAGGGACCCTTCAGTAAACTTCCCCTTTATCCGGTCACATGTTCATTCCTAACCTAAGCACTGGAAAGAAAACAGGATTTCCAGCTTGGCCTTAGACTCCACAGGATCTGCTCAGAGGATGGGGTCATCATCCTCTGAGACATGAGGGAGGCAGGGTGGATGCCGCTACAAAACTAGGGTGGAGGTAATGAATGAGCACTGAGTAACCAAATGGTAGAGTTTGCCACACAAAACTATTGTTCATCAGATGTTTCTTGGTAATTAAGGCAGATTTTCACTTAATACAGTAGACTATGTAAAAACTCAGTCCAACTGCGGAAATTTGCAAATTAAGAAATAAAGCAATTTAAAATTGAGAGATGTGGAACCTAGTGAAAAAACCCACAAGGCTGACCAAGAAATTTGGCTTACTTTAACAAATGTGAAAGAATACAAATCATACAATTTCTGCTCTTGACCAGAATGGAATTAAACTAGAAATCAATAACAGAAAGATAGCTGAAAAATCCCCAAATACTTGGAAATTAAACAACATATTTCTAAATAACACATGGGTCAAAGAAGAAATCTCAAGAGAAATTGAAAAATATTTTGAACTAAATGAGAATGAAAATACAATTTTCAAAATTTGTGAGATGCAATGAAAGCAGTGCTTAGAGAGAAATTTATAGCACTCAATGCATACATTATTGTAGGAAAGGTGAAAGAGCTAAAATCAATAATGTAAGCTTCTACCTTTGGAAACTAGAAAAAGAAGAGAAAATTATATCCAAAGTAAGGAGAAAAAAATTTTAAAAAAATGTCAATGAATTTGGAAACCTGGTTTTTTGAAAAGATCAATAAAATTGATAAGCCTATAGGCAAACTAAGAAAAAAAGACAGAAGACACAGATTACTAATATCATAAATGAAAGAGGGACATTATTACAGATCCCATGAATATTAAGAGGATAACAAAGGAATATTATGAATAACTCTGTGTTCACAAATTTGATAACCTAGATGAAATGGACTAAGACCTTAAAAGACACAATCTGCTTAAACTCATATAAGAAGAAATAATTAATTTGAATAGGCCTATATCTATTTTAAAAATTGAATCAATAATTAATAACCTCCAAGAGTAGAAAGCACCAGGCCTAGATGGGTTCACTGGTGAATTCTACCAAACATTTAAAGAAGAAATTATACCAATTCTCTTCAGTCTCTTCCAGAAGAAAGCAGAGGGAATACTTCCTAATTTATATGGAGGCCAGCATTACCTTAATGCCAAAGTCAGACAAAGACATTACAGGAGAGAAAACTACAGATTAATATCTCTTATGAACATAGATGCAAAAATCCTCAACAAAATATTACCAAGTCAAATCTAACAATACATAAAATAATTATACACTACAACCAAGTGGGACTTATCCCAGATATGCAACGCTGGGTCAACATTCAAAATCAATTAATGTAACGCATCACATCAACAGGCTAATGAAGAAAAATAACATGATCATATTAATATGATCAATATGAAAAAACATTTGATAAAATCCATCACCCATTCATAAGCAAACTAGAAATAGAGGGGAACTTCTTCAACTTGATTAAGAACCTCTACAAAAAAACCACAGTTTCTCATACTAAATGGTGAGAAAATGCAAGCTTTCCTGCTGAGATCAGGAACAACATAAGGATGTAACCTCTCACTACCTCTTTTAAGCATTGTACCGGAAGTCCTAGCTGTTGCAATTAGGCAAGAAAAGGAAATAAAAGGTATAAAGGCTGAGAAGGAAAAAATAAAATTGTCTTTGTTCACAGATGACATGATCACTTATATAGAAAATGCGACAGAATTGACCAACAAAAACAAAAAAATTTCTGGAACTAATAAGCATGTATGTCAATGATTATCGTATAAAATGCTAATGTATTATTAAAAGGTCAATCACTTTCCTATACATCATCAATGAACAAGTAGAATTTAAAATTAAAAACACAAATACCATTTACATTTATACCTCTGAAAATGAAATTCGTAGGTATAAATCTAACTGAATATGTACAAGATTTATGTGAGCAAAACTACAAAACTCTCAAACAAATGAAAGAACTAAATAAATGGAGTGGTATTCCCTGCTCATAGACAGGAAAATTCAATATCATCAAAATATTAGTTCTTCCCAATTTGATATATGGATATAATGCAACCCCAAAGTCTCAGCAAGTTATTTTGTGAATATTGATAAACAGATTCTAAATTTTTTCGAGAGACAAAATAACCAGAATAGACAACACAATATTGAAGGAACAAAGTTGGAAAACTGACACTATCTGATTTCAAGAATTTGGTAAAGCTACAGTAATCAAGACGGTGTGGTATTTGTGAAAGAATAGACAAATAGATCAATGGAACAGAATCGAGAGGCCAGAGATAGATGCAAATAAATGTAGTCAACTGATTTTTGACAAAGGAGCTAAGGCAATATATTGATTCTGGAAAAACTGGACATCCACATGCATGAAAATGATCTGTACTCAGATGTTACACCTTTCACAAAAGTGAATTCAGAATGGATTGCAGACCTCAATGTAAAATGCAAAACTATAAAATTCCTAGAAGATAACAAAGGAGAAACCCTGGTATGGGTTTCTAGAAACCCTAGACTTGGGTATGGTGAAAACTTTTTAGGTACAATACCAAAAACACAATCTCTAAAAGAAAAAATTGATAAGCTGGACTTCATTAAACTTAAAAACTTCTGCTCTGTGAAAGACATGGTCAGGACAGTGAAGACAAGCCACAGATGGGGAGAAAATGTTTGTGAAAGACTTATCTGATAAAGACTGTTATCCAAAGAACTCTTAAAACTCAATACAATAAGAACAATAAGAAAACAAATAACCCAATGAAAAAGTGGGCAAAAGATCTTAACAGCTCAACAAAGAAGATATTCAGACGGAAAATAAGCATATGAAAAGATACTCCACGTCAGATCATTAGAAAAACACTGTTACACAGCTATTAGAATGGCCAAAATCCAGAACACTGACAACACCAAGTGCTGCCAAGGATGTGGAGCAACAGGAACTCTCATTCACTGCTGGTGGGAATGCAAAATGGTACAGCCACTTTGGAAGATATTTCGGCAGTTTCTTACAACACTAAACATAGTCTTAACAAATGATCCAACAATCGTGCTTCTTGCTATTTACCCAAATGAGTTGAAAACTCATCTTCACACAGAAATCTGCACACAAATGTTTATAGCAGTTTTATTCATAATTGCCAGACTTGGACGCAACCAAGATGTCCATCAGTAGGTGAATGAATAAATGAACTGTGGTGCATTCAGCCAGTGGAATTTTATTCAGTGCTAAAAAGAAATGTGCTATCCAGTCATGAAAAGACATGGAGGAAACTTAAATGCATATTACTGAACGAAATAAGCCAATGAAAAAGCTGTGTGCTGTGTAATCCTGACTATATCACTTTCTGGGAAAGGAAAAAGCTATGGAGACAGTAAAAAGTTCAGTGGTTGCCATGGGTTAGGGGGACAGGAGGGATGAATAGGTGGAACACAGAGGATATGTAGCCCAGTGAAACTACTTTCTGTAATACTATAATGGGGGATACATGCCATTATGTATTTGTCAAAACCCACAGAATATGCAACACCAAGAGTGAAGACTAATGTAAACTATGAACTCTGGGTGATAATGATGTGTCAATGTAGGTCATCAATTGTAGCAAATGTACCACTCTGGTGGGGGATGTCGACAGTTAGGGAGGCTTTATGTGTGGCAGGGCTGGGGGTATATGGGAAATCTCTGTATTTTCTGCTCAATTTTGCTGTCAGCCAAAAACTGCTTCAAAAAATAATATTGTTGTTTTTTTTAAAAAGCATACTTAAAGCAACCTCTATCAGGCCTTATATGTAAATTTTATATAATAAAACAAGAATTTTCTCTTTTTAACTCCAAGCATTATCTGTTACTTTCTTCAGGAATATTATAACGAATAGATTTGTCTGGGAGTTTGATAAGCAAGAAAAACTATCTAAAAGTAGGCAAGGTTTTCAATTTACATTTCCACATGTCCACATAAATGTGGGCAGCTTCTCCAACCTCTTCGTTCCCAAGAGAAAATTTGGATTTTTTAAAAATTAAGCATCTAATTATCTATTTTCATTAAAAGTAATATTTTAGATATTTTCTGTCCTTAAGATGGCCCGTTGAACAAATAATGTGAATTCTGTTTCCAATTCAGCATTCCAAAACAGATGCTGACACTAAATGAGCAAGGTTAGTGCTGACACCTACTGTTAGAACTTGGGTGTGAATGACTTTTCCGCACACAGCCCTTCTGTAAGGAGCTGAGAGTCATGCAGCAGTGGTTGCTGGCATAGGAGTGACCACCCAGCAGCATCACCCAGAGCTCCATTATCCTGAAAAGGGGTGCAAGGGAATCACTTAACTGCACTTTTTGAAATAAACACGATTCTGGAGGCAGAAGACAAATTAATGTCAAGAGGTATTTCCTAATTCTCTTCCGGGAGCCTTCCAAAGGCTCTGGAATCTCTAATAAACCACCGGCTCTGTTTCTCTTGTATTGTTTCTGACCATGGTGCTTTAAAGAAAAGACAGATTTGGCTACTGGGTTTCAGAGCTATCTTTAGAAGAGGGAAAGAGAAAGGGAGAACAGAAAGCCTCCCTGACCTTGGTGTTTCTCCTGTCCTTGGCCATTTAGCTCTGGATTTTAAATTGGCTAACTGTCTTTCGTTTTAGTTATATTTATTTTCCTCTGAACATATTTTTGCACCTCGACCTGGGAAGTAGCTATTGAATTATGTCACTATGCCTGTTTTAAAAGGTGTGCGTAATGTGAGGTCTCACACTCCACCTCACAGTTACTGATGTGACTCAGTAATAGCTATTATTAATATTTACGCTGGTGAGAAGAGACCCAGAATGTACATTCTTCCTGTCAAATAGAAACACAAGTATCCTAGCCATGTACAAAGGAAAACAGCAGTGTGTTGCAATTGTTGTTAGACGAGGACTTCTGTAGAAATAGAATCGGGCAATGTCAATACCTGATGTCTGTTCATCCTCATTGTCAACCTAGGGGAAGTGCAGAGGCCTAACAGGATGGATCAGAAGACTCCGGAGCTTTGATATGGATAATCAACCCTCCCTGAACATAAATGCTGATGGTTCTATGGTGTCTTCTGGGCTTGCTCTTGCATTCTGGCCCCTTGCTGTTGTTCTTTCCTTATCTGATAGATACATACTTCCTAACTACAATATGTTTGTTTCTAAGAACTGTGAAAGACTATATCTCCAGGTGGATAACACAAAGAAACTGTCTATATTTTGTCCTCTTGTTCACTTGTTTTCAAGGTAACTCAGACTACTTTGCTACTTTTTTCAGTTCTTATATTTTTACAGTAAGTTATTTGAATATTTAAAATATTTGCTGTGTTACTCAGGCTGGTCTTGAACTCCTGACCTCAAGTGATCCTCCCACCTCAGCCTCCTGAAGTGCTAGGATTACAGGTGTGAGCCACCACGCCCGGCCCACTATTCTTCATGGAAGATCGAAATGAGCTTAAGGGATTTGTATTCTCTTGGGTAAAACCATAAAAATAGTTCTTCTTGAATTCATACAGATATATTCAAAGCACTCTTTGCACATCCACTCTTATCTGGTTGGCATTTTGGAACCCATAATTTAGAGGATAGTAATAGCCCCCAAATTTTCTCTAGGGAAGATATTTTTAGCATAACTGTGTTTTGTCAAAAAAGATAATTTTTTCAACTTTTGTTGTCTTGATTTTGTTTGTTTGTTGTTGCATTGCTTTCCTTTAATTTAATTTAAATCTGTTTTGTGCTCCCATGTGCCTCTCATTTGAGGTCATTTTCCAGGCCTCTGTCTTGTGTTTCGACTGCCTGGGCTGGAGCCCTGACTCCCCTCTAGGCCTTACTGTGAAGAGAGATGCACACACGACAGTGTGCATCCTTGTTGAGTGTGTACAGAATTGTTTGGCCATTATCAGTGGTCCCTTTCCTGGTGAGGGGAAGGGGAAGAGAAGAGGAGTGATGTCAACAGAAACTGGATTGAATATATGTAAACGCCTCCACATTATCTCCTTCTCCAGCCCCACGGCCTCTGAGAGTTTGTCCATTCACCCGGTGTCCACCTGAGACCCGGGATGAGCACCTACATTTTCTGTGTTCTGTGTTTAAGACACATATTTAGTGTATTCATTTAAGCACTTTCTTTCCTTTAAAGTATGGGTAAGTACATTTTAGCTAATTCTAAAAAAAAATTAAGAAAAACATGAATACCATTCCACCCCCCCGTTACTCCTCATAACCGCAGAAAATGGGAATATAGATTTTCTCTACTTCTTTGCCCAGGCCACTGCCCTGGCCTTGTCTTTTCTGAGTCCCACTTGTTCCACTACACATTATTTTCTCCTTTCTTTCTCTCTCTCTCTTTTATTATAAATGTTAATAATTAATATTTTTAGAGAAATTTTGGATTGACAGCACTATTGAAAGGAAGGTACGAAGATTTCCCATACATACCCACCCCTAACCATGTAAAGCTTCCCCCGTTATCACATCCCCCGCCAGAGTTGTACATTTGCTACAACTGATAAACCTATTATTACATTGACACATCATTATCACCCCAAATCCATGGTTTATATTACTCTTCATGCTTGGTGTTGTACATTCTATGGGTTTTAAAATGTAAATAGTGTGGATCTGCCATTGTGGTGCCATACAGAGTATTTTCATTGTCCTAAAAATTCTCTGTGTTCCACCTAATCATCTCTTTCTCCCTTCAAACCCTGGCAACCACTGATTTTTTTTACTGTCTCCATAGTTTTGCCTTTTCCAAAATGTCATATATTTGGGATTAGGTAGTATATAGCCCTTTCAGATTGAGTACTTTCACTTGGTAATGTAAATGACATTTGTCTAAGGCTCCTCCATGTCTTTTCGTAGCTTGATAGCACGTTTCTTTTTCGTGCTGAATAAAATTCCATTGTCTGAATGCACCACAGTTTACTTACCAATTTGCCTGCTAAAGGATATCTTGGTTGCTTCCAAGTCTGCAATTATGAATACAACCGCTATCAACATCTGTGTGGAGGTTTGAGTGTGAAGATAAGTTTTCAAGTCATTTGGGTAAATAGCAAGAAGCACGATTGTTGGATTGTGTGTTAAGAGTGTGTTTAGTGTTGTAAGAAACTGCCAAAATTTCTTCGCAAGTGGCTGTACTATTTTGTATTCCCACCAACAATGAATGAGCATTCCTGTTGCTCCAAATCCTTGGCAGAACTTGATGTTGTCAGTGTTCTGGATTTTGGCCTTTCTAATAGATGTGTAGTGGTATCTCTTTGCTGTTTTAATTTGAATTTTCCTAATGACCTGATGTAGAGTATCTTTTCAAATGCTTATTTTCCATTTAAATATCTTCTTTTTTGAGCTGTCTGTGATGTTGTTTGCTCCCTTTTTACTTGAGTTGTTTGTTTTCTTATTGTTCTTATTGTATTGAGTTTTAAGAGTTCATTGTATATTTGGATAAGAGTTATTTATCAGATATGACTTTCACAAATATTTTCTCACAGTCCGTGGCTTCCTTCATTCTCTTACCTATCTTTTCACTAACAAGTTCTTAAGAATGAAGTCCAGCTTATAGTCATTTCTTCTGTCTTTATGCCTTTGGTTGTATCTAAAGTGTTTCAAATCAAGTGTCAATAGAGTTTCTCCTATGTTATCTTACAGGAATTTTATAGTTTTGCATTTTACATTGAGGTCTGTGATCCACTTTGTGTTCACTTTTCTGAAGGTATAAGATCTTGATCTAGATTTATTTCTATGCATGTGGATGACCAGTTGTTCCAGGGTCATTTGTTGAAAAGACTATCTTTGCTCCATTGTATTGTATGGGTCCTTTATGAAAGATCAGTTGACTATATTTATGTGGGTCTATTTCTGGGCTCTCTATTCTGTTCCATTGATCTATTTGTCTGTTCTTTCAAAATTACCACACTGTCTTGATTACTGTAGCTTTCTAGGAAGTCTTGATGTCAGGTAGTATCAGTCTTCCAACTTTGTTCTTCTCCCTTCAAAAGTGTGTTGGCTATTCTGGATCTTTTCCTCTGTAATAAAAACGTTAGAATCAGTCTGTCAATACCACAAAATAACTTTCTAGGATTTTAATTGGAATTGCATTGAATCAATAGATCAACTTGAGAAGAACTGACATCCTGATGATGTTGAGTCTTCCTATCCAGAACAGGGCATAACTTTCCATTTACTTAGTTCCTATTTGATTTATTTCATCAGAGTTCTGTAGTTTTCCTTGTATAAATATTGTACATATTCAATTAGATTCAAATATAATTATTTCTTTTTTGGGGGGTGCTAATGCAAATGGTATTGTGTTTTTACTTTCAAATACTACTTGCTCATTGATGGTATGTAGGAAAATGATTGACCTTTGTACATTAGCATTGTTTCCTGCCACCTTTCTGTAACAACTTATTACTTCTAGGAGTTTTGTTTGGTTTGTTTTTTTATTGTCACTTCTGTTGGATTTTCTACACAGATTGTCATGTCATCTGTGAACAGTTTTAATTTTCCTTCCCAGTCTGTATACTTTTTATCTCCTTTGCTTATGTTATTGCATTAGCCAGAACCTTTAATACAATGTTGAAAAGGAGTGTTGAAAGAGAATATGTTTGCCTTGTTTCTGAACTTGGTGGGACAGCTCCTCATTTTTCACCACCAAGTATGATGTTAGCTGTGGGTTTTTTTTGTAGATATTGCTTATCAAGTTGAGGAGGCTTTCCTCTATTCCTAGTTTGCTGAGAGTTTTTATCATAAATGAGTGTTGGATTTTGTTAAAAGTTGTTTCTACATCTATCGATATGATTGTGTGATTTTTCTTCTTTAGCCTGTTGATGTGACATTAATTGCACATTAATTGATTTTAAAGTGTTGAACCAGCCTTGCATATCTGTGATAAATCCCACTTACTCATGGTGCATAATTCTTTTGCTAATATTTTTGAGGATTTTGACATCTCTGTTCATGAGAAATATTAGTCTGTAGTTTTCATTCGTGTAATGTCTTTATCTGGTTTTGATACCACCACTTTCCTTGCTTTGAATTCTACTCTGAAATTGATATATCTACTCTCACTTTCTTTTGATTAGTGTTAGCCTGGTATATCTTTGTCCATTCACTTACTTTTAATCTATATATGTCTTTATATTCATAGGGAGTTTTTTGTAGACAACATAGTATAATATATAGTCTGACAATCTCTGTCTCTTAATTGGTATATTCAGGCTATCGATGTACAAAATGATTATTGATCTAGCTGGATTAATATTTGTCATTTTTGTTACTGTTTTCTATTTGTGCCTTTGTTCTTTGTAGTTTTTTAAAAATCTTTTATTCCCTTTCTGCTTATTATGGTTTTAATTGGGCATTTTATATGAATCCATTTTCTCTCCTTCCTTAGCATATCAGTTATATGTCTTTTTTTTTTTTTTTTTTTTTTACTTTTTAGTGGTTGTCCTTGAGTTCGCAATATACATTTACAACTAATCTAAGTCCACTTTCAAATAAAATTACACCACTTCACTGGTCATGTGAGTACTTTATAAGAACGAAATAATCCTATTTCCTCCCTTCCATCCCTGGTATCATTGCTGTTGTTCATTTCACTTATATATAAGCACACATAGACCTGCAGAGATATAAGATAGATACATGCGCATCCATAATTAAATATATTGTTGTTATTACTTTGAGCAAATTGTTATCTGTTAGATCAATTAAGAATGGGAAAAATAAAATTTTTATTTGATCTTCATTTATTCCTTATCTTATAATCTTCCTTTTTTATGTATATTCAATTTTCTGACATATAATTTTCCTTTATTTGAGCCTTAAAAGAACTTCTTTAACATTTCTTACAAGGCAGGTCTGTAGGCAACATATTCCCTCAATTTTTTTTTTTTTTTGCATGAAAAATCTTTATTTCTTTTTTATTTTTAAGGCACGATTTTGTAGGATACAGAATTCCAAGTTTTTGTAAATCTAAATACTTTAAATATTTTATGTCACTCTCTTCTTTCCTGCATGGAGGAGTTGGCTGTAATTCTTGTCCTTGTTCCTCTGTAGGTAAAGCATATTTTTTTTCTTGCTTCTTTCAGGATTTTTTCTTTATCTTTGATTTTTTTGTAATTTGAATATAACATACCTCAGTGTAATTTTTTTTTTTTTTGTATTTATCCTACTTGGTGTTTCCTGAGTTTCCTGGATCTGTAGTTTGGTGTCTGACATTAATTTGAAAAATTCTCAGTCAGTACTGCTCTGAATATTTCTTCTATTCCTTATTCGCTTTTTTCTCTTTCTGGTGTTCTCATTATATGTGTGTTGCACTGTTAGTAGTTGTCCCACAGTCCTTGGATATTCTCTATTTTTTTTCACTCTTTGTTCTCTTTGCTTTGTAGTTTTGGAGGTTTCTATTGAGATATCTCCAAGTTCAAAGTTTATTGCCCCAGCTGCGGTCAGTCTACTAATAAGCCCATGAAAGGCAGTCTGCATTTCTGTTATGGTGTTTTTTTATTGCTAGCATTTCTTTTTGGTTCTTTCTAAGGATTTCCATTTCACTTCCTGCACTGTCCATCTATTCTTGTGTGCTGTCTGCTTTATTCATTACAACCCGTAGCATATGAATCACAGTTTTTTAAATTTCTGGTCTTTTAATTCCAACATCCCGGACATGTCTGGTTCTAATGTTTGCTTTGTCTCTTCAAACTGTGTTTTGACTTTTGGCATGCTTTGTAAATTTTTCTTGACAGCTGGACATGATATAGTGGGTAAAAAGAACTGTTGTAAATAAGGCTTTAATAATGTAGTGCTAAGTTGTGGGGGGAGGAAAAGCACTCTATAGTGCTATAATTAGGTTTCACTCTTTTAGTGAGCCTGTGCCTATGGACACAATTGTTTCTCAGTCTCCCTCCCCACCTTAGGTGAGAGATGAAGGCTAGAACAACTGGAATTAAGTATTTCCCTCCCTCCATGTCAGTTAGGCTGTGTGTAAGTAGCTTCTTCTGAGGGTAGACCTTGTTAAGAAAAACAGACTGCTCTGGTATATGTCAAAAAGGTTCCTTTTCCTATCCCCCTGCCAAAAGCACAAGGGAATTTTTCTCTGATATTTACTGTGAGAACCTGCTTGAGCTCTTGTAGGTAAAAGTCACAAAAGTGTGAGGACCCCCCATGATTATGTCCCCTTGGAGTTTTTAAGGCTCAAGCTTGTCTACCAGAGCCTCCAGAAATGTGTCAATTGTAGTTTAGGTTTTCCTGCCCTGGCCTGGTTCCCATGGAGATTTCACTCATGAGTTTCTGCTTCAGTAAATTATGATTCTCTGTATTCACCTGTCCGATTTGGGGGGTAGTGATTTGCCCTGTGACCATACTTCTCTTACAGATCTCAGAAGACTTGTTGATTTTTCAATTTATTCAGCTTTTCAGTTGTTCTTTGGATGGCATGGTGATTTGTAAGATCCTTACATGCAGAGCAGAAACCAGAAGTCTCCTTTATTTCTTGGCTCTTAACCAAAGCTCCATTATATTGAGTGCACACTGGATTTTTCTGAGCACTGAGTCACATGTGGCTTTTTTTGTGATAAAAGATCACAACTGAATTTACTCAGCTTATGGTGGTTTGTCCAGGCTTGGTTTGGTATTTGACTCTTAAGCAACTTTATGCTTTTCAATGACATGAAAAGAAAAAGAGTAACTGGGAAGAGAGTTTCATATCATGTTTCCAGCCACTGTCAGTGACCCCACTCCACAGGGTGGGACTCCTAATGTCCTGGATGGCTCAGGACCAAGTCCAGCACAACCCATTGCACTCAAGTGCCCTGCGCATTTCTGGTGTGCCTGTATTCTCCCAGCTGTCAATGGGGACAAATCATTATCTAGTTTTCAAACATATCTCCTATAGGCATACTCAACTTAAAACTTGAGACCAAGCTTTCATTCAGAAACTAAGAGATTCCACCATTTCCTTTTCCATATAAAATGGGATGGCTTGCAACATTTTCTTGGTCAAATTTTTCCCTCAAGTTGTCTGTTTCAAAAACCCAGATCAGAAGGGATGGGTAAATTCACACCTAGGGGCTTCAGGGAGCACTCTCTGGGAGATGGGCAGGCTTGAAGCTCTGAGTCGGGCAAAGTAAAGGCAATGCATGTAACCTAAACGTGTGTACTCCCGTAATACTCTGAAATAAATAAGTTTTTAAAAAACCCAGATCAGATGTCATTAATAGCATGGGATTTCTTCAGAAGGTGCTGCCACCCTAAATATCAAACATCTTAAAAATATGTGTATCCTTTGAACCAGCATTTTTTATGTTTAGTACTTTACCATAAGGAAATAATTAATCCTAAGGAAACAAATATTTAAGTTAAGTTGTCTATGGCAGTGCTATTTATACTAGTGAGTTATTGAAAGCAGCCTATCATATACATAAAATGGTTAAATAGTCTATGATTTCTTTTTATGATACCTCTATACAAAGGAATTCTACGCCGCCATTAAAAATGATGTTGTAAGAGAATATTTATTGACATGGGAAAAGCATCATGATAAATTGTTAAATGCAAGCATATAGGCACAGTAAGGAGTATGTATGCACAATATGCTCCCATCTTTGGAAAATGTATACATATATGCCAGAAAAAATCTGGAAAGCTATTAGACAAATGCCAACTGTGGTTAATTATTGGGTGGTGAAATTGACAGCTTTAATTTTCTTCTATTTCTTAATTTGTGTTTATTTTACAATGAATGAGCAGTAACTACATATTTTTAAAGAGTTTTGGAAGACTTTTTGGAAAAAAATTAACTGCTGCTCTTGCGAGAACCACCAATAGATATTATTTCAGTCCTTCTCCTCTGAGAAGTATGCAAGGCATTGTCATAGAAACGATGTGGGCTATGAAAAAAGTGCTCACAAAGGTCATTCAAAGGGTTTGAATTTATAAAGCATCAGCATAACCTTGCCACAAACAGATTTAATTTTATGAAACAAATCTATATAGGTGGGTTTGTGTTTTGCAAAATATTTTCCTATTGATACAACTTTACTCACCAATGTTTAATTGATCTGTATAATTTGCCTTAAATTACAAAATTGTGCTACATAGTTCTTCAACCTAGAGCAACACTTCCACCTGCAATAAGGTTGTTCTCAAGGTACATGACACAGAATTTTTGGACAGGTTTCTCCAGAGAGCATAGTGGTTAAGGAGGCTCTGTCATTGGCTCTGAGCATGTGTAGAAATCAGGAGAAAAGCCCTAGGTGATGAAAGAAAGTATGAATGTGTCAGAATGGGGAAGGGTCATTACAGTCTCCAACTGCAGACATTAACAAGTGTCTCCTAACCTGTCTAATTCTTGGCATGTGGGAACAGAACCCTGAAGATCTGGGTTGAAGTCATGCCTCTTGAATGTTAAACATGTAAATAAAAATCTGGAATCCCTCTAGAGGTTATTACATTTAAAGTGCAATCATTTACAAATAGAGCATTAAACAACAGAACACTCTTTTTATCTAGACAAATAAACTCCCTGGTGACTTATATTCTCATCAAAGAATTTCAGTTTCTGATGAATTTTTGCATTGCATATTGCACGTTCATTTACACAGAAATTTCACATAAAGGCACCCATGAAAGTTAAGCTGCAGATGGACTATCAAGAGAATAGCTGAAAGTCATTTACAAACTTGGAATGAGCCCAAGATAGAGGACAGAAAAATCCAAGCTTCTATAGATATTTTCCAGAATTTTTAGAGTTCAGAATTGTCTTATTTAATTCCCAAAGCAGCAATTCCTAGCAGCATAGGATCCCTGAAATATGCAGAAGGGAATGACTCAGAACCAAAAATGTGTAACTCATCCAATGAATAATCAGAATTAAGCCTAATGTCAGTAGGTGGCATGCATACATTCAGTTATTCTACAAACATTTATTCAGCACCTGCTCAATAAATCATGGGGCCCAAAGATGATTTCCTGGAGGATTATGTGACTCAAGTCTATTCATTCTGTATTTGCTCTTTAACTCATGAGCAAAGTCAAATTTAAATGAACATCAAGGGCAGCAATGAGAAAGGTGCAACTGTGTATATGTGTGTGTGTGTGTGTGTGTGCGCAATAGAGGGAGAGGTGCCAGCAAAATTTAGCTTTCCCTTCTTTCCAGGGGTCTTTGCCTCAGGAACTGGGGTAACTGGGGTGTTGCAGTCATCTCCTTTCCCCTTTCCATCTCCTCTTCTTCAGCCCCCTCAAATAAACTCTGGGGCTTGAAATGATTTATCTGATCAGCTGTTCTCAGGATAACCAAGGGAGCGAGAAGGTGGGCATGAGAGGAAAGCAGGTGGCTGATGCTATTGTGGCCTGCTAGCAACTGACTCAATGTTTGTTGACTTGGGATGTTAGGCTGCAACAGTCTGTAGGGGGTTGTATATCTTCCATATGTGTTGAGAAGTATAGCAAAGTCTAGAAGAAGTAAATGAGAGAATCTGTTTACTCTACTTTCTGGCTTGCTAAGGGTTAACGTTCTAAATTCCAAAATCCTTTTAGTGTCTCCTCTCGTTACATTTCTAAAATAATTCATTGTGGGTTTCTTTTTTTTTTGCCTTAGCAAATAGAGCATTTTGAACATGATAAAGGGTGTTACAGTTCAATAACACAGTTCACACTGTAAAGAACTGAGGATGTCAAAGGACATTAAACTCAAAAGTCATTATGACTGTTTACTTGTAATTTTTTCCATAACATTAGAGCATTGACTATGAAAGACAAAAATCTGATTATTTGAAGGTTCCAGGTATTTAGGTTATTATATTCTAGACTTACTGCACTGTTCATGAACTTGAGGTAAAGTTGATGCTTAAGTGTTTTCTGGAACTCAAAGAATAAATGATTCCTTGATAAAGAAAGGCTCAAAATGGTTTGGGGTTTTTTCAAGGTCAATTTTTTTGTTGTTTTAGATCAGATCATTGAAAAATATTCCAAACAAGTAATAAAGGGAAAAAAATTGGACAAGTGTAGTTGTTTAATCATTAAAATGGCATTTCCACATTAATTTCATAAAAGGAATCATTAGGCCAAAATGTTTTTATGTGTATTAACCTGCGCTACCTAAACTATCAGGAACTTAAAAAAAAAAAAAGCAGCCTAAACAAAAGAGAAATGGGTCAAAGAGAAGCTAATTAAGTAATTTATCTATGGTTCACAACAATCCAAGATTCTTATTTTGCAGATATTTTTCACTGCTTCCCTCGCCTCTCGGGTGCTTTGTATTTCACATTATTTTAAGAACAATCCGTTCCCCGAGGATCACGGTTGTACAGTCAGTTCGGTCTTGCTGAATCAAGTGTGCACGTGTTCTCCCACATCTTCTGTAACGTTCACTGAAAAGGCAGAGGGAGCTGTGCTCAGCATATTCTTCAAATTGCTATCAGAATGATGTTGTAAAAATGATGTGTGCTGTTGCTTGTTTTACCCATTCTCAGTACTGAGAGTTGTGAAAATTACTATTTCTGAGGATGACATCTGTTCTCATTAAAGAGAAATAAGACTTAGCTAGGTGTTTCATTAAATGTGATCTGTGCTACAAGGTAGCATGGTGGATAAAGTGTATCATTTATTCACCTTGGGATGCTGTTGTGAGTGTGCATTTGTGTGGTGTCTAATTGGTATAATATGGTGCACTAAAATAGGATCCTTCAATTTAAAGAACCATGTCACTATGGGTTTGGGGAAAGTTACATATCTCAGGAAGTATTTCGCTTCAATGACTTTCTCTCTCTTATTTAAATGCAGTAGTATCCTCTCAAAAATATATATATATGTATGTATATGTATATGTGCCACATGCACATATACACACACATACCTAGTTATGCACCACATAAAGATGTTTCAGTCAACAATGGACCGCATGTATGACAGCGGTCCCATAGGATTATAATGAAGCTGAAAAATTCCTATCACCTAGTGACAGCATAGCCATTGTTATGTAGTGCAACGCATTACTTGCCTGTTTGCGGTGATGCTGGTGTAAACAACCCTACTGTGCTGCCAGTTGTATAAAAATATAACACATACAATAGGTACAGTACATAACACTTGATAATGATAATAAGTTACTGGTTTATGTACTTATTAATACTAACTATACTTTTTGTCATTATTTTAGTGTACTCCTTCTACTTATGAAAAAAGAAAAGTTAACTGTAAAACAGCCTCAGGCAGGTCCTTCAGGAGGTATTCCAGCAGAATGCAGCATTATCATAAGAGATGATAGCCCCATGCGTGTTACTTCCCCTGGAGACCTTCCAGTGGAGGAGGTTGTGCAGATGGAACACGGATATTGATGATCCCTACCCTATGTAGGCCTAGGCTAATGTGTGTGTTTGTGTCTTAGTTTTTAAGAAAAAACTTTAAAAAGTAAAAAAAAAGAAAGAAATTTTTAAAATATAAAAAAGCTTAAGGAATAAGGATATAAAGACAGAAAATATCTTTGTACAGCTATACAAAGTGTTTGTGTTTGAAGCTAAGAGTTATTACAAAAAAGTCAAAAACTTTAAAAAATAAAAGTTTATAAAGTTAAAAAGTTACAATAAGCTATGTTTAATTTATTATTTAAGAAAGAAATATATTTTTTATAAATTTAGAGTAGCCTAGGTGTACAGTGTATATGAAGTCTACAGTAGTGTACAGTAATGTCGTAGGCCTTCACGTTCAATCCCCACTCACTCACTCACTCACTCACCCAGAGCAACATCCAGTCCTGCAAGCTCCATTCATGGTTACATGCCCTATATAGGTCTACCATTTTTTTTATCTTTTATGCTATATTTTTACTGTACTTTTTCTGTTTAGATACACAAATACTTAGCATTATGTTACAATTGCACAGTTTCCAATACAGTTTTGTAGTCTAGGAGCAATAGGCTATACCATATAGCCTAGGAGTGTAGTAGACTATACCATCTAGTTTTGTGTAAGTACACCCTATAATGTTCACACAGTGACAAAATCACCTAATGACACATTTCTCAGAAAGTACCCCCATCGTTAAGTGATGCATGATTATATATATGTACATATATAGACATATATAATAAGTACATAGAATAAAACAAGATAAGTATTATAAATACTTGGAGGTCATGCCACATGAGATTTCTTCCAAGAAATGAGAAATAAAATTGTGTCTGGCAGTTAAATTTTAAATCAACACATTACCATGATATGCAGTCAGTCCCCTCAAAGAAAGAGCATGGTTCCTAGGCTGTGGCGTACTGGTCATGAGAAGACAGGATGCATGATTGACCAAGGGCCAGCTTCTGTGCTCTGTCTCTTACCGTGTTAGCACTGAGGCCAGGCTTCCCATGGGCTGCTCCCAGCCATGACTGAGTAATAGTAAGGCAGACCCATTTCTGGGAGACAGGGGACTCCTCCCACAGCCCACTTTGCCTCTCTTTACCCTCCCTGCCCCCATATCCCTTCCCACGATGACCCTGATGAAACTCCCCAAGACTGCAAATGTCTAAGACACTGCCTCCCTCCCTTCTCTCCTGTTCTCCTCCTTCAGGGTCAGGCTTGCATTGTGGACCAATGGCTCTCCCAGCCTTCCCTGGCTCCCTATCTTAATAAAATCCATGAATGTTTAATCCCATCTTTACATGTGCTTGCTGGATTAACACACAGACCAAACTATAACTGTGTGATTAATTTGTACATTAATGTAGCTAAGAAAAAAAAGTTACTCTCAGGAAGAGGTTGGACAGCTTAGGCAGCTCTGAAAAGGGTGCCAGAGGAAAGCAGAACATGCTCAGCTCATGCTCCTCTGACCAGAGGAGAGGATGACAACATTCCAGCCCGAAGACTATCTTTGTTGTGAAATGGATATGTTTGATGCCATTAAATATTTAGCTCATCTGAGTAACATACCTTGCTCTGAGTTCATGATCCCCAACCAATGTTCAACTGACTTTTTCATTTCCTAGTACGTCTATCTCCAGGGAGCAAAAGTACTACTACATGGACATAGTCCATGAGGGAATTGTTGGAGATTTGGAGAACTGCATACTAGAGACTCAAAACTCTGACTGCTGAGTGGACCATCTATTGCCAAGAACAGGACTACATAGTTGAGGAAGGGTGAAGGGCAGCATGGTTTCTGCAGGGGTAATCAGTCAGGCTCTGCCAAGGGAAACCCTGGTGGTGTCTGGCACGTATTCAGCAAGCAGTAAATGTTAGCAGTCATTCTTGTTTATTGGATTATGGGTGGATTGTCATCTAAAGAGAGAAACATTGAGGTTTCTTTCAAATTTTAGTGTATTAGTTTCCTAGGGCTGCCATAACAAAGGACCACAAACTGGACGGCTTAAAACAACAGGAATTTATTCTGTCACTGTTCTGGAGGCTGGAAGTCTGAAATCAGGTGTCAGCAGGGTTGGTTCCTTCTGGAGGCTCAGAGGGAGAATTTATTCCGGGTCTGTGTCCTATAATAGCTTCTGGTGACTGCAGGCAATCCTTGATGCTCCTTGGCTTTTAGAGGCGTCACTGCAACCTCTGCCTCCATCTTCACATGACGTGCTTCCTGTGATTCTCTGTGTCTTCACATGGCCATCTTCTTACAGGAACACCAGTCATATTGGATTAGGGGTCCACCCTATTCCAGTATGACCTCATCTTAACTTATCACATCTACAACGATCTTATTACCAAATAAGGTCCCACTCTGGGGTACTGTGGGTTAGAATTTCAATACATCTTTTGGGGGGAACACAATTCAATTCATAACAATTAGACTCAATGATTCTATGAAATTTCCCAACAGTCTAGCTTCATAATGCCTGACAAATAGAAATTAGTATATAATTAGGAACATTACTAACTTACAGTTTGTTTAAACTGACTTAAAGGAGAGGGTGGGGTGTAAAACAGAGGAGGAGGAGGAAGGGGCAACTTGTAGGAATGGAACCCAGAGAAGGAAAGGGGCTAAGAGAGCTCATAGCTAATTTCTACAAGATGAAGGGTGCCTGTGCTGTCTGTGGGTTCTTAGCAGCTTTAGTTCGAGGACCATGCCCTGAGTTGTTTTCTCATCCTGCATGCCTGCCTAATTGGATACACACATTTTATCCAACAATCCATCTCCATGCATTTTCTTCTTCCCCCTTCGCCCCTTCAGTCCTGCTGGGAGACTAAAACAAATGAAATATATCTACTGTTCTGTATGTTCTGATGATGAAAATACACTTTGAGTCTCCACATTCAAATTTCCTTGCAATGTTAGATTGATTGCTGTAGTTTAGCCCATTAACTATGGGCCAAATATATTGACTGTTTTACTTCTCTATTTTGTGACATTAACATTTGACTTTCAGCTAATCATTTAAATGTGTGCTACTGAAAAACACAGCTTTATAATTGCCTCAGTATTTACATTCCTCAGGATTGAAAAATAGCAATTTGAATGGATGCAGTTTAAGAATTAATATAGATAGACAAAAATGACAGAGAATTGTGAAGAGGCCCAATGGTTTGGGGAGCTATTCTCTGGCAATCCCTTGTGTTTGATTTAAAAAAAAAAAAAGCAAGGCAGCTGTTGGGTGCTCTAGGCTACTCTGCATTTATGGAATTTTCCACTAGGTAGTATGTATTCAGGTCACATACACAGTGAGATTTCCTGCAGTGACAGTACAGATAAAAAAGCTGTGCAACTTGGTGATAATTGTGCTCCATTTAGGCAAACCATCAACTGGTGCATTTTTACAGCAATTGTCTCAGAAGCATGAGAGATGCTTTTGTGTGCATGTTTTAAATATGGGTTCATTAGCACCCACAGAACAGTAGAATATGTTCTGAAATGCATTTTAATGAGAAATAAGCATTGAGAGGTCTTCAGAGTTCATGCTTCTACACCACTTGAAAGCCATTAATTAATTAGTGGTTATTTATTTGGTCAAATTTAGGAGTAAATAAACCTCTTCCTATTTTCTGGGAGTGGCTTTCCCAGAGCCTGATAACATATTTTAAATATCCATCATTTCTACCTGTAATTACTGGGTTCAGGCAGAAGGTTTAGTATCTACTACCCATTAAAGGAAAGGCTGAGGAGGAAAAGGAATATTAAGCCAATCCATTTTATTTTTTAGTTCAGTATGTAACCTAGAGTCAAGATGAATGATCGCATACTGTCCATGAAATATCTGTGGTTCTTACTGCTCCTAGTTGCTAAGCACCAATGTTATCTAACCCTTTGTGGTATATCTGTTGGACTTCTAAGTCTTTCTAGAAGATAATCTCCTTGGTATGCAATGCTGTGCAGGTAGAAATATTAGTTTTCCACTCACTGCATATCAGCAAAGCTTCCTTGGGGCTACACAAACACATGGGAACTAGTGCAAATATGTTTGGACTGTTGCAGCAAGAAGTCAGCCATTGCAAGGAAAGGATGGACATAACGCTAAAGCTATCAAGAATTTATAAGGTTTTTTATGATAAACAAGATAAAAAGTGTCCAATACAATTGGATGCAAAGAATTAGTGACAAACCAGACTACTTCCTGGAAAGATGCCTTCACAAATAAAATCAATATTAAAATTTTATGTAAATTCCCAACGCTGAAACAAATCTGAAAGCATTTTATATGTATATAGGTTCTCTTTGGAAAGAGAAAGACAGGAGCGTGACATCACTGGAAGGCACTGGAGCTTTAAGGAATAACAGGAGACATGGCTTTTGATCCTTTCTCTAGGCTCACTGGCTAAGAGTATGAACATTCTGTCACAAGTGGTAAGACCCACTGAAGTTAATTCAAGAAAAGGGAGGATCTTTGGGGGGTAAACATGAACTAGGAATAGAACAAAAACTCAGAAATGGAGACAAGCTAATGAATCAATCTCTCTCTCTCCTTTCAGTACCTCATGGCATCTTTAGTTCTCTCTGCACATCCACGTCACTCTCTGCTCTCCATATACCTGCACTGTCCAAGGGGAAGCCACTAAGCACATGTGGCTATTTAGACATAAATGTAAATTAATTAAAATTAAATAAAATTTAACTTTCAGTTTCCCAGTTACACTTGCCACATTTCAAGTGCTCAATAGCCATATGTGGCCAGCAGATATTGTATTGGACAACACCAATACAAAACATTTCCATCATCGCAGAATGACTTGCCCCCCATTCTCCAGCCATTTCTTAAAACTCACGGGTGTTTGTTAACCTTCACTTTACTGATTAGAAAAATGAGGGTCAGAAATGCACAAATTCATGTCCAAAGTTCACATAATTAATAAAGCAGCAGAACACTTAATCCCTCCTAGTTCAATTGCCTCTGAATTAATTCTTTTTTTACTACTTACTATATCACATTTACTCAAAGTCAGTAATGAATTTTCTTTCCATATTGAAGATAAAGAATGAATAGGCAAAAATAACACAATTTAAAATAAACACACCAAAATTAGGTTTAAGTATTTGATTTCCCAAGCTAAGCAAAGAAAAATCTGTGTCATCCATCAAGTTATCAGTGTACTGATAGTCTCAATTTAGTGTTCAAAATGGCTGTCATTTTTTTTTTAGCCTTGGACCTTTCCTTTCATCCAGGGGTCAAAAAATGATTTTTGTTTGTTTATTTTCATTTTCTCCCTACAATATGGAGATTAAAAGAGTAGAGGATTAGGAGTCACGAGACCTGGGATACAGCCCAGGCTATGGAACTAGCTAACTGGATATGGCTTTGGAAAGTCACTTGCATTCTGAGTCAGTTTCCTTGGCAGTCAAAAGATAACTTAGATGAGTTTCTATATTCAGAACTGATATTTACTTGGTATGCTCCAGTGTGGTCACACTGTTTATTAAATTATTGAAATAGTCCCATATCAGTTGGCAAACTGCAACCCTTCTCCAGACACCCAGCTCCTCCCCTGGGATCCTCCCACTGCCCCACGATGTGAAAACTGAAGGGTTAATGGCTAGAAAAATATGGGCCTCCCAGGACCATACTGCAGCCCACAGCTGGCATTCATTCTGATGGTCAGTTTTCATGCCATAAGGGTTATTAAATATTATTTTGGATACATATTCATCCTGCAGGCATTCAAAATATATGTGTACAATATTCCCATTCATAGTCTGTGTAGGTTGGCTGTTCAATTCAGTTTAGGTTTGAAGTATAGACTCAAAGTTGGTAAATTATTTAAGGTGTCTGTCAGGCTTTCAGCAAATGAGTCAAATAGCTTCTTCCCTTTGATGAGTGGGAAGGCAGGAAAATGAGGACAGGGTTACAGTGTTCACATTCTGGATTGCTCTCCCATATGGCAAGAGCTGTAAGTTCTGTGAACAAACGTATGCTATCTGAATCACTCTACATTAATAGCCAGCTTTGCCTCTTAAATGTATTTAGATAACGGGTCACCCCCCCCCCGAAAAAACAGAAAAGAAGAGTTTAAATTATCATTGTTGACATTTAATACATCTCAAGATCATTGGATCAGATTCTCTTCCTATGACTCACTTTATACTTCCTGAACCAACATTAATTTGCCCTTTAAGGCACATGATAACTAGAGGGGAAAAAAGTATAGAGCATCTAGTAATTTATTCATAAAGTTCCAGCCACCGCTGGTTTTAAAAGACAGATCTGTTAGCTTCTCATTTCAAGGTCCCCCTCCCTACTCTCCTTTTAAAGTTAATAATGCAATTTCTATGGGACTGAGATGGAAAAATTTTTAGATTATATTTCAAGCTAAATTCTCAAGTTCCCAACTGACTTTCAGAACTTGTGCTATTAGTCTTTCAAATATTGTTTTTCCTAAATATTTGGGGATTCCTTTCATCTTTTGGCACTGACACCCTTAGTTTATCTGCTAGTTTTTCTCATGGTAGCAAGATGGCTGTGGGAGCTCTTGCCATTACATCTTCACAAACCAAAGTAAAGCGATAACATTTCCCAGAAATCATTTATCCTATATGTCATTGTCCAGTATTGGGTCTTTCCTAAGTCAGTCGTTGGAAAGGAAGAAGGAATCCCCATGATTTAGCTAAGATGAATCGAGATCTACCCAGTGGATCTAAGGCTGGGGCCAACCTGGTCTGAGCATTCAGTTTCATGAAGGATTTTGTTCTGTTAGCAAGGAGAAGATGCAAATGGCTGTTGAGTAGGAAATTATTAACATCTGCTATAAAGGACAGCCCTGTGGGATAGACACATTTATTTCTCCCAGTTTATAGTTGTGCAGATAGTGATTTGACACATTAAGCAATGTGCCCAAGGACTAGAAGTGGTCCATGGTGAAGCTGTGATTTGAACCAAAGTCTGTCTGGCATTCAATGCAAGCTGCACCTGACCACCATGCTCTACGAATTTCTAGGTCATGTACTACATGGATGTTGGCCTCTATTTCACAGTCCTCGTCTTCACCAAAATCCCTCTTAGCACCCAGGGGCATTTCAATATTTGTGTGGGTGACACATCTAATCCTAGCCACAGCATTTCCTGACCCCATCTTCAATGGCCTCTGCTTCCACCTCACTGTAGCCTCTCACTCCCTGGGCCTTAGCTCCAGGAACTACCCTAATGTGGAATCTTGAATTCTAGCAGCTCATGCTCTGGCACAGCCCCTTATCCTTCCAGTCTGCTCCTCCCTGCCTTACTCCCACTATACCTATTCCTTAAGATCCCAGAGTCCTCCAACCTCTCTTCTATCTAAAATGCCTGTTAGAATTTATAAACTTGAAAGTGTCTCAAGGCTCTAGTCAAACCCCCTCCTCTGGAAGAGAAGGAACTGAGGCTCGGAATGCCGACATGCGTGGCCGGAGGTCCCACAGCTAGGAATTGCAGTACCAGGACTGGACCACTGGGCCCCTCTAGGTACCAAGTCTAGGTCAATAATTTGTTTTGTTTTCCCTATTCCATCCCTTTAGGTTGAATCTTTCTTCCTGGTAAAGATTTTAAAATACACTAGGTTGGAACAATACTTTAGGATATTAGCCTTTTATACTTAAGTATAATACACTTTATATTTTTAAAAGATTTTACAGCACATTTTGCTAATGTCAGGAGAAAGCCATAGTGATGAGAAGCCCCTAAGATTAAAAAAAAACAAAAACAAAACCTTTGTGCAGATTTCCTGCTGACAGACAGTAGGCAATTGAACGGTCAGGGACAGGCAAGTCAGTGCTCACATGTGGAGAATTTACAGGACAGATAGTTAAAAGATAACTGAAGTTCTCTAAAGTTCTCTTCAAAATAGATGTTTTCATGGATTAAATTGTTTTAAAATAGAGACAAAGGCTCAGGAACAAGGTGATCTTGCATTTTCCTTAGTAGCTGACCTCTGGAAGGCGCTGCTTACATTTCTACTTTGAAATTAAAACAAGCAAGCAAACAAATAGCATACATTCCAATATGAAAACACTCAATACTGCTCTACTCCTGCAAAACAGGATTCCCTGGTGTATGACTGCTTCATTTGATTGATCTGAAATTATGGACTTAGACAGTCTGGAGATGAGACCTTAGTATTTCCAAATGCAGGCAAATGTTGCTCCTTCATAATGCACTAGATGGGTCTTCTTAATTATGTTTACTGGCTTGATTAGAATCATATTGCCTCACACAGTGAGAACCACCTAAACCGAAATTAGCTTCAAGGAAACATGAAAGCGTTAATTAACAAAAGAGTGATAAGGTGTTGAGGGTCCAAAAAATACCCTGCTTTGTTTTAATTTATGTTGACTATGACATGCTTTTTGAGGCAAATTTTACCTGTGTAATCAACAGTCTTCTTGTTTGGTGTGAGGTCATAAGAATTTTAGATTCCTTTTTGTCTTCAGGAAACTTCGTAAGTACCCATTGCAGTTCTTAATTATGCTAGGAACGAAGAGAATCCTGATAATTTAAAATATTTGTTTAAATGTTATTTCACTACTGTGGCCTGGGAACAAGTCCCCAGCCTGGTTCGGCTACCCTCATCAGCCCACCCCACTGAGAAAAGGCGGAAAGGAGGAAGGAGAGAATGAGGAAGGAGGAACAAAAAACTCTTTTTTTTAATTCCTCTGCCTTTTGGTTTATTTCCTTTTCTTTCATTCATTTACAATATATGTATGTCACACAAACACAAATTCATAATATAATTTATTAAATTTGTATTGTAATTTAGACATTTGGATCATACAATAAACAGTTTTATATCTTACCTGTTACATGTATCATTGACATTTTCCTATGTGATTAAATGCTCTTTGAAAACATTTCTTTTTAATTTACATACAATGAGATTTACTCTTTTTGATGCACAGGCCCATGAGTATTGACAAACACATAGATTCGTGTAACTACCACCACAATCAAGATGCAGAACAATTTCCTCACTCCCAAAAATTCCCTCTCACTGCCCTCTGTAGTCAGCCCTGCCCCTAGTCCTGACAATCCCCCATTTCCACAACCACTGATCTGTCCTCCATTCTTACAGTTTTGCCTTTTCCAGAATGTCATGTAAATATTGTTAGAATCACACCGTATGTCACCTTTTGGCCTGGCTTCTCTTGCTTGGCATAATGCATTTGAGTTTTATCCATATTATTGCCTATGTCAATAATAGTTATTTTTTATTGTTCAGTAGTATTCCATGGTATAGATTTACTATAGTTAGTTTATCCATTCACCAGTTGAAGGACATTTGAGTTGGTAAGCATGACTATTACTTGTTGAATGATATTCTATCCTACAGACATACTAAACCTTATGTAAACAGTTCCAAACAGTTTCAGTAAATATGTAAACATTATTGGACATTTTTGGTTTTCCCTCATTATAAATAACCATAAAATGAACACTTTTATACATAAATCTTTGCATACCAAATATATATGTATACACTATATAGTGTACAAATATCTTTAGCTATCAACAAGCATGCAGTGTGCCCTGCTGGGGATATGGGAAAATCTAGACGATATAAAATATGGTTCTATTAGAATTTCCTAAAAATGTTTGATTATATAATAAGCAGTCTGGATTTCAATGCTTTTTGCCATTATACAAATAAGAAAATAATAACTTCTTAATTCTTTTTTTTGTTGTTGTTGTGACAGGGTCACGTTCTGTTGCCTGGACCAGAGTGCAGTGGCGTCATCATAGCTCACTGCAACTTCCAACTCCTGGGCTCAAGCGATCCTCCTGCCTTAGCCTCCTGAGTAGCTGGGACTAAAGGTGCACACCACCATGCCTGGCTAAAAAAAGTCTTTTTAATTGTGGCTATAAATGCCAGTAGATGACTCACTATCTTACTGAAGTTTCACTGTGGATCACAGGGAGGAATGTGGAGAAACTATTTGCAAGACTTCCACACCCTTGTAGGTTGGCCTCAGTGGTAGGCCTGCCAACAATGCCACTGGTCCTGGACTAAGGATGTGTGTGCTGTTTGGCATACTGATCTGTGGTCATTTTCAGTCTTTTTAGGGTCTAGTGCTATTTTAGTTGTGCCTCTTGACTGTGTGGGCATCATATTTCCCTGCTGTTCTGTTGTGGAATTTGTCTTTTGATCAGACATTCTGCAGACAGTCCATGCAGGTGGCAGAGGGATGGTCCTAAAAGCCTGGAAATGAGGAAAGTCAGATTGCTCTTTGAGAATTAAATATAAGAGATAAGTCCAGTGTAATATGGAGCAAAGAGATATATTTAAAGTGACATTAAGATTACAGGCAAACTTGAGTTGTGTTTGTCCAAGCAGTAGTGTCAAGAAGTGGATTTACCCAGTCTCCCTGGCCAGTGTACTCCTGTTGTGGAGATGGACAGGGCAGTCTGTTGGGGTTGACGCTTGCTGAACATTCTGTTCACACAACTAACTCCCCTCATTCTGTTTCCTTTTCCCTGAAGTAAATGTCTCAAGTATTTTGCACTGGTCAGACTGACTTGAATGTGAGGTCTCCTTGACAATCACATTTATAAAATTTAGTGAATTGGTATTCTGTGTTTCTACCTCACAATCTTTATAGTTTTGTTAGCATAAGGTAGCATCTCAAAGTCCAAAGAATGCTGGATCAATGATAAATTTCAGAGCTACTACGGTCTGAATGTTTGTGTCTTCCCAAAATTCATATGTTGAAACCTAATCCCCAATGTGATAGTATTAAGAGGTAGGGCCTTAGGGAGGTGATTAGATCATTAGGGCAGAGCCCTCATGAATGGGATTGGTGCCCCTAAGAAGGAGACCCCAGAGAACTAACTAAACCCTTCCACTATGGGAGGACACACAAGAAGGAGCCATCTATGAATGAGGAAATGGACCCTCACCAGACACTGAATCTGCTGGCACCTTGATCTTGAACTTCCAGCCTCTAGAACTGTGAGAAATAAATGTTTGTTGTTTATAAGCTACTCAGTTAAAGGTACTTTGTTATAGTAGCCTCCATGAACTGAGACAGAAGCCAACAAGTCTGAGGTCATCTCCTGGAAAGCAGTGGATTCACTCATTGAGGTGAATGTCTCATGAGGACCTGTCTGGCACCACCCGACCTGTCTTCAACATGCACTGCCTCTCAACAGCCTCAGGAGGGGATGACATTGCCACCATGCTCCCTTCCTCGGGGATTCCTTCAAACACTTCATATGGCCGTCATTCCTCTTCCAGGAAGGCCTTGTGGGGCCCAGCTCCATGGATGAATGATGGCCCCATCCTACAACAGAAGAAAGGATGTGACTGTATCTTAATTGGGGAGAGAGGAAAAAGCAACCTGTCAACCCAGTGGAAAATCCATTGCTCTGGTAATGTATAGGAGTAAGCAATTGTAACCCTTTTTCCTGGCAGTTTTATGCACATGGATAATAATCCTTTATAGAATGCTTTATTTCAAAAAACTCATCAACCTCAAGATTTCTCATTTAACCCTCAGGGTTTCTTGCCTAATCTAATTCCATAACTGTCATGCTAAGTTCATCTTTAGAGCTAAGAAATTCAAATATGAAATGCCCTTTTTCTCAAAAAAAAATTGTGACATAGACCTTTGTGAATTGTCTTTATTTCATTAGAATTTGTCATCCCAATTTAACTTTTTGTATGTGACCGGAAAATGTTTCTAAATATTAAAATGCTCAAGTTAGTGTCAAATTTTCCAATGTGAAGTCAACATAAGCTTCATACCACTTGGTAACTCATGTTGATGTTGTTTTAATAATACAAAGCACTTAAAAGAGCAATATGTTTATTTAAGGTAAAAGAATATTTTTTAAAATAAAGAGGCCTAGTTGTGCATGTCATCTGAAGCATGGTGCCCAGGTGGATCACACTCTGATTTCAAAAGTTTGGAGCTGCTCCTGATCTATCAATCATTAACTGCTGTCCCTTTAGCTACTACGAAGACTATGTTATATAACAGGCTGTCCCTGACTACTGAAATGATTAATTTGGGGGTGATAGATGGAAAAGATTTTTAAAAATATATAAATGTGCTGAATTCAGATAAAAGCACTTTGTAACATTTCAAGGTCTAGCATCTCATAGATCAACTAAATCTGTGCAAATTCATTTAATAATCAGAGAAAAGAAGCGGACTCTTACGAAGCCAGTGGAACTTGAGCAGCACGTTTGGTCATCTGCTGGGTGTCCAGCATTGCGGGAAATACAGAGATCTTCAAGCATTTTAGGGAAAAAGGACTCATGGAACAGATGGGACAACTGGGGCCACTGCTGGCTGTAAACACAGTGGCAGCCCGACCACCATGGCAATGTGCATTCTGGTGTGTTTCATTCCTCTGCAGGGGGGGAATGTCCTGGGCCCGCCCCTCCTCAACTCTCCATTTGCTGTCAGTACAGGGACTGGCATGAATGAATAGAAGAATAAGAGAGGAAAGAGATGCATAGAGACTGACACCATCATGCTTCCATTTCCTCCTGCAGGACAGATGCCAGAAATAAATCTCCAGGGATCAAAGTCTTTTCTATAACTTTCCTCAAAAGAGTGGCTGAGTAATCAATGATTTTCAAGTTCCGGGCAGTCACAATTCAATGGCCTCCCCATCGCTCAGCTTGGGCTGCTCTTTCCCCCTTTCCCTCCTCCCTTCTCATCTCCTTGTGCCCGTGGAGGAACCAGGAAGACTCTTGTGACTGCATGGGCTGATCAATTCAAACGACTAGTTGATATGGCTTATAAAAATAGCTGCACTGGGCTTGTCGGCAAAGGCTACATTTCAAGGAAGATGAGTAGTGGTCTGAGTCAGCCACTCGTGAAATTCAAGCAGGCAGGCAGGGTGATAAAAAGGAAAGAGAATTGATGATGACCAGCATGTCCCCAGATAGCACATCACCCCACTGAGGAAAGGGAGACAGAAGTAAACAAGTAAGCAGGAAAAAGTGCCAGTGGGTTTTTAAGAAAATAATTTCATCCGACATTATATTTTACAAGATTATGTTGACCTGCATTTGCGGAAACATTAATACAACAATTAATTTAATGACTTTTAAATATGAGAAGTAACATGGAGGTTAGAACAGTATAAGTTGTCCTTAAAAATTCTTACTATTCCCGGAATTTGATTTTTTTGATAATAAACCCTGTAAGCCTCTGGGAGAGTCTGTGGTTGGACCAATGCATGGATTCAGTTCCAAAGCTAGAAAAAGAGATTTTATTTTCTGTTGGGGTTTCTGTCTAGCCACAATTCATGTGTGATAATGGCTAGTTATACTTCATCTATTTAATACCTGTTTGGTTTAAAGATCAGAATGTTTTTTTCTTAAGAAATAAAAAGGAGTTGATTTTGTTGAAGACTACTGGTTATTATTTTTTTTACACAACTGAGTATAGGTAATCATGCATGCCGGTGGCTGTCTTGTGGATACCCCTGATTAGTACCCTGCCAAAAAGTGTGGGAGGCAGAAGAACAAAGATTAAACCAATACTTGAAAAATGGCCAGCATTAAAGTGGTGTATTCATTACGAAGAGTGGAGAAAATATGTTTGTATATTCATGCCAAAGGTTCTTCAAACTCACTGATTAGCTTCAGTAATTAATTGGTTGAGTGGTGATATTAATGCCTTTTCAGCACTTTTTAATACTTACAGTATTAGATATTTGCAGTAATCAATACTTGTAGAGTAGGTCTGATAGGAAACCTCATCTCAGCTGGGTGGCAAGAAGTGGCAGTGGGGGGAACGTGCCTCAATTTCTTTACTTGCTTCAATTTCTTTATTAATACTATCAAAAATAAACAACTAATTTACCAAAAACATCACTACACCAAGGCATCCCTCCTCCCAAGCAGTGCACAACTCACAGTGTTTCAAGACTCACAGACCCATTTCACAGACCTCAACACCCTACCACCAACCTGTGAGGTTTCACAGGGGGGGCAGCTGAGGCACCTATTCTGAAGTGCCACTCCCAAGAGAACATGGAGCCAGCAAGGGGTAGAGACTGAGTTCAAATCCAAGTCTTCTCCAGACCCCACGCCCTCCCTGCTGTATGACATGGTATAGCCCAATCGGATAGCTCTCAGTACTCAACAGATGGAAATAAGGCAATGTGCAATCTTGGAATATAAGTGAAGTCTTCATCCTAAGGCCTATAGGCATCTATTATAGGCATCTAATTGAAGAGACCTCTAAAGAGCCAAAACAAAAAAATTCTTAAAGCTGCCAGTAATTATTCAGACAGAAAAAAAAGGATTTATAGATTTACATGGAAAAATAAAGTTCATCCCAGAATAACTTAAGAAATTTTCAAAATAACATGTATATGTTTATATGTGTATACACACACACACACACACACACAAACGAGGGGTCTCCGAAAAAAGCCTTTGTTAATATAATGAGAATGGTTACATGGCTGGATACTTTCAGGACAGCCCTCATTTATATATGCATATATATTTGAAAACATCCTGAAAACTACTTTTGGAATCAGAAAAACTTAAACATATGAATAAAATAAAGTTTGAAAATATGAGAGACTCTGGAAGGAAAGAGGTGGTTAGATCCTTTAGAATTAGACTGGAGAAATGATGGTAATATATGGGGAATGGGAAGGACACAGTGACACCTAGTCTTCTCACACTTGAGGACATCAGTGAATGAGGTCCAGAGCTTTGCTCTGTGTGTCACAGACTCTTATTGGGACAGTATTATAAATGACTGAAAAAATTTTTGGTTTTTTTAGAGAAGAAGAGAGGAAACTAATGTTAGATTTTTACCTAGAGAGAACACACACACATACGCTCATACACACACACACACACACACACACAGACACACACACCCCTACGCATAGATCCTATTGGGAATGAATTTGGTAGACAGAGCACCCTGTGAGGTCATTCTCTTTAAAATTCTATTCAACACCTAGCACATAGTAGATGCTTGTTACATATTTCTTGGATGAATGATTGACACAGGACGAACTGAAGAGAGGAGAGAAAGGAGACTGTCAGGCCAGGCAGACGACTGTCACAACAATCCAGCAAGAGGTAATGAAGACTTATTTGGGGGCAGGGGAAGAAGAGGGTGGATACCAGGGCCACTATACAGGTACAGTTAACTCCCATGTTGAGTATTCAGCAGCTTTCCACCATCTAGAGAAACTATTAAAGACTTTCCATTAACTTCCTTTATCTACTTCTCAGCCCACACTCCCTCTCTATGCAAACGTTTGTTCCCTCTTAATCATCTGGGAAGTAAACAAACCTGAAACATTTCAACAATTAAAATCAATTATACTCCAATAACATTGGAAGCAATTGCTATACTCTTCATAATATATTTTACAGATAAAATATTCATTTCATATAGTCATGAATTCATATTTTAAAAAGACATCTCCAGGAAACAAGAGGAAAAGAAATATCAGACTATCACCTACGTGAATTCTGAAGGTATGCAGATTTGCCCACTACATTTTGCTACTTTGAGACTGTAGGGAGAGTGACTCCTAAGAATTCCAAGCCTTTTTGTTGAGACTGTTTCTTGTGTTAGTCTGAAACGGAAACTTCTTCTGTAAATAGTATGCCAGTTCTTTTTGAACTTGGGGACAGATGTGAAACAGAGCTCTTGGGTCCCTCTGTAGACTCACTTCTATATACAGAATTCTTGAGTTTCTGCTAGGATTTGTCCCCAAAGATTGCATTAGCTTCATGTGTTGATGCTACGGACGAGTTTTGGTAGAGGAGGTAGAAGCTAAGAGGAAAAAGAAGTCACCTACAATCCCAGAGCAGACACTAAGGAGTTTAAGAAGAGAGAGTTTAAGAAGTTGGAACACGTGTTAATTCAATTCAGTGATGGTGCATCAAGTGCCTGCTGTGTGTTTATTGGTGGGTCTTTCAAAAATTCTTACATTAAATTGTTATCATAAGATTTATAAAACTTCAGCTGTGGGCACTTGACTTGTTTTAGTCAGCGTTTCTGCTTTTGATGCATCCTAAGTGGATAAGGTATGTTGCCTCCATTCTCACGAGCATTAGCACAAAGAACTCTCACCTCTGTTCCCTGTTATCTCTTATGCATGCCTTATTAGCTGCTGGTTAGAGTTGCTAAGAAAGAATGACATTGTAGAGATAGGACTTGGTATCAGGCAGAAGTATCTGGTGGAGAACTAATCACATGTTTGGAGTAAAGGATTATAGTGTGAAGAAAGCAAGCTAAGGACAGTCAAAGCTATATAAGGATATTTTTAAATTATGGCTCATGTGCAGCAGTTAAAAAAGTGAGTCAGTGTTCCTTCCACTCAGGTGACCTGAAACTTACATCATTCACTTCAAAGTTGAAAATGACCTTGTCAATATTCTGCTTTTATTTTGAGGATTTCAAATTTTTCTTTTCCCAAAAGTCCATATAAGTGAGTCATTGCCACGGAGGGTGGGGAGGTGGAGGTGGAGATGGAGGTGAACTCTCCACCTGTGGAAAGAAAACATCTGAAATATGCTGGAATGTAGTACCTGCATAGGTCGCATGGGGTCAAAGATTGCAAACAATTCCTCTTAAGGGCACTAAAGACTAGCCAGAGTGACTCCCTGCTGCCTTTGAGGTCCATGTGCATTCCAAGTTCTAGAAATAGAGTTTCAACAAGTTCTGCCAGATGCCTTGTCCTGGCAGCTTTTCGTCTTATTATTCCTCTTCTCTGCCAAGGAACAACTCCCCCATTGCCACGCGCAGGTCAGTGGCTGGTGCAATCAACAAATCAATTAAATAGGCAGCAATTGGCTCTTAGGAATTGGCCCATAGTGAAGGCTTCTGTGGAGATTACATTCAGACAAATCTGCCAAGGGCACATTGAGAAGGACTTGTACTGGGACATATTATTGTTTTCAGCTCCCAGTCATTTCTCTATGAAACTTGCATGGCTTATCTTTGATAAGGGAGTGTAAATTTAGGGTATTCTGGGTGAACTCACCACCTCTCATTCCTCAAGGCTGAAATGATTAAGGCTCATATGCAGCAAGCTTTTTCTGCATTGTGAAGCAATTAAGGCAAGGATGGTGATATCCAACCCTTGTGCCGCTGTTCCCCACCTGTATCCGTGGTGGCTACTATTCATCCATCATGAAGCTACTGCTGAGCCCAGCTACCAAGCTTTCTCAGTCCAACACTCCAGGAATTCTATTGGCATTAGTGTGTGAAATGAAACCTATTTTCCTAGATTAGGGAACTTCGGTTCATAGCTGCCCCAGAAGGGTTATCCTAATAAAGCTGTATTTAGGGCAGGATTCCGCAACTGACCTCTGGCTTTCCCTGGAGAGGAAACCAAACCTCAGAGTGGTTCAAAAACTAACCCCGTCTTCAGGAAATGTCAGGACAAGCAATGATGACCATCCTGGTCTCATCCTAGTTTGTATTAATCATAAATCTGGATTTTTTTTTCCAGAGAAGAAAAATGTCAACCTTACCTTTATTCAGGTTTTACCGTCTCATTTTAGACTGTGCTATAATACAGTCTGTAATTTTTATTTTAGTGAAAAAGATGACTCTTTGGGACTAGTACTTCAGTAATGAAGTGAAAATTAGGAGATTTCCTCTTATCTGGAAGTAATCAGATTTATGCAAGCAGGAATGATAGAAGGAGAAATTCTGTGCATAAAGTATTTTTGTTGAGGTAACAACATTCATTCAACACATACTTATTAAGTGCCAGGCACTGTTTTACCTGAAGGTTAACAGAGAATAGCACACAGGTCCTGCTTTTGAGAGGGAAGGTGACACACAACCACTAGCTACACAAGTGTGTAACTCCTGTGCAATGTGAATGATATGCACAATAATATATGAACCAGATGATACAAGAGCACAAAGAAGGAAGTGCCTGTCACAGGGAGCTCAGGGAAGCTTCTCAGGAGAGATGAAGGTGTTTAACACACATTATTGTCTTATGTCAGACATTCTCAAACGACTCAAACAATCCAACCTGTGTGTAACAAAACTGGTGGCTTTTAAAGTTTGTCACTGGGTTCTGTAAAAGCTTATGACTGCAGAGTGTAGCAGAGAGTTCCAAGGAGCACACTGCCCACTGTGTGTGCTCTGATCCTGGATCAATGCGACATGGAGCCCTCTTGACAACCTCAGGATCAGGTTTGTTTTTCAGTTTTGCTTTTGGCTTTTAGCATACGCTGTATTCTCTTTCAAGTATCATGTACTCAGGTCATGCTATGGCCTGGTCCAAATATGAGGACACCACTGGGTTTGTAAATGGTTGACGTGTTACTAGGAGCCTGGGGGAATAAATCGGGTAGCTGTCTCAGTTGGCCTTTGCTCTTAGAATGGCTGGGCTTCTCCTGATTGCAAGCTAATGAAACCATCCAGGATAAGCTTCACAGGCAGATCTGGAAAGCCTCAGGAACCACTGACATGATCTTTGCAGAGCTCTCACTGGTGCAGCCAGGGGGAGGCTCCCGATTTAGCAGTTTCTACTTTGGGCAAGGACACAAGTCCCCAGTCAAATATCCAGCGTGGCAGTGCAGTTAGTTTATGTGTGAAGTGAGTGCTGGCAGGTGCTCAAGTGTGAAGCCCAGCTACAGAGGAAGGGATTCCACCGGGCATCCCAGGCTGCCCCGAGGCCACGGGCAGCTGACAGGTTAGAATTTCAAGGCTTTTCACAATGGCATATTTTTGAACCATTTATTTTTCTCTTTTAAAACAATGCACAAAGTTGAAGGGCTTTTTGGTCATTGCCACAGCCTTGAGGAACTCCTGTTGACTGAGTACTTTTATTTGATGGCTTCTGTTTGCTCAGAATTATCTAGCCCTGTAGGTGGATTTGATGATCTTTACTCCAGGGTTGAAAAGACACTAGTATTTGTGCTTTGCCATTTGTTAAAGCCTACGTAATGTGGGAGCCACCCAATAGGCCTGTTTTGTAGTATATCCTGCACAAAGCTTTGTAATTGGGATCTGAAGACCTGGATCTAAGCCTTGAGCTCTGCCAAGTATCAGCTGTGTGCCTTACAGCAAGTGATTTAACCTCTCTGAAACTCAGTTTATTCATCTTTGGAAATGGTCCCTGGCTATAGAAAATCGAAAGATGAGTTTTATTGGTTATTTTCCCAACTTAGAAGTGGTTTCAACAGAGATATTTTTGCTATCTAGCTAATTATGAATGGATCATGGGCAACTGCTTTAAACCCTCATTGTCATTTTTGGAAGAGAAGTTTTCCAAACTGTTTTGCTTTTCCAACATGTATGTAACAGTTTCTTTCGTTTAATTATCTAAGAGACCATTTTGCAACTAATTTTTCCTGGAGGAGTTGGTAGAAACCTATGCTATATGACATGATATATCTCATAGGAGCATCCCTGAGAGATTTGTTTAGCCACTGTGCTAGCCATTAAGCTAGATGCTGAGGGAAAAGGTGCTTTGCAGTCTTGAGAGGGAATGAGCCAAGTGAACATAAAACTGTGATAGAGTGTAATAAAGCTGTGATAGATTCTTCCATAGGGTGCCAAGAGAGGCAACCAGATAATATGGACCCCCTTTTGGATGTTCAAAACTCCACCTCAGAAGTAGCCTTGCAAAAAACTGAACATGAATTTGATCAAGGCTCTACCAATTTACAGCAAATATAGGAGGCAGAAGAATGAGTTAATGATACCCCAGGAATGCAATCGACAGAATTCATGTGACAGGAAACTCTACAGGATAAATGGCCCTATTTCTTCAACAACAACAACAACAACAACAAACATCACAATAAATTGCAAGGAGAAAAAAGGTGAACAGGGCACCTGAAGATTCAAGAGATTTAAGGGACTTATCAACAATAAAAATGTGTAGAAACTTATTTGGATCCAGATTCAATTAACCGTTAAAAATAAAAAAGAATGTTGTAAGAAAATTAGGGAAATATAAGCAGTAATGAGAAAATTGATACTAATGAATTATTGCTGACACAAAATTAGGCAAAAGATAATTTATTACAAGACTTCAGGCCTGTTTCATGGAAACCTTCAGAAGAAATGTACCCTGACTTCAGGAAGGGGCTGAAGCCAGGAAGTGGACCTGTGTGGCTCAGTCTTTTGTCTCAATGAGCCTTCTCACAAGTGTTTCATTCTTTCTAAGGGCTGGCATGAAATGTGGCCTCCCCATAGTTCTCCAGAATGTAGATTATAGCTACGCATGTCAAACTAAAAATGCTCCAAAATGTTATAAATTCCCAGGAGAGGAAATCTAATTGTATTTCCGATCTAACCAGCTATAACCAGTGAGCAGAACAAAAAAGCAGAAATAAGCAACTGGAGCGCCCACAGATTTGGATAGAGAGGGAAACAGTTGTGAGACAGGCTGGAAACAAATTCCAATGAACTTCCACTAAAGATTTAAATGTAAAGGTAAACTATTATAATACAGCTATGTGGTTGAAAAGGGAGGAGTATTTTAATAATCTTTAGATAACTGTGAGTATCCTTCTCGGACACTATAACAAAACTTAAGTGATATTTTCTTTAAGATTAGTTGAAATATGGAATATAAGACTATATTGATGAATGTTTTATACACTTTAAAATCCACTGGGATATCTTTAAAATAAAAACATGAAAGTACTAAAATAATATATGACTAAATACTTTAATAAATTTAGGAAAGAGCATTCCAAGAATGACATATTAAAATGGAAAGCTTTTAAATATCAGGAAACACTTTACACAAGAGACAAATGAAATACTGGAACAAAAATTTGCAACATATATGGCAAAAGAGTTGAATTTTCAATATGTAATGAACCATTACAAATTAATGCAGAAGAAAATACACATTCAAATAGAGACACAGATAAAGGCTTTGATTAGGCAACTGACCACAGGTGAAATTCAAATGGCAAATAAACATTAAAAATTTTTCAAATTGAATAATATTCTTTAAAACGCAAATTAAAGCTATGAGGTACCACTTTTTACTCAGTCTAAAAAATAAATGAAAAGGAATGCTTATACCATGTTGGTATGGGTGTGGACAAATAAAAACTGTCATATGCTTTTGGGGGACTATATTAGTTTCATGTTGTCACTGTGACAATTTACCCCAAAATTCATGGCTTAAAACAAGACAAATTTATTCTCTTATAGTTCTAGAACTCAGAAGTCTAAAATGGATGGGCAGGGATGCATTTCTTCTAGAGGCTCCAGGGGAGAGTCTGTTTCCTTGCCTTTTCCAACATACAGAATCTGCCCTGATTCTTGGCTTGTGTCTGCCCCATCACTCCAACCTGTTTCCCTGGTCACTTCTTCTCTGACTCTGACCCTTCTGCCTCCCTCTTGTAAGAAACCTCGTGATTACACTGGGCCCACCCAGATAATATGGAATAATCTCCCCATCTCAAAATCCTTAATTTAATTACATCTTCAAAGTCCTTTTTACAAGGTAAGGTAAGATGTTCATAGGTTCTGGGGATTAAGATGTGGATATCTTTAGGTGAGGAGGGACATTATTCAGCCAACCATGGGACTACATTGGTATAAACGTTCTGGGGGAAAATTCAACAATATGTATCAACATCCTTATAAAGTACATGTCTTTGATCCAGTAATTCAACTTCTAGGAATTTATCCTAAATAACAAACAAGTGCACAAAAAACAGGATCTGTCTGCAGCATTGTGTTAATAGAAAAAACTTGGAAATGTTCTAAATAAAGGGCAGAATTTTGGTTAAATATATTATACCTCATCCAAATAGTAAGAATACCATACAGCCATTATTAATGATGATCTGATTTATATTCACTGACATGGAAAATCTCTGTTGTTAAATGAAAACTCCAGGTAACAAAAGAGTTTACACAGTATGATTCCAAGCTGGTAAATATATATTATGGATATATTTATGCATATATGTTTGCATAATAAATAAGCAAGGATATGCACAAAAATTCTAGTGCAAAATATTGCTGAGTGGAAGAATTTATTACTTTTTCTTTTCATCATGAAAAATGTGAGAACTAACTGGAGAAATGTAAAAGGATGAAAGCTTAGTCAAGTTCGGAGGCCATGAATCTGCAGTGAGAACAAGAGAGAGCAAGATCCTTGAGCATGTTGGCAAGTGGCTGAATCATAGAATCCAGGTAAGAGAGGAAGAAAGAAAAGTCAGGAGAGGTCCGACAAATCAGGAGAAAATGGAAGGAATAATAAAATGGAAGTCTCTTTCTAAAGAACGTAATCTGAAATTCTCTGCTGCTCAATTTTTGTAAGAATTAAGAAATAATATTCCAAAAAAAATTGTCAGGAGATTATGAAGCCCCTCCGTTTCTCTTCTGGAAGTTTGTCCTCAATAAAGTCAAACAAGTAGCAAGAACTCTGTCCCAAATCTAATTGTTTGGGGGCCTTTGGAATCACTTTCCTTAAAAGGCATCAGTGCCAAGGCTTCAGCCTATATAATCAACACAGACAGAAACAGCCACACAAAACTCATGATTGCATTCACAGTGGAACCCCTACTTGAGTTTTAAAATGTGGTTTCTACTAAACAACTGGTATCTTGTATACAAGGGGTGAATCTGGTCATGTTTCCTTCTTTAGCTGCTCGAAACCTGAGAGCAAAAATTGTGGCCACTTTTGTAACTGTGTCTGACCCAACAGCATAACTTTTTCACTGTCTTCCATGTGTTGTTCTATTTTTTTATTTTTCCTTTCCCCTGATTTCTTTCCCTACATTAATTTTCTAGAAACTCTTTATTTTATTTCACAGACTTTTATTTTGTTAAAAAAAAAAGGAAAAAAGAAAAGCTTATCATGTGCCTGGCACGGCTTCACAAATGTTAACTCATTTAACCTTCATAACAGCCCTGTGAGAGAGAGAATATTATCATCTCCATTTTTTAAATGAGGACACTGAGACACAGGGAGGCTAATGCTTGTCTAAGGATCACAGAGCTGTTTGTCCCAGGGCCCATGCTCCTACCCACCATTCCCTGCTGCCTAACTCTTTACATAGTGTGTAGAAAAACAATACACATCCACACTCCCTTGACTAAAAAAGTTAACCCAACACCACTTCAGTTTTCCTTTTCCAAACACATAAAGACATCAACTGAGTTCCTTAGGACTGGGTCACTATTTTGAATTAAGAATAATTTTAAATGCTTCCTTCATCCTTCATTTTCAAATTCTTTTTAAAAAATAATATTTGCATATTTTATCATTATAAAAATAATACATGTTTATTGCAGAAACTAAAAAAAATGCAAAAATGTTTAAAGTAAAGAACTCACTAGTAATTCAACTACTCAATGACAATTAATGATAACATTCTGGTATATTTTGATTATCTTTTCTATATACAAAGATATAAATATATATTTAGATAATTGAGAAAATTTGATACATATACATCAATACCTCCTTTTTATACTGAATATTATATCATGTGCATTTTTCTATAACATTAATACTTTCCATAAGCACCATATTAATGGCTGCATAATATTTTTTAATGAATGTGCCACAATTTATTTACTAGAGTTACATTTAAGATAACATAGTTAATATAAATAACACTATGATAAACATCACTGTGCATATATTTTTGCCTCCATTTCTCATAATTTCCTTAGGATAAAATCCTATAAATTAAAATACTTAATTTTCTAGTTGAATTGTGCTAAATCTTGTGAGTTAATTTATAATATCTATCAATACAAGATTGCGTGAGGATTCAATGAGGTAATGTATGTTCCTATATTCCTGACCTAAGTAGAAATAAAAGTTATGGTTATACACTTGAAGAATATTAGTTAATTTTTTTCTACACTGAAAAAGGAAAGGAAGGGAGGAAAGGAGGAAGGCGGGAAGGAGGGAGAGAAGGGAGGAAGGAGGGAAGGACAGTTCTTGTAGGATCCTTCCCCAAATTTTAAATTATTTTTTCTTTTCTCTGGATCTTCTCTGCATCCTCTAAGGTCTTACCTTGATGACCAGACTTCCTCTAACGTAGGCCCCTGAGACCCTGACCACAGAAGAAAGGTTCTCTTACAGTCTCTACACAGATGTGGAAAAGGCAGAGATGAGGGAACCCTGACCCAGGGACTTGTGGAGAGATATTAAGTTTTAGCTTTTTTAAAGGTAAAGAAGTAAGGAAAATTTGTTTCTTAAAAAATTCCTGACCTTCTTTGTGAAGTCTAATTCTGTTCCTATTTGTCATAGGCAAGAATTTTTTTTAAGTTATTGCCTATGTAAGCTTGATTCTCTTAACTGAGCTTGAAAAATACTGATTCATTCAATACTCTTTTACTAGTTTACAACACTCTCCTTTTCTCTATAAACACTTTCCAAGTTCTTAGAAACTTAGAAACTTAGAAATCAGGGGAAAGGAAAAATAAAAAAATAGAACAACACATGGAAGACAGTGAAAAAGTGATGCTGTTGGGTCAGACACAGCTACAAAAGTGGCCACGATTTTTGCTCTCAGGTTTCTAGCAGCTAAAGAAGGAAACATGACCAACTAGTTTAAACTAGTTGTAAACAACTAGTTTACAGTTGTTGTAATTGAGGAAATTGGATTGGAATGAAGCTTCATGGAATCCAAGGGGAATTCATTATTCTTTTGTTGCCTCCAAAAACTGTGTTAGGCATACTTCTAAGATGGTCCCCAAGATTCCAGATCCCTGGAATAATCTGTACAATCTCCTCCCTTTCACAAGTGAGGGATTTATGAATTTGATGGGATTTCACTCCTTAATTAGGTTACATTAGGTAGCAAAAGTGAGGGTATTACACAGATGTAATTAAGATCCCTAGTCAGTTCACTCTGAGTTGATCAGAAGGGAGATTATCCTGGGTGGGTCAGATCTAATTAGGTGAGCCGTTTACAAGAAGGTTCAGGCCTTTCCTGAGAGATTTGAAGCCGCATAGATGCTCTCCTGTTGGATTCAAAGAAACACACTGCTATGTTGTGGAGAGGGTCACTTAGTCCTATAACTGCAAGGAACTGAGTTCTGCCAACAGTCTGTGAGTTTAGAAGAGGACCCCAAGTCTCAGATGGAATGTGGCCCCACCTTGATTTCGGCCTTGGGCGACCCTGAGCAGAGGACACAGCAAGGCCATACATGGATGCCTCACCAACAGAAACTATGAGATAATAAATGTGTATTGTTTAAAGCTGCAAAGTTGGTGGTGATTTGTCATGCAGCAATAGAAAACTATTTAATAATATACAAACACTGTCATACTTATCTGTGTTCTTCATTAACTAAACTTAATGTGACCTTACGCCTATGCCCACCAGCAGGCAACATCCTGTGATGAGGACTCACCTGCATGGTGTGCCTGGGTGGTGCCTTCCCCCAGCCCAGCTCTTAGAGGCATATTTTGATTGATGATGATTATCCTTGATTTAAGAGATCCTGGGATATCCCACTACCCCATTCCCCCCTCCCAGACACTGGAATCATTCTAGAATGATCTGTAACATTCCCTCTGTCCCCCCACAGAGTGTTCTAAAGTTTCTCAATCTACAACAGAGTGGTCCCTAAATCACATGGTAGTTTTTCCTGTTGTGGTAACCAGGGTGCGCACAGAGGCAAGGCAGCGGCTGGTCTGTTGCAGCCAGTGAGGTCCTGTATTCCTCTGCCGCCCCACATCCCGACCTGATGCCCATTTAGACAAATTTTCCCTCTGCTTCCGTTCATAGACACAGTTATCTTTCAGACACAAAATGGCCCCTGAACCCTCAGCGCCCACCCCTCACGGAAGCAGTGCCTTCCACCTTCAGGCCAGGGGTTCCTTCTTTAGATTTTCAAACACAAAATGATCATTCAACTTTCTCTGGTCTTTTTTTTTTTTTTTTTTTTAATTTATTGACTGCAGGAATACAATGGTGGTGGTGGAGAGGGATAAGGAGCTGATGTAATGTTTCACACCTCAAACTATTCACCAGCCCTAGGATGACCAAGCGCGTGCTCTCTCTCTTTCTCTGTCTCTCCCCCCCACACACACACACACTCTGGAAGGTCATCTCCTCACAGATTTTTCAGCCCTGGTTACACTTGAATGAATCCAGTCTCTGGGAGGTATTTAGGTAAACAAGGAGAAGAGGCAGATTACTCATTCTGTCACATGTATCATTGGATTGGGAAAATTATTTTAATCATCATGGTAAGAACTTGTTCATATTTCCATATTTGTACAAACACTTCAGTCTACTTAAATGGATATCCAAGGACACTATTAGTCAATATCCGATTTAATAGTTTTATTAAAAAGACAGGAACAAAATAAATTTGAGTCAAATAGATGGCCTCATATAAATGGTATCTCCAATACTTTCAATAGCTGGGCACATGATGTACGATGCTATTGTAGTTTTCTTTAAAAAGAGCACGAAAACAGTTTCATTCCTAATACCCTACCTAAGATTGCTAAATAATAGCTGATAAAATCATATCCCCACTGAGTACTCAATAACTCATTTCTTACCTTAGATAAATACATTCTTGTTTCACATGTTTTTAAAAAGCCTTTGCTTGAAATTAAAATCTGACCAGTACACTAGAGCAGGGATGATGATTCCTGAGTGTCATTGCAGCTTCCTCGGAAACTTGCCCACAAAATGATCAACTAAATTTCACTTGAGTATAGATCCATTTATGGAGAAAAGGGAAGCGCAGATGAGATTACAATCACAAACACCGTGTTTCCTGCCTTTAAAAAGTGCATCTCTGGAAGTGCTTTGTTTTTAAAGGCAGGCAAATGGGGACATGAACACATACAAACACTAAAGTGCTGGCAAAAAAGACTTCTTGTTTTGTGACATTTTATTTATTTACTTCTCTCTGGTGGAACAAATTCCAACCTGGATGTTTAAAGACTAAAGCAAGAACCAGGACAGAGAAAAAAATGTAGAGACTTTGTATAGACTAGAGAAGGTCATGAAAGTTGCTCCCAATAAAAAAGTCTTCCTGCTGGAGTTGGGATCCATGCTTTGAGGGCAATTTTCTGTATGTAGGATAACAGCTGGAATTTTCCTGGGACTTATTTTTCCAGACCTTCTTTTGTTCCAGAGGGGACCACTTCTGTGAGTCAGTTTGGTCAGAGATCTATAAGGCTGTTTATTGTTTGGGAGGAAAGTCCCATAGAAAGTCCCAAACCAATAAAATAATGCTAATGGAGATGTTTCAGAGTGACACGCTGAACACTTTTCTTAGTGATGTACCTTGGCAGGTATTTTTGGCAGGACTAAGCCTTTGCAGAATCAGAACCATCATGAAGGGGCAAACAGATTAGTTCCTGCTCTAGGACACCTGGCTGAGGGCAGAGAAATCAGCTAGTGCTCTGCTCACCACTTCATGAGGTGCTAGTCTTCCCAGAGGAAGGGCATCTCTTTCTAATTTTCACGTAAGTGCCTACAGGATAGGGTTCCTGAGAGACATTATATATACCACAGGCTGTGCCAAAAAGAACAGGGTATCTGATCTTATCTTCACCTTTTACCAGACAAAGACTATGAAGAGGAAGTAAATTGGGGTTGGTTTAGGAGAATCTGGACTGCCTGATTTTGTTCCACGGCGTGTTAAGCCTGAATAAACCAGACGTTAGGAAATGTGCAGTCAACTGTTGAGAGCGTGTGTCTAAGCAGCGGGTGAGGGAGGAGAGGAGTGGGCAGACCACATACTATGGTGGAGTGCGGGAGCTCTCCCAAACAAACAGATGTTCCTCCTGAATAGGAAAGAAAACAGGGCTAGGACTGGGAAAGGGGTCTCTGGGCCTGTGAGAAATTGAACTTGGATTTCAGGTAGGAAGACATGGGCATAGATCCTTGCAAGATGGTAGAAGTTTGAGGGTCAAGGAGAAAGAAGGTCAACACAAGATGACCTGTGGAAGGACAAGGACAATGGACTTAAAAATAGTGATAGTCAGAATTTTTTTTTTTTTTTTTTGGCCACATTACCATCCATTCAGTAATCTCCAAGCCTTCCATGAAGTTTTATGAAAAACCCAAATTTTCATAGCTATGCTTTGGAGAAATAAAAAAGATATTCAGACCCATGTGTGGGGTGCTGCTGTAAGAAGCCCCTGCAGCCTGAAGAAGCTTCTGGAAGTGGAGCAACAGTTTGGAGCAAGGTGGCTGGCTAAAGTGACAAATGCAGGAAACATATTCATGGGACATGGAAGCATTCATTGAGGGCTCTTGGGGATACTTGGCAAGGTGAACCAGGTAACCTGGATTGAATGCAATTGTTCAAGTACGAACTTGAATTAAGTTCATTGGTATTAAAAGAAAGGTTGACTCCAGAACGGTAACAGTCATGGGGACATGTAAGATACCCTGGGGAGAAGGAATGGCCAGAAGGGAAAGGAACGTGATATTGCTGACTCTGTATTGCCACAGCAATCTTTCTCTTAGCCTTTAAAAGGAAAAGCTGACAGTTCCATGCTTATAAAGGGAAAAGCATTTTGCTAGGTGAAATCTCATTTTCATCTCCTTTCTGGTGTGATTGAAATACTGATTAATTATAAACATTTATGAAGAAGAACTCATATTTGGATTCTTTAGTTAAGAATTAAATAGTTTTAAAAATTAAATATATTCTTCCAATACCCATGCAAAGACAGAAAAATGCTTTTGTAATCTTTTCTTTATCATTCTTGATATTAACTAGTTACCTACCTGCCTTCCTGTCTTCCAGTCATCTTAACTCAGATTCATACAAAAAGCAAAAACTGCCTGTAATTTAAAAAATAAAATAAAATAAAAATCCCACTTCAGAAAATTTCATATTGTTTTATTTTAAATAAAACTGCATGTTACTTCCAGATGGTTGGGTCTAACCCCTTGTCAAAATAATGGCATAAAGTCTGGGGAAAACAAACAAGATATAAAAGCAAGAAGAATATTTATTAGAATTACGGATACATAATTTTCCTGGAATGCTAATAATCTAAAGTAATCTAAGGAAATGTTTACTTTGGAACTTGCAACTTAATATTAATCTAATTATGTTGATGTGAAGTGTTGAAACTGAGTCAATAAAAGAAACATCTGTGTTGAAGTCATGTGTTTACTATTTCCATTGTAATTGAACAATGCGTGGAGATTTCGCTCTAAAACACCACTGTCAAGTGGGAACCACTCAATTCTATTTATCTTCAACACCATGATTTAACATAAATTGTAGGTTTTAGGCAAGCTAATATTTTTAATAAGTGAAAATTGAATGGTAAGCAAGACAAAAGTAAAGCCACCAAAATATATGCAAATTAGCCCATTAATGAGTATTTATTAAGTTCTTTTATGGGAGGACACAGAACTTTCAAAAGGTGCAAAGTTGCAGTTATATGCAGTTATATAGGATGAATAAGTCTAGAGATCTAACGTATAACATGAAGATTATAGTCAATAACATTATGTTGTATATTGGTAATTTGCCAAGAGAATAGATTTCAGGTACTCTTACCACCAAAAGAAAGAAAGGAAGGAGGTAAGGATGTTTGATTTTACTATTTTTGTTCAAAATTTTAAAGTAGAGTCTAGCCAGTGAAATAAGGCAAGAAAAACAAGTAAAAGACATCCAGTTTGTAAAGAAAGAATTAAAAGTAGATTTATACACGTGACCATCCTTGGAGAAAATTTTATAGGATCAACAAAAACGACATTACAGTAGTTTCTTCTTATCTGCTGGGGATTCAAGATCTCCAGTGGATGCCTGAAACCTCAAATAATACAGAACCCTATATAGAAAACCCTGTTTTTTCTATACATACCTATGATAAAGTTTAATTTATAAATTAGGCACAGCAAAAGATTAACAGCAATAGCTAACGATAAAATAGAACAATTAAGTAAAATAAGGGTGTTTGAACTCAAGCACTGCAATGTCACAACAGTCAATCTGATCATTGAGATGGCTAATAAGTGAATAATGCTTGGGGAGCACAAACAGCATGGATATGCTGGACAAAGGGATGACTCACCTCTTAGGCAGGACCAAGTGGAATGGCTCAAGATTTCATTATGCTACTCAGAAAGGCATGCACTTTAAAACTTATGAATTGTTTATTTCTGGAATTTTCCATTTAATGCTTTTGAACCACAGATTATGTCAGGTAACTGAAACCATGGAGAGTGAAACTGTGGATAAGGAGGGACTACTGTATAACTACTATGTAAGTTTAGCAAGGTTGCAAGATACAGGACCAATTCACAAAAGTCAATTGTATTTCTATATACTAGTGATGAACACTATTAAAATGAAATTTTAAAAAATAATTTATTGCTCTTAGCATGAAAAAGAATAGAAAATTCAGAAAGAAATTTGACAATTGAAAGAGCTGTACTCTGAAAACTACAAAACATTACTGACAAAAAATAAAGACATAAATAAAGATATTCCATGCTCATGGATAGGAAGATTGAATGTTGTTAAGATATCAGTCCTTCCTAAATTGAACTGCAAACTGCTGCAATCCCAACCAAAATCTTAGCAAGCTTTTTTGTAGAAATCAACAAGTTGATTCTAAAATTCATATGGAAAGGCAAAGGACTTTGAATAGCCAAAACAACTTTGAGAAAGAATAGCAAAGTTAAAGGACTTTAAGTACTTGATTTCCAGACTTATTATAACCAAGATATTGGCATCAAGAGAAAGATAGATCAATAGAATAAGATAAAAAGTCCAAAAATAGAAGTACACATACATAGTCAATTAGTCAATTGATTTTTGACAAAGGTGTAAAAGCAATCTAGTGGAGAAACAATAACCTATTCAATAAATAGTGCTGGCAAAACTAACAATCCATATGCAAAAAAAAATTTAAATCAACTTGTATTCATTCCTTGTACCATATACAAAATTATTTCAAAATGGATTATAGACCTAAATGTAAAACCTAAAAGTATATAACTTCTTTTTTTTATGTCAATAGATTTAGGGGGTATAAGTTTTTTTTTGGTTACATGAATGAATTGTATAATGATGAAGTCAGGGCTTTCAGTGTACCCATCACCTGTACATTGTACCTAATAGGTAGATTTTTATCCCTCACCCCCATCCCACCCTCCCCTTTTCAATGTCCATTACACCACTTTATGGCCATATATATCCCTTACTTAGCTCCTACTTGTGAGTGAGGACATGTGGTATTTGTTTTTCCATTCCTGAGATACTTAATTTAGGATAATAGTCGCCAGTTCTACCCAAGTTTCTGCAGAAGACATTATTTCATTCCTTTTTATGGCTGAATAGTTCTCTCTCTCTCTCTCTCTCTTTATATGTGTGTGTGTATATATATATATACACACACACACACACACAAACACACACCCATGTTTTATCAACTCTTCAGTTGATGGTCATTTAGGTTTATTCCACATCTTTGCAATTGTGAATTGTGTTGCAATAAACACTCAGGTGCCTATGTCTTTTTTATAAAATGATTTATTTTCCTTTGGGTAGATACCCAGTAGTAGGATTACTCAGTCAAATTGTAGGTCTACTTTTAGTTCTTTGAGGAATTTCCATGCTGTTTTCATAGAGGTTGTACTAGTTTACAGTCCCACCAACAGTGTGTAAGCATTCCCTTTTCACCCATCTGCACCAACATCTATTGTTTTTTGACTTTTAATAATGGCCATCTGACAGGGGTAACGTGGTATCTCATTGTGATTTCAATTTGCATTTCCCTGATGATTAGTGATGTTGAGCATATTTTCACATGTTTATTGGCCATTTGTCTATTTTCTTTTGAGAAAAATCTATTCATGTCTTTCCCCTACTTTTTCATGGGGTTATTTGTTTTTTCCTTGTTGATTTCTTTGAGTTCTTTATAGATTCTGTACATTAGCCCTTTGTCAGATGTATAGTTTTCAAATATTTTCTCCCATTCTGTAGGTTGTCTATTTACTCTGTTGATTATTTCCTTTGCTATGCAGAAACTTTTTAGTTTAAGTTCCATTTATTTATTTTTCTTGTTGTCATATTTGCTTTTGGGGTCTTAGTCATAAATCCTTTGCCTAGGCCAATGTCCAGAAGAATTTTTCTGTTTTCCTCTAGAAATCTTACGATCTTAAGTCTTACGTCTAAGTCTTCAATCCATCTTGAATTAATTTTTTATATGGTGAGAGATAGGGCTCCTGTTTCATTCTTCTGCATGTGGCTATCCAGTTTTCTCAGCACCATTTATTGAATATGGCATCCTTTTCCCAGTATACGTTTTTGTCTGTTTTGTCAAAAATCAGTTGGTTGTTGCTATATGCTTTATTTCTGAGTTCTCTATTCTCTTCCATTGGTCTATGTGTCTACCTTTATACCAGTACTGTGTTGTTTTGGTTACTAGAGCTTTGTACTATAATTTGAAGTCAGGTAATGTGATTCCTCCAGACTTTTTCTTTTTGCTTAGGATTGCTGGGCCCATTTGGACTCTTTTTTGGTTCCCTGTGAAGTTTAGGATTGTTTTTTCTACATCTGGGAAAAATGACATTGGTATTTTGATGGGAATTACATCAAATATATAAATCACTTTGGACAGTATAGACATTTTAACAATGTTGATTCTTCCCATCCATGAGCATGGGATGTTTTTCCATTTGTTTATGTCATCTTATAGATATCTTTCACCTTCCTGGTTAAATATATTCCCTAGGTATTTTATTTTCTTTTTAGCTATTGTAAATGGTATTGAGTTCTAGATTTGACTTTCAGTTTGACTGTTATTAGTATATAGAAATGCTACTGATTTGTGTACATTAATTTTGTAACCTGAGGTTTTACTGAATTTATCAATTCTAGGAGTCTTTTGGAGAAATCTTTAGAGTTTTCTAAATATACGATGATATCACTGGCAAACAAGTATAGTTTGACCTCCTCTTTCCCAATTTTGATGCTCTTTATTTCTTTCCCTTACTTAATTGCTCTGGCTAGGACTTCCAGTAATATGCTGAATAGAAGTGGTAACAGTGGGAATCTTTGTCTTGTTCCAATTTTTAGGGGGAGTGCTTTTCTCCATTCAGTATGACATTGGCTGTGGGTTTGTTATATATGGCTTTTATTATTTTGAAGTATGTTTCTTCCATGTCTAGTTTGTTGAGGGTTTTTATCAAGGAGGGTGTTGGATCTTATCAAATCCTTTTTCTTCATCTGTTTAAATGATCATATGGTTTTTGTTTTTAATTCTGTTTATGTGGGAAGTTACATTTATTGATTTGCAAGTGTTGAACCATCCTTGCATCCCTGGGATGAAACCTACTTGATCACACTGGCTTATCTTTTTGTTGTGCTGTTGGATTCAGTTTGCCAGTATTTTGTTGAGGATTTTGCATCTATGTTCATCAAGGATATTGGTTCGTAGTTTTCTGTTTTTGTGTGTGCCCTTTCCTGGCTCTGGTATCAGGGTGATACTGGCTTTGTAGAATGAGTTAGGGAGGATTCCCTCCTTCTCGATGTTATGGAACAGTTTCAGTAGGATAGGTACCAGTTCTTCTTTGTAGGTTTGGTATAATTCTGTTGTGAATCTGTCTGGTCCTGGGCTTTTTGTTGTTCTTGTTGTGGGGAGTTTTTTCTATTACTCTTTCAATCTCACTACTCATTATCAGTCTGTTCAGGATTTCTATTTGTTCCTGATTCAAGCTTGAGAAGTTGTGTGTTTCCAAAAACTTATCCATTTCCTCTAGATTTTCTAGTTTGTGTGTGATCTAAGTTTTTATAGTAGTCATGGCTGATATTTTGTATTTCTATGGTATTAGTTGTAATTTCTCATTTTTCATTTCTGATGGAGCTTATTTGAATCCTTTCTCTTCCATTTCTGGTTAATCTAGCTAGTAGTTTACTGATTTTGTTTATCCATGCAAAAAACAAAATTTATGTTTTATTAATCCTTTGTATTCTCTTGTTTCCATTTCATTTAGTTCTGCTCTGATCTTTGTTATTTCTTTTCTTCTGCTGGCTTTGGGATTGGTTAGTTCTTCTATTTCTAATTCCTTGAGGTGTGACATTAGATTGTTAATTTGTGATCAGTCTGTCTTTTTGAAGTAGGCATTTAAGGCTATGAACTTCCTCCTTAGCACTGCTTTGTATGTATCCCAGATATTTTGGAAGCTTTTGTCACATTTGTCAAAATGTTTTGATTTCCATCTTGATTTCATCATTGACCCAAGGATCATTCAGTAGCAGGTTATTTAATTTCCATGTATGTGTGTAGTTTTGACAGTTCCTCTTGAAATTGATTTCTAGTATTATTCTGTTGTGGTCTGAAAAGATACATGGTATGATTTTGATTTTTTAAACTTTGCTGAGATTTGTTTTGTGGCCTAATATATGATCTATCTTGGAAAATGTCCCATGTGCTAATGAGAAGTATGTATATTCCACAGTTTCTGGGTAGAATGTTCTGTAAATGTCTTTTAGGTCCATTTGTCCTAGTCTCCCATTTAAGTATTTCTTGTTTCTATGTTTCTCTGTTGACTTTCTGCCTTAATGATCTATCTAGTTCTGTCAGTGGAGTGTTGAAGTCCCTAGCTATTATGATGTGACTGTTTATTTCTTGCCTTGAATCTAGTAGAATTTTTTTTATGAATCTGGGAGCTCCTATGTTAGGTGCACATGTATTTAGGATTGTTATATCTTCTTGCTGAATTGAATATTATATAATAACCACCTCTGTCTTTTTTAATCATTGCTGATATAAAGTCTATTTTATCTGTTATGAGAACAGCTACTGTTGCTCACTTTTGGTTTCCATTTCCCCCTCTTTACCTTGAGTCTATGAGAACCTTTGCAAGTTAAATGGGTTTCTTGGAGACAGCATATATTTGAATTGTGTTTTTTTCCATCCATTCAGCCAATCTATTAATATATCTTTTGGTAGGGCATTAAGACTGTTTACATTCAATGTTAGTATTATATGTAAGATACTGCTTAGGTCATCAAGTTGATTGCTACCTAGTTGCTTTGTTTTCTCCCTTGTTTTACTGCTTTATAAGCATTGTGATTTTTAACTTTCAGGTGCTTTCAACTGGTGGGTATCAATTTTTCTGTTCCATGTATAGAGCACTTTTAAGCATTCCTTGTAGGGGAGGTCTAGTGGTGACAAATTATCTTAGTGTTTGCTTGTCTGGAAAAGACTATTTCTCCTTCATTTACAAAACTTAGTTTTGCAGGATACAAAATTCTTGTGTGGCACTTATTCTGTTTAAGAAGACTAAAAATGTGACCCCAATCTCTTCTGGCTTGTAAGGTTTCTGCTGAGAAGACTGCAATTAGTCTGATGAGTTTTCCTTTGTAAGTTACTTGATGCTTTCATCTCACAGCTTATAGGATTTTCTCCTTCACTTTGACTTTGGCCAGACTAATAACTATCCTCCTTGGTGATGTCCTATTTGCCATGAATCTTCCAGGTGTTCAATGACCTTCTTGTATCTGGATGTCTAAATCTCTAGCAATACCAGGGAAGTTTTCCTCAATTATTCACTCAAATAGGTTTTCCATGCTTTTTGCTTTTTGCTTTTTCTTATTCTCCCTAAGGGATACCTATGATTCATACATTCATTTGCTTTACATAATCCCATATTTCTCAGAGAGATTTTTCATTCTTCTTGATTCCTTTTTTCGTCATTTTTAACTGACTGGGTTAATTTGAAAGCCTTGTCTTCAGGCTCTGAAATTCTTTCTTCTGCTTGGTCTAGTCTGTTGTTAAAACCCTCTACTGCATTTTTAAATTCCCTAAATGATTCTTTCATTTCCAGGAGTTCTGTTATATTTTTTCCTGTATTATCTATTTATTTAGTAAATTTTTCATTCATGTCCTGAATATTTTTTTGTTTATTTCTTTGTGTTAGTTTTCAACTTTCTCATCAATCTCATCAATCTTACTTGCCATCCATATTCTGAATTTCATTTCTGACATTTCAACAATTTCCTTTTGGTTGGAGTTCATGCTGGAGAACTTCTGTGATCCTTTGAGGGTGTGAAGACAGCCTGTTTTTTGATTTTCCAGAGTTCTTATGTTGGTTCCTTCTCATCCGGACCCTCTCCTCTCAGCTCAAGAGAGATAGCTTTGCAGTACATCTGTTCTCCTCTGCTAGGAACTCTGTTGCTCAGTGAAGAGAGGGAGAGGTCTCAGGATGCTGTGTTTGAGTCTTACTCTGGAAGACTAACCAGGCAGGAGAAGAGTGGATGCACTATGAACCTTTAACACTGCAGCTCTCCTTTGTCTCCCTACTCCCCCGTGGTTGTCATGGGTGGTTGGCATTCACAGCATGCATGTTCACCCTGCCCTGCTGATGAACAGTCAGCACATAGCAGCATAGCCCTCACCCTGCCCAGGTATGTAGGTGGCAGTGCTACCCTGGCAATGGCAGTGGCTTTGCTACATAGATGGCAGAGGCAGGTGCTTAGGTCCATGGGCATGATCTAGGAGTCTTATGGCAACTGTGGCTGGGCAGGGCTGCCCAGGTAGTGTCAGTGGGCACTGGTCCTGTGGGCACCTGCTCTGCCCAGGTCCCCTTGCAGCAGTAGGGATGTGCAGAACCTGCCCATGGGGTGTGAGGGTACCTGGTCTCCCCACTTCCTCTCTGACCTAGCAGGGGCAATGGGGAGGTGGCAGCAATGGATCTGACCTCTGGGTAGATGCACCACTTTGGGGCTGGTACTTCTAAATGACACCAGCTGCAGCGCCCAGCATTCAGAGGCCAGCAGGACCCCACTGTGCCTTCTCTATGGAGCATTGCTGCTGCACAGTCTCCAGTCAGCTCCCTGGTCAGTCTGGAGGCCTGCTGAGGTGGAGGGGCCCTCCTGCATCTCTGATTGCAATGTCTGTGGGGGAGGTGTTAAGCTCCAGGGTTCCATGTGAGCCCCTTCCTCAGCTACCCCTAATCCTGCCCATGGGTCACCCCACTTCTCTCTCCTTCACTTTGGGAGCCTCCCATCCCTTCTCTGTTGATTCCCAATGCTCCCTCCTAGACAATCAACTTGAATGTCAATATCTACTCACTACTTTCAATCTTCTCCATGACAGTGATGTGTGCAGGCTGCTTCCAGTCTGCCATCTTGGTCCCAGTCCCCAACTTCTAAAAGAAAACATAAGAGAAAATCTTTGTTATTTGGCTATGCAAAGAATTCTCAGGTATAACACCAAAAGCACAATCCATAAAATAAGAAATTGATAAATTAGTTGGTGGTCACTAACTATGCCTGCCAGTTTTCAAAGATTAAATTCCTAGGACTGGATGAACATTGATAAATTATCCTTCAGAATTGTACCATCACTATCAGAGTATGACAGTGTCTATTTCACTGTTCCCTTTTCCATACTGGATAATATCATTTAACAAATCTTTGCCAATTGAACAGTCTCTTTATTGGGTACCTTATTGTTCCTTTAGTTTGTCTTTATTATTGTGAAAGTGGTTTTGTGTGTATGTTTATTACATGTTGGTATTTCTTCATTTGTCAATTGTCAGTCTGTGTCAAAAACTAAAATGACAATGGTCAGCTCCAACACAATGTTGGCTTTCAGGAGGTGAGAGAGGGAATAGCAGAGTTTTGTGAACTAGAACTCAAGAACTAGATAGTTCTTTCCCTATCTATACTTATTGCATGCAGTAATATAAGGATAGTTCAGTAATTTCTGTAGTAAAAAATGTTAATTCAGGTTCTTTTGGGCAAATATTCTGATTTTCTGCCCTGCCTTTGCTAACACTCCAAGGTGTCATCCAGTTATACAGAAGGTAGAAAGCCTTATTGACCTCAGGTAGAGGGAATGGTGGAAACATGGGTCTCTACACAGGCCCTTGCACTGCCCTCTGCCTGCTCTGGTCTACACAATGATATCCTTCCACTGGCTGATTGTTTCTCACTCCTCCACTGCCTGTACCTGATGCTCCATCGGCTTTGGGCTTGATTTGGGCCTGGCGGTCCTCTCTGTGATTCAGTCCCCATTATAGGCCCCTGAATTCTGGTTATGATCCGCATTTGGCCCTGGCCCAGGCAGTCCACCCTGTAGTCCTGGACTTGGTGTCACTTTACTGCACCACCATAACCCACCCTGGCCAACTTCTGAGTTCTGATCGCAACCAACTTGCATGTCCCACTTCCATGTTCCATGCTTCATGGCAACCAAGACAACTCAGAGTTATAAAGAATCCTCTCTTTTATTAACTGTGCTTATAGAAGCCTGAGAAGCATTCACCTTTGAGGGTTCCAGAAGTTTCCTGAGAACCAGGTCTGCCCTAAACATATTCCTTAACCTACCTAACACATTCCCACACTGTGGAACTTCAGTGGCAGAGAGAACTCAGAACCCAGCTATTTAGCTACATGTCTCCCCTGCATATATCCCCTTTCCATTTCCCACAAACCCACAGGCTAGGAAAGAGGCACACTTTCAACCTTCTCAAGATTAAAGCTCTATGATCCAACTGGGCAAGACTGTATTTTGATACATCAAAGGAGGAGCTTTATCACACACAAATGTTTCTTTCTCTCGACAAAGGCCAATTTTTTTTTTTTTTATAATTTATTTTTTTAATTTCAGAATATCATGGGGGTACAACATTTTGGCCATACACATTGCCCCTGTTCTGCCCGTGTCAGAGCCACAATCGTGGTCGTCTCCCAAACTGTGCTCCCCACATCCATTCAGTGAGAGTTTTTCCCATCCCTTCCACCCCCCTCCCGCCCGCCCGCCCTCTGATGAATGTTATTGCCCTGTGTGATGTAAGTGTTCATCAGTTAGTACCAGTTTGATGGTGAGTACCAGTGATGCTTGTTTTTCCAATCCTGTGACACTTCGCTTCGAAGAATGGGTTCTAGCTCCGACCAGGATAATACCAGATGTGTTAATTCACTATTGTTCCTTATTGCTGAGTAATACTCCATGGTATACATATACCACATTTTATTGATCCACTCGTGTATTGATGGGCACCTGGGTTGTTTCCACAACTTTGCAATTGTGAATTGTGCTGCTATGAACATTCGAGAGCAGATGTCTTTATTATAAAATGTCTTTTTTTCTTTTGGATAAATACCTAGTAGTGGGATTGCTGGGTCAAATGGTAATTCTACTTTTAATTCTTTGAGATATCTCCATATTCTTTTCCATAGAGGTTGTACTAATTTGCAGTCCCACCAGCAGTGTATGAGTGTTCCTACCTGTCCACATCCCCGCCAACATTTGTTATTTGGGGATTTTTTGATATGAGCCAATCTCACTGGAGTTAAGTGATATCTCATTGTGGTTTTGATTTGCATTTCCCTGATGATTAGAGAAGTTGAGCACTTTTTTATATGTTTGCTGGCCATCATTCTGTCTTCTTTGGAAAAGTTTTTGTTCATGTCCTTTGCCCATTTTTTAATAGGGTTGTTTGATTTTTTCTTGTTGATTTTCCTAAGTTCTGTATAGATTCTGGTTATAAGCCCTTTATCAGAGGTGTAGCATGCAAATATTTTCTCCCATTCTGTGGTTGTCTGTTCACTCTAGTGATAGTTTCCTTGGCTGTGCAGAAGCTTTTCAATTTGATCAGGTCCCATGTATTTATTTTTGTTGCTGCTGTGATTGCTTTGGGGGTCTTCTTCATAAATTCTTTGCATAGGCCAATGTCCATAAGAGTTTTTCCAACATTTTCTTCGAGAATTCTTATGGTTTCATGTCTTAGGTTTAGATCTGTTATCCATTGTGAATTGATTTTTGTGAGAGGTGAGAGGTGTGGGTCCACTTTCAGTCTTCTACATATGGCCATCCAATTTTCCCAGCACCATTTGTTGAATAGGGAATCTTTTCCCCAGGGTACGTTTTTCTGGAATTTGTCAAAGATCAGGTGACTGTATGAGGTTGGTTTTATATTTGGGTTCTCAGTCCTGTTCCATTGGTCTACATGTCTGTTCTTGTGCCAATACCATGCAGTTTTGGTTACTATAGCCTTGTAGTATAGTTTGAAGTCTGGTAGACAGATGCCTCCCAATTTGTTCTTTTTGCTTAAGATTGCTTTGGGTAGACGGGGTCTTCTCTGGTTCCACACGAAGCGTAGAATTATTTTTTCTAGATCGGCAAAAAATGATGTTGGTATTTTGATAGGGATTGCATTGATTCTGTAAATTAATTTAGGTAGCAAAGCCATTTTTACTATGTTGACTCTGCCTATCCAAGAGCATGGTAAGGTTTTCCATCTATTTACATCCTCTGCAATTTCCTTTCTCAGTGTTTCATAATTCTCTCTATATAGGTCTTTGATCTCCTTAGTTAGATATATTCCTAAATATTTAATTTTCTTTGTTGCTATTGCAAAAGGTATAGCATCTTTAATTTGTTTCTCGGCTTGATTGTTATTAGCATATATGAAGGCTATGGATTTGTGTGTATTAATTTTGTATCCTGAGACTTTGCTGAATTCATTTATCAATTCCAGTAATCTCTTGGTTGAATCCTTGGGGTTTTCTATGTATAATATCATATCGTCTGCGAATAGTGAAAGTTTGACCTCTTCTGCCCCTATCTGGATGCCCATGATTCCTCTGTCTTGTCTAATTGCTGTGGCCAGGACTTCCAGCACTGTGTTGAAAAGAAGTGGAGATAGTGGACACCCTTGTCTGGTGCCAGTTTTAAGGGGGAATGCCTTCAATTTTTCCCCATTCAGTATGATATTGGCTGTGGGTTTATCGTATATGGCTTTAATAGTTTCTAGGAATGAGCCATCTATGCCTATATTGTTAAGAGTTCTTATCATAAAAGGGTGTTGGATTTTGTCAAAAGCCTTTTCTGCATCTATTGAAAGGATCATATAATCTTTGTTCTTGCTTTTATTTATATGGTGAATTACATTTATAGATTTGCGTACGTTGAACCATCCCTGCATCTCGGGAATGAAGCCCACGTGATCATGATGGATTATTTTTTTGATGTACATTTGAATTCGTTTTGCAAGGATTTTATTGAGAATTTTTGCATCTATATTCATAAGGGATATTGGTCTGTAGTTTTCTTTTTTTGTTGTGTCGACAAAGGCCAATTTTTAAGACTATTATCCAAAGATGCAAGAAGAGTTGTTTGGTTTGAGACTCAAAGCTGATCAATTTTTTTATTAATTAATTAATTCAAGAAAAATTTATTGTCAAAACTAGTTTCCAAGTGTGGAGATACAATGGCATACAAAAAAAAAGATCTTAACCTCATAGAGCTTATATTCTAGTACAGAAGGCATAAAATATATAATCAAATAAGTATATAATAATCTAAATCCAGTGCTATAAGTTTTATGAAAATAAACAAGGCAAGGTAAAGTGATAGAGAACAATGAGGTAAGAGAAGCGATGGGTGTTATTTTGAAAAAAGTAATCCCACAGAGTCTCTGTGAAATAAAATCTAACCTGACACCTGACTGATGGGAAGGAGGGATCCAAGCGCAGGTCTAGAGAAAGAATTTCCAGGTGCGGGGAACAGCAAGAGAGAAGGCCCTGAGGTGGGAACTTGTTTGGAAAGTCCAAAGATGAGAAGCAGGTTAGTATAGCTAGAACAGAGTGAGAAAGTAAAGGTGGTTCAAGATAAAGTTGGAGAGAGAGTCAGGGGCCAGATTGTGTTGGACTTTGTAGACCAATTGTTTTCAAAATGTGGTCTGGGGACCCTTGGAGGTCCCTGAGATCCTCAGGAGTTCCATATGGTCTTCCTTTTTCAAATACTTTTCTCTGTAAGGTTGAATGTCTTCATCTACTAATAGTTTAAACAAAACAATATATTGCAACAGATTAAATGCAGAAGCAAATATGAGAATCTAGTTTTCTTTTACTAAGCCAGACATTAAAGAGATTTGCAAAAATGTAAATCAATGTCATTCTCCTCATTATATTATTTTTGGTTTTGAAAATATATCTATTTTTCATAAAATATATTATTTATGTTCACATATAATATGGGTTTTATTGTTGTTTTAAAATTATTTAATAAACAAATATTTTTAAATACTGTTAGTTATAATTTTTAATATACTATATATTGATGGATACACCTCACAGAAACAAAAGCTCTTTGGAGCCCTCAATAATTTTTAAGAATGAAAACGGGTCCTGAAACCAAAATGTTTGAGAGTTATTATAATAAAACACAGTTAGGATTTTATTCTGAGGATGATGGGACCCATTTGGAAGTCTTGATCAGGGTAGTGATAGAATATGACTATTGCTTTTAAAATATCCATCTGACTGCTGAGTGGGAAATTGACTATAGGGAAGGAAGAGATGAAGCAAGAAAATGGTAGAGGTTGTTGCATTAGTCTAGGCAAGAGATGACCGTGGCTTGGCCTAGGATAATGTAAGTGGAGATGGTTAGAAGTGTTAGATTGGGGATATATTTTGAAGGTAGAGCCAATAGAATATGTTGATTAAATGGTTGTGGGGTATGAGGGAAAAGGAGCCAAGATTGACTCCAAGGATTCTGGTCTAAGCACTTGGTTGGATGGTGGTTAGAACCTACAGAGAAGGGGAGAAGAGTCTCTAGGCACTACCATCCGTCTCTCTCCCTAGAGCAAGAAGCCTCAAAAATCCACCTTGCACTTTGAAAGGATGCAAGGGAAGAAAAGGAGAAATAAAAAAGCATTGGTTTAATATTTGCAAAGTGTAATCCCCTGTTACAGTATGTGTACTCTAACCTTGACTGTGTAAGAAAAAAAATGCATAGAAAAAGACTAGAAGGAAATACCAAACTGTTAACCATGTCATCACTGACTAGAGGTTTACTAGAGGATTTTATTTTCTCTTGTATAGGTTTTTGTATTTTACACTTTTACAGTGAGTGTTTATTATTCACATACTCAGAAATAAAATTATTTTTAGAACAGCTGCGTAAAGCTCAGAAGCACTTTGTGGTGTCTGTGAACTTGAAGCAATCTCTGTTTCAAGAGAAGCTATCTTCCCTTGAAAACATAAGTTAGTGAAAATGTTTTATACACCAAGCATATTTCCCATGTTGGTTCATCTGAGATATTTACACCTTTACAGAGAATTATTTTCTGCCACAATAGTTTCTTCAATTTTTTAATTAAAATTCAATCTAGTTTATATTTGACTCTTTTGGGTGATAAACAAGGGTTCTTGAATAGAGATTCTGAAAGTCCCTGACAAATACAGCCCCCAAAGAAGTGTCAGGCTAAGTTCAAAGTTGATCTCTTGATCAACTCTCTATGTCCCCACACTTGCAGGACACATTTAATGCCAGGTTTTGGAGAAATCTACCTTAGAATGAAAACACATTTATCAGTAAGGGTATACATGTGACACTTAAATAAACAGGGAAGAGATAGAAGGAAGTTCTCACAGATGTTGTGAACTTGATGTCCTAGTGAGCATGCTGCGTCCCTGATTTGATAAGCGACCGACTGAACACCTTGGTCTGGGCAGCTGCCGTGGTCAGAGGTCAAAGTGAGAGGGAAAAGGGAAATGCATCCTCCACACCTAATAAAACTCACTTTTCTTCTTTCCCTTCACCACCTCAAACAGACCATCAAGGTAATTTTTTGGTTTGGTACTCAGCTAAGAAAGCACTCAGCCACTTTAAAGTTAAGACTTAGGAAATAGTTGCCTCTCAAATCTCCATCAGGGTTTCTAGAGTCAGGAAACATTGACCAACAAGCTTAATTATAAAAATAGCCTTTGTTCCGAGGTGGTCCTGTAGCTTCCTTGTGTCCAGAGCATTTACACTTTTATTTAATACTTTCTCCTTCACAACCTCTATCTGTGGAATAGAGATTCTTCTGGAATATTCAAGAGGTTATGAATGGTGCGAACTGTTGCCCCATGGAGCAAAAAGGGCAGGTTGGTGGGTTTCTGGGCAGCCTTCCTTTTTTAATGGGACACACTCTGAGGTCTGTCCTCTCTCTTCTCCTGGTCTTTCCTGGATATAGTTACTGACTGCCTTCCTGTGCTAGCTGACTGCTAAGGTAAGATGGAAAATTTATGTCATATATGTAGAAACTCAGGCCCAAATCTCTGCATCTCATCTCATCACTCCTATTTTTGGTCAGAGTTCATCCAGCCAAGCCATCCTGGGGTCACCTTTCATTTATCTGCCTGGCTTCTGCCTCAATGACCATATAATCATTCCACAAACCTGAATGCTCTCCTTCTTCTGCCTGTCTCTCCCAGAAAAAAAACTGATCAAAAAGAAATAAAGTTCCATTAAATTAGGAGGATTTATGTTTAAACTTAAGGAACAATCACTGCTTTTTCTAATGTCAGCTGAAATAAATTTCCAAAGAAATTGTTCTGTATTGTTTCTGGATTTAATTAAGAAAGGAAGAGGTGCACTCACGGTGTTCTTGATCTAAGGCATCCACTCACCCACGGGTAGAATCCTGGGCAAGATGGTCTCCTAAGTCTCCTCTAGAGCTGTGGTTCCATGTTTAACACAGGAGAAGTGACTTCAACTCATCCCACAATTTGATTACATTGTCACAATAATCCAGCTGGTAAATACATGGGAGTGATAAATAAAAGTCTACTAAATTTAGGAGAGAAAATTAAGGATGTTCTCTAGAAGAGAAAAAGTGGTCTCATCTGCATCAAATGAGTAAGATTAGTCACCATCACAGTAAATCTAGAGATTGTAAATGTTTGCTTGAAGAGCTTTGACAACAACCAAAACTCCAATCAAGGGCATGGTGTGTTCTCTAGAAGACAGGACTATAACATAAGGGGAATTGTAGTCAATTCTACTTATCCTGCCTGGATAAAGACCGTGTGGACCAAGACCATGTGGCCAGTGTGAAGCATAGAAAAGAGAAACCCAAGGGTTATAAAATGATAATATTTGTCAAACTATATCCTATGAGGAATTTGGCTGAATGTGGATAGAATTACTAAAATGTGTGTGTTCTCTTAGGGTAGGACTAACTCACAGAGCCTCATCACCTAATACAATATCCTCCTAACTTATCCATAGTCTTTTTCATTCTTTATAATATTTGCAAAGTAACTTTCAAATTACTAAATCAGTTTCCCAGCTACTTCAATATTAATAGAAGGCATCCCAGATATAAACACAAACAGTCTGGTCGTTAGAAGTAAAAATCCCTTACTTTTAATAAAAGTGAAATCTTCTCCTGGTATTATGTGGGTAACAACACATACATTGAATAGGTTGTGATGAAGATAAAAATAGAAAATATATGTAATGCATCTGGCACAAGCTTGACCTATAATAAATATTCAGTATTTCTCCTACCCTTTTCCCTCTCCTTGCTTCCATTCAAATTATAACAATAAAAGATACAGAATAATACCAGCCAGTTGATATGGAGTACCTGCTCAGCTCTCTAACTCTAACTAGTTGTGTCCTTGAGCAAGTCATTGATGTTATCTGGCCAACAGATGCCTAAGATAAAGGGAGGGTTTGGACTAAATGATGTCTGATTTCCCTTCCATCTATCATAGTGAAAGAGACTAAGTATTTGAGACTGGTCCTTAGGGTTTCATTCAGCCTGAGATTTAATTATTCTGCTCAACTGATTTTTCTTAGTAATAAACAAAATCAAATAATTTAGACAAACTTTCAGGTCAACAAGGCAGCAAATTAGTACCTAACAGACCTCCTCTTAATTTCCTATTAAAATACTCATGAGAATATATAACAAGATAAAAACTGGCACCTGCATTGTAAACTAAAGATAAGAGAAAAAGATATGTCAAAGTTCAGAGGGACTTTCCACTAACTGCATCATTACTTGACAGAGATTGAGAAATATATTCTTGGATGGCACAAACACTACCCTTTGAACCAGAACAGCAAGAACAACCCCAAAGCAAGAGGAAGACTTTGACTCTGTCCAACTGCTTGCCCTTAACATCAGGACAAGGGGTTGCACTGACCAGAAAAATAGGTGCCATCCCCCCTGAAGTGGAGTTATCATCTGAGCCAGCCAACAGTATAACCTGTCTTTTTTCCCCACCCAGCAGTTCCATTTCTATATCCATTCAGAGATGTAGAGGTGGCTGGTAACAGTGTAATGAGTACAAAGCAGGGGTGGGAACAAAAGGACTACTGAGAACTGTTTATGGTAAATGTTAAGGGACAGAAGAGGAAATAATTATCTTTCATGTACTACGATTTCACAGGAATTGCATTTCAATCATTATCAGAAATCCCAACTTCTTCCAGCAGATGTATGCTGTGACTATAGGACCTCTAACCCTCCTTGGCTAGATCTGGGAAGAAAAATCTACCAGTCCCTGAGCAGGCAGTGAGGGAGTCTAAGACCACATCACTCACCCTGTCTGTTGGTAACCCAATACTGGACCTGTGAAATTATTTTGCAACATTGGAGAATGGGATATTTATACTAAAGACTCGAGAGAGGTTATTTTTTAAAATTATCACCATGAAAACAAATAGAACATTTCTTTATTTATAAAACAATTACTACAATGTTTTTACTAGCTGAATATTCTCAGGCTCTTTTAGTGTTTGGTGGCCATTTCCTGGTTGATTCTGCTCACATGGAATGTTGTGACCATAACTTTTCACAAAAATTCTCCAAGATACTGGATTAACCAGTGTAACTATATCACCTTGAATGGTTCTGTCAACTGGCATATGGAAGATGTAATTTGTCAACTGTATGATTGAATGTATTCTTAATTTGAAAGTAAAAACCAAATGGAAATCCCTGTTGTGTTCAATAATGCATTAGACACAGTACAGACTGTTGCCAGAGGATTTGGTTCTGCTTTCTCTTCAATAAGTCATGTTGAAAGAATGACTAAAATATTCTAACCTGTTATATTATTACAATCAAACTTGTGCTGGACAGTCTTATGGTCTGGATATTTTGTTATAAAATAACAACCTGAATAAATGAAAGGCAATTCAGAACTTGCCCAATTTTTACTTTACCACTGGGGTAGCAGATAGCTATATTTTAGATCTTTTATGTCTCCTCCTAAATTTATTTATATATATATATATATATATATATATTATATATATATATATATATAAAAAAATGTTTTAGGAATATGTTAATGATTAAGAGATTTCTACCTTTTTGTACTTTTAATGGTTTCCCTACAGGAATGTAGAGGTAGCAGCAGCAGCGGCAGTCAGAGCTAACAGTAGTCAAGCACGCACTTACCAAGTGTTGCCCACTGTGCCCAACATTTTACTTATATTATCTCATACAATCTTAATGATCATTCTAGGAAATAAGTGTATAATTATCTCCATTCTACAAATAAGGAATGCAAATATGAGACATCTGGAAAATGTTCTTCCAGAAAGAAAATCTATACGGGTGGAAAGGTATTGATTCATAGAATTCTGTGATAAATTAAATTTTATGTATAACCAAGAGAGTTTCTATCTTAATTAATTAAATTCAACAGGCATACATTGTGTGCCCACTATGGCCATTTTATAGGCAATTAGGGATATAACAATGAACAAAACAGAAAATACCATCAGGTGGCTTACTTTCTCCAGGCTGTAAATAAACAGATGAGCAGGTACTAGTGTCTGTGAAGAAAAAGCAAAGCATGGTAAGGGATTTGACAGTCATGGGAAACGGCCGAGGATAATGAGGATGTGGCAGTGGTGGCTACAGATGGTCTTTCCAAGGAGGCAGCTCTTCAGTAGAGGACTCAATGAAGCAAAGGTGTGAGATGCGGGAAAATCTCCAAAAAAGTGTTCCAGGTGGAATAAACTGCAGTTGCAAAGACCCTGGGGTGAAAACAGAGTTGGTAAGTTTGAGGAATAGAAAGAGGGAAGTGAGGCTGGATCAAAATCAGTAAGGAGAAGGTGGAAGAAAGTTTAGAGAGGTATTCATGGGCCAGACTTTGTAAGGGCTTTGAGTCATGGTAAAGGCTTTGGATTCTATAAACGAGGTAGCAGGCTTGCTAGTATTCCAAACCTCTGCTCTCCTCTTCCTCCTGGGTGCCTAGTGGAAGTGGTGTGCACTACTCCCAGAACAGGACAAGGAAAATCATCTACCCATCCATCTCTGTGCCATTTCGCCTTCCTTGCTGTTGGGGATGGAAATCTGAATGGCAACCTTCAAATCCGTATGTTGAAGGTGGCAAAGCCTCCATCACCTGGAACCCTAATGACCACATTGGGAAAAGTCTGGCCAACAACCAGTTCATGCACCCAGAACTGTTATATGAGAAAATATTAACTTCTGTTTTGTTGAGCCGTAACATATTTGGGTCTATATTTTACCACAACCTAGTCTACCATAACAGCCCCAGTACTTATTCTGTCCCCTTTGTGTTATTGTAGTAGAACCCTTCATTTCCAGCACATGACTATGTGGAATAAAGATTGTATTTCTAAGCCTCCCTTGCAATTAAGTGGGGTAGCACAACAATTTTCTGCCCAAATGATGTAAGTAGAAGTGACATATACATTTTCAAGGTTGTGTACTTATGGGAAGGAGCATGGTCTTTTCCATATATCCCTGGCCTGGAAGCAGAGGTGGTGATGTTGAGCTATCTTAAACCATGTGGGCAAAGGTTACATAGTAGAACATACTAGAACAATAGGATAGGATCGCCAAGTCCCCTGACCTGTGGAGGCATCATTAACAGTCCCTCTATCTTGTTAAACCTGCAGTTATTTGGGGGTTTTATTTCAACAGTTACCTATATGCTAAATAATCTAGAAGTCATTGGGAGGGTTTAGGTAGGTGAGACATAATTAAACATAATCTGGTTTATATTTTAAAACTCTGGCTGCTGGGTGGAGAATAAACTGTAGGTGCCAGAGTAGAATCAGGAAGATTGGTTAAAATGGTATTGCAATAATCTAGGTAATGGATGATGGAGGAAGCTAAGGGGGAAAGAAGTGGTAGGATTCAGGATATTTTTGGAAGTTTGTGCCCATGCTTTCTGATATCAACGTGAGATAAGGTGGTTATCAGAAGAGAAGAAGAGAGAATGACCCCATCGTTTCTGACTTGAACAATCAGGCAGATGGGCCACTAACTGAGATACTGGGAAAGAAGCAAGTTTGGGAAAGGAAATCAAAAGTTCTTTTTTGGTTGCTCATCCAAGTGAAGATGCCAAATGACATTTTATGAAATTTAGGTGTTTTCAGTTTAGAGTTTAGGAAAGATGTTGGGGCAAGAAATATAAATTTAGGTCAAATTAATAAATTTATAACATAATGTACTAGCATAATCTCACAGGGCCCTCATTACAGCAAGAATCCAGGTAAAATAGAGTAAATATCATGTTGGATTGGCCCAACATAACATTGGATATTTTCCTAACTGGAAACAAAATAGGATTTAATATTCACACAGTATATTTGTTTATTTTTAATTGGCATGAGGAACAATAATTGTATCTACCTCTGAGTCCTTCAAAAGATGACATAATATTTATAGGTGGAACAGAATTATTGTCATGACACCCAAGAGGACCATAGTAAATTGTCTTTTCCTTGTGGTTTTTAATCACATTAATTATAGAAGCATCCCTGTCCATGTTGTGCTATTTGTCGCCCAAAGGAGTGGGAAAGGCTTCATCACTGGAGTTGTACTTACTGAAGAATAGGAGGAAATGGCATTTGCACCTCCAAAAGCACAAAATAAAAGAGGTACATCCCACTGTCATCTCCCACCCTCTTTATGAGTACTTATTCTCTGGGCAATTTGTTGTCTATTTTTCCTGTTTGATATTAGCCTCACCACTAGTGTCTGGGAAGGAAATGAGTTATGCTTTCCTGAGGCTCTAAGACTCACGCAAAGCCTCCGTGCACAATGGGATTAACTATCTAGACTGAATGACTTTTCCCAGTTAATGTAGGTACAATTTACAAGAGTCTAATCTGTATTTTTGAAATAGTTAAAGATGAATAGATGGAGCTTTAAATGGTGGCTGACCAAAATCAAAATAGCCTCTTAAATTGTAAGTGGCAAATTCCTATTACATTCTTGAGTGGAAGAAAAATGTTCTATATTATTTCCAATTATTTTCTCTCTCACTTCCACATTCCATCCTGCCTTAGCTACTTTTGCTACTTTATGTCACCTAAATCATTATGTCCCTGGATTAGTTTCCTAGAGATGTTGTGACAAACTACCACTGACTTAGTGACTCAAACAACAGAAATGTATTTTCTCACAGTTTTAGAGGCCATAAATCAAAAATCAATGTGTCAGCAGGGGTTTACTTCCTCCAAAGGCTGGAGGAGAGGAGGTTTTCTTGTCCCTTCAACTTCTGTTGGCTCCAGGCATTCTTTGACTGTGGTGGCAGAGCTCCAATCTCTGCCTCTGCCTTCACATGGCCTCTTCTTCTCTGTGTCTCCTTCAAGGACACTTGTCACTGAATATAGGGCCCACCTAGGTAGTCCAGGAAGGTCTTATCTCAAGATCCTTAACTTAATGACATTTACAGAGACTATTTTTCTAAATAAGGACACATTCACAGTTTTAGGTGATTAGGACATGGACATATCATTTTGGGGGCCACCATTCAACTCACTGCAGTCCCAAATCTTGTCAATCACCAGAATCACCTAGGTGACTTTATAAAATACAGATTCCCAGGCTCTATCCTTAGACATTCTGATTCCATGGACCTGGCTTGTGTGAATGTTTGTGATTTATGGTGAAAGATGAGAACCGCATCTGGATTTTTAAAAAAATTCTATGGGTGATTCTGATGGTTGTTATCCCCCATTCTTTCAAGTTCTTAATTTTTGAAAATGTCATTTTTATGCATTATATCATCAGTGCAGTGAAATATAATATCTACAGTATCATATTAACAATGGCAAGATGGTACAGGGGAATTTCTGGGTTTGGGAATCAGCTAAGCTTGAGTTTGAAATTTGGCTGTATCTTGTACTATTACCTAATTCTCCAAGTTTCAATTTTCTCATCTGTGGAATGGGGATCTTTATATTATAGTGTTATTGTGAAGATTAATGAGATAACATATGTCAAACACCAGTATATGATCAGTGATCAATTAATGGTAACTATTATTAGCAGAAGGTGGATTTGGCAATCTATGATATTTCATGTAGCTATAATACATTTATCCAAAATAACTCATTAATCATATGTCACGAGTCACATAATTTTAATATATAAAAAGAGTAGTCTTTATAAATTTTGGGATTATAGGAAGGTTCTATAAAACAGAGAATGTGGTAGAAAAAATTACCTTTTTATCTGCTATGGTGATGATTTTTCAACTTCCATATAGTTTCCAAAATCATAAATGAAAAACCTCTACTGTTTGATTGATTGAGTGGCTGTACCTAAACCCCTGCTATGGACTGAATTTGGTCTCCCCAAAATTCGTACAATGAAGTCCTAATCCCCAATGTGACTATATCTGGAGATAGAGTCTTTAGGAAGTAATTAAGGTTAAATGAGGTCATAACGGTAGGACCCTAATCTGATAGGATGGTGGTCTTCTAAGAAGAGGAAGAGAGAGGGACCTCTATCTCTTTCTCTCTGCCATGTGAGGACACAGTGTGAAGGCAGCTGTTGGCAAGCCCGGAAGAGAGCCCTCACCAGAAACCAAATGAGCTGACACCTTGATCTTGGACTTCCAGCCTCCAGAACCATGAGAAATAAATCCCTACCATTTAAGCCACCCAGTTTGTGGTATTTTGTTATGGCAGCCCAAGCAGACTAATAGAACCACCCATCAGGCCTACACCCTTTTTCAGCACTATCCTAAAAGAATATATACTCAGAATTTTAACAAACATTTCCCCAGGTCTGCTACTTCTCCTTATTTCTGACAGGTGGGATATAAAGATGGCCGGGGGTACATGGTAGGCAAAGGAGTGCGTTTCCTAGAAATGAGTTCATAAGAAACCCAGCTCATCAAGCACAAACTAAAGTCATTAAAAACTTCTTTAATGGGATTATCAGACCCATGGTTTCTCTTAAATCAGGATGGGTATTTTTTCTTGAGTATTTTTTTTTTCACTTTTTCTGTGAGTAAATTTTTTGACTGCCTGGATGAATTTATTGTTCATGCCTCTGCTCAGAAAGCTTTGACATTCACCATTGCTTTTAGAATAGTTGGATGACTCGCCAATTCATAGTTGCAAAGACCTACAATGCCTTAGTTTCTACTCCTCTTCATGTGAACTTTCGATCAGGTCAAACTGGTACACGGGTGTCCCACTGACCAGCCTTGTTCCACCTCCACACATTGTTGCACCTCATTCCCTCTGCCTCACATGCCCTGCTGGCACAGCCACCCAGATCCAATCTGAACGACACTTGTTACTTCACCTCCTACCTGCTCTGGGAAGGCTTTGCTGACTGCTCCAGGCAATGACTCAGTACAGGGAGCTTTATTCTTGTTGTGTCACACTACTCCCAGCACCATTCAGAGGGTAAATGTTAATAAATACTTGTTGATCTAAATATATTTCTCTATATAAAGAGCCCTTGAACCTCTAAGGCACCTTTTGTCTATATCAGTCATCTGGAAATGAATCACTAGCCTTCTTAGGACAGTTCATATGTATTTTTGGGACCTGTTGCTTATATTTTCCACTGTTATTTCACTTTCTACCTCTTGTGTGAACTAAATTGAAAGCTTCTTGAGGACCACCTCTCATGGATGAGATTTGGAGCCAGGAAAAAGCACAGGTTCCCATCTGGACTTCCCCACTTGCTAAAATTACACTGTTGAGTAAGTCACTTACCTCACAATAATTTTCATCAGTAAATGAAAATCATAATACCTACCTCATATAATTTATGTGAGGATTAAATGATATATTGTGAAGTATCTAGCACAGCATGGCCTCATGGTGAATCCTCAGTATATGGGAGCTTTATTCCTGCTGTCTCCCACTGCTCCCAGCACCTTCATAGGGTAAATATTTTTTTAAAAGTTGTTTATTTAAATATATTTCACTATATAAAGATAAAATAGGGAAAAGAATGACAGATTTAGATGATCTTATAGGGCCTCTTCTAACCTGAGATACCCTGATTCTATGAACTTTAAAGTGTATCAAAACACATTGTACAGAAGGCAGCTCAGTGCTGAACAATAACACTCTTTAAACCAGCTGCTGCATTTCCCACATTTCTTTCATTGTTCAGAAAATGGCTCGATAAGCCCACTATACGATTTGGAATTCTTCCAGGCCTTGTGAGCCCATTGTTTGCAATTTTCTAATTGGCATTTTACAGTCACATTGGACCCAAAAGAGACAGTCTGAAAATTTATTGAAAGTGATGGAATTTTCCAGTTATGAAGCAGAATCTTAACCATTCAGAAACATCTCACTCCTGAAAATGACCCAGCAAAAGGTTAATGTGAAGGTAATTGCCTGTCAAAATTTTCCAATTATGGACTAGTTACTGGTCACCTTTTCTTGAAGATAACTAAAAGCAGTTGTGTATAGATGCAAACTTATGTTTAATTTGGATAATCTTTACCAAAACACGAAGCTCAAGAGAATCTGTACTCTCAATTTAAATTTGAACAATACATTCCTTTTGATTCTTCTTTCCCTATATTGATTCCATGCCCAAGGGGTCACTACTTTTGTGGAAGAGAGACATGGAGTGGTGTTTGAGTTGGCAGCCCAGGGAGACCCAAAGGAAGAGGGATTGCAGGAACACCGAAATCCCTGTCTCTTACAAATATAAACTCTCCTGGTTTTTACTCAGCCTAAGTTTCTACTTTTGGAATCATATTTATGGAAATATTAGTTTTATACACTGGTTTTTAAAAAACTATGTACACACATATACAGGGTGGCACAATGCAAAATTTAAAAAAACATACGGAGGCATAAAAGGCCCAGAAAGTAGTCCCAAAAGGGGAAGAAAGTAAAATTTAAAAATCCTACTTGAAAATTCTGTCTGGTACAGCCCCACGTAAAAACCAAAAATATTTAATGGCAAAAATCTTAAAAATGAAAGCATGTATCTATGTTCTGACATGCTCATGGTTTGTTGTCATTCTTATGAGCAACTCCGCCTTTGAAAAATGTTTCTGTTCTCTCCTCCTTCATTCCATACCCAACTAGCTCTTGGGGTTGAGAAGATAAAAAAAAAAAAAATGATGCCATGTATAAATCACTATGAAGATGGTACCATTCTGATGTCCTTAGCACATAGCAGCATTCAGTAAATAGTCTCTGTCTTCTATAATGAAAAAGGCATTCCAGGTAGGAAAATAGCCTTCGTGAATAAATTAGTTAAGGTAAGACTACTTGCCATAAAAACAGACAATTAAAAACAAACAAAAACAATCTTAATAATGTAGCACAACAGAAGCTTATTTCTCACTGACATAAAATACAAACCAGATATTCCTGGTTGAGTGGTAAGGGTGGAATGTAGGGTATGGGGGTGGAGGAAGTCTCTGCCCCACACTGCCATGCAGAGCCCCAAGCTGGAGTCTCCATCACCTTCCATGTATATCTTCTAAGATCCTCCTGTTTCTCAACATCCAGCTGGCAGAAGGAGAGCAAGAAAGTACAGAAGGTACCACCACTTCTTAAACATCTTGGCCCAAAATGACATACATCAACATGAGATGTGGGCACTGAAATTTAAAAAAAAAAATTAAATTTTAAAATATATATATTTTTAAATGAATAAATAAAAAGCAAAATGACACACATCACTTCAGCTCACATTCCACTGGCAAGAACTAGTCACATAGTCCTACCTGGATGCAAGGAAGGGTAGGGCTGGAAAATGTGGGCCCTAACTGGGCAGGGCTTTGTGGTAACAACCCTACACTATGGAAAGGAAGTTAGCCATCTTTGCCACAGCAAAGCACAAGGGAAGAAAGCAATGAAACACAGGCAGAGAACAGTGGACAGGCTTGCCTGGCTAGAATATGAATTGGAGCTCCGTGGCAGATGAGAATAGTTAGGCAAAGGCAGACAGATAGTAGGAGACCCATGACCCTATCATTAAGAATTTTATTTTGATTTAAGAGACAGCTGTGAATCAGACCTTGAAGAAGAGGTATTTGATAAATAATGATGTTTAAAGCAAATACTGTACCTTCAGAAAAATGTTTATTTCATTATGAAATGAACCTGGTTTTTATCCAGGCCTACCTTCCTTATATGGACATTCATAACCAAAAAATGAGTTATTGCATCACTAAGGACTCTTTTCACAGGATTCTCACATCCCTTCCAACTACCCATTTCAATTAATGTGCTTTCCCATTGCTTCAGTTGCTTCTATGGGCTTGCAGAATCTGCTGCTGTGTTTGTTCATTTGCTGTTCTGCTTTAATTGCTGCCTCTGCTGTGTTTGGTTCTTCTTTCTTTTGGCCCAGACTATTTATTTCTAAAACCCATCAGCGTCCAGTGAGTGTTAGGAGTCCTTTCAGAGAAACTCAAGGGAATTACTTCTGAGTGATTTTTCAGTCCACGTATTTGGTGTAGTTAAAATGTCATTTATTTCTTTAGATTTGTATGATGTGCAAAACAAAAAATTAATCTTAGCTATTCAAAATTCAAGTTTTGCCATTTCAATACCTTTATTAAAATGTTGAAATAGATTTTCTTTTAAATATGTCAATATAAAAGACTTGTTACTTTCCCATGTGATAATTTCCTACATCTCCCGCATCATCTTTCATTATCCAAAGAAATACATCTTTGATTTTGTAACAGAAATCAATGGGAAAAGAAACACTGTGTACAAATTCACATTTGCAGTCAACTTTTTGATGCTTACATTCACTCAATAATACAATGCATACCCATATAATCTACCGTTTTAAGTTTCCATAAATTTCAAGAATGTTATTTTGTTTCCCTGATGCTAGAATATCACTGCTATTGGTGTGCCATCTAGTGGCTCATGTTGTGATATTTTCCCTTCTTTGTTGAGGTAGAAGAGGTCTTAAATGACATATGGAAAGGTCCAGTGAGATTCACTCTTTGGTACAATGCAGGGATAAGACAGTTGTATAAAATAGGCAATGGCTATATGTTGAGTTATCCAAAAATTTATAGAAGATCATGTGTAAATTCTTATTTAGCCAATATAACTAAGAAATGAAGCTATGAGAACAATTAAATATATTTGTTAACTTATCATATCATGATATACAAACCATATATGCATTAACAATATACCAAGAACCAGAATACAGCAAAATGCATTTGACCCTAAACTTAAATTAGATTTACTTTTACTCTTGCTATTTAGATGGTACTTTAGGTTCCTATAAGTATATACTTTGAATACCAATTCTCATTGTATAGTATATAAAATTTTTTTGAGCTTTCTGGTTGCTTGGGTTTAAAATTAAAAGTGATTCTGTATCTTTAAAAGTTTAAACCTGTAGTGCCCAGTGTGAGTGGCAGTATGTCCATCATTTTAATTGGTCATTTGTAGAATTATGACCATAACCACATGACCTTATATGTTTGCTTTGTTCCTAGTGAATATTAAATAAAGATTGAGAGATAATGATAAAGATTTTACCTTTTAGTTATAGAATTTCCTTCAGATGCCTTGTTTTCTAAACATCTCAAAGTGAAAAAAATTGCTACATAATTTTTCATAGGCAAGTTATAAGGGAATGAGTGGTTTTGCTGTACAAGATGAAAAGACAAAAAAGCAAAATCGTATTCTCCAAAAATATACAGATAAGTATTGGAAAGAAGTATAAGAATTCGTTATTGCATGTTTGCCCTTGGAAGCAGCAGTTATATTATCTTATTGTTATAAAATACATATTGTGTTTATTATTATTAAAGGGATAATAATATTCCTTTATCACAAACATTATCATAAATGCAATCATGTCAAAAGAATTTTCTTTAAGGCAGATAAAGGAAAACAGAAATAATAACCACTTCCATTTATTAAGTTCTTAACACGTGTTAAGTGATTTACATACTTTTCTCATTTAATCCTCATAACAACCTGACAAAGTACCATTTTACAAATGAAGAAACTGAGGTTGAGTTGTTAAGTAACTTATTTAAAGTCACATCACATTGCCAGAAAAGGGCCACTTCTGGATAAAACCTAAGTGTGTCTCATTCTGGAGCCCACGCTTACAAACGTGATCAAAAGTACTTTATAATCATGTCATGAAAACGTGCATTGTTACCTATTCTCTGCAAAGCCCAGCCAAGAGCAGAGCACTCATGCATTTTCCTATTTGCCATAATCAAATCAACAGGAAAGCAAAGCGTAGGCAGTAGTGAGCTCTGACTAGTATACCACTTGGTCTGCTAGTGTCTGACCTGCCATTATTGCAGAAGCAAGGCTACAAATCATTTAGTTAACATGATCCTCAAGTGTCAAGGTTGGTAAATGCTTTGCCAGAGTTTTTAAATGATGCCATCATCCCCACAGAAGAGTGTATTTACTCCTTCTGGTTTTCTCAAAATGACCAGCCTTAGGCTCTTTATTCAGAAATTTTTATATTATAGTACACCTTCTCTAATACCATTATTTTCTCTCAACAATCTGTTAAGCCAAGATGCCAGGTCAGTGATTTTAACTTAAGTCAGGGACCTTCTCAATCTTTTTTTAAAGTTGCAAACAGACCACTGTGCTACATAAAGACCAAAATATAAAAGCTGAGATTTCAAGAATAAATTTTAATGCTGTGATCATATAAATTTTGCAAAATTGATTCATATTTACTCAGACTTTTTTGAGCTGCATGCTAATTAGATACAATGCTAAGCAACCAGTATAAAAGATTATATATAACTCATAGTACTTTCACACGGCTAAACCAAGACATGGGAAAGCTTGTTGGAGTTTGTTGAAAGCCTTCTGAAGATTCCTTCACAATCCAAGGGCATGGTGACAGACCCCATTTGATGTGCTCCCCATATCCACCCCTCCTAACTTTTCCAAGCCAATGGAACCTTAGTTTGTGGAGGGGGTGCTGAGGTCCCTCGTCTCTGGGAGAGGAGGACCCTATCCCAGGGTCAGGGATGAATCATGATTGGTCTAAACCTGCCTTAGTAATCTCGTCCAACTTTGTCTGGGAGTGACCATGTGAAAAGTTTCGGCCAATGAGGTGGAAACGGAAATTTTGGGGTCAGGCTCCAGGGAAAACTTTTGTCTTCCTGATTAACATAGATAGACTTGCAGAACACAGCTTTTGCTCTTCTGTGCTCTTCTGCTTGGGATGAAGGCATGGCCCTTGGAAGCACAGCAGACATTTGTACCATGAGATGACAAGCATGAGGACAAAAGCCAATTTTCTAAGGATAGATAGTAGGGCAGGATAGTAGATCTCTGACAGCATCATTGAATTTATTGAATAGCTATATGCCAGTGCTGCTTAACTTTGGATTTCTTGTGATATGACACAAAGTTTTATTTATTTAAGCTACCGTATATAAGGGTTTCTGTTACTTGCAGCCTTGTATATTAAGTTAAACCATATGATATTGCCATTTTTGTAGGATAAAAATAGTTCAAGATCAGCAGTTTCTTAAATTTAGAAGCATTAGTATCATTTAGGCATTTTTTTTCAGATTTTTTTAAGAGCACTTTATTGTCCCCAAGGTCTAAAAAATAGATCTTTTCTTTTTCTTTGTTTTTTCAGTTTTTAAAAAAATTTCAGAATATTACAAGGGTACAAATGTATTGGTTCCATGGATTGCCTTTGTACTGCTTGAGACAAAGTTATAAGTGTACCCATCTCCCAGATAGTATACATTGTACCCATTAGGTATTATTTCACCCATTCCCTCCTACCCCCTCCCACCTGTTTGATTTCCATTGAATTTTACTTCCTATTGTACACATGAGTGCTGTTCGGTTAGTCCCAGTTTAATAGCTAGTACATTTGGTGTTTGTTTTTCCATTCTTGTGATACTTCACTTAGGAGTCCCATAGCAATAAAAGGTATAGAGAACATTGATGATAAATGTATAATGGGTTGTGACATCTCATCAATGGAAATCCAACCAGGATAAATGCCTTTTTTGGTTTTGCCAATTAATGTTGCATACATTAGATGTGTATATTAGGCATATACAACACCCATCTTACGACATAGTTATTGTGATACATCAATGCAAATATTTGTACACAGTTTTACAGAGTGCATTGCCCAGTAATATTCTAAATAGCATTTTAATTTTTAACCAATTTTTAATTATTGAAATTTATCAGTAAATTGTTTTAAAAAGTACTAAAATTTTGTACTTATTTTCTAAAAACCTAAGTGTCTATTTTCCAACAGCTTAAGTGTCTATTTTCCTCATACTAAAAATACAAGAATGCAATAATCATACTAAAAATACAAGAACGCAGTAATCATCTTAGAAGGTATTCTAGAAAATAACTAAAAATCTTACCTCCTCTCAATAAATAATCAAAAGTTTATTTTTTAAATTCATCAGGAAAAAAAGCAGTTATTTTAGGGAAAGTTTTTTCACAATAAAGAGTGATATGTTATAGCAAAAATTAACTTTTATATAAAAATGTTAACAATATAAACAAATTATTTTTTCAGAAACATTTCTTTCTAAGGATAGTAGGGCAGGATAGTTGTCTCCTGATAGTTAGAGAAATGAAGTAGGATTCTTCAAAGCTCCTTTTAAAAATGTAATAACTTATTTCCTTCAACATCAGTATATCATTTAATGTTTGACTAAACTTTTATGAGAAAATAGTGTGCATCAATAAACATTGTCTTACACTTTAAAAAAAAGATCAGCAGTTTCATATGATTCAACCAATTTTATAAATTGATGCAGAATTTAAGACCATTTCACTTCTCCAGCAGTCAAAACCTCTCCTTTTTCCCTCTCTCCTGCCACCTGACACCACTCAACGTAGATGTCTTTTTTTTTTTTTAATATTTCTGACATTTTTAATCAATGATGTGCTGGAAAACCAGTTTGCTGGGGGAGGGAAAGCCCTGCTTTCTCGATTTCTGTGGTATAAATACTACCACTATGGCCCATTTTAAGCTACCAACTTGAGGTCACTGAACAAGAAATTTGGAAGAGATGCTTATAATCAGTTCTTGGGAGTCGGTGCTGCAGCCAGCTCTACCATCCACTGCCTACACACTGGCTGTAGCTCTTTGTCATAGTGTATGGTGGGCTGAGCCAATGTTAGAAGGTGATTCATTATTCCTATTGTTATTTCTCTTTGTAGGGTTGAGACAAAGATATAAGGAAAAGGATATAATTAGGACTTGGGGAAATGACAATAAAGATGCGTATCTTTGCCCTTTGATTCATTTATATCTCATAAAAAAGAGTAAAGAAAATATGTAAGAGTAACCTCCAGGGAAACCTAAAATAATACTTAATTAACATGAATTTTTACCATCTAGCTCTTCTGTTTCCTAACTCTCATTAGTAGTCCCTAAAAGAATGGATAAGAAAAAAAACCAAGATATCCTTCATTGGTTATTTACTTTTTGAAAAAGCAGGATTTTGTTGCCATTAAAGAAGATGAAGCATTTGATTTCCTTTTGGGATAGTGACTTTTGTAAAGTACCCCCACACACACACATCACACACACACACACACACACACACACACACACACACATACACACGCCCCTCATTTTCTCCAGCTGTTAAATGCCAAATAACTATCCAGCTTTTAAACATTGACATTTGTCATTAGTTTTAGGTAACTGACCTAAGAAATGACTGAAATTCTCAGTTGGAAGCTCAGGTGCTTGAGCAGGCCACCAGTACCAGATGCAAAGTCTCTATATTCCTTGTCACACTTCCCCATCTCTATCTTTCCTCATCTTCTCTAACAACCCTACAATCCTAGTATTCTCAGGTAAAGTGGAACAGAACATATTAACAGTTACCTCTGGGAGATTTTTTTTTTTTTGGAATGGAGTTGATTATATCAACATGGACTATCCTGTCCAGAGAGACAACTCAACGGTAGTGCAGAGTCAAGCATTCAAAGATCCTGTCCGAGCCTGATACCTTGTCAAGCCAGCTAACAACCAACCTAGATCTCTTCTTTCACTCAACCTCCAAGTCGTCAGTCCATAGCAGTAATAGCGGATATTTACTTAGCACTTACTATGTGCCAAGCAAAGAGCTAAGTGCTCTTCATGCATTATTTCAGTGTCTTAAGTTACTACCCCCATTTTATAGATGAGAAAACTGAAGCAAAAGTTAAGCAATTTGCCCAAAGTCATGCCACAGTGGCAGAGCCTGCAAAATTTGAACACAGGCAGTCTGTCTCCAGAGCTTACCATCTTCACTGCCACTCTCTACTATTTTGGCAGAGTTAGAATAGATTCTCCTGCTTAATTACCTCTCAAGTACAATTTTCATTTTCCTCAATATACCTACTGACTTAACACTAGTTAGGATCATCATCAGATCTTGCCTAGATTTACTATAATAACCTCCTAACTGGACTCCCTGTCTCTGGTCTTTTCCCACTTTCTAATGCCTCCTCCATTTAGCTGACAGGGTGCTTTTGCCAAACTGTAAATCTGATCGGTCTCTTCCCCGTAGCTTTCTGGACAAAGTGGAAACTTCATCTCTTAATAATTTTGGCTCTGTGTGTTGTGGACCCTGCCTTCCTCTATCCACACTCCCCTGCACAACCTGACAGCGCGGCCCTACTAAACCACCTGAATTTTCCCAAATAGATCATGCTTTCCAAAGCAAATCTTTGCCTTTGGGCATAGCTTATTTTCTGCCTGGAATGTGCTGACTCCCTTTTTTCTGTGTGGCTAATTTCTGGTCCTTCAAAACTCTAGTCAAGGAACATCTCTCAGCCCTCTACTATCTATCACAGTGTTCTGGGCATAGTCATCATCATGGCTCTCCTCAAGGAGCTCTCAGTTCAGAAGGCAGACAAAGAAACAAAGTAATCCAAAGAAATGGGCAATCTCTGTTTTCACATCACAGATCTTAATATTCCATAATGCATAGTCTTATAGTATTCACAAAGAAAAAGATCGTTTTTTGAATTGCTGTGTTTAAACTGGAAGGTACTGTGAGTAGTCAAGAAGTCTTAGCCATGACGTGTGTTTATTGATTCACCTGTGCAATTCTCCTCATTTGTCAAGCCCACTGGGAGGAACACTGCAAAGTATCCTACAGCAGACATAATTTTTAGCTTTATTTCACTCAGCAGTTGTGGCTTTTGATTTCTTTATTTCTTGGTGTTCTTTAAATTTCTTTAAAAAGTTGAAGGCACAAAAACAACTGTAAGAGAGATATCAAAAGACATTTTATTTTTGAAATGAACTAAGTGTTACCTATTGCTCTATTCTATAAGTTACTGAGATTTGACCCTGGACATGAAATAGGGAGAGGGGGTGGTTAATTGTAGGAGAGGAAGCAATGCACTTCATAGATGGGCAGTGATGGATTAAGATTATCTACAATCAATTGAGGAAGAAGAGAATCCCATTTGGAAACAGTGTGTGAGGTCAATCTGTACTCCTAGGCTAGACTTTGACAGATGGGGAGCCTCCCCCACCAAATACCCTTCACCCTACTCTCCCTCAATAGTCATTTTGATATTTGATCTTTTGTGCAGCAGATGAATTGATTAACAATTTGCTTGTGCAGATGAAATGCTAGGAGAAAACAGTTGCACTGTATCAACACCATAGCCTAGGTTGAAGGGCACCTAGATATAGATCATCCAAAACATTTTTACCCAAAGTATATTAAGGAAGTGATGAGTAAGCAACATTATAATTCACAAAGGTGAGAGAATTCTTTGGAAGCCAAGTAGAGAATAAGAGCAGAAGGTAATAAACTGATAAGAACCATAAGCCTTCCCCTACTATAGGATGCCAGAAATACAAATATTTATGAAGTAATGTAGAAGTTGCAGTTTTTAGAAAATCCTTAAGTCTTATAACCTTTTGTAAGACTTGCAATCCTTTGAACATGTTTGGGCTGGATATTAGCTATTAGTACTTGAAATCAAGTCTCACCATCTTTTGTATGCCCTCTGTATCTTAAGGACTAGAAGCCTAAAACCTACATTTTTCAAAATCACTTGGAGCAAAGGTTTTAAAAGTGATTTGGGCTCAGCTAATGATACACAGTTGGTCCTCCATATCCCTAAGTTCCACATCCATGAATTCAACTAAACACAAATCAAACATATTTAGAAATAAAAATTCTCAAATTTCCAAAAAGCAAATCTTGAATTTGCTACATTGAATCCATGTGAATGCAGTGATATGTAAGCATGGCATTAGATATTATAAGTAATCTACAGATGACTTAAAATATACTGGAGGATGTGCATAGGTTACATGCAAATATTGCACCATTTTATATAAGGGACTTGAGCATTCACAGATTTTGGTATCCGTGGGGGGTCCTGGAACCAATGCCCACAGATACTGAGGGATGACTATGTATTCATATAGATATGGAAAGTAAAATTGCAGGGAAGCTCACCTTTGTGGTTGTGGAAGCTGGCAAGCAAGTCTGCCAAAACATAAGTCTCTGTGGCAGCTGGCATTCTCATGTCTAGTTCTCAGCTTCATGGGTGTGAGCAGTTGTGGTAGTAATAGCAGTAGCAGCAAAGGTGGTTAGACCTGAAAGCAATAGTCCAATGGTAGTCTATAACCTTTCAATAATTTTTTAAGTGTCTAATTGTTTATATTAAATTCCCTCCTAGTTGAAAATCCTAAACAGATTTCCACACTGATCTTTAATATAACACCTAAAGAGCAATCTGAAAAGCCTGATTTATTAAAGAAAATATCTATAATTCAACATCTGTTACTAACTAAGGTATGACTAATTCTGTCATACCTCTACTGTGCTAGGTCAGAAGATAGATCCCAAAACTGGGGTAAGGGTTACTGTAAACATGTTTATGCCTGTGGTACTTCCATATACATCCTGTGGTTTAAAGTAAGGCAGAAATTGAGGAATCGATAGATATAGGAAGAATCTGTGTCTGCGGAAAGAATGACCTCTGAATTAACGAAGGGCCATTATATAAAACTGCGTTGTTTACAGTCATTAGTAATTCTCCTGCTCCTCTCCCTTTGTCATCTCTGCTGGATTCTCCTTTTCCAGATCTCTAAATGTTACCCCAGGCTACACCGTGGATGTCTCTCTGCACCTGTGCTCACTCCTCCAGTGACCTACTCTGTTCATGTGGCTTTAAATACCATGATTATGATGACAACTGCAAGTCCTCACAGGCACTTTCAACTTCACCACATGGTTAGTTTCTTCATGGATGAGTTGGGGAGAAGATTGTTCAAAGGGGTTGGCAATTGACTAATACTCAGGTATTTGGATTCTTTGGAATCCATATGATTGGTAAACAGAATCTTCTAGAAACATCTACATAGGGCCTCTCTGAGGTTGAAAAGTACAGACCACTCACATTACCCTGAGGGTCCTGGCATGTTTAAAAAAAAAACAAGAAAAAGGCAAAACAACATTTAAAAATTGTGGTATATTTTAAATGTTTACATTTAATAAAGTAATGCCTTTAAAGTACACACAAATACAATGCCTCTACTTATGGTCCAAGGGCCTCCTGCTCCCTCCTACCATTGGTCTTGCAACCATGTGACCCACTAACACCAAGCAACACTTAGGGGGACTAGGGAAGGGCCACATAAATTAGAGGCTGTCTTTCCTCTAAACAAGAGGAAATGGAGCTGAGTTTACCACAACTGGCCTCCCTACCCTCATCTTCTCACCCACAATGTCATTATCTTCAAATATTCCAATTCTTTGATGAGGACTCCCTCCTTGACCATACTTTAGTCAGGCTTCTCTGAGCCCTCTTCTCAACTAGGCCTTATCCTTGGCCTGTTGAGTCCAGGCAAAGCAAGAATTCAGCTAAGCCAGTTTAGCAAGAATCCCCTGACCCTTGATATCTAATCAAGTCCCTCTTAATGATTTTCCATCCCTGACCCCCTAACCCTGCCCATTGCCTATAAATCCCCGGCAGCCCTTATTGTATTTGGAGTTGAGCTCAGTTCTATACTGAAGTATCTCTCCACTACTGCAACAGCTCAAATAAAATCTGTCTCAACATTTTTTTTTAATCTCTTTTTTTTTTTAGAGACAGGGATCCACTCTGTCACTCAGGGTGGAATGTAGTGGTGTGATCATAGCTCCCTGCGACCTCCAACTCCTGCAGTCAAGCGATCCTCCCACCTCAGCCTCCCGGGTAGCTAGGACTACAGCTGCGCACCACCACACCCAGCTAATTTTTTAACTTTTTTGTTACATTGCCCAGGCTGGTCTCAAACTTCTGGCTTTAAGTGGTCCTCCCACCTTGGCTTCCCAAAGTGTGGGATTACAGGTGTGAGCCACCGTGCCCAGCCCGCCTTGCCACTTTTAACAAGCATCTGATAAAATTTCTCTTTGACACTTTGCACTTTTCCTCTCTCAAAAACACAAGCTCACTTAAGACTGGAGAAAGCACATCAAGTTCAGAAAAGGGGCTGATAACATAGAGTGAAGTCACCATGTTAGTCAGTGAAAGTGCTGTTAGCTTTACCATCATGTGCTGAAGGTTAATACACTGAACTAAATCAATGAGAGGGAGAAGGTTAACCCTAAGAAAAGCTGGATTCAACACTTTTTCTTCTGCTTATTGCCTCTTTCATCACATTCTATAGTATGCACAAAATACTAGGTTCAAGAGTTCACTGTATTCTGGCTGGCAGGCCTGTAACACTGAATTATGGCATCTTGCCTACCTGCCAATTTCCTATGCTGAGGATTTTCTCTCTAACTTTGACCATCATCAGAGCTTATGAAAACTGAGTCTGTCCTTCAGATAACTGTTTTTGAAACCATCCCTATAAAATCAACTGAATCAAGGGGTTAAAACTTTGCTAGAGGCCTAAGTTTTGCAAGGTATAGCTATAGTTAAGAAGTAACCAGCTTCTGCCTCATTGCCTGCTTCCCTATAACTGCTTATTGCTTAAGAGTCTGGTCAGTAGATTTATAATGTCCCTTAATTGCTTCTATAGATAACACCTCTACTGTGGAACCTAAGACTGCCTTTTAAGATGTTTTCCAGACCCTACATTCCTATGGGCCCACTGAGGCTGACAGGATAAGTGGATAAGTGATCCATCCCAGGGAGTTGACTCAATCAGTCCTATGACCCCTGCTGAGGAATTGACTCAGCACAAGAAGGCAGTTTCTATATCCCTATGACTTCACCCTCAACCCAACCAATCAGCAATGCCAATTCTCTAGCCCCTTACCCACCAAATTCCCCTTAAAATCCCCAGCCTAGTGCTTCTCAGGTAGGTGAATTTCAGAAATTTCCCTGTCTCCTCATTCAGCTTCCCAATGATGATTAAATTCTTTCTCTGCTGCAATACCTGCTGTCTCAGTGCATTGCCTCTTTTCTGCACAGCAGGCAAAACGAACCAGACTGGGTGGTAACATTTTCATTTAAATGTCCTGATGGGAAGCAATCCTAAAACATAGTCACTCTAAAGAATGAAACATTCACAACAGTTTGATATGTCATTCCTCTCAGTATTTGTATGTTTAACAGGGAACATTGCTTTGACTCCATGAAGGCATCTTAATTGTGGAAGGCTGCTAAGAACTGGAACAGTTTACCCGGATACCAAGCTGGACAATGAGAACTGAAACCTTACCGACTATCCACACTAGCATGCCCATGCTACTCCTCTGTCTTCATCAGCATGACTTTATTTTTCCAGGAGTCTTCTGCCCAGGCAAATGACTTGATTATTCTTTACAGGAAATTCCCAAAAGACCTATCACCTCTTCAATGGAAAACATCAATGGGCTGTTTGCCCCTAACATCCTTTGAACCCTTGCCCTCATGTTTCCACCAATTTTGGACCATTGTGTTCTGATCCTTACCCAATCCTGAACCTTGTTTTTAAAGACCCACCTTAAATTGCACTTCCAAGTCTCAATAAACTGTCTTCAGCTTCCCCCACGCTGAGACAATACAGCAGCTTTGTGAAGTGATATTCACCCTTACTGAGGTAAGCAATAAACTCAGGTTTGTCTAATCAGCAGGTTGTGTTGGTGATATTTGGGGAACTAGCTTTGACAGCTCAGCAGTCATGCACTGAGAGAGGAGAGGTCTGTAACTATACCTTAAAACCATCAGACACCACTTAAATGTGAAGATGGCCCTAGGCTGACTTTTCCAAATTGGATATTGTAGAAAGGTACAAAGGTTGGGACCATAAAATTCTTAGTTGTCAGGATAGACTAAAACTCCATAACCAATCCGCAAGATGCCAGAATTCCATCAGTCCTCAAAAATCTAAGAACTCACATGGGTCATTACAGTGTCCACATTATTTGAATGGAAATGCAAATATGGTAGCATTGCATTTTGAAAGAAGAGAAAGGATATATATGAGCTACCACAAGTTTTCCAACATCTGTCTTTAAAACCTCTAAGAGCAGATATGTAAAAAATTTAAAGAAATAATATTTGAGGGGAGTTTTCTCTTATTCAACTTTATGGTAATTTGTAGAATTTCATATTCAAGAAGGCACTAGGAAAAAAAGAAGCCACTAGGTGGCCCTAAAGCCCACCTTTATCAATACACACAGAGTTACAGATAAGCGGGCCAGAGCAGAAGGAAAAAAATCTAGCCATTTGCTCATGAGTCAAAACTAGAAAAAGCTAATTTATACAAAAGCATAATATCTATCCTGTGTTTATTTAATTATTTGAAAATCAAGTTTTATTCCTTTAGCATAGTAGCATTTTTCTTTCTGGGAACATATACATACATACCAACTTCTCTACAATGTGCATGGTTCTTGCAGGTACTAATGTACAAATGGTTTGTTTTCCAATATTGACCGAATTATTAGAGCTTCAAGCAATAATTTTCTAGTAAAGAAATCCAATTTATAAGAAATGGTGAAATTGAGTGAGGCTGTAACTCAGCTGAGTTGTTTGATCAGCATGAGAAACATAAGAAACAACACTGCACAGACTCTTCCACAACCCTGTGCCTGCACAGTGTACAGAGAGTGTCCCTGGTTCCTGTAGCCCACAAGACTCTCCCTGGTACTTCCATCCCTCATTGGTTCCTGCCAGCCTGTCTGCTGCCCCTCAGGGATAAGAATTGTGTCTCTCTTGTTCATGGTTACTTCCTCATCACCTACATTAATTGATCATTAAAGTGTCCCTGGCATGATAATGCCAGGCATAGCGTGCTCAACACATATTTACTCAAGAAGTTTTATATGTTACTTAGAAGTGTTAAATGTTACTTATATTTAGAGCTATAAATCAAGTGGTTTATTCAAATCAGAAATACAAATGAAATAAAGGGACAAAGTTCCACGATTGTGTTGATGCAAAGTAAAGAGAAGGTATTAGCACAAGTAGAATGGAAAGCACAAATTCATCAGCAGTAGGAAGTAGAAGCCAGAGGTGTCCCTGAGGCTGGCGGGAAGTCTCCTGAGAACTAGGAGAAATCTTGGAAAAGATATTAGATTTTCCACAGGGTGTGAAATGGGTATTCTAGTGAATCTGATGAAAGTCTTCCAGGGTCAAAAGACCCTAGCTGAACCAAAGTCATTACATAAGCATTTTAAAATAGAAACTGTGCTGAGAAGTGGGCAGCTGAAATGCAAATGACAGAAAGGCTCTGGGTAAATTGGCTCTGGAGACTTGTGATGCTGAAGGAAATGAAATGCGCCACAGGCAAAGGAGAAGGCAGCTGGGGAAATACAGAGTCCTGAGGAATAACCTTTGTAAGCACATCTGCGACATGAGACAGCCACTGAACATTCCCTGAAGAAAGCCTATAAGGTCAAGAGTAAGCACTTCTTAATCAGTCATTGGTCCAGATTCTTTAAAACACAAATGCCTAGATTTTTCTGGTAAAATAAAGGTCCATTATGAGTGAGCAGCAGGTTAATAAGGGGAGAAAAATTATTCTGCCCTTGTCTGTTCTGTAGTTCCTATCACTCCTTCTCTTATTAGGTTAATTCTATGTCTGAGAAGAGTGTGTATTTTCACTATCTGGTAAAAGTTTCTTTTTTTTTTTACTTATTAGCATATTTTGTTTGTTGTTGTCATAATGCACCCAGAAATAAAAGAAACCACAAAAGTCCGTTCGATGGCTCATGGGCCTTCATTTCTCTCGCGGTGCACCTGGTTATTTAAAGGAGTTTGCATCACCCTTCTCCTGACTGGACCAGACGTCTGCAGAAATCTTTCCACAGCACCAGTTCCTGATTTGCAAGTTCACTAATTATTTCAAATGAAAAGGATTCACCCATCAAACATCTACTGAGTGCTGTAGATATGGAAATAAGGCAAAAAAATTTCCCAGAGACCCCAACACATAGACATTCTCTTATATCTTCTCCTTCAGAGCTCTGCCATGGGCCACCCCGGCTGGAAGGTGGCTAGCACGAAGCGGCCTTGGGATAGGGATTAGGGGGGCCAACCTACCACGCGGGACACACTAACGCACCCCACAGATCTCCATTGCTCTTTTCCACCCACTCAAGCAGTCAACGTCCTCTGGTCAATCTGAACACTGGCAGGAGGCGCCTGGGTGACAGTCCTCGGATATGCCTGTGCTTGTTGCCCTTTCAACACAGTTCACCGAGTAGGATGATGAGTTAGGAAGTTTATCATTTTGAGGATTTCCCTCTGTTTACATTTAGTCTTTCTGTGTTGAACTGGAAATTCAAAGAAGAGGAGTCACATGTCTCCTTAAGTACATATACCCTTCCCCTCTCTGGAGCTCAGTATCTGTTTTAAACTGCAGGGAATTCAGTAGCCCCAACTCTATTTTCAGATGAGGTGACTGAAACCTCACCCCTTCACTGGGGCTCCCACTGCCTGTTTACAAGAGAACTGAACATCTCTCTCCCAGGGATCTTCTGCAGGAACTCCAATTATCCCTCAACTTGCAGTTAAATCAGTAAATGGCATTCACTAGTCACTCATCATGTACCAGGCACTGTATTAACATCCTTTGATCCTTCAACAACAACCTACGAGAGAGGTACTAATACTACCTATTTAACAATGAGGAAACCAAGGCCCACAAAAATTAAATCACTTGTCCAAGGTCACATGGCTTATATGTACTGGAGCAGGGATTCAAGCCCAGACAGTCGGCCCCTTATTGGGCACTGGGCATGGGCTCTATCACCTTTCCTCGTATGGGGGCTATTATATTCTCTGCTCTTCAGGCTACAGATGCTAGGCTCCTGCAACCAGTTCTAGGTCAGCTTAAAAAGATGCATGGTTAACATTGATAATTCAGAAATATAAAGTAGTTAAAAATTTTAACAGTTCATTCATTCAATAAATAGTCATTGACCCCCTGCTGTGTGCTAGGTACTATTCCAGGGCCTGGGAGTTCAACTGTGAGCAAGACAGCATGGTCTCCTCCTGAAGAGTTTACGGTTTCTAGGGAAGACAAAGCAATTAAATGAAATTGGATGAGTGATATAATAGGAAAAAGTAAAGGTCCTATGAAAGTACATTACAGGTAGGCATTCCTATTTTCGGGGTGGAGGTGGGGAGCTTGGCAGGGAGTGCCTCTAAGAGGAAGGGATATTTAAGCCCTCCAAAGTGTTGAAGTTAGCCAAAGAAGCTGATGGGAAAGAATATTCCAGGTGGAAGAGGTGTGTGTGTGTGTTTGTTGGTGTACATCTAGAGTCAGGAAAACATGGTTTGTTGGAGTATTGCAAATGAATTTGCAAAGCACCTCGGGCAAAAGTTTAAGGAGACCAAAGAGTTGGGTGCAGTCATAAGGAGCTCTGTGACCTTCTAAGCCAACTTAAGGCCAAGTATTTTGTAAGGGGATTTTGTTTTTTTACAGCTAGAATCACAATGTCACCAGTAAAGAAACCACATTATAGCTCATGTCATTTTTGTTCTTAATTAGCTTATTAACTTCATGGTACATTGATCATTTAAAAATGAGATTTTTTTTCTCATTAACTTTAAAATGTTTGGAAATGAATTGCTTAATATTAGAAGACATTTCTTATGCTTTATGGAGGAGGAAAATAGGTAAGTATCTATTTATTATCTGACAATGTGCTTTGGTTTTGGTTTTCTTCATTTCATGATTCCTGATGAAAGATGTTTGCTTCAGCTCTGCTAGTCTATTCAGAGAGCACTTTCAAAGGTGAGTTCCACAAAACAAATTAGAGTTCTTGCCAGAATATGAGATTCTAGACCTTATCTTCAGCCCCCTTTGCCAATTGTGTGAGTTGCACTGGAGGCCAGTGAACAAGCAATCCTTGCTCTGCTAAATCCTGGATATAAAATGTACGAGGTCCCAACACATGGAAAAGTGGGGGAAAGGATGAAGGGGCAGAGCTGCCTGTGTAAGAAACCCAGAGAGAAAGAGGCATGATCCCCGAATTGTTTGGGAAAATGCTATCTAGAAAATGGGGTGATGATCCCTGAGTTGTTTGGGAATATGCTATCTAGAAAGTGGGGTGAATATAGTGGCCAGTCCTGGGGAGACGTGGAGCCCTGTACATCCAAGAGAAATGGCCCCATCCCAGGTGACCAGAGGCTCAGGGATCTCTGTTCACAGCCAGAAGAGAGGCTGTCACAATCCTGGGGGATTTGTTCTTTCATTTATCTAGCAAATATGACTTGGGGACACAGCAGTGAAAAAAAACAGACAAAAAACCCCTACCTTCATGAAACTCATATTCTATATTCTAGTGCTGCAGATAGAGTCCAATAACATGTTTTAAAAAATTCATGACCACATTGAGTTTATTCCAAGATTGTAATTTTGAATTTTGGTCTTATGGGAAAAAATCAACAGAACAGAAGAGAGAAATTACATATCTTCTCAATAGTTGCAGAAAGAAACATTTGGTAAAATTCAATGTCCATTCATGATTTTAAAAAACCAATACTCCTAGCAAACTTGGACTACAAGGAATTTTATTAACCTAATAAAGGATATTCACAAAACAACTTTTGATGAATGTCATACTTCACAGTGAAATGTTGAAAGCTTTCTTTTCAAGATCTATAAAAAGACAAATATTGTCTTTTATTACCATTTTTACTCAATACAAAACATTAAAGAGCACTGAAGGCCCTAACCAGTGCAGTATGAAAAGATGAATGAATAAATAGCATAGTTATTGGAAATGAAGAAATAAAACATCATTATTCATAGATGATATGATTATATATGTGGAAAATTGAAAAGAACCTACAGCCAAATCAAAAGAATTCATAAGTGAGTTTAACAAAATTATAGAAGTAATACTTAAAATTTTATTTGAATTTCTATATACTAATAACAAAAAATCAAATAAAAAAGATATTATTTATAATAACTTCAAAAATATCAAATACCTAAGGATAAATATAACAAAAGGTATGCAATACCTCCATGCCAAAAACTGTAAAACACTATTAAGACAAATTAAATAAGACTTAAATATTGTAATTGATGGAAAATACCATATTCATGGATTAGAGGGATCAAAATTGTAAAGAATAATTCTCTACACCAGCCAAGAGTAGCCAACTAATGCTTTAAGAACAACGTGGGGTTTCTGATTATCAAGATTATGAAGCTACAGTAGTAAGACATTGGCACAAGTTCAGAGAATGGCACAAAGATAGACCAAAAGACCAGTGAAATAGGAAGAGAGCCAAAACAGACTTAAACACACCTGGACACTCGATTTATAAGAAAGGTGTTATTATAGAGTAGTGGGGGAAAGGAGGATCTCATCAATAAATAATATTGGGACAATTAAATATCCATATAAAAAAAGAAACGATACCAATCTGACACAATAAACAGATATTAATTTAAGATGTTTTTAGGTATAAATGTGAAAGAAAAAACAAAAGAATTTTAAGAAGATATGATAGCAGAATATATTCATGATTTTAAAGTAAGGAAAGACTTAAAATAGGACATAAGAAATGCTAATATAAAGGAACCATGAAAACACAAATCACATATTTAATTACATAAAAAATAACAACTTTTGTTTCCCAAAAGGGAAGACCAGAGTGGAAGAAAATATTTACAACACACAGTTAAAAGGCTGTTATTCCAAATACATAAATAATTTCTATACATTAATAAGAAAAAAAGAAAAATAATACAAGAGAAAAATGAATAAGAACAAATCACAAAAGAAGCTATTCAAATGGCCAAAAAATTCTATGACATTAAAATTCCTCACAAACAAAAAGCAAAAGACAAACATGACACAGAAGAGCGAGGCTTTGTGGTTGAGAGCCAAACAGGGAGTCGGAGATAGGGAAGCCAGGAGAGCACTGTGAGGGTGTCCCAGCCCTGGGTAAAACAATTTGGGTGGTATTCAGTAAACTGCCACTATTTTTAGCTGGTACTCTTGGGACCAGCCTCTGCAATTGGAAAGGTTTTCCGTTTCCTGTGGGTGTTTGGATTTTTATTAAATCTTTCTCTCTTCCCTTACACCAACTCTGTCCTTCTGTCATCCAGCCCCATTCCTCTCTGTTGGTGGCTAAGAGGATCATCCCAAAGGAAGCTTAAGCTGTTTCTTTTCCCATAATAAGTGCCTTGTAGGGCCCAACAGAGATCTGCAGTTGACTTGTTAGCTGGCAGAAGTGTGTCCAATGGAAATTGTAAATTGAATTTTTCTTGAAGAGACAGCTATTGGCTTGCATTTTCAAATTGTCTATAATGCTGCCAAAAAAAAACCACTCACAATAGTGGCCATCTAATAATAGCAAATGCAGATTATCCCCACACACTCTTTTAATTCTTTAAAACACTAGCCTGTGGCTACAGATACTAAACTTCAGTGAGAAAACTTGCAGAAAGATTTGACCCAAAATCAATGATGGAATCTTCTGCAGCATTTTAAGAGTAACTGTAAGAAGAAAACAATTATTGTCATTCATTTAATCATTTCTCTAAAGAGAGTCTACACAGGAGCTGAATTCTTCATTTGGGGTAAAAGAGTCCACTTGAAAATTTTACACCGCCATGGATTTTACCCCAAATGGCCCTGGAAGCACTATCTGAGTATTACTAACTACCGCACTCTTATAACTAGTACAACTCCAACTATAACTTTGTATATAGGGCCCACTGAGGAAGTGGATGCATTATGCCTATTATAACATTAAATAAGAATGAAACCAGTCATTCTTTGGAAGATTGAAAATAATGTTGTGGAAGATGTTATTCATTTATACATTTCAAAGTACCTTCAATAAGGTAGATAAGATTTTTTAAAAGATTTATAAGGATGAATATTGAGTGTTATTCAACTGGACTTCATTCTGGAAAATCAATTTTTACACATTACCAATTATTCATGTTAATGTATCATAATATCTGTAACCTTGGACACTGATTTATTCATTTTATTTGACAGTATAAAATAAAGCAACCTAAAATAAAACCAGTATTACCTTGGTGAAATGTTCTATTTATCTTTCAGTTTTGAAAATGAACACCACAGGAGAATGAAAAAACAATAGAAAATTTATTAGAGCAAGGAAAGAAAATTTAAAGTACTCCCCTAAATGCTCATAACTAGGCTATGCCCTGCAACTGTCTTTGAGTGGAAACTTTAAATTGGTTATTGAGTTACAATCATCCATTTGAGACAACAAAAATGGAGAAAATACAGAGAATTTTTTGTCCTAATTGCAGAAAATATTGTATAAAGTTGTGAATGAAAACACCAAGACTGAATTTTTTTCACTTTTGTTTGCATCCACAAAGTTCTTATCAATGCAGTGTGACTCCTAATAGTCCATTACTAAGACCCTGTACTACAGAGAGACCTGCAGGATATTATTTGGGGGGCTGGTTTCATGGGTGTGTGACTTCTGCATTCACACTTGGATCCTAAGCTTAGAAGGGCCCTGTACTTTGTTTAATGTTCTACTGTAGCTGTCTTGAAATTCTTAATAATTTTTGAACAAGAGGCCCTGCAGTATCATTGTATAGTGGACCCCACAAATTATGTAGCTCGTATGAAAACTGAAGGGTGACTTAGCCATATTCTGTGTCCCCTCATTCTATATAATTAAGGAAAATAGTTTTGACCATGGTCAAACATATACACAGCCAAATATTTTTTTCCTTCAACCATTTCCTTTTCTTTCTTCTTCTTCCTTGGGTTTTTTTCCTCCTTAACATTGACTGTTGTCTATAAACATGTAGGTCTAGTACTGAACTTTGTATTATATTTCATGTATCTATCCCTGTGCCATACACAATGTTTTAATTATTACAGCTTTATAATAAAGTTTTATATTTGATTGCACAAGATCCTATCTTGTTCTTCAGAAGTGTCTGGGTTATTTGTGGTCCTTTGGTATTCCACATAAATTTTAAAATCAACTTGTGATGTTGGGATTTTAGGAGCACTAATCAATTCATTAGAATTCACATCATCACAATATTGAATCTGTCTATTCATGAATGTGGTATATCTCTCCATTTATTTAGGTCTTTTAATAAAGCTTTATAATTGTTTTTTACCATATAGGGCTTACATATCTTTCACTAGATTTTTTTCTTAGATACCATATATTTTTGTTGTAATTTAAAATAGTACAAATATTTTTAAACATTTTTATTTTTAAATATTTGTTTACTGTTCATTTTTGAGGTAAAATATACATACAGTAAAATAGACAAATATAAGTGTACAATTTGTTGAGTTTTGACAAATACAAACATTCATGTAGCCCATACCTCTGTAGATGTAAGATTGTTTCACATAGTATAATTTTTTAAAATAAGATTTTTAGCTAATCATTGCTGGTGTATCAAAATGCAACTGGCTTTTTATTATATTTCACCTTTGCAACCAAAAATATCAAACTCTTATTTATTCTAAAAATATGTCATTAAACTCTTTTGAATTTCTAGGTAGACATTTATACCATCTTTAAATAATGAGAGTTTGTTTTGTTCCCTTCCAAGTCCTAATTCCTTTTATTTCTTTTTCTGGTGTAACTACACCATCTAGGCCATTTAGTATAATACTGAACAGATGTAGCAATAATGAACATCTTTACCTTTCTTGATATTAAACTTTAAATTTTTCACCATTAAGTGTAATATGGCTATAAGATTTTTAAAATACCATTTACCTGGAAATGAATGAAAAATTTACTAAGGAAATTGAGTTATTAAAAAAAAACAAGCAGAACTTCTGGAAATGAAAAATTCATTCAAGGAAATACAAAACATAGTGGAAAGCCTTAAGAATAGGCTAGATCAGGAAGAAGAAAGAATCTCAGAGCTTGAAGACAACATCTTTGAGTTAAACAAGTCAGTCAAAGAGAAAGAACTGAGAAACAAGATGAATGAACAAAACCTACAAGAAATATGGGATTATGTAAAGAGGCCTCACATACGAATCATAGGCATACCTGAGGGCAAAGAAGAAAATACACAAGGGATGGAAAACCTATTTGAGGGAATAATTGGAGGAAAATTTCCCTGGCCTTGCTAGAAATCTAGATATCCAGGGACAAGAAGCTCAAAGAACCCCTGGGAGATTTATCACAAAGAGGCAATCACCATGACACATAGTCATCAGACTAGCCAAAGTAAGCACAAAAGAGGACTGCCTATAGGCTGTAAGGTGAAAGCAGCAGGTAACTTACAAAGGAAAACCCATCAGGCTAACCACACACTCCTCAACTGAGACCTTACAGTCCAGAAGGGATTGGGGCCCCATTCTCAGTCTTCTCAAACAGAATAATGGCCAGCCTAGAATATCGTACCCTCCAAAACTAAGTTTCTTATATGAAGGAGAAATAAAGACTTTCTCAGACAAGCAAACACTGAGGAAATTTGTCAAGACCACACCTGCCTTGCAGGAAGTACTCAGAACTGCATTATACATGGATCAACACAACAGACACCCACCAGTGTAAAATCACCCAAAGCTAAAGTTCAGAGCCTGGATACTACAATGGCTCAAGAGGTAAAACAAAGCAATAAAGTTCTACTCAACAGGATGAACAGAAATCCACCCCACTTACCAATTCTTTCAATGAATGTGAATGGCTTTAATTCCGCACTCAAGAGACATAGGTTGCTTGAATGGATAAAAAAAAAATAAAAGTCAAGTATCTGCTGTCTCCAGGAAACACATCTAACCCACAAGGATTCATTCAGACTCAAGGTTAAGGGATGGAAAACAATATTCCATTCAATTGGAGACCAAAAGAAAGCTGGAGTAGCCATTCTCATGTCAGACAACATAGACTTCAAATTATCAAAGTAAAGAAAGACAAAGATGGTCATTATATAATGGTGAAAGGAACAATTCAACAAGAAGACATAACAATCTTAAATATTTATGCACATAATGCAGGTGTGCCCAGATTCATAAAGCAAACCATACTTGATCTAAACAAAATGATAAACAGCAGCATTGTAATAGCTAGGGACTTCAACACCCCACTGAGAGAAAAAGACAGATCCTCCAAGTAGAAATTAAGCAAAGAAATGATGGACTTAAACAGAACTTTAGAACAAATGGGCCTGACAGACATTTACAGAATATTCTACCCAAAAACCACTGAATATACACTCTTTTCTTCAGCTCATGGAACATTCTCTAAGACTGATCACATCCTAGGCCACAAAACATGTCCCAACAAATTTTTTAAAATATAAATTATACTATATGTCTTCTCAGACCACAGTGGAATAAAACTAGAAATCAATTCCAACAACACAATTACACAAGTCATGGAAATAAACAATACTTAATGATATTGTCAAAGGGAAACTAAGATGAAATCAATTCACTCACTAATCTGACAAAAGGGACAATTATCAAATACTGTGAGATCATGCAAAGGAACTAAGATGGAAATCAAAGTAATGCCTAAATCCAAAGACAAAAGACACAATATCAAAATCTAGTGAGATCATGCAAAAGGAAGAGGAAGAGAAAATCATCCAAAGCCCATCAAGAAAAAATACAAGTCAAGCAATTAATGAAATGATTAAGAATTAAAGAGATAAGAACAAAAAGTCTTGCAAGTGAAAATAACATCTTCACAGATTAACAGAAAAAAAGAAGAAGGCAAAAAAGCTCAATGACAATAAACGAACTAATTAACCAGAAAAAAAAAGACTAATACTCAATAAATGAAAAAGAAGTAAATGATACCATGGAAATACAAAATATCATCTCTGAATACTATAAAAATCTCTATGCACATAAATTTGAAAATATCAAGGAAATGGATGAATTCTTGGAATTACATGACCCCTCTAGGCTCAATCAGGAAGAAATAGAACTCATGAACAGATCAATATCAAGTAATGAAATTGAAGCACCATTAAAAAATTTCCAAACCAAAAAAAGTCCCAGACCAGATGGTTTCACACCCAAATTTTACCAGACCTACAAAGAAGAACTGGTACATATATTTGCAGAAATTATTTCATAACACAGAGAAGGAAGGAATCCTCCCCAACTCATTCTACAAAGCCAATATCACCTTGATACCAAAGCCAGGAAAGGACACAGCAAAAAAAGAAAACTACAGACCAATATCCCTTATAAATATAGATGCAAAAATTCTCAATAAAATCCTAGCAAACCGAATTCAGCTACACATCAAAAAACTAATCAACCACAATCAAGTGGGCTTCATCTTAGAGATGCAAGGATGGTTCAACATATGCAAATCTATAAATGTGATTCACCACATAAATAGAAGCAAAAACAAAAACAAACCATATGATCCTCTCAATAGAGGCAGAAAAAGCATTTGACAAAATTCAGCACCTTTTTATGATAAGAACTCTTAACAAAATAGGCATAGACAGAACATACCTTAATATTATAAAAGCCACATATGACAAACCCACAGCCAACATCATACTGAATGGGGAAAAATTGAAAGCACTACCACTTAGAACTGGAACCAGACAAGGTTGCCCACTATCACTATTTCTGTTCAACATAGTGCTGGAAGTCCTACCCAGAGCAATCAGGCAAGAGAAAGAAACAAAGGGCATCCACATGGGGAAAGAAGAAGTCAAACTATTGCTCTTTGCTGACAATATGATCTTATATCTAGAAAACCCCAAAGATTCTGCCAAGAGACTCCTGGAATTGATAAATTCAGCAAAGTCTCAGGTTACAAAATCAATGTACAAAAATCCATAGCATTCCTATACACCAATAACAGTCAAGCTAAGAATCAAATCAAAGACTCAATAACTTTCACAATAGCAACAAAGAAAATAAAATACCTAGGAATATATTTAACCAAGGAGGGGAAAGACCTCTACAGGGAGAACTATGAAACACTGAGGAAGGAAATCGCAGAGAATGTAAACAAATGGAAAAACATATCATGCTCATGGATCGGTAGAATCTACTTTGTTAAAATGTCTATACTACACAAAGTGATTTACAGATTCAATGCAATCCCCATTAAAATACCAATATCATTTTTTGCAGATCTAGAAAAAATAATTCTAAGCTTTGTATGAAACCAGAAAAGACCCCGAATAGCCAAAGCAACCTTAAGCAAAAAGAACAAATTGGGAGGCATCACTTTACCAGACTTCAAGCTATACTATAAGGCTTTAGTAACCAAAACAGCATGGTACTGGCACAAGTACAGAGACATAGACCAATGGATCAGAACAGAGAACCCAGATACAAAAACCATCCTCACATTGCCATCTGATCTTTGACAAAGCAGACAAAAACATATAATGGGGGGAAAATCCCTATTCAATAAATGGTGCTGGTAAAATTGCATAGCACATGGAGAAGACTGAAACATGATCTACACCTCTCACCACTCACAAACATTAAATTGCAATGTATAACAGACTTAGACCTAAGTCACGAAACTATAAGAATTCTAGAAGAAGAGGTTGGAAAAAGTCTTATAGATATTGGCTTAGGCAAAGAATTTATGAAGAAGACCTCAAAGGCAATCATAGCAACAACAAAAATAAATAAATGGGACCTGATTAAATTAAAAATCTTCTACACAGCCAAGGAAACAATCAACAGAGCCAATAGACAACCTACAGAGTGGGAGAAAATATTTGCATGTTATACATCTGATAAAGGGCTAATAACCAGAATCTACAAAGAACTCAAGCAAATCAGCAAGAAAACATCAAACAACCCCATTAAAAAGTGGGTAAAAGACATGAACAGAAGCTTTTCAAAAGAAGATAGACTAATGGCCAATAAACACCTGAAAAAATGCTCAACGTCTCTAATCATCAGGTAAATGTAAATCAAAACCACAATGAGATATCACCTAACTCCAGTGAGAATGGCCTTTATCAAAAAGTCCCAAAACAACAGATGCTGGCATGGATGCAGAGAGAAAGGTACACTTATACACTGTTGGTGGGACTGCAAACTAGTTCAACCTCTATGGAAAGTAATATGGAGATATCTCAAAGAACTAAAAGTAGACTTACCATTTGATCCAGCAATCCCACTACTGGGTATTTACCCAAAGGAAAAAAAGACATTTTATTAAAAAGACACTTGCACTAGAATGTTTATAGCAGCACAATTCACAATTGCAAAGGTGCAGAAACAACCCAAGTGCCCATCAATTCATGAGTGGGTTAATAAAATGTGGTATATGTATACCATGGAGTATTATCAGCCATAAAAAAAACGGTGAACTAATACCTTTCATAACAACCTGGATGGAACTGGAGACCATCCTCCTAAGTGAAGTATTGCAAGAATGGGAAAACAAACACCACATGTATGCACTATTAAATTGGAACTAAATGATCAACACTCATGTACATATGGTAGTAAAATTCAATGGCAATCAAGCAGGTGGAAGAGGGGAGGTAAGGTTAGGTAAACTCACACCTAACAGGTACAATGTACACTATCTGGGTGACGGACACACTTATAACTTTTACTCAAACTGTACAAAAGTAATTTATGTAACCAAAACATTTGTACCCCCATAATATTCTAAAATTTAAAAAAAATTCAAACCATAACATTGGGTTTCTGCTGAAACTAGTAAATTTAATACTTTTAAGATGTGTAATAGAAAATGGATTAGCACCAATAAGCATTTCACTAAGGTCAGCCCCAAACCCTTCTAGTCACAAATAATTTACAGTGATTTAATGGCATGATTTAAGTTTAATCAGGGCTTGAGAAGTGAGTAGTTGTATTCTAATTTTTAATATTAAAAGATATAACTATGCCAATCACCTAGATTATTGCCTCTTGTTCAGTATGTTTCTCTGGAAACATTATTCTTGGATTTCATGAGAGGTCCTTCTAGAAGAGGAAGTAGACTAGAGAACAGACTTAGAACAACATATGCACATTACAAAGAGACAAAATAGAGCAGCATTTCAAAAACTTCTAATTATAAGAGCTCCCAATCAAGTAAATACTAAATCAGAAAACATATGGGCATCCATTGAGAATGCTATAGAATGGAGTCTGTCAGGTCTCTTCTACCATTAAGATTCTATGATCCTGAGTTATGGAGAACTGAGCTGAGAATCCTGGCACGCCCAAGTGAAGGGGATTGAGGCAGCTGACTTAGAAATGTGGAGGATCATTCTTCAAGATCTTGGTGTAAATCCACACCCCAAGCCAAGAGGTGGCCCAGGTAAAAATAATACAGAGTAATATAATAGAAAGATACCAGCTTTGTAAGCAGGTAGATCTGTCTTTGAATCTCGGCTCCTCCATCTCTAGTTGTATATGTCTCATCATATACCTCAATTAAAATTCAAATGAAATAAAATATGGAAAGTACCTGAACAGTAGGTGCACAAAAGATGGTAGCTAGTATTATTCATAATTAGGAAAAAGAAAAGAAATTGCTTCATGAATGGCAAAAATCCTCTTCATCAATTAAAACTATTTACAGAGGATGTATATACTTTTAAGATTTATGATTTTTTTCTCTTATCATAAAGAGAAATTATATCAACCTAAAAAATTATCATAACATGGGAGTTATTTGCACATATCAACATGGCAACACCCCCAGTTGTGTGCTGTACATGAAAATACATGCTGCTCATGCTGCTCCTGAGAAATTGGGTTATCACTGTCCCTTCTCCTTCGTTTCACTTCCCAAACAAGAAAATATTTCATGTACACTTGTATGTTAAAGAAAATATTCTTTCTTTCTTTCTTTCTTTGGAAGAAATACTTAGCAAAAGTATAGTCCCATTATTTCTTAAAATTACAGTGCCCTCATTTGTATTGAGTTATTTTTGCTCGAGTGGGTCAAAAGTCAATTTTCTTGCTGCAAGACTTTATAGAAATATAAAATTGGTGTCTGATTTTTCAAGTAGTTCTGTTATCTTAGGTAATTTAAAAATATAAAAATAGCATAACATTAGGTGACTTGAATAGAGCTATTTTTCATGAATTCACACTGTTGGGAGACAATTTTCCTCATACTATTGACAGACAATTTTTCATGGGTCCATCAACATTCCAGCACATCTTACAAAAGCACTGATTGCCTTTGGTTATTTACTATCTCCTTGAGGATGTTTGTGTAGAAAACAAACTTGACAGATGGTGTTTCCCTCTGTAGCAAAGGCTGTCCAATAAAATAATTATAATGTCTCTCTTTGGAGCAAAAAACAGGTATGCTTACCAGCCTTTTTCCTGTTGCCCTTTGGAAGCTGGGATTTTGGGGACTGGTACAAAATGCTAATATTCTGGCTACTACTGTTGCTATGAATAACAAACTATCCATTATCTCTGACCAAGGAGTCTTATGTCTTCTATAAGCACCTATCTGTGGCAGATTAACTAGCTTGCAGATAGGGTAAAATCTCAGATCCTTTGCAGTTCTTGACAAATATCTGAAACTTTTATTTGATCACTAACAGAAGGAACTAAGAAAAGTCCTAATAAAGTGAGGGGGATCTTGGGAAGCTCTTTTATCCATTTTGCTAAGTTCACATTGAGAGAAATGTCTTGATTATTTCCATCTTTTTAATACTGAAAGCCCTGGAAGAGATCTAGAAAGAAAGATACTTATTGTTTATAATAAGGGAAAGCTTTATTATAAAGAGCTCTGCACTTGGAACCATGAATTTCAGGCCCTTGGATTCAAATTCTAGCTCTGCTAACGGAGCCTTGGACAAGTCACTTAGCAGCTCAGAGGTTGGGTAATGTAATTTTTAAGGTCCCTTTCAAGTTCTACAGTCTATGATCATATACGCTGAAAGCTGTCATGATTCCCTTAAAAGAAATTTTGGCTACATAATTTTAGCTTTGTGAAAAGTTGTGCCCTAATTAGTTGCAGTTATGGTACCTAAGTTGTTAGCGTGCCTGTGTTGTATATCAGACTTTGATATTACACAATTCCAATCACTAGGAACCCTTTTGGTGATTTAAAAATATTTCATGCTTCCTATATGAAGCCATGTACAGAGTTAGGTAAAAAAAACTGCCCAAGTAATCTAGCTGCAATTATGAGATTTGGAAAAAAAAAGCCTTCATTTCTGAAGCGTAATATAGTTCAGTGGTTAAGAGTACACATTCTGAAGCCAAACAGCAAGCCTTTCTAACTTGACTCTGCCTCTTACTAACTGGCCAACCTTGGACAAATTACCTAACCTCTCTGTGCTTCAGTTTCCTCCTCTATAAAGTGGAGATTATTATCATACTACTTCACATAAAGCATCAAGAACAGGGCCTGGTACAAAGTAATTGCTGTACCAATGTTAGTTATTTTCGTGAGATCATGTCAGAGGAGATAAACAGTTCTAAGTGTTAAGGGAAACAGGCACAAATCAGTAATTGTCCTATGGTAGAACATTGATGCCCTGATTGCTTTCTCAGAAGCTGAATAGTCTAAGGGGATAAAGAGACACTTTCTGCAACTCCATCTGTAGCCAGGGGGTAGGATGGGTGAGACCCCAGAACTACCCAAGTCTGAACTCTTCCTTTTCCACTTTTTCAGCCACCTTGAGTAAGTGAAGGCAAGGTTAAATCTGGGTAATCTTACCGAGTACCAAGAACAAAACCCCTGTAGTGAGTTCTGGATGCATCAAGAGATTCAGCAAATGCCTTTATTTTCCCATCTAAAATATTTATGTTTTTAAAGTACCTAAGGTAACAGAACTAATTGAAAAATCAGACACCAATTTCATATTGCTTCAAAAAAGTCTTGCAGCAAGAAAGCTGACTTTTGACCTGTGTAAGCAAAAATAACTCAATGCACATAAGAGCATTATAATTTTTAAAAATAATGGGACTACACTTTTCCTAAGTATTTCTTCCCAAAAAAGAGGGTTTTTCAGAGCAGTAGAGTGGGGCTACTGCCCTCTTGTAGTTCTGTTGACTGTTGTGCCTTAGGGTCACACAGAATAAGGGACCACTTCGCATACCTCACTACTGTGTGATAAAATATCAGTAGTGATAACTAGCATGGCAGTGTGCAGAGCTGTTTCATGTTTTCCATTTGAGCTTCATGACAACACTGTGAGGGAATAAGGTAGGAAGAACACGTGAGCTGAAGTCAGAATTCAATTGTTCAGTAATTCACCAAAAATGTACTAAGTTCCCACCATGTGCCAGGCACTGTGCTAGCTGATGGAAGTCCCATAGTAACCAAGACAGACAATCCTGCCTTGCCTCTGCTCTGTGATTTCCTTGCTATGTGATCTGAGGCTAGGCAACCAAACTCTCTGAGCTCACTGCTTATGCACAGGATTAATGCAAGCAATAAATGGGAGATGGGAGGAAAAAACTTTGCAAATCTTAAAACACTAGAAAAATGATGGTATTAGCTTTGGAAGCACAGGATTAAGTGCTTTATATATGTTATTTCATTTAATCCTTACAGAAATGAGTATCATGATCTACAACTTTTAGGAAAAGGAACCTGAATAACTTGCACACAGCTTGCAGTGGTGTGCGGTGTTGCCGAGACCTGAGTCAGATCTGATGGACTACACATTCTATGCTGTCCCTCACTTCTGAACATTAACACCTCTAGGGGCCTTGCCATTAATAAATATCCCTAATGAGGAAAGATCCAAGGGGGGAAGTGAGCTCTCCATACCTACTAATGGAATGCTCAAATCAAGCCCTTTCTATTCAAAAACCCCAACCTCCTGGTAGCCTCAGCTTTTGGCTCTCAGTCAAGCCTCATCATAAGCATGCTCCTGTTTGTTCTTAACCCTTTTTTTGGCTAAAAACTTTGATTGAGGGTGGGTAAGATTTGAGTGCCTATACATATGGGTGGGGCTGAGGGTTTCTGTAGCATTCTGATTATGATCATTTCCTTTGGGCCTTTTGTATTAGCCCTCTGAGAGGATAAAAATGCATATATAACCTCATGACTAATTCGCATTCTAGTATGCCTGGAGCACAGCAATAAAGAATAAGTGTGACAATTTGTAAAGTTTTGAGAGTGTGTGTGTGTGTGTGTGTGTGTGTGTAAAGTCAATTTTATATTTTTAGAAGCCAGAGGATTTTCTGAAACACTTCCTGGAACCTGGGATTTTTCTGAAACAAAGAATCAGGTGAGGTTGTACATCAACTCTTATAAATTCAAAGAAATCAAAACCATAGTACACAAGATTTAAACTAATGATAATGAGAATGTTACACCTACAACCACATGAAAGATAATTATAGCTATCAGCAAATAATTTTGAATCACATCTTATATGGAGGACTGACTCTAAAATCAGCTCATAGAGTAAAAATCACATATAGTAAAAAATATATGTGAAAATACCTTTAACCACCCAGAAAGTATACTGATCATACTGATTTTTTAAAAACAAGTAGTGTGTTTCATTTCTTTGTTGATGGCTATGAAATCTTTAAAACCATTCACATGTTCTTTCCATAGGTTTTGAAACTCCTAAAAATTGTTTTCTGACTTGACTGCCATCTACTGTGCAAGTCATAGGATTGGTAATGCTGAGGAGTGTCTACTCAAGGATATATAGTTAATTCAACAAACTTTAAATGTATGCATGACATGACTTCATTTTACCCTTAAATACTTTCATTATTAAACAAGAGAAGATGAAAAATAAGCCAATGTATGGAATTTAAAAAACAACCATTGAATAAACGTAAGGAGAAACAAGAAAACAAAGATTTGGTTAAACAAAGATATTAATGCATTAGAGAACAAAATCAGTTGAGTTAATAAATCCAAGAGCAGGTTTTTAAGATAATAAAATAAAATGGAAAAATTTCAAAAGCTTACCAATCAACTATAATGTAAGCTCTATGAAGACACAGTGCCTGGCCTACAATAAGCACATAGTAAATATTGTTTAAATGAATGGATAAATTAAGAAAACACAAATGAGAGAGAGAGATGGAACGAGAGGCAGTGAGGTGTTTAAGGGTGAAGACTAAAAGTGGTGCACATCACTTCTGCTCGTATTTCAGGGGCCAGAGCTCAGTCACGTGGCTCTCCTGGATGCAGTGAGGCCTGGGAAAGGCTGTCTCCCTGTGCCCAGGAAGAAAAATAAAATGATTTGGTTTCTCTGCAGTAGACAATGCTTGGATAGTGTCTTCTCTCCCTCTCACCTCTAAACATGTTCCTTGTCTATGCCTCTGTTAAGTCTTTACCACGTGTGCATCTTTTCATGGATTATCTTTCCAAACTATATGGTAAGGTCCAAGAGAACAGAAATCATGTCATGTCTTCAACCTTTTGTCCTAAACCACACCCAGCATGGGGCTTTGTGTGAGATCTACCAAGCTATTAATGTCCAAACTCTGTATTGACCTCGACTTATTACGATGTTTGAGAGCTGCAGAAGGTTGAGCAAAGCAAATGTTTCCATTCCATCCAGTTCAGCCCCGCCAGGCCCACAAAGACATAACCTTTTTCTTTCCTTCCTGAAATAAACTCAACTGGGTCATGCCACATTTTTCTGCTATTAATTACTGGCATTTTATTTAAATGTTTGCATCCAATTGCCCAAGTAAATGGATATCACTTTTTTGTTTCCCTTTCAATTTGTTCAGACCCTTACCAGTTAAAGAATACCTTCTGCTGCAATCCTTCACAAATGAACCCACTGGTCCTGGCACATTTCCCAGCCCTAGTATATGGCGTGATCTAAAGTTCGAAATTCCAACGTTAATTGGTAGTCCTTGTGTTGGGCTATCTTTTAACAGTTGAAGCATTGCTTCCTGACTAGAATGACTTGAGCTGCAAGTCCTGCCACACCGGGTGACTTCTATGTCTATGATGACCTGCAAAGCCAGCTCTGTCCCTCAACCTTATCGAGACTTTGTACTGATCCTCTACTGCATGGAACAACTTCTAGCTTGTCATCCCTAGAATTCAGCACGTTCTTGTACCTCACCTAGTTCTCTCCCACTTCCGTGATGCTTTCTCTCAGCCTTCACATCCTCCACCATCTTGTTCTCAATGGCCCAGGACAGCAATCATTCTTGGGCTAACCAGCACCCCAAATTCCCTTGTCACTTGTCCTTTCATTGCACCAATTTGCAGAGACTCTAAACCTGGATCAGTCCTAGGGCCCACTTTCTCTGCCCCCACACCTGCCCTGCTGAGCACTGCTGGGGGCCAAAAAAAGAATTAAAAAAAAAAGAATTGCAAAAACATGTTCACGTTTTGTTTTCTTCAATTCGAAAGCCCTTTACCTTTCCCTATTTTTGTTCTCTTATTTCCCACAATTATTTCAGATCTTCTCCACTTTCTTTAAGCTTTTCCCCAATCTAGCACTTCCCCCTCCCTCATCAAATGACTTCCTTTTCCATTTCACAGAGAAGTTGTGATCATCAAGCACAGGTTCCCTCCACTCCCTCCCAGGCCTCTGCGTCCTGTCTGTGTCCACACCATCCTCTTCTCCCTCCCTCTGCTCCTCCCTTCCTGCGCACCCCTGCCGCCCCTGCTGCGCGTGCCTGTGCTGCACTATTTCTGCCCTATGTTAGATAGATCTTCAATCTCTTCTCTACCAGCTTCTCCACCCTAGCGTTTAGATATGCCCAAACCTTCTGAACGTCACGGCCCTCTCTCTGTTCTGCTTCCTTCTGCAGAGTGGAGGCTCTGTCTTTTGTTTTCTATTCTCCCCATCTAAGCTGCTTGAGAAAGATGCCTGCAGTTTCTTATTCCTCATGCCTTCCTCAACCCACCGCCATCTGTCTCCCTCCTCCACTTAACTACTTGTGCCAAGGTCACTTATTCCTAAATCTAGGGAACATTTCCAGACCTTATCTTCCTTGATCTCTCTGAAGTATTTGGCCCTGCTGGACACTGTCTCCTTCTCATTTGGCTTCAGTGATACTATCCTCTTCCTCTGGCTTTGCTCTCACCTCTTTGGCGCCTCCTTTTCTGGCTCCTGCTCTTCCAACTGCTTCGATATTTCTATTTTCCACTGTTCCATCCTGTTTTCTTCTCTTCTCTTGCTGATTTATTTCATCCACTCCCTTGGCTTGAATGCCTAACTAAACGCTAATGACCAAAATCTAAATCTCTGGCTCGGCTGTTTCTTCTGACCTCCAGGCATCTTCATTCATCTTTGTACTGACATTTCTTCTTTGATGCCTTACAGGCTGCTCAGACTCTACATGTCCAAAATGAAGCTCACTTGCTTCTCCCTCGAACACATGCCCCATCTCGGAGGCTGGCATCATTGTTTACTGCACCACCCACCTTGCAATTCATAAGTCTGCCTTGGTGCTCTCTTCAGCCTTCCTCCACCTAATCAGGCACCAGTCTTGTCCTTCCCAGTATCTTAACATCTCTCACTCAACCCCCTCTCCATCTCCATTACTACTGCTCAATTCAGGTCTTCACCATTTCTTCCTGATTGCTCATATAATACCCCAGCTAGTCTACCTCTTCTTCCTTTCTGCAGACAGAAAGCTCTTTCTAAACTGCAAATCTATTCATATCACTCCACCTGCTAAAATCCTTCACAGGCTGAACCCATAGCTTTCAGAATAAGGTGGAAATGACTTGGGGTGGGGCACAGGACCCTTCATACTCTGTTTTTCCCGCTTCCTCTCTGTAGAACCCCCACCCCTACCCATCTTCAACTATGGTCTGGTAAAAGCAAAGTACTTGCAATTTGCTGGATACACCACATTCTCTCCAGCCTCTCAGCCGCTAACCATGCCACTCCCTCCGACTGGCATCTCCTTCCTCCCACTCCATTTCACCTTACAAACTCCTTCTTCAAGGCTTGTCTTGGGGTATTATATCCTTAGGAAGACTTTTCTGGACATTTAGAACCAATATCCTTTGTTCTCCTATAGTGCCTTGTGCATATTTTTGTTATTGTCCTTATGTGAGTCTGAAATGATTCGTCTGTCTAATTTCAATCAGTCATTAAGTCCTAAAAATTGTACTTCTTTAATATCTTCAAAATCCTGCCCTCCTCTTGCTACTAGGCCACAATGAAGGCCCTATAATGCCTTTCCTGCTTCCATCTCCCCCACAGACCCCCCAACTGACCTCAAGGATCTCAACATTACCACCCAAAGAATCTTTTTCAAATCCAAATTGAATTAACATCCCTTCCCTGCTTCAAAAGGGTCTTTTAAGGAGAGTTTAAATCAGAACTAGTAGATGTTCAGAAAATATTGCTTTAAGATGTGAATACATGAGTGAGGTCAATGATGGCTTCACAGAAGTATGATTTTTGTTAGTTCTTTTAGGATTAATAGACTATCAATCAATGGAAAATAGAGGAGAGAACATTCTTCAAGGCTGGAAAAATACAGGAAAATACAGGAGAGAACATTCTTCCAGATTGGAATGGGTTGCTTAGATAGAAGAATTGTAAGAGTCATTGCTGGAAAAGTTGCCCAAAGCTGGTCTAGGGAGAATTTTGAATGCAATTCTAAAGAATCGCACCATCATGTGTTTTATACAAGACAAAATTTAGTTCTGCATCTGATCTCCCTACTCAAAACTAATACACTTTAAGAAAGTTAAATCAGAAACGAAAGGAATGTTTGTTAGGTGAAAGGTCATATGCAGGGTCTCAAAAGACTGCAAACTCAATGTCACGGCAATGTCAAATGAATCCAAGAGAGATGTTGGGAAAGAAAGAGCTGAAGGGGCGGATAGATATAATTTTAAGAGCCAATTATTTTAATGTCCTGAAGTGAAAATAACTAAGATGTAGACTGACCTAGAAAATTTTTTTAAAAAGAAAACCATTAGCCATGGCAGTATTTGACCAAAGCCAGTAACTGTTTAAATACTTAATATTTAAATGTATATTAAAACTATTGATAAAAGAAAAACTTTAGAGAAAACAAATTTAACAGAGCTTATTTGAGCAAAGAACAATTCACCAATCAGGCAGCCTTCAGAACCCGAAGGGGTTCAGAGAGCTCCACTGCACAACCTGGGCAGTATTTATGGACAGAAAAAGGTTGAAGAAAGCAGAAACGGAATAAAAAGCAGATTGGTTGTTTCAAAGTTGCTTTCCTTGTAAAGGTTAAAGAGGAGGGCACTTCCTTGTTATAAGGGCTAAAACTGGCCTGTTTGGGTATGTGCCTGTTATTGCTCTGTCTTCTGGTTTCTCAGAAGGTCAGGTAAGCAACTTAGTTCCAGCGTGGTGGAGTGGAACTATGGCATGAGTGACTCCATTTTGGTTTGGTCTGTTGGGCCTCGTGCAGGAGTTCAATCCAAATCAATGGCCTCCTATAAATTTTATTTAACATATTATAGAAGGTGAAAAATATCTGTTCCTCATCCGTTGCTAGGCTCCTGGCTGAAGCACCTATAACAAAATACAGATTAACAAGAAGAAAAGTATACAAATTTTTCAACATGTTTTATGAGACATGGGAGCTGTTAGAAATGAAGACCCAAAGAAACAGGTAAACTTGCATATTTTTATGCTCAGGTTTGATGGCGAAGTGGATAATCACGGAGAAGGCTGTTTAGACAAAGGGGGTATATGATGTAATGGTAATAAACTGGGGGGAACTTAGCACAGATCCTTCTCTGTGTCCCTGTGCCTTCAGAGGTAAGGATGTTCCTTTCCTCTGGGTAAAGGGAGGGCATCTCTCGAATGAGGGTCTTTTCTCAGGGAAGAAGGACAAGGGAAAAGTGGAGAGTGGTCTCTGTTTCTGCTGATTTCTCAAATGCAAAGGTGCCATATTTTGGGATAACATGTTCTCAACCCCATTACTATTCTAAAATAATCATATTCTCATGCAAATAATTTAGCCAATAAGAATAGGCAGCAATAACAACAAACTTTTAAAAAAGAGTGCCATAATTTTAAAAGAAAAAAAATGCTACAAAAATTTTTTGTTCCCAGAGAAATTGATAGGCTGTTTAAGATTATACTCTGGTATGTAGAAGCATGGTTGTCAAATTCCAATGTTCAGAGAAAGGCTCTTTATTCTTTGTTTACCACAAAATAAATAGTTCTGCATTAGGGAAAGTTTCTACCTAACGGTATGAATCATCTTTGATTGGCTAATAATTAAACTATTGATTTTTAACTTTTTAATCTACTTGAAGGCTGGGAAAGGTTGAATTAATGTAGTTTCTGTTCTTATTTTTAAAACCTTTTTAAAACAATAAATTGAGAATAGGAATACCTGATTAAACTCCCAGACCTATGATAATTGTAAATCCTCATGCTGGTGCATTCTATCACTTAGTCAACAAACATGTTTGTCTTGCCATTAAAAAAATTCTGGGTACAATGAGATACATATTTTGCAAGCCTAAAGTTATATAATGATTTCTCAGGTACATATTAAATACTAGCTATCATGATTCTGAATGTAAGTTGTGACAATGTTATGGGATATTTTATGGCATCTAAAATGACACTTAAGAGTAGGTGAAATGGAGGTATGATGGATTGAGGGTGATTATCTCCCTCCCTCAATTAGACTGACATTTACTGAAATGGCATCAGCCTTAGCAGAGAGGTAATCTCTACTGGTTCTACGCCATTTAAGAAATACTAGTGATAGCAAAGCTTTAAACTTAATGTCAGAAATTGAGTGAATGATAAAACATAATGTGTTTTCAGACTATAAATGGGATGTATTAGCAGACCCCAAACTGTGAGGTTCTAAGGAATATATTAGTCTCGGAGAAAAGAACTAAAACTTTTCTAGACTAGCACTAAAATTACTATGAAAAAAGTAGTAATTTAATAAAATAAAAAGAAAGAAATAGAGAGAGGGAGAGAGAGAAAGGAAGGAAGGAAAAAGAAACATGGAAGGGCGAGAGAGAAATTTTAAAAAAAAAAGACAATACTTGGTGCCAAATTCAGTGGGACATTTTTCCATGAGAATAAAAACAATCATAAGACTATAAACATGAATAATATGTGAACATGAATTCTGTGGCTGCTGTCAAAATCATAATGCCGCTCTTATTTTCAGAAATATTTTTATTGGATACATTCGTTATTTTTATCCAGCTGTCAGTAAATACTTTCTGGAAGTTTCCAGAAAGTGAAGAAAGTGAATGAAGGTGAACATTTGACACAATGAATAAAATAATCTTAATACATCTGTGAGCATAAAGAAGAGCATGTGTACCAAGTGGCTTTGGTGTCTACTTTTTGGCACAGGTATCAAAGTGCTACAAGACCTCGTATGTGTAACATATGCTCTTGGAATTGTTTTTCCAACAGAAATGTTAGATTTATGATGAATATCTTCAATCTTAAAGGGTCTTCCTAGCAGCCAATAGTAGCATCCTTTTTGGCGCTGGCTGATTGGGACTACAGAACCACTCGGCTATCTGCGGTAAATTGATTTGGACAAGCTTAGATAGGGATTTGGGTCTTGATCTCACACTCAAAAGTTCCCCAATGCATTGACAAGCATTCTTAATTCTTCTATTACAAATAAAAAAAATTGGTGTGGCTAGGTTGTCTAGGTACCCAACAGCATGTGGCCTTTATACTGATCACTGGTAGAGAGAGGACGGTGTGGCCATGCAAAAAATACAGGCTTTGGGGTCCAGGGATGTGAGATCAGATCCCAGCTTGGCTATGTTATATAACCTCTGGCAATTTTCCCATCTGAAAATGGGTCTATTAATGCCTACCCACAGGGATGGCTTGCCTCTTTGCAATTATATAGGAAAAGAACCTGGCACTGTACCAAGTATACAGAATACAGTCACCAGGGCCTACAGCAGTCACTTATGGCCACTCTGATGTGTTGCTGCTCAGATTTTGATGCACTGGCAATTTTTCTTTTAAATGAAGCTAAAAATTGTAGGTTCTTTACCTAATACAAAGTGATGTCTGAATGCCTACTTCCAGCAAAAGTTATGGTAATTCCAAAATTAGCATGTTATTAATAATAATAAGTCAAAAGGAGTGGCCCTTACCCAAGAAGGACAGTCAGTGCTAATTCTAAGACTAGAATCCAGCCAAACTTGTATTCTAGTCTTAATTTCCTACTTACTAGCCACGTGACCTTGGCTGAGTAATTCATTTCTTTTAATTTTCTTATATGTAAAATGGGCAACAGTACTTCCTTCAATGTGGTGTTGTCTAGATTAAATGAAACTATGTAAGAATCCTGGCTCTGCCATCTACCAGCTGTGTGGTCTCGGGCAAGTTTCTAAATCTCTCTGTGCTTCCGTTTGCGCATAGGTCAGGTGGATTTCACAGTAGCCTAACTCAGAGGTTGTTAAGAGGACTACATGGATTAGCTCACGGAATGCACTTAAAGCAATGGCCAGCACGTGGTAAGCGCTCAACAAATGTTAGTGACTCATTTTGCATTATCACTTCTTCATCGGTTTTATTGTTAATGGCCAGAAATTAGGTTGATGAGATGACAATGACACAGACATGGAAAAATGCTTTAATACAGAGAAAGCATAATATGCCAAGAGGATTGACCTGCTGAATATGGTGCGCTGCTCACTCTCAATGGAAAGCAAAGAGGGCTTGAAGTGGGGGACACTAACGGGGATGAGAGGGTCACTCGACAGAGATGGGCCCCCATGCATCACTGACACTGACCCAGCTGCCATCTGGGGGAGTCATCCTCACCTTGCCTCTCACAGTTCACAAAGCACTTCACAGCCACCATGACATGCTTACTCTCCAACGTTCCCCTTTGCAGTGGGCAGGTATTCCGAGTGGTCAATCCCCGCGCCACACACCCCACCCCACTCAGGTTTCTTCTTTTGCTTAGCTCTCTCTGGTGGCGACACAAGTTTCTCCTCATATCAGGAACTAATTCAGAAGATACGTTGCCATGGAAGTTGCTGGAAGTTTCCATGTACTGACAGGAGAACTGTTAATTGGCCTGTCAGACCACCCAACCTCCACAGAGGTCATCTCTGTGTGAATAAACTGCATCCCTGCTGTTTATTCACTACGGCAGTCAGAATTCCTCTCGACAGAACTGTGTTCCAAAACCAACTTCTCCAAAGGTAAGAGACAGCTTGTTAAATTTGTGTCAGGCCTACTGCCTGATGCCTTTTAAACCCAGTCTGATTCCTTTCAGGCCCTGGACACGTGCTAATTGGCACTACTCTGTGAGCAGGCGCTGAGAGGAGACAGGCATCAGGCGTCTTGCTTCCCTGCACTCAGCATGACACCTTTGCATAAATACTGAATGGGATGCCTTCAATGAGTGGGAAATATATGCTAAATGGGCACTTAGATGTATTTAGACAGCTTATTTATCCCTGAATGTGACAAAACTCTTCACTTGCTCTTTTGGGGGATGAAGAATGTCACAAACTACGGGCAAAGTAGAAAATGTGCCTCATGGAAACAACCACACTGTAGACAGTAGGTGCCTGTTGCCCTTCTCACCTCAGAGTTTATTATGGTGGGCGGTCACAGAGCTCCTTCCTTCCTGGGCATTCATTCATGCATTCCTTCCTTCCATGAATACTTATCATTTGTTGGGCCAGGTTCTGTTCTCAGCACTGGGAATACAACACCAAACAAAACAGAAAAAAATTCCTGCCCTCATGGAACTTACAGTAAGTAAAGTATATGGCATGTCAGATGGCAATGAACATGGTGGAGAAAAATAAAACAGAAAGGGGGCTGGGGTGGTGGGCTGGCAGCGGGGGGGCAGGGGGGCGGGAATTCGACTTTAAGTGACCTGGTCAGAGGCCAGGTTGAATGAAGACCTAAAGGAGGCCAAGCTAGTCAGGCGGGAACCAGGGATGGGTATTTTGGGACGAGGGGGTGGAAACACAAAGCATCTGCATGGCGACGTGCTCAGCGCACACAGAGGTTAACAGACAGAGCAGAGTGAATGTGGGGCAGAGCAGTGGGCTGTGAGGCCGGAGACCTGGTGGGGTGGTAAGGGCTTGCAGAGCTTTGTATGGGCTCAACCATGGCTACACTTTAGAATTTCCTGTGGAGCTTTCAAACCAAGTGAATCAGAATCTCCAGGGTAGGGCCCAGGCCTGGGAATGGTTTAGAAATCTCCACTTGTGCCTCCAGTGAGTAGTCAAGCATTGGGAGACAGTGAGTCCTAAGGTTCTGAGCAGGGGGAGGATAGGAGCTGGCTGATGCTTCAGAGGGGCCATGGTGGCTGCAGTGTTAAGGACAGACCCTAGGAGGGGAAGGGTGGACACGGGCAGACCAGCCACATTACTGCAGTGGTCCAGAGAGGGATGCTGGTGGCTTGGACATGTAATGGGGTGGTGGTGGTAAGAGCTCAGACTCTGGGTAAATTCTGAAAGTAGAGCCAAAGGAATTTCCCCACAGATTGGATGTAGGGTGTAAGAGCAAATGAGCAGTCAAAGATGACACCAAGGTTTTGGGCCTGAGCAACTGGAAGGATGGAATTGCCATTTGACCAAAATGAGAAAGACCATGGGAAAAACCCAGAAGGCATGTCTAGATCATATATAAACACTTCACATGGAAATGCCCATAGAGAGTAAAATCCTCAGTACTTGATACATAAAAGGCTCACATGCTTTTAAGAGAAAGTATGTAGGGTGTGGCTGGAGGGCAAGTATCTATAGCTGAGTAGCTTTAAGGTCGTTTGATAGCAAATAATAAACATGTTCCAAGCATCTGTTAGAAATAAGTAGAGGAGATAAAGATGTAGCCAGGAAAAAGTTCCCATAAATGCCTCAGCCTCCATCCCCTCTAAATCTTTAGACCCTGTGGGGAAAGTCTTCATTGCCTGGCAGGAGTCCTGGCGACTGCCCCTAAATTCAAGAGAAGTATGGGACGCTTGATACTGGTGGTTAACAGTCCGATTTCCCCCAGTGTGCAGTACTTAAAGCTGAATAAGTGACAAACAGCAGGGGACTTAGCCAGCCACCTCCTCACTACAAGTAGAAAATGCCTGTAGAGCAATGTCTGAGTCTAGTTCTTTAGGAAAATCTCAGACCCTGTATGGAGCTGTATATTTCATTTTCAGAAACCCTGCCAAATTCCTAAGATGCTTAATGTTAACCAATTAAACAAGAAAAGAAATGTAATAACACATTTGTCATTCAAATTACTACATACTATAGCTAATCAAGGTCCTTATTACAAATTATATATAATAATCAATGATATGCTTTTTTAATTGAATCCTTATGAGAGTAAGATTTATTAACACAAGTAGCTCCTGACAAACTCGGCCCAGGATCAAACACTATATTTCCTCTGGGTTTTGGGAAAAAGTCAAAGTTATTATAAATGGTGGCTTAGGGGAGCTATTTGCTGTTTTCTCTACTGATTTGAAGTAGGTCAGATTGAGAGCTGAAGGCTTCCCTAAGATTGTAATTAAGTATGAATATTTAAAAACTGACAACAAATGAAAAAACAACTTCTTTTAGGCTTTCACATCATAGACTTTTAATTGTGTTTTCACCTCAGGCAAGATACTTTCTTTGGAAAAAGGAATACAGTTGAAAAAAATAGATTTTTTTTTTTAAACTATGCAATAGCTCTACAAGCCTAGACTTTGAGAAAGATTTGCTTAAGCACGAATACTTTGGAGAAGTATTTAACCAGGCAATGTTGGGGCAAAATTGCACACAAATGCTCAGTAAGCAGCTTGAACTGTTGTGATTTAATCCTTCAGGTCAGTCTGATGGGTTTTTCCCCTTGAAAATTACATCTTTCTGTCTCTTCCCACCCAAATCATTCACTCTTCTAAAACTGGCTTAGTCTAATCAATATCTGAGCTAGCAAAGTAAATTTAATTACAGTGAGGCTCGGATAAACATTAGCTCTAAGACATTTCTTAGAGTGATAACCGAATTAAGTAGGATTATTTCATCATTACCGTATTAAGCCCACATTGTTATACAAGAGAAGCTAATATTTCTAACTCTTTTTAGCCTAGCAAAATATGCTATAGGCATTTACACGAGCCAATTTAGCATGTTTCCTCCTTGAAGAGCTATGAAATAGGAATACATTGCAGCCACATTTTCAGTGTAGAGAGAGAGGAATGTGAAACGAGGAAGCTGCACCCTGGACCCCAGGACCTGCCTTATAATGGCGCCTTTGTTTCCTGACAGCCACTGTCCTTGAGTCCCCACAGACCTGGGGCACACTCACAGTCCGCCTGCCACCGTGTCTATATGCACAGCTGCGGAAGACAAACAGGATCTCTCTAAACCCAGAGTCTTCCTCGAAGCCTCTGCTTAGGCATTATTTCTTCCAGGAATCTTTCTCTTGACCTCCCTGTCTTTGGGCGTTTCTATATCAGGGCACTTGCCTCCTGATAAAATTATATTTCTGCTTTTCTTTGAAGCCTGGGAACAGCTTGATTATCCCTGACCTCTGGGTCACGTGCAGGGACTGGCACATATTAGGTATTTAATACTATTTGTTGAATGAATGAATGAATATGATTGAAAAGCTAAGACACGCAACTACCTACTATGTGCTAGGTGCTGGGTAAAGAGATCAAGGACATATCCTCTAGAAGTTGAGGATCCAGGTCAGGAAGATGGGGAATGCAAAGAGAGGCAGAAGAATAAAAGCCAAGCATTGGTTGAAGGCCAAAGCAAAGGGCTGCCAGAGTTAGGGGAGATCACTGCAAGGGAAGGCACAGAGTAGCATCTTGAAAGCAGAGCCAGACCACAGAAGGTAGCCCCAAGCCAGGTAAAGGGAGCCAGGAAGGCAAAGGGGATATGACGAGTGAGGCCCTCTTGTGGAGATGAAAAGTATTACAATTTATTACAATACAGACATTAAGAGACTGGGTTCCGGATCCAGACAAAACTGAGTTCAAATCCTGACTCCTTTACTACGTGCTTTTTGGACAAATCACTTAACATTCCTAAGCCTCAGTTCCTCCATCTGTAAAATGGACATGAAAATAATATCCTCTTCATAGGTATGAGACAAAATATATAAAGCCCTTAGGATGGGGCTTACATATAAGAAATGTCATCATTGTCATCACTCTCATTCCTCACGGCGTGACCAGGACACATTTAGAAGGCATCAACCTAACTGAGATGGAGGTGACTGTAGAGGACAAGTGTGAAATGTTTAGGTCCCTTTCTCCTCTAGATTTGATCAAGAACAATAACATATCAGCAGTAGAATTTTAAGTAGAATCCCTCATCTCAGAGCACTATTAACTATTAATAGCTTGTACCACCTGCCTAAAATATCAACTTTCTGAAGGTAAGGATCCTATCTAAGGTAATGCTCGTGGCATCTATGGGATGGTTACCTAGTGTTAAAGCCCGTGCCACATTAGCTCAGCTGGTTAAAGTCAAGGTCTCTGCCAATTATCTTCCTTTCTCACATACTTGGCCATTATAGTCACTAGTAGACAAATCAACTCTTAATTACTCTTGAATTGCTTTAGGTTTATTTGTTTACTCTCTCAGTTGTACCATAATCTTCTTTAAGAGGAGAGAGTACATCATTTATGGCTCCACAGTATCCATCAATGCTCAATAATCTTCTCTTGGTTACCACTGGCCATTCATTACCATGAACCTTGATCCTATGATCCTTGACTCCATGACACTAAGATCCTATGGACACTACAAAATTCTCTAAAAGTATATTTGATACTCTGCTAGCATATTACCTTCTAGAAAAGTTCAATCAAGTAAGCTAGTGAGGCTGCCCTATGAAATAATTTTAAAATTATCTTGAGAAATCTAATTTTAAAATTAGTTGGAAAAAATTTCCCATGGGGTCTGAATGGTCTCTACCATTTTTCTAGAAATCTAAAACAAATTCTCTGATACTCCCTTCAAATGGAACTTCTACTCTGTAAATTTGGGTCATTTTTAATTAAAACATATTGACATTAATCATTTATTAATTTAAATAGCCTGATATGTAGTTAATAATGGGAAAGCAGATATTTATTTTGACATTAAACAATTTCATGTGTGACATGCAACCAGACTAAAAAGCCAACAGACTGGAGGAAGCCTACTCTATCAAAACCCTATCTTCTCAGGAAGGTTTCCTACTTCACTACATGTGACACATTGTGTTTTATAGGAAAAAAGTCATGTCCACTTTTATTATGACTTATGATCCCCTGATCTTCCATTCCTCTTCTCCCCAGACTTGCTGTCAGCATCACTCATGCTTACATTTACAGAGAATTTATTCACGATCTGTACAACCAATGGCTTTACAAAGTCGTTCTATTGGTACAGCGCCTATATGATTACTGTGTAGAGATTTTTAAAAAATGACTATCATGATAAAACAGCTCATTGGTGGGTCACCAGGGAAAATTATTTTATCCTTTTTCAGCTTCTTGTTCTATCTGTAACAGGGTAGTATTTCCCACCTTTCAAGGCTACTGTGATAAGAATGATAATAAATAAACACTACCTTTCACAGTGTGCCTGGTACTTAGTAGGTGTTTAATAAATTAAAGCCAGTATAAATGCCATATGCACATTTTACAATTTACAAAGTGTCTATTTTTCCACATTCTCTTTACTCTGGTCCTTACTGTAAAAGGGCTCCCTTCCCTGGAATCTATCCACAAGCAACAAAGGCCCCTTAAACAGTCCTCTAAATTATTCAAGAGGTTATTATAAGAATCTTTATTTCTGCTTTTTATATATTACCATCCAATAATACTTGCAAGGGAAAACTAATCATCCGCTTTCCACACAAACTTTTGTGTTATTATACATAAGAAACATGGGTTTGGGGGCTGGCTCTTGGGCAAGGACAGATGAGAGGAACGTGGTAAGAATCTTAGTACTTTCTTTAAAAACTGTCATTCTAATATACTGGAAAAGCAAAGGAGTTTGGTTGTCTGTAGATAAAATCTGCACTTAAACACCTTTGAAATACATCTTCCCTTTACTATGATCTAATCAACTTTGAAAGCTCCAAAGCTCTTGTTATGAACCTGATCTGTTGTAGCTGCTTTCAAACTAAAAATAGCTTTAAGAATGAAAGAATCAGGGATTAGTCATCTCGAAGTAATTATTCCATACTTCATAATTTAGAAAAATATAAATCATAAATTACAGCCAACAATTTACATTTCATTTAGTGTCAGTGAATCAAATTCTTTTGCTTTTCTAATATATTGGAAAATTTTTAAGAAGACTAAGATTCTTCTTTTTATTAATAAATCAATTAGCAAATAAGAATATTGTATTTTGATATAGCCTGAAACACAAAATTTGCTGTGGTCCCATTTCAGGATGTGTTTCACCAAAATAGGCAGAATCAGAATTGCATAGCAAATTTTTAAAAAATACAATGGGCAGGCCTTACCCCAAACTTCCTGAATCAGAATGTCTGGCTGAGGAGTATGTAGAGGGCTAGCTGCTGGAAACCCTTGTTTGTTTAACTTTCCCCTGAGCATCTACTGAGAAGCTTAGTTTGGGACCTAGTGCTAGATCAGTTGGTAAGCCAGATGACACTGGAAGGTGGCAATAAGCAAACAGCAGCTGTGGCAAAGGAAAAGCCAATGATGTGGCAGGATGCTTAGGCTGTATCCTGTTTCAACAGTGCTTAGCACGATGATCCAAAATCAAATGTCTTCTCAGAATTGGGACTGACAGTGTGTCTTCCTGTCCCTCTTATGTTTCCACCCCCATGAGTTTCACCTACACCCCTTCTGATTGGCATTTTAGAAAAATGTTTATTTATAAAAATAAAAACCACTTTTCCATGCAAATAATTAAAGCTAAAAATGAATATATTTAAATGTCTCTAAGCCAAACAGTGAGGACTAATGCAGAAGTTGACTATAAGTAAGAAAATCTTTTAGGCCACTCTTTCAGATTACAAATCTTAAAAGTGTATATAAAAATTTAACTCACAATTAATTATAGAATATGTTATCACAAGCATACAGGAAATAGTAGACCCAGTATCTTCATTACAGTGAAAAAACATCCTAAGCCTGGCAAAATTTCACTTCTATGATCTTGGCTTGATTCCTCCAGTGAGTCTCCCACTCTCACAACTATGTAATAAAAAATACGAAGTGGCTTAAAAGAATTAAAAGAATTAAAAGAATTAAAAGAATAACCCAGTCACATAAATCCAGATTATTACTTGGAAGGAAAATTATATAGAAGTTTTGAGTGAGACAAATCAATAAAGCACAAATTAATTTTGTTCCTATGTTTAAAATATACATCATCAGGCTCTTACCAAAAAATTGATACACCGAAGAATTAAAAATTCTACATCACAGTATTCAATCCCACGCTTTTTTATCACCATGCCTTCCTATTTTTGCTCAAAACGCAGCTTTGCTTTTCAGTATTCAGGATTTTTTTTTCTATTGTCTTTTGTTTTGGTTATAAGTATCTTAGTTTTTACCTCAGCTCATCCTGTTTTTTTCACCAGTGAGTGAGTATTAGGACCAGCCAAGACTAGGCTCTACTAACTCCACACTCCTAGCACTGTCCATATTTCCCTGCCAAATGCAACACTTGTTTCCCAGGATCAAGGATTTGAGGGATGGAAGGAATTTACGGATCCCATCCAGAAAAGATTCAATTCAGGGATCCTCTTTCCAACTTCCCTGTCAGGGGATGGTCCTGGCTCTATCACACTCCCAAAGTCAGGGTATTTATGGCCCCTTGCGGCAGGCAGTCCTTTCCATTGCCAGAGAACTTTTGTGGTTCAAGAGATTTCCCTTGTGTCCAGCCTAGCTGTGTGATCCTAAACAAATCACAGCATCTCTCCAGTCTGGGTTTCTCCAAATACGAAGAAAGAGGTGATGATTTCCGAGGTCATACAAATCACAGAAGTCTTCCTAATTATTTAAATGGTTAACCAGAACAAAATGTTTGCTTGTAACATCTTTGGCTCTGAAGGATATTGTCCAAAGGGTGAGGTTAGTGTTTTAGAGGCAGGAGCAGTAATTTTAACATCATTCAACAAGGAATTTTCAGTGCTACTGAGCAGTAGTTCTGCATCTTATTCCCTAAAGGGGCACTTCCTGGCCACTTGTTCCTTAACTCACTGCTGCCAAGTCTGCCACTGAGAGTCCAACATGGCACTTAGGGAGCTGTCACCATGTGTCCATTATTACTATTATTATTACTGACTCCATTCACAGAAGACCACCATTGCCAAAGTCAGTGGTTGATCTTCCGTCCTCATCTACTTCTCTGCAATATTTGTCATTGTTGCCTACTCTCATCCTCCAAAAATTCTCTTCTCTCTTAGCCCCAGTCACAACAATCCTTGATTGTCCTTTGCCACTTTTTGATCATGTTTTCATCTGAATCCTTGGTTCCTTCTTCATGCCCATCCTGCTATCTCTGTCACTAACTCACTGTTCAACTTTAGACAACAGACAACCCTCTTGGGGCCTCATTCATCCCTGAGAAAGGGGAAGGAGCTGGACTTGATGATCTGGAACGCCCCTTCTCGCTATACGATGCTATGCTAGGCGATCTTCATCCCATTCCTGCATTCCATCAGTATGTGGTGAAGTTTTGGAAAGCTAGCGTAAGTCTGTGATGGAGCTACGACCACCAGGAAATCATCAGTTCCAGTATGGGAAGGAACCTTAAACACCATTGGGTCTGAAACCTTCATTTTACAGCTGAGGAAACCTAGGTTCAGAGAGGGTACCTGATTACCTCATGGCAGAGACAGAGACAAGAAAGAGGACTCCTGGGCTCTCACTTGTTGCAAAATCAGAGTTTAAGTGTCTTCCAAACCTGGTTAAAGTGCATGATGATATCAGAGTAAAATGTGATATAGAAGGTATAAATTGGTCTAGAATACATTAAAGCCTTTCCCCCCTTTAAAAAATAAATTCTATACTATAACTATAAGAATTTTGGAGAGAGATTTGCTATAGGTGATTCTTTACACAAAATATCGTAATCTGATCACATAAAACATCTTAGATTTACGTTTTTAAATAGCCAAATGAAACAAAACATCAAGTCACAGATTACATATATTTACATTAATTCAAATGTCCAAAGAACAATACAGTAGGGTCTATTTAATAGTTCACATAATTTAAGATTTACATATACACAAGCATATGAACAAATATTAGTCTACTAGAACAAAGATTTAAGAAGTTACTCAGACATTTGGGTATTGACACCTACAGATTTATGGCAACAAATAATGATGACTTTGAACTTTCAATGAAATCTTTTGTACAAGAATACAGAATGGAAAGAAGACAAGTGAACAAATGTACTTTTCTTGCACTATTTAGCTAACATCATATAGGAAGTGGCATTATCCAGCAGATTTTATCAGCATAGTCTGTTTACTCTGGTCTGAAATAGTGGTTTTGGCTGAATAATTCCCAAATCCAACTTTACTTTATACTTTGCTGCTTGATTCTTCCTGCTATATCTTTCAAAAATGAAATAGGACACTAGTGCTTTTCTTTAAAATAACTCAACTTTGGTCCTAAGAAGTTGGCAAAGTCTATTTTTAAAGAACACTAATACATGAAGTTTATTTTTTCTTTTAAGAATTTTGAATAAAGGGACAATGTCAGTCATGTCACCTCTAGGCCAGCTTTGAAACGATCAATGGTGCTAAAGACTAAGATATTGTTATCTAGAACTTAAACTTTGGAAAACAACCCCATTTTTCTCTGGCACATTTAGGAACCAAAGTGCTTTCCCTCATTTCCTATCAACGATTTTAAGAGACCATTTGGTTGTATTTTAAAAACCAAAACAACACAAATCTGTCCTGTTGTTTATTTTGCAGACCACCACAAAGTTAAATATGGAAGAGATTAAAGTACGACATCATACAAATGCAGGCACAAATTAAGTGGACGCCACAAAGGGTGTGTCTGAAAACACTGAATTGACTGAATCTGAGTCAGATTTCCCCCTTGTGGACTTTAAGATGCCCTCAGCTATAACTGTCTCACTGGGAAAGAGCCTGACTTTCCCGTTCTGCCCCGCTGCAGTATCCTTCAGGGGTTCCAAAAACACCACTCTTTTACCTGAACCTGGCTTCCGTTCATCAGTGGAGGCATCACTAGCAGGGCCGGGACTGAGAATAGACGAATGGGCATTGCTTTGGTTTAGCATATTTTTCTGTCTCTTGGTCTTACACTTGCAGGGACATGGAGTCAGATAGAGGTACAAAAGTACCAAAATGATACTGGCCACGCAGGCAGCAAGAGTGGTAAAAGCTGTGTTAAATGCCTCATGAGCATGGGATCTGCTAACAGTAAAATTGCTGACATTTATTGTGACATCCACAGTTTCATTTAATAGGCGTTGCCTATTCATTGCAATACAAGAATACACTCCAGCATCCTCAAAACGAGGGCTTTCTATAACCAGAGTTCCATTGCGAAACACGTGAAAGTTTTCCATCTCTTTATCTGGCTCCAGCAGTCTGTTATCTGGACTGACCCAGATGAAATCGGTATTTGCATTACCAGTCTTGCTGTCACAGTGGACAATCAGTCTTTCCCCTACCTGAGCCTCATGAATAAAGCCAAGTGCACGGAAAGAACCATTGATGATGCTCTCAGAGCAATTCATAAAGCCATCCTGGAGCAGAAGCACCTGATGGGAGTGCTTGGAGGCAGACCACAGGCGACAGGTGTAATCGTTCTTAAAATCCATCACTGAGGTAAAGTGCCTACGATACCAAAAGAGCAGCAATGAGTACAAGGAACAGTCACAGATAAATGGGTTCCCGTGAAGGTAGATGCCTCTCAGCTGTTTTCCTGGCACTAAATTTATATGGTGCACTGGCACAGAAGGAATCTGGTTATAAGAAACATCTAAAAACATCAGTTCTGCTAGCTTGAACCTTCCAACATACAAATCCATAGGAAACTGCGTGAGAAAGTTTCCACTTAAGTAGAGTTTTTGCAACTGGGAGAGCCCTCCAAACGCTGAAGGATCAAGATAGGAAATGTGATTGTTGTAAAGTAGGAGCACTTCCAGAACCTTCAACTCTTGGAACACTGCATTTTTCACCGTCTTCAGCTTATTGGATGATAAGTCCAGACACTTCAAATTTGGAGTTGTGGAAAAACTGCCCATGGAAATGCTAGTGATGTTGTTATGACGAATAATTAGGGTGTTCAGCTTTACAAACGATACTGGAATCCACTCAGAATCCAGAAGCCCAATTCTGTTATAACTCAGATCCAGTCTCTTAATCAGTCTGAAAAGGTTCCCAGGCACCTTGGACAGGTTTTTGTTGGTGCAGCTGACGATGTCAGTGGCACAGATGCAAGCGGTGGGGCACACCCCGGAGGCGCCAGGGCTCACAGTCACCGTGATCACCAACAAACACAGCAATTCCCTGCAGCCGGGTCTGACAGCTCCTGGCAGGGTGGGCAATGTGTGCAAGCGTAAAGACATTATGGTCGCCTCGGAGTCTCTTCCAGGCGTCTTTTCCACCAGCTCAGCCTCCCACCAGGGAACCTGGTAAACAATTAATATTTAAGAGGGGGTAAAATGCAGAAGTTAACCACCACTAGTTAACCCTTAAGAGTCATGCCTTACTTTCTTTCCAGTAACTTTTGAAATGGGTTCTATTTCACACTGGGGAGTTCTATGTTGCCTCTTTACTGTTAAATGCATTTTCCCCAGGGTTATTATTCCTGCTATAGACAGACATTTACAGTCACATTCTCCCAATACAACCAACAGTCTCACCATCAGAAACTCGATTTTTTTAAAAGGTGCTTCCTGCGTTGTTTTTTTTTTAACTCCCTCCAACAGACACAAAAATACACAAACGCATCCTATAAACAACTAAACGGAAATACTTAGCAAGCCACCCGTCCAGAAAACAACTCACGGGCCTGGGAAGCCTCTCGGCCTCCGGGGATAGGCCGCCGACGTGCTGTCTTCCGAAGGTCTGCGCGTCTGTCGGTCCGTGTCTGTCACTCCTGCACCTTCCGACTTCCTTTCCCTCTTGCTCCCGGCGGGCGGCAGCCTCTCGCAGGCTCTCAACTTTGGGGAGTTTCAAGCAGCCGCGGCGGCAGCAGCAAACCGGGCGCAGCCAAGCTCTCCGCTGGCTCCCGTTGGTTCTCCCGGGCTCTTCTCATTGCACGGCTGAAGGTACCGCCTCGGCGCTCTGGCCGCCGTGTGCCCGCGCGGGGCGCCCCGCTCGGGAAGCCGGGTCCGAGGGGCGGGGGCGCGGGCAGCGGGTCGCCTGCGGCCCCGCCTCTGCGCGCTCCGGAGGCTGCGGGACCCGGGCTTCCCGCGCGCCCAGGGCCGGGTGCGGGGCGGGGAGGCCGCTCCCGCCCCTGTGCGTCCTCCCTCCCGCGGGGACCCGCTCCGAGGCTGCGGGAGGGGGCCGGCTGGGTGCGCGGCGGGGGGCGCGCGGCGCGGGAGGGGGCGACGGCGCAGCCAATCCGAGAGGCGGCCGGCGCCCCCCTCAGCCCACCCCGCGGCCCCGCGGCCCCGCGGCGCCGCCGCCACCTCCCGCTGCCCTCGGGACCCGGAGAACCGCCGCGCCGACGGGGCTGGGGGCGGGGGTCCACACCCGAGGCCCGGACTCCCGTCCCCGGTAAGGACGCGCCCATCTACTCTCCTGCCAGTTGTGTCCATTCGTCCAGCCCAAAGCAGGGCAGTGGTGGGGTCGGGGAAGGTTAAGGGGGAGACGCCCAGCCCCGGAGGGAGGAGTCGCACCTTTGGGGACCCACTTCGTCGAGGCCGCTTAGGTCGCGCCTCTCCCGCCACCCTGTTCACTCCTCAGAGCTTTGCTTTGGGGCGTGGGCCCAGGGGGCTTTAGGGACGCTAAGTGCAGCTGATTTCCAGGTTTACAAAATAAACACAGAAGCAGCCTTACGTCTCCGCCCATATTTGGGGAGGAGGTCGGGGAGGAAGGCAAGTCCGGCGCGTTTCCTCTCGTACCACAAGGCTCTCTGCTGGGAGGAAGGTACCGGGAAGGCGCAGCGGGGACACCCCTCACCTCCCTGGGAAAGTTCTATACCTTTCCTAACTCAGAAGGTGGCATCAGGGATAGTGCCCAATTTGAGAAGGAGGAGAGCAGCAGGAAAGAAGGCTTGGAGCCGACCTTCTGGCTGGAATGCAAAGATAAGGGTATTAACCTAAAAAAAAATAATAATAATAACAGTAATCCTACAGCCAGATTTTTCTTCTTCTTCTTCTTTTTTCTTTTCTTTTCTTTTTTTGCGAGCGTGTTCGTGGCTCGCGCCGTGCGGGGACCGAAAGGGGCGTGTGCGCGGAGGCTTTTCGTCCCTTGCTTAGGAGCCGGGCAGCCTCGCGACGCCAGAGCGCTGCGGTTCGGCAGAGCTGCGCAAGGCCGTTCGAAAATGAGGTGGAGAGCGTGAGGCTGATGAGCTTTTCGATTAAAAATCCATTTTTGTTTAATTCCGAGATAAGTTTTAACGATGGGATTTGACTGAGCCAAATGGCCCATTTGGCCATTATATCCGGATTAGAAGAAATAAATTATTGCCCCGGGAAAAGATGTTAACCACAGCAGAACGAAAAGCAGACCAAATGGAGAAAACAGTTGGGGCAGGGGCAGATAACTTGTAAAATTACTTAAAAAATAAAAACGATGACAACCACCACGAACTTTTTCCCCTCCCATACCCCTCCACACTTAAGCAATCTTGGATTTAGTGAAAGTTGGTCTCTACATTGTCCATGAGTCATTGCTGTGGTAGCACAGATCTGTCAGAACAGTGCCTAATTTAAGTAGGATTGTGTGCATTGTTAATTTTGTCAGCCTGATTGTGGAATAAAGCCGGAATAGCACTGATAAATCAAGGTATTTTCAAGTGAGGACAACTTGATTCAGATTAGCTTCAGTTTCATGAAAAGTTGAATTTTACCATAAGAATGCAGGCTAAAATGTTTCACAGAAGCATTCCTCACTGTGAGTTCCCAGGGGAGAGGCAGAGACTGAGATTTGCTAATATTAGGCCACACTTCCTGGGGTTCTGAAAAATCTTGGTCTCTAGGCCTTCATTTTTATGGAGTTGGAATGGTTAACACAGAGAAATAGAATTAAAATTACTCAGAGGAATACTTTTTAAATGACTAATAAATGACCGGGTTTCTGCAGTGTTTTACTAACATCCTATTCAAAGAAAACCACGAAGGCAGAAGAAAGACCTGTGTTTAATACAAAAATGGTCTAAGAAGAATAAGTGACTTTTAAAAAATGGAAATGAGGAGGTTATGTTTTTATAGCTGCAGGCATGTCACATAAACATGCAGAGATTACACAACATGAATAAACTAAACGCACTCAAAATCCAGAGACAAGGCTATTTATCCATTTGAAGACGTAATTTGGAGGTTTTGATACATTTGTGGAGGGGAAGAAAGTTGTGAAAGGGTTGGGTTTACCAGCTGGGAGGAGAGAAAGGTAAGAGTTAACCTTAACGATGGTGTGATATAATAAGGTAAGATGTGACCTTATTTTGTGGAGGATAACATTTTTATCTTTCGAGCATTCCTTCACCTCTTTACCTTCTAACAGATCTCTTCTTTCTACTAGAAGGTAAATTCCATAGGGCAGCAATTTTATCTGTCTTGGACACTGCTGTGTTGTCAGCTTCTAGAACCCTGGCGGACACATGGATACATTTTTGATGAATGAACTGATGAGTGGGGAACCTATTCAAGGTGGTTAAGGAATGGTTTACTCCACCTGAATCTGCTGGTTGCTGTCTTGCTTCTTTATACTTCAAAAGTCTGTCTGAAAGACGCAGGGAAAGAAAGGGAAAGAAGAGCCCTGCAAACATTATTTGAGTCCTGGATCCAATAGTACCTGAAGGCCACGGCACACTTTTATTTCCTTTTTAATTATACTTTCCACCTCCCTCCTCTTTTTTTTTTTTTTGCTTAAATTATTTTGAGTTGTGCTTATGTCACTTGTGACCAACAAAATCCTAATACATATAATGATGGAAATAATAAATATGTCCTGAGCCATTATTATGTGCCAGACACAATGCATTATTTTATTTACTGTTCACTACAACCGCGTGACTTTATATAATCCTATAACCCAGATGGTAAACAACTGTGTTCCAAATTGTTTGGAAATGAAATGGGATGCAATTATCTCAAGGTTCTATTTGAAGGATTTAGATTAAACAGAAGAGAGATGTTTCTGCTAGGGTGGATCCAACCTAGAATGGGTTGCCAAGACAGATGGTTGAGTTGCCTTCTCAGGAGTTTAAAATAGGACAGATATTCTTCTGGTCTCTTCACATGACATAATCTATTGGTATTTTTGACCGTTCAATAATGACTCCAGGGGATAGTAGAAAGTGACTTGACAGTTGAGATAATTCTGAATCTAGTGGGCTGATCTGGATGTGGTCATGTGAGTGTCTGGCTGGGTTTGGAAATAACTTCTGCCTCTAGGCAAGCGATTTGAGGAGATGAAATCTCAAGGGTTCTTCTAGCCTTGTGATTTCCAGATTTTCTCAGGTTGTAATCAAAGACTTAAGGAATTACAGATACGTGATAAATTGTTACAGCACTAGTTTGATGATTCTTAAGTCACTTTTACTAATAACACTTTAATAGCACTTTATATCCCATGAAGGGCTTTTGCATTCTTTATCTCATTTGATGTTAGCATGCATCCTGTAAGTAGGTATAATTTGGACACCGGCAGACGTCTATAGTGTCCTCTTTTTTTAACCTGAGGGCCCACTGGGTGTTCTTTGGAGATGGAGTTTACTGGGGTCGCTGGCTCTACAGGCACATAGGAGCTTCCTGAAAAGGTCTCCTCACTCTGGTGGGCAGCGCTCTTAATAGTGTTTTTACAATATGAGTTAAGCCTTAGCCCACAGGAAACATATACCTTTGCCCAGCAACTCTGGAAGTGCACTCAGCTCCTATAGCAGCCTGTTCTTCTCTTGGCCTGCTCCAGTTGAATTTTGTAAATTGCCCAAGATTTGTTATAGAACCAGATCTCTCACCCAATCCTATGTTACTCACCATATGGAGACATATTTTCAGAGCAGGCTCAAACTCTGGCTCCTGTGCTCTCTGAACTCCCAGTGAGCACAGGGTGTTTGTTTCTCTAGACGTGCCCATTACTTGACTAGAAATGGGGTGGGGGGGTTACTTGGGGAAGTACTACATGTCCTCCCAGGAAGAGCTCACAATGGGGCAACTCTTTAAGCAATCCCCACTCACCCGTCTGATCATTCTATCTCTTATCTTCATTGATACAGTCTAAATGATTTTTTTTTGTTTTTAATTCAGTTGAGATAAAATTCACATAACATAAAATTCACATTATTTCAAAATGCACAATTCAGTTATTTTTAGTATGCTCACAGTATTATGCAACCATCACCACTAATTATGGAATACACATGCTCCTCGACTTACGATGTGATTGCATCCCAATAAGCTTATCAGGAATTGGAAATATTGTAAGTTGAAAATGCATTTAACACACCTAACCTACTGAACACCATAATTTAGGCTACCCTACCTTAAATGTGCTTAAAACATTTACATTAGCCTACAATTGGGTAAAATCATCTGACATAAAGCCAATTTTATAATAAAGTGTTGAATATCTCATGTAATTTATTGAATACTGTACATATGATTGTATGGGTACTCAAAGTACAGTTTCTACTGAATGTGTATAACTTTGACACAAATGTAAAGTTGAAAAAGTAAAAGTTTTCAGGTTAGGAACCATGGTAAGACGAACTGACCCATCATAAGTTGGGGGCCGTCTGTGTTTTCATCACCCCAAAAAAAGTCCCAGAGCCAGCACGTCCATTCCCTGCCTTCCAGCCCCGGGCAACCACTAATCTACTTTCTGTCTCTATGGATTTGCCCATTCTGGACATTTCGTATAAATGGAATCATACAATATGTGTCTGGCTTTTTTGTGTCTGGCTCCTTTCACTTAGCATATTGTTTTCAAAGTTTGGATGGGGTTTTTTAGCTCAGGGGTTTGCAGAACTGGTTGAAAGCCCTGCATAGTTTAGCTGCATTTGAACTTAGAATGTGGCTGTGGGGCCCAAAGTCGCATTTACCCTGAGTCTTCAATTATAAAAGTATTAAACCTCTGTGTGATTACAGAAACCTAACAGTATTGTGAGGTGAGGAGATTTAAGATCGTTTTTAGCAAAATCCTTTAACCTGTTTATAAACCCCGAGAGTTAATTGAGGATATAACAATTGATTATTTCTAAAGTTCCTTTCAACTTCAAAAAATTAGCCCACTAGCAATGTATCCTCTGTTGCCCAGGTCCCAGGAACACAGACTATTAAAAAACTAATTAGTGCAAGTCTGGGTTTATATTCTTCATCTGCCAGTTAGCACTGCACTGAGCAGACACAAGCTCCTCCTCTCTCTCTCTCTCTCTGATGAGTAATGCCAGTCCCATCACTTCTTCAGGAAAAGTAACTTAAGGCAAGTTCTCCATAATTGAGAAATCACTTTAATCTGTCAAGTATTCAATTATGATTGGGTATCACATGTTCATTGCAGCATTGTTTCTAACAGAAAAAATGAGCAGAGGGATATGCGTAAATAAATTAGTGTACGTCCATCTGGTGTCATACTATATTGTCATTAAAAATAATGAGGCAAGGGAATATCTAGTGACATAGCAAAACGTTACAAAATGGTATGATTCCAATTTTTGTAAAAGAAAAAAATGTGTATGAATTATATGATATGTGTAGAAGATCATCTGAAAGAGGATATACCTATGTCATAACAGTGGTTTTTAACATATATCTTCCCTTTCCTTATTAGTATATTCAATTATTCTACAATGCTTTTGTGATAAGAAAAAATACCATGAAAACTTACAATTGTTTAAAGTTGTGTGCATCAATGTTCCTGCTTAATTATGACTCCTACTTCATAATCAGCTACTGTAGTTTCGGAGAGCAAAACCCTCGTTTGGCTTCTCAGGCAGGAAGTGATTCTGACCTCCCCTGTTTTGTACAATAATTGCCATCCTGTCTTAGCACCACAGTCATTTATTTGGCAAATATTTACTAAGCACCTACTGTGTGCCAGGCACTATTCTTTAGTCTGAGAATTATAGCAATACATAAAGGCTGTGATAGCCACACAACCCTGACTAAAATGAGGCACTTAATAGGCACTTACATATTTCTTATTGGCCAGTTGTCCACATTGCCAGGTTTGGGGCTCAGTATTCTTGGTTGGGATTAACTCTCAACAGCCATTAATCTTTCTCTCCCAAGGCACATTCTTAGGCCAGCTTGATGAAGGTGGCATGGTCCCCTACCCATGCCAGCTTTTGTTTTTCAATGAGAAACAAAAATAAAAATAACAACTAAAAACTTTTTTTTCTGAATTACTACTATATGTACTTATTGTAGAAAAATTGGAAGGTATAGGAAAAATATAAAGAATCAGAGAATGCCATTCATAATCTCACTGGTAAATTACATTTTCTGCTCAAAGGATAATTCCATTGAACTGAGAAACCTGAGAAATTTGCAAAAGGATGGTTTTTTTCTTTGCCATAATTATGTAATGAGAGAAACAAGCAGATCTTTTTTTTAATACTCCAAAATCCTCAGCCTTAGGAATGAAATAAGCAGATAAAAATTTGCTTTAAATTTAAATCTGCTTTAAAACACTCATTGTGTTAAAACCATGCACCTAGCATTATGGCCATATATGGTAGGTGCTCTAATTTTCATTTTGCTCATTATTAGCCTGAAGAGATCATCTAATTGAATTCCTAAACGCTATTATATCCCTCAAAACTGGGGTTAATTTTGTCTTTCTGATAAATACAGATAATATTTAACAAACCTAGTTTAGAGGACTATATGAAGCATTCAGATTCCTGTTTTATGTCCTTTAAAAAATTCGATTTCCTGTAGGAGTAATTAATTTATCATAGCTCTATAAAGGTGAATCTAATTATTCAAAATAACATCTAATTTGAAGGAACCATTATTCACCAACAAACATTAACACAAAATAAAATAAAACTGAGAAAGAAAAGAATAAACTGTCTCCATTATACAGCCGGCATTATTGCAAATACTTATTCAATTATTTTGAGCACATACATGGCCCTCTATGGTGGATACTTTATGGGTAATTTGCTCTGGAACTCTGACCTTTCAGTTTGTGATAGTGAAAAGAAACATCGCATTACCATAAGAGAAGAACCTCTGGAAAGATCCAAGAAAGTGGTCTTGTTAATAAGAACTACCAGTTATTGTGTCCTCACCATATACCAGGCCTCTCATTTAATTCCTACAAAGGGCCTAAGAGATGGCCATCCCTGTTTGCTAATGAGAGCCATGGGGCTTAGTTGGTTTATATAATTTTCCCAAGATTAGTGGTAGAACCAGCTCTCTCACCGAAGTCTGTCTTGCTCTAATTTCATGTTTAACAATTTTAACTCTAATGCTTCCCATTTAGGGAGTAGCTGGGTCAGCCATTATTTAAATTCCATTCAGCAAATATTGTTAGTCCTGGCCATACTCCCAGGGTTGTGATATGGTTGCTGTCCTCTAGGAATTTGTGTGTTATTAGAAGTAACTATAAGATATAACAGTATAGAATTCAATTCCAGATTGGATATAATCAAGATCCAAAATATTTGCAACAGAAAATATGTACTTTGCACTTCAAAAATTCTAAATACATGCAGAATTTTAGATCTTGCTCATTTTGTTGACAAAGTATCTTATGAAACAAAATGAATTGTATGCAAATAAAAATATAATCTGGGGGAAACCATTAAATGGTCAGAGATGAAAATTATCTCTCAGAATTAAGCAATGATAACATGAACCCTGTGGCTCATCTTATCCATGGCATTAACAACAAAGGACTATAAGCAAGGAAAGTAGTATCTTTCTCCTGCCACATACCAAGACTCTGAAACATCCTTTAATTAAATGCTAAATGGCAATGTGTAATAAAAAAAAGAGAGCAATTTAGTAAAATTGAGCATTGAATTAAGAATCAAATCCCTGTGTGTTGGTCCCAGAATGTCCGTTTATTAACTGTGTGACCTTAGGTAAGTGACTCAACCTTTCAGATTCTCAGCTTCCCCATTTGCAAAATGGAAATGCAGTACCAGGATATACACTGTTTAATTTCCCAAGGTCAACTGAGATGAGACATGTGAAAAGGGCTTTGATGTAAAAGAGTATTCCCTTATTGTCCTTGTGCCTTGCACATGGTCTGACACAGCACAGATGTTTAACAAATGTTTGCTGAACCTAATGGCTAGGTTTATGGACAAAATAAATAGAGCTGGAGAGGTGTCTCACCACAATGATGTTTGTACTAATTATGTGGCTCCCCCGAGCCTGGCTGTACCAGAGTACAGCAGGTCCTCATTTGGCCCATCTCTGCCTTACTGTCGGTGGTAGTCTCTCTCAGCTGCTGCAGACTGGAATGAGTCCACTGGTCTGCGTGCCTGGGCTTCTCAACGCCCCAGGGGACTGGAAGGTGGCGTGTTGTGGGGACAACCACTGTGGAGACCTTTAGTCAGGAGTGATGGTCGGCAGTCTCAATACACACTGGAGAGGACCCAAAGGGGTTTTGAACAATAGGGAAAGCAATATAAAACAAATAATAATAATCACTCTCTCCAGAGAGCAGTTTTGACATGCTGCTATTTGCCTCTTGCATTGTGATAAAAATACATGGTAGGAAACCAGTGTAGGTTTCCTTGGCAGCTATTGTGTAGAAGAGGTCAGGTGCAAATCTGAACACGTTGCTGGAGGATGAGTCTGCTCACTGACATTTCCTACTTCGTGGAAACAGCAGGTTGATGGAAAACATGCTTATTGTGGCAGTGGTCCACATTTATGTCAAAGTAGACTTTTACATTCACTCAATATTTATTAAAACTATTGGACATCTAAATTCCTCTTTTTGAAATTCCCTTTGTTGGGAAAGCACTGAGAAGCTTGGCTCCTTCGCTCTATTTTGTGTGTGAGCCAGTTTCTATAATATCCTCTGCTCTATTTTTAGAAAGAGAATATGCATTGACCCAATGAATATTAAAATGTTTGTTTGTAGGGTGTGCCTGGGGGAAGCTGAATGTGAGCTCTCCAGAGAGGGCCACCTTGATATCATTAACATAGCCCAGGTTGGCAGGTCCAGAAACTTGATATTTTGGGTGTCCCAGAGTTAATTTAATACATGGAGAATGACTTAAAATATAAACCAAAAGAATACCTACCTATCAATTTACAGCAAGAATCAAGTGGATCAAAACTTGATGTTGGCCTAATTGTATTCTCTGGCTGTAAGAAAGCTTTGGGAAGCCAAGTTTGTAATCATAAATATGTTTGGTGAGTGTGAAATAATAAAGAAGAGTAGTTTGATGAGTTTAATGTTTACTGGTATCAAGCTATTGTACATGGTGAATCCATTGACACAAGAGAGATATGTCTGCTAATAAGACCACATATTCAGATTGGCTGGGTATGGTACTGTCATCTCTGGGCATAAGGTGCCAAGCAGTTAATCAGTGAACTCTTAATGTGAAAAAAATACAATTACATCATGATTCTGCCCTAATCAGAAAATTGCCCTTTCTATTAAAGACAATCTCTCCCCTCTTCCTTTATCAGTACAACAACAGTCTGCAAAGGCAGAACAACATCATAAATGTGGTAGAATTGTGATCATGCACAAGAGAGCAAATGGACAAAGAACATAGAACTCATATCAGAAAGAGATTATCAGAAAGCTGAGGAACCACCTGGACAGAAAAGCCAGTCCCAGGAAGTAAGTCATGAGAAGTGGACATTTTGCAGAGCCTCAACAAAATATAATTATAAGTATGTATATTGAAAGTAAATTGAACAATTACATAAGTAGAAATTGAGTTCCACTCAACTCTTCTGATGAAAATAAAAAAGTACCAGCAAAGACGATCATGAGACAAGAATCATGCACCATGTATAAAAGAGGATTAGCAGAACAAGGGCAACACACCTTTGTAACCATCACCCAAATCAAGAAACAAAACATTTACCACACTCCAAAAGTCCCCTGTGTTCCCTTCTAATCACCAACCTCCCAATGGTAACCATTCTCCTGACTTCTAACAACATAGATTAGTTCTGCCTGCTTCTAATAATATTTTATAATTTTCAGTTAGAGGTCTTCCACATCTTTAATCAGATTTATTTCTAAGTGTCTGGATTTTTTGATGCTGTTGTAAGTATGTTTTATTTTCTATTTGTTTTTTTCCAGTACATACAAATATGGGTAATTTTTGCATGTTGATTTTGTATCCAGTGCCCTTCCTATATTCTCTTATTAATTCTAAGAATTTGTCTTTAGATTCTTTAGAAATGTTGTATGTGTATGATTTTATTGTCTAGAAATGACAATTTTATTTCTTGCTTTCCAATCTCCATGACTTTTATTTCTTTCTCTTGCCTTTTGCATTGGTTAGACCTCCAATGTTGCACAGAAGTGATGACAGTGGCCATTCTTGACTCCGTCCCAATTTTAGGGGGAAGTTTACAATATTCTACCATTGGGAATAATGTTAGCTGTGGCTATTTTGTAGATATTCTTTATCAGATTAAGGAAGTTCTATTTTTAGTTGGTTGCATGTTTTCATCATAAATGGATGTTGAATTTATCAAATGCTTTTCTGTGCTTGAGATGATTATGTGATTTCACTGCTTTTTCTGTTAATGTGGTGAGTTATGTTTATGATTTTTAAATGTTAAGCCACCCTTGCACACCTGGACTAAACTGCACTCAGTTTACTGTATCAAAGGATTTCGTTTGGTAAATTGTATTTTTCAAAAAGTTTGTCTATTTCATCCAAATTATCAAATTTATCAGGATACAATTGTTCTTAGCATCCTTTTATTATCTTTTTGTATGTTTGTATGATACCCCTTTTTCATTGCTGTTGTTGCGAATTTGCTGTCTCTACTTTTTTATCAGTCTTGTTTAGATTTTACTAATTTTGTTAATCTTCTTGAGCAATTAACATTGGCTTTGTTGCTTTTCTCTGTTATATGTTTGATTTTTATTTCCTTGATTTTTGCTTTTATCTTTGTCATTTGTTTTCATAGGTTTGATTACTGTCCTCTACTTTCTTAAAATCAACACTTAAATCATTGATTTAGCCTTTTTTCCAATATATGAATTTAAGGCTATATATTTCCTTCTAAGCACAATTTTAGTTTTTTCCCATAATCTTTGTAATGTAATTTTTTATTATTCAGTTTAAAATACTAATTCCTGGTTTTTTATTTTTTATGCCATGAATTACTTAGAATATATTGTTTAATTTTTCAGCACTTTTTTTTCTATTCTTGTTAATCTTTAGCTTAATTCCATGGTGGTAGGATAAGACATTCCAAAAGATTTCAATATTTTGAAATTGTTGAGACCTTTTTAATATTACAGTGTAGTGATTTTAATAAATGTTCCTTGTACACTTGAAGTCAACATGGTCATTAGTAGGTGCAACTTTACATACATGGCATTAGATCGGATATGTTAATTGTACTGTTTATATCTTCTATATCCTTACTGATATTTTATTTTTTCACTCGTTCTGCCAGCTGTTTGAGAGAGATGTGCCTCTCATGTGATTGTTGATTTGTACATTTTTTTCTTTTCATTTTATCCAGTTTTTGTTTAATTGATTTTGAAGCTATACTATTAGATACAAAGAGGTTTAGGACTGTAATATTTTCCTATTGGATTGACCTATTTGTAATTATGAACTGCTTTCATTGTCTCTAATAATGTTTATTGCCCTTAAGTTCACTTTGTCTGATATTAGTATAACTAGATAGCTTGGGGTGGGGGGGTTAGTGTTTCCATGATCTTTCCTTTTATAGTAAATATTTCTTTGTCATTATTACTTAAAGGATAGAGTTGGGTTTTGTTTTTGTTTTTGTTTGTTATCTAATCTGATAGTCTTCTACTTTAAATTTAGTTCATTTACATTCAATGTAATCACTGACATAATTGGGCTTATAGCTACCATCTTATTTTTCATTTTCTATTGGGCTCCTTTCTTTTATATGTCTTTCTTCTTGTTGTGTTATGTCCCTTTTTTCACCCTTTCTTGCCTCTTCTAGATTACTCAAAACTTTTTTATTATTCAGTGCTTTCATTCCAATAACTTACAAATTACACATTTTTAAAAATTCTGATAGTAGTTATCCTAGAGATTGCAATATATATCCTTGACTGCATAATTATGCAAATTTTTATTTTTGCCACTCCTCTGGTCCTGCTAGACCCTTAGGCCTTTAAATGATTTACCCCCCTGATTTTGTTCTTCTTGCCATTCATCTTAGTTCTACATATATTTTATACAAATAACATTAAAATTCCTGCTTTGTACAATCAATAGTAATTTACAAATATCCATATGTTTACCCTCCCAAGGTTTTTACTCCTTCCTGCATTTCCGTATTTCTGTCTGGGATTATTTTCCTTCTGCCTGAAGAACATCCTTTGGTTTTTCTGAAAACATCTTTATTCCAACTTCATTTGTTGAATGATATTATTGCAAGATATAATTCTAGGTTGGCAATTATTTTCTTTAAGCACTTAAAGTTGACAATTTTGTTTTCTAGCATCTATAATCTCTGTTGATGTCAACTTTGAATATTACTGTTGGTTCTTTGAAGATAATGCCTTTTTTTCTTCTGGCTGCTTTTATGATTTTTGTCTTGATCTTTGGTTTGCAACAGTTTGACTATGTTGTGGTTATCTGCAGTTTTTTTATGTTTATCTTGCTTCTTGAACCTATGTATTGATGTCTTTGGAAAATTCTCGCCCATTATCTCTTTGAATATTGCTTCTCCTCTATTTTCTCTCTCCTTTTTGGAACTCCAATGATATTTATGTGAAATATTTCACATGTATCGTGTTCCTGCTATTGTTTCCATCCTTTTTTCTCTTTGTGCTTCAGTGGCAGACACTTTCTATTTATCTGGTTTCTAGCTCACTGATCCAGCTCAGTATTCGCTAATTATTCTGTGTACAATCTACTGTATAACTTATTCATTTGGGTTCCCAATTTCAGATATTTTTCACTCATTTAGAGTTCTAAAATGCCCATTTGATTTTTTAATAGATTGCAACTGTTCTGGTGAAATTCTTCTTTTTATTCATCATTTCACTATATTCTTTTTCATATTAATTGTAAGTATTTTACATTCCTTTTCTGGGAACTTCAATTTTGGACCCTTCTGTGTGTCAGACAGATCTGAGAAGCTTAGTTTCTTGCTCTATCTCAAACCCTTTTTATTTTACGTTTACATCCCTAGTCAGGAAGCATTTATACAAACACTCTCTATACTTAATGACCCAATTTAAAAAAATGTTTACAATAAGTGGGTCCTCCTTGTTTCTGAACTAAATTTTATCTCAGCAAGACCACATCTTCACCTTGGGGGAGAGGAGCTAGTGTCTGGGCATTCCTGAGCAGTGGGCCAGGGCTTTAGCTTCCCAGCCTCCCAGAAGACCCATTTCCACAGCATCATACCCCATCATTAGTCAAACTTTTAGAATTTTAGGAATACCCTGGTGTCACTGCTATTTAGAGATTTTCTATATCTTATATTGGGCATTGAATAAACATGATCTGATAATATAAACATTATCTGAGCTAATTAGGCTAACTTTGATTTCACAGATTGTTCATCTTTAAAATTGATGTTGCTTTATCTTTAGGACTAAAGGATTAATTATTTATCTTCTCTGTCAATATATGTATATATTAATAAATATTGATGTAATGTGTCCAGCTGTTCACATAAATTAATTCATCTATATTTGTTTAACTTTCCCTCTGTCTTGTCCTCTGATGCTCATTGAGGGCAGAGGCAGTTTTCTTGTATCTTGTTATTCTCTGTGGCACCTAGCACAATACCTGGCATAAGCATAGTCTGGGCTCACCAAGTCTGTGCATTGGATTCAATTGCAAAATCTATCCATTGATTTAAGAGAAACCAATATTTTAAAATTAGACTCTTCATTAAAAGGGTATAACAGATATTATTTGCTTTGTTTAATAATTATCTGCTTTGGAGATGTATTTTCTTTTTAATGAATGCTTTAATTAACTTCTATTACATGTATTAGAAAATAAACTTGGAACACAGCCAAGTAAGTTAACTATGCTAGTTTAAAATATATTTGAGATAGGATTTGATTAAATAATTACCAAAAATAGATATGTAAATTTGTGTAAGATAACTTTAATAGCAAGATCAGGCAACAATATTGATTTTTCAATAGGGTACTGAATATACTCAGTCAAATTCAAACACTTGCTGAATGGTATTTTGCAGTTTTCAAAGAGCATTATTATTTAACTCCTTAGTTGATCCCTTTAATAACTGGATGGATTAGGCAAAAAGACAAAGAAGCAGAGGATTGTGGAGGCAAGGGACTTGCCCACATTTACGTTTATATTGGCAGAGTCAGGACTTGAACTGAAGCCCCTGATACCTAGTTCAATCCTCTGACTTTCTGTATCCACTAAAAATGCCTAAAATAACTCATATGTCTATAAAGATAAATGTACCTGTAGAAAATACATCCCTCAAAATTCACAGTTTAATTACAACTTCTTAAACGATCACCCTCTTCCTAGATTTTAAAGCGTCAAAACACACATAAGCATCTGCCTAGAGCAAACACAGTGAGTTTCCTCATGACTGGAAGCTCACATGAAAGCCACACCTAAGTAGGGAAGGGAAGGCAAGGCTGATAATATTTTTTGTTTATTTTAGTCCTTCTGCTTAGTTTTTGTTTCCAGGCACTGGACTGAACTTAGTTTTCAGAGCCAGAAATTATCACTGTTTATGTATCTAAATTTATTAATACACTACTTTTAGAAAGTTTTAGGTACAATAGATTCCAAGAGTATTTTGGGAACTTCTTAGTGGCAAAATCTAAATTGTGGTTCAACAAAGAGCCAATAAACACAAACTCCAAAGAGCAATTGGTAAAATAAACTTTTGGAGGACATGAGACTCTTCTATTCTTCTAGTACAAGGCACAGAATAGGTGCTTGCTAAAGTTAGTTGAATAAATGAATGAAAAGTACCTCAGTCCCTAGCTCTATTGCCTCAGTTTACCCAAGGATTCTTTGTGATGCCTGTGCCACCATTAGAGCAGCAGTTTATTTTCTGTGAAATTTGTGGCAAAAATAGAGAAAGAATGGAGAACCAGAAACCAAATTTTTATCCATGCTCCTTACACCTTCATACTTGGTTTTGTGCCGTAGCTAACAGGGTCCTGCCTTCTCCGAGTTAGGCTTGCCCCATGCCACCTGTGAGGAGGGAGCATTTGGTGTGGGGTGGTAGCTGACATGCTTTGGGACATTTGTACCACCTCCTCATCTCCCATATCTGAGAACTGCTGTTCATAGGCTCTGCTGGGAAGAACAGGCCTAAGTGGCCCTGACCCTACCCTCTATCCACCTTGCCCCACTCTGATTAGGCCAGGGGCAGAGCTGTGGACCACAACAGTCAGATGCTTTCATGATTGTGAGTCAAGTTACAGAAACTATAGTCAGTGGCTGTGGACTGCAGCTGAGAGCTCCCATCCAGTGCAGGCTGAGGCAGGTGCCTTGCAAGCCAAAGTCAAGTACAACCAACTTGAGAGCAAGATTATAAATTATCAGAGGAAGCCAAAGTCTATGGTGAGAAAAAATTAGATATGTTTTTAAAAAGGAGAGAGGAGAAGAGAAAGGGTCAGAAACAAGAGAGAAAAAGAAAGAAACAGAGAACAGAGACCAACCGACTTGCATTTCTGATTCTATTTCCAGCTTTGGTCACTATGAAGTCCAGTTGGACTTTGTCTCCTGCTTGTGGATGCCTGTAAAATTGCTGGCTTTATCTTTACAGTTAACTCCTCTTTTTAATTTGAGTCAAGTCGAATGAGATTTGATTCCTAGCAACCAATCATCTCTGACTAATGGACTTCTCCCTTCTCCCCTGGGTACCCAGTGCTTTGGTGTGGCCCTTCTCTCTCCTGTCAGGAAAGAAAGGGATCCGAAAAACTTGCACACTATTAAGGCCTGAGTTTGCTGACTTTTCAGGTAACATTTGAGAAGAGCACAGCAGTGAGAAGGCCATATGAGACACTAAGCAATAGCAATTCACAACACCATTTTTGGCATCAGTTGTGATCTGTTTCAGAAGGCACATAAGAGCACCTTCTATTATCAGTAGCAGATTACTTACTCTGCCTAAAAGGGCTACTTACGGCTACGCATAACCCTTTTCCTATCCCCCCACACACACTCCCTACACCATGTACAGTATAAAGTCTCCCATTAGTTGTACATGCCTTGAAAATAGGGATTAAGTCCCCACTGTTGCTACATACTCAGCACCTTCATACAGTGTCTAACAGTTAAAGCATTTGTTTGAATAGATACATGTCCTACATATAATTCAAATCGATAATCTTTCTCTCCCCTCTCATAAATATTTTGAGAAATTCTGGGCCTAATATCCAGATAACACCTTTCAGAAACCTTCCTTTTCCCTTTTGCCACTCCTTCTGGACTTCCGTGTGCACTTGCACTTCTGAGCTCTGCTAGGATTGTTTGAAGAGAGCATGAGGAAGACAGGAAGTCAGTACTAGCTTTTACTTAGCCCAGGAAAAAAGACCTTGGAGGCGGCCCAGTCACATTGATAAAGTGGTGATTAAAGGAGCCAATATCAGCAGTTGAAAGGGACTTTTCAAGCCAGTGCAACCTCCCCTTCTATCTGGGCACTCCCGACATCAGCCCATAGTTTCTCAGGCTCCAGTCCATCCCATGCCAGTCATGAAGCCACCTTTCCCATGAAGACGCAGCAGGCAGAGAGCACATTTGCATCAGTGCATGTACAGATACATAAACCCAGTGACTCCAAAAGGCTACACTGTGCAATGTTTAGCTACTTCCTTGGAAAAAGGGCCATTCTCATAGATTCGATCTAAGGCCAATGGGAGCATTAATGGAAACTCCCAAATCCAGAACTATTCATAAATATTGTTGTAGAAAATTATTTTCATTTATAAAGGACTGCTGCTTCTGACAGACTATCATTAACATTTTATTTCCTTTTTCTATATCATTAAAGGCAAGAGTAATATTCAGAACACTCAAAAGTCATATATGAAAATAAAAGAAAATGATGCTTTTGGCAGCCTTTGTTCTCTAACATATTATGTTCTTGTCTTTTCTGGTGCAATAGTAGGACTTATTTTCTAAACATTCCAATTTTACAGAATGAGTCATTGTTAATGTGGAAAGCAGCTGAATCATCCATCTATCCATCAATCAATATACTTGTTTTCTTTTTTCTTCTATATGCTTATCGTTATACTAAAAAGATATTAGGAATTCTCCCATTGAAAGCACTTCTCCCCTTCAATTAATTTGTTTGGTTCACAAGTAATATAGTAAAGCTATCATTAACTTTGTGTTGGTTCAGATTCCTATTCAAAATATTGAGTCAGAAACTCAAGTCACGTATGATCCTCCAGTATTTCAAATCTGATGCCTTCCATGTAGGAGGTAAACGTAATGTCTAGAAAAGTAAGATAGAAAGGAAATATTTTCTGGCCCTCAGAAAGACCAGTCAGACTTTAAGAGGTGACTTTAAAATTATTTGATCATCTTTTTTCAAATATGAAGAATCTAGTTTACTCCATCTTAAGTATGATAACCTAGGATATTGTGTTCATTGTAATATACTAATTTGTTGGGAACATCTTTTATTATTTGAACCTGATGGTTTCAAGGAAAAGAAATGTAAATACTCAGGAACAAAATATTATTTGGAACCAAGCTATGATTTGGGGTGGGGTATGGGCAGGAGTCAAGAGAACCGAAGGCTGGTCACTGTGGTGTCACCAGTGAGCCAAATGGCTCTTGCTTATTGGGCTTTTTTTGTGCTTTAGTTTCCTCTTCAGTAAAATGAGATTCCGCCTGTGCCTAAAATCTCATTCTGAAACTCATCAACTGACCCTTTTCTTATTATATATCCCTTGACCCAAAATTTGTGATACAAAAGCTTCCCAATTATTATGCGTTTAACAATCCACTGTTAAGTAGTCATTATGTATTACATGCAATAATCATTAGCCCCCTTAATCTTTCCCATTCTAACTATATGGAGATTACATGGGGAAAACTGTGAATTGAAAGGAAGGTTTGAGTTTATTATGCATTATTTCTAAGAGAAGAACGTGGAGAAATAATTTGTCATAGACAGTAGTTTCTGTCTAAAGCACTATGCTATTGACCTCCAAGTAGTTCCTAAGAAACAATATTGCTGTTACCAAATTATCCTTTGAATACATCCATGTTATAGACTCATAGGCTACCTGCTTATTAAAACACATGATCTACCAAAATCATATTTTAGCATCATTAGCTTTTAAATACTAGAAATCATTTCAATGCTTGGAAAAGTCTGGTGAGCGTTATTACATGTGGAAATTTTCAGATAGAATGTATCCAAAAATGTAAGACTGTTAAAGAGGTTTTGACATGCGTTGCCATTTTTTTGTGCAGTTTCACATCATGTCTTTACTTGTAACAACAATAATTGGTGCAAAGATGATAGACTACCCTACCATTCACTCCCCTCACCCCCAGCCCCGGTATTACACAATTTTCCAATCAACATGCTGCCAGTCTGCAAGGCATCTTTGTGATGTCAGAAGATTCTAGATTTCCTTTAGGGGCAACACATTGTAGTGTTAGGTTGAACCATAAAATTGCCATTTTTGGTCAGAAATAATTGACTCCTAGCAGTTTCATATGGCGCAAGCTAAAGAGCCTTCCTTGGTTTTGAATTCCAGGCCTGAGAGTCACTTGTGTGTCTGCTCAGGCCAGTTACTTAACTGGGAGCCTTGGTTTGTGAAATGGTAATAACACCTACTTTGTAGGATTGATTATTAACTTAACATTGAGGCTAAGAGATGACGTATAGGAGCACTGTGCCTGGAAATAACAAATGTTCAAGAACTAGCTAATACTACAATATTATTATCAGTATAAGTATCTTAGAGAGTTTCCTCACTTTTCCTTTAGCAATTTCTGCGTATATGGCAAAGGTGACAGTTGCTGTGGTAGAGAGAAATGGAAAGTCTTTGTTAGGCAAGCACAATTTTTAAAACCCCACTAGTTTTAAAGGCCTTCCATTCCTGTCCTGTAGCTTTGGTATGTCCTAGTAAGGACACATATAAAATTTGACACATACTCGTTGGAGTATCTAAATAGGAAATGTACTGAAGCAAACCAAGAACAGAGTTTAAAAAAAAAAAAAAATCAAAGCACTGAGCAAACATTCTGAACTTTTGGCAGAGGAATTGGACTGCCTGAATCCCCATGACTCTTTGAGTTATTAATAGTGACGCATTTTGCCATATTTTGAGCAGATATATATTTATATGTCATGCAGTATCTGTGTGTGGAGACTCTCAAGGCTTGATGGCCTTTTAAAAAATGTGTTATCTTGGAAGAAAACAGGGCAAGGAGGATGCCATTTTGTCATCTGTGTGGCACCTACCACACTGTGTTCATTAAATGCTACAGAAAAGATGGGCACTGCAGCAATGCCTGCGACGCGGCTCCCATCTGCTCTGCCAGAAGCCATGATGAAGTCACGAGTTGCACAACAGTAGTAATTCGCAGCTATTTATGACCATTTTAATAGCGAAGGTCTAGATTAGAAGGCTGTGTTTACATGCCATGCAGCAGAATGGTTCCATGAATCATTCTCACAGTAATTTTTGGTCAAACCAATCAACCACGTAATGAAAAAGCAACCAGTTGGTCTTGAAGCTGTGATTAACAGCTCTCCAAGTTAGCCTCCACTTTCCTGACGCCCTTCCGCATTTGAGACCGGGTTGACTCCTGCCCCTGTGCACACAGCCTCCCCTCTTCTCTCTTCCCTGCAAGCCACAGCTCTGCTACCCTTTCTCCGCCTAAGCTCAAAGCCCTAGGACATCAGATAAGTCACAGGAGCTTAGGAAACTCCTGAAGAACCCCTGTGCACATAATTCCTGAGCACATAATTTAAAAAACATATTTGGAGTACACGTTTATTTTCTCACTGCCTTGCTCCTTTATATGACTTCAATTAGTGACCCTGATGGCTCATTTGCATTAAAATTAGTAAAACCCTTTCATCTGTCCATTTAAACTGACTTGAGGTTTTAGTTCATTATCACTTCCTGACAGCCTGAAGGTCAGACTATTTCCTTTTGTTTCACCAGGCAGTTAATCCCCTCATTAAGGGTGATGGAAAATGAATAATTAAACATACGCCATTTTCATATTTCAGGTAATGATAAGCTCTAAGATCCCAGAGGATGCTGTGAGAGGAAAAGTCAGGAAAGTGTTGAAGACTCTACCTCCTGCAAATATGTAAGATTCTCTCCTTTGTCCTCAGGGTAGAAAAGGTTCAGCTAAGGCTCTTCCCATAAATAAAAACAAAACAAAATGAAAGTAAAAACAATAGTTGTTGAGCTAGGCTCTGATACTCATTAGCTTTATGACTTGGGGCAAGGCAGCTAACTTTTTGACACAAAGGTTTTTCTCAATTATATAATGGGAATGATAATGGTAACCATGTTATCGAACTGTTGGGAGTGTTAAATGCATAAATGAATAAACAGTGCTTAACTCAGTGCCTACCACATGGTAAGAGCTCATTAAATGTTAGTTAATTATATTATCATTTTCATTATCACCCCAGCAAGTCATTTTCTGAATGCTGTGGGTATCCAGCCCCAACAAACATTCACTCGCAGGCTGTTCAAAAGTTCACTTAGGTCCACTGGGTCAAGGATTAAGAGTAAATTTTGTTACACCCTGGAGGAAAAACCCCAAGTAACCATGCCTCTAGGGACTTAGGGAATTCAATTTATATCAAACCTCTTCTAATTACACTAAAAAGATTTTCTGGAGGGTGGAGGCGGCAGAAGGTAGAAAGACACAATAGATGGGACCCAGAAGACCCCACCTGGTGAGGGAAGGTGGAGCCACCCACAGCAGCCTCCACTGGTGCAATCTGAATTCCTGCCACCAAGCCCAAGCCCACCGCCTCTGCACCTTCCTCTGCTTCTCTGTCGAAAGCTAGCTCATCCTGGGCCTCCCATGCGGGGCCTCCCAGTCCTGTTCTGCTGAGACTGGTCAGGGGCCCACCTTTGTATTTTCACTCTTGTCTCCTCTGACCATGTTTCAGGGGGACCTTCAGCTCATGCTGACTACAAGTGGACTCAGCCCTGCTAAGGAAATCCCGGCCCCATTAGGAACTACTTCTGAGTCTAATTCCTTTTGCTGTGTCAGGCAGTGTGGACTGTACAAAGTAGGGACAGCACCCTTCTAGATGCAGAGCTGAGGGAGAGAGGTCTCAGCTGAGTTTGGAAAGATGACTGGGATTTGGATGATGGAGTGAAAGGGGAAGGATGTTTCAGGTGAGTGAGGAGTAGGAGCAAAGTGCAAAGGGTCTGGATGTGCCTAGAACAGGGCATCTTCCGTGAGGCTGAAACAGGCTGTGTGAGGGAGTGAAGGTGGCTGGGGCTGCTCAGAGAGTCGCAAACTGGGGCGGGGAGTGGAGGGGGGAAGGAAGGTTTGAGGGTCGGATCAAGGTCTTGGACTTTTTCCTGCTGTCAATATAGATGGTGGAGGGTAGAAGCAGTGTGGTGCTGTGTCTGCTGCATTGGTAGGGATAGGCTTGATGGGAGGAAGATTAGTTAGGACACTGAGGCCTGAAGTAATGGGGACCTGAGAAGGAAAAGGAAAATAAAATGTGTGAGGGTGGCTCATGGTTCTGTGCATTGATTATATGCAAAGGGAGTGGAAACCGATGCTCAAAACTGAATCTTGAAATGTGTTCTGTCATTGCTTTACCTCAAATAGTCAATCCTGGTTGTATTTTTTGTGGAGAAAATATTTTTCCCTTTTTAAAAAGTTCTAATAAGAAGCAGCTTTAACACCGCTTGTAGAAGAATAAATGCCACAGGAGAAAGAGTGAATAGAGCCTGTGCTTGAAAGAGTGACAGAATGTGCTAATGTTATTTGAAAGAACAATGTGAATTGATTCTTGTTACGAAAAGCACAGACAAGCACAGTCTCATAGCTACTTCATTCCCTCGTCAGCACTGGGAAATACTTCCTAGATAAAGAGTAGAAAAATAGTCTAATAATGATGCAGTTAGCAAGTTGTATAATTTTTAATTGAAAAACTTATATCATAGTTAGAAATTAAATCTGGAAGAGAACTTAAATGTCCTTGTATAATTTTACAGAAACATTAACAGGACGTGAGTGTAAGCAACCCACCCAGAGTCACCCAGCTGGTCAGAGTCACCCAGCTGGTGTGTGCAGATCCATTGCTACAAGGTAAGTGCTTTGACTCCCAGCCCAGTGCTCTTTCTGCTTTGCCACAAGAGTTCAAAAAGACCATTTTACAGTTGAAATAAAAGAGTTGGTGTTTTCCATTTTCTCTTTCTGAAGTTAAGAGCTGTTTTATTGGGTAAATTCTTCACATTTTTCCTACTGCATTTCTTTTACTGTTCATAGAATTAAATAATCAGCTTTGAAGTAACCCTTGTGTTGAAGATACCTTAGCCCAGGGGTGCGAGTTGCCCCGCGGGAAAGAAGTTGGGCGCATAGGGGAAGCACAGACTTCCAGGCGGCCCCATGCCTTGGGCCAGCCCTCTTGACTGCTGTTCCGGGTAACGTGAATTCTCGGAAAAGCATCAGCAACACCGGCTCTGAGCGTGCAGTGCCCACGCTGACTGCCGCCAAAGGCCCCGGGGCGGAGGTGGGAGCCTCTGCTGCTCTCCCAGGGGGCCCTTCCCCGCGGAGCACCCCTCAGCCTCAATTCCCTGCTCTCTCTCCTCCTCAGTTCCATACCTCTCCCGGGAAAAGTTTGAAAGAAAAAAAAATCCGTCCTATCAGAGCATGTTTCTTTTCTTTTTCTTCCAACTTCTTTTCTTGCTCAGTCTCTGCCTCTCATCCAGGGGGAACTGTTTCCTTGGCCTGGGCAAACACACTGCAGGGCCCCGCCGCGCTCTCCCCCAGGCTGGTTTCCTTCCGCATCCCGAGAACCCGCACCGGAGAGGGGCTGCCTCGGTAACCACGGAGGGTGGCTGCAGATTGCTCTCCCTCCACCCCAGCGACCAGGCCCGTCTCAGGCGCAGGAAGCCCTGGTCACAGGAAGCCGCGGAGCTTAATTAACAAGAGACTCAGACAGTAAAGCGAACATAGAGCAAGAACATATGCAATTGAGAGCCTTTGAAAGGCTGTCATTTTTAGCACAACCCAATGAAGTACTCAAGCGGCATGATTTTCATTAGGATGTTGTTCCATTAAACATAGGGCAATTAAGAGATCTATCTGGATGTCTGGCTGGATGACATTTCCATTTTGAAAATTGAGTTCAATAGAAATACAGTGATAGGTGGTAAGTTTCTTAAGCTCAAGTCTGTCCTTTACATCATATATATGTTAACTTTTTCTGTAAGCTTTTAAATTTTCAGAATTAGCTAGAACATTAAACTTTTTTCTCTTATAACCCTCTTAAGTTTTTAACTTTTAGCTCATTAGATACTTATTCTTTGATATCACCCTGTCTCTGCTCTGTATATTCCCTGGAAGGTCTTGAATGGTGAAGCTACTTGGGTCTTCTAATTTGAGAATTCATCTCATGTCCTTTTTCTTTCTGATAGTGTTTCTTAACTTACGATTCTTTAACTTTGAATCAGCTGGTGCTTACTTATATCATATTTTAACTTTGGAATCCTCTGGTGCTTACTTATATTTTCTGTGAATTTAGCATCAAGGTTGATTATTTAGTCAATCATTTGGAGGATGTGTTAGATGCCAACTATATACCAGGCATGTTCTGAGTGTTGAGAAAATCACAGTGAATAAAGTGCTTGTGGTCCTTGCCCGCGTGGAGTTGACATTCCAGCTGAGCAGACAGGCAATAACCAACTGATCATACAATAAACTAAAATTATAAATATAACTAAAATTGTGATAAGTGAGATGAAGGAAAAACAAGTTAAAACCTAACTTACAGTGGTCGCAGTTTTATCAGTTGGGATTCTGTCTGTGGAAACTTATTTCATCCTATAAAAAACCACAATTGATGAAAATAAAATAAAATAAATTATGTTTTATAAACACTTATTAATTACATAGAACTGTAATGTCTATATTTCAGTTTCTGCCCCACACTCCTTCCCTTTTCTTGTGTTCATAAAGCGCACTCCAGTGATCAGAGGTGATCACATGACCCAAAAGAGGTGAATTTGAATCCTTCTCCAGGAGTTTTCTACGTGGAGCTGCAGGGAAAGTTCTTCCCTTGTTGGCATGGAGTGGAGGGGATGTGAGTTCAGGCTGTTCTTGTACATGATCATGCTCCTTCCCCCCAACTTTTCTCCAGTACTTCTGAACACAGACAGAATGAAGCCAGCATACAGGGAGAGGCAGAGATGAGAGACAGACACAGAGAATCCCAAAGTTGGAGCTCCTCGCCTCAGACATACCTAAGGTCAGTCCTCCATGGCTTTTTCCATGGTTGGGATATATAGGAGACTTTATACTCTTGTTCCCAACTTAAATGATTTTGAGTCCATTTCTGTCACTTGCTAACAATAAGTCCACATTAATACAGAAAGCAAGCACTTAATGTTGTAAATATTTCTTAGAGTGGATTATTACATGTGGCTGGATTGCCTGGGCATATCTTCAAATGAATCTGCTGAAGTTCTGGTTTTCTTGGTTAATCTCCTTGAAGCAATTCTTCATGACACCAAGTACCCTGATTCTTGGCTTAGAGTTGGGGGTAGGGGTTTCAGCCTTGATATTCTTCATTGCTGATTCATGTTCATTAAAGATTCTCCTAAAGTTCTGATTGTTGAATGCCTGTGCCAAGCACCTTAAGTCAAGATGTACCATGCTGTGTCCATATCAAAAAGCTGGGAATCTTGGTGGTAGCAAAGTCTCACCCATCTCCACGGACTATTGTTTTGCCTTTTGGGGCAGGTCTATGAGACAAGAACAGCATATTGTCTGCCATAGGAAGAGGGAGGCTCTCTTCTCCTCTTCACAGGACACAGAGAGGGAATTGATAGATGGCAGCCCTAAGGACACAAATTTAAGAAAGTAAATTGGGGTGAACTTGTTGAGATTTTGCCCATTTTCCCAGAAGAAACCGAGGATGTAATGCATTGAAGTTAGAGCATGAGGAAGGACCATGGCATGGCCCCTGACCACAGCTTGGGCAGAGAGACCAGATTCCAGCAGGTGGCAGCAGTGGCAGCAGAGGCCTCTTCCTCCTCTGACTGCAGCAGAGGTGGCAAGGGACCAAAGTGCAGACAGGGCTGGCAGTGAAAGAATACCCTGCGTCAGAGATGAAAGGAAGCAGAGCCTAGAGATTCAGGCTCAGATGCTGGAGTCACCACACCTGGGTTAGCCTCCTACCCATTAGCCAGTTCCACAAGGATCTGTTCCGATACAGTGTCCCCCCAGGAAGAAGTGTGTTTTCGCTTTCCAGACTTCTCTTTTACATCCAAGTGAGACTCCTAAACCAGAAAAATCAGGGCCCTTACTGCAGATTACAAGCTGGGTGTCCTTAGGAAAGACATTTACACTTGCTGAACCTCAGTTTTCTCATATGTAAAATAGGAGTAGAAATAATAATTACTTTATAGGATTGTTGGAGGACAAAATGACAGTATGAGAAAATGGAATGCTGTGCCTCATACTGGCGAGCGCTCAGTGAATGCTCGGCAGACACACGTCCAGCAGCCAAGCCAGTGGGAAGGTTACTGTCCAGGAGTGTGGCACTTGTTGACTAGCGCAATGATGAGGCATTCAAGGTGGGGGGGCGGCAAGTAAGCACTGCTCTCTCCAGTTGGAGAACCCTGAGATCTGCTGCTATCGTGGGCTGTGGATGGGGCAAGAGGCAAAAAGCAGGGAGAGCAGGCCAAACGCTGCTGAGCTCCTCAGGAACCTATTCAAACACTGCCCATACACACTAAAAAAAGACCTAAATGTGCCGGCTCAACACGCTATGGGGAAGGTAAAATAATGGGGCTGACGAGGAACAACAGCTCTTTCCCAAGGACTTCCTCTCCCAGAATCTTGTGTTCCCTGCACATTCCTGTTGTTCACATTCTGTCTGGAAGCAGCATAATTCCCAAATGTGCATCAGATTGCCTTTTTTTCCCACATCTTTGCCAAGTCAGTATGATCAATTTTTTACTTTTTCTTAATCTGATCAATTAAATTGTAGTTTAATTTCCATTTTCCTGACCATTTCGTGATGCTGGTGAGACTGAGCATCTTTTCACATATTTATTGGCCATTTGCTTCCTCTTAGGTTTCCCTTACTTGACTGTTACAACAGAATGGAATCATCTTTAGAATCAGTCTGAGCCCGGCATTCATTACGGCCGCTCTTATTATTTCATTTTGTTTTCCTCTTTAAACTTCATGCCTCTGATTAATCTATTTAATTTTAGAAGTATATAATATTTCAGGGCACACATAGACTTTTTGTTTTCCTTTGGCAGATTCCTGACAATAGGTAGAATTCTTTCATCTTCTGGATTCATCATGATTCAGAAATTGAAGTAAAAACTAAAATAAACCTTCCAGTTTACCTTTAATCTCAATTTGAAATCATTGTAAGATGAATGAAAATCACCTACTTGATAGTACTTAATGTTTTTGCACTTTCTAAAGAACAGACTTGGAGGAAGGATACAGTAAAAAGAAGTTTAAGAAGTTTCAAGTACTAGATTTATGATTTAAATGTCCCCATGTGTATCCTTCTCCCAATCTCTGAGCTACTTTCAACAAATCATTTCCCTTTTCTCTCTCCATAAATGTGGCTGTATCAGTGATTCTCAACCCTGGCTACACATTAGAATTTCTTGAAAAACTTTTTTAAAATACTGTTTTAAAAATATATTTTTTAAAACTTTAAAAAATGTATACTCTAAAGAGAGTTAAATCAGAATCTCTGGGGGTGGGATCTCTGCATCAGTATTTTTTTTTTAAGTGTCTCAGGCGATTTTCATATGCAACCAAGAATGAGAATCACTGAACATGATGATCTCTGATATCCTTCCTGGCAAACATCTCTATGATTCTAAAACATGTTGAAATTTGGGCAGTATATCAAACTCTTCAGTGATTTTTAACCTAATAAAATGGAAACTCCATTTTCCCACACACTGCATTGGAGTTTAGAAAAGGCCTAACTGGTTGGCTTGGAGCATGTTTGTTAGTGGCCAAAATCATTCTTCTTTTCCCTGTCCTTTTATGGTGTTCATATCTCTAAATGAAACATTATTGTGGGCATTTCTTGAGCTGAAAAGTAGATGAACAGAGAGGGGAAAATGAATGGACAATTGGTCATGTAAATCACTAATCCAGAGGACAGCCAGCAACCATTTCTTCTGTCCCCACATTGAGGTTAAAAACAAAAATATTGTGTTTAGAGGGTGTAAAGTGAGCTTTTGCAGATGTGGTTGTCAACAAAGAGGAAAATACATTAGGGTTACAATAAGACCCACTTCAATAAACAATTTTTGGCTCAATCAATAGCCATCAACCAATCAATTAATTATGAATTGTAAACATATTTCACCCAGGAAGTGTTTGGTGACAATTTGTAGTTGACAAGCACAATGTGTCTAACATAGGGTCTGGCTCAAATTTACTAACAAAATATGATATTTCTTCTGCACAAAGGACTTAGAATATTATTAGGGAGACAAAACCCTTAATGCATAAAGATACTCCATAATACCCTTCTTAACTGCATGGTAGAGACCCTAAGTGCAAGAGAAGAAGCCTCACCTTGATTTTCAAGTGAGAGATATTTTGAGAGCCATCTGTGTCACTATTTAGGAATATAATCAATCAATGAGATGTATGAGGTTCCCTGGGAAGTTGCTTTGATCATGAAAACATGAGCTTCGTTTTTAGATCAAACTAGTATATTTTCTTTCAGGCAATTATTGATCAGGCTCTTCTCTGCTGAGTCAATAACCAGCACATACAGAGGTTGGTCCAATGTGAAGTTTGATTTCCCAGGCCACAGATATGGGGAAACATGAGGTCACAGCAGCAAAGGTTTGAGCTCTTCAGTTCAAAAACCATATGCAGCATGAAAGAATGTGCGGTGTTCTTTGAAATTTGATTTATATAACTTCAGATCTCAAAGAGAAATACATTTCTCCTCCCACTGAATTCAATTGCTTTAGAAGTGGTCTGATTTTTTAAAAATTGATTTTTGGTAGAACTGAAGAGTCCATTTAACATTTGGGTTGTCTTAATAATAGAAGCCCAGGGATGCTATTGACCTTATGTTTTGAGGGCCTGTGCAAAGCCACAAAGACACAAAGTTGAGGACAACATCACTTTGCCCTGGAAGAGCTCACTTTCTAGGGGAACCAACACCTATATGAAAGAGTGTTATGGAAGACTGCCTTTAAATACTTCAAAATGTATCTGCTATCATTTTATGATAGGAGGAACATCTCCATGGTTTTCAGTGACCCTCAGAAGAAATAAATGCTTATTAGATTTTTATGAATATATTATTTATTTATTTATTTTTAAGTTGTGGTAGAGTACACATAACACAAAATTTACCATCTTAACCATTCTTAAGTGTGCAGTTCAGGGCCCTTAAGGACATTCGCAATTTTGTGCTACCATCACCACCGTCCATCCACAGAACTCTTTTCATCTTGCAAAACTGAAACTGCACGCATTACAAAATAACTCCCCATCCCCGCCACACCCCAGCTGCTGGCAACCACCATTCTGCTTTCTGTCTCTATGAATTTGACTCCTCTAGATACCCCCTATAAATGGAATCATTCTGTATTTTTCCTTTTGTGATTGACTTATTTCACTCACCATAATGTCCTCAAGGTAGATTTTTTTTTAAGAGCTAATATTGCCCAAGTGTCTCATAAACAACCAACTGTACTTGTTCTAGCTGAGGTGTCCCAGATTATTTACAGATCTTATTAGAAAGTCGCTTCTTCTGGTGGTAAAAGATGCTGATTAGATGTCATTTTGTACATAACTGAAGGAAATCAGCATCATTCATGGGTTGTCTGGACACATCCATGGGCTCTCTGAGCTCTCAAAGGCACCAGCACCGCCCCTAATATCTGTTGTTGAGGGTCGTGCAGCTCCTGCACAAGGGGTCCCAGAGAGAAGGCAGCCAGCCTGACTCAGAGCTGCTGCCAGCCCCCAGCCCACACAGGCTCTGAGCTTGATTACGGATGTGTATTACCATCTGGTATGTGGGTTTAGCAGTAAGAATAGGAGAATCAGGCTATCCATGTCACATGTTGCTATTATTTTATTTAACACTTGTTACATGGCCAATGCTATACCAAGCACAACATAAAACCTGGAATTATTCGATATATTCCCTGTCTGTGATCCAAGGGGTGCTTCTGCCAAACTTGCTTCAGGGGTTTCCTCCCAATCCACTGAAAAGCAGCTTTATTTCCTCAAACCCTTCAAATACAGGGTCTTGATTGTTTAAAGACTAAAAGCTGTGCTTTTGAATTTTTTTTACTTTTAAGTAAATGCCATTTCAATAAGAATCTCTAGGCAAATTTCTCTATACTTCATTAAGTTCTATCTTAGAGGAAAATATATCTCTCCACATTCCACGCTGTTAGTGCAGGAAATGAAGCAACTATTTCCATTCACTATTTCCCTGGCTGTTTCTATTTAACAAAACAGTGATATTTTTAGCTGAAGATTTATTTGTGATTTTAATCACAATGTATATGTTGGATCTTAGTAAATAGAAATCTCAGTGCTTTTGCACAGGAAAGCTGCTTCCAAGGTACATTATTTTACCATAATGCCTTCCAATATTGTAATCTTTTAACAAAAACTTTGTAAGTGGTCACATTATTTGCAAATGTTCATAATAGACATAATACCTGCCTTTCTCTTATGCCTTTTAAAAGCCTCCCCTGTTCTCCCCTGGGCTCCAGGGCGTACTGGGATGGTTCAAGTGCCTCCTCCCTCCAGCTAGTAGACTTGTTCCATTTCTACAGTAAAGAGCCTCAACCTGCAGCAAGGATAACAGCTTCTTGGGCATGTAAGCCCTTGCACGTACTGCTGCCCTGCTGGGTGCAAAAGCAAACAGAATTTTCTTTCCTTTCCTCTTAACTGATATTCCTCCCCTCTTGGTAGGTTTGCCTTTATAATCTATTATCAAAAACTGGCTGACAGAACTGGCTGTCTTGAAAAACACACACAGTCCCCTCCCAATTATTTGGTGATGTTTTATTCATTCCATAAAGGAATGCTGGGCACTGGGTTAGGTCTCTGGGATGTACTAAGATGCATCAGACAGAGTCCTTATTCTAAAGGAAGAGGGGAGAGGATTTATACTCAATTACAATAATACCATACAAGTCATGGTATCAGAGAAGGCTATGGGAATTCAGAAGATGGGCAAATCTTTGAATTTAGGAATCACAGGTAAGGAATGAAAACACCTACCTTTTCTTTAACACGTACTATGTGTTAGGCACTGTGTTGGCAGCTTACATACATGACCTAGTTCAATCTTCACAACCACACTCTGATTAGGCATTTTTATTCCAAATTTGGCGATGAGGAGAACAAGGCTTGTTCAGGTCTGTTTGCTGAGTTTTCATGCTTTTTGTTGCACTATGCCATATTGATGACACATCCTGCTTCAAATCCCACTCCCCTGTTCTCCTCCTACTGCCACCTCCCGAAAGGAGGAGAAAGATTGTCTTCAGACAGTCAGCTTTTGAATTGCCTTTTAGTTTGCATCAGAAATCTGTGGAACATCCACATAGAAAAACATATATGTGCAAAGGATAGGCAAAAATGTGGGTTTTTTTAAAAAAAAGAGTGTGGTTTTGAGAATCACATAATTTATTTAGAGGCACACACTGGTGAAGCCCTTTGTATGTTTACATAAGTCTTTCTTCCTCCTGTGATTCCAATTAGGAAAGGGAAAAAAAACTAAGTTTGGAACTTTGGTAATTTACCAAAGATTTCCGTAGCAGAGGCACACACATCTGCGAGAGAGCAGCTGTCAGGATTCAGACTCCACACACCTTCCTGAGTGCCCACCATGCACCACTACCTGAGAGGCATATCTCTTACCATCTCATCTTCATAGCAAACCTGGGAGTGACACTAATCTTTCCCACTTGACTGAGAAGAGACTGAGACCCAGATAGATAGTAAGTGATAGAGTTTAGATTCAAACCGAGGCCCTCTGCCTCAAAGTCCAGTGTATGACTTAAAAGCAGACATGTTTGAGATCTGGGAAGAGGCTTTTCAGCTTATTAAAATATGGCCCATCAAAGCTGAAAATGCAGCTTTCTCCACATTCTGGTCTGTCCCCTTAACACCCCGGCAAGCAACAAACAACATTACCCCTGGGGATGGACCTATGGCTGGCCCATAGCACATGTGCACACACCTCAATTCTAGCTCAAAATTAGGTTGAAATGGCATAGAGGAGGCTGCCTCCCTGCTACTCCTGCTATTGCTTTATCTGTAGAGCTTTCTCAAGAAAAAGCTATCCCAGGAATAGCTTTAGGTTGCTGGCACCAACCCCTCCAGCTGGAGCAGGGATAGAGGGATCGCCAGAGATTGCTACCAAAATGCAGGTCTCAGGGTAACCATGAAGAGTCAGCTAATGCCAGCATCTGGCTTTCTGTTGTGATCATCTTACTCCATGACACAGAACGGCTTTAGGAAATTGTACTCTCATGTTTTCTGCTATCCATTAAGCAATGTTTAATAATATAGTCTAGAAATACAGGTGAGAAGAAGGTTTGGGAAGTTAGACTGTGTGCAAAGTAAAACTATAACTTGTGTTTTAATTATTCCAAAGTTGATATCTTTTTTAAAAATAGTAAAGAACAAACACAGCAAATTAAGTAAGTTCTAGTTGAATTCTCTACAGTCTGAGTAAAACATGATGTTACCAGTTTATCTAAGTCTATGCAAGGGTATATATCAAAGCCTGGCATGTAGGTTACCAATAAATGTATAAATGAATAAATGGATGGTGGTTTTAGGACCTTGCCAAAACCAAGGGTGACAGCCTTCTCTGGATTAGGCCTAATTTTGAATCTTTGTAATAGTGATAGGGGAATTTCAGGCACAAGAATTAGAGAAGAGTTGAAAGCTTCTTCTACTGCTCATTTATTCTCTGCCCAAACCAATATTGTACCACCTTTGCGTGGTATCTGCACTCGATTCCAACCTCTGCTAGTGTGGTTTCTTTCCCCTTCCTCTCTCTGCCCCTCCTTCAATGTCTGGGGACTATCTGGACCCTCCATTTTGTACTTTTCTGGGGACAAACACAGAAGGTTTTGTCTTAAAGGTGTAGCCACTCTCATGAGGTACCACTGGAAACTGTTTCAAACAAGAAAGGTGCTGGGATCACTTTATTGCCTCCTCCTCCCCCTCCCCCTTCCCCTCTCCCTTCCTTCCCTTCCTCTTCCTCCTTGTCTTCTTCTTCTTCCTCTCTTTATTCTATAAATGTTTTAACTTAGGAAGTAATTTGTTACTCTGCTGTTAAAAAAATGTGGTATGGATTGAATCTCCTTATTCACCTTAGAATCAAGTTCTGTATTCATCTAATATACAACTATTTATTCTGTAAGTGGTGTGATGATATGACGATTATCTACAACAGATTGGAGGCATCTTTTAAGTTTTACATCTTTTACGTCTTCATATATTCCTTTTATGTGTAAATCCTTTTATGTGTACAATGAAAAATAATTGTATACAACAATGTGAACTACTATGCTAGGCTTTGATCCAAAGAAATTGTATAGATTGGTTTTTGGCATCTAAGAGCACTTTAGCTTTTGTTTCACATTAATGAAACTAGGTTCCTTTAAATTAGCTCACTAGAAATATATATTAATTAGAATAATGAAAAATGTAAATATATTAATATAAGGTATACAGAACAATAAAATATTCCTGAATCAATTGTTTCGTGATTTCTATTAGCATATAACTTTATTGTTTCATTTCAAAATACAGCAGTTTCTCAATATGTTTCTATTTTAAAATGACCTTTACTGTTAAAATATTGTGTTGGATCTACATGGTGCCAAGTAAACAGAAGACAAATACAAAATTCTATCATGTAAATATTTGCAGACATACCCTCAGTGTGATGAGTCTTGGCTACAAAAAAATTGTTGATAAGCTCTGTCCTTACCAATAATTGTTTGTTCCTTTTAGAGAGGTACACAGTCTGTCAAAGCACCTGAATTATTTCTAGTCTTCAAATAAATTTAATGGAGCAAATGCTTTTTTAGGTCACAATTTGGGAAAGTTGACATTTTTATTATGGCAAAAGTGAAGGTCTTTTTAAAATCTTTTTTTAAAAAAAGAAAAAATAGATTGGCCCAGATTTAAGGTTTTTTTCCGGTTCCAAAATTGTATAATTTATTTTGTTTTGATATTTTAATTTTCAAAATGCACAATTAGATGAGTCTTATCTTTGTCATATAAATTTCATCCTAAACATAGTAGCTAGTATACAACTTTATAATAGTTCACTACTGATATAGTAGAAGATTTTAATAGGTAGTCAGATCATTTGAGCTAAATTGTCTGTCAATCTATTTAATAAATGCTAATTATTCACTTATTGGAAATAACAGAGTTGTGAGATTCTGGACTATGTCAACCACAAGTGTTGGTAAAATCTTATTCTTACAAAACAACAGTATTGGTACTGGAATAAGGATGGACAATACAGGTCAATGGAATGGAATTGAGTCTAGAAATAAATCCATGTGTCTGTAGCCAACTGATTTTTGACAAGGGTGCAAGAACATTCAATGAGGAAAGAATAGTCTTTTCAACAAATGATGCTTGGACAACTGTATAATCACATGCAAAAGAATGAAGTTGGATCCTTACCTTATACCATATACAAAAATTAACCCCAAATGGATCAAAGATCTAAACTTAAGAGCTAAAACTATAAAACTCATAGAAGAAAATATAGGAGTAAGTATTTGTGACCTTAGATTTGGCAATGGATTTTTAGGTATGACAACAAAAGCAGAAGCAACAACAAAATAAGTAGATAAATTGGACTTCATCAAAACTAAAAATTTTTGTGCTTCAAAGGACACTGTCAAAGAAGTGAAAAGACAACACAGAGAATGGGAAAACATATTTGCAAATCATACATCTCGTAGGAGACTTGTGTCCAGAATATATGTGAACTATAACTCGATAATAAAAATAAAAATAGCCCAATTAAAAAATAGAAAAAGAATATGAATAGACATTTCTCTGAGGAAGATATACAAATGGCCAATAAGCACATGAAAAAGCGTTCAATGTTATTAGTCATCAGAGAAATGCAAATCAAAACCACAATGAGATACCACTTCATACCCACTAAGATAGCTAAAATCAAAAATTCAGATAAATTTGGCAAGGATGTGGAGAGATTGGCATCCTCATACACTGCTAGTGGGAATGTAAAATGGTGCAGCCACTTTGGAAAACAATCTGACAGTTTCTCAAGCAGTTAAACAAGAAGTAACCATGTGGCCAGCAAATTCTACTTCTAGGTGTATACTCAAGAGAAATGAAAACATATGTCCACACAAAACCTTGTATGTGAATGGTTATAGCAGCATTATTTATGATAGCCAAAAGGTGGAAACAACCCAAATGTCCATCAACTGATGAATGGATTAAGAAAATGTGGTATATCCATACGGTGGAACATTTTGTGGTCATAAAAAACAATGAGGTATGATACATGCTACAACACGGATAAGCTTAAAAACATTATGCTAAGTGGAAGAAGCCACTCACAAAAGACCACATATTATACGATTCAATTTATATGAAATGCTTATAACAGGCAAATCTGTAAAGAAAGAAAGTAGATTAGTGGCTGCTGACATGGGGAAAATGGGGGTGTGGAAGAGGGACTTAGCTAAAGGGTGTGGGGTTTCTTTTAAAGGTGATGAAAATGTTCTAAAATTGTGATGATGGTTTCACATGTCTGTGAATATACTAAAAACCACTGAATTATACATTTGAAATGGATAAATTTTATGTTATGTGAATTATTTCTTGATAAAGCTGTTAAAAATAGGTGAAAAAAATATTATTCTTTAAACACTGGGGAAGAACCTACCCTGGTGCTACATTGTGGGGGATGGTTTATAGATGAGACTTTGGCAAAAGGCAAGGGCTTCTCCCCTGGTGTTGCATGTTTCCTTTCATGGCTACACAGGTGTGAATCACTAGTGAGTACTCATTGCCCAATGGGATGGAATCTGCCCTAAAAAACACTGACTCTTTTGGAACCAAACCACTTCAGATCTTATAAAAATTAAAAGTAAAATGAAGCCCAAAGTAAAGTGAGTTTTTTAATTCGTTAAAAATATTGGAGATTTTCTTTTTTTAAGAAATCTCCTTTGCAATTTTTCTTCACTGAGTAGAAACAAGAATGCATATTTAACATGTTCTAATACATTTTTTAGTAAAATAATAATTTAATCTAATTAAACATCCAAAGAGAAATTTTTAGATGTTGACTTAAACTGGTTGGCCTGCCTTAGGAAGTTTCTGCTGATAGGGGCAGTAGAGAAGTGGTTAAGAACTTACCTTTCTTCATCTGTAAAATGGGTATAATTATAGTCCTCACAAAGTTATAAAAAACATTGTTTGGAATAATAAAATGGACACCTTTAATATATAGCAATCACTCTAAATGCTTATCATCATTATTATTTTAAATTAGGCATTCATCATTTGGCCTAATAAACATTCTGTTGGAGGAATATATATTATATATTATATAATACAATCTAGTCATTCATTCTGGCCCTCTTTTTCCTTTTTTAAGCACCACAGCAGATTCACCATTGGCTTGGCTGTTTACACCACAGAAAATTTGCTTCATTTGTAATTGCAGCTGTCATGATGTTTCCCTGAAGGTGGGCAGAAAGCCAGCTGGATCCGCACACTCCCTTCAATCCAGAACTTTGTATTCCACGTTGTCTGGGTGTGACTTAACGTCATAATTGCTCGAACTGTATTTTGTTAAGTGTGAAAAATAAATGCCTTCCTTATGTCCTCAGTAATAGAAAATCATTAAACGTCTTGCAGCTGCCTAATCTTTTAGTCAAGATACATAGTATGGAATACTAGATTGATAGAGGCTCTTACCTTTCAAACTCTGTTCTCAACACCTACCATTTGTTTTTAGAAAGGTTTTGAGCAGCTTCTCCGTAGGCTGTAATTAAGTCCTTCAAATCTGAAAAATGAGAGTTTGGAGTTGGGTACAAACCTTGGCAGTTGGATGATAGGTGATTTACATGTCTATCTTTCTCCCATTTGTAGATCTTGGCTGTACAGTGCAAATCTTGTCAAAAATCTGTTCAGTGATTAAAGATTTATTAAGTGCTCTCCAATGTCCTATCCATTTTTGAGAACTCAAGGAAGAATTGGTCACTGGCCTCCTGGAGATTATAATCCCCTAAATCAAAAATAAATACCATGAGCTCATTTTCTTCTGCTGCTCTCTCGTTATAGTGGAGATATCTGAGTTTCATGGGAAGCATACCATAGAGTGTGGAAAGCAGAATGCAGAAAATAAGGTTATTAGGGTAGAATGAAGAATTTATCACTTGCTGATTATAGAAATTCTACTCTCTAGAGTAATTACATGGTTATGTCACAGCTAAGATTATTTGACCAAATATGGAGCTTGTTAGTTTTCCACAAAACAAAGTACTCTCTTTGATATTAGTCACGTTAAAGATATCTATATTTGGTTATAACTAATAGTCAAAAAAATCTTTCCTACCATTTTTATTATGTAAAAAATGCTTTCATGTTACTGAATGCTAAAAATTGTTCTATAAGATATAACAGACATTACTTGAGCTCTAGAATTGTCCCGTCTAAACAGTGTGTGAACACAACCTCATATAAATCCAAGTCTGCCCAAGCATGTATTTTACCCATGCAGAGGGCAAACAAAGGTGCTTAATTTTATATGACATCAATTATCTATGGAGAACAGAGATTGCACAAGCACTACCCTTTAAAGATCTCATTTGATCTATAGTTAAGATACATTTACTTTCATAAAAGCAACAAAATAATGTACCAAAATTCCATAGTAAATCTACCAGGATATAAAAAAAATTAATAACAGTTCCCTTTCCCCTTCCTTAATATATTTTGTATTCAAGTAAAAACTAGGAGGATATGAAAAGGCAAGAACAAAAGCTGAATATACATAGTTGTTAAGATGACTGTTCTTAACACAGGCCACAGGGCCAGTGCATCATAGACGTTAAATAAGTGACTTTTTCTTCCCTTTTTGTTTCTCTTGTATTTTCATTTTACAAAATCAGCATCATGCTTATCCATAATTGAATTCTCTCTTTTATTAAAATTTTTATTGTAACTTGGCCCTTGTCCCATGTTATTAAATAGTCTCTGAAAATATTTTAGTGGCTACATGATAATTATATTTTGTTAATGTATTGTTTTTTACTTAGCCACTGACTACTGTTAGAAATGTTGTTTCCATTTTGGGCTACTATAAATGACGGTGCAATGAACATCTTTGTACATACATTTTTGACAACTTCTGTGATGTAATTGGCATACAATAAACTACATATAAAGTGTGTACTTGTTAAGTTTTCACACACGTATGCACTCACACGGCTATCACTGCAATCAAGATAATGAACATACCTGTCATCCCAAAAAGTACTCTCACACCCCTTGATAGTCCCTCCTTGCTCCTCACCCCCATCTTCAGAAATCCTTGAGCTGTTTTTTACCACTATAGATTAGTTTGAACTTTTTAGAATTTTGTATAATGGAATCATATAATATGTACTCTTTTTATGTGGCTTCTTTCATTCAACATAATTATTTTGGGACTCATGCATGTTGTTTTATGTATCAAGAGTTCATTCCTTTTTATTGCTGAGCCTTATTCCATTGTATGGATATACCATTCACGTGTTGATGAGCGTTTGGGTTGTTTTAGTCTTTCGCTATTACAAATAAAGCTCATAAACATTCATCTACACGTCTTTGTGTAGACATATGCTTTTATTACCCTCCAGCTGATAACTAGGAGTGGAATGGCTAGGTCATGTAGTAGTTGTACAATTAACTTTTTAAGAAACTTCTGGGCAGTGTAAAAGAATTCCAGGTGCTCCCCATGCTTATCAGCACTTGTTATGGTCAGTCTTTAATTTTAGACATTCTGATAGGGTGTATTAATATCACAGTGTGATTTTAATTTGCATTTTGCTAATGACTAATGATATTATGCAACCTTCCATGTCCTTATTTGCCATCTGTATTTGTCTTTGGTGATGTGTCTGTCCAAAGTTGTTTCCCCTTTTTTTTTTTATTGCATTTTTAAATGATTGAGTTTTGGGAGTTCTTTACGTATTCACAATACAAGTTCTTTATCTGGTAGGTGATGTGCAAAAGTTTTCTTCCAATCTGCATCTTGACTTTTCAGTCTCTTAACAGTGTCTTTTAAATAACAGATAGTCTTGATTTTGGTGAAGTCCACCTTATCAGGTTTTATTGATTTTATGGGGCATATTTTTGGTGTCATACCTGAGAAATCTTTGCCTAACTCAAGTTCATAAAGGAATTCTCCCATATTTTCTTTTAGAAGTTTTATAGTTCTATGTTTTACATTTAGGTCAATGATCCATTTTTTTTTACACTGCCCAAGTTTCCTTTTTTGTTCTTTTTCTTTTTATATGGATTGCAAATTATTCCATTACCATTTGTTGAAAAAAACTAACCTTTTTCTACTAAATTTTCTCAGTATGCAGGTCTTACACAGGTTTTGTCAGATTTATCCCTAAGTGTTTCATATTTTTTAATTTCCTTTGGACCTCTGCAAAAATTTATTGACCATATATATGTCTGGACTTTCTGGTCTCGCCATTCTGTTCCATTGATTTATTTGTCTGTCTTGATGGCAACAACATGCTGTGTTGATTACTTTTGCTTTATAATACATCTTAATATCGGGTAGTACTAGCCCCTCACTTTTGTTCTTTTGCTTTTTTTTTTTGGTTATTCTAGGTCCTTTGAATTTCCGTATGAAGTTTATAATCAGCTTGTCAATTCTGACCAAAAAAAAGCCTGCTGGGATCTTGGTTGAGATTGTGTTCAATCTATACATCAATTTGAGGATAATTGCCATTTTAATAATATTAAGTCTTCTGAGCTGTTAACATAGTATATCTTTCCACATATTTAATCTCTAATTTCTTTCAGCAATGTTTTGTAGTTCTCAGTATGTAGGTCTTACACAGGTTTTGTCAGATTTATCCCTAAGTATTTCATATTTTTAATGCTATTTTAAATGGAATTGCATTTTTAAATTTTTATTTCTGATTGTTCATTGCTAGTATGTAGAGACGTCATTAACTTTTACACTTTGGTCTTGTATGCCACAACTTTGCTAAACTCATTTATTAGTTCTAATAGTATTTTTAAAATAAATTTTATAGGATTTTCTGCATAGACAAGTCATGTCATCTGCAAATAAAGACAATTTTATTTCTTCCTTTCTAATCTTTTCAAAAATGACATTTATTTTTCTTTTCTTATTGCATTGATTGAAGCTCTAGTATAACGTTGAATAGAAGTGGTGAGAGTGGACGTTCTTGCCTGGTTTTCAATCTTACAGGGAAAATGTTCAGTCTCTCTTTCATCCTTAGGTATGAAGATAAATATAAGTTTTTTTGTAAAAAACTTTGTGTTTTTTTTTCAGTTTGAGAACTTTCCCTTCCAGTCCTAATTTACTGTGAGTTTTTATAAGAAATGCAAGTTGGATTTTGCCAAATATTAATACTTTCTCTGTATCTATTGAAATGATCACATTTTTCATTTTAGTCCGTTAATATGGGGAATTGTATTGATTGGTTTTCTAATGTTAAAACTACTTTGCATTCCTGGGATAAAACCCACTTGTTATGAAATATTATCTGATTTATGTAATGTTGGATTCAATTTGCTAAACTTTTGTTAAGCACTTTTGCATTAAGTTTTATGTGGGATATTGGTGTATAGATTTCTTTTCTTGTTATGTCTTTGGTTTTAGTATCAGGATAATGCTGGCCTGCCAGACTGAGTTAGGAAGTATTCACTCTTTGTAATACTCTAAAAATTTCATAGAATTAATATTATATCTTCCTTAAATGTTTGGTCAGATTTACCAGAGAAGCCATTTGAGACTGGAGTTTTCTTTGTGGAAATATTTTTAACTTCTAATTCAATTTATTTAATAGATATGGGATTATTTCGGTTATTTATTTCTTCTAAAATGGGCTTTCGTGGTTTGTGTCTTTCAAGGAATTCATCCATGTCATCTAAGTTGTCAAACTTATTGGCATAAAGTTCTTCATAATATTCCCTTAGTATTCTTTGTACTCTCTGTTGAGTCCATACTGCTATTAGCTCTCCCGTTCCTGATCTTGGTAACTTCTTTCTTCTCTCTTTTTTTTCTCCATTTGTTTGGCTAGAGTTTTATCAATTTAATTGATTTTTCTCAAAGAACTAGTTTTTGGTTTCACTCATTTTCTCTATTGTTTTTCTGTTTTTTATTTTATTGATTTTCATTCCTTACTATTTCATTTCTTCTGCTGACTTTGGGTTTTATTTGCTCTTTATTTTCTAATACTTAAGGTGGAAGCTGAAGTCATTGATTTGAGATCCTTCTTCTTCTTGAATATAGCCATTTTAATGTTGTGAACTGGCCTTTGAGGACGCATCAGCTGCATGCCATAAATTTTGTTATGTTTTGGTTGCATTTACATTCAGATTGAAATGCTTTATAATCTCCCTTTTGTTTCTTCTATTACCCAAGGGATATTTATATGTGTGTTATTTAGTTTCCAAATATTTGGGGACTTTATACTTATCTTTCTGTTTTTAATTTCTAATTTAGTTCCATTGTGGTAAAAGGACATATTTTGTAAGACTTAAACCCTTTTAAATTTATTTAGATATGTTTTATGGCTTAGAATATTATCTATCTTGGTAAATGTTCCAGGTGTATTTGAAAAGAATGTGGATTCTACTGTTGTTAGATGGAGTGTTCTGTAAGTTACAATTAGGTCAAACTGGTTGATATTGTTGTTCAAGTCTCCTGCATACTTAGTGATTTTCTGTCTATATGGTTCAATTATTGAGGGAGTGCACATTCATTTTTGTGTTACAATACCTCTTTATACTTCATTAGTGCTTAGTAAGAGAACAATGCTGTGAACGTCATCTGGAATATCTTGTAATCATTGATGCATAAGAGTGTCCTTTATTAATAAAAACAACATAAAAACAGTACTTAGAAAAGTTGTTCTATAAATTAAGAGCTTGAAATGAAAAGATTAAATTGTGGGCTGATTATGCTAGTTTCAGTCAGACCAATTTATGAAATAATATAGTGGCATAAACACTGTGGTCCAAATACTTATAATAATAATTTGAAAATTTCAACTTACTTTTTTTCTTAGTTATAGAAATGTTTCCTCAAATACAATTTTACCAAGAACTTAGATACATGTAACAGATGCAAGTGTTTTATCTGTTTAAAAGTGCGTAAGGTACAAAGGAGGGAGAAGGGACCATCCGTATCTGGACTCCAACTGCTCAACCTCACTCTGGGCCTCACTCTTTTCCTAGAGGCAACCCCTGAGGTACCTCAGCTGAAGCCTTAAGGCACCATAAGAACATTGAAAACCATAGATCTACTCAAATACTTTGCTAAAGAAGAAAAGAAAGATCCCATTCCAAATACTTACTGATGTAGAATAGTAAATAGATTTTAACTCTTGTGTCAGCAATATGGATTGGCAAACTACCTAGAGAACTGTTTGAAAAAATATCTAAAGTTTATTTCTGTCTCAGCAGTAAAAGAGCACATTCAAATTTTTTGTTTTGTTTTGTTTTGAGACAGAGTCTTGCTCTGTCACCCTGGGTAGAGCGCAGTGGTGTCATTGTAGCTCACTGCAACCTCAAACTCCTGGGCTCAAGCAATCCTCCTGCCTCAGCCTCCTGAGTAGCTGGGACTACAGGCACGTGCCACCACGCCTGTCTGATTTTTCTATTTTTAGTAGAGATGGGGTCTCACTCTTGCTTAGGCTGGTCTCGAACTCCTGAGCGCAAGCAATCCTCCCACCTTGGCCTCCCAGAGAGCTAGGATTACAGGCATGAGCCACAGTGCCCAGCCAGCACATTCAATTATTGATGTCTGCCAAGGATGCAGGTGTGGGAAATGGAAGAGCACATGTCATGCATTTGATATTCCTGGTCTTGAGATATAGACAAACCTGATGTTCAAATCTGGTTTTACATGATATCTGCTAAGTTGAATTATATGTTTGATAAATTAGGAAAACTATGCAATGGGGTTAATGAGGCTTTTCCATGTTGAAATCAACAGGGCATTCTTAGTAGGATAGAAATCTTTATAAGGACACAGAAAGTGTGGAAATGCAGAAAACCATCTCAGAATTTCCTTCGAGGCACATCAATAATCCTGGTGATGTGCAAGATATCAAAATCTCTGGGATATAGAAAAAGCAGTGCTAAGGGGGAAGCTTATAGCACTAAATGCCTACATCAAAAAGACAGAAAGATCACAAATTAACAACCTAACATTATACCTCAAGGAACTAGAAAAACAAGAACAAACCCAAAGCTAACAGGAGGCAAGAAATATTAAAGATCAGAGCAGACCTTTAATATTAAAGAAATATTAAATTTCTATTAAATGAAATTGAAACCAAAAAAAAAAACAGTACAAAGGATCAATAAAACAAAGAGTTGCTTCTTTGAGAAGATAAACAAAATCAATAGACCACTAGCTAGATTAACCAAGAGAAGAAGACAGCAGATTCAAATAAACTCAGTCAAAAATGGAAAAAGAGACATTATAACTGATACCACAGAAATACAAAAGATCATCTGAGACTACTATGAATACCTCTATGAACACAAACTAGAAAATCTAGAGGAAATGAACAAAATCCTGTGAACACAAAACCTCCCAAACTTGAATCAGCAAGAAATAGAAATCCTGAACAGACCAATAAGGAATAGCAAGATTGAATCAGTAATAAAAAAATCTCCCAATTAAAAAAAGCCCAGGGCCAGATGGATTCACAGCTAAATTTTACCAGACCTACAAAGAAGAACTGGTACCAATCCTACTGAAACTGTTCCAAAAGATTGAGAAGGAAGGAATCTTCCCTAATTTATTCTACGAAGACAGTATCACCCTGACACCAAAGCCAGGACAGGACAAAACAACAACAAAAAAACTACATGCCAATATCCTTGATAAACATAGATGCAAAAATCCTCAACAAAATACTAGCAAACTGAATCCAAAAGTACATCAAAAAGATAATTCACCATGATCAAGTGGGTTTCATCCCAGGATGCAAGGGTGGTTCAACATTCAAAAATCAATAAATGTAATTCCTTACATAAACAGAATTAAAAATAAAAACCATACGGTCATCTCAATAGATGCAAAAAAAGCATTCAACAAAATCCAACATCACTTCATGATAAAAACCCTCAACAAACTAGGCATAGAAGGAACATACTTCAAAATAATAAAAGCCATATATAACAAACCCACAGCCAACATCATATTGAATGGAGAAAAGTTGAAATGTTCCCCCTAACTGCTGTAACAAGACAAGGATTCCCACTTTCACCACTTCTATTCAACATAGTACTGGAAATCCTAGCCAGAGCAATCAGGCAAGAGAAAGAATTAAAGGGCATCAAAATTGGAAAAGAGGAAGTCAAACTATCTCTGTTTGCCAATGATATGATCTCATATCTAGAAAACCATAAAGACTTCACCAAAAGACTCCTAGAATTGATAAATAAATTTAGTCAAGTCTCAGGTTACAAAATCAACATACATAAATCGGTAGCATTCCCATACACTAATAACCTAGCTGAGAATCAAATTAAGAACTCAATCCTACTTACAATAGCTGCAAAAAAATAAAATACCTTGAAATATACTTAACCAAGGAGGTGAAAGATCTCCACAAAAAGAATTACAAAACAGGTATTGCATCTTTAATTTGTTTCTCAGCTTGATTGTTATTAGCATATATGAAGGCTATGGATTTGTGTGTATTAATTTTGTATCCTGAGACTTTGCTGAATTCATTTTTCAATTCCAGTAATCTCTTGGTTGAATCTTTGGGGTTTTCTATGTATAGTATCATATAGTCTGTGAATAGTGAAAGTTTGACCTCTTCTGCCCCCATCTGGACGCCCCTGATTCCTCTGTCTTGTCTGCTGCGGCCAGGAAAATACATGGGACCTGATCAAATTAAAAAACTTCTGCACAGCCAAGGAAACTATCACTAGAGTGAACAGACAACCTACAGAATGGGAGAAAATATTTGCATGCTACACCTCTGATAAAGGGCTGATAACCAGAATCTATACAGAACTTAGGATAATCAACAAGAAAAAATCAAATAATCCTATTAAAAAATGGGCAAAGGACATGAACAGAAACTTTTCCAAAGAAGACAGAATAATGGCCAGCAAACATATAAAAAAGTGCGCAACGTCTCTAATCATCAGAGAAATGCAAATCAAAACCACAATGAGATATCACTTAACTCCAGTGAGATTGGCTCATATCAAAAAATCCCCAAACAACAAATGTTGGTGGGGATGTGGACAGATAGGAACACTCATACACTGCTGGTGGGACTGCAAATTAGTACAACCTCTATGGAAAAGAATATGGAGATACCTCAAAGAATTAAAAGTAGAATTACCATTTGACCCAGCAATCCCACTACTGGGTATTTATCCAAAGGAAAAAAAGATATTTTATAATAAAGACATCTGCTCACGAATGTTCATAGCAGCACAATTCACAATTGCAAAGATGTGGAAACAACCCAGGTGCCCATCAATACACGACTGGATTAATAAAATGTGGTATATGTATACCATGGAGTATTACTCAGCAATAAGGAACAATAGTGAATTAACACATCTGGTATTATCCTGGTTGGAGCTAGAACCCATTCTTCGAAGTGAAGTGTCAAAGGAATGGAAAAACAAGCACCACTGGTACTCACCATCAAATTGGTACTAAGTGATCAACACTTACATCACACAGGGCAATAACATTCATCGGGGGCGGGCGGGCGGGAGGGGGGTGGAAGGGATGGGAAAAACTCTCACTGAATGGATGCAGGGAGCACAGTTTGGGGGATGACCACAATTGTGGCTCTGACACGGGCAGTGCAGGGGCAATGTGTATGGCCAAAGTGTTGTACCCCCACGATATTCTGAAATAAACAAAAAAAAAGAATTACAAAACACTGATGAAATAAATCATAGATGACAAAAACAAATGGAAAACCATCCTATGCCCATGGATTGGAAGAATCAATATTGCTAAAATGTCTGTACTGCCTAAAATGATTTACAGATTCAGTGCAATCCCCATCAAAATACCAATATTATATTTCACTGATATATAAAAAATAATTCTATGCTTCATTTGGAACCAAAGAAGAGCCTGAATAGCCAGAGCAATCTTAAGCAAAAAGAACAAATCTGGAGGCATCACACTATCTGACTTCAAATTATGCTATAAGGCTATAGTAACCAAAACAGTATGGTACTGGTACAAAAGTAGACACATAGATCAATGGAACAGAATATAGAACCCAGAAATAAAGCCAAATACCTACAACCAAAGCAGACAAACATACACTGGGGAAAGGATGCCCTGTCCAATAAATGGTGCTGGGAAAACTGGATAGCCTCATGCAGGACAATGAAACTGGATCTCTATCTCTTACCATACACAAAAATTAACTCAAGATGGATTAAATACTTAAATGTAAGATTTAAAACCATAAAAATGTTAGAAGAAAACCTAGGAAAAAATATTCTCAACATTGGCCTAGGTAAAGAATTTATGACTAAAACCTCAAAAGCAAATACAACAAAAACAAAAATAAATAAGGGGAACTTAAACTAAAAAGCTTCTGCACAGCAAAAGAAATAATCAACAGAGTAAACAGACAACCTACAGAATGGTAGAAAATATTCACAAGCTGTACATCTGACAAAGGACTAATGTCCAGGATCTATAAGGAACTCAAATCAGCAAGAGAAAAGCAAACAGTGCCATTAAAAAGTACACAGAAAACATGAAAATTTTTTGAAAGAAGAGAAACAAATGGCCAAGAAACATGAAAAATGCTCAATGTCACTAGTCCTTGGGGAAATGTAAATTAAAACCACAATAAGATGCCACCATAGCCCTGTCAGAATGACCGTTATTAAAAAGCCAAAAAACAATAGATGCTGGCATGGATGCAGTGAAAGCAGAATGCTTATACACTGTTGGTGGGAATGTAAATTAGTACAACCTGTATGGAAAACAGTAGATTTCTCAAAGAACTAAAAGTAGACCTATCATTCCATCCAGCAGTCCCGCTACTGGGGATCTACCCAAAGGAAAAGAAATCATTTTATAAAAAAGGTGCCTGCACTCATGTTTATTACAGCACAATTCACAATTGCAAAGATATGGAACCAACCTAAGTTACTCTCAAGTGTTGATTGGATAAAGAAAATGTGGTATAGAGAAGTAGCCCAGGAACAAAAAAACAAACACGTGTTCTCACTCACAAATGAGAGCTAAGCAATGGATATACATGGTCATACAGAGGGACATAACGGACATTGGAAACTCAGAAGGGGAAGGGTGGCAGGATGGTGCAGGATGAAAAATTACCAATTGGGTACAATGTACACCATTCAGGTAATGAGTACACTGAAAGCCTAGACTTCTCCAATATACAATTCGTCCATGTAACAAAAACCATTTGTACCCCTAAATCTATCTTAGAAAATGATCCTGGTGGTCTGATAAGGGAACTCTGAAGTAGGCATCTGCTGTTCCTTTCCCCAGTGCTCTGCCATCATTATGCTCAGCTGCTCTCTCCTTTTCTTTCACTGCTCCTGCTATAACAAACCAACTCTGTTTGCCTAAAAGTCTTCTGCTTTCTCTTTTCTTTCTGTATATCTATCTTGCTGCTACATTTCTTTCTGTTCATCTCAAGTTCAAACTCCCAGCAGAGAGTGGTAGGTCAACCCTCCAGAATGTAGTGCCCCTTGGACAGAATTGTCATGCCAGATTACCCTAACACCACTGGGCAGCCTAAAGAGAGCTCCTGAGACCAGATGACCATTCCTAGTCTAATCACCTGTGACTACGGTGGCAGAATTACAATGTAAAAAGTATGTAGAAGGGACCAGATATCTGGCAGAAACCGCAAGGAATCCCGGCAGGGGCAGTGTGCCTGTTAAGTATGGAACATGGCCTGGTCATTATAGCCATGTGCATTGATTGGACTTGCTTAGCATCAAACGGAGATACCAGTATAGTGTGCATTGATTGGACTTGCTTGGTACCAAGTGGAGAATAAATTTCTTTATAATGAGAAAAAGCAGTAGTTTTCAAACTGTGCTTAGGAGAAAGTCTTAAGTTCTTCCCAAAGGAGAGACTTAGTAGGACTTGGAGCTCCCTATAACATTTTTTAACCAGAGCAGTTTCATATTATTCAGTTTTATATACTGGATTTTCAAATAAAATTTCACTTAAAGATAACATTCCATTACTCAAAAATAGTTTGAGAGCCATTGTGTCATAGGAGCAGAAAAACTTCTGCTTGGATAATTTTTTTAAGTAGTAAGGCTTTATTTTCAAAGAGTAATAGTTAATAAGACATAAAATGAAATACAAGGTCACTTAATGCATTTTACCCAGTTTTTTGTAAAAAGCTTCTGGGAAGGGTGAATAAGAAAATTGAATAAGGTTATTTCACAACATCATATTCTTCATCACAATTGTTTTTGTGTCTTGGGTGTTATCATGGAAAATTGTTTAATTATGATTTTCAAGATATGTTTGATCAGTAGGATCAACATTTTGATAGCAATGATCAAATTATAAATTTATAAGGGTTAAAATAACATGTTATTAGGGCTGTTATGTTTGATTTTGTTTACAGTTACAGAATACTGCCACATCAGGGTAAAAGTCTTATTAATTAGCTATTTACAATTAACTATGATGATTGAGATGCATTAAGCAATTGCATACATTACTTAAATGTTAGGTCAATGCATAATTGTATTTTATAACATTCATGTATTTATAGTAATCATACTCAGTATGCTCAGTCATCTTCCATGAACAGTTTTTAAAAATTGAAGACATCTTGATGGTAACATTGCAATTTTCCCTGCGTTTTTTATTTTTTAATTAAAAAAATGTTGGCTGCCAGTACTCATTTTAATAAATAGTAAATTGCCTCTTCCCTTTTCATGAACTCTCTTATTTGCATATGAACTTCTTCTAAACAAGTTGGTTGAGATGGATCCTTGATTTATTAACATTTAAGTGGATGTGCATAAACATAATTACAGGGAAAAATAACAGCCCCGTAAAAATGATATACCAATTAATTTTTATTTCTACGTGTACTTAAGTTGGGCAGTCTGAAGCTTTGATCTAGTTTATCCAAACTAAAAATAAGGTCCTATTTTTTTTCTAATATTATTTTAGTAGGACTTTTCCCTCCGAAACAAATGCCCCTGTATAAATGTCCTAATACTATGGAGGAATTAAATGGCTCGCACTTTGATTTATAATTCAAACCTTGAATGCAGTCTTTATATTATCAGGAAAGCAATCCATTACACCCAGAATGGTCTATGTGAAGTCGTTAGGCTGAGGGTCAGGCTCTATCTAACAATGAAGTCAATTTAACCATTGTACTGTGTGTAAGTTAACTTCCAGATAACCTAACTAAACTCCAAGCCCTTCCCAGCTACCCTAGAATCTGTGTTGTCTGTTACAAGGGAGATTGGAGGGAACATTAAATACATGACTCAACCCAAAAGCATCACTGTTACTGGAATAAAACCCAAACCATGACCTTCTGAGGCTAAGGAATAATATCCTCTTAAAGTTAAATAATAGCATCACTACCAAAGTAGAACCAACATCCAACTGGTACATGATCAACATCTGTGGAATTTAAAAGTTAGGAGCTCTTTTTGTTAAAGATTATCATTAGAAATACATTGGACATTGAGACCAGCCTGGGCAACATAGAAAGACCCCCTCTGTACAAAAATATTTTTTTAATTAGCTGGACATGGTGGCACATGCCTATAGTCCCAGCTACTCAGGAGGCAGAGGTGGAGGATCACTTGAGCCCAGAAGTTTGAGGTAGCAGTGAGCTATGATCAGACCACTGCACTCCAGCTTGGGTGACAGAGCAAGACCCTATCTCTTTAAAAAAAAATTGAAAAAAGAAAAAAGAAAAGAAATACAGCATATGGGGGCAGGGAGGATGAAAATATGACAATATGGTAATCCCATAACTGATATATTGTTCTACTTTTATGTATAATTATAAACTTTTCATATTTAAAGCTTTAAAAAACTGTATGTAAGGTAATTCTCCCCTATGTCTTACAAAGTAGCCTTTAGAGAATATTTAGAGAATTTAGAGAATATTTAGAGCCTTTTCTTCACATGTAGTTCCATAAAATAATACAAAGTTTATTTGAATCACTGAGACAGAAATATTAGTTCCTGACTCCTCATCTCCATATATTTATAAATCTGTGCAACAAGTTTTGGAATTCAATTCTTGATAAGCTAAACTAAATGAGGCAACATGAAGTGAACAAACACATTTTCCAGGTATCTCAAGGTCTGTGATTTCTGTGGCGGGGATGATACTAAGAGATTAAAGAAGATTCTATTCCTATCCTAGAAGGATTTGCTCTGATGGACACTCTGATGTGGCATTCCTTGTACAGGGCGCTGAAAAAAAACAGAAAAAAAAATGGAGACATGCCTGGACCAAAAGTAGTCACATAATTTTTAGTTCAATAATAATATCTTAAGTTTAGTTATGGGAATGCAGCAAGCCAGGGCCAGTGTGTACACCATGCCAGTGGGATTAGAAAGAATGACTGGGGGTTTTAGGTTCAAGCCCGATAGCCTGATACTCCTTGAAACGTGTTCAGAGTTTGCACTAATAAAATCCTGTTGTATATTAAGTAGATTACAGCTTGAACTATGTTCAATATCACAGTACAAGTGTAAATTATACCCCAGTATATTACTTGTCAGGGCAAGGGAAAGAAAGGAATCCTGTTGGTGACTTTTAAGATACAATTTCCAACGGCCAGGTTCCCTATTATGGACTGCATGTTTGTCTCCCCCGCAAAATTTATATATTGAAGTCCTGACCCCCAATACAGGTGTTAGGAATTGGAGCCTTTGGGAGGTAATTTAGGCTCTACCCTCATGAATGGGATTAGTGCCCTTAAAAAAGAGACCCCAGAGAGCTGTCTCATTCTCTTTCTGCCATGTGAGGAAACAGAGAGAAGATGGCAATTTGCAACCCAGAAGAGGATCCTCCCCAGAAACCCCCCATGCTGGCACCCTGATCTCATACTTTCAGCCTCCAGAACTATAAGGAATAAATCTCTGTTGTTTATAAGACACCCAGTCTATGACACTTTGTTAAAGTGGCCCTAACTAAGACAGTTCCTGACAGCTTTATGATGTGAATAACCAACCCAGATAGGAGAGCATCCTCAGAAGCTGAAGGATGTATTCTATAATTTGACATGCAATTTGTGTCACACTCAGAGAATTAGTATAGAAGATATTGTAAATTTATTTTGTAGATATGATTATGTGTTTGTTTTCCCTTATCAACATGGAACTCTTTTCTTCCTTCCTTCTTTCCTTGCTTTCTTCCTTCCTTCAATTATTTTATTTTCAATTCAATGAAATATAGAGGAGACATCCCTTATTAATATTTAAAACAAACAAAAAAATTACATGTCTCTGGTAAGAAAAAAGAAAATTCAAACAGGGCAAAAACATTCAAAATAGAAATTACAAGCTACCTCTCCCCTCCTAAATTAGCCCCTTCCCATCCAATCTTTCATCTCAAAGGTAACTGCTGTTTAACAATGTCTTATAATTCATTCAGGACACAAAAGGGTACATATATGCATATACATGTGTTCATGTATATTTTTCAGTCTATTTCCCTTCTTTTCTAATCTATAGAATAGAGATCATATCATATACACCTCTTCACTCATTTTTTTAATTTATTGCCAAATATTGACAATCATTCCATACCATATTTAGGCACCAGTTTTGCTCCTGTGGATTTACCTTTATTTTATTTCACCAATTCCCTGCTGATAGGAATTGGTCATTTACAGTTTTTTGCCATTACAAATGAATTTGATGTCCATGTTCATAGATCTAGGTGAACTTCCATCAGTATATTTGTATAGTAAGTTTCATACAGTTGGCTTGCTTCTTCAAAGGATAGATGCAATTAAGATTTTATAGATAAGGACAAATTGCTCTCCAAGAGGGTTTTCAAATTAATACTCCTCCTAATAGGGTACAAGAGCCTTTTTTCTTCTGTTCTTTCACCAGTACTGAATACCCTTTGTTCAGCTTCCTTCATTTATTTATTTATTATTTGCCAAGTTGATAGATATCTCATGTTTTGCTATTCATTTCTTTTATTACAAGCATCTTTCATATGTTTATTGGTCATTTGCATTTTTGTACTGTAAGTTACATGATCATGTCTTTTGCCCATTTTTCTATTGATTTGCTCACCTTTTAATTTATCTGAATGAGCTCTTTGTTAAATAAAGAAAATTAGCCTATCCGTGTGTCAAAAGTTTCTAGTAATTGAAACCAATTATTTTCTTCCCTTCATCTTAACAGGTGGAATTCTTAAGCCCTTTTATACAAAGAATTTCAGCCTGATTCCATTTAAAAATGTGATATGGAAGATGACAAAAGCCAAACTGGCACCTACTTTAAAGGATAAGTGAATAGTAAGAAGGCAGCATGATGTACCCAAGGGAAATTTCAGTGATCATAGCTGGGAAAGAAACCAAATATTCATGCCTTTATAATATGCACAAAACTTGCACACCGGTACTCAAAAAGCTGACTCCTTCATGTAGCTTTTCAATATCTTTCATAATCCTGAATCTTCCAAATTTTAAGTGATGCTGCTGACAAATTTTAAGTTCCATTTTGAGCATCTCAGCATCGCTATGAAATAGTATTAAGCAAATCCTTAAGTTTAAGTGATATCAACATATACTAGAAGACAAGTCACAGTCCATCAAGAGAAGCATGATATAAAAAGGCCATATGATTAGGGTCACTGGACTTAGACTCTAGATGTGCTTGTCACTCCCACGCCATGTAACTGAGTAACTTCCTCAAGGTCTCTGTGGCTCCATTTTCTCGTCTACAAAATGAAAATAATAACTTTTCTACCTATCCAATTAGGTGTTTTGCTAACTAAAAGAACTCCTAGTAAAGCATTTTGCAAACCATGTAACACTGTCAAGTATCACTTTAACTGTTGGAAAGTGATATATCTGCAGATTACTTTCAGCAACATCCCCTTGGCTCTCTGATTGTCCTTCAACTTGTGAAAGGTTTGGTGCTGGTTACAAAATCTCATATGAAAATTTCCCACGCAATGAGTATAAACATAGCCTTAATTTCATTTTATTTCCTTCATATTTAAATAATTCATGCCATACTTTCATTAAATGTGCGCATGTTAGCCTTTTATTTGATCATGTTCAATATATGTCTTCAAACATGGGAATGATGAAAATTAAAATTAGCAACCAATCCAAAGTAATCCTTTGCAAAAATGATTTATCTGTTATGGGAAATTTTAAGGCGTACAAAGTAAGGCCTAAAAGAATGCTATTAGATAGATTCTTATATAAGAGTTTCTAAAATGTTCCTAACCTAATTTCTAAACATTTAGGGAAAGCTTTTTTGTCTGTCAAAAAAAAGAATCATTTTAATGCTCAAAGTTTACAAGTCTTGTGTAGTCCCAAAATCTACATCACATCTGGAGATATTTACGTTGAAGCTGAGAGGTTTGATCTGCTTTAGGTATTTGAAACTTTATTAAGAACCAATTAACCTTGCCATCAAAGAAGGCGTTATTAGTTAAGTGCAAATGGTCAATTTTGTTGACCTTGCCTGTGAAGGGTTCTGATGATCTGAGAAGCAGCCCTCATTCTGGAGTTTTTACACATTAATAGCATAAAAGCTCAAGTTACCATTTCTAAAAGAATTCTTTTCTTTAAAAGATGATGAGTTGGGTTAATTATATCAGGACATACTGTTCAACATGTGGGACACCTCCAATATACGCCTGCTCTTTCATCTCTTTTGCACACTCTCCCTCTCTATCTCTCAGATGTTTCCACTTGGTTCCTGCTTCCTGGATAAAATCTCAAACATGAGAAAATAAAGGGAGTTTCTGATATGCTGGTAGGTTATTTCTTTAGGAGCTGTCACTTCTTGGTCTCTCTTTTTTCTCACATCAGATTTGCCCTTTTTAGCCTTTATATTGCTTGGCCTCATCTCATGATCGTAGCAGTAGACTTTTATCTTTCCAGAATAAATATAGATTGGGACATTCCTAGACAAGTACTCTGATTTCAGTCTTGCCTTGTGCATGACCATTTATGACTGCTTAACTTTCTGTAGCCTGGCTCCCATTTTTAGACTATTGATTCTTTTCTCAGAAGAGTCTGTGTTCCTGGACTTTAAGTCAGCTCTAGCCACTGTAAGTACCTGACATTAACAAGAGTATCTAAACTCTATTATGGTTCATTGTGCACAATGCTTTGAATGAATTCAGTACATATTTCATCATTATCTTAACAGCAATTATTGCTATTGTGAAAGTCATTACAACATATAAGGTCTTTTACACCATCCTTGCCTTGAGCCAAGACTCAGAACCTGTGCCTCCTTTCCAAGTCCAAAGGACCCCCTCACTAAACTTTCTGCATCATCAGGTTATCATCTTGAATAAACAGATATTTTAACATCTATAGAATGTCCAACAGACTATATCTCCTTGTGCTTTTGGGATAATGTTTCTCAACTCTTCCTGGCTCTTTCTGACTTCTGCTTCCTTTTTCTTCCCTGCTTTATTTAAGGCATTAATCACTCTCTAACATTTATTTATATATTTATTTGTGTATTACCTATCTTCCTGAATAGAATGCAAATTTCATGAGTTCAGAGTCTTTGCCTTTTTTGTACGCCTCTGATACCTAGTACCTAGAATAGTGGTTAACACATAGTAGATGCTTACTAAATATTTGCTGAATGGATGAATGAATGATTTTTGCAATCTTGGATAAGTTATTTCTCCTTTTGAGGCTTCCATCTCATCTGCAAAATGAGGATATTGGACTAGATCAGATGATTTCTAGGGACTGTTCACATTTTCTGCTTGAGACTCAGAGTACAGGTAAATAAGGCAAGTCAGGAGAGCAATGGGGAGGGGCATGTAATCACAGAGAAGGAGTGACCTAGATGTTATCCTGCATCAGAGGAAAGGCTCTCTAAGGAAAAAGGAGTGCACCACGTGCATATCCAGGGAAAGAGAAGTTCAGGCAGAGGGAACTGCAAATACCAAAGCCCTAAAGACAGGAGTGTGTTTGGTGTGTTCAAGAAAAGGAAAGTGTGGCTAAAGTACAGTGAGCAAAGGAGAGAGAGTTGGAAATAAGGTTGAAAAAAGTAACTGGTGCTCAGATCATGTTTGTGTGTGTGTGGGGTGTGTGTGTGTGGGGGTGCATGTGTGCTTATTATGAGAGGGAATGTATGTGTGGTATGGTGTGTATAGTGCATGTGTAGTAAAGTCTTGTGTTTGTGTGGTGTATGTGCATATAGTACGTGTATATATGCACATATATGTGGTATGAGTTTTATGAGTGTGTGTTTGCTGTGACAGGTATATGTATGTATGCTATGGTGTATGTGGTATAATGTGGCATGTGTGTAGTGTATTTGTTCTTGGTGGAGAGGAGTGTATGTATGCAGTATGGTATGTATGTGTATGATCTAATGTGTCTATGATATGTAGTGTGTGCATGTGTGTTTTCTGTGGGAAAAGAGTATATGTGGGGTGACATGTGTGTATGTGTGTGCATGTGTGTATATGATTTATATTGAAGTTACTACTCATGTTACAAAAAAAGCTTGTCAAAACATCCTGCCAGGGTTATTGAAAACCCTTGCTTGAAAAGAAAAGAAACATTCCTTCTAAACAAGTTCCCAGGATTAAAAGACCATCTTGCATGTATTACTGCATACTAATAAGGAATTTTGCTTATCAAATAATCAAGATTTTTAATAATGGATTGATGCTTTCTGAGAAAGAACATTGTTTTGCTTCTGCTACAACATCATAATCATTGAAATCTAACATCTTTCAACATTGTAAATATATAATGCAGCAAAGCACACATTCTAAAACAAATCTATAATACATTTTAAATGAGTACAGAGTTTTAGGATTCATTTGTTTATTGTTTCGATTTAACATGTGGGCTTGAAAGCCCAAGGATTCTTGACCTATATTATCTAGTCTTTTATGCCCCTGGCATCTTGGGCTGCCAAGGAATGTATATCAAAGTGTCAGGAACAGCAAAATATGTTGTCACTTTCAACTCTGTTTTATGCATTAATATTTGTACCTAAAATCTCTCTCCTCATTTAATCAATGGAAAGAAATGATATACTGTCTCCATCTTGACCCACATAGAAAACACACCACCATTGAGACACTAATGATTTGCTTCACAACTGAGATTTCAGTTATCTCAGAAGACAGTGAAAATGCTTCACATTTTTAACAAAAGACATGACAGAATTTTCCCCTAATCATGATTGTGGTGGTAGCATGCAAAAAAGGAAATCTATTTAAAATAAGAGGATCACAAGAATGGCAAAACAAACACCACATGTACTTCCTATTAAACTGGAACTAACCAATGAGCATACATGTGCACAGAGGAATGTAAAACTTAGTGGAAATCAAGCAGGGGGGAGGACAGAGGGGAGAGGGCAAAAATCTACCTGATGGATACAATGAACACTATTTGTGTGATTGACACACTTATAGCCCTGACTCAAGCATTACAAAAGTGATACATGTAACCAAAAAATTTGTATCACCTTAAATTTTGAAATTAAAGAAATTACCTATGGGATACAATGTACACTACTTGTGTGATGGATACACCAAAAGCCCAGACTCCACTACTATACAATATATGCATTAATGGAATTCAACTTGTACCCTCTAAATCTATTAAAATTTTAAAAATATTTAAAAAGGCACCCCTTAAAAATAAACAAACAAATAAATAAAATACAATGGATAAACAAAGAAAAGGAACAGGGAAGTGAATCCTCCTCTTCTTGTTAGTATAGTTGTTTCTGGTTTGTTTCTAAGTGTACCAAGATATGTTTACTTGCTAAATATCCTGAGCAAAAACAAAACAAAACCTTCTTAGGTATGACTAGTGTATTTCCTGAAGTGGCCCTGATCTAGGGATTGTCTCTAAGACATTATTGTTACTTTCAGATGGCAGACTACACATCTCTAAGCTATTTCACACTTAGGAGACTGAATTCACTGGAGGTACTTAAAAGGATGGAATTGTGTTGTATAATGGTTGATGACTTGAGCTCTGCAATCAGAAGACTATGGTTTGAGTCATGGCATTGCCCTGTACTATTATAGAGACTTGGGAAGGTTGCTTAATTTCATTCTCACTAAGTTTCTGTTTAAGATGTAACAAGGGGAGCAAGATGGAAGAATAGGAGCTTCGTGGCCCATATTCTCCCACAGCAACAAGAATTTGGTAGCCATCTGTGGACAAAATTGCCTTTGTTGGAGCTGTGGGACCCAGGTAGGAAATTGCAAAACCCAGGCACAGCCCAAGACCAAGGAGGGCTGTTTTGAGAAGGCAGGCTTACACCCAGGTGGTGTGCTTGCCAACTGTGTTCCCACAGTGGTCTCTAGGTGTTCAAGTGAAAGAGTAGCATGCCTGTCGCCTTAAATCAAAAGCTAGAAATGATTAGCTTAGCGAGGAAGGCATGTCAAAAGCTGAGGTAGGCTGGAATGTAGGCCTCGTGCATCAAACAGTTAGCCAAGTTGTGAATGCAAAGGAAAAGTTCTTTCAGGAAATTAAAAGTGCTACTCCAGTGAACACGTAAATGATAAGAAAGTGAAAAACAGACTTATTGCTCATTTGGAGAAAATTTGAGTGGTTTGGATAGAAGACCAAAAGAGCTACAACATTCATTCAAGCCAAAGCCTAATCTAGAGTGAGGCTATAACTCTCTTCAATTCTATGAAGGCTGAGAGAGGTAAGGAAGCTACAGAAGAGAAGGTTGAAGTTAGCAGAGATTAGTTCATGAGGTTTAAGGAAAGAAGCCATCTCCAGAACATAAAAGTGCAAGGTGAAACAGCAAATGCTGATGTAGAAGCTGCAGCAAGTTATCCAGATGGTTTAGCTAAGATCATTGATAAAGGTGGTTACACTGAACAATAGATTTTCAGTGTAGACAAAACAGCCTTCTATTGGAAGAAGATGCTATGTAGGACTTTCACAGCCAGACAGGAGAAGTCAAGGCCTGGCTTCAAAGCTTCAAAGGACGTGCTGATTCTCTTGTTAGGGGCTAGTGCAGCTGGTGACTTTAAATTGGAGCCAATGGTCATTTACCCTCCCCAAAACCCTAGAGCCCTTAGTAATTGTGCTAAATCCACTCTGCCTGTGCTCTGTAACTGGAACAACAAAGCCTGGATGACAGCACATCTGTTTACAGCATGGTTTACTGAATATTTTAAGCCCACTGTTGAGACCTACTGCTCAGAAGAAAAGATTCCTTTTAAAATATTACCGTTCATTGACAGTAATATTCTTTACTCACTCAAGAGCTCTGATGAAGATGTACAAGGGGATGAATGTTGTTTTCATGTCTACTAATACAACATCCATTCTGCAGCCCATGGGTCAAGGAATAATTTCAACTTTCAAGCCTTATTTAAGAAATACTTTTTGTAAGGCTATAGCTGCCGAGATAGTGACTCATCTGATGGACCTGGGCAAAGTTAATTGAAGACTGTCTGGAAAGGATTTAACATTCTAGATACCATTAAAAACATTCATGATCCATGGGAGGAGGTCAAAATGTCAACATTAGCAGGCATTTAGAACAAGTAGATTCTAACCCTTATGGATGACTTTGAGGGGTTCAAGACTTCAGTGGAGGAAGTATTAATAACTGCTGGTGTGGTGGAAATAGCAAGAGAACTAGAAGTAGAACCTAAAGTCGTGACTGACTTGCTGCAATCTCATGATAAAACTTGAAAGAATTAGGAGTTTTTCTCATGGATGAGCAAAGAAAGTGGCTTTTTGAGATGGAATGTACTCCTGGTGAAGATGCTATGAACACTGTTGAAATGACAAGAAAGGATTTAGAATATTTCATAAATTGAGTTGATAAAGCAGTGGCAGTGTTTGAGAGGATTCACTCCAATTTTGAAAGAAGTTCTACTGTAGGTAAAATGCTATCAAATAGCATCACACACTACAGAGAAATCTTTTGTGAAAGGAAGAGTCAAATTGATGTGGCAAACTTCATTGTCCTATTTTAAGAAATTGTTACAGCCACCCTGACCTTCAGAAACCACCACCCTGTTCAGTCAGTAGCCATCAACATCAAGGCAAGACCATCCACCCACAAAAAGACTACAATTCACTGAAGGCTCAGATGATCATTAGCATTTTTTAGCAATAAAGTATTTTTTATTAAGGCATATACATTGTGTTTTAGATATAATGCTATTACACACTTAATAGACTAAAATATAGTGTAAACATAACTTTTATGTGCACTGGGAAACCAAAAAGCTTGTGTGACTTGCTTTATTGAGATATTTGCTTTATCACAGTGATCTGAAATCGAACCCACAATATCTCTGAGATATATCTGTATGTGGTCCATCATAAACCAAAACATTGTTATGTGGTACATGATTGTAATTATAAATTCTATCTCTGAGTGAGTTCTTTCCTCTCTTATCCAACTGTATGCAGTTAAAAGTAGCCACATAGCTCCTTCAATATTTTGCTTAGAATTTTCTTTGGCCAGGTATCGTAGTTCATTGCTCTTAAATTTTGCCTTCTACAAAGCCTGTGGGCATGGACACAATTCAGCCATGTTCTTTGCAATTGTGTAACAAGGATGGCCTTTGTGTCAGTTTCTAATTCCTTGTTCCTTAGATCCATCTGAGATCTCATCAGAATGGTCTTTACCATCCATATTTCTATAAATATTCCCATCATGACCACTTCATTAATCCCTAAGAAGATACAGACTCTCCCTACTTCTGGAGTTTTCTTCTGATCCCTCCCTAGAATTATCCTTAATGTTCTATTCATGGAAATTTAGGGTTTTTCTAGTCTGCTCCTCCAAATTCTTACAGCCTCTACCCATTACCCAGTTCCAAGACCACTTTCACATTTTCAGTTATTTGTTGTAGTACAGCCTCGCTTCTCAGTACCGATTTTCTTAGTTCCTTTTGTTCTGCTATAACAGAATACCACAGGCTGGGTAAGTTATGAAGAAAGGAAATTTATTTCTCAGTTCTGGAGGTTGGGAAGTTCAACATCTAGGTGCTGTCATCTGATGAGGGCCTCAGTGCTGTGGCATCCCATGGTGGAAGGCAGAAGGGCAAGAGCAACAGACATAGAGGGCCAAACTCACTTTTATATAACAACAACCCACTTCACAATAATGAACCCACTCCCACAATAATGACTTTAATCCATTTGTGAAAGTGGAACCTTCATAGCCTAATCACCTCTTAACAGTCCCATGTCTTAATACTGTCATAGTGGCAATTAAATTTCATCGTGAGTTTTGGAGGAAACGTTCAAACCCTACTAGTTAGCATAATCAAACCTTAGCACCTGGAGATGAGAATGGGACCAACATTCCCTAATGCCCATGGTTTCTTGGAAAAGTGTGGATACTTGAAAAAATTTAGAGCTTTAGAAAACAGTGAGTAGGAAATTGCTGTTGGGTAAGCGACCAAAGGTATCTGCTGCAGCAAATTCACAGGCAGAGTAGCACAACATCAGAAACAATTCATTGCAGCTTCTGAATGGGGGCTTCCAGGGTTCATTTGTGTTGCCTCAGTTTCCTGGAGTTAAATAATTCCTAGGAGTAAAAATCAAAGGCCCAAAGAGCCATGTTTGATGCTCACGTAAGCTTTATTTTTCCACACTTTGTCCAGGTGTTCATCACACAGGAAAGTCCTTTACTCTAGGAAGGAATCGTACCCTTTGTTTTACAAATGTATCCATCATTAATTCAGATGGGCCAGTCCTATCCTCCAGATTTTGGTGCTGCTGACTAGAGACTCTTAAATCTCTGGCATATTTCTATCACCAGAGGGACCACAGCTATTTTTGATATTTGTCACCCTTAACCATCTTTCCTCTATCCATTGCATTTTACAAAATTAGCACTGTCTGTCCTCTTTTTATCTTTCCCCCTTCCTGTTTCATTTTCCACTGTCCACAAACCTTCATGTTTGGTAACATCCTATGGGAAATGGCATTGTTGAGACTCTTCCCCAGTAAGCTCAGTGGAAGATTACATACCTAACAATCCCTGTGGCTATTCCCAGTCTTTTCAATTTACAGAAATAAATCTGTGCTGTCAACTGATGGAAACAATTTTCTAACTATTATTTCTCAGTTTAGACATCACTCAATTGCTTTCATAATTTGGTATTTTGTATCTAGCTTCCAAATACTCTAACCCAGAGCTGACAATACATTTCACTTATCTTAAGTGCTTCCCCTTCAGAGTAATCACCCCCCCCAACATCCTCACCCCCATTAGAGCTCAGGTCCTTTTTCTTCTCACTTCTCTCTCCCTTTGTCAGGTTCCCTGAGAACCGACACAAGAGTTACCTCACACTTTCTGCTACCTGTTATTATTTCCTTATTCTGCCTCTCCCTGCTGAATGATTTGGGATAACTGTCTTTTTATAGGCTGGCTTACACAATAATAAATGGCCTATCTATAAGTGCACATATGCATCAGGATATTTTTTTTCAGAAAAGTGCTTTAAAAGTTGATTCTGGAGCCTGTGAACATGAAAGATTCCTCAGGAGAATGAGTAGTTAGGAGGAATATCACAATAATTCTACGGTGAGGGCTTACACTTTAACATACAATCTTTCTGCTTTAATAGCTTTTGCTTTTTCTTTGATTATAAAAATAATACTTCTTATAGAGAATTTAGGAGGAAAAAACATGTTTCCTTTATATAAGGACAGGCAGCTGTTAGAAGTGATGTGGAGGAGTGTATTGAAGGCAAACATTCTAATGACTAGCCTGGATCACACACTGTACTTGCACAGCTACTGTAATGTGGATCCAAGGCAGAAATACAGATTGCCTGTCCTTATGCTTGCAATTTGTTATCCACTGACACTTATCATTAACAGCTAAAACATCTTAAGATATTTTCTTAAAGAAATATGAATCAGGTTAATTCCACAAATGTTCAATGTTAATTAGCTTGATTGTGTTAATCAACTCACAATGTGTCTGTGTATCAAATCATCACGTTATACATCTTAAATATATGCAATTTTTATTTGTCAATTATACTTTAATAAAATTGGGGGGGAAATGTTCAACAACATATATATATATAAAGTTTCTGCTACTAGGTCAAGGAGTTTGGCAGTGAACAGAACAAAGCCCTCATGGAACTTACATTCTTATAATGGAGACAGGCAAAGAAATAAATAAATAAGGTGCCTCTTGGACAGAAGCCTGAAGGAAGTGAGGGACTCACCCATGTGAGTATCTGGGGGACAGCATTTTTTTTTTATTTCAGAATATTATGGGGATACAACACTTTGGCTATATATATTGCCCATGCACTGCCTGTGTCAGAGCTACAATCGTGGTCATCCCCCAAACTGTGCTCCCCGCATCCATTCAGTGAGAGTTTTTCCCATCCCCTCCACCCCCCTCCCACCTGCCCGCCCCCTGATGAATATTATTGCCCTGTGTGATGTAGGTGTTGATCAGTTAGTACCAAGTTGATGGTGAGTACCAGTGTTGCTTGTTTTTCCATTCCTGTGACACTTCGCTTTGAAGAATGGGTTCTAGCTCCAACCAGGATAATACCAGATGTGTTAATTCACTATTGTTCCTTATTGCTGAGTAATACTCCATGGTATACATATACCACATTTTATTAATCCAGTCGTGTATTGATGGGCACCTGGGTTGTTTCCACATCTTTGCAATTGTGAATTGTGCTGCTATAAATATTCGTGAGCAGATGTCTTTATTATAAATCGTCTTTTTTTCCTTTGGGTAAATACCCAGTAGTGGGATTGCTGGGTCAAATGGTAATTCTACTTTTAATTCTTTGAGGTATCTCCATATTACTTTCCATAGAGGTTGTACTAATTTGCAGTCCCACCAGCAGTGTATGAGTGTTCCTATCTGTCCACATCCCCACCAACATTTGTTGTTTGGGGATTTTTTGATATGAGCCAATCTCACTGGAGTTAAGTAATACCTCATTGTGGTTTTGATTTGCATTTCCCTGATGATTAGAGACATTGCGCACTTTTTTATATGTTTGCTGGCCATTATTCTGTCTTCTTTGGGAAAGTTTCTGTTCATGTCCTTTGCCCATTTTTTAATAGGGTTGTTTGATTTTTTTCTTGTTGATTTTCCTAAGTTCTGTATAGATTCTGGTTATCAGCCCTTTATCAGAGGTGTAGCATGCAAATATTTTCTCCCATTCTGTAGGTTGTCTGTTCACTCTAGTGATAGTTTCCTTGGCTGTGCAGAAGCTTTTTAATTTGATCAGGTCCCATGTATTTATTTTCGTTGCTGCTGTGATTGCTTTGGGGGTCTTCTTCATGAATTCTTTGCCTAGGCCAATGTCCATAAGAGTTTTTCCAATGTTTTCTTCGAGAATTCTTATGGTTTCATGTCTTAGGTTTAGATCTGTTGTCCATGGTGAGTTGATTTTTGTGAGAGGTGAGAGGTGTGGGTCCAGTTTCAGTCTTCTACATATGGCCATCCAGTTTTCCCAGCACCATTTGTTGAATAGGGAATCTTTTCCCGAGGGTACATTTTTTTGGAATTTGTCAAAGATCAGGTGACTGTATGAGGTTGGTTTTATATTTGGGTTCTCAGTCCTGTTCCATTGGTCTACGTCTCTGTTCTTGTGCCAATACCATGCAGTTTTGGTTACTATAGCCTTGTAGTATAGTTTGAAGTCTGGTAGATAGATGCCTCCCAATTTGTTCTTTTTGCTTAAGATTGCTTTGGCTAGACGGGCTCTTCTCTGGTTCCACATGAAGCATAGAATTATTTTTTCTAGATTGGCAAAAAATGATGTTGATATTTTGATAGGGACTGCATTGATTCTGTAAATCAATTTAGGTAGCAAAGCCATTTTTACTATGTTGACTCTGCCTATCCAAGAGCATGGTAGGGCTTTCCATCTATTTACATCCTCTGCAATTTCTTTTCTCAGTGTTTCATAATTCTCTCTATATAGGTCTTTGACCTCCTTAGTTAGATATGTTCCTAAATATTTAATTTTCTCTGGTGCTATTGTGAAAGGTATTGCATCTTTAATTTGTTTCTCGGCTTGATTGTTATTAGCATATATGAAGGCTATGGATTTGTGTGTATTAATTTTGTATCCTGAGACTTTGCTGAATTCATTTATCAATTCCAGTAATCTCTTGGTTGAATCTTTGGGGTTTTCTATGTATAATATCATATCGTCTGTGAATAGTGAAAGTTTGACCTCTTCTGCCCCTATCTGGATGCCCCTGATTCCTCTGTCTTGTCTAATTGCTGTGGCCAGGACTTCCAGCACTACGTTGAAAAGAAGTGGAGATAGAGGGCACCCTTGTCTGGTGCCAGTTTTAACAGGGAATGCTTTCAATTTTTCCCCATTCAGTATGATATTGGCTGTGGGTTTATTGTATATGGCTTTAATAGTTTCGAGGTATGAGCCATCTATGCCTATATTGTTAAGAGTTCTTATCATAAAAGGATGCTGGATTTTGTCAAAAGCCTTTTCTGCATCTATTGAAAGGATCATATAATCTTTGTTCTTGCTTTTATTTATATGGTGAATTACATTTATAGATTTGCGTATGTTGAACCATCCTGCATCTCGGGAATGAAGCCCACCTGATCGTGATGAATTATTTTTTTGATGTACATTTGGATTCGGTTTGCAAGGATTTTATTGAGAATTTTTGCATCTATATTCATAAGGGACATTGGTCTGTAGTTTTCTTTTTTTGTTGTGTCCTTTCCTGGCTTTGGTATCAAGGTGATATTGGCTTTGTAGAATGAGTTTGGGAGGACTCCATCCTTCTGGATATTTTCAAATAATTTCTGCAGTATAGGCACCAGTTCTTCTTTGTAGGCTTGGTAGAACTCAGGTGTGAACCCATCTGGTCCAGGAGTTTTTTTTGTGGGAAGATTTTTTATTACTGCTTCGATTTCAGTGTTTGATGTTGGTCTGTTTAGAAATTCTGTTTCTTGCTGGTTGAGCCTAGGGAGGTAGTGTGTTTCTAAGAATTTGTCTATTTCCTCCACATTTTCATGTTTGTGGGCATAGAGGTTTTTGTAGTATTCGAAGATGATGTTTTGTATTTCCATGGTATCAGTTATGACTTCTCCTTTCTCATTTCTAATTGAGCTTATTAGAGTCCTTTCCTTTCTGCTTCTGGTCAACCTGGCAAGTGGCCTGTCTATTTTGTTTATCTTTTCAAAGAACCAACTTTTCATTTTATTAATCTTCTGTATTGTTCTTTTGTTCTCGATTTCATTTAATTCTGCTCTGATTTTGGTTATTTCTTTTCTTCTGCTGGCTTTAGGATTGCTTTGCTCTTCCTTTTCCATTTCCTTAAGATGATTCATTAGTTTACTGATTTGTGACCTTTCTGTCTTTTGGATGTGGGCATTTAAGGCGATAAGTTTTCCTCTCAGGACTGCTTTTGCTGTATCCCACAGATTTTGATAACTTGTGTCCCCATTATCGTTTAGTTCGAAGAATCTTTTGATTTCCATTTGAATCTCCTCCTTGACCCAATAGTCCTTCAGCAACAGATTGTTTAGTTTCCATGTTTTTGGATGAAGATGTGAGTTTCTGTTGGAATTGATTTCTAATTTTATTCCACTGTGGTCTCAAAGGATACATGGTATGATTTCTATTTTTTTGAATTTGTTTAGATCTGTTTTGTGGCCTAGGATGTGGTCAATTTTAGAGAAAGTTCCATGAGCTGATGAGAAGAATGTATATTCAGTGTTATTTGGGTGGAGTGTTCTGTAGATATCTGTTAGGCCCAAATGTTCTAGAGTCCTGTTTAGGTCTTTTGTTTCATTATTTAATTTTTGTTTGGAGGATTTGTCCAGTTCCGTCAGTGGGGTGTTGAAGTCCCCTGCTATTATGGCATTGCTGTTTATTATGTTGTCTAGATCTAGCAGTATTTGCTTTATGTACCTGGGTGCTCCTGTGTTGGGTGCATAAATGTTTAGGATTGTTAAATCCTCTTGTAAGATTTTTCCCTTCACCACTATATAGTGTCCATTTTTGTCCTTCTTTACTTTTGTTGCTTTAAAGTTTATATCATCTGAAATAAGGATGGCTACTCCGGATTTCTTTTGGTTTCCATTGGCCTGGAAAATTGTATTCCATCCTTTCACCTTGAGTCTGAATGCGTCTTTGTGTGTAAAGTGTGTTTCCTGAAGACAACAGATACTTGGCTTGTATTTTTTAATCCATTCAGCCAGCCTATGTCTCTTCAATGGGCAATTCAAGCCATTTACATTTATTGAGAGAATTGATATTTGGGGTAAATTTCTGATTATTCTATTGGGTGGTGTCTTTTGTTTTACCTCTTGCATCATTGTGGAATCTGGTTTCTGGGGTTTTAGCTTTTGCGTAGTTTTACATAGGTGGGTGTCTGTTGTGCTGGTTAGTGTATAATGCAGGTCTAAGCAGTTCTTGCAAGGCTGGTCTGGATTTTGCAAATTCTATCAGTGATTGCTTATCTGGAAACGTCTTTATTTCTCCCTCGTATAAGAAGCTTAGTTTGGCAGGATACAGAATTCTGGGTTGGCTTTTGTTTTGTTTTAGGAGACTGACGATGTCTCCCCATCAGAAGGGCTTGTCTCCCCAAGCCCTTCTGGCTTGTAAGGTTTCAGCTGAGAAGTTTGCAGTTAATCTGATCGTTTTCCCTTTATAGGTTATCTGCTGTTTTTGTCTTACAGCTCTGAGGAGTGCCTCTTTTGTGTTTACTTTGGTCAGTCTGATAATTATGTGGCGTGGTGAATGCCTTTTCACGTTGAGTCTCCCAGGAGTCCTGTGTGCTTCTTGTGCTTGGATATTGAGATTTCTGGTTAGGGCATGGAAATTTTCCTCTATTATTCCTTCAAATAGATTTTCCAGCCCATGCGAATTTTCTTCCTCTCCCTCAGGGATGCCTATGATCCTTATGTTTGGCCTCTTTACATAATCTCACATTTCTTGTATGCTTTTTTCATGCCTCTTGTTTTTGTGTTCTTTCTCTCTGACTGTTTTATTTAGTGCATAGGAGTTGTCTTCTAGCTCTGAAATTCTTTCCTCTGCATGGTCCAGCCTATTCTTAAGGCTTTCCACTGTGTTTTGTAGATCCTTGAATACTTCTTTCATTTCTAGGATTTCTATTTGATTTTTCCATGATATTTCTATTTCTTTGGAGAATTTTTCATTCATTTCTTGCATTTTTCTTGTGGTTTCTTTGTTCTGGGATTCAACTTTCTCTTGAATTTCACTGAGCTTTCTTATAATCCATAAATGAAATTCCTCTTCTGTCATTCTACCCATTTCATTTGAGTTGGTATCCATTGCTGAGGAACTGATGGTTTCTTTTGGAGGTGAATTTTCACTCTGATTTTTCATGTTCCCTGAGTTCTTTTGCTGGTTTTTTCTCATCTGGCCTCTTGGTCGAGAGCTGGGGGTGTTAGGGCTAGTTTATGGCCCTGTCTCCAGGCCCACAATTTTCATTCCTTGGCAGAGCCAAGGAGAGAAGTAGTGGCCTATATTGCCTTAGGTGTATTTTAGCAAGTTTGGTGGATCTTGAGTTATCTCTGGCCTGTTGTCTTCTCCTCTTCCCGGTGGAGTGTGGTGAGAATGACCTCCCAGCTTGGGCTCTAAGCTAGTGAATAGTACTTGAGGATATGATTCCACAGCTCCCTATTAGCTAGGTATTCTGCTATGTCCGTGGCAGACTCTGATCCCCCAGTTGGGGTATGCGAAAGCCCCGTGCTTTGAGAGGGGCCTTGTAGCTCCTAGGGGTTTCTTTGACCCTGCTCGTCCTGAGGTGCAAGTAGAAACACTATTTCTTTTGGCTGCAGTGTGAAAGCTGAATTGGGAAAATTCTACACAGCTCAGAGGTTGCTCATCTAGCCACGTGTGTCTGCCCTTCTGATGTGCGTCTCCGCATGATACTGGTTGATAGGGGAATCTCCAATTGTGCACCCCTTTTCCACCACTAGACCCCAAGGCGAGGCGGGTGGCCGTCTCTATCCCCATCAGTCTCCACCAGGGGGATGTTTCCACGGGGAGGGGGGAGTAGTGGCCGCTGGAAGCGCTCTTGGATGGCGCAAAATTCCCTAATTGAGTGGGCAGGGTTATGGGGAGCTGCTTTGGTTCAGCCTGTGGCTCTTGAGGTATTTGGTTGTCATGGGAACCAGCAGTTATACCAAATGAGTCACTATAGCCAGCAACCTTCAAAATGACCGATTTCTGGGGTACAGGAGGGCTGGGACCTGAAGGGGCGGGCACTAGGACCAGCATGCAGTGGACTTGTTGGAGGCCAAAGCCGGGGTAGAAGAACCAGATGGACGAGCTGCAAACTGTTTCCAATACACAAAGGTCCCGCCGCTACAGTTCCAGGATCTCGTCCCACCTGGAACCCACGGATGCAGGTGTCCCTGGCCACCACAGGCAAAGCCTGTCTCGCCCCAGCAGACGAGCCCCGGGCCGGGGCGGGGGGAGCTAGAGACGCGGCTCACAGCTCCGTGCGGGCGGCTGTAAAGATGGCGGCCGCCGCCAGCCTGGCGCACAGCCGGGCTCCCATTGCGCCGGAAGCGCAGTTTTTCTCTGCCGGCCGCAGCGGCAGTTGCCAGCAGCCTCTAAGGGCGTGTCCCGCTCTCAGTTAAACTCCTGGGCCCAGTCCCACTGACTTCTAGTGGCACAGTGCCGGCCTGCGGGTTCCCGCGCACTGTCCCGGGAAGCTGAATCTCGGTCCCCGCCCAGTTCCTCCCCAGCCCTCGGCAGTCTCTGTATATTGTAGCTGCGAGTTGTGTTTGGCTCTGGCTACTTCCTCCTCTCCACAGGGCTCGCCGTCCCGAGCAGCCTCTCTGCCCCAACTCTGGGCTTGTCCCTGACTGCGTGTATGGGGAGGTGCGTAAACGCTTGGGGGGCAGGTCGCGACCTGGCGAGCGCGTCCTTCCCGCGCTCTGGGCTCTATTGTGCTCCGTGCACCCTCCGATCTTTGTCAAAATTTTGTACCTGTTTTCTTGGGCTGGGTGTTCTGCGTTGTTTCTCTGTAATTCGCAATGCTGTTTTCAGAGTGAGTGGTCCGTGCTCGCAGGTAGCCGCTGGGGTTTTTCACCTCCTTCCCTGGGAGTGGTGCGGTGGGAGGACTCTATCAGACCGCCATTGGGGGGGACAGCATTTTAAGCAGAGGTGAGAGGAAGTGCAAAGGCACTGAGGTGAGAGCATGTGTGGTGTGTTGATAGAACCACAAGGAGGCCAGTGTGACTGGACAGGGGTTAGCAAGAGGTTGGATGGTGAGGAGGTGAGGTCAGAGAGGCACAAGGAGGCCAGATCATGTAGGCTTAGGCCATGAAAAGGACTTTGGATTTGACTGTGAGTAAGATAGAAAGTTTTTGGGCAGATGGGATATGACTTAATTTTTAAAATGAGTGTAAATGGTAATGAATGAACAATTACAAATGAACGACATAACCACAATGAAGGGGATATGCAGAGGAAAAGAACTAACCTAAGTAACTTTGGAAAAGAGTATTTTGGCTATATACTATGTATTAGTCTGGGTTCTCCAGAAAAACAAAGCCAATAGGATACATATATATGCATATGTGTATATATATGTATATATAGTCATGCATCACATAATGATTTTCTTTCAGCAATGAGCTAAATATATTAATACAATGGTGGTCCCATAAGATTATAATCCATATAAAAATATAACCATATTTTTACTGTAGCTTTTCTATGTTTAGATATGTTTAAATACACAAATATAGTTATGTTATAATTGCCTACAGTATTCAGTACAGTAACATGCTGCATAGGTTTGTAGCCTAGGAGCAATGGGCTGTACAACATAGCCTAGGTGTGTAGTAGGCTACACCATCTAGGTTTGTGTAAGTATACTCTATGATGTTCACACAACAACAAAATCACCTAGTGATTCATTTCTCAAAACATATCCACATTGTTAAGCAACACATGACTGTATTACATAAAGAGATGTATTACAAGGAATTGGCTCATGTGGTTATGGAGGCCAAGAAGTCCCAAGATTTGCAGTTGATAAGCTGGAGACCCAGGAGAGCCGATGGTGTAGCTCCAGTCTGAGTTTTAAGGCCTGAGAAACAGGAAAGCTGATAGTGTAAGTTCTAGTCCAAGACCAAAGGCTTGAGAACCAAGAGAGCCAATAGTGGAAGTTCCAGTCTGAACCCAAGTGTGAAGGCAGGAGAGGATCAATGTCCCAGCTGGAGGAGAGTCATGCAGAGGGCAAGGATTCTTTCTTATTTAGTCTTTTAGTCTATTCAGCCTTCAACCAATTAGATAAGCCCACCTATATTGGGGAGGGCAATCTATTTCACTCAGTTTATTCACTCTGATGTTAATCTCATCCAAAAACACTCTCACAGACACACTAGAAGTGATGTTTAATCAAATAACTGGGCACCCTGTGGCCCAGTCAAGTTAACACATAAAATTACAATCACATATTATATGGCTAAAAACAAAGAGAACTGATATAAATCAATAATTGAATAGGTTATTCAACTCTTCTTTACAATAGAATTCCAATTTGTAAATGCAGAAGGAATGATAGAAATAGAACATTACTGTTTGGTAAACACCACAGTAATAACTATTATAGGCTAGCAACATCAAAATATGCTAAAATTAGTGGGCAAAACTATGATGAGAAAAAGGATATTTGCATTCACAAAGTATCTCCTCACAAGATACTTACAGTGGGAAAAATCATAACTTTACAATGGAGAGACCTGGTTGACACCATGTTATCCAAATGATCAAAGTCAGTATCAGCAAGTATGAGACTTATTGACATCATGTACCTCCTGAGATAATGCACTGAGAAGGGTTCAATATCACTTCTGCAGTCTTCTTGACAAAAATGCATAACCTCTGTAGAATCAGGTGAAAATGTCAAACAAACCCAAATTGAGGGGCTCTTCCAAATATCAAGGTAACAGAAAATAAAGACTGTGGAGTTGTTCCAGAAGGAGGAGAATAAGGAGACATGAAAACTACACACAATGTGGGATCCTGGATTAAATTTTGGACCTGAAAGAGGATAATTGGAGAAATTTGAATAAGGTCCACAGATTAGGTAATAGTAATAGTAATATGTCAATATTATCTTCTAAAATAACATTAGGCTACCAGTTATTAAAAGTTATAAATAAAATGATTATTACATAGAAGACTATAATGAAATGTCATAGTTTTAGGAAAAGGAGAAAATGCTTAGAATTTAAAATTATAGAAAATGTTCCAATTAATTTGATATATAAATTTAAAATGATTCAAGTTCCATTCCTCTAAAATCTGCTAACTTTCTTTATCTCCCAAATCAAATCCTTTAAGTATGAGTACAAGGAACTGTGAACTGTTACATATTGCCAAAGAAAATGAAAAGTCATCTAGGTAGAAAGAGGAAAAAAATTAGCTCTTTCATAACCAAACTTGGAACCTTTGAAATGCCCTTAGGGAAAGATATTTTCAGCTACCATACTTTTAAATATCCAGTTTTCTTCTTCCCTCTGAATTACGAAATACATAATATATATGTGTTTCAACAAAGAGGAAAAATAACTATTCTTTGTTTCCTTTGTCCTAGTTCCTCCTTCATGAATTGACCTTTTCATTCAAGTTCATTTCCATGAGAAGACTAAACCTGCACTGCTTCAGGCCAGAGCTGGACCGTGTCAACTTTCTAGGCAGTGTGATAACCTGTGCCTCTTCCCGCTGATATTCTTTCTCTGTGTGTTTCAACATGTGTTTGTTTAGTGGGCTGGGAACGACTATGCTATATTCCACTGTATGCTATATGTCACATGAATTTAACATATTATGACACTGTCAGGGGACAATTCTCCAGGGTCTCTTGCATTTCTGTACATCTTATAAGCAAGGTGCCGACTACCCTTTGTTCCAAACCATCTGACCCAGGAGACCTGTGTCTTCTACTAGCATCCATGAAATAGTAGCAGGCTAACTTGTTAGCTTGTAAGAAGAGTAAAATCTCAGGCCCCTGGCAGTTCCTGACAGTTCTTTTACTTTACCACAAGTGTTCATTTCAAGCACAGGATTTTAGGATTGGTGGTTCATCCCGTAAATGGACTATGTGACTTCCTTGTGAGCACTACAAAAATACTCACTTGAAACAGGTTTAGCACCTGCAGGGAGTTGGAAGATTTTTTTATTATTATTTTCAACCATTTCTTTTAGAGGTCAGTGTCTCCTTTAGTGGGAACTGGACCAATTTGAGTTTCAGCCACCATGTAGTTGTTTTCAAAAACCCTAGCTGGTATCATATTTCTGATTTATGCCAATGACATTTTAACACTCTTGTGGATTGATTCCCCAGGCAAGTGGCTCCTAATCTTTCTTTATAGTCTGGTTCCGCTACCTAAAAGAGTAAGAGTGTGTGTGTGTTTGCGTGCGCACGCGCAGGTGTCCCATGCAGGTGACACCAGCAACTTTGGGGTCTCAACTACCTATATGCCCTTAGAGCTCTCATTTTGAGGGTCACCATGTGAAGGCAGCACTACACAGTGTGTGACAGAGGGGGGCTGTATGTGTGTGTTTGCATGAGCATCTTCCTGCTGCCGCCCCCAACAGTGAGACTGTGATCAGCATGTTTCTACACGCCTGGATAATCACATTCATTACATTTTTGCCTGGTTCCATTTTTAAAACTGCTTGGAAAATCTCAAACTTAGTATTTTTTGTTTTGTTGTATTTTGTTTTAGCAGGAGCACATGTGGTAGGGAGAAGGTGGACGAGATGTGGAAAGGGGGCACCAGATGGTATGATCACATGGGAGACTGAGTGCATGGGTGATGCTGACGTGTCTTCTCTGAGGAATAGATGTGTTGCCAGGTTGCAATAGTTCAGAAAGATGAGATGGGTACTTGCCGTGAATCTTATCTTTTCCGTCAGAGGTTTATTGAATAGGAATAGGATTTGACGCCTTCTTTTCTCTGTTGGTTTGTAACCAAACTAAAATGTTCCATATGCTGAAAGGAGCTACCCTATTTCATCTAATCTAAGATTTCCTCCATTGTAAGACACTCCATTATTTTACAATCAACTAAGAAAGAAAAATCACTGCCAATTAAACCATGACACATCATATGTTGTAAAACCCATCCCAGTTTTAGAGATGTTAAAATGTGAAAAACAGCGTGTCGTAGAATTGATTAAACATGATACGTAAATTAGGGGCTGCAAACTTTTTGCCAAGGCCATTTCACAGTGTTTTATGATCTAAGTTCTCGTTCGAGTTTGTGACCCTGAATAGATAATAATAGATACAACCAACTGTTGAGCACATAATATACGGCCTGTCACGTTCAGGTTCACTATCTCCAATCCTTTCAACTATGCTGCAAAGAAGGGATTATAAATCCCATTTTACAAGGCAGGAAACTGAGCCCCTGGAGGTCAGGTAAGGTACGAAGGCAAGGTTGCCAGGATTGGGAGCTGAGATTTGAACCCAGCTGGGTTTCCCTTCAAAGCCGAGGTGCTTTCTGTTGCGCTAAGGAATTCCTCTCTTTGGAGGAGCTGCCTGAGTTGAGAGTGGCTTTGAGCATGGTACCATATCTAAATATTTGTGGATTGTTTTAGAAACAAGTTCCCGCCCATCACACAGCTGTCACACAGCAATAATGGGGAGACTCTGCTCCTCTCTTTCCGCTACAGTTAAAAGTGAAAGGAGGGGTGAGGGGGTGGCTGTTCACCTCCGCAGAAATCGTGACAGACATAATGGGGCTGATGCTTTGTGCAACCTCACAGTGCAGCGTCATTGTTTACCTTCTGCCACGTCTTTATTCCTAGCAGGGAGAAAGCCCTTTCAAAACTGTTCCTTGGTAAGGCATTTGGCCTTTTCAAGTGCCTGAAATGTTAGGGCGTCAAATTCGTAAAGCACATGCATAAAGTATTTCTAGTACATTATTTAAAACACACTTTTCCTTTCTTTTTTTCTTTTTTTCCTCCTGTGATTTGAAGAAGTCTTCCCCACAGCCAAGAACAGAATTTTAACTGATGGCAAAAATATAAAGCCTTGAGGTAATGTTTTATCACTGTTTATTATTGTATCCAAAGAAGAGGCCTTGACAAGTGTTGGCTGCTGCAGGTTGCCATGGCAGTAATCATTCAAACGGGGATGGCATTTTTCAAGCATGCTTAACCCTTTTTCTTCCCCAGCAGTGCAAAGCTGATAGAAGGATTTTCATTTTGCACAATACTATCGGATGAGGCAAATACATCCGTCTGGGACAAGGTCCCAGCTCCCTGAGTCATCACGCCCCCTAGAACACTTGCTCTATCCACACCGAACCACATACATTTCTTGAGTGTGCCACAGCCTCTTAGGCCTCTGAGCACAGGCACACGTGGCTGCTTCTGCCTGGAACACACTTTAGCACCTATCTGACACCCAATTCTTAACTCATGTTCTGTTTTGTGAAGACAGCACCTCCTCCAGGAAGCCTTCTTCATCCTTTCCGCCACAGTATGAGTTAGACACACGTTCCAAGTACTCCAGTAACGCTCTGTACTTACCTCTGTCTTAGCACACGTCAACTTGATTACAGTTGTCTGTGGCAGTCTTGGTGAAGAACACGTGGAACTGGTCTGCCTGGGTTTGAAGCTCTCCTTTGTTACTAGCTGTGATCTTGGGCAAGTCATTTGACCTCTCTAAGCCTCAGCTTCCCCCTGTGTGAAAGGAGAATGATAATAGTATCTATTTCACAGAATTATTGTGGGGATTAAATGAGATCATCTAAGTGAAATGCTTAATACCAGTGAGTGTTCAATGAACATCATAGTAAAACGTCTCCTTGTAGAGTCTCACTCTAACCTTTGTAAAGGCAGAGACTATGTCTTATTTTTGAATATTCAGGACCTAACAAACATCAGGCACACAGAGGACATTCCCTCAGTGTCTAACACTGTGTGCTCAAGAATGGGTTTCTCTACATAAATAATTTTCCATGTAGGTAAGGCTTACCCCTGAAACTACACACAGAAAATCCCTTCTTGTTAATTATAATATTAATTATATTTATATTGATATTCATTGATGAAAATTTTGAAATTAATTATATTCATATTCATTGATGAAAATCGGGAAAACACAGACTTATAAAAAAAAATAAAAACCGTTTGTGATCCTGCCATCTGCTGTTAATATGTCAGTGTGTATCCTTTCATACATACCCATTTTTATGCACAGGTATACATTTATATTATATTGAAATATTCTAATTTTATTTCTTTTCTAATTTTTTAATTGTGGTAAAATACGTGTAACACAAAATTTATCATCTTAACCATTTTCAAGTGTACAGGTCCGTGTACAGATGTATTAAATACATCCATAATGTGCAACTGTCACCACAATACATCTCCACAGCTATTTTCATCTTCTAAAATTCAAACCCTGTACCCATTACACAATAACTCCCCATTCCCTCTCCCCCAGCCCCTGGTAACCACCATATTCTTTTCAACTATTTTGGCTACTTTAAGTACCTCATATAAATGGAATCATACAATATTTGTCTTTTGGTAACTGGCTTATTTTACTTAACACAATATCCTCAAGGTTCATCCATTTGTAACATGTGTCAGGATTTCCTTCCTTTCAGCGGCTGAACAATATCCCATTGTATGTACATACCACATCATACTTATCCATCCATTTGCTGATGGACACTTGTTTTGCTTCTGCATTTTGCCTATTATGTATAACACTGCTGTGAACACAGCTGTACAGATATCTCTTGGAGACCCTGATTTCAATTCTTTTGGTTACGTACCCAGAAGTGGAATTGCTAGATCATGTGCTAATTCTATCCCTAATTTTTTAATGAATAACCATACTGTTTTCTATAGCAACTGGACTATTTTATATTTCCACCAACAGTACGCAAGGGTTCCAGTGTCTCCACATCCCTGCCAATACTTGTTCTTTTCTGTTTTTGGTTTGTTGTTTTTGTTTTGTTTGTTTGTTTTGTTTTGTTTTTACAAATTTCTTTTCCTTTGGATAACTACCCAGTAGTGGGATTGCTGAATCATATGGTAGTTCTATTTTTAGTTTTTTGAGAAATCACTATATTGTTTTCGGTAGTGGCTGTACAAATTTACATTCCCACCAATAGTGTTCCCTTTTCTCCACATCATCACCAGCATGTTATTTTTTGGCTTTTTAATAATAGTCATTCTAACTGGGGTGAGATGATAACTCATTGTGGTTTTGATTTTCATTTCCCTGATGATTCATGATGTTGAGCATTTTTTCATATACCCGTTGGCCATTTGTATGTCTTCTTTTGAGAAATACCTATTCATGTCTTTTGCCTGCCATCTAATGGGATTATTGCTTTTTATTATTGAGTTTTTTTGAGTTCCTTGCATATTCTGCATATTATTAATAGCCCCTTATTGGATGAATAGCTTACAAATATTTTCTCCCACTCAACAGGTTGTCTGTTCACTCTGTTGATTGTTTCCTTTGCTGTGCAGGAGCTTTTTAGTTTAATATAGTCCTATTTGTCTATTTTTGTCTTTGTTGCCTGTGCTTTTGAGATTTTAGCCATAAAATATTTGCCTAGACCAATGTCCTGAAGTGTTTTCCTTATAGTTTTCCTTTAGTAGTTTTACAGTTTCAGGTCTTACTTTGAAGTCTTTAATCCATCTTGAGTTGATTTTTGTATATAGTGAAAGATAGGAGTCCAGTTTCATGCTTCGGCATATGTATATCCAATTTGCCCAGCACCATTTATTGAAGAGGGTGTCCTTTCCCCACTGTATGTTTTTGGTGACTTTGTCAAAAATCAGTTGTCTATAAATACATGGATTTATTTCTGAGTTCTCTATTCTGTTCTGTTGGTCTATGTGTCTGTTTTTATATCAATACCATGCTGTTTTGGTTATTATAGCTTTTTAGCATATTTTGAAGTCAGGTAGTGTGGGGCCTCCAGCTTTATTCTTTTTGCTCAGAATTATTTAAAATTTTCATGTTTAATTTGTCTATTTTTGTTGTTGTTGCCTGTGCCTTTGGTGTCTTATCCATGAAATCATTGCCAAATCCAATGTCATTAAGCTGCCATCTTGTTTTATTCTAAATGTTTTAAAGTTTCAGGTTTTACATTTAGGTCTTTGCTATGGTTTGAATATGGTTTGTCCCTGCAAAAGCCCATGTTGAAACCTTAATTCCCAGCCTGGTAATGCTGGGAAGTGAAACCTTTAAGAGGTGGGGGCTAATGGGAGGGATTTGGGTCACAAAAGGATCCACCCTCGTGGGTGGCCCAGTGCCATTCTTGCAGTAATGGGTGAGTTCTTGTTCTGATGAGATTAGGTGAGTTCTCATGGGAATGGATTCGTTCCCATGAGAGTGGGTTGTTATAATGCCAGGATGTCCCTCAGATTTTGCTTCTTGGCACATGCCCACTTCCCCTTTGATATCTGCCATGTTGCGATGCAGCACCAAAGCCCTCACCAGAAGCCACGCAGATGCTGGCACTATGCTTCTTAAACTTCCCAGCCTGCAGAACCATGAGCTAAGTAAACTTTTCTTTATAAATTACCCAGTCTAAGTTATTTGTCATAGCTTCACAAATGGTCTAAGACTGCCTTTGGTCCATTTTGAGTTAATTTTTTGTATAAGGTATTAGATAAGGGTCCAACCCCATTCTTTTGTATGTTGATATCCAGTTTTCCAGCACCATTTGTTGAAAAGACTCATTTTCCCATTGAATGATCTTAGCACCATCATTGAAAATCATTTCACCACACATGCAAGGGTTTGTTTCTGGGCTCCTGCAAGCTGTGTGCGGGTTGCTTCAGGAACATGTACACAGCTGCCTGCCATGGGGCTGGGGTGGGGGATGGGTAGATGCTACTATGCTAAGAACTGAAATAGACAGAAGTTAACCACAATTTGCCCGTCCAAACCTTCCCCTAAAAGTTGGAAGCCTTCTATAGACTCCAGAGGTCCCAAATAGTTAATCAGGCAGATTCTGTCAGTGCAATTGTTGTGTAGATGGGGAGACAGATTCCTGTCCTGCCATCTTCACAAAACCCTCTCTCTAATTTAACTTTTAAAAATATTTTTTGTACAATTTTTCTTTATTGTTGGGCGGTTTTTTATAGTATGTGTTAATACTATAAGGAACATCCTTGTGTCATACATCTTTCTAAGTATCTTGCATTCTTCTTAAAGCTTTTTTCCTAAACTGTTCACACACCTTCCAAAAGTTTGTAAGCATTACCATTTTACTGTGCCCTTATCAGTACTGGGTTTTATCATAAGAAAACACATTTGCCAATTTTTAGATGAAAAAATGGTATCTCATGTTTTTCCTCTGCTTCTTAACTGATCATGCAGCTTATCCTTGAAACCTTTCTGATGATTCAGTGCAGTCGTTCTGAGCATCAAGTACTACATCTCTCTGTATCTACTTACTGTTGCCAGGGGCTAATGAGGTATATGGAGCTCTTGGTCCCTACACTGAATGGCCCCAGATGACTGGGCTTTCTCAGGTATTGGTCCTTTGATTTTAGTTTCTTCCTATAGTGTCAACCTTCATATGTGACTTCTTGCTGCTTCCAACAGGACATCAAGTCTTCTAATTCTCTATTTCTGACTCATTATGTTTCACGAGCACTTATTATATGCCTATACAGTGTAAGGTTTTTATTATAGAAAGATTTTGAAGTAAAGAGGAATAGAAATATCAATAAGACATAATAAGGACCTACCCGAAAGAGGAGATAGAAATGTAAACAACAGGGAGTCAACTAGGGAGAGGAAGAAGTGCTGAGATGATAGGACTGAGGATAAAAGGAAACAGCCTCACAGTTCCAAAGTGGATCTAGTATTTCTTAAAGCATGATTCTTTTAAAATTCTACCCCAGGAAATTAGTATTGTATAAAATTCTTCTAGCTTGTTTGCATAGAAACCAAATAAACAAAATTAAGTTCGGTACTAAATGAGATTAAATAAGCTTTGATTTGGGGCTTTGGGAAGTTCTGTGATAAGGGCTCTAAACCTACTGGCACTGACTCCAGGATCTCCGGTTGGCTATTCAGAAGGCGTTCTTGCTTCTTTCTTTGGTTTCACCTGTTTCTTAGAGGGGAGATTTGCTGCTGGGGTATCCAATTAAATTAAATGCTTCTGTGTAACAGTGAGAAAGGATGACAATAATACAGCATCTTTGTAACTGAACAATCTGAGTGTATTTCCTTCTGACATCTATTTGAGAAAGAGTTTGTACAGGGGTGACCCAAATGGTTGAAATGTAAATATTACTCAATATCTTAGACACTTTATTTACATGTGGCCAAAATACACATTTTGAAAACTCCAATTACATATGTTACCTGAATGCCTATTGTGGGCTAAGCACTAAATATTTGGCTGTGGGTTTGCAAATCCCTAACTGGGATTGTTTTGTTCAATTTTCATCTTGATCTACTGGCATCTTCTAAATCCAAATTGTGGTTTGTAATAAGATGACTTTTTTTTTCCCTGTTGGGTCTTCAGCATACAGTGCAGAACCAACTTCACCAGAGAAATATCTGATTTAGCAAAACATTTATTCTATTTCCCTACAGCATATTATTCCATATAGTACTGTCTGTGATTACAAAGATAAAACTATTTTACAACCAATAATGTGTGAATGATGGGCAGTTTTACTAGAATTGCTTTTCATTTTTATGCTTCAGCTTTATGAAGGTGTCACATTTTCACATATATATTTCCAAAGAGTGTACATTCATGGGGACAAAAATTCTAAGAACTAATTTGGCACATATTCTTTTAACAACTCCAGAGAGAACATAGATCATTTATTGTCAGTTGTTTCAATAATTTTTCTACGATGAAAGAATTCACAAGGCTGTATTTACTTGTTCAAGTGTCTAGATAGGCTTTCAGACTAACTCCTTGGTTTTCTATCACTACTTAAGGTTAATGGGCAAAAGTTTACTATTTGAGATGTGCACCACAAAATCTTGCTCCTCCACTTTAAAAAGTTGTTCCAAATGGTGGACTTAAGGCTATCCTTTGGAGCTGGTTATATTATGCTATTACTTAAGAATGTCTTCAGGGGCTACTGAGGAATAATGTGCAAATTGGTCCTCTATACAATTAAAAAGCTCAATATGTAGTATTAATTTGACTTTATATTAGTACTAATTATGCATTTAGTGACAAAGCAGAATCATATGGCAACAGGGGTACATATTAATATCATTATTATAGTATGACCTCTTTAGGTTACATCTGAAAACTGTCCTTTCTCTCATCACAAAGGATTTTGTCATTCTCCCTTCCCCACCAAGATGCTAGTGCTAGCATGGTTTCTAACAGCTCAAGGCCGTGTCCCTGGGTCAACCCAGCCCCCCTTAAGTTCCTTCCTGAGAACTCTCAAGGCTGCCAAAAAATTTACTGTTTGTTCCAGCCAACACCTGAAGGTTGGGCCTCTGTCTCCCGGTCTCTGTGGGAGGGTAGGAGCCTAACTGACTTGGATAAGTGCCAGTTAACAAACCCAGATGGTCTAATCACATTGACCAACACCCCTACCACCCAATTAATGTAATTTTCCACTTCTGCGACTGTTTGAGTTTCGCTGGTTTTCCCTCCCCCACGCCCTGTTTCTACCTTTAAAATGCCCAGTCACCTCTGGACTGATTGGAGTTGAGCTCAGTTCTATACCGAAGTCTCTTTCCTCCTAATGCAGTAATTACTGCATAAAGTCTGTTCTTTACTGCCTTTAACTAGTGTCTGGCTTTGTTTTCCTCTTTAACACATCCAGCCAAAAACTTGAACTAAACCAACTAAAATATAGATGCATAGAGACTTTCAGCAGACCTCAGAAACATGGCAATAGCAATAGTCTATGAATTAAGTATAGTTGAATGGCACCTGGCCACAGTCATGACAGTGATTTGCAATCTAGTCTAATAAGAGAATTAGAAACAATGCTCTTCTCATCTCAGTACTCCTGCTGTAAAATGAAAGAATCAAAGAAGGAAGTCTTTCTGCAAGCAGGTAACTAATCAAGACAAAATGTAGTTTAAAAAAAAAAGTAATAATAAAAGCATCTCCCTTATTAAAAGGATTAATTTTTCTATTGGTTCTAAAAAATTATTTTTCCATCTACCCATCTTAAGTTCATTGGCTGGAGCCCATGAACCAAACAGATAAAAGATTAACAAGAGGAAAAAAATCAGTTTTATTTTTTCTCTTTTTCTTTCCTTCTTTTCCTTTACATTTGGCATTATGTTAAGTAAAAAATCGGTTTTAATTAGGTACAGAGCTACATACTTACACATAGGAGTTCACAAAGAAAAATGTGGCTCAAGGAGGCAGCCAGATGGTTAAGACTTACACTTACCATTTTAGGCTGGATATTCTGGTACCCTTCTTGGTGTTATATTTTCTCTCTGTTGAACATTCCCAGGGGGTTAGTGCTGGATTTCCCCACTGACCAACTGGGGAGATGAGGTGGAAACTGCAAAGGACACTGTGGCTCTCTCTCAAACAGTCCTTCCTCTGATGATTAGTCAATGCCAACCATGCCCCTTACCTGGAATTGGGCTAATGAGATGTGAGGTATGTTTTGCTAGAGTTCTCAGAGGAAAGACCCAGTTGTCTTTGCATCCTGTACATGGACAAGGACGTGTGTGTAACCAGTTGTGCTGGTAGCCATATCATGACGACAAGAAGAACCAACCTCAGGATGGAGTTAGTGGCATAGATAGCAGTGTGGAAAAATGGAATGGATCTGGATTCTAAGTGATACTGCTGTACCCCTGAGTCTATCAGCCCTGAAGCCTGCCCTTACTTAAAAGTTACTGAAGACAGTGAATTCCCTTATTGTGCATGATATTTTGAGTTGGTATTCTGTTACTGGAAGCCCAAACATCTTAATGGAGACAGAAATCCCCGGGGTGTCCTATAAGGTTTCCATCTCCACTAACAGTATCAGAGCCCACAAGAGGGAGTCAGTGTTCACCAGGGAAAGAAGATGGGCCTTCTAGCTCAAAGGAGCCCCTCTGGGGAGAAACTTGAGCACTATGTGAACAGGAGAAGATGGTCTCCTTACACCCAGCTTGATCAGCTGCCAGAGGAAACAGAAATTTTGATAAGGGAAGGTGGCTGGGGAGGGGGCAAGGAGAAGTAATATTGCAACCAGCAAGTCTGTGAAGGCAGCTAAATGTGCCCAGTGTGTTTGGGTGAGGTAGAGGGGAAGAGGAATATTAAAGAGAGGAAAAATGATGAATTGCATAAAGGGGAGACCAGAGATGGTCTTTTTCTGTGTTCTAGAAAGGTATAAGTTACACTTGAATCACCTGCTTGTTTGTTTTTAAAGATCAGCTAAAACTTACCTCTGAATCCATCTGGTCCTGGTGATTTTTTAAATAGTAGGTCTTTTAAGCTTCTTCCACTCTCTTCTATGACAGTTGACCATCTACTCAGAAGGCTGAGGTGGGAGAATTGCTTGAGCCCACGAGTTCAAGACCAGCCTGAGCAACATAATGAGACCCCCATATCAAAAAATCAAAAACATTTAAGTTTTTTTTTGTACCCAAGAATATGACCAAATGTTGTAAATGTTCCAAATGTTGTAAATGTTCTATGAACATGCAAAAATATGAATATTTTATACTCAGTACTTTCTACTCAAAGAATATATGGTTTAATATTGTAGAGGAGGAAAAATATTTTCTCCTTCTATACCTGTTTGCTGGCACCCCTGTAACAAAAGACAGATTAACAAGAGAAAAGAAAACAAATTTAATTTGATGTAAGTTTTACATGACACAGAAGCAGAAATGAAGACCCAAAGAAACAGTTAAGCCTTAGTATTTCCTGTGTGGAAAGTCATGGAAAAGTATGATAGGACAAAAGGGATTCGAGCTGAGGGTGGTGAACTGGAGGAAACTCAGCAAGGCCTGCTGGTTTGATTCCTGTCAGCATCCGTCCTTCTTCCCATCTTCAGACATAAGGGTGTTCCTTCCCTCCAGGTATAGGGAGGGCAACTCTCATATCATGGTGTTATGTCCTGTTTCAGGGGAGAAGAAAAGGTCAGAGAGTCCTTCTTGTACCTGCCATTTCTCAATTGCTTCAGCTTAAAATATACAATATGCCCAGACACCATATTTTTGGATAGTATGTCCTGAAACCCCGTCATTTCAATAGTTTTACCATCTAATTTCTATTTGTCATTACTACTCGTTTTTTACCCCACAGGATCTGGATGATTCAGAAAGAAATATATTAAAATATTAATTTTAATTTTATTTTTAATGAAGTTCTCCTTGTATTTTTAATACTTTTCTTCATATGTTTAGCTGCTGTGTTATCTAATGCATACAAGGTAGTGACTGATACATCTTTTACATAAATTGTATTTTTTATCATTCTGTAATAACTTATCTTTAACTTCATTGGTGCTTTTAAACTTAAAGTCTGCCTTATCTGGTATTAATATTAATTGCTGCTTTCTCTTTGTTTACGATATCTCTTTGTCCATCCCTTTATCTTTTAGTCTTTTTTAAAAATCGCTTTGTTTTAAGCATTAAAAAAACAGTGTATTGCTGGGTTTTGTTAATTAACCTAACTTGCCGGTCTCTGTTTTACAACAGAAAAGTTTAACCCATTCATATTATATATAACAACTATTTTATTCATTCTATCTTATTTATGTTTACTCGTGGTCTAACTTTGTGTTTCCTCTTTATTCTTTATTTTTGCTGGTTTGTTCAAGTTGGTCTACATTCCCCAGTTTTCTTGTTAGTTGGAAGTTCTACCAAACTCTTCCATTCCACTGGTGGTTTCCTTCCCTTTCTCATCACACGCAAGCTTCTGGACTATCATGTGAAATCCACATACCATTTCCTCCCAACCAAATCACTCTTTTCTCACCATTCCCACCAATAAATGAGAGGCTTTGAATACCTTTACTTCTCCATTCTTCCTGCCAGGTTACCTTTAAAATGTTTTTACAGAGCAGAATCTATTTTACTTCCAAATGCCTCAGCCTTGCCGATATGGCTCAATACTTTGGGTTCCAGGCCATTATTAGATTTCCCTTGCAGTAGATTCCTCTTGTTAAAGACTACTTATTTAGCTGTTGTATTATGCCGTCTCACTCTACTGGCATCTACTTGCATTTAGCTATACTTATTGCAGGATACACTGCTTGCCATTTTTTGTTTCTCCTCTTCATCTTGTACGGTAATCTGATTTCTCTAAGATGGAATAGGAGGATGATGTTTTCTCTGAATTCCCGCATAGCCACAGTTATATTCTTTTTCTTCTAACAAATGAATAATAATATCTTGCTCCTGGATATAAAAGTCTTGGATTATAGTTCTTTTCTGTCTGATATTATTAATTTTTATTAGGTTCCTGATTTGTAGATGACAGAGTCCTATATCATTCTGCTGCTGCTGCTTCTTCTTCATATATATTATATGTATACATACACACACACACACACATATATTTGCTCTGTCTCTAAATTTATAAGAGTTTTCTTTATCCTTAGAGTTCAGAAATCTTTCCAGAATATGTTTACATGTGTGGATCTTGGTAATATTATCTCCATCTGCTGACTCAGAGAAATCTAATTTGTAATTAACTTTGCCCCTCTTCAATCTGTCCTTTTATGTTTTTCTAATATTTATATGTCAGTCTCTTGGATCTGTCTTCCAAGTCCCTTATCTTTTTGCTCATGATTTCTACCTCTTTGAATTTTTGTTCTTTATTTTTAAATACTTCTTCCAGTTGATCTTCCAGGACACTAATTTGAACCCTACTAATCATCCTGTTCAATTCACCCACACACTTGTTTAGTTTAAAAATCATGGGTTGCTTTTTTTTTTTTTTTTTGTCATCGTTCAGTTCTTTTGTTGTTGTTATGGTTTTCATTTTGGGTATTTTTTTTTAAGTATTGTAAGTAATACCCTTAAGTTCATTTTCATTTTTTTCCAGTTCAGGCTGATGTCTCTCTCCCCTAGCCGTTCTGTCTTGCTAGGAGCTCTTGCTGTGAAGGTTATGTTATTTTATCCTCCTTCCAGCTGCTTTGTAGCCTTTGGCCATTTATTCTCTAGATCAGTGCTTCTCAACCTTTAATGTGTATATGGATTACCTGGGGATCTTTTTAAACTCTAGGTTCAAACTCAGAAAATCTGGAGTATGGCCTGAATGTCTGCATTTCTAACAAGCCCTAACAGGCGATGTCAATGCTGCTGGTCCATGGACTATGCTTCCAGAAGCACAGCTACTCAAACTTTAGTATACATCAGAACCACTTGACTTGTTAAAACAGATTGCTGGCCCTACTCTCAGAGTTTCTGATTTAGTGTGTCTGGGATGGTGCCTTAAAATTTGCATTTCTAACAAGTTCCTAGGCGATGCTAATGTTGTGGTCTGTGACCCACACTTTGAGAGCCACTACCCCAGATGGAACTCAGGTCCAGCTGCTGGGGCACCTTATGTACAGACACTCTAGCCAGTGGTAAGAGCTAGTTGGTTCTGCCAGGTAGGTAGGTGGTGTCCAACAAGTTCAACAGATTACAGGCACCTTTCCAGAGCACTAGAAGGAAGCTTCTCTCCATCCTGGTGGTCTCCTTGGCTGCAAAGGCCAATGGCCTTTCAGCCTCATGGAGGGAGCAGACTGGGCCCAGTTGTTCAACTTTCCTGTAGAACGAAGGAGACCAGCAGGCCTCCCAGGAACACCTACATGTGCTAGAACTATTTCTTTCCCCTCAGAGGTCTACAGATCTCTTCAGGGCCAATCTGATACTGGTCTAAGGGTCTCTGCAGCTGGTCTCCAGGCTGTGATTCAAACTAGAGACCAGAAGTCCTGTACCAGCTGCCAGATTTCTCTGTCCGACGTAGCTCAGCCTGCTCTGATCCTCCAGGCTCAGCCTACCTGTCAGCTGCAAGAACCACTCAGCTCAGGAGATGGAGCAGCAGCTGTATTGCATGATACAGGAGGGAAAAGGAACACTGTCCTCCAAATTCCTCCAATGTTTAGAGGAGAAAAGCTGAAACTAGAGCAGTCAGAAAGGTCCTATGGAAGATGACATGGTAAGCCTTGAAGGAGGGGTAGACTTAGGGCCAGGAAAGGGAAGGGTATTCCAGCAAAGTAGGTACAGTTTATCTTAAGACATAAAATCAGGAAAGCTGTGCAGTGATTATTCTGAGTGGAGTTTCTGGGAGTTGTGGCATATAAAACTGGTTAAATAAAATGTGATCCTGACCAAGGAACTCCGTGAGTGCTAGACAGATAAATTTTAAGTTTGATCATGAATGTCGTAGAGGGCAGGGTGAAATAGCATGAACTTTGTGGTTCATAGTGAAAGAGCATGAACTTTTGACCTGCGTATAAATCTCAATGCTGCATTTCCTGGCTTTGTAAACTTGAGCAAACTCTGCTCCTGGTCCTGTAAATGGAGGTAGCAATGCCTTCCTCCAGAGCTCTTGTTAGGGGATCATGTTTCTGAAAGATAAGGACTGGAGCAGGACTGAACCTTTCCTGGTGGTAGTGAGGAACTGTCTCCTGAGATCACTGTCAGATCAGCTGCCCAGAGAAAACAGAAATGTTGCTGGGGGAAAGGGAAGGGGTTAAGAAGGTAACAAGGACAAAAAATTTTGAAACAGCCATGCTGAGAAGGTACCAAAATGTATTTGTGTGTTTGTGGAGGCAGTTTTTTGGACAACAAATTGTTGAAAGAGGGAATGGGAAAGACAGGGCAATAAAGAGAAGGAAAGGAACTAAGAGAGTGAAGTGAGGGGACACTCAAGATTTCCTTTACATTTTTGACTCAGGGCAGCCACGTAGGAAACAGAGCAAGTGTCACAGAATGACCCATCAGGCATTAAATTGGATGGTGTAAACTATAGCAGGTAGTACAAGGAAGAAACCAACAGCCAGAAAAGTTGTAGGTTCCCCCCTAAAATTAATATACAACTTAAAGTAAACTTGGGGAAGTTCAGAATCGTTTATTATCTCTTTAGCTTTGTACATAAACACGTATTTTTTTCTTCCCTTGAACATGGTAGGGTGAAAAAACACAATGTGTATGATATTCATAATAGAATTTGAGCCATCCTGCCAAAGAAAATGTACAATCACTAATTTTAGCATGAGTATTATTAATCTCTGAGGTACAAGAAGAAAAATGTAATGCCCAAATAAGAAATATTATCTTCATCAATTGTTTAAGTATAATCTACAAGGAAAGATTTCAGATCTTTAAAACGAAGATCATAAGTGCCCCACAAACACTTCTCAGGTTTTTCATATGTTTCAAAATGCTGAGGAAACCATCTGTGGAAAATGCAGTGGATACATTGAAAAGTATTCTTATGGAGACAAATTAAAATAAATATATATGCAAAAGTATCTAGCATGATGACCAGCAAACAAAACAAGCTCCATAAATGTTAGGGAAATCCAATTAAGCCCTTTAATCCAAAGTACCATCCAGACTTCCACTTCCTCCACATCCTTGGTCAGCTGCCCTTTGGCGGGCTCCGCCCTCTGGTGTCGGCATGCCTCGGACCCTCTTGCTCTTACCGCCTCATCTTTTCCCGTGTTTACCTTTTTCAGAGCCTTGGCTAATTTGAATGAATGTGACAAGTTTATAAAAGGATTAAAAAAATTTATATACATTTTTGCACATCTAGGATTTAATCTTTTTTTTTTTTTAATTAAAGTGTCTCCCTGTCCTTCCTGCCTCATGGCATAGGGGTTATGCGCATAAACTCTGAGGTCAGAGAGATGCAGGTTCAAATCCTGGGGCCTGCAACTTACAGACTATTAGCTTGAGCAACTTACTTAGTATCAATGAATGTGAGTTTCTTCATCTGTAAAATGGAAATTAAAATTACTCCATACTTTAAATGAGATAATATAAGTAAAGACATGGCAAGACATGCATAGTAAGCCTTGATAAATAATGCTTATTATTGTTATGTATAGTGCTTATATTAACTATATACCATATGCATTTATATATCTTAGATACTATAACACTTATAATTATTTTTAAATACCCTTATAACATCCCTTCTCAAATTTCTCTCATTCTGAATTTTTGATGTTTAATATAGGAAAATTGAATCATAAATTGTGAAAAAGTTTAATTGCTAGCTGAGTAGAATATTTATAGTTAACATATGGTACTGGCTTTATCTTAGAAATATAATCTCAGAAATTTAATTTGATTTTTTTTTTTTTACATTACATTATCCTAGACATAAAGTGGCCAAGTGCCCATAATATCTGGGCAACAAAAACAAGTTCAATGTAAAAGTATTTATTCACTCTTGGGCCCTCATATTTATTTGAGTTGGTAAGTTGATATTAACTTGTATAGTATCTTTATATCCATGAATTAAATTAGTCCATGGCTTTTTCCCAAAGAAGCCAAACCTCATCATTAATTTTATTTGGTCATTGTCTAGAATATTACAATGATTTCCAACATTCATGTCACAGAAATTTCTAACGTATAGAAATCCCATTTTGGAATTCAGAAACCTATCTGTTTTGCTTCTTTTAATATTGGTATGTCCTAGCGAAAAAGTTCTTTAAATAATATTATTGCTTAGTACTTTTCCTTCTTAAAAAGTGGCTGGATTTCAGACCAGCTAAAATCAGGAAAACATAAGGAAGAGAAGTGTGATATTGTGATTTATAATAAGAAATACATATTTTGGTCTTTGTCCTTGGTTCCTGGCACAGAGCTCCTAAAACCCTTTTAACTTCCTGAGCATCAGGGGTGCTAGGTGCTTCTTTGGTTCTAACATTTGGACTTTGACCCCACTTCCTGACACAGAGCTCCTAATCCCTTGGGATTTCATGGGTGATAGGAGTGTCTTTTGTTCTAACTAGGTGACTTTTGGTGGGTTCTTGGATGGGGGCTGGTCACCAGAAGAACCAAGCCATGATTGGAAGCTTGGAAATTTCAGCCCTACTCCCTTTCCCCTGGGGTTCAGAGAGCTTCTGGGTTGCTGAACACATGGAGGTGTTGGGAGGGTGGCACCCCCAGAAAGTATATGGAGGTCCTGCACCCCTTCTCCCATACCCTGCCCTATGCATCTCTTCCATCTGGCTGCTCATTTGTATCCTTTAAAATATCCTTTGTAATAAATTGGCAATAGTAAGTAAGCTGTTTTCCTGGGTTCTTCGAGCCACTCAAGCAAATTATTGAACCTGAGAAGGGTGTAGTAGGAACCTCTGATTTGTAGCCAAGTAAGACAGAAGTGTGGGTAATCTGGAGACCTACTACTTTCAATGGGCATCTGAAGTGGGGAGTAGTCTTGTGGGACTGAGCCCTTAACCTGTGGGATCTGACACTATTTCCAGTGTCAGAATTGAGTTAAATTGAGGACACACAGCTGGTATGGGAGAATTGGTCAGTACAGGGTAGAAGTGGGGGAAAGCACACATCTGTTCACAGAAGTGCTGAGTGTTGAGAATATCGTAGGAAGAAAAACATTGATTTTTTTTTTAAACAAGAAACCAAAGCTATACCTGTAATACTAGCACTCTGGTAGGCTGAGGCAGAGGATCGCTTGAGGTCAGGACATCAAGACCAGCCTGAGCAAGAGCAAGACCCTGTCTCTACAAAAATATAGAAAAATTAGCCGGGTGTGGTAGTGCATGTCTGTAGTCCCAGCTACTTGAGAGGCTGAGGCAGGAGAACCACTTGAGCCCAGGAGTTTGAGGTTGCAGTGAGCTATGATGATGCCACTGCACTCTAGCCTGGGGGACAGAGCAAGACCCTTTCTCAAAAAAAAAAAAAAAAAAAAGAAGAAGAAATCAAAGCTATCTCCAATGTGGGTAGCAAGAACATGCAATTGTAGCTGAGCAAAGAAAGAAGCGGGGGCAAGAAAACGAAAAGACCAATCCCCTTGGCATAAGCTGAGCAGTCCCAGGTGAAGTGTCAGCTGCAAAGTCCAGATGGCTGAGAGCAGGAGCGAGCAGCTTGGGCTGAGTTTTCATCCTGGCTGCGGAGGAGAGGACAGAGGATGCTACCCAGTTACAGGCTGCCCAACAAACACAAATACTTGTCTGGGAGTAAGTGAGGAAACACCACATGGGGATGACTAACCCCAGGCCCTGCAAGGGCCAGCGGGCGGTGCCTGCTTAAATGCGGCACTGAAGGGAATTATACTGTGTGCAGAGGCTAAGGTTGTTAGGTCTTGTTTTATCACTGGAGAAACAGGAGAAAACCATTTCCTTATGTAAGAGAGCATGCGGCTGACTGCTAGTGTGCATATCACGCCGTTCCTCGCTGTGGCTCCCCTCACCCTCACAGTAAACTCATATGTACCCTTGGTGTGCGTGGAGTTTTCTGCTTTGTAACTGATCTGGGGAGAGGAGTTTGGCTGGAGAGAGTGTGCCAAAGGACAGAGGCGAGATGAGAGTTGCGGCACCTGTGCCCCGACTGATGTCTTAGCCCAGCCTGGCGGTGGGGCTGGGGGTGGCAACTAGAAACTGGGGGAATGTTCCCAAAAGAACGTTTGAGACTCTGGCAAAGGAATAAGTACCAGACCCTGACAGATCTATTTTCACGGGAGACTTTAAGGTCCTGGGAGACGGTAAGGGCCAGAAGCTGGGAGAATAGAAAGGACTCTAGACGTGATCAGATCTGCTTAAGGGCCCACATGACCAAGGGTAGTGGGGAATTAGAGAGAGGACCTTTCTCCCCTCCTCTGCACAAAACTCGGTGTCACACTCTACCCCAAGATTATGGCACCTCACGCATGGACACTGGCGTCCTCATCTCAGACAGGAGTGGTTGGTGGTAGTGGGAAATCAAATGGCAGACAGGCAAAGACATCAGTAAACACAGCCAGGGGGAAACACAGTGGATGCCCTGTGGTGACTGCATTTGACAGACTGGTGTGTGGGCAAATGGGAAGCACCCACACTCAGGGAATCCCCAACATAAATAGGGACACTTTGGGGTGGGGGAGGCGCAAGGTTACTACTTGAGAAGATGGAGTGCTGCCACAGGAAATGCCATGGGCTAGTGAGGCCACATAACAGCAGGTTTAGGCTTTCAAACAATGGAATGGCAACAGCCAGATATCCCATATCGCTCTTGCCACCAGTTCAAAAAATAAAAAAAAAAAGAAAAAAACATAGAAAATGGGGAAGGGACCTCAGATGTACCAGTGTCATGAATTGAATGTAAGATTGACTCTCTTCATACTGAAATGTATAAAAATGCATTACCATTGTTTGCAAGAGCCCCTAAGGCAACTATCATTTTTCATTTTGAGAAGTTAAAAAGGGTTACTTATATAAATTTATATCTAGATTACACAAATTACAGAGGGAGGTATTGCCATAATTTGCTTTAATTTGCTTTGTAAAATACCCAATTGTGCACTACAAGGTTGCAACCACAATTTAAACCCTGACTAATCTCCACTTCTGCTTCTGATCTTAAGTCTCTGAGAGGCTCATACAAGACCTTCTGTGCCAGTGTTATTTAGTTTCAATCAAGAAAACTAATATGGAGTTTTAATTGGGGAGGTCTGTTCTCAAAGATGACACAAGGGACCATCAAAGCTCAACAGACATCTGGGAATGCTAGTCAAGGGAGAGATTTCCATAAGCCTTTATTATCAAATGCAAGATTTGCACTGATACAATAATTCATCATCTCAAAGTCTGCTTCTGTATTCTTTAAATTCGAAGCCTCAATTAATTGGAAGTATGGATCATTCTGATGAAATATTTCTGGTTAATCAAACTTCTTTTTTTAAAAAGCAGTATTTTGTCAGCATCTTTCTAAATACTTTACAAGTCAACTGCTTTGCTTTAAGAGGTACAGTTCCATTACGACATAACTAATATTATGATTACAGACTTTGCCATCTCTCTACTTCATAATTCTGCACATCACTTCTAACTTTCCCAGTACCAAACACATGCTTTTTATTCATTTATTTACTTATCAGTCCTTTTGACACAAATGTTGACTAAATGCCCACTCTGTGCCAGGTACTCTTCTAGAGACTGAGAGTACAGCAGAGAGCAAAACAGCAAAAATCTCTTCCTCCATTGATCTTAAATTCTAGTGCAATCTCGTATGTATATGAAAGAAGACCTTGGGCATACCCTCTCGTTGATTTTTGATTAATCACTGAGGTTAGCTAGTTTGTTATTTGATACTTTCTCCTGACATATACATACATGTATATACACATATATTAGATAATATATATATTTCTAATCAATTTACATCATGGTTCAAGGGAGTTAGATTCTGGTTAGTGGAGGTATTTTCAACTGTATTTTCTTGATTGAGTATAATGAGCTAGAAAAACCATGTATATTGGAAAGAACGCTGGATATCTAAATTCTTTTAAATTCAGAAGTTTTTTTCCTCAGTCTTATTTATCTACTCCCCTGAAAAGAAAAAAGAAAAAAAATTCAAGGTTTTGTCAGTGCTAAAGAGGACCCCACATCGTTACCAGCCATCACAACCCTTCTGCCATACCAATCCTGTCACAAGAAACATCCTGTAATCTCCTTCAAAACCAGAACTAAATCCAACAAGATCAGTACAGAACTGGGTGCTAATAATAGTCCACTCCCACTGCTAATGGAAAGGCTGAAGTCTTCACAAACCTTTCAAAGAACAGCTCGGTGTAATTTTGAAGTCACAAATAGTTCTATTTCTCTAAGCAGGCATTTTTCAGAGGACTGAGCCTGTTTGAAGTCCTAAAACTGAAGAAAGCCAGTGAAACTTGAAGATGGTCCAGAACAGAGCATCTGAAATGACTGAAAGCTTGGAAGATCTTCCTAGTGAGGAGATGCTAGAGGAACCAAATTTATTTATCTGAATTGGCTGGATAAGAAAGAGAGAGGGGAACTTAGAAGAATTCAAACATGTTTAGCCGTGAGTCAATGTAAGCAATAGACCTGTAGTACTGAGCTAGAACTAGATGTAAAGCACTGAACATAATACTATTATCTTTTTTAAAGCCTTTGAGTAACTCAGGAAGCAGATATTATTGCTATTATTCCCATTGCACAGTTGAGGATAACTGAAGCTTAAGTAACTTTCACAAGGCCACATAACTAGTAATGGCAGAGCTGGAACCCAGGCTGGCTCCAAAGCCCCAGCTCTTAGTCACCACACCCTATTGCCTTAGGAACAGAAACATCTGGCTTTGCCCATAAGGATGTGAAAAAATGAGGACATATAAACAAGCAAGATTTTGCTACTCATCACTCCAGAGATTAAAAATGTAAATGGAGTATCTTATTGGGATGGATGGGATTCAGTTCTGCCTGAAAGCTAAAAGGTAAATTACAATGGTTTGGGGGGGGTCTCTTTCTTTCTGGTAATGATTAAAAGGATGGTTTTTACTCTTTATACCATTTGGAAAAGAGGTGACATAAAACATCTTGATTAAATAACATATCTGGCATCTTGAGAGTGTTAGCCACCCAATTAAGAAATGAACTTCCACCAATTAAGGAAATATAGAGCACCTACCATTCAGGTACTCTCAAATTATAATAGATAAGCATTCATGTTGTAGTGATTCTGCATAGGTAAAGAGGTGGGCAAAATGTACATAGAAAACTTCTGAACCGTCAATCTCTTGCTTTCTAGAGATGGAATTCCTAAATATATTTTGCTTTAATGTCTAATAGATAAGTCCCTCAAGGAAAATAGTGGAAACCTTTTAAGAAATCTAATTTGACAATGTGTTAGTGTCTCCTAAAAGGTGCTCTGTGGACCACTTATAGGTGATGCACCTCAAAAATCGATTCCATAGTCGTAAAGATTCACAAGTATGTCAACATCATATTAAAGTCTCTGAGAAGTTTAGCAATAAAGAAGTTGATTTCACTTGGGTTAACCAATACTTCCCAAATGTATTGGCTACAGAATCATTTCTTCTTTTTTTTTTTTTTTTAACACTTATACACCACCCATTGAACTAGTGTTTTACTGAACACACTACACTGGATTGTTTAAAACTCACATCCTGGTCATTTTCAATACTTGAAATTACAAAGTGCTTTTATTAATTGCATATTCTTGCTCAGCGATCTTAGAATGTGTACCATATGAGGACAGGGACTCATCTGTCTACAGACTTCCCTCACTGGTGAATATTTTTGTATTTTGACAGCCTTTGCTTCCGTAAGCATCCTGATAACTATGGAATCTCTGAATCCTAGGAAAACAAGGGCACCCTGCACCCCCTCGGTGCAATGCTAGGCAGTGGGGATATCATATGAATAGAACAGATATGGTTCCTCCTGAGGCAAAGCTGATACTTTATTGAGGAAAATGGACCATCAGATAACTAAATAAGCAATGAGAAAGAACATTTTTCATTGTAAATTTATAAATTAACGAATGAAGTTCACCTCAATCTCATGTGTGTTTTAGTTGGTGTGAGTTGCACCTTGCATGCTTACCCTCCTGCTAGTTGCAAGAGGCAGGGTGGAGACAGTGGTGTGCTGGTAAACAACCAGCTGGGGGGAGGGGGTGGTTTGATTTATAGCATTTGCAGATTTCCACGATGCAAATACTCCCACCAGGTTGGATTTCAAGCTACCAAGGTGATGCCAAGTAGCTTCCTGGAAATTTAACCATCTGCTCTTGGGAGCTTCTGCCAGCGTCTCCAGCACACCACTGGTTCTGGGCCTTCAAGGCAAGTTCAGCCAACATTCTCCTCATCACAGACTTTTGGATTTCACAAGCTAAGAAAATGAATTTTTAAAAATTAGGGAAGGACAAACTTTCTACAATCTTTTTTTCTTTTTCCTTCTCTCTTTTCTCTGCTCCTTCCTTCCTTCCTTTGCCAAGCAACAACACCAAAAAACAAATGACAATCTACAATTACCATCATTTCATAAAATAAAGGATATTTTAATACCAAAAAAGTGGGAATGACAAAATTTCAGAATAAAGAACAGTCCTTTAAATTTAATAAATCTAGATCTATGAAAATTTTATTACCTTATTTTTCTGATTTTATTATGAACTAGGAAAAATTTGATGTATCATTGGAATGTTTTTGGCTGCAAGAAAACCTGGCCGTGGCTGAAATAACGGGGTTATTTTTCTCACAAATCAAGAAGTCTAGAGGTGGTGGTTGCTGGCAGTAGCTGAGCCAGGCAGTGATGCTGTCAGACTCCTACCTTTTCCCCAGCTTTCCTTTCCACCAACTTTAGCTTGTAGACTGTCTTCCTCGTGCTTGTAGCCTCATAGTCACAAGATGCTACTTCACCTCCAAGCACATGAAAGCAGCAAAAGGCCTTAATATGAGTTGAATTGTGTCCTGCAAAATGATATGTTGATGTCCTAACCCCAGGTACCTATGAATGTGACTTTATTTGGAAATAGGGTCTTTGCAGATGTAATTAGTTCACATGAGGTCATACTGAACTAGGGTGGGCCCTAATCCAATAACTGATGTCCTTCTGAGAAGAGAAAACAGAGACAGACACAAGAGGAGAATGCTATGTGAAGGCACAGACATTCACAGAGGGAAGACAGCCCTGTGAAGATGGAGGCAGATGTTGGAGTGATGCAGCTGCAAGCCAAGGAATGCCAAGGGTTGCTGGTGCAGAAGAGGAAAACCCATCTTAGGTTCTCCAGCTGGGTCCTATCATATTAGATTGACAGAAGACAGATTAACAAGAGAAAAATGAACAGAAGTTTATTAATACACGCATTGCACATACACACATGGGAGTATTCAGTGATGAGTAACTCAAAGGGGTGATTAGAACTTACATAACGTTTAGCAAAGAACAGTAATTTTGTAGAGAAGTGACAAGACACAGGAGAATGACCTTGGAATTCTAGGGGCAGCAAATTGTAGGGAGGCAAATATATGAGGAAACTAATGATAGATAAGGGGTAGTTAGTAAGGTTTGTTTTTGTAGATTCCTCCGGATGACATCTTGTCTCCAGTGATAAGATTGTTATTCCCTACTGGTACAGGAAGTGGAAGGGGACACTCTCACAAAGGGAATTTATGTTCTGTTTTCAGGTAGACAGGGGGAGATCAGAGGCCTCATCCTACCTTCTTATTCTCAGTTGCCTTCAGCTCAAAATAATCCATATATGCCAGAGCAGTGTATTTTAGGGTGGCATTGTCCAAACCCCTTCACTGACAAACAACAGAAGCTAGGAAGAGGAAAGAAAGGATTTTTGCCCTATAGCTTTCACAGCAAATGGCCCTGCCATCACCTTATGTCAGACTTAGGGCCTTCAGAACTGTGAGATAATAAATTTCTGTAGTTGTAAGTCACCCAGTTTGTTGTACTTCGTTATGGCAGCCCAAGGAAACTAATACAAGTCTCTTCATCACAAAATCTTGTCTTTACATAGGATGTCTTCCACTGACTTCCCTTTATAGCCTATTGGCCAGAACAGGGTCAAATGCCCAAACTAAGAACAGCCAGTAGACAAGGGGAAGGAATTTCCATGGCTGGTTAGGCCTATCCTGTGGTAGGAGATTGGTATCCTTGGGACCAAGGATCTCCCCCACCAGCTGAACACACTGGAAAAAGGAAGAATGACCCCTGGGGAGGCAAGGGGCAGTGAATGACCCACTTGAAGAGGGACCGTCCTGCTGCTCTGTGCACCACTCCTTAGGAATGCTGCCCTATTCACAGTGTTTGAGATTCATCTCAAAACAGATCTTTACCTTCTGAGAAGCACTCGGGAATTTAGGTAAGGGATCCAGGGAGATGGCTCCAGGGTAAGGAGTTATAAATGCTGTGGGTATCTGTGGGGTAGTGTTCACAGGGAAAGACCATGGGATCTCACCTAAAACTGAGAGACAGAAGGTAAATTTAGTAAAAATGAAGCATCAGGAAACTGGAAATCTCAGGGAGGAGAAAAGGCAGGTAAAATGATCCAGTACTGATGAAAATCCCCCATCCCTACTTCACAGGAATTATTAACCCCATTTCAAAAACAGAGAATGAGAGAGAGAAACAGGGATGTTTTTAACTAGGCAGCAATGTATAGTAGGACGTGTTTTTAATCTTTAATCAGTAAATATGTAAACGGTTAAACCCAGCACTAAATAAGTGTACCAATGTTTTTAAATATATATTTTCACAGCTAAGATGGGGACTAAACATGCTAATGAATTCAGCACCGAGGGCCAGAGGCGATGGGAAGAATATTCCATCTCCCAGGCAACCCCCAACTCTGAGTTCTGGAATACTTAAACATTAAATTGGCTTCATTGAAGGCATATCTGGGAACTACAGCTTCATTATAGGGAGGCCAAGTCTTGTGCTTTATGGGTTAGAGGAAAGTCATGCTCCCACTGGGGTCTTCCTCTCCATGCAAACCCAGGCCCGGCTGCCACCTGTTCCAGCGAAGCTTCTCCTTTGTCCTGCCTGCTCAAGAATAGGTTTTTAATTGGCTGACTGATCTACCTGCATCTTCCTGACTGCACCAAGCTTTTTGACCCATGGCTGCTTTATTCCCACAGTTTGCCCTGCCTGGGAGTGCCTCCTCCTTCTTGGAGTCCCCTCTGTTCCCCATACATAAATCTGTCATGATACCATAGCATTTGTGGCATTTTTCAAATTGTATGTCTGATCTCCCCTTACTAAGGACTTTGGGGACAGTGGTTGTGCCTTAGTTATCTTTCACAGTTAGTGTCTATTAAATGTTGGAGGAATAAATACATTATTAAAGGCTAATCGCAAGGGGGAACATGTCATGAATTCCTCGGCTGTAACTCACAGGGATCGAAGATATCCCACACAAAAGCCCAGTGGGGGTAAGAATCCAGGAAGGGTGTTGGCCACAGGTTTTCCTGGCCTGTGGAGAAACAGGGGATATACTGTGAGCTGTAAGACAAATATCCTTGGATCTAATCTAATCTATCTATTCTATGAAATTCTATGCTTAGGTGTTGCCATCTCCCTTTCTAATGTGTAAATTCTGCTTCCCTTGGAAATTGAAAGGAATTTGAGCCATTTCTTAGGTAGTTTCAGGACAAAACTGCTTCTCAGAATTAAGGACTTTCTTTCCTCAATGTGCACCTGAATATTCAGCAGTTACAACTGCAAGTGGCAGAGCCTGACAGATGCAGACACGATAAGGAAGCCCTCATCCACCATCCACATTGAAATGGGAAGTGTCAGCTGCAGCCAGCCAGTCCCACCGCGGTGCTAGAGCAGGCAGAGGAAGGGACATTGGGTGAATATGAAAAGATATACAGAGAACCACTGCAAACATGTTCGTTTTACTGGATCTCCCTGAAAACAGACGTGTGGCTGGTAACGTGGACTTTTTTCCACCCTGGTTACACGATTGTTGGATTTAGGTGCCAGACTCATGTTGCTTCTCATTGCAAAATATTGCATTGCATTTTGCCCCATTTTCATTTCTGCTGCTGATTAGGTCACTGTGAACTTTCTTTCTGTCTACTCAAAATACCAGAAATATGTGGGGGCGACCTCCGCCTGTTTTGAGACCTCCTATTGTTCTTCATGATTCGTCTAGCTTTGCTGTGCTTTTTCAGTTTTTCTACCCTGCATTTTGATTGTTTTTATCTTCTTTTTTTCTTCCACTTTATTGCTTATTTCATCGCTTCCTACCCAGAGTCTGGAAGTGACCCTGAGAAGCTATCTAAGCAGAAAAGCATGCACTGTGTTTTTAGACCTTCTGAGACAGGGTAGCCCCTACCCCATGGTGTGAACTGGAATGAAGTGTCCCTTCCTTGGAGAAGATGCAGCCCCACACCAGGGTGCAAGGCTTGGTGAGCAGAGGACAGACTGATTTCAGCTCCAACTCTATTGTGCACTCTTGAGCCGTGAATAATCTGCCCAACTGGACAGTGTAGCCCTGTTTAGAGAAAAGCCCATAATCTTGCTTAAGTAAATCTTTACAACAACCATTATTCTCATGATGAAAATGTTCTTCTTTAAAGCCCATTTAATAAATGAGTGACCTTTGACACACATCTTTTTTTATTATTATTTCAAAATATTAAGGAGGTGCAAATGTTTTAGGTTACATGGATCGCTTTTATAATGCTTGAGTCCCAGCTATAGGTGTGCCCATCACTCGAATAGTGTTCATTGTACCCATTAGGTAGCTTCCCCCCCAACCCCCGGTTGATTTCCACTGAGTGCTTTGCTCAATTTTCAGTAGTTTACAGGTCTTTAAACACCACTCGAGGCTACATTAGTGGCTTCCAGTAACATCAAATCCTAGTGGCTTCCAGTAACATCAAATCCAAAACACCGTGGACTTACTTGGCAAAGCCTTATTAGCACTTTTAGCATAGCACCGTGGACTTATTAGCACTCTTTAGCACCATATCACCATCTCACATTTGTCTTCGTTTCAGCAAACGGTTAATGAACGTTGACTAGGAGCCAAACTCATGAAGCCCATCTTCTGTCCCTTTCCGGCTTGGCATTTCCACTTCATCTAACCCTATGACAAAATGTGCATCCTTGAAACTGCCAAGCAGAAGGCTCCAGGGATGTTTTGCAAGCCCTGGGCATACCTTCTGCTACTCCAGGCCTGGGACCCACAGAGGAACTTCTCTGGCCCTGCCCTCCTCCTCAGCCCCACAGACCCACCTCAATGCAATACACTTGGACACCTGCTTAAAATGCACAAATTAGTTCAGTATCATTTATACCTAGAGGGGATCTCTAAGTGTAAACTCTGCACAGAATAAGAATGATAATACTTTATTCACATAGTATTTTGTTATTTAAAAAATACTTTCACATGCATTAGCTCATGTAATCCTGAGTTGGAATGATCATCCAAAAAGCAAAAATGCATGAACTCAAACTGGTAAAATCCCGTTATCTTTCAGGCTGTCTTCTCCCACCTTGTGCTCGTGGTTTCATAAGAGAGAACAAGTGAAAGCCTGCCCCAGTGTGGCCCCAGTTTCTGGGCCTTGGTCTCCAAAATGGTTAGACCTCACCCCAGTTCCATCTGTTTTGGTCCACTTCCTCCTCACCCTGGTCTCCAGCCTTTAGGCACCATGCCTTCACTCTGGCCTCCTCTTGAAGGCCTTTCTTCCTTCCAGCTCCCTGCAGGGTAAAGATGAAGCGATTTCTCTCTATTCCCTTGTATTAGAAACACGAGGTCCTTTATGCCTACACCAGTTTCAGAGGGAAACTCTCTTTACATGCAGCTACCCAATCCTGAGTCTGGGATACCTGTGATGCGTTCATACAGAATCTCTATCCTTTTCAAACAACAACGGGACCATTAACTAATGCTCACTGCTGTCTCTTACTGCTTTCTATGTGTTATCGCGTTGCATCTTCACAACAGACACACAGGGCTGCTGTGAATGTGCCCATTTACAAAGGAGGCTGAATTGAAGCAACTTTTACCAAGAAGACCCCACTGACCCCGAACTGTGTGTTTTCAGACTTTCTTCACTCCTTTATCTTCTGCCAGCTTCACAATTCCATACATTTGATTAAATTCCTCAGAGACACATAATCTTTGCTTAAAATCCCTAGGTTTCTTCCTAATTCATACCCCAGCATCAGCATTCAGCAATTCTTCTACAAGATCTCAGAAGATCGCCTCTTCCAAATCCTTACCTTGACCTTGCCCAGGTGAACGTTAGTATATTCACGGCCCAATGTGTTCACTTTACTCCCATCCTGGGCAAACTGGAAGAAGCCATGTTTCCACTACAACCGGGAAGAACAAACATTCAACACAGGCCTGCCTCTCTCCACCCAGGACTGGCAAAATATTCATCATCTGGTCAAAGCAGATGTTCTCAGCCTGGATTGCACACTAGAATCACCTGGGAGCTTTCATAAAGTTGGACGTCTAGGCTCCCTGCCCCTGTGGAACTGAAGGAGAATCTCTGGGGGTGGGGCCTGGGCACAATAGTTCTGGGGTTTTTTTTGGGGACCTAGTGATTCTATTGAGAACCACTGCCCACCTTTCTCTTTGCCAATCCATGTCCATTGCAATTTTCTAGAGCTGACTCAGAAATCATTTTCTCCAGATACTATACGGAGCATCTAGCATGACCCTTGCCACAGAAATGATTGTTTTCTCTCCTTACATCCTCATTAGCTTCTGCCCAATAGAATGCCAATTTATTTTGTTTCCTTTATATGAATATATCCAATCCACCCCATATCACTGTGAAATACCTATACATTGTTCTAGAATTATTATTTGCTCACTTCATATGGATCTGGTTTACTTTAACTATCACAAAAATGGAGGCTATACTTTGTAATTTTTGCCTCTTACCATCACATGTATTCCAGACTCAGGATTTGGGTAGCTGCAAAGAGCTTTTAAACCACAATAGACAGTAATTGTATGTTGATTACAAGTAGAACCTATTTTTTTTTTGCTTTCACTTTCCTTTGATATGAAAGTCAATTAAATGAGCTGTTTAGAGGGCTGAAATATGTAACCTGGAAAAAAATATGGAGATGTTCAGTAAGCAAAGTGAACTTATATATACTGCAGACTGATTGCTCTATCCAAGTGGGTACTCCTTTTAGATACGAGATCATTCAAATGTTAAATGATTTCATTCAAAACTTTCCTTTGGGAAAAGTCACTTGTAGTGTCCACTTTACATAAAAGGATCCAATTTAATCTCCAGTAGAAAACGTGGGACTGGATGAGAACAGAGCTCTACTTTCACTTTAGAGCATAAAATTGGTAGCCTGGATCCTAGTCTAGGCTCTGCTACTAACTAGCTGTGACTTTGATATGTCGTTGAGTCCATCAGAGCTGACCGACTCCCAGAATTCTCCAGAGAAATAGTGGTAATAAAATTGTTAACATGCATGGAGTTCTTGCTGTGTACCAAGCGCTGTGCTGAGCATTTTTCACGCATTGTTCCGTTTAGCCCTCACAATCACTCCTTGAGGTGGGTACTATCATTATCCCCAACTAAGGAAACTGAGGCCCAGAGTCAGTAATTTGTCCAAGATCACAGGAGAAGCACATTATGGTGAAGCTGCATTCATTCAAGCCTGGCTCCAACATCCATTCCTCTTTCCCCACATCTATATGAAACTCTTCTTATCTCCACATTTGCAAGCAGAGTGCTTTATCCTGGGCTCACCTAACACTTCATGCACACCTATACTTAGTGCTTCTGCCATTGTATCGTGTTAATTGTTCTTGCTGGTCTCTCCCAGCTGACTGAGAACACTGAATTCAAGAGCTGTGTTCTGTTTATCTTATTATCCTCAGCACTTGCCCTAGGGCTTGGCAATTAGTAGACACTCAATAAATGTGCCAAGATCTAAACTCTCAAATTGGTATCTCATTTAGTCCTCACAACAATTTTGTGAAGTGAAACTATTCTCAGTTTTACAGATAAAGGCTCAGAGAGGTTAAGTAATTGGCTCAAATTCACACAGGAAGTAAAGAGTGGAACCAGATTTTTCATCCAGGCATCAGACTGTCCCCACTGCCTACTAGCATTATCTTCTACTCAATTGTCCAAGCCAATGCAGAAACTATTCTCTGTAATAATTCCCTGCTCACGATTCCCTCCCCCTGCCTCTCCACTCCAGGTATTGTTCAGCCCATCACCTTCTCCCCGCCCCTCAGTCACCACTATAATCCACATAATTGCCTTCACTCACCTGGATTACAACAATAGCTAGGGTACAGGACTTGGAATTTTGGCTGACCCTCAAAACAAAAGATTAAGAATCCTGGATGACTTTTATAAATTATAAGCATTTCTTATAATTTCCCTTAGAGACAAAGACATCTGCACACTCAGCCCTGAGTAGCTTAAATCACAGTTCTCTAGAAAGTTAGAATTGTATTTTCTCCCTGTGACATCAATTTTGGTATGAGGATCTGCACATTGCTCGAGACCTATAAATCATATGAGGCAACCAAGTAGTCTCCAACAGTCTAGCCTCGTTTGCTGTTCATCTGTTTTAAGATTGCATTTCACCAGTTTCTGAGCGTCTGCCATTTTAACCCCATTCTGATAACTGCATTTTTCTCCTGTATTGTTGTTGTGATTGTGTTTTAACCCATTTTGTTGTTCAGTCTCTCCAGGGCTGGAGCCCTACCTTGCCCTTGCCCTCACTAAGCTGCATTCCTGGTTTCCTGCCTACTGCCTTGACTTTGAATAAATATCACATGCTGTTGATGCACTTTTGCTGTGCTTTGCTACCTGTAGGGACACTTGGTCATGCTGTGTGAAGACCTCCCTGCAGGACTGGCTGCTTGTCCTGTGCTGCCAGCAACCTTCCGATAACATCCCTCCATGCTCCTGAAACAGATCTGTCTCCCCACTGCCTGCCTTTAATCAAGGGTGGGTCTCTTTACAGGTACTGGAACTAATTTAGAACCATTAATGTCCCTTTGATATCTACTTAATGCAAACACAAGAGAAACTTCTTTAGAGCAAAGAAAATCAATCATTTTTGGCAGATTGCTTAGACTTTCAACAGTGAAGCTTCTCAGAATATTAAGGTCTCCTGCTCTTCTGGGAACCATGGGACATAGTACTCTAGTTAATATTCTCAGATGACCTACCAAGAAGAAAGGTCACACTGGTAGGAGTTCCATGTGCTATTTAAAGAACAGCCCTTAGATGGGAGAAGCAGCAATATATGCTCAGGGTTTTCATGAGAAAGAGAAAGGTGCCATGTGGCAAAATTAGGTAGTAAATGAAATTGTTGTGTTCCCAAACAACACCAGCCATTTATCCTGTTTCATAATTCCATTTAAAGTTATTGTCTTCATTTTGAGTACAGTGAATTATTTATTAGAGTTATGTATTTAACTTGTTAAATGAAGAAATGTGTTCTTGTATGAGAGAAAAAGAAGCCTGTTTTAGTCCCTTGGAATTAGTCTTTAGAAATGTTTTAAAAAGTTAGGACTATGTCTCAAGGGAGAAAATGAGGATCATGAGAAAATTAAGCAATTTCTGTCCATGTTAATTATTTTTATAATCCAATTCCATCTAATAGTTGGCAGCTGTAAGTTTATTCCTTTTCCCTCTGCCAACCCTCCTCCCTCCTCTGATTATCTTTCTAAATTCATTTAGAGGCAGCAACTCCCCAGAAAACAACATGATAGCAGGGTAGAGCAGGGATGGGTAGTACATGAAGGAAGGTATAGTCCCTGTAAGTAATATGTTGCAGTAAGAGCCAGAAACAAGAAGATTGCTTATAGCAGCCCCAGTATAATTTGATATCAGATACTGAGGTGAGTCAGGAAGACCTAAAAAAATCATACCTGAATCCATCAGAATTGTCTGTTTCAACATTTCCATTCTCCATTATTTACCTTCCGTTCACTTTTTTTGTGTAAATATTCATTGTTCACTTTATTACACCCATGCAGACAGTAATCACAACTTAATGTTATAGTGCACTATGATGATGTTTTTTAACCATTTGCTTTTTTCCTCAAGTTAATACTTGCCTTTTTAAAAAACTGCTTAGTTTTCTTTGTCTGTATTAGAATTCTTCTCACACCTTTCAGCATTCAATCAGTCCAGTTTTCCGTAAGATCAGTCAAACCAGGTCACTGAATTTATTCCAATTCCAAAATAAATTAGTTCTTTTTAACTTTGCAAGGACTATTACATATAGCTCTACGTTATGAAATCTGAATATTTTAATATTTTCAAAGGAGAGTGCATATGCGTGTACCTTTTAAAAAATATGTAACCATAAAAACATGTAGGTAAATAATATCATCTTCAATTGGGCGTGCTTTGCTAGAAGGCAGTAGAACTTAGGGGCTAAGTCTCTGGCATTAGAGTGACTAGCTTCAAATCCTGGCTCTGCCACTTACTAGATGTGATCATCAGTTACAAGATACTCAACCTATTTGTGCCTCAGTTTTCTCACCCATAAAAAGGAGATAATAACACATACCACAAGGATTGTTTGAGATTTAATTTAGATAATACATGTAAGTCATTATGTATATATTGCCTGTCACACAGTAAATGCTTAGTAAGTATTAAGTATTACTTAGCACAACAGCAAAGGAAGAAACAATTAAATATCACTGAAAGACTTTACCTAAAGCTTATGTATAAAAAATATGAGCATAAAATTAAAAGAAAATAATAAGCTGGAATAAAAACATTTGCAGCGTGTATGGCAGGCCAAATGGCTAATATATTTAATATATAATAAACCTTAAATAAAATAGAAAAGTAGGCATGGTACATAAATCAAAAGCTTATTTAAAAAAACAGGCTATATGAAAACATATCTGCTCTGCTCTCATTTATAAAAAATAGTGCATATTAAAATATAATGATATACAAAAAAAGAGAAGACACAGATTACTAATGTGAGAAATGAGAGACATTAAAAGGAAAACTACAGACTAATATCCCTCATGAACATAGATCCAAAAATTCTCAACAAAATATTAACAAATGGAATCCAACAACGTATGAAAATAATTATACACCATAACTAAGTAGGTTTTATTCTAGGTACACAAGGCTGGTTCATTTGATTTGAAATTCAATTAATGTGATTTATCATATCAACAGGCTAAAGAAAAAAAGTCATACAATCAAAACAGGAGGGTCAGAAAAGCATTTGGCAAAATCCAAAACTTATTTGTTTTTTAAAACCCTCAACAAACTAGAAGTAGAAACTTCTTCAACTTGATAATAGCTATCTGAAAACAATTACATCTAACATCATGCTTAATGTTAAGAAGCTAGATGCTGTCTCCCTAAGATCAGGAACAAGGCAAGGATGTCCCCTCTCACCACTCCTATTCAACACTGTACCAGAAGTCCTAACTAATGCAACGAAGACCAAAAAGGGCAAAAAAGGAAGTAAAATGTTTACAGATTGAGAAGGAAGAAAGAAGAAATAAAAATAAAACTGTCTTTGTTCACAGATGAGATGATTGTGTAGAAAATCCCAAAGAATAAACAAAAACAAAAACCCTCCTGGAACGTTTAGGTCATTAAATATGAAATGTCCAATCTCTAATCAAAAGTTTAGTTTATTATATCTCAAACAAGAAGCAGTACAATTAATCAAAGTATGCGCCTAAACTATCGACACGGTTTTGCCACCTTAACAGTAGCTTGTTTATGCCAGCAGTGAAGAAGCCTGGAGAGTGAGTGGCGATGAAATTGCAAAAGGCGTTTTCCACAGCTTGTTGAGAATTGAATATTTTTCCTTGCAAGAAGTGGTCCAAAGCCTGGAAGAAGTGGTAGTCAGTTGGTGAAAGGTCTGTTGAATACAGTGGATGACAGAGAGTTTCCAAGTCCAGCCTCTGTTGTTTGAGTAGGGTCGTTTGTGTGACATGTCGTCGAGCATTCTCTTGCAAGAAGATTGGCCTGTTTCTCTTGACCAATCTCGGCTGCTTAATCGCAAGCATCCTCATCATTTCATCCAACTGGTTGCAGTAGACATCCGCTGTAATCAACTGACCAGGTTTCATGAAGCTGTAGTGGATAATACCAGTGCTGGACCACCAAACAGACACCATTAGCTTTTTTTGATGAATATTCAGTTTTAGACTGTGTTTTGGCACTTCATCTTTATCCAACGATTGTGCCGAATGCTTGCAATTGTCGAAAAGAATCCATTTTTCATCACACATAACAATATGGTGTAGAAATGGTTCGCCTTTATGTCGTGGCAACAAAGAAAGGCAAGCTTTGAGACAATTTCTCTTCTGATGCTCGTTTAATTCATGAGGAACCCATCTATCCAGGTTCTTGACCTTGCTGATTTGTTTCAAATGGTCCAATGTTGTTGGGAATAGTAATGTCAAACCTTGCTGCTAATGAATGCATAGGTTGAGATGGATTCGCTTCCACTACAGCTTTCAGTTCATTATTATCCACCTTGGTCTTAGGTCACCCACGTGGCTAATTTTCAAGATTAAAATTACCAGAACGGAACTTCTCAAACCACCGATGTACTGTGCATTCATTAGCTACATCCTTCCCAAACACTTTGTTGATATTTCAAGTTGTCTGTGCTGCATTGTTTCCACGACAGAACTAATATTCGAAAATAACACGAATTTTTGACTTATCCATGATTTCACAAAAATTGCTCTAAAAAAAACTTTGAAGGATAATCACAAGCCAAAATGTGTGTTTGAAAGACTGAGAATGTACCTTCATAATGAAAATAAAACAAGAAGTGTCAAAGTGAAATGTCAGAGATATCAACTGTCAAACTTAGTACTTAAGGAGATCAGACACTTCCTACTTAATAACCTAAATAATAAGTAATTATAGCAAGGTTGCAGGATACAAGGCTTACAAAAGTATTTGCTTTCCTATGTACTAGCAATGAACAATTGAAATTTGAAATTAAAAACACACTATTTACATTTGTACCAAAAAATAAACTTAGATATAAATCTAATAAAAATGTACGAGATCCATATGAGAAAAACTACAAAACCCTGATGAAAGAAATCAAAGAATTAAATAAATAGCTCTTCTGTGCTCGTAGATAGAAAGACTCAAATTCCTTATGCTATCAGGTATCAATAATTTGATCTATAGATTCAATGCAGTCCAAATCCCAGCAAGTTATTTTGTGGAGATCAATACATTTATTGTAAAGTTTATAAGGAAAGACAAAAGACCCACAATAGCCAACATAAGATGGAAGAACAGAGGCAGAAAGCTGACACTATACAGCATCAGAAGTTACTATAAAGCTATAGTGATCAAGACCGTGTGTTATTTGTGAAAGAATAGACAAATAGATCAAAGGAACATAATAGAGTCCACAAATAGACCTCCATAAACAAAGGAGCAAAGGCAATTCAGTGGAGAAAGGATAATCTTTTCAACAAATGGTGCTGGAACAATTGAACATCCACACACAAAATTTTTTAAAAATTAACCTCAAACAGACCTTGCACATTTCACAAAAATTAACTCATAATGTATGATAAACCTAAATGTAAAATGCAAAACTATAAAACTTCTAGAAGATAACATAAGAGAAAATCTAGGTGATCTTGTGTTTAGTGGTGAGTTTTTAGATTCAACACCAAAAGTATAATCCATGAAAGAAAAATTGATAAATGGGACTTCATTAAAAATTAAAAACTTCTATCAGCAAAAGACATTGTTTAAAAAAAAATAAAAAGGTAAGCCACAGACTGGGAGAAAATATTTGCAAAATACATATCTGATTAAGAACTTGTATCCAAAATATATAAAGAAGTCTTAACATTCAACAATAAGAAAGCAAACAACCCAATTGAAAAAACGGGCAAAAGACCTGAATAGACGTCTCACTAAAAGAAGATATACAGATGGCAAATAAGCACATGAAAAGATACTCCACATCATGTGTCATTAGGGGATTGCAAACTAAAACAACTAGATACAATTACACCCTTGTTAGAATGGTTAAAATCCAAAACACTGACAACACCAAATGCTGGCCATGATGTGAAGAATGCTCATTCATCGCTGGTGAGAAGGCGAAATGATACAATCACTTCAGAAGACAGATTGGCAGCTTCTTACAAAGCTAAACATAGTCTTACCATACAATCCGGCAATTGTACTCCCATTTACCCAAATGAATTGGTGTTTACCCAAATGAGCTGAAAACTTACGGCCACACAAAATCCTGCATTTGAATTTTTATAGCAGCCCTATCATAATTTCCAAAACTTGGCAGCAACCAAGATGTCCTTCAATAAGTGAGTGGATACACAATTTGTGGTAGATCCATACAATGGAATATTATCCAGTGATAAAATGAAATGAACCATCAAGCCACAAAAAGGCATGAATGAATCTTACATGCATATTGCTAAATGAAGGAAGCCAGTCGACAGCGGCAGTATGATTCCAAATACATGACACTCTGGAAAAGGCAAACGATAAAAACAATAAAAAGAGCAATGATTGCCAGGGTTGTTCAGGGAGGAATGGAGGGATGAGTAGGTAGACCACAGGGGATTTTTAGGGTAATACTATGCTGTATGATATTGTCATGGTGGATACATGATATTATACATTTGTTCAGACCTATAGAACTATACAACACAAAGAGTGGACCCTAATGTAAACTATGGACTTTAGTTAATAATAATATATCAATATTGGTTCATCAATTGTAACAAATGTACGTGCTAACGCAAAATGTTAATAATAGGGGAATCTTTGAGGGGAGGGAAAAGAATATATGGGAACTCTATACTTTCTGCTCAATTTTTCTGTAAACTTAAGGCTGCTCTAAAAATAGTCAATTAATTAGTATATATAATATATATTATATATAGTGTTATAACATGTTTCACCTATGACATTTCAAAATTATTTTGATATTGCAATATCCACTGTTGTTGAAGATGCAATCTATTCTCCACTCAAGGCTACAGTTATCTTTTTAAACATTTCATATATATTATATATTTATACATATATATTTATATGTAAATTTTTTATATGTATATCCCTTTCTTAAAAACCTCTATTTGTTCCTCAGTGTCCTGTACCAAAAAATCTATATTCACTCCTATACTTGTAAAACCTAAAGCACTGCCTAGCTCATAGACACTAAAATAGGCACCCAATAAATATTTACTAAATGTTGAATAATATGTTGAATGTAAATGACTAACTACGATCACACTGAACTGTGCTCTCATTGAAGCCATACATATGTCTTCATCTTATCTATAAGGATAAGGCTATAATGACAGTCTTCTGCAAATGCCTTGTTGATATCAGGATACAATGTGCCTACAGAATTTCACTGCTGTAATAGACCAATAACTCCAATCTATCTCAGTTCAGCTCACTGCAGAGTAAGTGGAGGAAATAATAATGACAGTTACACAGCAAAGGATATATATGATGTGGATTGAAAGGCGCAGTTCATTTAAATTCTATTTCCCCAGTGTTCTAAAAAACAAAATAGAGATTTGTCTGAAGTTATTTGGAAGGCTTTTTAAAAGTTATAGATAGTATGGTTTTTGACACTGCCTGACGGTATTTTACTATTATTATTCCTTAGCAAAAGAAGCAAATATTTTTAGTTCTGAGCAACATAGCAAGACCTTGTCTCTACAAAAAATAGAAAAACTTAGCTGGGCATGGTGGCACATGCCTGTAGTCCCAGCTACTGCAGAGCCTGAGGCAGGAAGGTCGCTTGAGCCCAGTGGTTTAGGTTGCAGTGAGCTATGATCATGCCACCGCACTCTAGCCCAGGCAACACAGTGAGACACTGTCTCAAAAAATTAAATTAAATTTTTAAAAAAGCCATTCAGATCAAGAATCATATCAGTATATTTGTGTTACAAATATCCAATTATGTATTATATATCCATCATAAACATCACAAGTAAGATATAAACAACACCTAGAAGATACTTATGAGGTATTCGGGCTTGGAGACCCTGATTCCAATGTGCTAGAAGGGGTAAGGAAACGAGAATTCATTAAGAACTCTTTGTACTTAATAGAAGGGTTAAAATTTGCCACAACAGGGAGTTGATACTCAATAGACCATCTCAGCTTCCATTCCTGGATGGGTAAGATTCTGGGAAATTATGCCAAAATTTGCCCATCAAGAGATGATACTGCATTGCAGAAGCACATGAGCTTCCAGGCTATGCTAGACTGATGTTGCCTGGGAAACCATCACTGGTTTTTGCTACAGCTAGAAGAGAAAGTCTGTTCCTAAGGTGAAGATAGTTTCAGAGTTCTCTGTCTCTGATTCTTCCGTGGCTTCTGCAGTCCTCACTGCTTACTTGTCTTCTATCCACTGCCCCAGTTTGATCGGATCCAGTGTGGACCCTGATTCCCAGATGTTTGCTGAATTTGACTCCTTCACTGTTTAGACAGAAGTGAAAAACCAATAACTGCAAAGCTGCAAAACTGTTTGGTTTTACCTATGCAGTGCCTTTTTTTTTTTTTTTGAGCCAATGTTTAAAAATCAAGATATAGCTCATAAAAATCTATATTTATGGCTTTTTCTTTTTGGAAAATTGGAAAATCTGGTAATATTAAAGCCATATTTTCTCATGAAGTAGTCTGCCGGAGTAGAGTAGCTACTGCCCACTTAAATGGTACATGTGTTCTCCAGTTTGCCACAATCCTCACTATTCTGTATTGTCCCCAACACTGAGGCTAAGTATTAATTTTCATTTACCACCATACTTTTACCTGTTTTTTCCTTATGGTAAAGAAGTATTTCTCTTATCCCATGTATTTATGAGAAATGGATAAACAAGAGATGTAATGAGAGGTTTAAGAATTTCAAGGAAAAGAAGTACAATTCTTAGAGGAAGTGAAGACCATTCTTCCATGTTTAATATGCAAAGTGAGTATATGTACAAAAAACAAACCCTGCTCATTTACTCATTTATACTTCATGTCTGGTCCCTACAGCTGTTAGAGAAGGTAGTCAGCTAGGTATGAGCAAGGGAGGAGGGAATGGAAAAGTTAGTCAACTGGCTCAAACAAACAGCCTTGAACAAACAGACCTGAGGAGAAGAAAGGAGCCATAAATTTCCCAGTGTTGCACAGGTACAAAGTGACCTTTCCCCCATTATATCACAATTGCAATAAGTTAACATTACGGTCTTGACCTCCCTTGTGGGAAAAACAGGGGAACTATGAGTAAGAACAGAGCGAACACTGACTGCCCAGCCTTCTTTGACTTCAACAAATAAAAACAGCAACTGCTCAGGGTTGGGGGCAGTTGCTCTTTTCGAGCCTGCCCATTCCTTCCTTGGGAATGTACTCTCGCTTCTGCACAAGCCTTTCCTAAGCCTGTCCACGCCTTTCCTAAGCCTGTCCACTTTCACTCAATAAACTCGCCACCATTGCTCAGTTGTGTGCCTGTCCTGAAATTCCTTTCTACGACGTTAGCAAGAACCTCTACGCTGGTGACGGAGCCATTTAACTTTGCAACTCTTGGTCTGGTTCTCAGGCATCTGGGTGTTCTTGGAGTGTGTGTTATGCTGCAGTTTACTCCAGCCCTAGCTTGCTACCTAGTTTCCTTAATCCACCACTGCCTACAGACCAGGGGTGGCAGGTCATGCATCTGAAAGTAAAGGTTCTAGGTGGCTCTTAATTGTGCCTCTGAATTTACCTGCCTCATTGTCTACAAATAAACTGATTTCTACAGATAGGCCATAACATTCCTTTCTAATTTAGCAATAAAAACTATGTACCCAGTGATTCTTAGTATAAAAGAATCAGGATATCCTAGCTGAGCTACCTCCCTAATCATTTAATTTTTCTTGTAATTGAAGTTATATATAGATACTACAACCATAAACGAATTTAGCCAACAGTTTTTTATGAAAAGGAAGGAAAGAATAAAGGGAGGAAAAGGAGATTGGGAGGGAGAAAGGAAAGAGAAAGGACAAGGACCATAGTTAGAACTCAATAGCTGTTAACCATAATATTGACGATAGCTGGCGTGAGGCCTAGTGTGTTTTGCTCCACCTCGTCCCTCCTTGGCAATTCCTCAGCCTGCTGGGAACAAGGCAAAATTTCACTCCCATTTTGTTCCATCTCTCTTTACATGAATTGATTATTTCAAAAATCCTAGGTTATTTAAGGACCTTGCATGTTAGAAAAGAAAGTGAGGAAGTAGACCTGAGTGCAGTTATAGGTGCTGCTCTATTTCCACCTTCTACTCTGTACCCCCAAATCCCAACACCCCCCAAAATAAATAAATGGTGCCTAGATGGCTTAGCCAATGTCTGCTCTACCTGTAAGTAGATGCCTGTCTGAATGGCCAGGGCTTTGACAAACTCATCCAACTGAAGCTGGAGCCAACTTGGCTGGCATCGGAGTCAAAAGTCTCACTGCTCAGGGTTGAGTGGGCTTTGAGTGGGATGTTAGCAAACAATCAGATATTTCCAAAATCTTGTTAGGAGAGGAGCAGGTAGAATTACCCTCCAGGTCTCTAGTCGTAGGCCTTCAGGGAAAATCCTTTTAAGACGTAACTGGGGCCCCAAGGTCAAAGCACCAAGAAAATAAAAGGCTTTAGCCTGAAGGTGACAGATGGAGGGCTAAATTAGTTTAAGACTTTGTCCAAAATATGTAAAACAAGTTGCTAGGATAATATCAGTGTTGGTTGGAATAGCCTGTTGGACTGGTTGGGATGAAGTAAGGAGCTGGCAGTTGGGCTCATCTGGCAACACAGATAACAGCCAAGGCTATACCTAGTTAGCTCCATAAAAGAGGAAGCCCTGAGCCCCTCTCCAGGGCCATCTGAGGCCCAGAGCCATGCCCTCCAGCTGCCTGAGGCTGCTGCCCCCACCAAGCCCACTGATGAGGAAGGAAGTGCAGTCTCTGTCCTGATAGGACAAGGGTGACCAAGCATATCAGTGCGAAGCCAAGCAGAGTTCTCAACTACCTTTTTCTCCACTTAGCATGGGTGACAGCATGGCTGGCCACTGACCTCTCTTCCTTCCTCTCTCTGGACCAAGTGATGAGGGCAATAGGAAATCTTCCTTGCAAACGTGTAGGTAGGCATTCCTCCTCATCAGACACAACCACAGCTTAGAGAATGTGCATGAGGCTTGCGAGCTGGGTCCCAACCCCTAGCCCGTGGCCATCATCGATTATTCTTAAGCCATTCTCTAAGAGAATTTATTCAGACAAAACATTTTGGGGCTTTTTCCATTTGGAGCTTTTCCATGTAAAGAAATAATAAGCTCCTTCTTTAACAAACTAAGCATATGACAGGCAAGTGTTGCAGATTTTTCTTAGCCTACTTCCTCCTAAAATACATGTCTGTGGTTAATCAAGCTCTGCGAATGACAGTTTCTCCTTCAGACTTTGCGGGCTAACACAGCTCTCTGAACCCCCACAATTTTTGGGGTTTTTTCTCCCAATGAGTGTAAACAATCGTAATAAAGTTTTAAATAAATGAGGTATAAGAAATTTTCCAGGGGTCCTGTTTCTGTGACTCCACCGGATGTCAACAACCCTGAGCTTGCTGTCCCTTCACACATGTGCCTGAACCCAAGGCAGCCACACCATTAAGTGATAAACTTGGTACTGTCGACTTAGCATCAGCCTTTGTTCCCCTACAAGTCATAAGTCAAAACAGCCTGCTTGACTTGGCCGCAATATCTTAATTTCCGTTTATGTCACCATTCTATACATGGCACTGTGGGTGTGGTATCAGTGCCTGTCCAGGACGCAGTGGGGTGTCTGGTGTTGATGGTGGCCAAAGAGCAGAGCTGGCAGAGGGGGTTGGATTCCAGCCTTGCTACTTAGTACTAGCTGATTGGCCTAAGGCAACACCAGACCCTCCAGGAAGTCTTCTTCTCGTATTCCTCATGGAGACAGTAATACCTACCCTGCAGCATGGTTCTAAAGGTAACAACTGATGGATATATGATGTCTGGATGTAAAGTAGGCTCTCAGATAATGGGAGCAATAATAATTATTGTTGACTTTGTAAAAGAAAAGTTAGCACACTTAAAGTTCTCAGAATAGTATACTCGGTGGGTTGTTATCTCAGGGAATCGGATGCCTTGTCTGTTTGAGATCTTTAGGCTTCACTGAAGTAATGCTATGGATTTGGCTAATGCGCCTGATTAAAGCAGAAAGGCTGGTATTTTCAGAAAAATTTTGACATGATTTAGCAGGTTAAATTCAGCCTGTGAAGGGAAGTGAAATTATAAGATCTGCATCGTAGAAAGAGCAAAGGCTGTAGTTTAGAGAATGGGTTGGAGGAAGAAAGGAACATATGTGGGAAGATAAATTTGGAAACCACAGCAGGATTCCAGATTTGAACTAAGGTAGAGGCTGTAGGGGGAGAAGTGGACTGATCAGAGATTGATTTCAGAGGTAGAATCTACTCTACTTGTGGTGGATGAAGGAGAAGATCTGTGATCTTGAGATTTCTGCCTTGGTGCAGTCAGGTGGATATTGATTCCATTTACTGAGAGAAGGAACAGACTTGGAAAATAAGATTATTCATATAGAATTTATTTTAAATTGGATCCTTGCACAGTCATAGAGTTTATTCAACCAGAAACAAAGAGACATTTCTTTACTCTTAGCTGTTTTTGTCATGTATTTTAAAACTATTCCATGATTTAACTAGCATGCATCACCAAGAATAAATGCATATATAGAAAATAAACACATTCAGAGTCTTTTGGTGTGATACCAATATATAAAGTGACTGGAGCCATAGTTATGTGACACTTAGAAATCATGACTAAGAAAATAGAATATTGACATGTGATTCAAAGATTTACCATCATAGGTTAATTAAACTGGTAAACACCAGATTCAGAGAAGTGAAAGTAATTTCTTGTTCTCCATCTTCGTTTATTTAAATGTATTTCAGAGAAACAACCACAAAATATGTTAAGGAAAGGAGCATCCTAAAGAAAAAAAGGAAGGCAATAAAAAGTAATCAGTAACATTATTTTTGTCAATGATAATTTGGAAAAATACTTCAAAGCCTGCTATTTTTACCAGCAGGATGGAATAGAGATATACAATTAATTTATGAAACAAATGAGGCAATGTGGGTCAAGCATACTTAAAAAGCAAATATCCATTGAGGAGTCTGACCAGAAGCCACTTTTCACAGTGCTATTTTCAGTCATTTTCATACTTTCAGTAGAATTTTTTAAATCCCTATTTGGTAATAGAAGTAATACCCTAACATAAAGCCATAATTGCATTTCCAACATTAAATTATAATTATCTGCTTCATTGTTTTTCCCTCACTAAACTGTGAGCTCCAGAACACAGAGAAGACTGTGTCCGACTCAACTTCATGTCCTGGGTGAAAAGTACTGTGCCTGACCAAGAGAGGCATTGGTGAATGTTTAATGAGGGAAGATAGGAGGGCAGGTGCGGTGCCTCATACCCGTAATCTCAGCTCTTTGGGAGGCTGAGGCAGGAGGATCGCTTAAACCCAGGAGTTCAAGACCAGCCTGGACAACATAGGGAGCCCCTGTCCGTACCAAAAAAAAAAAAAAAATTAAGCTATTTCTACCTTCCTGGACAAAACAACTTGATGTTCAGGAATTTATTTATTTGTTTATTTTTAAAACCAAATTTAGCAGTGGGGGGTTGTGTATGTTCAGGAATTTAGCAGTTACTATCATTTAAAATGTTAGAACTTTTTCTTTCTAAATGTAGTATGACCAAATTTCAGATAATTTTGAAAATAAAGAAAATTATTACATCTGTAATCCCACCATGCAAATAAATGAAAGGTTAGCATTTTAGTTTTCGTAAAGATGATGTTATCACTGTTAGAACTAATTTATAATGCCGCTAAAAAACATGCATTTTTTTTAAAATCCAGATTTTAAAAATTGACAATGTTGTTCATAGAGCTCTCAGGTGTGACAAATTGGAAAGAAAAATAAAAGGCATTTTAAAGAGAAATTCTAAAAATGCAGACCATGAATATGAAAGTAAAGGAAGATTCTTTGACAGCCTATGCTGATTGGGAAAGAGATGATACTTGTAGCATTTTTTCAGGTCTAGGGATGAAGCTTCTTTCTTTACATAGTTTATTCTAACATGGGATGGGGAAAGGAAAATTTGTTGTAATTAATAAATAGCTAAGTTTTCTGACTCAGAACATAAAACATCTCAGATAGGGTATCTGAGAACTACTGGCCTGGTGTTTGACAAAGCTGTGCTCTTAAAGGTATGGTAACCAGTTGAACTTAAGAGAACTGGATAGTGGAATAGAAAGTTACCAAGGGATGGGGGAAGAGAGGAAAAGGAGAATTGTTGTTTAATGGATATCGTGTTTCAGATTTGCAAGATGAAAAAGTTCTGGAGATCTGTTTCACACCAATGTGAATATATGGTTGAGTTGGATAAAAGAGAGAGAGAGAGCTGGAATCAGAAAACTTAACCTGTGGTTTGGAGTCTTCTAATAAAAATTAATATAATTTAGAGGTAAGGTACATTAGTAAATAAGGTAAGACCCAATTCTCCTAGGATATTAAAATATTGTTTGCAAAAAGAGGTTTACAACCCTTAAAAAAAATTCATGAACTGTGGCTCTGGAACTATGGGACTGGGAACCAAGAAGCCTGGTCCTTAGTCTAAGCTTGGACAGTTGCTTGATCTCCCTGCCTCAACTTGACCTAAGGATGACTTCTGTCATCCACTCCCACTTGCACAGTCTATTCCTGCATAGGTAGAGTCACACCAGTCCAGAGAACCATGCCCATCAAACAGGGTAATTGTTAGTGTTTACATTTTATTCAGTGGTTAGTCATTTAAAGTATTATTTTATATTACTAAAACATGGATGTGTGTATAGTAATCCCTAGAATAAACTGAGCATGTATCAGGTGCCAAGCAAGTATGCTTAGCCCTTTGTATATTTAATCTTCACAACTGGAAGTGGGCCCAGAGTGGTTAAGTGACTTTCCCCAAATTACACAGTTCGTGGGTTAAGGATTTGGAAGTCCGAACTCAACTTTTCTGCCTGCAAAGGCCATGCTCTGAACCACTAAGTTGTATTGGAACAGAATATAGAACTTTCATAAAACATATGAATTCTAAGAAAGTTTGTAGAAAAGTTTAAGAAATCCTGACAGATGGGATCTTTTCTAAATCCCACTCCATCCATCCTAAATAGTGAAACCATCTATTTGGCTTTTCTCAATCTGTAACTTCCTGAATCCCAACAACTCTGGATTGCTTATCAACAACACAAAAGTTTGCATTACTGACTTAGTGCAGAATTTAGTTCTGTTACTAAGTTAAACTCATGAAAAGTTTTAATACAGAACCTCAAAACTCTTCATATATTGTGCAAAGAAGACTTTGCACCCCAATAGAAACAAATTAGTCATTATTCATATGTGCTTGAGAGTGCTAAATGCAAGTGCTTTGAAGAGAAATTACCAAAAATATGTAGACTATTCAAGTCATATAAGCAAAGAAAAAAACATATTGTTTTGTGATTTTCCAATTTGGTCCATTTTTTAAGGTAGCCAGGAATAGATTTGAACACAAACACAAACCACCTGGCTAAAATTAATGCATTTACAAATATATATTTAATGGACTGATTTCTTGCCCACTTTTAGGACTCCCTTCCAAGAAGATAAGAAAAATAACTGTGTTTCTTAAAATAGAAAATATAGGTAAAATGATAATGTCTTGCATAAAGATAAGTTAAAGTTAACCTGTGGCTGGAACTATTAAAGAATTGTTGATATAAAAGGAACATTATTTTTGCCCTTATATTCAGAATATTATTCACTGCCTAATTAAAATATTTGGATTTATGGGTTTGGTTTTTAGATAAATCATAATTTTAAATAAATTATATATTTGTAATGGCATATTAATGCACATTAATACAAACCAAAAGGCAAAACCCCAATCTTGATTAAATACAATTTTTTGCCTACTCTGCACCTGCACCCATGAGGCAGACTAGAGAAAATCAAACAATCAGGCTCCAGGCCTAATATGTGCCCTTTGTGCTACTCAGTAATTCCAGCCTCTCCCATTTCCTGGATGACTATTACATACCTTCTCTCTCCTCAGACTTCTAATACCACCTGCCCCGTCCATACCCACTCTCTGCTGATGACCTGATGTACCCCGATCTGAGGCCAAACCCCCACTTAGGCACTAGATCACACTCCTTTTTATCAACTCAAGGACTTTGCTCCAGTGATTCTTCCCTATTCCTCCTGCATCATCTACTCTTCACCGTTTACTGGGTCATCCCCGTAAGCATACAAGCATGCTATTGTTCCCATCTTTAGAGAAAATAAAACTCTCTTACTCCCCCTTCCCCCTGTAGATGGCTTGCCATCCTCTGCTTCTTTTTAATCATAGCAAAACTCATTGAGGGAGGTACTGTCTCCAGTTTTCCTTCCATTCTCTCTTGAACGGCTCTAATCAGGCTTTGTCCCCACTGCTCCATCAAGGTCACCAGTGCCCTGCATGATGCTACAACCGATGGTCAAGCATCCCATGTGACTTATCAATTGTTTCTGACACAGCCAATACCTCCTTTGAGTCCTCCCTTGAAACACTTCCTCCTCTTAGTTCCAGGACCTCACACTCTGCTACTTTCCCTACTCCACTCGCTCTTCCTTCTCAGTGTCCTTTAGAGGGGCCTCCTCCTCTTCCTGACATCCTCTTGGACCTCGTTTCCTCTCTAGCATTACCTTCTCTATTGGCAACAACATCCAAACCAAATTAATATTTCCAGTCTGGACTTCTCCTCTAAACTCCACACTTGTATATGCAAGTGCCCGTTCACCATCCCAGTGGAGACATGTAAAAGGAATCTCAAACCTAACAAGACCGAAACCAAACACTTGACCTCCACCTCCCAAACCTGTTTCTCCTGAATTTTTTTCATCTCAGTAAACGACATCATCATCCTTCCTGTTGCTCAGGCCCAAAACCATGGAGCCACTCTTGTCGCCTCTCCTTTTCTCATACCTTACCGTCTCTGCACAGGCAAATTCTATTGCTTCTACCATGAAAATATATCCAGAATCAGACCACTTTTCATTCCTTGGCTGATATGCCTCTGGTCTAAGCCACAACTCCTGCATCATTCAATACCTTCCTAATTTTTCTCCCTCCTTCTCCCTTGCCAATACAGTCTATTCTCAACAGAGCAACAAGAGAGATTATGTTAAAATTGATGAGATGTGTAACTTTTCTGCTCAAACCCCTCACAATGGCTCCTAATGTAAAAGCCCCGGTCTTCTAAATGGTCCACAATCTGCCCTCCATGATCCCATGATATGCTCACCCCTTCTTCTTTGACTCCATCTTCTATGTCTGCCTCTCTTCTTCAGTCCAGTCTAGTCATACTTGCCTCCTTACTCTTCCTCCACTTGGGGCTTCCTTTCCCCAGATCTCCCCAGGGTTCGCACCATCACCTCCCTCAAGACTTGACTTACGTGTTGTCTCCTCAGGAGGCCTTCTCCAGACCACCCTAGTTAAAATTCCAGCCCATAGCCCCTGCACCTTCCCCATCCCATACGCATATTCCTTTTCTGTTTTATCTAACATATTATTTTACTTATTTTTTTAATTGTCTGCCTCCCCCAACTCAAATGTAAACTCTATATAAGGGCAAGGAATTTTTTAATGTTTTATTCATGGCTATCTCCCTAGCACTTAGAACAGTGCCTGTCATAACTATTTATTGAATGAAAGAAAAAGAGAAGGAGTCAATGGGCCACGGATAATGACACACATAGAGATCTTTTATTATACACTCCTACGTGCCCAGTAGTCTAGGTTTATTTTCTCATTTAATCTTGGCATCTATATAGTGGTTATTATTATCACCATTTTCCAAATGAGAAAATCGAGTCACAGAGGAGTTAAGTGACAGCCAAGATCATGCAGTCATAAGTGACTGAGTCAGGTTTTTGAAGACAGAGGATCTAATGGTTCACTTATTTCACAGCATCACAGCTTTAGTTTCAGTCCACACCATCAATAGACATGCAGTCACTGTAGCACAAATCAATATTGAAGTTTGAGTGGTCTCCATGTAGGTAATCATGGGCCATAGTCCTAGTTTAGTTATACTGCTGCTCAGGGACAGCTTTGCCTACCTCTTTTTGCAGGCTGTTGTGACTAACAGGTTTTCTATAGCATTTCAAACATCTGGATGTTTGGAACAATCTGGATGATCAGTTCACCAAAGAATTTCTGAGTTTAACATCTGTTCTAAGTGGTGCTTGTATCTTTTCCAGACAACTTCTTTTAATAAGAAGGGATGTTGAACCTTCAGTAAGGAAGGAAGAGATAATAAAATATTTCAGAGAGATGCAGAATATCTGTATAGAATATTTCTGGCAGAACAAACAAGGAACCAATGGTAGTTTTGCTTCTAGAGGGGAAACTGAAAGATCAGGGACAAGAAAGGGGGACTGACTTCTCTCTCATATCACTGGTACCTTTTGAAATTTTGTGCCATGTGCATGAATTACCTTCTAAAAGTAAACAAAATAATTTAAGAAAGACAGTAATGGCAGTGCACTGTGTTGGCCTCCCCCTGAGAAGGCAGCGAAGAGGACACACTGCACAGACAGAAGAGCTGTCTCCCAGTCCCTGGCCTGCTCTATCAAAGTGACAAGTCACTCTAGGGCTCTCAAGGCCTCAGCTTCGGCTTCTGTAGAATGAAGGTAATAATTAGGGCTCACTTTACTTTATACAAGGAGATCTGTGTGGGAAAGCACATTTTAGGTGTAAAACCTTACATGCACATAAGTTGTCATTATCTTTTAGGAAAAAGCCAAGTTCGGTGGGTAAGAAAAAAAAGACAACTCACTGAGCTCTGGAACATGAAATGGGGCCAGAATAGCAATAATCACTGTCTACACATATCATAGTAAGTTCTTGGAAGCAAGAAAATCAGTTGAAAATCTGTTGCTTGATCTCAAATTACTGTATTTTAAGTTTAAAGAGTATAAGCATGATTATCATTTGCATTATTACAACTCCTCTGTTCTCTGGTCTTGGGATGATTACAAAAATTTTAGTCATCCTCCCCTAGAATGTTCTTTTATTCTCACAATGCACAGACTAGCTGGAAGCTGGAGAACTGGAAAGATTTGCAACTCATTTATAGAATTGCTAGAATCAAATAATGGCAGATTTTTAAAGTTTACTATTCCAAATTTTAAAATACTAAAATTATCAGTTGGGTTCGAGATTGAAGCCCTGCCTTAATTGTATTAAATATCATGGTAATGATTATATTAAAATTCATGGAAAAATGTAAAATAATTTCACTGATGGCTATAGACAAGAGGGTGAAAACAATGTGTAATGTGTGGAATTAATTTTAAGCCACACACTGAGTGGCCAATGAGTGGTCCTTTTTAGTAAGTAAAAGGATATTTTTGAAGGAAACTATGTCACTGTATAGGCCAGTTTACATAAATAGCATAGTATTTAAAAAAAAAACTCAGCATGCAGGACATGTAATTCGGGACTGTTTTGAAATCTGTTACTTGTTTGCTAGTTATCTTATACTGTAGGGGAGGAAAAAATGGCTTCCTTCACCCTTCTAGTTTCTTTGGTTCGGCTGTGAATTAAATTGACATGAGATAGATTAATGGGAGAAAAAACATTTTTAATTACACGTATACACACAGGAGTCCCACAGATGATTCACATTTACATGGGTAGCATCCTGAGCCACAGAAAGGGATAGGGACTTGGGCTTCAGAGGGGAGGTGGTGACAAGTTATGGGCTGGGTGCAGCTGAGAAGAGGAAATGTATGCTGCTGAATAAAAGTTGTGTTGTTATGCCGATAAAGTCTGTCCCGTAATAAAAGTTGTCTGGAGCAGCCCTCTTCCCAATACAGATACTTTCACTGATGTAGATTTCTTTTATAAATATAAATTTCTTTTCCAAAAGGACAGCTTTTCAGAGCTACTCCTGTATCTAGTTTCTCAGAATAATCAGCTCAAAATATGGCAAAGAAATATATTTTGAGGTGGCATATTCTGGTCTCCTACAATCATGCTTTGGAGTGGTATGTTTTGAGCCCCAACAATACCAATCAATGGAAAAGTGCTCTAACCTAAAGTGTTCAAAACACCCGTAGTATGCTCACTTGGCATTTGTAGGGAAACTGATAAGTGCTCCTCCCCCAAATCATATCATTCCAAACAAAAGAAAACAAAACTGATCTAATCAATCAGAAGACCATTTCCCTTTTAAGCACACAGTCCCCTTAGTGTATCTGCCGGCCTCAAGAGGAGCACTAGAGGAGGAAGCAGAAAGTTCTAGCGGAGGCTGCAGTTCAGGCCTGTGGTTTCCTGGAGTGTGGACTGGGCTATTCCTCCACCAAGAGGTTGGTGGGAAGACCAAGTGAGAAGGGCTTGAAAGTTGTCTGCCAACTGTAACACACCACACAGAAGTTCAGGATTACTACTATTAAATATGAATTAGAAAAGGCAGAGATCTTCCTCCCCTGTTACCATTTCCCCACTTCTCTCTTCCCACTTCCTCCTTTTCCCCCTGTGAACACCTTTTCCGCCATGCACACACCCCATACCAGCACCCGTGAGAGAGTAATATGAGCCCAGGGTTTGAATTGTTAAAATAAATCAAAGAGTCAATGTAAATTACACCCAAATTATTGAGAATGGTGACACAGGAACAAGTTCAGGGCCAAATTCCAGGAAGACGTTGTCTTCTGTATTTACTTACCACTTCATGTTTTCCTATATGCCAAGGCTTAAAGCTTTGGGTCATTTTTCTTCCTCTTCCTAAAGCAAGAAAGTAAATGCTGACTCGTGTCATTTGCCCCAGATGCCACCGGAAATGGCATCTTCTCCCCAGACGCAGGCTTGTAAGCATAGCAGCACCCAGTGGCTAATTGATTTCCCTTGTAGCCGAGGTCCTGGGCTCTCCAGCCTGGCTACTCTGATCTGCAGCTGAGGAGGAAGGCCTCTGACCAGGGAAGAGATCTAGAGTCAACTGACAGGGACATTTTCAAATCACCACTTACTTTAATGAGTAAGTACTTTCTACTTTTACCATTTTATTTTAAATGTTAAGTTTGTATTTCTATCCAGCCTTTCTCGGGACTGTCTTTTCTTGGGCACTTATTGTAGGAAGGAATTGGCATCCTAGTCCATGCCAGCCCACCTGACATAACTAAACAGCACTAGAGAGTACCAGTAACAGTTGGGACTTGGTAATAACAAAGTATTAGTGATCTATAAACTATTAAATTTCTAAAAATGCACAGTGAAAGAAAACAGCCAATTTAGTTGTGAACTAGAGAGGGGATGTGAGGCATCTATTGTCTGTGCAATCTTGTATGTTGTGGTTGACCACAAAGGCTTGGCATCAGCTTTGACTTCCAGCCCTGCTTTTTATAAAATGGATGACCTCGGGCAGATTACTCAATCTTTTAATCTTAATTTTTGAATGTGTACAATGGAGAAAAATAGAGTACCTATTTCTTAGGGTTCTTAGGAGGAATAAAGAGATAGCAGATAAATACTGTTGAAGGGTGTACTAAATAATGTCACTAAATAATTAGTGGTGCTAAATAATAAGTTAAATCAGTGTTACTAAATCATAACTTAAATAATTCATTTAACTGGACCACTCTCTTAATCACTAAGCTTATCCCCCTATATGCTGAGGTGGCTCAGAATAACAGTAACAATGAACATTGGTAGAGTTTACAGAGCATTTCATTTGGTTTAACTCCAGGTACGCAGTGCAGAGCTATTGACTTAAATTTGGAGCTGGAGGAGAAGGGAGAAGTGGGGAGCTCTGCTGGACGTGGTAGCAGAAAGAGTAGCTCATAGGTGCGAGCTTGGCGCTGACGGGAGGAAAACCATGACTTGGGGAAAAGCCTAATGTGAGAAGTTAGTTTGTGTGCCTGGGGGGCAGGACATTCATTTCCCCAGCTAGTTCCTCAGCTTTCTCAGCCCCTGGACCTTGTTGTTCCTTCTCCTGTCCTACTCCGTAGAGCTTGGAACTAGGACAGTCAGTCCCGCTGCCAACAGGCAGAGCAGTGGGAACCCAGGTCTTCCAGAACCCTCTACGAAATAGTGTGGGGAGCAGAGACCGGCTCTGGGAATCCCAGTTTAAAATTCAAAAATTTTTTTTCCATAGAAACACTATTGCACATAGAATTCAGATACAACAGTGTTAATAATAACAACAACAACAATAATAAAATAATGTCCCCTTTAAAGCTCTTTGGTGCAATCTCCTCAGAGCAGCCTAGGAGCTATTTCTCCCATTTAAAGGATGAAAATCTGAGGAGCACAGAGATGAAGTGAGCATTAGAAGTGGAAGAAACACAGACAATAACAAAGGAAAACTACATGCAAATAATTCATTCTAGATAAGATTATTTTTTCCTCTTAATTCCAACATATATTTAGAGCTGAGGTTAAAAGCTCAGGCTCTGGAGCCATATTTCCTCCCAAATAAACAAAAGGAAACCTTAAGCTTATCTAATCAATCAGAAGATACACTCAATAATAGACCACTTCTGCCATTTACTGGCTGGGCCATCTTGGGCAATTTACATGACCTCTCCACGCCTCAGTTTACTCAGCTATAAAATGGAGATAATAATAATTCCTACCTCCCTGGGTTGTGAAAGTGAATAGGCCTGGCACAGAGTAAGTACTCAATGAATGCTGACTATTCTTAGGCATAGGGCACTGGGCCCTGAGAGGGACGAGGATGGGTGAGACCCACATCTGCCATCAAGGACTGGGATATACTGGCATAGAATGGCACATGGCAGTTAATTATAGTACAAAACAGAACCAAATGTTCAGTAGAGGCATCCATGAGAGGAAGGAGAGGTTTTTCTGTCTGGGAAAATAGAGAAGGTTCTCTGACAGAATTGCCTTTTAAAGTGGGTCTTCAAGAAGGAATAGAATTTCAGTAAGAGGAAGGGGTTGATGAGTCATAGGAGCAAACCTAAAGAGATGAGAAAAAGCCCTCTGGGCTTATGCAAACCCTATAATTCACCACAGGCTTTGAGAAGATCCAAAGAAGGAAGGGTCCTATACTAGGTTAAAAAAAATAAGCAGTAGAATGCAAAGTGTTGGCGTTATGCTAACATATCAAATGAATATGAAATTTTAAAACCTAGATGACAAAGTTTTATGTGAGAAAACACGTATAAAACTGAAACTGTACCATTTTAACCCACACAGTTATGTATCCCCAGCTAGTGTTTCAAGCACAATTTATACAGCAACCCTCTGAAAATGCATGGCAGAATGTGCGGCCATGATTCACATTGATGATCAATGCAGTATTTACCTTTAGGAAGGTGGTTCAAAGGTCACTAGAGAATTATCTTAGGAATTCAGCCACAGTTTGATGGGAGGATAAATGGGTGCCTAGAGAATTGGGAATCGATAAGGGCCCGCATAGACTGTCACTCTGGCTGGCCCTTAACCCCATCCCCCCATGGACCTCTACTCTCCCCACCTGAATATGTCTGGAACTCAGGAGACAGGTCTGGGCTGGAGAAAGAGATGATAGCTAAATTCACTGACCACTTCAAAATGTGGCAGCATCACCTTAATGGCTTTACATATGCTCATTTAACTCTCACTTGTAAAGAAATCCATAGTGACATTATTCCTATTTTGTTGATGAGGAGTCTTCAGAGTGGAGAGGTTGCTTAATCTGCCCGGGGTCTCCGAGGCTAGTGAGCGGTGGAGCAGGATCTAAACCCAGGGGCTGACTCCAGGGCCCTCCCTCTCAGCACTGGGCTTTATTGCCTCAATTCTGAGTCATCTGCATACAAATGGGAATTGATAAGGGGGTGGTCCATTGTTACCCTCGGAGGGAGAGGCGCTCTGAACAATTATGCTGGGAAAACAGGCACCAAAACTGTTTTGGGAAAGTGGGGACAGAGGGTCACCTTGTTGCCTGACGCCCTGAGAATGAGTGGACATATGAGGGTAGGAGAGATGAAGAAGAGAAGAGAGGAGTCGTCTGATGGGCCTTGAGAAAGACAACGTTTGGGAATTGCCAGAGGAAGAGAAATGCGCAAAGGATACTGGGGAAGGACAGAATATAAGGATGTCACAGACACCCAGGCTCAAGGGCAGTTTGTCCGAGGGGGGCCGTCAGCGCCTGGTGTCGCAATGGCTACTGAAAGGCGTGACCAGGGACTTGGTGATTTGCTGACAAACATGCCTTTGGCTTGGTGGAGTTGGAAGCCAAATTAAAGTCAAAGAAGGAGTGAGTGGGAGGTGAGGACCCTGACACAGCCAGCGCAAACAACTGGTTTTAAAAATGCGGCCTTGAAGCCGGAGGCAAAAGATAGGACTGTCCTGGAGGTGGAGTCAAGGAAATTCCTTTCTTTTTTAAAGCAAGTAACTAGAATGTGTTTAATGCTGAAAGGCGGGAGCCAACCCAAGGAGAGTAAGGAAAAGGCCGAATGCATAATTATCCCCTCTCCGGGGGATATCCTGGAGCAAAGTCCCTGAGAGGCTGAGGGAACTTCATACCCAAGAAGGTACACCTCGGCCTTTGCAGGAGGAGTCTGAGCAAGGCCCTGTGCGCAGGCGTGCGTTTTCCCTGCAGAAGATTAAAGGGGCCCAATGTCTGGCAGACACTGTACTAGGCCCTTGATAGACAGGATCTCTTTTCATCTTCACTATGACTCAGTGAGGTAAGTGATATTATCCTTGTTTGACAGAAGAGGAAAATGTGGGTCAGAACTCTGGGCAACCAGCCCGGTGTGGCTGGAGATGGGGGGGGCAGGGAGTGGGGGTGTGGACTGTCCAGGGGGAGAGTCCACATCTGGCTTCATTGTCTCTTGGAGGTAAAAGCCAGGTCACCACCTTGTTGTGTTAGAGGAGTAACAGGTAGGAAGTTAGCAAATGTAGTTTAAGTAATGGCTTAAGACCATATGTTAGAGTTTACCACAGACTGTACATGATTGAAATTACATTTTCGTTTCTATGAATTGTTCTAATTATTTACTTTAGGGAATCCTTTTGCAAAACAAAAGTTTTAAAAAATGAGGCCATTTGAATAAATGGTCCATAGTTTATCTTTTGCTTTTATAGGAGAAGTTACCTACATAGCAGGTATTAAGAACCTCCCCTTCATTCATAAGGATTTCTTGTGAATTTCTTTCTATAGTCCATAGCAAATGTTTGTATTAGACTATTACTTTGGGAAACATATGCTGCTTTAAGAACTTTTGAACTTGGTAATTTTCAGACTCAAAATATTTTAAATTCTTCAGTTGATAGTTTATTTCAAAAGAATTATAAATATAAGATTGTGGCCTGGTAAGGATGATACAGATATGAAATGAATATGTCTACAGGGATTCCTGCCTCCACAAGGTAAACTTGTGATTACATGGAGCCCCGTTTAAAGATCATTATTCTCGTTTTCAGTTTCCATTTATGTCACAGGATTTTAGGTGTGTTTAAGAACTACCTGAATAACCAAGTTAGAAATATGGGCCATATGATGTGGTTTCATGATAGAGGAATCATGATAGTTGTTGGGGGCTATGAGCAACGTTTGCAGAATGACAACTGTCTCAGCCCTGGTAGACACAGGTGTTCTCTGAATTTTTACTGAATTGATGAATGGGCTGCAGAGCTGAGGCCTATTTAGAAGGTCAGGCCATTGAGGGTGAGGGATTAGAATCAGTCTTTCCAATGATTATTTGGCAATTAATTTAAATTTTTGACAAGTTCAAATTCAACTTAGAAAACTGACCAAATACTAAGACATAGGTAACTCGCAGAGGTGAGTTCGTGAAAAATAATTATTTTCTTACCTGTACCATTCATTCCACTAAAATTTAAGATAATCTTGGAGAGTTCAAAACATTGGTTTGAGCCCCAAAAATGCAGTGAGAAGGAAATTAACTATTTATATTCCCAGTACAATGTTGCGTTAAGACGGTTAGTCATATGCAAGAAACTTCTAAACTAGTTACAAGTCCTCCCTATAACTAATCAAAACATCGTAGTTGTTAGTGACTATCTCTGTGATTTAGAACTTCTCTGCAGCGTCTCTGGAGCCACTGGCCTATTTCAGTGTTCCTCTTCTGTAACTAACGGTCAAGAAGAAAGGGAAAAAAATTCACCTAATTACTACAAAACATTGATTACTGAAAAATAAATGCTATGTATTTGGTTAGTGATAGTTATAAAGCAATAGTGAATGATTTATAATTCATGGCTTATGAAGCTAATAAAAAATTCATGATCCCCAAACAGGGAAATATAAGCAAGATGCTTGAAAGTAATTTATTGTAGCAGTAGCCATTATTAATGCATATTTCTGTCACAGCTTTACCCTTGGCCCAAATTTTACTTTGAAAATGGAAAAACATGCACCTACTTATAGTTATGATTTAAGGAATCATCATGAAACCCTTTTGAAAAAAAAAAAAAAAACCTGTTTTAATTTGAGATCAGAATCACAGACTGCAATGATCCCTTATAAACCTCACTCCTCTCCTGCTCTTTGACAAAACGTCAATACCGGCAGCCAGCTCCTGCTGTGCTTTCTCTTACACGCCCGCCCCCTTTCCCCTCCTCCTGAGAGAAGAGACTGCCTTTTTATACCTGCCTCTTCCACGTGCAATATCTGACCGGCAGTGATCCTTATTAATGAGTGAATGAATCCATAAAACAAACAGCTACCGAAATGAGTCAGTGAATTTAGCAAATTTGAAGCAAAGGAAAGAAGCCTAGGCTAATGAGATCACTGATCTGGCTATTTTCAAATCCTTTTTTTGTTTTCATTTTTTATAAGTAAAAAGAGCTCTGAAAATGGATGTTATCCACCTTTTTAAAAGAATCAGAGATTTACAACTCCAAATTAGGCTTCTCTACTCACTCCCCTGAAGAGTCATTTTGGTTTTGTTAAATTTTATTTTCAATGCCTGGCATCTTAGCTTAAACGATTCTTTCCCACAGTGATAGTCTTGGGAGTGTCAGATTTTGTTAATCCTGTTACAGTTGAGGTGCTTTTTATCAAGAATTTCATGAATTTCCTTTCATTTTCAGCTTTTAACTGGATCTTCCTAGTCATTTCCCCCTCCCTCCTCTTCTCACAGGCATAGCTGCACGGTTCATTGGAGAAGAACAATAAGACATTCTTAGGTGGACATTTTTGCCTGGTTTTGGCTCTGAGCCCTTGTGGCAGCATTTGAGTGGGTTAAGTTCACTGGTTAGGATACAGGGCAGCCAGAATTCCTCAAATACTGTGAAGCCAGGGAGTCTGTAAAATTTCCTTTGAGTTATTCTGAAATCTAGGTCATTATATTTTTTTATGTCTGTTGCTTGAGATTGAGATTAAGGTATGGCATGATATACACACGTACACACACACACGCACACACATATACACGTACACACATATACACACAGTATCATTCTCCACCCCATCCCTTCCAAGGACACACACTACCCACTTCTCCTGGGCAGGCAGAGTGAGGGTTGCCTGACTGTGAATAAGGACACACCAAAAGACCTTTCTCATTAGAGATGGACTTTGGAGTAAATCTTAGCTCCATCAAATCAATATCTTTCCCTCTAAAGTGGGACTAATAATAATTATCTCGTAAGTAGGTTAATGTTTATAAGGCACCGGCACCTAGTAGCTAGCTGTTCAATAAACAGCTACAAAATTAATTTTGTTTTATTCAAAGTCTTTCACTTGTATCATCTCATTTGATCTTCATAGAACCCTGCTTGACAAGCAGCACAAATATTGCAATCCCTCTTTTATAGATGCTTAATCTGGTGTTCTGAAACTTCCTCAGTACAGGTTGAGTATCCCTTATCAGAAATGCTTGGGATCAGAAGTATTTCAGATTCTTTTTGGATTTTGGAATATTTACATATACATAATGAGGTATCTTGGGAATGAGACCCTAGTCTAAACACAAAATTCATTTATGTTTCATTCATGTACACCATGTACACATAGCCTAAAGGTAATTTCATGCAATGTTTTCAATTTTGTACATGAAACCAAGTTTGTGTGCATTGAACCATCAGAAAGCAAAGGTGTCACTATATTAGCCACCCATGTAGACAATCTGGTTGTTTAACATTTCCATCATTCCTGACTCTGAATTTATATGTAACGAATAAGTAATCATTCTTACACTAATTAACACATAAGTACTTAACAGTAGAAGATATGACATACCATTAATACTGTGAAAAAATAATGCATTCAGGGTAACTTGGAGCATGATGTTGGCTCTCAAAAAATTTTGGATTTTGGAACATTTTGGATTTTCAGATTAGGGATGCTCAACCTGTAATAATAATAACTAACTCTTATCAGCACTTACTACTAGTCAGGCATTGTTCTATCTAAACCCTTTACATTTAATCCTCACATCAGATCTCTGAAGGGGGTCCTAATAGTTCCATTTTACAATGAGGAAAATTAAGGCATAGAAAGGCTAAATAACTTTCCTAAGGTCAAAGAGCTAGCAAATAGAAGAGTTGGGATTCAAATCCAGGTAGTATGACTCCAAAAGCAATGCTCTTCACTAGTACTCTGTAAGGGAGGCTATAGGTCACCTCTGCCCATCTTAGTTCTTAAGTGGGATCTTTGGCTGGGTCTAGGAACCAAATTAACACAAGGCAGATTAACAGGAGAAAAGTATACACGTTTTATTTACTTTTACATGTACATGGGGACCTTCACAGGAGAGTAAAGACCTGAAGAAATGGCCAAAGCAAAAAGCTTTTATATTGTTTAGACAAAGAATGATAAATTTTGTGACAAAATGACATGACAAAGGGGTGTGATGAGCTAGAGGTAGTAAATTCCAGGGGAGTCGCTAGGAGGTATATGGAAGGGTATAAAGCTAGTGGAGGACAAAAGTTATTTCAGTAAGTTTATTTATACAGATCCTTTGCAGCCTCACTTCTCAGTCACTGGTGACAAGAGTTATATTCTCATGTTGGGAAGGCCTGTGTTTCTCACCATTGTTACAGCTTATTATAGGTAAGAAAGGGCAGTTTAGATGGGCCTTTCTGTAACTGCTGCTTCTCAAGAGCCTTCCCCTCAAAAATATTTATGTCAAAGAAGCATATTTTGGGGTGACATTCTATTTCCTTCAACTCTTAAGTGCCTCCATTTCCCACAGTTTTTAAGTAGTGGACTTGACCTCCTATCTGTTCAATCTAGGCACTTTATACCCAGAAAAGGAATGCATTAGGCCGTTTAAACAAAATACCACTGAAGCAGAGCCAGCACTAGGTTATCAGATCTGCCAGCTTCCAGGAGAGAACTTTATTGGAAGGGGAGGATGTTGAATACCCTAGGGGACAGGGCACAGAATATGACCCCAGTGCTGGCCCAGATAGGGCACAGAGTCAGGACTGGGATGGTATGGGACACAATGGGAAAGGGTTTCCTCCTTTACCTTTTGCATTTTGGAGACTTGGGTAGAGAATAATACTGTTCCCAAAGACTCCTGAACTATCACAGTTCATGGCCCCTAGCACTTTCTACTTTGTATTATGGTTATCAGTGAGTATTTCTTGTCTGCTTCTTGAGTGTAAGACCATGTTTTACTCATTTTTGTACTCCCCATGTGGAGCACATACATAGTAGGCACTTAATAAGTTGTGAGTTGGATAAATAAATGAATTTAAACAAATGAACTTGCTTGAGTCCCAAAGGGATTTGGTGTTTGCTTTAATTTTGTTTTATTTTGTCACATCACAATGAGCTAAATCCTATTTTTAAACTTTTTCTGATAACAAAAATATTTTAATGAAGATTCTTTGGGGAAAGATAAGTCAATATTTTCAACTATTTCCTTATGAAACTCTTAATATTCTACCTATTTTAACTTTTGAACTTTTACCCATTCAAAACCACAAATAGTATAGCTTTTAAAACTGAATGTGCTATTTAATAATAGTTATCCACCACACCTATTAAAATGTTTATTAGTGCCTAAAATCTTACAAATATCAAGCCACATTGGATTTTAATGGCTTGTGTAAGTGGATGAAATGGATACCATGTTCCTCCCCATTTGAGATTTGTTAGCAGTAGTTAAGTGTGTTTCTATCGCTTAGTCATCAGTGGATATGAGTTGTAAGTGGCAGCTTGAAATAAACTTAACCAGAAGTTTTAAAGATGAGTTTCACAGCTTTTAACATTTCATCTATACAATGTGTTGGAGAGAAAAAACTTTTTCTCTATTCTCTTAGTTTCTGTACCTGGGGGCGTGCAAATTAAACTAACAAAGGACAGATTAACAGGAGAAAAAGCTCACAATTTTTTATTAATATTTACATGCAGGGAGTGCAGACCAAAGGAGTGAACCAAAAGAGGGTTTGGGCTTCAAGGGATGATAAATCATGAAGAAGTGACTGGGAAATAAATGCGGGGGGGAACTAATGGAAGGTAAGGGCCTTTGTAGTAAGGTTTGTTTATGCAAGATCATCTTGGTGCCCCCTCCCTGTTTTCAGTGAATAGGATGATAACCAGTCTCATAATTGATAAGAGTTGCTCTTCTATCCTTGGTGTGGGGAGGAGGGAGGGTGTCACCTTCCTCAAAGGAAAATTTATGCCCTGATTTTAGGCAGATAAGGGGAGGGCAAAGAACTCCTTCTGCATCTGTTTATTCTTAGTTGCTTTCTGCTCAAGATAATCCTTAGGCTAAAGTACATTATTTTGGGGTGGCACATTCCGATCCTCTTCAAATGGAAAGCAAAGAATATTACAGCTAGAACATCCAAATTATTTCCAGTTTTGTCTTGATTGATTTTTTCCAGTCCTACTAATAAGAAACAGCTATTTCCTTGTTAAAAAAATCTGTTTTTATAATATTTCCTGACCCAACATATGTACTCTTCCTGTTATCTGTTGCATTTCATTTAGTTCTTTTTAAGTTACAAAAAGCAATATAAAACTATATTTACAAAAATAAGGGGGAGAGGGAAGTCATCCATAACCCTATTATTCTATAAAACACTGTTTTTACATATTTGCTTTCAATGTTAACTATGCATGTCTATTTTATATAGTTTCAGTAATAGGGGCACACAATATGGGATGTAACTTCTTCAACTTAACATTACATCATGAAACATTCTCCATGTTCTTGCTTACTTTCGGTCCTCATTATTTAACAGCGGCATAGTTTGCCTAACCATCTCCTGTTAGATATGTGGGCTGCCTCCAGGCTCTCTGCTGGTGGATGACCTCCAGCACCAGCCAGTGTGGGTGGGGTTGCCCCCTCCCCACCAGGTGAAGCCTAAACCTCCCTAAGGAGCCCCTGGTTCAGAGGTCAAGCCCCAGGCCTAAACTGCGGCCAAGGAGGGCTTCTGGCTTCTGGCTCCTGGCTCCTGGCTCCTGGCTCCTGGCTCCCTGCTCCCTTTCTGCCCCTTCAGCCGACTCCCAGGTCCAGGCTTGATGGAGTCTGCCCACCTGCAGGCACCCTGGGACCACTCCCTCAGGGCAGAGGCCACAGCTCCATCCCCTTCCCAGTTCCCTTCCCACACTGGGCGCCCTGCCCAGGGGTGAGTCCCTCCCAGCCTCTCTCTCCTTCTGTCCTAGCAGTCCGCAGACCCATCCTGTGCAAAGCAAGGAGCTAGGCCGTGCGCCATGGGCGTCATGGTCCACCTAAAGGCGTCTGAGGTACAGCAGCTGCTCCACAACAAGTTCGTGGTCATCCTGGGGGACTCCGTACAGAGGTCCGTGTACAAGGACCTGGTGCTCCTGTTGCAGAAGGACTGCCTGCTCACCCCCAGCCAGCTCAAGGCAAAGGGGGAGCTGAGCTTTGAACAGGATACGCTGATGGAGGGAGGCCAGCTGGGCCAGCTGCACAATGGTACCTGCTACCGCGAGGTCCGTCAGTTCTGCTCCGGCCACCATCTGGTGCGTTTCTACTTCCTCACGCGCGTGTACTCCGAGTACCTCGAGAGCATCTTGCAACAGCTGCAATCGGGCGAGCATGCCCCGGACGTGGTTGTCATGAACTCCTGCCTCTGGGACATCTCCAGGTATGGTCAGGACTCCTGGAGGAGCTACCTGGAGAACCTGGAGAACCTGTTCCGGCGCATGAGCCAGGTGCTGCCCGAGTCTTGCCTCCTGGTGTGGAACACGACCATGCCTGTGGGCGAGAAAATCACCGGGGGTTTCCTCCTGCCCCAGCACCAGCCCTCGGCCGCTGCCCTGAAAGTCAGCGTGGTCGAAGCCAACTTCCACAGCTCTGTCGAGGCGAAGAGACACGACTTCGATGTGCTAGACTTGCATTTCCACTTCCGGCACGCGAGGCAGCACCTGCAGCCGGATGGGGTGCACTGGAACCAACACGCGCACCGCTCCCTCTCGCAGCTGCTGCTGGCCCACGTGGCTGACGCCTGGGGTGTGGAGCTGCCCCGCCGCCAGCCCGTGGGCACGTGGATCAAGCAGGCTGTGAAGAAACAGCCTGGTCAGAGAGTTGCAGCGCAGTTCCAGGCCAACAGAGATCGCCTGGCCTTACCATCGTCCCCACTCTTGCCTGTTCCCAGAAGCCGCTCCCTGCTCGGGTTCCCACCCCAGCACCCGCCCCTATCCCGACGCCTACCCCCGCAGCCACCTCCGATTCCCCTTCACCAGGGGATGCCCCTGTTCCCGCTCTGTCCCCAAGATGCCTATTTTTCCTCCGACCATACTTTCCAGTCAGATCAATTCTATTTCCAATCGGATGACCCCTCATCGACACAAACAGGATTTTCCTTCGAAGCCAACTTTATGTTTGGTCCCCAGCCTCCTATGACCTGCTTCCCCACACCCTGTTACCGGCAGCAGGCCCCTGTGGTCCATAGAGGTTTCCAGCGGTATCTTCCCCAGGGCCCCTATGTGCCCCGGGGACAGCGGCCTAGACCTTCAAAAAGAAGGTCCCAGGCCTCAATAGACTGACCTAGGCCTTTTTCCTTCTCATGGACATGGACTGAATAGAGCGTCTGCTGCTTCCTTTCTGTTGGCTGGCCACAACAGACTGACCTTGTTAACTTAAGCCTTTAGTCCATGCTTGGACGACTATTTGTTCGTTGCCCTTACCAAGGGAGTCAGGAAAGAGCAGTCTGACCCGTTCTTATTGGCTGCAGCCTCTTCAACATTTCCTGTGGGTGACCCTATTCTCTTTGCCTTTTTGTGAAAATAAAATTTAAATGAAGAAGTTGTTTCACAAAAGTAGTTTTGTGTGTGTCTATATTTAATGGATGCCTTCATTTCTGTTAAACAATTACTCTGTAAGAGCATGAACAGTATCTGCTGAATGAATAGTTATGGCATCTACTAACTATTCAAGATAGTTAGTGTAAAATAATTCCTCTGAGGCATTCCATAAATTGGGTCTGATTCCTTACAAATAAGCATTAACTTTAACTTTTTGTGATCATACATTGCCAGAGAGTCTCAAAGAATCATTGAATTTTAGAGCTGGGAAAACTAAAGACATACCATTTAACCAACATTTACAAACAAGGAAACTGAGGCTAAGGGAGATGAGTGACTTATTGTAGGTCACACAGAAAATCACTCCTCCACTAGTCTTTTCTAGTTTATACCAGTTTCCAGCTTATACCTACTTTCTAACCACAGGACTAATTTCTACCACAGCATTATCAAACCAAGAAGAAAAGTCTACCTAATATGAAAGCTATGGCAAAAAAAGGAAAAACCCTCAACCCCCATAGCTCCATAACCAGAAGTCCATTGGTTAGATGTGCAATAAATTATGCATCTAAACTAGAGTGGATGGCATGCTTGTAACTTCATGATTCCTTGAATAGTCCTGATTTTTAGACTTGAGAAAATTAGAGAAAAATAAGCTGCGCTCAATGACCATGTGAATCACCATTAGAGAATAAAACCACAAGTTGGAAGGGACCATACAGTGCACAAATCTCTTCTGTGTCAATGCTCCACAGGTGGCCATGGCCACCTCCTCTCTGTTTTGTGGGGATGTTAATATCACTAAGACTGTTTAAATGCTAGGTCCTTTGTCACACTGGACTAGTGAAATGTTAATACTTAGATAAAATAGTCAAAATTGTATATGACTAAAATTGTCCAAATAATAGGATTTTTCATTCAACTGATGTGACTGGTTCATACGTTCCCAATACCACCATCCCTAAATTTGACAATAAGGGTAAGGGAATGTTACCCTGCAAAAATGAAGTTCATGAAATTATGACAAATGGATGATATCGTGTATCTAAAGAAGAAATACATAGCAGCTTTTAATCCACTAAAACCCATAAGATTCCTGGAGAATAGGGCCTTCATTTTACTTATCTCTGTGTCTCAAATCCTAGCACAATATCTGCGACTTAGTAAGTACTGAATAGTATTTATTGATGAATCAATGAGTGAATGAAGAGGTGGTTTATAAATGTGTCCCTGACGAGACTACAATCCAAATCTCTGTAAATTGACATTTAATCTCTGTAGTACCTCTGAAGGACTATTGCTGAAACAGCATAATGATGATCTTTGAGGACCCTGGAAAAGTGGTGCCTACAAGTCAGAATTTGCCAGAATGTCCCAGCATAGTGAGGAGAGGGGACCTGTGTGGCTAAGGTAAATGTTCTAATCCCATGGAGATCAGGGCACCAGGCTGTGAGATTTCATAATATTAGCCATCAAGATGAGCTGGTTGCCTTCATTCTGGCTTTACGTTTCCCAAGCAATGCCAAGCAGCGTTTAGCTGCTGATCTGAGTAAGCTGACACATTCAATGTTTATATTTCCATGAATAAACCAATAAATTGGGTGTTCTGGTTTAAATCTGTCTCTTGTGGTTTAGGTTAGTATGTATGACTCCTCCTTAATCTGATCATGCTTGATGAACCAAGGAGAATGAGTTCTTGGATATACAGTGCTGAGGACCAGATGAATCCACTATATTGTAGATTAAATTGTCAACCAGGCTGGTCCGAAGGTAGTGAGTTATCTCACTTGATTGTTCACAGTCAGTTACAGATTGAACTCCTTGTTCTACTACTTTTCCCCCTTCTCACTGCTGCACTTGACTAGTCTTTAAAAAAGAGAATTAAAAAAAGAAAATAAATAAAATAAATTACATTAACCGTTCGACAGTTCTGTTTGTCTCAGATGGGAGTGCAAATAGACTCAGGAGTAATCTTTTCCTTCACAGGCGTATTCATTTCCTAAGGCTGCTATAAAAATACCACAAACTTGGTGACTTAACACATTTTTATTCTCTTACAGTTCTGGAAATCAGAAGTCTGAAAGCCATCACTCCAAAATAAAATCCTTACTGTGTCCTACATGATCAGGCTTCTTCCTGCCCCTGCAACGTTATCCTCTGGAACTCTCTTTATTGCTCATTGTTCTTTAAACCACACAGGACTTCTTTCTGTTCATACAGTTTGTCAAGCTCTTTTATAACTTGGGTCTTTGCACTTGCTATTCCCTTTGCCGGGAACATTCTACATCCCCTGCCTCTTAGTTCTTTGAATATCTAACTCTTCATCCTTCCATCCTCACCTTGCAAGTCTCCTCCTAAAAGGCCTTCCATGACCATTCAATCTGAAAGTACCATGATGATCTGTCAACACACTCCTTATTGTGTTTGCTTACCAGGCCCTGCTGTGGCTTCAGTAGTTGCTTTTTAGCCTCCCCTACTAGACTGAATGCTCCCTGAGTCTCATTCACTGTTGAGTTCCCAAGGCCTACTAGCACAGTGCCTGGCGAAGAGATGTTCAAGTATTTTGCTTTAGTTAAATGTTCAAGAATATAATTAATTCATATTGTGTACTCAACTAAGAATTCAATTTATATTAAAATTGAGCAGCATTTGATTACTTTTCCCTGGAAAATGTCTACAGATCTCTCCCGTAACTTTACCTAAGTCATGCTGGGTGGCCAGTCCCCTTGCCCTATTCCCCCAGTCCCCACCCACTGGGGATAACTGCCTGACAGCACATTCAGTGGATGCTTGCATTTAATTTCGTGCATATCCTGGCTTTTATCTTCCAGCCTAGGGCTTTCTTTTTTGCCCATTTTTGCTATTGTCACCTTGCTCCTTCAATCCGGAAACCTAGCAATGCAATCAAGCTATTGTCTGGTAAAAAGAACCAAAGCTATTCAGCGTTTATGAGAGAAATTATTGCTCTATTGTTAAGACTTAGAATGCAGGGTTCATTTGGCCTATTCTCCATCCTCAAGAAAGGACAGCACTCAAAGCATTTCATACTTGACTCTTGCCTCAAGTTTTCTGGAAAAAGGAAAAAAAAGTAAAATTAATGATTAAGTTGACATCATCCAAGCATCACGTGTTTCACACAAGATTCTATAATCATATGTTATACTGAAGGCCAAAATTTTAAAGCTGTAACAGTATTTCTCCATATGTACAAAGAAAGCAAAGCCGAGCATTTGAACAAACTGAAACTTACAGCCTGCCGTCGGCTCAGCATCCAGCATCAGCTCCTTCTCCAAGGTCAAACACACAGAGCTCTCAGCTCTTGTTGCCGGGAGGCAACGTCCACAGTAAGTTCTGGAGTTATACTAAGTGGCAGCTCCATCTCTTTGACAACTTTATGTTCGTGAATTCTGCAAAGGTGAGTTGTTTTGAAAACTTAGATTGCTAAGATTCATGTGAGAGAAAGGATTTACCATGGTTTTAAACTATCATACGTTTGTTCCTATAAACTTCAGAAACAATATTCTCATTCTCACAACTTCAAGGAAAGCCTCTGCCGCTGAATGCTTAATTTGTAGATATATAGACGGTCCCTGGCTTACGATGGCTCAATTTATGATTTTTCAACTTTACCATGGTGGGAAAGCAAAACACATTCAGGAAAACAAAAACAAACAAACGAACAAAATGGTCTAATGCTCTCTCCCAATGCTGGGCAGCGGCAGCGAATTGCAACTCCCAGTCAGCTACAATAACCGATGCTCTACAAGGTACTGTGTTGCCGGGTGGTTTTGCCGAATTGCAGGCTCTTGCTTAGACTGGTCTCGAACTCCTGACCTCAAGCAATCCTCCTGCCTTGGCTTCCCAGAGTGCTGGGATTACAGGCATAAGCCACTGTGCCCAGCCTGGACACTGAATTAATATTTTTAAAGCCCTTAGAACATACTACAAAAATATCTGTTAAATAAAATTAAAGATTGTCCCAAGCTCATCTTATTGTTTAAGCTATCACCATGTAATTACTTCCCAGGATATTAGTAATCTAGTTTGAGTGTAATTTTAATATTAAAGGACATAATTATGGTTAAAATAGGAGAAAAGGGAGACTGATTATTTATGCTAAGTTAGAAAAGGGATCAAAAAATGGAAGGAAATGGCATGAAGCCCACCCAGGGTGTTGGCAGAGGGCAGCCGTTTAATAAACATTTCAGAGCAGTTGGCCACAGACCCAGTGCCAGGCAGTAAGGACTGTGGAAACTGCAAGCAGTTGTTAAGATGATATGGTGCAGAGTTTCTTAGACGACTTCCATCAGAATCACCTGAGGTGTTTGTTAAAAATGCAGAGTGTGTGCCCCTCCCACCAATGTACACAATCAGAATTGCTGGGGGTGGGCCCAAGAATCAAGAGTTTGGACAAACTCCCAATTCCTTATGTAACTAGAACGTGAAAGTCATTGTTGTAAGGGATAGTGTTCCATATTAATGCCCTTTCCTTTTCCCCTTACAAAAATAAATTTTAAGATAAAATTTTTAAAATATTTTGAAAATGCACAACCTGTTCACTATGTCAGAATAGCCTAGAATTTTTGGCTGGAAGAAAATTTAGCAGTCATCCAATGCAGTAATTCATAAGTCTGGTGGTACATTATAGTAACCTAGCTAGTTAAAAATAAACAAATAACAATACCAGTTCACAAGCCCTACCCCAAAACAATCAAATCAGAAATTCTGGGGGCAAAAACCTGGACACGAATGTATATAAAACCTCTCCAAATATAATGTAAAGACAGGATTAAGGATCACTAATCTAGTTCAAATTCATTTTGTAGATGAGGAACTGAGGACTCAGAAATTAAATACCTTGTCTAAGATGGTAGAGCTCTCTTCAAATAGGTAATTATGTGAGATAGACTGGCTATGCACTAGTGCAGTGTTTTTCAAAATGAATGTAATGACTCATTAGTAAGTTGTGAAAATAATTTATGCATCCTAAATTTTTTAAAAAATGAAATGGAATAGAATAAAAAATATCAGAGTACAAATCAAGTAGTAATAATTTTATTCCATGGTGTGTGTGTGTGTGTGTGTGTGACGTGACTAGATGTAAAGTGTAATTATTATTATGGATTGTTGTGAAAAAAATTGAAAAGTCCTGCTCAGGAGTTTCCTTGAAATTCTAATATCTAAGGTTAGAAGGTGATGTCTGCACACAGGAGTGATGCAGCTGCCCCTTCTGTCTGGTAAGTAGCCCACAGAGAGGGTGTGGATGGCACAGAGGGTAAGCATGTGGGCTTCGGGATGCACATACCTTGGGGAAAATTGAGTCTATGCCCTTTATTGGTGATGGGAGCTTGTGCAAGAACCTTGAAGTCTTTGTGGCTCAGATACCTAAACTTTAAAATGAAAATGATAATACCCACCTTACAGGATTGTTACTTTTAAATGGCATAATGTCTATAAAGCACTTAGCATAATGTCTGGCACTTAGCAAACAGTCGATAAATACAAACAATTAAAAATGCATCAGTGAGCTATCATTTCCTGACTCAAAGAGGAAAAGAACTAAAAATGGACCAGGATAAGAACAGTCTTTGGAGGGATGTATATTCTTGGCTCTAATGTTTATTTTAGAAAGACAAAAGCTTAAAAAAGGCTAAAATAATTGCTTTAACAGGCAACATATTTACAAGAACATTTTTCTATTTTCACAGAACCAGAAATTATGGTGCCATCAAGATACCTGCTTATCTTGGAGCCAAAACATTTCATGAAAAAAAAAAAGAATGGCCTTACATTGCAGATGTAGAAGTCAAGTGTGCCCTCAGCCATTTGGATGTTACAGCTTGTTTAGTTTCTTTTCTAGTTTCTTTCTAGAAAGAAAGATGTTGTTCAACATCTGCATGAAAAAAATGTTTCACATTCATTTTTGGTGGCTGGATCCCAAATAAAATGAAAACTTAGGCTGTTGGCCCAAGAACTCCTTACTTTTGCCCAGAGAGTTTGGGTTATGGTTTATGGTTAGGGTTAGGGTTAGGGTTAGGGTTAGATCTCTCTAGCCCAGGTCCTGTGCGTGTCCAGAGTGTTTCTGGTGCAGCTCCCCACTTTTAATAGGGACTTCCTCAATCAAGGAATAAACTCCTCCATGCTAATCTGTTGTTCCACTTCAGTTTTGTGAATGAACAAGTGCTCAAGCTGTTCCTAAATAATGATGTACCTGGGATGCTTAACATTCGTGTGGCAGCTGGTGTAAAACCTTACCTTTTTTCCTCTTCTTCCTTCCTGTGAAGGCATATGGTTGCTCTAGAATGTCATTTGCATATATGCATATACTTATATACACACATATACATGTACAGATGTATACATGCATATATATACATATGCACACATATAAAGGACAATGATTAGAAGTTAAATTTATAGGACATAAATATATTGGGCTCAGCATTGTAGATTTAGAGATGAATCAAACAATAGCCTTGTTGTCAAGGAGCTTAAAATCCGATAGAGAAGATATGACACATGCACAGATGACTCTAATCCAGGAGAAAATTCAGTACATGCCTGGAGAGAGAGACAGTTACAGCACTACAGCCATTCAAAGAAGGGAGAGATTGCATGCCTCTGACAGATGCAGGAACAACGGAGCCAGCAGTAGAGGAGGCATCTGAGATGTGTCCTGAATGATGGGCAGTATTCACCTCTGCTGACACAAGGTAGCATGACATCCTAATGAGGGACAGCACAAACAAGGATGCCAGGGGGCGGGGGGGGGGGGGCGGCTATGGAGGTATGTCCAGGGGCCACTGATGAGGTAACTGTGGCCAGAGCAAAAGGCCCATGAAGGGGAGTAGAGGTCAATTTGGGGAAAGAAGTTAAGTATTAGTTTTCTTGAACTGATACTTGCATGGTTTTAGACAACACAAATTTATTATCTTACAGTTCTGGGGTCAGAAGTCTGAAATGTGTCTCACTGGGCTAAACTCAAGGTGTCAGCAGGGCAGTGTTCTTTTCTGGAGGCTCTAAAGGAGAACACATTTTGCTTTTTCCAGCTAGAAGCTGCCTGCATTCCTCTGCTTGTAGCTCCGTTTCATCTTCCAAGCCAGCAATAGCCAGTGGAGTCTTTCTTACAACATGTCACATCTTTTGCCTCCTATTTCCACATTTAAGGATATTTGATTACATTGGGTCCACCGGATAACCCAGGATAATCTCCCATCTCGTGGTCACCTGATTAGTATCCCTAATTCCACATGCAACCTTTATTCCCTTTTGCCATGAAACAACATATTCATAGGTTCCAGGGGTCAGGACATGGACATCCTTGGGGAGCCTTTATACGGCCAAAAATGGAAGTCCCTGAATGTCAGGATTGTTATCCACGTTCTTCTTGCCGGGGTAGAAAATGCAATGTCTGTTTCAGACTAAGGACTGTTTCAGTTCAGATATTTTCTTGCTTTTAGCTGGAGTTATAGCAATTCAGTATAATAACCCAGGTTGTCTATACTGATTGGATGTTCTGGTTGGCAGTTATAGATGACTTTGATTAATAAAAAATGGGGAAATAGATTAAATATTGATAAATGCAGTTCGGTGTGTTCAGCTTTTCAAAACACAGGGCCTTTGGGGAGGGGAAATCATAAAAGAAGATCTCAGTATTGGAAAGATTGGGAAACACTGCCTCAAAAAAAAATATGGCCTCTGATTACTCCAGTTGGTCCTGCCTGTATATATGGTATTTTTCTCTATTGTTGACAGATCTCAGGGTTGGAAGATGAAAAGTTTGGAAAAGATTTAAAAAAACAACTGATTTGTCAAATGTATTTCATCTTTCAACTTATTTATGGTTTGATCAATAATTCATCCCTTAGCATCTGTCTCTTAAAGAGTATCTTGTCTGTTGTCTTTATAGATGACAAATTATGATATTGGGAAAACAATATACCTTCTTTTTAAAGCACACAGCGTCTCAAGTGAAATGCCCAAAATTTATAGTGCATAGATAACAAAAACAAATGGGTTAAAGCTGTCAGACAGGAAGATGAAAGAAACATCTGATAAGGCAGGAAAGTACAAATAAGATAATAGAAAATCCATCTGGAGGTCGGCACTGAGCTGTTCAGATGGCCTTTATTTATTGGCTTAGCCAATTTGAAGATTCTCCCTTTAAAATATCATTTAAGTTAAAATGTTCTGCTATGAACTATAGGAGCGTAAGTTTACACAGCTGTTAATCACACTGAGTGCAAATACCTTTCCATTATAGATGTTTATATAGAATATATTTTTGTCAAATTCCTAGTGCTTACCGGTCTGTTATGAATAAAAAAATGGTGAAAAGGCAGAACAAACTAGTTATATGGAGAGAAAAGTCTATGCAGAGAGAGGAGTGTCAGCTGGGCACACAGACTCTGGCCAGTGCCGCAGCTGACATTTCTTGAGCACTTGCTATGTGTCAGGCGTTGTGCAGAATTAATAATCCTCACAGCCACTCTAGGAACTATGCACTATTATTAGTCTTATTTCTTTTTTAAAATTTTTAATTTTTATAGATTTAGGGGGTACAAGTGCAGATTTATTACATGGATATATTGCGTAGTGGTGAAGTCTGGGCTTTTAGTGTACCCATCACCTGAATAGTGTACATTGTACCCAATGGGCAATTTATTAGTCTTATTTCTGATGGAGAAACTGAGGCCTAGAGAGGTTAATTCACTTGCCAAAGCTCACACTATCAGTGAGTGATGGAGCAGTGAGTCAATCCACAGTCTGTCTATTAAAAACACAAACATAGTCATTTTATTCTCCTGCTTTGTAAACATTATTTCTTTAAACCTCACAATCTTGTGGTTCTCCACTTTACCTTCAGATTAGAATCACTTGGGTCCTTTTACAAAATACCATTTCCTAGAATCTGCTCAAGACTACATAAAAACAATATCAACAACACTAAAGTCAGCCACACTTACATTGGGCTTACTATGTGCCAAGTACTTCTCTAACACATATATATAAAATCTCATTTAATCCTCAAGACAAGTCTTGGATGAAGATACCATTAAGTATCCCCAATTTTAAAATGTGTAAGGTGAGGTTCAGAAATGTTAAAAGCCAAGCTCATATGATTCAAAAGATGTGATTTAAACAAAAAACAAACAAACTAAAAACGGCCTAGCTCAAAGTTCCGTGGCTAGTAACTGGCGGAGCTGAGATTCTGATCCCAGGCAGTCTGGCTTCAGAGTCTACTCAGAAAACAATACTCAAACAAATAAATCAAGCAAATAAAACAACTACTACTACTAAAACCATCATTGGTAACCTCTGGTGGATGCTAGAGAACCAACCCACTTTTTAAAAAATGGCAAATAAAAAGGAAGAATCAAGCATTTATCCTGCCTTTACATGAATAAACTGTACCTCAGGGTAACTAGTAGATGAGAAGAATCTGTCTTTTAGGAGAATTTCAGCTAATAAATAAATGAGTGATAGAATATCATTTTGCAACCTTCAATGAAATGATGAATCTAGCCCGTGATTATCAGTGGATGTAAACTTCTCAAAAAAAGATGTCCAGACTTCACATTCATCCTGATGGAAGTACACATTACCTCTTAACAAAGTGTTCTTCCTAGAAAAATCATATCTCTTCAAGCTTCTAGAATCAAATACTCTTTTCAGATAAAACAAGAGACCAGAGAAGCATGTTACATGACACCTTTACATGGGGATGCAATCAGAAAAATCCAGACTGGGGGACTCAACAGACAGAAGACTTCATTTTCTTCACACATAAGTAGAACAAGAGAGAGAGAGAAAACCTATAGATGAAAAGATTCATATAAACTAATTGCAAATGTATGTATGCATCATATTTGAAACCTGATTTGATCAAACTCCTTTAAAAAACTTGGGGAAATTTTTACATTGACCGCATATTTGATGTTATTAAAAGCATTTTAATTTCCTTTTGGTGTGAAAATTACATAGGAGTTACATCTCTAAAAAGAGTCTGTACTTTTTATAGATACACACTGAAATATTTATCGGTGAAATGGGAAATATACATAGCAATAATTACTATTTGAATAAGTATTTAAAGATGTGCATTTGAAGCAGACCTAATTTGACTTCTGCTCTATTTGGCACTACTTATGTTTCCTCAACTGCTTAACTGAGATTGAAACCTCAACATCTTCATTTTATAAAATACCCTGCATGTGGCAAGTTTTTAATGAGTGTTTTTTAAAAAAATTAATGGTAGTGATAACAGAATATATAAGACTGAAAAAAACACCTAAATCCTTTTCTTTAGCCCTCTGACCAAGAGAGTGCTACTCAGAAATAGTTGACAAATTCACACAAACTCCTGGAGAGTTCTCACCTCTGCCCAGCCCTTCTTGCCTAGATTGTTGACTTTTCTACCGCAATTTCCCAAATGCCTGTTCTGAATCTTACCTACTTTTTTCCAGCCCCTCTAAAGACGTAAAACAGACAGGGCAAGGTCAATCCAAAGTCCCTCATTTACTCTTTCCTACCTTTCAAAAAGTCTCCCGGACATTGTATTCATTTTTTCATTCATTCATTCACTCCCTCACTCAATGAATGTTTATTGAACACAGTTTGCACCAGGACCACACTGGGTGCTGAGGATATGACAGTGGAAAGATGGAGGCAGCCCCTTCCCGTGGGTGCCACAGACCATTCAGGCGTGTCTTGAGATCAGGAGATACTCACCATCCTTCCATCCGTCCCTCCTCTCTCTTCCTTCCAAAGGCTAACAGCTCCCACCTTCCCCTAAAACTTGGACAAATCAGGCTAGCCAAGTGAAAAACAAAAACAGTTAAAACTGATCGGGGTTCTAATCCGATCTACCATTTGGTAGTGTTATGACTTGGGGCAGGTGAAGAACCCTCTCTTAGCCTATGCCCTAATCTGTCAAACGAGAATAATAACACCTAACTCCTAGTGCCATGGGAAGATGAGATAAATGTAGCACAAAGCTGAGTCAAGTGCCTGGCATTTGGTAGACACTTGATAAATGGTAGTTGTCATTGTCCTTATCACGCCATCAATTCTCCCCCTGTCACATATGTCTTTAATTTTTCTTTCCCGGTTGTTCTTTCTCCTCTTTACATCACACAACCCTGCTCAGAAGATCATGGAGCCACACTGGAACCTCTCTCCCCAGCTCCCAGGTAACCCCCACTTACACTGGAAGAAAGGTGTTCCCTTTCCTAACCTTCACCAGAATCACACCTTTTCTCATCTCTATTTCTCTCTTGAACATGTTCTTCTGTGTCTGTCATTCAAAAGATGAGATATGGATGGCCAATGCACACACGCAAGACCTCTGGGGGCCCCAGGACCTCAGAGAAGGAATCCCTACCTTAACTGGCTCTCACTGTACTCAGCTGTCACACTTGGCCCTTTGTGGTTACATTGGGAATAATGATTTGCATATAAAATATAGGGCTTTTAACTCAAGAAAGTGTTTTCAACTGTCCTTTTACGTTCCACTCATGTTTTGCCAAGAGATCCATAGAACTGCTTTTACTAACGCCATTGAGAAATTTCAGTCCCAGAGGTTGAACAACTTGCCCAAGAACAGGGAAGATGTTAGTGGGGGAACGAGTTGCTCCATTCTTTCTAGAGTCCATTGACCAAAAGAGAATTCCTCTTTCCTAATCATATCACATAACAAGGAGTTTTTTGCCTATAGAGAAGAGTCTGGAGGGAGAAATGAGGTAAAATAAGAGGACAAAGAGATTAAAGAGGATAGAAGAAAAACAGGGCTTGAGAAATAAGAGGAAAAGGGCTAAATCAGCATTTTTTAGACAAATGGTCTTTAGGCTGCTGCACCAGACTTGGCTGTCTTCTCTATGAGAGCATTATGATCTGCCTGGAGATTCTTTAAAACTTCATTCATTCATCATTGGTTGCCCCCCTACTGGGTGCCAGGCGCTGGTGCTGGGTACAAGGATACAATAAGGAAAGGAGAGTCCAAGTGCTGAATCGTTCCCTATCATTGGAATTTCATTATAAATGCAAGAAGCTTTAAGTTAGCCAACAGTGCTTCTGTGTCGAATTATTACAAACAACTTTATTTTATCACCAATTCCAGCATGGTAGGGCCAAAGTACATCCTCTGCAGCAGAGTCCTAATCTATTTTCATTTGGGTTACTTCTTGTCCCAGAATCCTAGCCCCATCACGGGATTCAAACAGAACTGTGAAGAAATACGCTCTTTTGCAAGGTACTCTTGTCTAACGTCATTGCAAGAGCTCAAGTTTTCTCCACTACATTCATGGGAATTGACCAAAAGAATGGAGAATGGAGAAACAGCACAGACAGTGTCTAGAAAGCGGGACTCTTCACTGTGGGCTCAATTTTTAAAGTACATGTTGACATAAGGTAATGGCTGAGACTAGATGCTCTGGAGAGTACATGCTTTGGGGAGTCACCCTCCCCTGGCATGTATATGGAATCCCTGATCTATACAGGAGCTGAGGAGCTCCTAGGAAAAGACTTGAACCATGTACACCTGAGGGGACTAGACATATATACATGGGTTAAAGCATGCCAGGTGGTCCCAAAGCAGCCAGGTTATGGGGAGAATGGTGAGGATGACCGAGGAAGAATTCTGCATGAAGGAGGAAGGTCTTGTCGTGGGAGCTAGGGCTGGTGGTGATTCTAGGAATCACAAGGAAACTCATACTGGAAGTCAACCTTACTAACACTCCAAGTACAGCAGACTTCCAACAGCAACATCATATGGTGGGGTTTCAACCTCATTGATAGACATTAATTTTGGCTATAGCAGCTGGGCATTAGGAAGAATATTCTAGCTCATTGGAACCACTGTTGTGCTGTTAGGCAGAGACCGTGGAGTTGGGAAGTGAGCAATCACCAGGGCTGATCCATGGATACACGTGAGTCTCGGAAATTGCTGAGCAGGAGCACACTGTCTACTCAGCTAAGCCCAGATGCCCCTGCTTTTAGGCCTTTCTCTGTTATCCTAGCACCTGAAAAAACCATAAATCCAGTTCCAAAAAGAACTGATGAACAATGTTAAAGACTTTGAAGGGGGGACCCTCAATAAATAGCACTCCTCTTCCCCACCTGAGTTCTGAACAAGTTGAGGAAATAAAGATAGAGCAAATGGGGATCACCTTTGTTACTGATGGAGGTCAGGCTGGAGACTAGGTTTTAGGTATGGTGGTCCAGTGGGCTAAAATTAGACAGATTTGCCCAAAGACAGGCATTTGCTAGAAGGAGTAGGCCTGTCCAGGCAAGACATACAATACAGAGAGACATTGTGCTCTCTTGGAATGCTCACCTCGAAAAGGAAGTAGCAGAGCTAAACCAACAAGCCCAGGGATTCTTCCAAAATTACAATCAATTACTCCTTAATAAGCAAAGGTGCAAAGAGGGACAAGACCTGTGTTTAGGGAAATCTCTTATTATAGAAACCAGGAGAGGAACAAAGGTGCCTGCCTCTGTATTGATCAGGGTTCTACCAGGCAAACAAAATCCATACCATGGTTATTAAATAAAGGGTATTGAACACAGGGAATTAGTTATAAAGGTGTTAGAGAGGCTTTAAGAGTAACCAAGGTAGGTGAGGCATCCCAAAGATTAGCAAGTGGAAAGCCTCCACTTTTTTTGTCCAAGGTGGGGGGCCCCTGGGTAGACACTAGCATCCTCAGGGGCCTTTTCAGGCAAGAGCTGGAACCACAGAGGAATTGCAGCTGCTGCCAGATATGCCTCCAAAGGCAGAGAAAAAGGGCAAGAAACACCTTGGCTTCTCCTTTCCTCCCAACGTCCAGTCTCCACCAATACCTCTCACGGCGCACTGAGGCTACAGTGGGAGGTCGAGAGAGCCTGGCTATCATGGCGTGCAATGGTCGGACTCACACAGCAGAAGCAGGGAATGGATCTGGGGCAAATGGACAAATGGCTAACACAACCTTTAACAAAGGTAGAGTTTTGTTGCAATTTGGTAGATAGATTAAAGAGAAATTTGTATCACGTATCACACACCCAGACCTCTCTGAATGCCTCTTCACCATTTCTTGAAATGTCCTTCCTGCAGCAGCTGCTATTTTGTGCTCCATCTTTCCTCTCCACCTCAGCTCTGCCTCTGGCTCCCTCTTGCTCCCCTGACTCTCTGAATCCTCTCAGCAAAAGCCTTGTCCAAAAACCAAAGGGACTTCATTTTGCTCCTCCTCACCCTCTCTGTCAATGATGACTCTCTTTGGGACTCCCTGGGTGACGATTCAGAGCTCTGAGATTAAGTAAACCGTATTAATGTGACCAACTTGGTACTCGCAGCTTAGTCGAGCCTGAATCAAGCTACCCAAATAAGGACAGAGCGTGTACCTACTCAAAGTAACTGCGCCAACAGGAGCTCTTGTGCTTCTCTTTCCTCTTTCGAACTATAGCAACTGACCACTTAGTTACATTGGTTAGTGCCTGAGACAAAATGCAGCCCTTCTGTCCCCACCTGGCTTGCATATGTGATTGTTTTGCACTTAACAGAACTGAAAGGACTTCTTTCTGTTTCATTTCCTTGTAACCACAGAATTTAAATATCTGTTGTTTACCTTGTGTGTTCACTAAAGAGGGTGATGATCAAAGAGGGTGATACTATTTCAAAGTAGATGAACAAAATAAAAAATTACAATCTTCCAATTAGAATAAGGCCTGGAACATAGTTGGGATTTAAAAGCTGTGTGCTGATTCACGGAAAAACATTAAGACCACAGATAGATTACATGATTTACTCAAGGTCATACCACATCTCATGACTTTATTTTCTGAACCACTAAAGAACAATACAGATATTTACATGGTTATATTACTGTTGATAGTAGTAGGGCCAAAATTAGAATATGGATTTTCTGGCACCCCAATCCATGCCTGCTGGCTCTGTTAGACTGTCCAACATGAAGGAATTGCAGCATAGTTGTTAGAAGTTCAGGCTGTGTGGTCATGTAGGCAATGGTTCAAATCCCAGCTCTGCCACCTACTAGCTACTTGACTTTGGACCAGCTCCTTAACATCTCTTAGTTTAATTTCTGCATCTAAAAAATAGGATAAGAGTAGTACCTTCCTCAGTAAGAGGGATGAGGATTCAATGAGATGATGTATGTTGTTGGGTAGGAAAAACTTTTCCTCTACCCTCTTATGTTCAGTACCTGGGAGCCTGCAAATTAAACTAACAAAAGACAGATTAACAGGAGAAAAGGCACACAATTTTTTTTCTTTTAAAAAATTTTTTTTTTATTTATTTGTACAAATTTATGGGGGACATATGAAATTTTGTTACATGTATATAATGTATAGTGATCAAATCAGGGTATTTAGTGTGTCTATCACCCAAGTACAATACAGTTTTGTTAATTATAGTCACCCTATTCTGCTGTGAAACATTGAATGTATTCCTTATATCCGATTGTATGTGTGTGCCCTTTAATCCACTTTTCTTCATCATCTCCCCTGCCCTCCACTTACCCTTCCCAGTGCCTGTTCTCTTATCTTTCCGCTCTCTACCTCCATGTGATCAAATTTTTTAGCTCCCACACATAAGTGAGAACATGCAATATGTGTCTTTTTGTGCCTGGCTTATTTCACTTAGGATAATGACTTCCAGTTACAATTTTTGTTAATATTTACATGTGCAGGAGTTCACAGAAAAGGAGTAAACCTGAAGAAGTGGTTAGATTCCAGTGATGAGTCACTCTTCCCTTCCTGTCACAGAGCGGGGGAAATACCTTCACAAAGGGAAATTTGTGCCCTGCTTTTAGGTAGCTAAGGGGAGAGGTGAGACCTCTCCTGCATCTGTTGATTCTCAATTGCCTTCGGCTCAAAATAATCCTTATGCTAAAGTGGCATATTTTGGGGTGGCATATTCTGATCCCCTTCAATGTAAAGTGCCTTAACACCTGCTCTGGTCACAGTAAGTGCTCAATAATGACCTATCGTTAGAGGAGACCATCTGGCACTCCCTGTTGTAGTAGTGGAGTCCAGACACAGAGCGATGGCATAGAAAGGAGATGAGGCATTTTTTTCTCCTCCAGTTTTCCTGCCTGGGCTTTCCTACAAATGAGATTATCTACATTTAAACCATATTTGATCCACCCTGAATGCTCACTCGAGTCTGTCCTCTCCTCTGCAATGCTCTGCCTTGATCCTGGTTCAGGTTTGTCTGGCGCAGACAGCCCTCTGTCCAGCTCCTGCCACCCTCCTGGATCCTACGCTAGAGAAGATGCAGAGTCTTCCATGGGCTCCCCGCTGCCTTCAGGGTAAAGTTCAAGGGCAAAGCCCAGCACCATCTGCTCTGCACCTAACTTTTCAGTCTGAATCCCCTCTCCCCTCAGCTCACCGCTCCCCCTCATCCTTTCCCCAACCCTATTAATGTTCTCCTGCCTTTGGGCCTCTCAATAGGGGGTATCACTGTATACAGTTCCTCCCTGCCCCTTACTCACTCAAGAGGCACCTGCTCTTGGTAACACTTCTCAGCTGCCCTGCCTCACTCCTCTTCCGCCATCCTGGCCAAGTTAGACACCCCTTTGAGTCCCCCTCTCCTCTACAGAATTGTACTTGTGCATTTTCTTCTTTTTCTCTGCCTTTAGTCATGAACTCTTTGAAGAAAGGACCACATTTAGTTCCCGTCAGAATCCCAGTGCCAGCGCAGGCCTGGCTCAGTGTAGGCGCGCCTTAAGTTATTACTGAATGGATGATGCCATGTAGTCTGTCTATGGCGGCCCTGGACACCAACATTAATTTGACAGCCTCGTCTCTGTCTGAAGTTCAGGGCTTCCATAAGGGATATGTGAGAGGAACAGGAGGTGACTAGTAGTGATCCTGAAAAAATATGCAGGCGAAAGGAATGGCTGTAATGTCATGAAGAAATAGCCTTTGTAAGTTTCCTTTGGAAAGATATATGTTAATTTCCCAAATGTATGAGCATCTGTGCATTTTTGTGGGGAATAGACAGTATCTTTTCTAACACTGAGATGCTTGAAATGGGGTTATTTCCCTTCCAAATGAAAACCAATTAAATCAATTATATTTTTTCCTTCAGTGCTTACAAAGTGTGGGAGTTGTCACCAAACATTACTAAATGTTCTAATTTAGTCATAAATGGGCTGAAAGAATGTAGCATAATTATAAGTCCAAAGTAAGTTGTTCTAAATATTTTATCATGTTCAGCATATGCTGTTGGAAAAAAACCCTCAAACTATAATTGTCAACATTCAATTCACAAAAAGTAAACAACAGCTGAGTATAATGGGATGATAAAGAATCTCTCCATAATTCCCAACATATGGCAAAGAATATGTCCATTTTGAAGTGGAAGATGGTCACGCTTGTCAATGGAGCCATTTTCTTTGTTTGAATTTTTCCAATGAGAAAAACATCCCCAGGAAAACTAGGGATATTTTCCTGAAGCCGATGGGGTATGGTACAGTTAGGTCTCAGGCAGAAGAGAAGGCCATATATCTCTGTAAAAGCAGACATTCCAGGGTTACACATGACAAAAACAAGTGGATGCTCAGTGGGAAATGTATGGACAAATTTCCACTTACCATTTTCAGTTTCTGTGAACAAACTCTGGCAGGCCCAAGCCCAAGCCCCGTCTTTCCATGATGTAGATTCATTTTAAATGTATGGACACTTAATCTGTTTCTAGGGAAGACCATGGGGAAGCTGCTTCAAATTTCTTTTTTTTAAATCAGATGTTTTGCACATGTGGGTTTTAAGCTCAAAGGAGATACTTATAAACCATTTATCTTTCAGAGCGGAGGCACTGGAGGGGAGGGCCATGCGAGTTCTGCTCTAACCAGACACTTCAAAGCCACCCAGGAGAGGAAGACAGGGGCAACCTCCAGAGAACAGGCCCTGCTCCTGGGCTGAGGGAGATAAGGAATAGGCACCCAGCTTTGGGACAAAGGGTTTTGTAAAGAAAATGCTGAGTAACAAGACTGTCCCTTTGCTTTTCCCCATGAATGATAACATTCTACCTTAAATCTTTTTGGGAATGAGCAGTGGGGTTTTGGAGCAGGTATTCAATGAACAAATTAGCAAAGCATTGAACTCATTAGTTAATTAATAATCACACCCAGGCAGAGAGAAATGAACAAGAGCCCTCACTGAGAACTCTCTGAGGAGGAAAGGACCTGTTCTACATGGTCCAATGTAGTGGACAAATCTGGCAATTTGGAGCTAGGACTGCTTTCTGAGCTTCAGTTTCCTGGAGGTAATAATCAGGAGTGCTGTGAATATGCTTTGCAACTCTAAAACACCATGAAACGTTGCTTGTATCATTCTGCTTTTCTCCTTGATGAGCTGTTTTTAAAAAATAATAGCATTATAATTAATCAGATCAATCTCATTGAATAAAAATAAAGCCTGCCTTTTTACAGAGCTCTTCATCATGCCAGCCAGTATATCTGCTCATGTGCAGTGATTCTTTCTACATAGAGACAGACTCTTTGTTGAACTCAAAAGGAGCGCCAAGGAGAAGAGAGGTGGGTACCATAGAGACAGCACACACACTGCTGCTCTTTAAGGGTACTGGAAGGGACATAAAACAAAGGGATTCTAAGAAAACAAAGGGACTTCAGGGAAAAACTCAAGGTTCATGGTGTGGCTTCTTGATGGAAAAGATGGCATCACTGCTGCCTGAGATACAGAAAAAGAAAAGTAAGGATTCTAGAGGGAAAACATCCCTAACAATGAGAGGAGAACCTGGGTGGCTGACCTGTTTGATTGGTTTCCTTTCTATCACTGTCTGTTGAAAGCCTTCGACCTGATCAGACTGTACTAGAGGAGTTTAAAGAAATGAGGAAGAGATTGTAAGACTCGTCTGCCCTCTGGAATCGCTGTAGGCAGGACGCAGGGACAGGAAGCACGGGAACCCAGCGCGGTCCAAGATGGATCGCCAAAGGGAACAGAATGGGTCTTCTCTCAGAGAAAGAAAGAACAATAGCAGCTGAAGTAGAAGGAAAGAGGCTTGCTGTGCTGGCAGGTGGACATTCTGACCTCTTTTGTGAGCACACAACAATTTCTTAAATGTTTAGTGATGACAGAAGAAAAATGTGTCTTAAAAATGAAGTGGATTTCTCCTTGAGCTCCTTTTTGTCTCTTGGTAGCAGTTTATGGATTCGCACAAGAAGAATTCACAGAACTAGCATTATTTTACCTTTTTTCTCTACGGAGGTATATTTGGCTATTTTGTGAGACATTCTGGGGTAGGGAGAAAAAAGAATAAAAAATATCTTTTAAAAAATGAAGTGAAGTAAAATTGGAGAAAATGGTGTGTCTTAGTCCCCATCCCAAGCCCTTTAATCATAAGAAGTAACTGGATTTCATTATCATGTGCATTATAATAACACCTGATTCATGGTGTGGATCCTGAAGGATGATTCTAGTCATTCTCTTTCTTGAACAATTTTGGTAATTTTTATTCTTCCTCTTTATGGTGTTCCTTTTCGTCTATTATCTTGCCTTATGGTACTTTCCTAACAGCTAAATGTCAAGTCGGGAGATGGTAATTATATGCCATGTCCTGTTCTCCTAGTTTAACTTGACCTTTTTCTTGATGAGTTGTTTTCTCCCCTTGAGTACTGGCATTTTGATGCCACATAGGCAAGCTATTTTGGATTGTTCCTTGCTGCAGAACTTCTCATATGAAGGGTTTCAATGTGAAGATTGTCTGTCATTTCATTTTTTAAACTAACAACACTTTTGCTGATTAAGACAGGTTCTGCCCAACTTTCTAGACAAAGGTACAGAACATGTTTTCTATATTACATGACAGATGACAAATGCTTCCAAAGAATATAAATGTTATTTTAGGTTCTAAGATCTCTACTTTGCCTAAGTTTTCATTACTTAACTGAGAGTCACACTGATCTTCTTGCAGAAGGTAGATTATTTTTTACTTAAGTTGGGATTCATACAGATTTTTCTAACATATATATTTTGGGAGAACACGTGTGTGTGGTAGGAAGAGGAATTACCCATCGAGTTTTCTTGTTGATTTTTCATAAAAAATTTTTCCTCGTTTCATTGTCCTTACAGAGTTGTTGATGGTGTGGTTTGTATTTTTCCAAGGCAGATCTTTAAGTTGGCAAAATAATTACACTTACATTTGTCTCTCATGCTTAAGAAATAATTGGCAGTGCTTGTGGAATGTCAGTATCTCTGCATGGCCTGCTTAGATTATAGAGGATGCTCGGTTTTCTGGGCTGTTTTCTTTTTGTTTGTTTTGTTTTGTTTTGAGAGAAGGAGATCAGCAGGGCAGAGAAAGCGAATTTTCTGAGATTATTAGAAAATAAAGAATTTACAGTGAACAGCTTTAGAAAGATTTATACAGATCCCTTTTCAAAAATTATGGTCTGTGGGCTTGCAGGTAAAAAAAGTCCAAGCAGGGAAAATAGGCAGAATTTGTTCTCAGGAAGAATGTGTGTTTGGATGCCTCTTAAATTTATGATTTTATGATAATTTAATATCACCATAATTACAATACCTCCATATATTTTTCTACATAGTAATTAATATTCCAGTTTAGCTCAGCAAGATTTACAGATGTTTGCCAATTCCCAAAGCATCTGAAGCAGCTATTGAGTCATCCATCCACCAGTGCTTAATGAGCCTTGTCTAGAGCAAGACACTGTGGCAAAATTCAGGAGACTTCTAGATGAAATCCCAGTTAGTCCTAGTTAAGACCTAGTTAAGAGAGTTAAGCACTACTCTTACAATATTTATCATATTGTTCAAATAACCAGCACACATTTGCAAATCTTAAATAAGTGAAACCTGAAATAAATTTGCTGGAATTCAATCCCTGTGTACTTCAATTTCATCATGTATAATGCTGTGGCTCTTCTATCTCTACAGTACCTTTACACATAATGGCTACTCAAGAAATATTTGTTGATGGCAGGTTGGCCAGGTGTAGGTATAAAGTAACTCCCCTACCTCCACCCGGCCCTGCACAATTGATCGCATTATAGGCTTTCTTACATGTTCTCCTAATTAACTCTTGACAGATAGCCAATGAAATGGGCCCAAAGTACATGTTTACAACTTTTGATCAGATTGACTTTCACTCTGTAAGTATGTAAGCACAAAACAATTAAACAGCAGAACCCAGTGAGACAGGAAGCAGACAATTTTAACCATAGCTGCTGCTACTGGAGTGGGTGGGTTGGGTTGGGCTTTATTATGCAAGACAGGAAATACCCAGAAAGAAGAAGGAAGGGTATGAACTTGTGTTGAGTGCCAAGTCTGTGTCAGACGCCAGGCCAGCTGCTTACATAAACCATTGTTGAGTCTCACTGCAATCCTGACCGTAACCATGTAAAGATAGAAAGGAAAATCTCAGAAGTAGTTAAGCCACTTGCGCAAAGTCTCATAGCTCACATTTGGCAGATCCTGGATTGAAACTCAGACCAGTCTGCTTGAAGGCCGTGCCTTTCCCACTCTGGTCAGCTGTTTCCATTCTGCCTTCTGTAATGAGGGGACAACTGTGGCAAACTGACCATTTGAATTAGGTTCTCTTGATTTTAAAAGTAAGACTTAGGTCACCTCAAATAATGAAGAATGTGCTATGTCTATTCCTTTAGAAATGAGGAAACAGTGATCACATGGCAAAGTCTCAGGAAATCCAGGAAAAGCAAAACCACCAGGTTTCAGAAAGGGTAGGAACGGCATCAGAGCCAGGCCTCAAGGAGACTGGAATAAGAAAGTCATTTAGGTGCCAAGATAATTCTGGGAGTGCAGGTGGTGGGGTTTTTGGGTCTTTTGCAAGGCCACCCACCATTGACAAGACCCATTTATTCTCTGAGAGTGTGCTTCTCTGGGCATCTCTGCTTCTCTTTCATTGTCCACTGGCTTCCCCACCTTTTCTCACCCCTTTTAACAGCTGCTGCCCCTGGATTCTGCTCCCTCCCTTTCTACTCCAACTTGTTCACAGTCCCTCACGGCACCCCCACCCCTTCAAGTCATCTTTCTCTTCCAATATTCTCAGCAACAACGTGCACTACAAACTGCCCCATTCTCTCAGTGTTTCTTCATTCTAATTCCTGAGAATTGGACTGCAGAAGCCCACTTAACCCTGTTTGGAGAGGCTTTTCATGCCAGAATATCTCACAGGCTGCTAAGCAGCCTACAGGTTTTAGCTGCCCTTGAATTGGGGGTCCAGCCAGGTTTAGTTACCCCAGGAAAGCTGTGGGGGCACCTAGTTCCTTTAGGAGTGGCTCGGGACTTGGCAGGCACAGTGACTGACATGTTGGCAGTAGCTGACGAGAACGAAAATTGATCTCCCATCAGTATCAGGGTAGCAGCCGAAAAGGAGATCACAAAATGGCAGTGGCACAAGACAGCAGCTCATAGAGTAGGGGAAGGCAGCCCTGGGAAGAGATGGGAAGGTTTTTGGTTGAGAACCGAGAGTGGTTGGGGAACAAGCTGCAGACTAGGAGTCATCTATCAATAAGACAATAGACAGCTTCTTACAAAGGAATCACCAGAGCCTTCCGGAGTGCTTTCTTTCTCTCCTCTGCTTGTGAGTTTCATGAAAATGTGTACAATCTCACTAAGAATTGAGATTTTTCTCTTACTTCCAGCCTTGATATAGAATTGAAACCATGACATTTGTTATGCATCTTCTCTCTCAATTAAACTTATTTTTTAATATTTTAATTATGTAAATAAGATGCAAATATATTCTCGCTATGAAAAGTGAGACATATATTGAAACAGTACAGATAAACCAAAGTCTGTCTTGACCCTATTTCTCAAATCCTACTTCTTCTTCCCCAGAGGGCAATCTGGGCAGCCTTCCGGACCTGCTTCCATGCATATACAGAGTCCCACTGTATTGTTTTATGTAAGTGAACAGCCATATTCAGTACTTTGCAATCTAGAACCATTTCAACCAAAGAAGGTAGGTAAGCATTTTTACATCTGAGAAACACCGGCAACCAATTTCCACTCACAGATCCTGAATGCCAACAAAGGCTAAACAATTTAAGCAGCAGATGCCAGGTAAGTGAAAAGCCAAAAGGATCATTTGGTCAAAGTACAAAGAGTCACAAGGATGACAATGGCCACTTATCCCAAGAGTAGAGACAGACAATTGGTGGCTTGACTCCTACCTGGTTTGGTGCTGTGAACTCTATGCATTTTCCTGATGAACATTAGCTGAATTCAACCAGTGTAGAAGTCGGGGTCAGAGGATAAAAATAGAAGTTCTCTCACTACAAACAACTATAAAAAGCCCCATGAGATGATAAAAAAGTAAGGGAGGACCTAAACAAACAAATGAAAATTTATTTGACATCCCTCCTTCCCCACAAATTGTAATTTCTATTCCATCCTCATCATGTAAAACTCTTCAGGGAGGCTTGAGTCAGGAACTAAATTCTGAATAGAATCCTTACCAATTTATAATTTTAAAACTTCATGAATTTGAAATAATTAGGGAAAAAATCCTGAATTTCAAAATTCTCTTTTCTAGAGTACAGTGTAATTGCTAATTGTATATGGCAACTTGAATTAGTCTAATTAGGGTTAGTAGACCTTTTGAAATGATTGGCAATCAGGGCATTAATTAATAGTATTTATATACGAGCCTGTGCTTTTAATCTGCTAAAATATATTTGCTTAATACAAAATCATTCAAGCACTGATTAAACTTGGATTATAAACCATATATGAGGCTAGGATTCCGCTGTTCTATCCCAACATCCCTCCCTTGTGCCCCAACACATGAACCGAGGGCACCAACTATATCTCATACATGTATATCTCATATACTTAGTATATCTCATGCAATTGCAACAAATGTATATTGACTATTGAAAGCATAAACACAACAAAGCTCTGGAGATACAGGAATGAACAAGACAGACAAATACTTACCTATATCATAGAACTAACATTGGGGTGTTGGTAGAGACAGAAAATAGCATGTAAACAAATAAAAATTTTTCAGAGAGTAATCAATGGATGAAAAAAATAAAACAAGGTAAAGAGAGAGAATGACTAGGGTTAGGTATATAGTATCTTAGCTTTGGTGGGCTTGGAAGTCCTCTCTCAGGTGCACATTTAAACTGAGATGTGAATGATGAGAAAGGACCAACCAGACCAACATTTATAGTGCAATTGGAGAAATCAAGCAAATCCACATGAAGCAGTTAGCAAATACTTAGGGACATACACTTCATAGTGTACTGCACTTCTTGTGCTGACCAGGACAGCATTACCAGTCAGAGAAGGGAAAGTTGTGTCTGGTCTTGGGAGGCAGTTGGGTAGGATTTAGGGTGAGAGGAGGGAGAAGGAAGGGCAGAGACAGCACTAAAAGATTTTGCCGAGTAAGACAGAGGTGAGGCAATCAAGGGGGGTAATGCATAATATTTGAGGAGACATTCCCTCTCAGGGTTGTGCAAGCACAGGGCTGGCTCCTGAGAATGAATTCTTCCTCCTAAATTTTGTGCCCTACTTGCCTCACCTAGTCCCGGTTCAGAGGATTGAGATGAAGTAGGTGGTCAGAAGATAGCAAGGAGATCCAGAAGCAGCCCTGACATCCAAGAGCTGGCCTGGTGCTATCAGTAGCCCTTGGTGCTGCTTTGAGCTGGCCCGGAACTGACAGCTAGGCTTTGGTGTTTTCTGTCAAAGGGAAACAATTTCATAAAACATCCACATCAGACAAGACCACTCTGTGACCGTGATGAATCAAGATAAAAGCAAGACCACTTGGCAATCTTGCCTGAACATGAGCCTTGTCCAAGCCACAAACACCAGACATCCTCCCTCCCAGCTTATGTGAGCGACAGCTGCTTCTGTACCAGTTGCAGCTTTAGCTTCCCTCTAGTCTGCCCTCCTTGTACATAACATTTATTAAGACGCTAATCATAGAGTTGCCTCAACTTCCGGACAGCAACCAATGCAGAGCAAAGCCCAGCTCCCTTGAACTCTCCTCCAAATCAGCAAACACAAGCCTAAGTCTTGTAACAAGTCTTTTCTAACAGCCTCTTACTGAGACACCCCAGGATGTGTGTTTTTTTCTCGCTGTGAGTAATAAATTCAACATATACAGGGTGCTCCTGGTGGTCTCTGGCTGGAGGGCACTGACGTAGGTAAGACTTCATTCCCGAGGGGTGGGGAGAAATGAGCGTGGGTGGTGGGGCTGGGTCAGAGCTAGACTGAAGCCTCGGAAGGAAATGTATTGCCAGCCATTTAGGAGCAAAGGCTAACCCGGTGGGAAATTACAGTTTTGGAAGATTAACCTGGCAGTGTGCACAGTTAATGTGAGGATGGGGTGGGTGGCCTAGGCTCTTGGATGCTTTTTTACAGATGAGAAAACTGAAGTAGCAACTAGGTGACTGCCCAAGATTTGCATACTGACTAAGACAAGGTTTCTGAGTCTCTTGCTTCTAATGTAGTAGCTCCCTGTCGCCCCACCTCCTACTCCTGCCTTAACCACATGTTGTGTTACTAGAAAAATGAAACCATGTATTGGCTTAAAAAAAAAATCATTGACTATGAAAACCCCAATGAGAAATTTAATAAATAAAACAATCGCTCTCTACCTTTGAACTGAATTTTTCATCCATTAAGCCAGTAGAGAAGGGAGTATCTTTGCAAACTGCTCAGTGCTTGGTCTTATTTTTCCAGGAGTATGAATTCCTCTGTCTCTCACAACTCCCCAGAGCTTACAGAGAAAGCTCCAGGACTCCATCAAGCCCCAGTCCTGTCACATTTTTGCACTGAGCTATCCATCACAGGCATTGTGAAAAACCTGAGAGGTCCAGCAGAAGGCATGGCTAAGAAAATCTGACCCTAGTGGAAATGCATTCCAATGAGTAGACTCAGTCTACATTGGATTTGGGGCTGGAATTTCCAAAAGAGGGCTGATTTCAAAGAAAAATAAATGCTCCAGGACTAGGTCACAAGGAAGGGTTTCTCGGCCTTGCAAAGGACAAGGCTTGGGCCAGTGTCCCAGGCTCTGAGAGAGAAACTTCTCATTTCCTTTGCTGGTAAGTCTGTGTGGCACTATCTCTCCTCTCCACTCTTGGGTTATCTGTGTGTGTATTTTCCCTGCCCATCTAGACTGCCAGATCCCTGAGAGCAGATCACACTGCTGATTTGCCTTTGCAATGCTAGTCCAGTGCCTGCCCCCAAGTAGATCCTTTCTTGCTCATTGACTGACCGACTTTGTATCTGAAATGTACTGACGAAGCATGTCAAAAATAGTTGACTTTCTCTGACGGGAGTTTTGCTAGCTGGGAAGGTGATGTAAGGTAACTTCTCAACAGGGTGGGAATTTTGAGTGCTAGCGAAAGAGCAGCATGATTGGAAGAGAGGCACATTTCACTAGGACACACTCTGTTATCTTTATTTTACATTTAAATGAAATTTAGGTCTACATGAAATTTGGATGACACATTAAGTGCAATTTCCTCAGCGTGATTTGAGCTGCTGATGAGAGAGTCAAGGCCTCCTGGAGTATTCTGTTTGTGTTACTGATTGGCTAAGGGCTGTTTCCCAACTGTGGGGTGAGTCCCATTTTCCCTTGGAGAACTAAAGAGCAGTGCCTTTCAGGCACAGCCAAAGTGAACTCTCCAAAAAGTCCAAGCCCCTGAGCTGAAGCCCTTGAGTTCTCTTCCTGACTACACAGGAAGCAGAGAAATGTCACTGCGTAGTAAAGAATTAATATTCTCCAAAAGAGGTCTGGCTTTTGTCCTTGGCTTCTGGAAGATAATGTCTAGTGTCTTTCTTTGTCTGGTGGCCTTGGGTCACAGTGGATAGTCAGAGCAATTTAGGGTAGGGACTGGCCTCTTCCATGTAGCCTTAGGGCTGGGGCTGGTCTTGCCAGAAAGACCAACAATATGACTTTTGGTGGAGGCTTTGGGTCACCCAGTGTCAGCGGCCTGGAGACTGAGATCAACTAATCAATCAATCAATCATTCCTATGTAATGGAGCTCCAGAAAAGACTGAACACTGAGGCTTAGGTGAGCTGCCTTGGTTGGCAATACTCTGTATTGTCACACATCAATATCACATATTGAGGTCACACATATCCTGACTCCATGGGGAAAAGACAACAGAATACCTGCATTTGAAACCCTCCTGGACCCTGCCTTACACGTCTCCTTTTGACTAATCTTAACCTGTATCCTTTCCCTGTAATAAACCATAACTATGAGTATAATAGCTTTCAGTGAGTTCTGTGTTTCTAGAGAACCCTGTAAAATAACAATTGGTGTCAGAATTGAGGGCCATCTTGGGGACTGTGCCCTCTAACTTTATAATTGGCCCTATACTCCTCACATACACCCTCCCAGAAAACCAGACCCCAGGCCCTGGGAATAAGGAATTAGTTCACTCTTGGGGGAAAAACTATACTAGAGACTGGGAGTACCCCAGGTTTGGGTGCTGATGGTAGAGGACAGGAGAGAATGTTTTCAATGCCCCCCTGTAAGCCTGACAAAATCTATCAATGGTAGGTTTTCCAGCTAACTAGTAATATCTAGGGGAATTTGCTTTGGTGGATTTTAAGGCATGAAGAGAGCACAGTAGAGGAAAGAGCAGTGAACTAGAAAACATCAGACCAAGGCTCAGGCTCAATATCTAGAAACCCCTGCGAGTCTGTACAACCTAGTCTCCTGAGCCTCAATGCTTCCTATCTGTAAAATGGGAATGATACTTCCTGGCTTGATCACGTCAAAAGATTAGTAGAAGGAACAGATGAAATAATGCATATGAAATCATTTAGAAAACTGTGACATGATACTCATAGAAATGGATGATATTAATATTGTCATCCTACTCCTAGCCATCTTATAGATGAGACCCAGAAGGCAGAAGTGACAAATACATCAAATTCATAATAGAAATGAGAATCCATGTTTCCTAACTCCCATGCTGGTGATTTTTAAATAAAATTTAGTACAAGAGCATTCCCTTATCCAGAAGGCAGGCTTTTGATAACCCCAACTGTCCCAAGGTAAGCAGGAAAATGTCTCTGAACACAAAACAGCTGCCATGAACACCACTTTCCAATGGAAACTTCCAACTACACAAGTATTTTACCTTTTTTTTTTCTCTTGGAAATCAGTGTACAATTAAGCCTACTGATTTAACCACATATTATTTATCAGAATAGAAACTACAGAACAGGTGAGGCAGAGCAGAGGCTAGTAAACAGAAGTGATACCTAGGAAAATAATAGCAGACACAGTAGTTTCAATTAGGGGCAACAGCTCACCATAACTTATTAGTATTGCTGTGAATGCCTGGTAGCTAGTCTCCATAATGATGTGCCTGAGTCGTTAAAGGAGGTTTAAATGATGTTCAGTTTGCCCTGAAAGATGGCACACGAAGGAAATAAGAGATGTAATTATAGAAAGGGTAGAGACATGGTTATCATTTTGTGCAGGCAATATAATTGCATTCACAGAAAACCTCAGAGAATGGACTGAAAAACTATTAAAATAACAAATTAATCAATCTCACTTTCCTCAGGGTTATTGTGAAGATTAGCACTTCACAGGGCCTGCACCATAGTAGGTTCTTGACAAGTGGCAGAGTAAATACAAGACTCATATACAAAAATCCAGAGTGTTCCAGTATTGGTACTTACCAATTAGAAACTCTAATGGGGAGAAAATGGATTATATTTGTAACAGCAACACAAGCCCCAAATCAAAATCCCAAGAAAGAAAAAAAAATGTGTGGTGCTTATGTGATGGAAAATTATCAAATTACAGAGAAAGAAAAATGATTTACTAAGTGGAAAGATATGCCAAGATACTGAATGGCAAAACAGATTAGTGTACAGAGGTCACTTGTCCCCAAATAACTTACAGGCTTAGAGTAATTTCAGGCAAAATCCCTACCTTACAATTTTTGGAACTTGGCAAAACATCTTAAAATTTCATCTGAACTCGTAAGAAGCAAGTGTACTGGGGAAAATCTATGAAAGGAAAGAGACGGTAGAGACGTTCCTAACATACAAAGTGTATTATACAGCCACAATAATTAAACTAACGAAGGACAGGTAGAAGCATCATCACATCAATAGAGTAGACAGCTTAGAAACAGATCACAGAATTTGTTTTATGAAAAAAGAGGCATCACACATTAATGGGGAAGAAGTCTTAATCAATGGTGCTGGGAAAAATGGTTAATTATTTGAGGTGTTAACAAAAGGCCATGAAATTTGCAGAAGAAAAAGAGCTTCATTTTCTATTGAAAAAAAAAACAATCGGCACGTTGAGAAAACACATCCTTCTGTACAAGTGAAAGTATTCTCTCTTAAGAACGAAGCTAGGATCTGACTTAAACAGGGAAAGTTCTCGCCCTAGTTCTCAATCAGGTCCATTTATGCTAATGAAGGATTCAAATTTGGTCAGTTCTGATTGGTCAAAAGACTTGAGCCCTGATTGGATGGTTTCCAAGCCCACAACCAAAAGTCTTTGTCAGATGTTTCTTTCAAAGAGGCGGTTGGAGGATGGAAGGTCGGAAGGAAGCTTGTCTTGGCACCAACAACAGAAACTGGTTTGGCTTGCTTGTAGAAAGGGAGGTCCTGTGACACTTTTACATCTTTCTGAGAACACAGAATAAGTGACCGCTCCCTCACCCAGCCATGGCCTCGTGGGTCTGTTTTAACTTTGAGCAGCTCAGTTAGCCATCAGGAGTCATTTTGCCTGTCAGCCACGGCATACTTTAACAAGGGGAAAATTATTTAGCACCTTACCTTATGCTCTACACCAAAATAAATTCTACACAAATTAATTGAACTCAACTACGGATAATCTTACTTCCTGGTTCACTGAGAAAATCAAAGCAATTTTCAAACACCCACTACCCCCTCTACTCAGCAAACAACATTCGTGCTCCTATATCCTGCTTTCTGTCTTATTATTTTAGACAAACCATCCTTCTTCCTAACTAAGGCCAGTTACTTCATGTCAGCCCTGGAGCAGCTTTGTCCAATAGAAGTAGACTGTGAGGCACAAATGGAGCTTTACAATTTCTAGTACCCATATGAAAAAGGTAAAAAGTCACAGATGAAAATAATTTTTAATATCTTTCATTTAATTCAATGTGTCCAAAATATTATCATTCCAACATGTAATCAACAAAAATTATTAATAAGCTTTTTTTTGAGACAAGAGTCTTATTCTGTTGCCCAGGTGGGAGTGCAGTGGTACAATCGTAGCTCATTGCAGCCTCAAACTCCTGGGCTCAAGGAATCCTCCTGCCTCGGTTTCCCAAGTAGGTAGGACTACAGTTGTGTGCCATCACACCGGCTAATTTTTTTTTTTTTTTTGAGATGGGGTCTTGCTGTGTTGCCCAGGCTTATCTCTAACTCCTGGCCTCAAAGCAACCTTCCTGCCTCAGCCTCCTAATAAGCTATTTTATATCCTTTTTTCTTATACTAAGTTCTTGAAATCTGATGTGTATTTTACACATGCAGCACATCTCAATTTGGACTCACCACATTTCAAATGCTCAGTACCCACGTGTGGTTCCTCACTCCCGTGTTAGATAGCACTTCTCCCTTACACAGGACATTGCTTAGTCCCTGAATCTCCTGCAGAGATCGATTTTCACCTCTCTTCTGACTCCCTTTCTCATATATATATATATATATATATGTATGTTATTTTTCCTATTTTAGAATAACCCTCTCTTGACCCCACTAACTCCTCCAGAAACCCTATTTTAACTGCTCGTTTTTAAAGCAAAATGACATTGTTTTGCTATAGTCATTGTTTACAATTCCTTTTCTCACATTCTCCCCTAAATCCACCCCAATCCAGCTTTCCCTCCCAGCACTCCAGCAAAATGCTCTTTGTCAAATTTGCCAAAGGACCGTCATATCAATCAATTCAAAGCCAAATTCTGATTTCTCATCTTGCATGATGGTTTAGCTGACCAGCCTTTGTCTGAAAGACTTTCTTCGTTTGACGTCTTCATTTGACTTCCAGGCTATCACATCTCATGTCCTTCCTCCTGCCTCACTGGTGACTCTCCTTACCTGGTTCCTCCTCACCTTCCCAAACTCTTACTACTGAGGGCCCTAGGATTCAGTTCTTGGTTTTCTTCTCTTCCCCATTTCTCTTCTTCCAAATTTATTAAATTTGCTTGAGATTTAATCTCATGGCTTCAAATACTGCCTGTAAGGTTCCAATTCACAAATTTGTATGTCCAGTCCAGACCTTTTGCCTAAACTTCACTCTCATATTTTCAATTGCCTGCTGATCCTAATTTTCTAGGGTTGTCATAACAAATTATTACCGACTGGGTAGCTTAAAAGAGAAATTTATTCTCTCAAAGTTCAAAAGGCCAAAAGTCTGAAATCAAGGTATCAGCAGGGCTGGTTCTGATGGAGGCTCTGAGGGAGAAGCTGTTCCATACCTCTCCCCTAGCTTCTGGTGCTTGCTGGCAATCACTGGGATAACTTGGTTTGTAAACACATCATTCCAGTCTCTGCTGCATCTTCATATGGAGTTCTCCCCTGTGTGTCTCTGTGTATTCACATGGCTTTCTTATAAAGACACCAGTCATTGGATTTAGGGCCCATCCTAATCCAGTATGACCTCAAATATACCACATACCATCTGGACTCAGGGCCTTTGCACATGCTGTTCCTTTTTCCTAGAACGCTCTTCCCCCAAGTATCTATGTAGTTTACTCTCTGATCTCCTTTAAATCATCTTCTTCAAATGTCATCTCCTCACATGAGGTCTACTCTTACCACTTTATTTATAATCACAATAAGCCTCTACCTCCCAGCCCCTGTCCTGGCACTGGTGGTCTCCATAACCCTGCACGAGTTTTTTCCCATAACCCTTATTACCTTTTAATATATCATACACCTGCAATGTTTCTTACTTCTTCCCTTTAGAAATAAGCTCCACAAGGGCCGAAATTTTGTCTGTTTTATTTTCTGATATGTATCTAGAACAGTGTCTGCACATAGTAGATGCTTAATATTATGAAGCAAATGAATGAGATTAATTAGATGAATGAGGTGTGCATGGGAACTACTTTCTAGGCATAGAAAAGATAAAAAGGAATTACAAAGAAGGGCGTTCTAGATTATGCTACATTCAAATTTAACACTCGAGCATGTGTAACAAAACACGAAGATAGCCTGCTATACTATGTGTTTCAGAAAGTCTTCAACTCTCCCCCAAAGTAAGACCTTTCTAAATTTTAGAGTGAATACACTTTAATAATAAAAACTCAAGTTTTTAATTTTCCAACTCTGGAAAAAAGTTTTATTATAAGCACTATTGCTAAAGTCTACCTACATGGTTTCATATTTTCTGCATAGTACTGATATAAATTAGGATTAATTGTGGGACTTTTCACCACTCTTAATTTGCTATCCATGCTTGTTTTTCAAAATTCCTTGATCCAAATTTTTGTTTTAAGCACCATTTTAAGCAAGTGAAATCTGAAAAATTAGGAAAGACGTTTTGAGTCGTCACTGGAATTTAGAATAAGGGTTTTTTTTTTTAATGCACATGGAATTATCTTAATGATATTAAATGGCTTTGCTATAAATAATCTCCTAAAGAACTTACATAAAAAGCTTTTAGGTAATTAAGACCAATTTCTGACATTGTTTTTCAGTCAGAAAGGGGTTTGATTGAAGCTGAGAACAGATTAAGGAGATGTTGTCTGATGCTCCAGTGTTTGTCCGTGTGCTACGGGCCCCACTCAGAGCCAGGAAGGACCACTTTCTAACCTCCCCTCTCTGTGCAGATGAGAAAACCAAGACTACTCTTCCATGCCGAGTAGCTAAGCCATAATCATGAAAGCTCTTGAGGGCAATTCATAACTTCAACTGTTTATTAATTGTTTGTGTTAATATTAAAAATATAGGAAGTTATGAGGAATCAGGTACTATATTATTCCTTTTAATATAATTAACATTATATATTTTTATATACTTATTTTTTCTTCAACTTTTTTTGAGAAATATAATGCAAATACAGGAAAGTGCATAAAACAAGTATACAACTTAACAAATTTTTGTGACATGAGCACCTGTGAAACCACCATTAGGTCAAGAAATAAACTATTGTCAGCACCCCAGAAGGCCTCCCTCCCTCCCTTCCTAGAGGGAACAGCCATCCCAGATTGGATAATAATCGATCCTTGCTTTGCTTTAGAGTTTTGCCACCTAAATATGCATCCCTATTCTTTAGAATATACTTGTCTTACTCCTGATCTTAGGGGAAAAAAAAAATCAGTCTTTTCCCATTAAGTATGATATATTAGTGTAGGTTTTCGTAGATGCCTTTTATCTGGCTGAGGAAATTTCCTTCTATTCCTAGTTTGCTGAAAATTTTTTTATGAATGGATGGTGAATTTTGTCAAATGCTTTCTCTATGTGAATTGATACGACTATGTGGTTTTTCTTCTTTAGACTGTTAATATGGTGGATTGCAGTGATTGGCTTTTGAATATTGAACCAGCTTTGTATTCCTGGAATAAATCCTGTTTGGTCATTGCAATTTTTAATTTTATGTGTCAACTTGAGTAGGCCACAGGGTGCCCAGATTGAACATTGTTTCTGGGTATGTATATGAGGGTATTTTCAGATAAGATTAATATTTGAATCTGTGGACTCAGTAAAATAGATTCTCTCCCCAACATGGATGGGCATCATGCAATCTGTTGAGGACCTGAATAGAACAAAAGGCAAAGGGAGGAGGAATTCATCCCTTTTTTTCTGCCTCCTTGATTCAACTGCGACATCTTATCTTATCTTTTCCTGCTCTCAGACTGAGATTTACAGTAGTTCCCCCTTATCCATGGTGGTGATACATTCTAAGACCCCCAGTGGATGCCTGAAACTGTAGATAGTACCGAGCTCTATATATACTAAGTTTTTTCTTATACATGCATACTTGTGATAAAGTTTAATTTATCATAAGTAGGCATAGTCATTCTTATGTAGTCACAGTAAGAGATTAAAAACAACTAATAATAAAACAGATTAATTAAAAATATTATAATAAAAGTTAGGCGAATGTGGTCTCTCTCTCTTAAAATATCTTATTGTACTGTACTAACCCTTCTGTGACAATGCGAGATGACGCAATGCCTACATGATGAGATGATGTGAAGTCAGTGATGTAGGCACTGTGACATCTGTGACGTAGTGTTAGGCTACTATTGACCTTCTGTATTCCTAGATCTATGTAACCAACCCTTACTTGCAACAAATGGCTTGGTGTCACTCCTTTCAGGGGATACTTTGCTGAAATCTTCATATAGGCTCAATGCTTTCTGGCACAAAACATTGTAGACAATCAGAACACATTTCTGTTCGTGTCTTCCACCCACAAATTTAATACCCTTTCTATCGTAACTAAGCACTTATCACACACTGTGGTATGTTTCAGTTTGAGAAGCAACAAAAAAACTAGCACAAATTTCTTTTTCATTCTTCACAATTTCACAGATAGAAGATTTGTTCTTACGGTAGATCTTAGCAACCTCAGCATGCGATTTTTTTCTTTCCTCCTTAAGTCGAGAACTTTCATCTTTTCACTGAAAGGAAACACTACAGCTTCTCTTTGGCATATCCAAATTGCCAGCATCACTACTCTTGTGCTTTGGGGCCATTATCAAGTAAAATAAGGGTTACTTGAACACAAGAACTGCAATACCACAATAGTCGATCTGATCACAAGTAGCCCTCTGATCTCAAGAGTGCTACTAAGTGACTCACGGGCAGGTAGCGTGGACAGCGTGGATAAGATGGACAAAAGGATTCACGTCCTGGGTGGGACAGAGCAGGACGGTGTAATGTTTCATCATGCTACTGAGAACAGCATGCAATTTAAAACTTATGAATTGTTCATTTCTGAAATTTTTCATTTAAAATCTTCTGTTATATACAGAATAATTATTTCTATTGGTAATATCAAAAGAACTGTTTGCTTTAAAAGTGTTAATGCTATATAAATTTCATGATGTGTATTCTTCTTAAATAGCAATTCACATTATCCTGAATCTTACTATACTAAGAAATTTTAAACCAAGTGTATTTTTAAATGCTTTTTATTGAATAAGCTCCTTTAAAAAAATAGTTGATGTAGACTAAGCATTACAGCAGATTTATGTCAGATAAATCCCAGAAAACTAAGAACTATTCTTAATGTTGACTATTTTCTTTCATTCTTATACTTTTTCTATCTGATAAAACTTATTTATGTAATTTCCCCCTAATAATAATATAAACGACTAGCATTTATGAAACACTTACACATGCCCAGCACTGTGCTATGCTTTGCACACATTTTCTTATTTAATCCTCACCAAAGTCCTATCAATTAGTTTCTCTTGTTATCTCCTCTTATTGAATAAGAAAACAGAAATTTAGAAATGTTAACTAACTTGCCCCAGGTTTCACAACAAGTGAATGACATACCAGATTCAAACTCAGGTCTCCTGGAAGCCAAGACCCCAGCACATTACTGACTATGATGCAGAAATAAACATCCCGTGGAAATGTAAGGGAGATGTTCGATTTCTTCTGGGAAAACTCCTCACTCCCATATTTATTCCTTCCATCCCCGCCTTCCATACTTGACTTATATAAGGGAGTATTTCTTCAGGCAAAGAACAAATTCTTTGGACCAATGAAAGAAAAAGAATGGAAAGGTAGCTCATGTTTTCCTTTGGGTCAGTAGATTTTTTTCAAAGACCTTTATCAGTAGTTTCAACACAGGATGCCACAGTAGCCTGGTCTGGGATGTGGCGAACAATTAGATGCGCCCATCTGACGTGGCCTCTCAGAGTACTATGTCTCTGTTTCTGCTCTCTGTGGTGGTTCCTCTTGTGTGTATGAGCTGGTGCCATGCAGAGCTGTGGTATCTTTGACACTGTCATTTTGAACATGTATTGTATTTTCTAGCTGCTAATCTTAGATGTGGAAATAATGATCTTGAGCTTCATGTCCCCCCTCTGTTAGAGTTGAACCCTGTAATTTTGCTCATCGGATTTGCAAATGAAGCTTATCTTATACTGTTTAGCTTGGTTAACGGTTATCACTGTGGGTGGTGATGTACCTCCTGTCACACTGAGGAGAAGCACAATTGTTTGTCAGCGTTCACTGTGGCCTCCAGCCAAAGGAGAGGCGCTGTGGGGAGGGAACCGGAAATCTATGGGAAAAGGACTGCAGGATCCGGAGCACTCAGCTGTGAATGTCTCCACTTCTCTGGCTCTTGGGCAGTTAGACATCCCCTCTCATACTAGTGAAGGGGTTCAGAACATGCCACCCCGAAATATGCTGCTTTGACATACCGATTATTTTGAGCTGAAGGCACCTGGGAAACAGCAGATATAGGAAGGGCTCTTTGCCCTCCCCTTTCTACCTAAGAGCAGGTCATAAAATTTTCTGTGAGAAAGGTGCCCTCCCTGTACCGGCAAGAGGAGAACATTCTTATCATCAGAGACTGGGAATCAATGCAGAAATGGACCTGTACAAACAAACCTGCTACAATAATCCTTCTCTTCCATTAGTTTCCCTCATGTTTTTCCTAGTCACTGTCCCACAGTTTACTGACCCTCACCCAAGCCCCTTTGCCTCTCACATCCCCACAATTTGTCAACCTTTGTGTAAAAAGGTATATAAGCTTTGAGGACTAGCAGCTTCTTTGGGTCTTTGTCTTCCTTCTGAAGACTCCCATATAAATGTAAAAATATTGTTCGTGTGCTTTTGTCCTGTTAATTTGTCTTATGTCAGTTTAATTCTTAGGCCAGCCACAGAACCTAAGAGGGTAGAAGAAAGTTTTCCCTTCCCTACAATAGCAGCACAACAAGAATAGTCCTTATCTTGGTGCTTTGCAGATTACAAAGGACTCTCACAAAACTTATCTTATTTAATAAGAACAATAGCCCTGTAAGATAGATTATATTGTCCTCATTTTCCATGTTGGGAAATTGAGTTTTGTTAAGTGGGAAATATTTGATTCAAACAGGTTTTTCTAACTAGACATCCAGTGTAATTCCAGGCCAGAGCCCACATCACCCAGTGTGAAGGCATATGATGGAAACAGGTACACATGGCTCAGACATTCGTGTCTCCCTGCCCCACCCTGTAACTTGCTACTTCTCTAACCTCATCAGTTCCTACCTCCCCCTCAGTACTTCTGTTCTAGCCATGAGGTTTCTTGCTGTCCCTCAAACACACAGACCACATTCTGGCTCAGAATCTTTGCCCTTGCTGGAATCGTCCTCCCCAGGTAGTGGCATGGCTCACTCCCTCTCTTCCTTCAGGTCTCTGCTCAAATATTACCTCATCGGAGACACCTTCCTGGGCACCCTACACGTAATAGCGCTCATTACTCCCTGTATCTTTTGCCACAGTGCACCAAGGCTGCGGCCGAGCGTGCCACAGGCACAGACCAGCGGTAATGAAACTGACTAAAATTCAGCCTGCTTTTCATTATCACCATGCACCAGGAATTCTAAACAACATCAGAGATGTAATACTCCTCCCCAAGAAGAAAACAAAAACAAAAACAAACTTTCTGTTGTTCTAAGTTCTAAACAATTGCTGCAATTACTTTTGAGGTTTAAAAATGTATATATACATTTTAAATCAGCATGTTTTATTGCTCATCCTTTAAGAAACAGGAAATATTTTTCTTGGAAGTTAATTCAGAAACTTTTTATTTTTTATTTGTGTGTGTGTGTCCCTCCGTTCCCTTAAATCGGAAACTTTAAGCTATACTGTCGGCCCCTGACATGAGTGGACATGGCTATACGTGGTTGTTTCAAACGTATGTTCACAATAGTAGAGAGTCATTTTGCTTTGGGTATAGTTGGCAGGCCCGACCCCTGTGGTATGACATATCCCTATGTAAGGACCAACCGTGGGCAAAGATAAATTGACAAATCCAGCCACACTCTGAATTAAACATGAATATGCAAAAAGGATTAATTTTGAAGAAGCCGTTGACAAATTTGCAGAAGGCTTAAACACAGTATTACTAATTTCTGTGACAGACCAATATGTAGATATGTTTTTCTCTTTTTTCAAAATAATACATTAAAATGTGTTCAAAAATTTAATCCATTTTTCCTTTTTGATCTTTTATTTATTAATTTTTATATATTAAATTTTTTGTTAAGTTTTTTTTTTTACTCGCATGAGTATAAATATGAAGTTCAACAAAACAAAAATTTCACTGTCTACTTTTCTTTTCCGGCCATATTGAATATGTGCTTTGCATTAATTATCTATTCCTATGTAACAATATTACTTTAAACTCAGCAGCCTAAAGGAACACATGTTTATTACCTCACAGTTTCTGTGGGTCAGGAATCAGGGCATGGTCTGACTGGGTCCTTTGCTTCAGTTTCACAAGGATGCAGTCAAGGTGTCAGCTGAGGTTGGACTGGGGAAGGATCTGCTTCCAAGCTCAGGTGATTGTCACAGGATTCAATAACTCAGGGGACATTGGGCTGAGGGCCTCAGGCTCTTGCTGGATCTTGGCCAGAGGCTTCCCTCAGCTCCTAACCACGTGGGCCTTCTCAACATGGCCCTTGCATCCTTAAAGCCAGCAAGACAGTGAGTCTCCAAGCAAGGTAAGATACAATCTTATGTAACATAATCACATCCCTTCACCTTTGCCATATTCTAGTGATTAGAAGCAAGTCACAGGTCACACCCACGTGCAAGGGAAGGGGACTACATAAGGCATGGATAGCAGAAAGCAGGCATCACAGGGACCCCCTTGGAGCCTGTCTGTCACATGTTTCATATCATGATTATACAATTTTTCATATAATAATTTTCCCATATAAAGAAGGAGAATATTAAAAAATGATCTGCTCAGGGTGTGAAATGCACTAGGTACACCACTGCCCTTGATTTTTGTCATAGCACTTGCCTGATTTATTGTACATTTGCATTATTCTATATAACATTTAATATTATTTATATATTTTACTATGATATATGAACAAATAATAAAGCACAGTTCATTAATACACTTTCATATTATTTTATATTTTATGTTATTTCATATTTATTGTATAGTATATATATTGTATATTTATTTGTTCATTGTCATCTCCCCTTTATAACTTCCTTAAGGGCAGGACTTTTCTGGTGTGTTCACTGTATTCAGGACCTAGAGTACTGGCTGGCACATAAGAGGAACTCAACACGTGATAAATATGTGCAATGTTTAGAAGTGTTAATATAGGAAAATGGATGGTAATCTCCCCATGTGTTTTTAAATCTCATAGATTTTTAAATAAATTCTTATATTTACCTTTTTTAAATAAAAATAATGCTAAAAGGCTTTGATGGAGAACAGAAGTCATTTGTATGTCCCCGTCTGCCCCAGAAGCAACCACCTTCCAACCTTTTAGATCTTTCCCCTAGCTTTGACGCCCTCATTTCTAAATTTGTTTATATTTCTAACCCTGTGCTTTGTCAATGTGATGCTAAAATAGGTGAATAAAAAGTGAGCTTTTGGTGAATAACCCACAATTTTTTGTTTCAATAATACTAAATGATAGTTCATCATAACCAATCTGTGTTCCAGAAGTTCTGCCTTCTGAACTTTGCACTTGTTGGAGATTATTTTGCTTCTTACTATCAACAGAACATGGGAGGGCCTGGGGTTGGGACAAGAATCCCACATCTGTCAGGGAGAGAAGGTGAAATTGACTTTTAGCAGCTTTATTTTTGGGTAAGAGCCTGAAGTAAAGAACAACCTGGAGGCTGACCCTGAGTGATCATTTAGGGGTATGTGTGTGAATCTTTCACATACAAAGACAGAAAACTGCAGGAAGACAGGGTTCAAAGCAAGGAAAGAACGCTTTTCCTTGGAATGATGCTGCTTAGACTAGAATCCTAGATATTAAAAATAAATAAATAAATAACCATGGAACTCTGGTTGGCAGCACAGGTTAGTAATCTGATTGTGGCAAGAAAGGGGAGGACCTTGCCTGAGTCTTATAAATTTTCTATATCTGTATTGAGGGGGCGGGTAGGGAGGATGAGTTTGCAGCAAGTACTTGGTGGAATATTCCTGGATATCCAGGTCAAATATAGGCCCAGAAATTATGGAGTAAGTAATTATAGGAATCCAAATGCCCATAAATCAATGGACATCTCCAAAGCATTTTAACACCTTTATAGAATGTGACTTATGCTCTCTAATAACATAAAACATAGCCTAATTTTTGAAATAAAAACCTTCAGCATAAACATATGTGCCTTTCATACTTACATACCTCATGGTTGCTATTAGCTAAGTCTCTTTATACACGAGGCATTGTATATTATTATTAAAACAATCTAGCAAAAAAAATGATCTGTTAAAACTTAGGATTTCCAGTCCTCATAGAACACTTGGAACTATGTTCCTTATAAACAGAACTCTGACTACTTAGTACCATTCTTCCCCAAGGTCTCCAGAGTTCTTATTTTTAGGAACAATAATAGGAATATAGACTCATTCATTTAAAACAGAAAGGGTCTACAGCTGTCATTTTCATTGTTATATGACTACATAGGTCTCTTAAGGCCCATGCACAGAGCTGCGTGATAAATAATTGTGCTGTCCTAAAAGTCTTTTGGGGGAACTAAGTAGAGAACCCAAGCTGTACGAGTGGGCTGTAAAAGTGCAGTCTCTTCAGGCTGGAATGGGTCCAGGGCATGTGGCCACCCAAGGGGTTGCCAATTTCATGCTTCATGTTGCTAACACAGGTAGAGGCACGCCTGGCCTGCTTAGGGGCAAAAAGGGAAAGTCTCTAGCAAGTAGGAAGAGTTGATAGGTACAGAGATAGAGAACCATTTATAACATAAAACCATTTTAACTACTTTTAAGTGCACAATTCAGTGGCATTAAGTACATTCATAATGTTGTACAACCATCACCACTATTCATTTCCAGCACTTTTTCATCATTCCAAGCAGAAACTCTGTACTCATTATGCAATAACTCCATGTTCTCCTCGTCCCCCAGCCCCTGGTAACCTCTAGTAAACATTCTGTCTCTCTGAATTTGTCTATTCTAGGTACTTCATATAAGTGGAACCATATAGTATTTGTCCCTTTTTTGCTTAGCATAATGTGTTCAAGGTTCATCCACGATATCGCATGTATCTGAACTTCATTCCTTTTTAAGGCTGAATGGTGTTCTGTTGTATGTCTATACCACATTTTGTTTATCCATCCATCTGTCGATGGGCATTCAGGTTGTTTCCACTTTTTGACTATTGTGAATAATGCTGCTGTGAACATTTGTGTACAAGTACCTATTCAAATCCCTGCTTTCATTCTTTTTGGATTATACACCTCAGCAGATAAGATTTTTTTTGACCATCAGAGTTCCAAATGGTGCCCTTTTTCCTTTTAAATATGTGCTTGGTTTAATTGTTATATAGTCATAACATCTTCATTTCTACTCCTTTTTCCTGTCTGAAATAAGAATTACAGTGTCTTCATCAACTGCAGGGGCATCTTCCTTATATGGGGTTTCCCCCAGAACTGTTCATGTCTGCAGAGCATCTGACAACAGCTAATAGTTGAGTGTCTCTTCTTTCAAGAATTTATAGCATGTTGCTGGGGCAGGACCTCAGCCTGGGATTGGACCCCAAAATCAAGGTCAATCATAGTGCAATTTTGTGCATAAAACAAAGATTAAGAGAACACAGGGCAGGGTAAATATGAAAAACGATTTATTTTATTTTTATGACAAAAAGAAGTAGAGAGAATTAAAGGTCATGGACGAAAAAAATTTTCCTTATGCTTTTTAAAGTTTTGTTGATAAGATCGTAAGCAACAATGGGAGTGGAAATTGACAAAGCCTGATTCTTCTCTTGTCTGATCCTTACTTGTGCTGATGAAAGGATGTGCCTGACCCTGGAGAGGGGAGAGAAAATTTCCAGGGAGGGAAGCCAGGATGTCTATTATATGTAATGGTTGCCCTGAAGATACATACACAGGTAAACTCAGGTGGTGTGCTAGAGACTATGAGTTGCTTACCCAGTATCTATTCCATTTTTATTTACTAAGCCTGATTTTGTTTGGGATGGCAATGTGCCCAATTTAAAACAAAACAAAACAAAACAAACAAAAACATTTCTCAGTCTTTCTTGCAGCTAGGAATCATCATGTGAACAGTTCTGGCCAATAAAATGTAAGCAGAAGTCACTAAATAGGACTTCTGGAAAAGCTCTTTAAAGGGAACTGAATCACTTGTCATAGGCCCTTTATTCTCCTTTGCCCTTCCCCTTCTTCCTGCCTGGAACCTGCATGTGATTGCTGGAGCTCCAGCTGCTCACATGTGACCACAGGGCACATGCTAAGGATGACTAGGGGAAAGGATGGGGTGCCTGGGATCCTGATAATATCACAGAGCCGTCAGACTGTCCCTGGACTGCCTGCTTTAGTCTTCTTGTATGTAACAAAAAAAAATTAAGCCTCCATATTTTAAAAGACATTATTATTATATTTGGGCTTTCTGCTATATACAGCAAAACTTAACCTCTAAATGATATACATTCAAAGGCATCTGCTACCTTGTGGATTTTGTCAGGTCTTCAGATACAAAAGGTGTTATCCCCTGGGCTACACTCACTCTCTACAATCTCAGAGAAAATTATCCCAGATCATGGATACACCAGTCTATTTGAGTTTCTTATCTTTTCCATTGCCACAGCCATAGGATCTCTTTCATAGACCTACTAGCTCAAGGATGAATAAATGAATGTATGCATGTTCTACTGCTGGTCCCTTCTCTTAAGAATGCTAGAATGCAGTACCCTGGACAAACCCTGTGGAGTATTTGGATGTGTAATTCATATCTAGAAAACTCTGAGAGAGTTTTACATAAATATGTAAGGAGAAGACACGTTATAATTGAAGAGTTCTCCTATAGTAGCATATAGTGATTGAGAACCTGGCTGAAACCAGAATGCTGGATTCAAATCCTACTCTTACCACTGGCTAGCTGTGTGATTTGGGATACAATACCTAACATCTCTCAGTCTGTTTCCTCTTCTATAAACTGGGGAGAGTAATAGTCCCCACCCTGTAGGATGTTATGAGGAATAAAAGGTACCTGGTGCAGAGTTAGTGCTCAGTAAATGGTTAATATTATTATCACAATCTGCCTTTGTTATAATTATTATTTACTATGTCTTTTTTTCCTGTGGCTTATAAATTTTTGCAAGGCAAAAAGTTCATTTTTGTGCCCACAGAGAGAGGAAAGTGTGTGTCATACAGTAAATCTTTAGTACATGTTGGATCTTGGGTTGAATAATCTGATTTATTTTATTATCTAATAACTTCTCGGTTAGATTAGAAGGATAGCTGGTGAAAAAGTGTTTGGGACTGATACCATATTTATCTTCTCAGCTCAAAAATATCTTTTAAAAATCTATTATACATATGTGGAAAGAAAGCCATCAAAATGTTAATAGTGTCTATTTTCCAGATTTTCTGCACTTGACATGTCTAACTTTTGTAATTAGAAAAATAGTTAATCTCTTAAAAAAAATCTACTTGGATAGAGAGCAGAGGTTACAATAGAAGGATTGAAATGCGTATGAGCAAGTATGACTTCTCAATAATTTTCGTGATGTGCTATGTTCTCCCCAAAACATACTGACCAAATAAAATTGAGTTTGAAAGTCCTGAATAAATTAACATATCCTGACAATTCTATAAGAAGGAATGGAGGTGCAATTGTGTGATATAGAAAGTACATATCCAATGATCATCTGAACAAAGAACATCATCCTTCTTAAAGTAAATAGCACACAGCTGTTTCCATTATACTGACTGTAAGAAGATTATCATACTCAGAAAGGAAATTCCAGGAACCTGCATTGTAATTAACATGGAAATGAAATCCACAAAATAAATATGTATCCAAAGTGCATGCAATCCCAGGGTACAATGGAGACAGATGCAGATTGATCTAATCTGGTTGCATTAGGAACATCAATGCTTGTTGGGGAACATTGCGTGGAAAGTTGAAATTCAGTTCAATCAGGAAAGGCAAGGTAAAAATGATGAAGGCAATTTCCTTTGTCCACTTAAATTAGGCATCCAAATAACAGGCTACTCTTTGACCTTCCTGGGAAAGGGCAGGATGGCTTCTAATGGTCATTAAATAAACAGCCAGCCCACTCTTGTAAATGCTTAATAAGAAGGATTTAAGAAAATATATTCTAAACTGAAAATCAGCCAAGGAAGAAGCTGCAAGAATTTCTCTAACATATTCTTATTGTTTTTATTTATCTACCTTTAGTTTGGAGAAATAGAAAGGACTGGTAAGAGCACCAGATCAAACTGAGTATGGGGTCTATGTAACAAAATTTGGAAGTCACTTTCTGCTTCTTGTTGATTTGTGCTGCAGCTGCTAAAGAAAGGAAAATTTTAAAAAATAGCTTCTCAGGGTGCTTCTCCAAGGCCCCACTTGATATAGATGAGGAGCATCCCTGGCATATGTCAAGATATATGATTTCTTAATTAGAATGGTGACTTGCAGGATTAGAGTTTAATACTCTTGATTCTTCCCTGGGTTATAATTCCCAGTTGCTATTATGGACACACTGTTATTTCATCCAACAGTGTGTGGAAGTTAAATCAAATATCTTTTCTTGCCCATTAAAGTACAAGTTGTCATGATAAAAGTTGGTTATAAACATTAAATTAATAGAAGAAATTTTAAGGCTAGTTTCCCTTCATTCATACATCTTTTTCACCCCCATAGTCTCATTCAGATTCAGATTCAACCAATATTCATTAAACATTTATTATGTGCTAAGCTCCATGCTGGAGGATTTCATATTAAAGCTGCCATTACTTAGCCTTATAATTAGAAGAGGTCTGAAGACATAGCCTGAATCAGGTGTTTTGACTTAAAATTATGGGTCCTTTGAAATGTTAGTGGATTCGATTATTATTCTGGTGTGTAACTAAGGTAATACAAGAAATATTTGGAGTCATATTTTAATTTATTATCATTATTGTTATTATTGTAGAAGTAATATATCTGTATCCATGATTTTTAAAATTCAAATAAAACAGAATGGTATAAATGAAAAGTAAAAGTTGTCCATTTCTCTCCTCCCCTACTCCCAGTTTTTCTCTACTGAAATACTGTTTATTGTAAAAATGGCCATAATAGTGTGTAGTTCCTCCCATTAAAAGGTAGGGCCCTTTTGAATCTGGGATAGCCTTGCAACATGCTTTGATCAACAGAATGTGGTGGAAGTGACAATGAATGAGTTCCAAGCCAAGGCTTTGCAGCTTCCTATATTGTACTTTTGGAACAATGCAGTCACCATGTGACCCTGCCCAGGAAAGCCTAATGAAAGATAAGAAACCATGTCAAGTGGAGAGAAACCATTTCAGCTGAGGCCCCCGAACAGCCAAACCCCAGCCAACCTGGCCAGAACTGCCTCAATGAACCCTGTCCAAATTGCTGAACTGAAAAGTCATGAGCTAAAACACAGTTGTTATTTTAAGCCATTAAGTTTTTGGGAGATTTGTTATGCAGCAAAAGCTCAATGGCCCAAGAGGTAACCACCATTTCAATAGTTTCTGGCATCTGCAGGTTATAAGAATGCAGGAACACGTAAAAACCCATGGAATAATGAAATGATAATGGACGGAACCAGAGAATGAGCCTCACATAATCCTGGGGTGGGTAGTACTATAAGACCATCATGAAGGAAATGCAAGGAAAACTGGTGAGAGGAGAGAGAGAGAGAACAAAGTAAGGAAGGGGTTTTGATTTTGTACAAATGTATAAATTCAAGCCTGCCTGCTTAAGAACTTCTCAGGCACAATGCTTACTCAGAAATGTGTTTGCTTTCAATCTAAGCAGATTCTTGCTGCTTCACCTTCTCAACTGGTTAGCGTTGAGGTGTGCATGGGTTTATTGTCTGGGAATCAACAGAGAATTCTCATGATGGTGTCTGTAGATTGAATTGGCATTGGTATTATGTGGGTTATAGCAGCTGCTCCTGACTGATATCCTCATCTCCTTCTACCACCAAAGAAGGTTGTGATGGCTCCAAGCAGGAGGAAGCAAAAAGTTGTCAACATCTTGGTGCAGAGAGCAGGTGGAAGCCAGCCTCTGCAGAGATCCTGCTAGCTGAGCTCGGCTGGCATGTGCTGAGGAAATCCATAGTTGACCACAGATGATGACTGAAGAAATGGCTCTCCCAGCAAAGAGGGGAAGATTCAGGCCAGTATACATTTAGTCTTTCACAGTGTCAGATCTGGAAATGGGTTAAGGGAAGAAGAGACTGCTTTGAGTATGTGATAGAACTTTGTAGGAATATCTTCAATGGACAGAGCAAGAGGGTTAGTGAAGGGAGAATTCAGGGGTAAAATACAGATGATGAGCCTTCAAGAGGAGGGATTTGACCACAATATTGGCTCAAGTTGAAGGAAAAAAATCTCTGTGAGAGCTACAAGGACTACAAACAATGCCATTCTTATAACCAGTCCTTTGTATGTAAATTGTTTTTCTCTTTCTCTGGAAGCTTTTGGGATTGTGTTTCTCTCCTACATTTCCCCTTAATTCTTCTTCCTCCTGCCCCTACTTTCAATTTCTATCAGCTATATATCAATTTTAAAATTTTCAACATTTGGTTCTAGACAACATTATCTCATATATACAAAACCCTAAAAGCTCCACCAAAAACCTATTAGAATTGATAAATAAATTCAGTAAAGTTGCAGGATGCAAAATCAACACATAAAAATCAGTAGTGTTTCTACATATCAACAACAAACTCGTGAAATAAGAAATCAAGAAAGCTATCATATTGACAATAGTTACAAAAAAATACTTAGGAATAAATTTAACCAAGGAGATGAAAGATCTCTATAAGGAAAAATATAAAACACTGATGAAAGAAATTGAAGAGGACACAAAATAATGGAATGACATCTCATGTTTCATGAACTGGAAAAATTAATATTGTGAAAATGGCCATACTACCAAAAGTGATCTATAGATTCAATGCAATGAATTGAATACCAATGACATTCTTCACAGAAACAGAAAAAAAAAAAAAGAAAAAGAAAACCTCTAAAATTTTTATGGAACCACAAAAGACCTTGAATAGCCAAAACAAACCTGAGCAAAAAGAACAAAGCTGTAGGCATCACACCACCAGACTTCAAAATATACAAAAAATTATGGTAACCAAAACTGATTTGATTACCGTTTTGTTACTGGCAGAAAAAGAGACAACCCAGATATAAATCCACACACAGCCGACTCATTTTCAACAAAGGTGCCAAGAAAATTCATTGGGGAAAAGATAGTCTTTTCAATAAATGGTACTGGGAAAACTGGATATCCATATGCAGAAAAATGAAAGTAGAGCACTATCTCTCACCATATGCAAAAGTAAACTCAAAATAGATTAAAGAATTAAACGTTATACCTGAAACTATGAAACTACTAGAAGAAGACAAGAGGAAGCACTTCAGGACATTGATCTAGGCAAAGATTTATGGAGAAGACCTCAAAAGCACAGGCAACAAAAACAAAATAGACAAATGGGATTGTATCAAACTAAAAACCTTCTGCACAGCAAAGGAAATAATCAACAGAGTAAGAGGCAACCTGCAGAATGTGAGAAAATATTTGTAAACTATTTATTTGACAATGGATTAATATTCAGAATATACAAGGAACTCAAACAACTCGATAGCAAACAACCAAAGAATCAAATTGAAAAATGGCAAATGAGTTGAATAGACATCTCTCAAAAGAAACATACAAACAGCCAACGGGCATATGAAAAAATGCTTGACATCACTAATCATCAGGGAAATGAAAATCAAAACCACAATGAGATATCATCTTATCCCAGTTAGATTGGGTATCATTAAAAAACAAAAAATAACAGATGGTGGCAAGGATGTGGAGAAAAGGGAACTCTTATACACTATTGGTAGGAATGTAAATTAGCACAACCATTATGGAAAACAGTATGGCATTTCCTCAAAAAACTAAAAATGGAACTACCATATGATCCAGTAATTCTACTACTGGGTTTATATTCAAAGGAAAGGAAATCAATATATTGAAGCGATATCTGCACTCCTATGTTCATTGCAGCACTATTCACAATAACCAAAATATGGAGTCAACCTAAGAGTCCATCAACAGATAAATAGATAAAGAAAATGTACTATATATATATATATATACACACACACACACACACACACACACAATGGAATATTACTTAGCCATAAAAAGAACAAAATTCTGTTAATCAAGGCAACATGGATGAGCTTGGAGAACATTATGTTAAGTGAAATAAGCCAGGCACAGAAAGATAAATGCTGTATGTTCTCACTCAAATGCGGAAGCTAAAAAAGTTGATCTCACAGAAGTAGAGAATAGAATAGTGGACACTAGAGGATGGGAAAGGTGGGAGAGAAGGGGGAATAACCAGAGGTTGGTTAGCAGATACCAAAGTACAGCTAGAAGGGAGGAATAAGATCTAGTTTTCTATAGCGCTATAGGGTGACTATAATTAGCAATAATTTATTGTATATTTTTAAATAACTAGAAGAGCAGATTTTGAATGTTCCCAACACAAAGAAATGATTAATGTTTGAGGAGATAGACATACTAATTACCCTGATTCAATCATTACACATTTTATACTTGTATTAAAATATCACACTGAACCCCATAAATATGTATAATTGTTGTGTCAACCAAAAATAATACTAAAAAATTTTCAACACTTGGATTTAAAACATTTACATTCTGTTCTTTAAACACATTTTGTCTATAGACTGATTCTGAAAACTGAAAACAGAACACATCATTCACAGAATATAAATACATGAACATTATTCACTGAAGAATCAAGTACCACTATTATATTTGATTCAAAAAAAGGATATATAATTTCTCTGTCAGTACACTTCTGCAACTTCAGGGAGAATGTGAAGGGTCTATTTTTCTTATACTCTCTGAGCTGTTCAAAACACTATGACATTTTAGTTTGATTCATAATTTGGACCAACACTTTCTTATGAGGTTTATGTTTTCTTAGAGTTTCTACATTTGAACTTACTGGAGAAGTAGGAGTCGTTTCTATTCTCCAAAGGATATGTTTCCCAGAATATGGAAATTAAAATACTAATAAAAAAATTCTGAGAATTAATAACCTATAAAATTTTCAAGAATATTCCCTATTTTGCCTGTGTTGCTTCTCAATTGCAGTTAGATGAGTATTTGGGTTGAAATTTGACCTTATATTTTCAACCTAACAGTCGAATGAGTGTTTTACTCAGGGAAATATAAACTGTCAAATTCAGATCTCCTAAAAACTTTAGGAAGAATGCTACAAGGCAGAATGTCTTTGAGAATCAATATCTATTTTGATATGAAGCATACAAAGTATTGAAAAACACAAAGGAACAGTGCTGGGATGAATCATAGGAATGGATTTTTCTGTGAGCACGTCTCCTGTACATACATTGTAGAAATTACCCTAAGACATTGCCAGTACCTTCCGGTTGTCAACTTAGGTGGTACTAATCTTTAGAAAAGTTTAACTAGAAGGCTTTAAGTAACACTTAACTGTTATTGTGATTAAGAAGGAGAGAGGAAAACTAGCCTACTATGTACCGTGCACTCTCTTGGTGCTTTTGTATGTGAATATCATTTAATATAACATATATTATTATATATTATTAACTATATTATATTAACTAATGTACTATTTTATATTTAATGCATTATTATATATTTGTATAGGGCCAGAAGAGTTGGTCCACCTGCCTGGGAGTCGAGGTCACCTTCCCCTCTGCCTTCCTTGTGTTGCTGCTCACAGCATCTGCCCCTCTTCCTGGTATGAGCCGCACTGCATAGCCCTCGCCCCAGCGTGCTGCTCGCAGCCTTCCACTGCTGTGAGTATTGACTCTTCCGTCCATCTTCTCACTCAGTTCAGATTCTTACACCCTGGGATCTGCCTTAATTCATCTCTTTTGAAAACTTCTAGCGCTGCCCTTGGATCTGATATTTAATGTCAGCTTTCCTCTTGAATAAGTGAATGTTTTCTAAGGAGTCCCAGTTCCCCTGACTTGAATCCCCAGAATATAAGAGCCAGAAGGGGCCTCAAAGTCAGCTAGATCAATGGTTCTAGCCTGTGGCATTTGGACTTTCAGAGACTCTGGTGTTATTACGAGACTCTTGAAACCCATATGTATTTATAGGTTTTTTCCTTTCATGGGGCAATAAAAATGACACCATTATTATGGGGTATCCATGACTTTTTTGACATTAAGAAGAGTTTTCATATTCTAAGAATCTGGGAACCACTGATTTACACCAGCCTCACTGTACAAATGGAAAAAAAAAAAAAAGCTCAGAAAGTGATTTGATTTGCCCAAGGTCACACAGTGAGTTGGGATTATGTCAGGACCGGTGCATAAGCATTGCATTGCATTCCCAACCATCACCCCTTTGCTCTTTTCAGTAAGGTAATGATGAAATATTGGGGCTGGTGGACATTTTGAACTATACACCTGCAGAGAAAGAAGATGAGAAGGAGACGGGGAGAGGGGAGGGAGAGAGAGCGCCTGGGAAGATGAGTATGAGGGGCCACGTGGTTACAAAGAGAAAGGGAGACAAAGAAAAACAAGGAGAGAGGAAGCCCGGAGAGAGCACCCCAGATTCAGCCTTTCTAGTTCCCAGTCCCTGTCGCAGGAGGCCCAGCTTCTCTGGCACTCCAGAGCTTTCCGGATCCTAAAATAAGCTCTTTATACTTAGGCTGATTTCAGTGGGGTTTGCTCTCTGAATCAGCAGTCAGCTCTGGGGGAACAAAGTCAGGTCTCACGAACACCTCAGAGCTCCCACAGCTTGAGAGATGGTGATCCAACACTCTTTCACGCTGAGGCCGCCTCATCAGGGAAAAGAAGGATGTGAGTACTTGAATTGCAACCAGCACCCGTCGGCGTGGGCAATTGAAAATCATCTAATACAGGAGCCTCAGCGCGCAGCAGTCTGTGGTACCAGCCATGGGACTCCACAGAGACCTCATCTTAATCCTAAATATTTCTGAATTTCACTCCTATTCAGAACAGGCCTCTCTATAGGCACTTGAGAATAGCAATGAAGGCTCTATATAATCACTCTGGCAGCCGTAATTTCAGTAAAAAAAATGATTTTGAGATTTCTGTTGCACGAGGCACTTAATGTGAAACATCTAGTTCTAAGGAGATTTAGAAAAAGTTACAAGGACGCTGTCGTGCTAAAACATATATATAAAACATATATATAAATATTTGTTATTCTAAAGACCAGAAATAAAAATAATAATAATAAATAGTAATAGTAAATAATAGTAATATGTCTCCAGTGTGGAAACAGAAAAAGAGTATCAGCAAAATCTCTCATGGTGGGAATAAAGAAGTAAAGAGAAGACAAAGCAAGAGTATATTAATAGTTTGACAAAAATGTGGAAGATATAAAACCAGAAAGAAAAAAAGGAGATTGTTAATGATGGCCAAGATTCTTAAAAGACGACTTCTTACTAATTCACCTATATGAGAAGAGGTAACTGACAAAAAAAGCAAGGGATGAACAGCATGATGTTATGATTGGAAATCTTAGAGGTACAATATTGTAGTTTTTGTTTGTTTTGTGAAACAAGGTCTCGGGGCTCTGTCGCCCAGGCCAGAGTACAGTGGCAGCAGTGTAGCTCACTGCAACCTTGACCTCCTGGGCTCAAGAGATCCTCCCACTTCAGCCTCCTGAGTAGCCAGGACTAGGGTGCACGCCACCATGCCTGGCTAATTTTTCTACTTTTTTGTAGAGATGAGGTCTCACTATGTTGCCCAGGGTGGTCTTGGACTCCTGGCCTCAAGCGATCCTCCCGCCTTGGCCTACCAAAGTGATGGGATTACAGGCATGAGCCACCATACCCAGCTCAACATTGTAGTTAAAGTCTGCCATTGGCTTAAAAAATATCAGGAAAATAAGCAAGGGAAATTGTGTGAAATGAATTACTGATTTTTTAAAAAGCAAGTACATGAGAAACATTGAAACATCTTTAAAAATTCTGCCTCTGTAACATACATCCTAAGTTGCTAAGAGAATTGGTTAATGCGTTTAGAGAAACTCTGATCATTGTGTTCAGGGGACACTTTGGATGGAGTATTTCAGGAAGTTGTCAAAGCAAATACAATTCTTCAAGCTATTAGAGGGAAAAATAAAGAAAAATGAGCATATGTGGACCTAATTTTCTTCTTCTCACTCTCTGTCCTAAGAAAGGCCTCCCAGCTACCCCGAGGCTGTTGGAGAGAGCTCCTTTATCTCACAGGTGCAGGCTTGAAACTGGGGAGCCAGCACTTCTGTTCTCCACTTCCCCTATTCCAATTACTCCCCCAGTCCCGGGTGACATGGCTGCCCAGATTTGCTCAGACCTTGCTCCTTCTGTTAGAGAAGGTAGGCAGCTAGGTATGAGCAAGGGAGGAGAGAATGGAAAAGTTAGTCAACTGGCTCGAACAAGCAGACCTTGAACAAACAGACCTGAGGAGAAGAAAGAAACCATTAATTTCCCAGCGTTGCACAGGTACAAAGTGACCTTTCCCCCATTGTACCACAATTGCAGTAAGTTAACATTATGGTCTTGACCTCCCTTGTGAGACAAACGGGGAACTATGAGTAAGAACAGAGCGAACACTGACTGCCCAGCCTTCTTTGGCTTCAACAAATAAAAACAGCAACCACTCAGGGTTGGGGGCAGTTGGTCTTCGAGCCTGCCCATTCCTTCCTTGGGAATGTACTCTCGCTTCTGCACAAGCCTTTCCTAAGCCCGTCCGCTTTCACTCAATAAACTCGCCACCATTGCTGCGGTTGTGCGCGTGTCCTGAAATTCCTTTCCGCGACACTAGCAAGAACCTTTACAACTGTGATACTTCTCATTATAGCAACCACAGTCCAGGCTGCATCCCTACGGAGGAGGAGACGTGTGAAAATGGTTAAGGGTTGAGCCCAGTAATATGGCCTGGAACAAGGCAGATATCACCATAATATTTAAATAATACACTTTATGTTGAATCATTTACCGATTACAGAGCATTTTTAAATTAAAAATGTTTTAAAGATAACTGTAGATTCATATGCAGTTATAAGAAAATAATACAGCAAGATCCCTGTACTCTTTACCTTTCCCCAATGATAACATCTTGCAAAACTATGCTGTCGTATCACAACTGGTATATTGACATTGATATTGTCAAGACACAGAACATTTTCCATCACCACAAGGATCTTTCATGTTGCCCTTTTCTTAATTTTTTTTTTTTTTTGAGACAGAGTCTCACTCTGTCACCTTGACTAGAGTGCAGTGGTGTCATCACAGCTCAAACTCCTGGGTTCAAGCCATCCTCCTGCCTCAGCCGCCCGGGTAGATGGGACTACAGGAGCGCACCACCACACCTGGCTAATTTTTCTGTTTTGTGTAGAGATGGGATCTTGCTCTTGCTCAGGCTGGAATCGAACTCCTGGCCTCAAGTGATCCTCCCGTCTCTGCCTCCCAAAGTGCTAACATTACAGGTGTGAGCCACTGCACCCAGCCAATGTTGCCCTTTCATAACCACATTCACTTCCATTCTACCTATACCCCCTCTTTAACTCCTGACAACCACTAATCTGCTCTCTTATTCTATAATTTTGTCATTTAAAGAATGTTGTATAAGTGGAAGCATACAGTATACAATTTTTTGAGATTGGCTCTAATCACTCAGCACAATTTGCTGGAGATTCATCCAAGTTCTTGTATGTATCAATACTTTGTTCCCTTTTATTGCTGAGTAGTATTTGATATGGATGTACCACAATTTGTTTAAACATCTACTGTTGAAGGACATTGGATTGCTTCCGGTTTGGGGCTATAATGGATAAAATTGCTATATAAACATTCATGTACAGATCTTTGTGTGAACACAAGTTTTCATTACTCTGGAATAAATGCCTAACAGTGCAATTTCTGAGTCATATAGTAGTTGCATGTTTAGTTTTTTAAGAAATTGCCAAAATGTTTTGTAATGTGGCTTTATCATTTTACATTCCCAGCAGTAGTGTATGAATGATTCAGTTTCTCTTCATCCTCTCCAGCAATTGCTGTTGTCATGATCATTTTTTATTTTAGCCATTCTGATAGATATGTAGTCATATCTCATTGTGGTTTTAGTTTGCATTTCCCTGATGGCTAATGATGTTGAACATCATTTCATTTGTTTATTTGCCATGTGTATATCTTCTTCAATGACATGTCTCTGCATGTCTTTTGCCTATTTTCTAATTAGATTGTTTGCTTTTTTAATGTTGAGTTTTAAGATTTCTTTATATAGTCTAATCATTAATACTAATATCTAGGACTGTGTGGTTTGCAAATATTTTCTCCAATAACTTGTCATTTCATCCTTTTAACAGGATCTTTTGCATAGGAAGTTTTTAATTGTGATGAAGTCCCATTTATCAATTTTCCCTTTTATCAATTATGTTTTTTGTGTCAAGTCTAAGAACTTTTGCCTACTCCTAGATCCCAAAGATATTCTATTTTTTTCAAAAAGTTTTGGCCTTGGCTGACATGAAGCTGTTCTGTGAGGTTTGCTTATCAACTACTGACTCAGTGATCAAACTGTGGCGTATCTGTGCATTCTGGATTTTAAAAGTTTTCTATTTTGCATTATATCAAATCTACCACTGTGTGAGTAGATATTAAGACTTTATGTAGTTTTTATATGTTGTAATATTTCTTCACATAAATCTCTCCTATAAACCAAAAAAAAAAACAACCTGTTTTACAGTTTTATGTTTTACATTTAAGGCAGTGATCCATTTTGAATTAATTTTTTACTTAGGTGTGAGACTTAGGTCGAGGTCCACGTTTCAGCTTATGGATATCCAATTGCTCCAGCACCATTTGTTAAAAAGGTTATCTTTCCTCCATTGAATTACTTTTTCACTTTTGTCAAAAATTAGTCAGGCATGTTTGTGTTGGTCTATTTCTGTGTTCTCTATTCTTTTCTGCTAATCTATATGTGTTTCCTTCCATCAAGACCACACAGCCTTGATTAGTGTAGCTACATAATAATTCTTGAAAGCAGGTAGATCAATTCTTCTCACTTTATTCTTCTTTTTCAAAATATTTTAGCTATTCTGGTTCCTTTGCCTTTTCATATAAATTTTAGAATTATCTTGTCTACATGGGCAAAAAATCTTGCTGGGATTTTGATAGAAATCAAATTAAACCTGTATATAAATTTGGGAAAAATTGACATCTTTACTTGAAAAAATGTGCCTTCTGGTCTCCATGGTTTTAGATGAAAAATCACCTGTTGTTTGAATTTTTCCCCAATAGATCAGGTGTCATTTCTCTCTTGCTGCTTTTGAGATTTTTTTTTTTTCTTTTCTGTTCTTAGTTATCAGAACTTTGACTGTGATGTGTCTTGGTGTGGATTTCTTTAGGTTCATCCTGTTTGGGATTTGCTCAACTTATAGAATCTGCAGGTTTATGTCTTTTTGCCAAACGTGGGGAACTTTTTGCCAATATTTCTTTGAGTACTCTTTCAGCCCTGCCTTCTTTCTCCTCTCTCAGAGACTGTGGTCACAGGAATGTAAGATCTTTTGTTATAGCCCCACAGGTCCCTGAGGCTCTGTTTATTTGTTTATTTTTTCTTTACTTTCTCTCTCTCTGTCTCTGTCTCATTAAGATTGGGTAATTTCTATTGTTCTATCTTCAGTTCACTTATTCTTTTCTCTGTTTTGTCTATTCTGCCACTGAGACCACCCAGTAAATTTTTAAGTTTTGGTGATTGTATTTCTCAATTCTAAAATTTTCATTTGATTTCTCTTTATATCTTCTACTTCTTTCCTAAGAGGTTTTATTTCTTTGCTGATACTCTTTTCATTTGTTTCAGTGTGTTCGTAATTGCCCATTGAAGGATTTTTATGACTGCTTTAAAATCTTTGCCAGATAATTCCAGTATCTTTGCCACCTCTCTTTTGGTGTCTATTGATTGTCTCTTTTAAAAATTTAATTTGAGATCATTCTTATTCTTGGTATGAAAAGGGATTTTTTATGGAAATCTGGACACCTGGTGGGTATCATAAGACTCTGGATCTTATTTAACCTTCATCTTTTTCTGTCTTCCTCTGATACTACTTTGTCAAGGGGAGAGAGAGAACCACCTTGTTACTGCCAGGTGAGGGTAGAAGTTCAGGTTTCCCGCTTGGCCTTTGTTGACTCCTGAGGTGGGAAACCCTCTTTACTGTGGGGTGTAGGTGGGAGCTGTGGCCCCCTACTAGGCCCCCACTGACACCTCCCTGGCTGAGCAGCACAGGAGTGCCTCATTACTGCTCCCCATGCACCTCCACTGATGCCACGGTGGACATGTAGGGGGCCGAGTTACTGCTGGGCAGTGGTGAAAGTCCTGACTCTCCACAAGGCCTCCTCTGACAGTATCCCAGTGGGGATAGGGGGGTTCTTATTCTCATTACTATTAAACACGGGAGTCCAGGCTCCCCAGCTGACACTACATAGTGAGGACCTCATTACACCTGCATGATAAAAGTCCTGGCTCTTGGCTCAGCCTTTTCTGACACCACTCTGGCAGGGAAGCTTTGACTCCTTGTTAAAACCTCACAAAGGTGGAAGTCTAGGTTCCCCACTCAGCCTTTGCTGGCATGGGTAGGGGTGGGACCACAGATTTTTCTGTGGTATTTGGCTGGAGAAGAGCAGTTAGTACCTAAAAGTTTTTTGTCTCGCTGGGCCGTTCTTTCCTGGTCCTTTCTTTTGGCTAGAGAGAGAAGGCTTTCATTGGGGTTGGCATTTTCAGGTTGCTGGCTTCTTCAGCTCCAAGTCTGGGATGTATGAGGCAAAAAGAAAACCCAGGAATCTCACCACCATATTGTTCCTTGGATTCCAAGGTCCCTAGTCAGTCTGCTTTCTTCTCTCCACCTTTTAGAGTCTTCCTGTGTTTGTTCTGTAAATACTGCACAGGGTTTTCAATTGTACTTGGAGGAATAGGGAAAGGTACATCTACTCCACCTTCCTACATGTGGAAGTCTTTACAAATCATTTTAGTACAGATAACAACAGTACCAACCCCTTAGATACCTAAAAGGGCTATTGTGAAAATAAAGTGAGTTAATTGGGCCTTTGGAACAATATCTGGCACATAATAAGCCTTATATGTGTTAGCTCTTATTGTTATTAGATGAACAATATACATAATGCAGTTGTTGAGGGGACAGATTCTAGAATCAGACTGCCAGGGTTTACGTCTCAGCTCTTATACGTAATGATTGTGTTAATCTTAGAGAAATTACTTAATTTCTCTGTGCCTAAACATCCTCATTGTAAATGGTGATAATAGTTTCTTCTTCACAGGATTATCATGTGAATTTAAATAGTTAATATATCTAAAGCACTCAGAAGATTGCCTGACACAAATAAGCTCTATTTAAGTATTATATATTGTTCTTCTCAGATAAAGTACTTTATTTTCCCTTTAAAGCACCCCCATGAAGTAAGTAGCAAAGCATCATTATCTCTATCTACAAAAAAAGAAATAGAAGTTCTGAGACATGCAGTGACCTGCCCAAAGTCATAGAGCCAATAAGTGGCACAGCCAGCCTCAGCCACAGTTTTTCGATCTTCAAGACCAGGGCTCATTCCATTATATAAGCATTGAGCTGAGGCTTGGCAGGAGTGCAAGGTGAAAATTGGTATTCACCCTTAGAGAACAAGGTGGGAGCTTAGATGGCAGACAGGCAAGCACAGAAACCACACCTAGGCCAGCAGGACAGAGAGGAGACCTGAACTAGATGGCGAGAGGGGCAGGCAAGAGTGTGGTTGTTGGGCTAAGTCTAAGTCAGGAAACTGGTGTTGAAGAAACCACCGGAAATTAGATTATTTCTAATGAGAAACTTCTGCCCCCAAAGGCATTCCATCAATGTCTCCTATTCAGAGGATAGTGAAGAGTTTCCTAACAGCTCACCACTCCCACCCTAGGGTGGTTTTTCTGCTGTTAAAAGCTCATCAGAGAGAGTCTATTTCCAAGAATGCAGAAGTTGGGCCTTCTTTGGTTCAGAACATCCCCAAGTCTGATTCTCAACAGAGAAGCTTTCTCCCTAAGGTATTCCCACTGTTGCCCCAACCCTGCCAACTTTCTGTATACTTCTTAGCCTTCCCAAGTCCAGCTTGTGCCTCAGAGCCTGTATCAAGTGCCACCAAGCCTTGCTTGAGACACCAGGCCAGACTGAGCTCATCCCTTCCTAAACCCTGAGCATGAACCATTTCTACCATAAGTTTTCAGGTGTGTCTAATTCATTAAGCACCATATAATATCTAGTTTTATATATTTCCTGATATGTTTCATATGTCCAAGTTCTGTGTTACCAGCAAGACCATAGCTCTTAAGGACAGTGGTTGCATTGCACAGGTTTTATGTTATGGAGTCACAGCATTTGACGTAGAACATGATACTACAGTATGTAGTGCATCAATTAATACTTGTTAAGTCTGAAAGTTAGGGTCACAGCCAAACAGAACTGCTATTATGTAGGGTATGTGGGCCCCAGGAAAGTATTTTTTTACAAAGCCTTATCTAACTAAACACTTTGATTTAAAAATGTTTTACAAAATGTGTGGGCACCGGGAAAGTATAGTGATTTATCAATGAAAATTCAGAATAACAGGTAGAAAGAGGTGGAAGAGGTACTTACATATTTATTTATTGTCCAGTTGGGGCAAATGTCCAGACACCATCTCTTCCTCTTTCAGTACAGAAATCATCTCTTTATGTTCTTTATTGTCAAATATGCCATTCCTGGATAATTTCATATTTCCCGCCATAAAAAAAAAGGTAGCAATGCTATTATTACTCATGATGTCATGACTCTTTGGAACCTGTTTATGTGGAAACCATACAGATCTTCCCATCTCTGCAGTTCCCAAATGCCATTTATTTAATGCTGGTTATGTCACTACATATGTCACTGGATAATCTAGTGTACAAACTGCAAATACTGGTTTCCAATGACTTTCTCCAAGACAGTTACTATGACTCATTAATGATGACCACAGGCTGGGCTTGGTGGCTCATGCCTGTAATCCGAGCACTTGATCTTGAGCTCAGGAGTTTGAGACCAGCTTGGGCAACATAGTAAGACCCCATCTCTAAAAAAAATTTAAAAATTATCCTGGTGTGGTGGCATGCACCTACAGTCCCAGCTACTCGGGAAGCTGAGGCAGGAGGATCACTTGAGCCCAGGAGTAAGCCATGATGAGGCCACTGCACTATAGCCCAGGTGACAGAGTGAGACCCTGCCTCAAAAACAAAAATGATGACCACAAATGCAAGTCTCACTCAGAGAATGCTGGAAAATGTGAAACAGAATCAATTTTGAAGTCATGTAAAGTTTACTGTTTGAATTTTGTAGCATAAAGGTGGGACAACGTATCTTCCAACTCTATTTTCTCTTGAACCCTTTGGGCTGACCTCTCTCTGCATTTCTAGAATGCGATCTCTTCTGATGCTCACTGCCCTCCTGCCTTCCACGCACCACCACTAGGATAACTTACCCCCAAAAAAGCATTACCTTTTTTTATGCTAATAAGTATTAAATAGCAGTGAGTTTTTCTTTCTTTCCTGTGTGGTAACTTACCATTACTCCCGGCATTCTGAGCCATACAAATGTGCAAGATTTTGCAAAACAAAGAGGTAGAGAAGAGGCTAAAGGATGAGGTGGGAGGGACATTTCACAAGTTATGAAAATATAAATTCAGAAAAATATCACTAAAACTATCCCACTAAATTATATAATTGGTAGCATCCATTAAAATATTCTATTAAAATAAGCTATTATCAAAAAGACAAAAAATAACAAATGCTGGCGAGGGTGCTAATACATTGTTGGTGAGAATGTCAATTAGTACAGCCACTATGGGAAACAGTATGGAGGGTCCTCAAAAAACTGAAAATGGAGCTACCAAATTTCAGTGTTGGGTATACATCCAAAAGAAAGGAAATCAGTATATTGAACAGATATCTGTGCTCCCATGTTCATTGCAGCACTATTCATAATAGCCATGATATGGAATCAATCTAAGTGTCCATCAATGGATGAATGGATAGCAGAGATTTCTGGTTCCAAAATGCTAGTGTAGAAGCAAGCTGGCTTCACTCCCCTCCAAAGAAAACCAATGGATGAATGGATAAAGAAAATGTGGCATATATGCACAATGAGGTACTATTCAGCCATAAAAAATGAAATCCTGTCATTGACAACAACATGGATGAAACTGGAGGACATTATGTTAAGTGAAATAAGTTAGGCACAGAAAGACAAATATCACATGTTTTCATTCATATGTGGGAGCTAGAAAAGTTAATCTCATGGAGGTAGAGAGAGTAGAATGGTGGTTACCAGAGGCTGGGAAGTGTTGGGGGGAGTTGGGGATAAAGAGAGGTTGATTGATAGGTACAAAAATACAGTTGTATAGAAGGAATGAATCCTAGTGTTCAATAACACAGTAAGATGACCATACTTAACAATAATTTATTGTATATTTCAAAATAACTAGAAGAGAAGATTTGGAATGTTCCCAACACAAAGAAATAATAAATGTTTGAAGTGATGAATATCCCAATTTCCCTGATTTGATCATTAAACATGATCAAATGCATGTATCAAAATATCACATGTACCCCATAAATATATAAAATTACTATGTATCAATTAAAATTTTCATTAAAATATTGACGCTAGCCATTATTTTTATTATTTAAAAAGTTGTTAAATCTCTTCAGTCACCAATTAATCTCTGCCATAATCATATTTATTGCTCACACTACCACCACCAACATTATTTTTTAGTTTCACTCAAAGGAATATTGTCAAACATGTGAATTTCTGACTATCCTGAAATCCGGATAAATCAATGGGCATTTTAAGAAATACAGAATATGGAATTAGTTTTTAGCTAAAAAACAATTGCTCAAGACCTTGATTGGCCAAGAAGTAGAATTTATTCACATTTGCCTTTGTTTTCCTTTCTAAATATAATGTGCTGGGGTTCCCTCTGCCCCACTTAGAAAACAAAATGTTTAGCTGTGATGGTAGTTCAGGCACTGTTTCTAATAATATAACTTCATAATATATACATATGATGAATATTAATATTATAGAAAAAAATATAAACTAATGATTACTGTAAACCCCATGCTGTGCTAGGTAGTTCTCTTCTGTTATCACATTTACTTAATCGAGAACTAATGTTATTCAATGGTCAGTACTTCTTTTAAATGCAGCCTAGTATAGTGCAGAGGTTTTCAAATGTCAGTGGACATTGGAATCACCTGGGGGGGGGGGGGTATGTCACACACAGATTACTGGGCCCCACCTCCAGAGCCTCTGATTCAGCTGATGAGGGGGGTGAGGTTGAGAATTTGCATTCCTAACAAGTTTCCAGGTGATGCTGATGTTGTTGGTCCAGAGCCCACACTTTGAGAATCACTGACATAGTAGTTAAAAGGGGTAACTTTATTATCAGACTGACCTGGGTTTGAGGCCTCTAACGTTGGGTAAGTTATATAAACTCTTCTATCTTCATTTTCTCATCTGTAAAATTATACCTCCATCATTAGCTATTTGGGGATCAAATGAGATAATACATGTGTAATGTTTAGCACAGTGTAACTCGGTAAACGTTAACTGCTACTGTAGCAGTTACAACAGTACTACTGTTATTACTAAATAGAGTTGGATAATGACTGTTTCAAAATCACTTTTAAGTTTGTTAATACTGCCTCTTCTCTTCATCTGGAGTTGAGCTCCAACATCTAATAAACTATGACATCATAATGGATTAGTAACTAAGACTCCAAGGAATGATATATTGGATTTTTCATATTATTATAGAGGTTCTCCATCATAACTTAAGAAAAATACATAAAATGAGTTTCATTTTTTATAAGAAACATAACCCTGAAAAAATATCTAGGGAAAAGAGCTATAATTGAGTTAATTTATTAACTTCACTAAACATTATTGAAAATATTATTATTGGCTATCTAAAAAATAGTTCCATTCAGTGGTTAAACACACACAAACACACACACACCCCCCAAAACAAACAAAAAAACCCAGGAATCTTCATGAAAAATTGCTTACTCTTAAGCAAATTTTTGAAGAGTTAGCATATACTTTTGGCTATAGAAAATTCCAGTAACTTATTCAAGTGAAATTAGCCTGATACTAATCTGCAAAATTATGGAGTTCCAGAGATTGCACAATATAGAAGTTGGAAATATACTTACCAAATCAAATACTGATCTAGCACTGCCATTAATTGTATGATTCTGTACACCTGGAAGGTCATCCTGGGTTCTTTCAACCACTGGCATCTAGATTCTTGTTACGAACTGAATGTTTGTGTCCCCCCCGCCAAGTTCATATGTTGAAATCCTAACCCCCAAAATGATGGTATTAGGAGGTGGAACTTTGAGAGGTGATTAGGTCATGAGGGTGGAGCCCTCATGAGTGAGATTAGTGCCCTTACAAGAAGAGCAGTGAGACAGTGATCTCTCTGGACCATGTAAGGATACAATAAGAAGACAGTTGTCTGCACAACAGCCTCCAGAACTGTGAGAAATAAATGTTGTTTAAGTCCCACAGTCTACAGGATTCTGTTACAGCAGCCCAAACTGCCTAAGACAATTCTCTTTTACTTTTATGCAGAGCCACTAAAAAATACAACAGTTGTTACTACCAAAGATTTCACCTGAATCATTTAAAACAAGAATAGTAATATTCACATTAAAGAAATGTAATTTTCTATGTTAGCTTTGAATGCTCCAATATTCACAGTGAGATTTTAAGAAATTAATAAATGCAGTTTGTTTCTTTGGTTTGATGGTCTCCTGTGCATGTAAGTAGAAGCAGCATTTATTACCTGGTGCTTTCTAACACTGTAGCTCAGGGAAGGATAAATTACAGCCCCCTTTCCCTCCTCTGCCATTTTCTAAATAAAGTTTCATCGGCACACAGCCACCCTCCTTCTTTCCCATATTGTCTAAGGCTGCATGCTTACTAAGAAAGGTTGCCAACCTCTGCTGTAGACAGTTAGTTGAGATACTTTGGTGAGAAATGTGGCAAGAAGAAATTTAATTTCCTTCCTAGAAATATCTACCCAAAGAGATCGTTTGTCTTCAATAAAATAGATTCCTAGTAGAGTTACAATAATTTAGCCTTACAGTTGGTTTTCCATTAACCTCAGACTGAAATGTTCACTAGCCAGTCCAAATGCTCAGCATCATTACAATGACATATCTACCAGCCCTGGGCAACCTTCTACTCTGGGCCAGAAGTTGTCTTCAGTTCTGCATTATTCTTGCTTAATTTAAAAAGCAGACCTAAGTTTATTAAGGTTAATGAAATCTCAGAATCTCATCAATGGCTCAATAACCTTGCTCTGGGAGCCACATGGTTCTTTCAGAAGTAGTAGTTCACTTTAAGCACCTATAAGACTATTTATTTTATCAGAACATGGCATTGTCCTGTTTCTAAAAATTAATTTCTATTTATTTAACAAATGCCTTTTCAAGTACTTGAGGTGCAATTTCTACAATGCTTCCAAAAAAAGAAAAATTAACACATTTGTTAGGTGAATGTTGAATAAACAAAAAGTGTGTATCAGAGCAGGAAGAACAGGCCCTTTGGGATCAGTGAGACCGGAGTTCAACTCTCAGAGGTTCCTTCCCCTGCTAGGGTATGGCAACCCTCTGAGCCTCAGTTTCCCTATTCTTAAAATACAGGTAATCCCTACATCACAGGATTGTGGTCAGGATTTTAAACAATGCATGTAACATGCACAGTGAAAGCCAGGCACATGGCAGGTTTCCAAGTGGTAGTTTAGTGAATGCTAGTGAAGTGGGCTTAGTCATTTTTCTTTTCAAATTTTTTTTTTTGATTTAGTTAGATTTTCCTAGAGGTGAATTAGATGCTTAAAAGTAGTGATGCTTAAATTTATTCAGATAAACTTTAATACATCTAGTTTACACACTATATAAATGTATTAAGTTATCACATGTACACTGAAAATACCTACATCTATTATGTATCAATAAAAAAATTCAAAAATAAAAATAGTACATATATTAGAAAATGATCTGAGATTCTATTTAAAAAACTTCAATAAATTGAGGATACTATACATTTACCACAAAAACAGTTTCAAAACAGTTTCCAGCTTGAACTGGAAAGAGGCTATGGAGATGAAGAACTCCAGCAGGCTCAGGCACAACTCGGGCATCATCGTCACTCCTTAACCCCCAGTTCTCCCCACCCTCTCCCCACCCCTGCAGTGCTTCACAAATGCTTCCCACTGGACACATACTGGCCAGAGAGTGAGCGTCCAGATGATCCCCTGCTAATCTCCCATCCTGATAGGAGAGGCAACAGTCATCCTTGCACAGATGATCCGCACTGGATAAGGCATTCATTCCATCCCTTGGGGAAGTGATGCATAATAAAGCACTGACCTGAGGTAGGCTGAGAGATCTGAATTGAACCGCCAGTTCTGCAACTCTGTGTGACCCCAGGCAAGCAAGGCACTCTCCATTCTGAGCCCCAGGTGTCTTGACCATGGTAAAGGAGATCTCTGCAGTTCTCCAGATCCACAGCCACCCCCATCTGTGAAGGGTAGCATATGCATGGACTTCCATGGAATAGGGGGCTGTATGCTAGTCTAAAATATCAACTCTCTCTGATTTGAGACAAGTTTATCAGACATTTATTCCTTAAGATATGCCACATTTGCTCTTTTCTCAGCTGGTAAGTTCTCGCCCTTGTGATGATCTGGTTTCCAGACATATTGAACACAATAAATTAGTAGTCCCCCAGGGGGCTCCTAATGGCTATCGCCTCCCTATGTAAGTACTAATAAATAATCACTTGGTCACCCATTCTAGAATCTTGCTAGTGTCTAGGACCTTGTTGGTGTCAATCTAATTGGTTTGCTCTTTACAGAAATCACTCTTCAAAAATTGAGAAAATAGTTACCAATCTCTAGTCGTTAGGGTCATTTGCTTATGTGCTCTTACTTTCTCTTCTGTGTTCTGTTCTGGATTGTAAAGGGCTCGGATTCTGCTGTTAAAATTATGGGAGGCTATTGTTTTGGGCTGAGCCCCTGCACTCAGTCAGCCCCAGCAGACCAGACCAAACCAGAATAGGGTCACTCTTGCCAAATGCCACTTAGTTAAGCTGAAACTTTAAGAAATCAGATAGATCCCAAGGCAGACTAGTTTTTCCTGAAAACAAGAGATTCCAGTCTACCTAAGTCAGCATAATAAGGAAGTCCCCTTTGCTTTAACCCTTACAAAAAAGTGCTCTGAAGTAACCTGATGTTAACCAATCAGGTTTTTTATTCTATTGTTCTATTTTCTTGTTCCCATCTTATAAAACCCACTGCTCTGCTATTTCCCAGTGAGAGCTCTCATTCTATTTTATGGAATGGAGGCTGCCTCAATTCATGAATCACAAATAAAAGCCAATTAGATCTATAACGAAATTAGTTGTAATTTTGTCTTTTGACAGTGCCAACTGCTCTTTTTAGGCCCCCATGCTCCCTGACTCCCCAGTAGAGTCAGACAATGGGGATACTGGGCGACCTGGAAGGTAAGAAGTGACACTTCCTTGGGTGTCAGTTTGGGGAGAAAACAACAGCAAAATAGTGATAGCAGCTATAGTGATAGCGGCTAGAGTGACAGCAGCTATGGTGGCAGCAGCCTTAGTGGCAGCATCCTTAGTGGTAGCAGTGTCCACAGCACTGGTGGTGAGATGGTGACTGTGGCTGTGGCCATGGCCCATTTCTGCCCCTGCCTCCTGAGTCACAGTTACACTGGTTGGTGCCCTGTGGTTACTAATCTTTCAGTAATCTAATCTTTCTTCTTGCTCCAACAGTCTTTCCAACACCCATGTAACAAATTTTTGTATTAAATTCCCTCAATTTGAAATATCTAAAATGGTTTCTCTTTTTCTAAATAAATCCTGATTAATACTATATGTAATTTTTCAGAGCTTGAATCCTTAAACTAATTCAGAGTTGCCCTGTGATCTTTATTTTGAAACCTGAAGCTCTAAAATCTGGATACGACCAGATGCTCACTTCACAGAATCAAATCAACCAAATGTAAGATTAAAAAACTATTTTTGTCAAACTCCAATAAGCTTTGAGAAAGGATATAAACTATTTAATGCATTAGAAAGTGTTTGCTATGGTTTGAATGTATCCCCCAAAGTTCCTGCATTGGAAACTGAATCCCCAATGCAACTGTATTGGGAAGTGGGGCCTAATAAGAGGTGATTAGGTCATGAAGGCAGATGAGTGGAGTAATGTCATTATTGTGGGAGTGGGCTTTTAATAAAGGCCAGTTCAACTCTCTCTTCCCCTATTTCCCTCTGACATATGATCTCTTGCCCTTCTGCCTTCCAACATGGGATGACCCAGCAGGAAGGTCCTCACCAGATGCAGCCCTTCAATCATGGACTTTCCAGCCTCCAGACCTACAGGTCGAGTATCCATTATCTGAAATGCTTGGGACCAGAAGTATTTTAGATTTTGGATTTTTTTGGATTTAGGAATATTTGCATTATTATTATTATATTTATATTTGTATCCAAAATCTGAAAACCCAAAATTTGAAAGACTCCAATGAGCGTTTCCTTTGAGCATCATGTCAATGCATAAAAAGTTTCAGATTTTGGAACATTTTGGATTTCAGATTTTCAGACTTGGATGCTCAACCTGAATAAGAAATAAATCTCTGTTTTTTATAAATTACCCAGTCTCAGGGATTCTGTAATAGCAGCAAAAAACAGACTAAGGCAGTGTTTGTAATAGTAACTCATCATTTGTTGTTTGACAATATATTTGTTATTAAAATATTTCACTGTGACGAAATTTATTCTACAAACAACTTTCTTCAGGGTATTTTTTAAAATCTGAAGATTATACAAAACCACCTGATAAAAATAGACACAGTCATTCTTGGGCTTTTAGTTTCAAAATCTGCTTTCCCATCTGTTATTCAAAGTCTAGGTCTATATGACCAAAGCAAAATGGAGGATTGTGAAATTATCCTTTGACTCAGAGACAAATAGAATATCAGAGTAGGGAAGGGGCAGCTGTGTTCATCTGATTCAACACCAGTCAGAAATATGATTCTTTGAAACGTCTAATAACCATGAGTGGATATCTATGCTCTGTTTGGATACCCTCAATTATGAGGAAGTTATTACCTTGTCAGGCAGCCCATTCAATCATTGGACAGCTTGGATTACTAGAAATGTATCCCTTTTATTGAGCCCAAGGAATGAGCTACCACCACTGTACCTTCTACTCATGGGTCCTAGTTATTCCATTTAGATTTGTACAGAGTAAATAGATTCTCTATTCTATTTGAAAGCTCTTTAAGCCACTATAAAGATAGCTATGACATTTATTTATAGGAACAATCCCAACATCTAAGAGGTAGGCCCAGTGACATGGGGGAAGTTCTGTGTCAGGCGAACCCTTTGAGTACATTCTGAAGGCTTATTTCTTCCCTGGAAATGATGAACTTGAAACAAAACAGGCTTTCCCTTCACACATCTGTACAAGCTCCTTCAGAGGCTCAACCCCTTGCACAAAGAGGCAAACTTTCATAATGTTCCCAGAAGTGAGGTCATCATCAGCTACTTTGGCTCTAAGGACACTCCCCTTTCCCCAGAAACATGACGACACTGCAAATCCAAGAAAAGCATACTTCTTTGAGAATCTGACCCAGAAATATTTCTAACACGTCATTGTGCTGGTGTGAATAGTGGTGGCAGAGGAAAATGGAGGTGAAAGAAGGAGAAATGGCAGGAAATAAATTTTAGCATTTAGATGGGGACTAAATGTTAAGTGGCTTTGTGTGACATATCTAGAAGTTTGGGTGCATCCTACAGCGAAGAGGAGTCATTGCCTCACGCAATAAGCATGATCGCAGTGACGATGTAAAAAGATTCCCCTGGTGGCAGTGCGGAGCAGGGATTGGTGGGAGACGAGGTTGGCAGTAAGGCAGGTAGTCAGAGGCAACAGTTCGGGAGAGAAGTGATAAACTAATGAATATGATGATGTCAGTAGGGAGGCCCAGGGTGGGGACAGCGCGAATGAGGTTTTGGTGATTGATTGGATATGGGAGGCACGGAGTGAATAAAGCATAAAGTTTCTGGCTTGGGCAACTGGGTGGATGATGGAGTCATTCACAAAAGAGAAGAATGAATGAAGAATAGCGAGTTTAGGTTGATGAGAGCTGTTCGGAGCGTGACAAATTTGAATGCCTCTAGATCGCACAAGCAGAGATGAGCCACAGGCAGTTGAATAAGTGGTCTGGCAGCTGAGAGGAGAGAAGGCAGAAAGTGTAGGTTTTGAAGTCATCAGTATGTGGGTAGGAGCTGAATCCAGGAGAAAGGATGAGATCCATTCTATCATTCATTCATTCAAGCACTCATTCTCCTATCCACTAAAGTAATATTTAATCACTGACTTTGTGCCAGTAGTATTATATGAGTGGCTAAATATTTGCGCATCAGTGAACAAAAAGACAAAGGTTTTGACATTATGGAACTTACATTACAGTGGGAAGGAGACAAACAATAAACAAGGAAGTAAAATGCAATGCCAGATAATATGAGTGCTCTTAAGAAATATAAAGTAAGGTAACATAGGGTGATAAGTAATTAGAGAAGGTCTCTCTGAAGAGGTTAAACTTAAGCAGAAAACTAAAAGAAGAAAGAGGGTAAGCCATGAAAAGACAGGAGGGAAGAGCGTTCTCAGAAGAGGAAAGGGATGGGCAAAGGCCCCAGGGTGGAAGGATATCACACCTGTTGGAGAAACACCAGGGATCATGCAGGGAGAGTATGCAGCCGAAGAATGAAGGATGGAAAGACCAAGCATAGAATTATGGGAACATCAACTTTAAAGGGTGTGCAAAGAAAGCAGACAAAGGAGGACAGATCAAAATTATAGAAGGAAGGGTGGCTAATTTTGTATTCTGTGAATTTAACACCACAGTCTAAGAGTTGTCTTCTCAAATACCCACCACTCCTGTTTATACCTGTGTTATACACACAGCAGGAGCATACATCTAAGAACTCCCCTCCCCTCCACTCCCCCTCTAGCTGCAGGGGCCTTCCTGTAGCTTGGCAACTGCCTGCCTCTGAAACTGTGCGTATTTTGTTGCCTCCTCCTGGAAGTTCTGGAGAAGGGATGGGGTGGGGGCACCAAATCCTCCTTTACCACCAGGATTCCACTGAATTGTGACATCCTTGGGGAAGCTGTACCTCAAGTCTGGAGACAAAGATTGGTTGTCCTGTTATTCACTCCTAAAGTAATCTGTTCTTTATAACTCTTATCACAATTGGGATTAAATACGTACTTATGTAATATTCATTTCCTCCTCCTAGACAATGGACTCAAGCAGGGTAGAAAGCATGTCTAGGTTGTTCACTCCATGTATTTATTATTAATAGTTAGTGTTCCACAGAGAAACAGAACCAATGAGATATATACGTCTAAAGAGATTTATTATGAGGAATTGGCTTATGCAATTATGGAGGCTGAGAAGTCCCACAATCTGGGGTCCATACGCTGGCAATCCAGGAGAGCCAACAGCGTAGTTCAGTACATGGCTGAAGGCCTGAGGACCAAGGCAGCTGATGGTGTAAGTCTCAGTTTGAGGGCAGGAAAAGATGAGAGGAGATGTCCCAACTCAGCAGTCAGGCAGCGAATTCCCCCTTCCTTCATCTGTGGTTCTGTTCAGGCCTGGATGATGCCTGCCCGTGTGGAACAGGGCAATCTGCTTTACTGAACCCACTGATTCAAATCCTAATATCGTCGGGAAACACCCTCACACACACATCCAAAAACAATGTTTAGCCAAATATCTGGGCATCCCAATCCAATTTTATTTTTTGACACATAAAATCAACCATCACACCCTATATCTCTAAAGTCTTTGCAGCACCCGATACAAAGTAGGGGCTCAATAACTATTTCTTGACTGAAGTGGATGAATGAATGTATTTTTATTATTTTCTGTGAAATCGTAAACATACCTATGGACTAAGTGACTACAAAGTTGATAAAAAAAAAAAAAAACTGCCAGTGATCCCTCTTAGCATGCTAGCCTGTTGACAGATTGTGCTACCTAAGTTTGATTGACAGTTACTCCCAGACTAGAACCCGGAATCACTCCATCTCTGCACACGTGGGAGACTCCGCTTCAGTCTCATTGTCCTCAAAGCAGAAATTCAAAATAAATGTACTATATGTTTACTTTAGATCCAGTCCAGACGCTATTTGAATGTTTTGCTTTGGTTCTAGTTCAGTAGTTCTTTAGCAAAAAAAGAAGGAAGGAAGGAAGGAAGGAAGGGAGGGAGGGAGGGAAGGAGGGAAGAAGGAAGGAAGAAAGAAAGAAAATAATATTCAAAATGACTTATTAGTTGTTTAAAAATAAATAAAAAGAGATTATTTGTTGTGACTGCCAATCTGTTAAAATAAATAAATAAAAAGGTAATGTATAGTTTGGGGTTGTAATCATCAGGCTGTTGTAATTTGCCCTGATTTTTGTTCACAGTTTTATTTATTTCAAATGTCCAATTTTAAGGATAAGATAACAATGGACTTTCAAATTATGCATAGATAATATGTCTGCCACAGCAATCTTTTCAGACACTGAGAATTCTGGTTTTCATTTAATTCTCTGTGACCTTAAATATTCCTGTCATTGGTCCTAAAACCCATTAGCTCTTTTTGGAGCACATAAACATTATTAAGCTCAGATATTCTACCGGCCATATGTGTTGCCTTAGGGTTTTGGTTTCAGCCATTATTTTATGCAGACTGGTACTATTTATCAGTAGCTTGGTGCACACTTTTTTTTCACCAAGGATGTATAAAGTAATATTCAAGTGGCAGAAGTTTTGTGAATAATGGGTTTAATATTAATAGCCAATAAATATGCTGATAAAAAGTACACACCCAACAGCATTAGTTTTTACATATACAGTCGTCCCTCAATATCAATGGGGGATTGGTTCCAGGACCCCCCAGGAACCAAAATCTGTGGATGCTCAAGTCTCTGATATAAGATGGTATAGAATTTGCATATAACCTACCCACATCCTCCTGTATACTTTAAAATCATCTCTAAATTATTTATAATACCTAATACAATGTTAAGGCTATATAAATAGTTGTTACGCTGTGTTTTTCATTTGCATTTTTTTCTTTTTATTTTTTTCAGACATTTCTGATCAATGATTGGTTGAATCTGTGAATCCAGAACCCTCGGATCCAGAGGGCCAACTATAACCCATGTATTTTCAAAAGGATCTTCTTAATATAAGAATGTGCAGCTTATCTATTTAATAATGTTATGTACACATCAAATGTGTTTTCAGAAGTATCTGGAAGTTATACAAATAAATGTTAATGGTGTAGTAGAATTATAGCTGTTCTTAATTTTTTTCTTTTTTCTAACTGTATCTTCTAAGATTTCTACAATAAAAACATAATACTTATGAAATAAAAATAAAATTATATTTACAAAAGAAATAGAAGTTGCCTATAAAAATGTATTTTTTCCAATTTTTAAAATGTATCACCTGTAGAGAATAACCCAGATTGATCACCATGTAGAATTATATAGTCAACAAAGACCTATATATATATTTAACTAAGAAGATTTGATGATTAAGTCCATTATAAGATCTGTGGGATGTATAATAGGGCTGAATATAATATAATAGGATTTGTAATAATAGGTCCGAATTATATTTCAGGACTTCTGGGTTTTCATCTTGACCACATTACTGAATATCATCTCTGGTTTATTGGGAGCCACAGACAGGATGTTGTCTTAACACCTAATTCTGCCCCATAAAGAGCAGGGGAGTTGGATACCATCTGTCCTGTCTTAGAGTGGTAACAGCACAGACAATAGCAGGGCAGATGATTTTTCTAGCAAAGTAACAATGACCCATAGTAAAAAAAAAAAGGAATTTCAATGTTACTCCCTAATCATGACAGGAATAATTTTAAAGAACAAAGAAACAAGTTGCTTTTTGCTCTTCTAAGGGGTGAGCATAAGGAGCCAATGAGATGATGAGTGAGAACCTCAGCCCTGGCTACCCAGGACAGTTTGATGGCCCATGGAAAATGGATTTGCACCAGCATTTGAATTGTTTCCCTGGGTTTGCCTTGGCAAAACTTACTTTTCCCACCAAGACTAATGCAAAAACTGGCTCAGCTTCTGACTTGCTAAATTCATCAATTCACTCATTTGTTCACTTTTTTAGTCATTCGAAAAGTAATTTCTGAGCACCAACTATGTGCCAGCCAATGCTCTAGGTGCCAGGGACCCTGGAGTGAACAAAAAAGTCTAAGTCCTCATTCTCATGAAACTTACATTTTTGTGGAGGACACAGAGAATTAAAAAATAGACACACAACATAAGGCCAGGTACAGGCAAATGCCATGAAAAAATAGATAAGGCAAAGTAAAGCCATAAAGAATGGCAGAGGTTACTTACTATTTTAGATAAAGTGCCCAAGGTCTCTCTCTGGGGAGGTGACATTTGAACAAACTGAAGAGTGAGCCTTGTGACAACTCATGAGTTGAGCATTCTAGGTAGAGGAGCAGCAAAGGCAAAGACTCCAAGGTGGAAACATGGTGGAGAAACTGCAAGGATGTAGTGTGGGTGATGTGCATTGAACAAGGGTAGAAAAGGTAAGAACTGATTTGGAGAGGTGGCCAGGGGACAGATCAGGGAGGTCCTTGTACACCATAGTAAGGATTCTGGATTTTATAGTGTGATTGAAAGTTGCTGATGGGTTTTATGTGGGGGAGTAACTTCATCTGTCTAATGTTTGTAAAAGGACACATTTGGCTGCTGTGCAGAGAAATAGGCTGGACAAGGAAGCGGAGAAGCCAGGACGCATATAGGAAGCTATGGCTGTTGTCCCAGCAAGAGCAATCCATGGCTTGGGCCAAGTGGGGGCAAAGATGAGAAGTTGCTTAATTGTGCATGTATGTGTTGATAGATTGGATATGGAGCATGGCAGAAAGGGAGTAGTCAAGAATGATTCCAAAGTTTCGAGTCTGAGCAATTGAGTAAAATGTTGGTACCTTCTATTGAGATGGGAAAAACTGAGGAGGATCACTTTGGGGTAGGGGGAAGTTCTGGAATTCCATTTGGGATCTCTTAAGTTTGATATGCCTGTCATACAATCAAGTGGGTATGTAAGTAGGCATTTGGATATGAAGTCTGGTGTTCAAGGAGAGTTTGGGGCTGGGGATGTAAATTTGGGAGTTATCAATATCTAGACCAGCGCTGACGAGAAGAAACACAATGCAAATGACATATGTTTTCTAATAGTCGTATTTTAAAAAGTGGAAAAAAAATAGGTACAATTAATTTTAATAATATGTTTTATTTAACCCAAATCATCCAAAATTTTATCATTTTATCATGCAGTCAATATAATAATATTAATGACTTGTTTTACATTCTTTTTTTCATACTAAGTCTTTGAACTCCAGGATGTATTTTACATTTATAGCACATCTTGAACCAGACTTAATAGCCACATGTGGCCAGTGGCTACTGTATCGGACAGCACAGGTCTAGATGATATTTAAAGCCACGGGACTGAATACTGAGAGACAGTGTATATAGAAAAGAGAAGAAGCCCAAGAAGCCCAAGGACTGAGCCCCTGGGGACTGCAGCATTTAAAGGTCAGGAAAAGGAAGAGGTTCCCCACTAGAAGAGAACAGAATGGGAATGTTCTATGTCTTGCTAAGGGTGTGGGTAACTTGGGCATATACTCTTATCAGAACTAATTGAACCATACACTTAAGATTTATGCATTTCACTATAGGTAAATTATACCTCAATTTTTTAAAAGCCCACTCTAAAAATAAGACACAGAGAGAGAGAGAGAGAAGGAGAAAATCAAATGAAGAGGACAATGAGGATGTTGTGGGGTCCCGGAAGCCGAGATCAACTGCGTCAAATGCTGGTAAGTGGTCAAAGGCAGAATTGACCGGAGGGTGGGCAATGGGGAGGTCATAGGTTACTGTGGCAAAGGATATTTGGTAGAGGGGCTGAAACCTTCATTAGAAGCTCATTCGAGCAAGAATGAGGAAGCTTCTGGTTACAGATGGCAGATTTAACACATGAGTGTACTTCTGTTTCCTGTGAAACCTGACTAAATGACAGTAAATGGACTTTTTGATGACTTATCCCCACCCTAGCTCCCAACATGTACAGTTTAGAAGCGAGAAGGCATCTAGACAAACGTAACTGACTGAGAAGATCTGTGGAAGCTGAATCCCTAGCCAGCTCTGGGGAAAGCCGAGGAGCAATCTGAATGGCACCATACGACCCTCTGAAAGCTCAGGGGTGAGGGGTGAAGGTGGGCCTGAGAACTGTTTAAAAAGCAGTTCTACACCCAGATCCCCTGCTGTCTCCCACAGCTGGGACCCTGACCCTCCTCTCCAGGCATTAGATTGCAGGAGGATAAACTACAAGGCCTCCGGACCTAGAGGGAGAACAAGGACACAGGAAGGAGGTGCTGGGATTCCATGAAAATCTATACACTGAATTGTGACCCAACTTCCTTCCTGGCTCAGCTCCCAGACTGCTGACAGCCAGGCTTGAGAAGGGATGATTTTCTCAAAGGACTCTGACCAGGCAACAGAAAAGATCTAATGCTACCTTAATGGCCACGGGCAACAAGTTCCTCCCATGCCCTAGCCCTGCACACACATGGAGATTCCTCTCATCTTTTTTGTGCCCTACAAATGTGAGTGAGTGGATAGCCAAGGACTACTGAACATTTGAAGAAAGCGTCTAACATCAAAGATAGAGATGGAATCATCAAACAAAAGTAACTTGGAGGTTTAGATTTTGCAGGGAGGAAAAAAGCTTAAAAACAAACTATTATTGATAAGAGAAGATTTTGGATCGATAAAACAAAACCAGGATGTTGCCCAAAAAAAAGAAAGAAAGAAAGGAGGGGAACATTAATAAAACAAAAAGGAGCTCTCAGAAATTAAAAATATGACAGCTGAAACAAAACCTCAATACAAAGATCAGAAAGTACATGGAGGAAAAGCAAAGCAAAAAGTTAAGGTAAAATAGGAGAGAAAAATCAAAGAGAAAATTAGGTGATCAGACCAAGAGGTCTAGCATCTGAATTACAGGAGTTACAGAAAGAATGAACAAAAGAAAGAGATGTGAAGAAATAATCAAAGGAACAATTCAAGAAAATTTCTTGAAGTTGAACAACATGATTTTCTAGATGAAAAAGGCCTACCAAGAGACCAAGAGCCTAGCATAATGGATGAAATTAGACTCCTTATAAAATTTCATAACACCAGGCAAACAGAGATGGAAAATCAGGTTACATATAAAGGATCAAGAGTAAGAACAGCTTTGGACTTTTTAAAAACAGTGGAAACTAGAAGTTAATAAAAAACAATGTTTTCATAATTTGAGAGAAAATTATTTCTGCCTTAGAATTCTATACACAAAGTCTTAAGTGTGAAGTAGGCTAAAGCCACTTTCAGACATGTAAGTCCTCAAATGTTTACTTTTCATGTTCCTGCTGGAGCAGTAGCACAATGAGGGGAATGAATCAAGAAAGAGGATGCCATATCCAGGACAAGTGGGATCCAACTCAAGAAAGAGGTGAAGGGAATCCCAGGACGGAGGTGAGGGCATACCCGGGATGGAGGTGAAGGGAATCCCAGGATGCCAACTGTGCAGCAGCCTCAGAGAGTAACCTGAGCAGATTGAAGCAGGTAAGACGATGCAGGAAGACATGGCTCCAAGAAGAGGAAATACATGCATTTGAACATATGGAAAGAACATTTACACTTCTGCGGAGGAGATTGGAGTCAAACTGATAATAAATGCTTACGTAACTAAGCAATTTTTTTTTTTTTAAAAACAGAGTCTCACTATGTCGCCTTGGGTAGAGTGCAGTGGTGTCATCATAGTTCACTGTTAACCTCAAACTCCTGGGCTCAAGCGATCCTCTTGCCTCAGCCTCCTGAGGAGCTGGGACTACAGGCGTGCACCACCACACCCGGCTAATTTTTCTATTTTTTGTAGAGACGGGGTCTCGCTCTTGCTCAGGCTGGCCTCGAACTCCTGAGGTCAAGAAATCCTCCCACCTCGGCCTCCCAGAGTGCTAGGATTACAGGCACGAGCCACCTTGCCTGGCCCACAACTAAGCAAGTTTCTTTAAAAAAGAGTATTAACTTTAGGGAAAGCAAAAAGATCTGAAATAGAAAGTAATCATGTCATCACATGGCTCAGTTGTGAGTAGTGACATTCTTTTCATACCAATGAATACTCATCTAACCATAAAAATGCTTTGACTCTCTTGAGAGATGGGGGGGACCAGAAGTGTCCACGTTTGTGCACGTGTGTGCAGGTGTGATCAGGGAGCGGTGTGGGGAGTGCTGAATCCATATATTCCATAAGGAAGCCAGGATAATGCCCAAACGTTGGAAAATAATTGAGAAGAAGCAATGCAAGAAAATTATTTAGAATTACAGTCATGATTTTTTTTAAAGCCAAAAGAATTGATTATGATTACTTGAGGAGTAGAAAATAGGGAGAAAAAATGAAATATTGTCAATTGCAGCATTTTTTGGCTCTCTAAACTATGCAGTTGTATAAATTTGATTTAAAAATTCAAAACATTTTTTCAAAAATGGAAATGATGGTATGACGTGAAGACAGAGAGTGCAGAGCAGCACTGTCCAGTGGAAATTTTTTCAAGGATGGAAATTACATCTAATATGGTAGCCACTTGAAATGTGACTAATATAAGTGAGGAACTACATTTAAAATGTTATTAAATTTTAATTGATTTACATTTAAATAGCTACATGTGGCTAGTGGCTGCTATATTACACAGTGCAGCCATGTACAATGGCCTTTTCCCTAGAATCAACTTTGTTTCTACAGTTGACCCTCCTTTCTCCTGCAACATCCTTTTTTCTGTCTTTACTGGATCATTCCCACCAGCCATGCTAAAATACTATTTATCCATCTTTTTTAAAAAAAAATGCTGCTTTGACCCCATCCCTCTGTGACCATCCACCCCATTTTCCTGTTCCCTTTATGGTAAAACTCCTCAAGAGTTCTCCATGCCTCGGCTGTCCTGCACAGCAGCCACTAGCCCCATGGGGCTATTTAAATGTAAATCAATTAAAATTTGATAATATTTTATTACATTAAAATTAATTCAAATTAAATAAAATGTAAAATTCAGTTCCTCAGTTGCACCGGCCACATTCCACATGTGGCTAGTGACTCTGTTGAAGACAGACAGATATAGCATATCCCTATCATTGCAGAAAGTTCTATTGGACAGCACGGACAGGAACAGGAAGGAGGTCAGAGTAAATGACTGGTAGTCTGGCAGATTTGGTGCTGGAAGGATAAGAAAGTTATCTTCTGGTTATTTCCATTTTCCCAGTGGAATAAAAAGTTAGTTCATCAGCTGAGAGTGCAGAAGAGAGAGGGGATGTTGCAGGTATGAGAAGAAACGAGAGGGTAGGAGCAGGAGAGGGAATTGATAAGGGAAATAAAGAGTAGAGCCTCCACTTCATTTGTAGCCTGATTATGGAATTAAGAAAAATTGCAATCATTATGTTTTATTCTAACATTATTGTTGTTCTCAGTGTTGTTATTAAAGAGATCATCCTTAAAATTGGCCAGTCTAGGTGGGAATGGAAGCATGAGGCAATTTCTCAGCTACTCCTCTTCCCTCGTAATTATTTTGAAATCAGACAATGTTGAGAAATCTCACTGTCATTCTGTGACCGCCACCTACACAGCAGGAAGGAAGGGGACGTCCCTTCCTGGAGATGTCTTGCAGTGATTAGATATGAACTTCTTCAGTCAAGGTTCTTTCGATTTTAAGAAAGAGAAACCAACTCAATCAAATTTAAACAAGTAAAGGAGGTGGATGATAATAATACATGGGTGTCCTGGATCCCACAGGAATGCAGCTAGTCCTCAAAGGAACTTGAACCTGCGGGAGCCAGGGAAACTAGAAGGCTCTCAAGGACCCAGGCAGAATCGTGTTTCTCTCTCTCTCTCTCTCTCTCCCTCCTGCCCCTATAAATATGGTTTCTCATCTCTTCTGCACAAGAAACATTTTTTCTGTTCTCTACAGAAAAGACCAGCTTTTTCTACAGCATTCTCAGCACACTTGATGGTTAAGAGATGGCCACCCCCACATCATCCTTAGTTCTATTACCTATTTCTGAGAGAATCTGATTAGTCAAATTTAGAACAACTGCCCAAGGCCGGTTCAAACAGTTCTGATGGGGGATGGGGCCACAGGCACAAACATGACTTCTGGGCCCCATTTCCCCAGGTGTGGGGCAGTTCTGAGGGCTCCCTGGTTCCACTCTCTGGGAATTCCTTCCTGAAGCGAATGTTGAGCACACAGCTTCCCTAGGCCATTTCATGAGCTGAATTAGGGCTGGTGCCTCAGGCTTTTTAGACCAGGGTCATGGTTTCTTTGGCACTACTGCACAACTCTCAAAACCAGTAGGCCCCGTCTATCTGCTTCCAGATATTTCCATGGGCAAAAAAACCCCACATTTAGAGTTCTCTTTGAGGGACTTTTTAAGTATATGCTTTATTCCTTTGCTTTCTTGCCCCCAAACATCTTTCTCTCTCTCTCTCCCCCCCTTCTCAGTGGCCAGGACCTTGGTTTGAGTAATTTTAATCTTTAAAGTTTTAACAAGTTGTAAATGCCATACCTTTAATCCGACCTTGCACCCTCTCTCCATATATATATATACATATATATATATTTATAAATATAAATAAATGTTTTCCCCCGTAGTGTTACCGAGAGCTCGGCCACTTGTCCTAGAGGCCGCATCAGAAGAATGAGAACAAGTGGTTTGAGGAGAAGGATAGAAGTTTTATTATTTTGCCAGCAAAGGTGGAGGATGGAGCTGAAATGCCATCATCCTAATAATCGCTCTCAGAAATACAGAGCTTTTAAAGGATGGATTCTCAGCTTCAGGCAATTACTGTTCAACTACAGTTGATGATTCTGATGTCCCATATGCCCTGAAGACAACCTCATGACCTCCACCCAGGACCTCCCTTTAGCAGGTGGGGCTGGGCAATCTCCGTTAGCACAAATAACAGAAAGCTCACCCTGCCCCTCCCGACCACTGGCCTGATGCAGGGATGCAGGTTTTAATTCTCAAAAAGGAGTGGAGGATGTTTTAAAGAGACAGAGATATTTTTGCCATTTTTTTTTCAGGCCATTCCCTCTGTTACATTAGCACATTCTACTTAAAGCCTTTTAAATTCTTCCTTTTAGATTCTGGGTCTAAAAGTAGCAGCGGTTCTAAGACTCCAAATTTTGGGATTATCTTTATTCCCTTTTCTCTTTCATTGTAAACTGACCATTTCTTTCTTGAGCTGCTTCCTTCTCTCTCTCTCTCTCTCTCTCAATACTTTGCCAAACACAACCAGTAGCAACCACATATAGCAGCAATAACTTCCCCCTGAACTACAAGTTCAATAGGTATATGGTCTTTCAGGGTAATCACAAGCAACACCTTTACCAAATATTTTGCCTCCTTCCCAGTCTTTGATATCAGTTTCCTCACTGCCATCACCTAACTGCTGAGCCAGCATTTTAATCTTTTTTCTTTCCCAGCAACTTATCACTATTGGTACCAGTATTTTATTGGTCAAGATGTTTTTTGACATTGCAGTAGCAACTTACCCCCAGAATCTCCATGGCCTCAACACAGTGAAGGTTGCAGGTCTGGAGTGAGTCAGGTGTGTCTCCAGGACAGCTGCCCTGTGTGACAAGGTGGCCAAGCTATTGTGGAGGTATCTGTCCTTGGCTCTGTCATCTCAACTCATGGCTTCTGCAATTGACTGACAAAGGAAAAGATCACAGGGAAAATTTATACCTGCTTTTCTAAGCTTTGACCCTGAAGTAAGACACATCACTGCTACTCAAAAGTCCATGGACCAGAATTAGTCTTATGGGCCCACCTAATTCCAAGGGGGCTAGAAATTCGAGGGAGCACATGGATAATTGTTGAGCAGTAAACATCTCTTCCACAGTCCTCAGAGGCCTCGAGTTGAGAGAGCAGAGCTATAAGATCAAAATAGCCTGGACAGTGGAGCCTCTACAGGAGGACCCCTTACCTGGGGAGTGGCCGACCTACACGGGAATTTGCACGAGTGAAAAATAAAAATTTGTTGAATTAATCCACTGAGATTTGGGGATTTAATTATTCTTGCAGCATAGTCCTGATTAATACAGAAACATACAAGAAGATAGGAGTAAATGAAGCAACATAGCTTATTTTCCTTCAAGCAACTGTAATTTCATTCAAAATACCAGTAGGATTTTTTGGAAATTGACAAAATGATGTATAGCTCATGTGGAATAACAGAAAAGTGAGAATAGCCAATATAACTGTAAATGAAATTATGAGGGAGAACTAATTTTACCCAATATTAAGGCATTTTATAGGTAGAGAAATCACAGGAAACAAGAAAGCTGTTAGTAGAGAATAAAGATCCCTGAAACAGACCCAAATACATTTGAGAGTTTAGAATATAAATAAAGTGGTATATTAAGTCATTGAGAGAATGAATAATTCAGAAATGTTGTGATAAACAAGCCATTGGGGGGGAAGTGCTAAAGTATCTTACTGCTTATGCCCATATAAATTCCGTGTGGATAAATAACTTAAATGTAAAACATGAAAAAACTATAACAAAGCTAGAAAAATCATTGGCAATCTTTTTTCATAATTTTGAACTGGGGAAATATCAAGAGACAAATAAGACAAGATTGACAAATTTATTCACATAAAAACTAAAATTTTTGCAAGACAAAGAATACAATAAACAAAGTCAAGAGATAAAACCCAGTATAGAAAAAAAAAAGTTTGCAATTTATATAACAGGAAGTGTGTTAATTTCTTTAATATGCAAAGGGTTCTAAAAATCAGCAACAGAAAAGTGAATAAGTCGATGGAAAAATAGGCAAAAGATAGACACCTTGTATCAAAAACAAAGCAGGCCAGGTGCGGTGGCTCACGTCTGTAATCCTAGCATTTTGGGACCCCAAGGTAGGAGGATCACTTAAGGCCAGAAGTTCGAGACCAGCCTGAGCAAGAGCAAGACTCCCCCCCCCCCCATCGCCCCGAGACCCCATCTCTACAAAAAATAGAAAAATTAGCTAGGCGTGGTGGTGTGTGCCTATAGTCCCAGCTACTTGGGAGGTTGGGGCAGGAGGATCACTTGAGCCCAGGAGTTGGAGGTTGCAGTGAGTTATGATGATGCCATTGCACTGCACTCTAGCCAGGGTGACAGAGCAAGACCCTGTCTAAAAAAAAAAAAAGGAAAAACAAACAAAGCAAATAACCAATAACCATATGAAAATTTTTTCAGCTTTTTAAATAATCAAAGAAATGTAAGTTAAAACAAGATACTATTTTTCATTTAGTATATTTGCAAAAATACGGTAGTCCCCCCTTATCTGTGGTTTCACTTTTCATGGTCAGTTACCCCTGGTCACCTGCGATCTGAAAATATTGAATGGAAAATTCCAGAAATAAACAACTCATAAGTTTTAAATCATGTACCATTCTGAGTAATGTGATGAAATCCCATGGGTAAGGGAGGACTACTGTAAAATTTTGATCACATTCAAGGGTGTGGGAAACAAGAACTCTCATGTATTGTTAATGGAATATAAATTGCTATAACCTTCTTTGGAAAGCAATTTGTCAGTAACTATTAAAATTTAACAAGCACATTCTCTTTAACTCAGCAATTCCCCTTTTAGGATTTTTTCCCATAGAAACACTTGCACAAAGAGGCAAATACATACTGTGCAGGGACAGCACGATACCATTATTTGTAATAGTAAAAAACTAAATGAAACTTAAATGCCCATCAAAGGAGGATTAAATAAACTATAGTGGCTCTATAAAATGGAATACTACATAGCTTTTCAGAAAAATCAATACATTTATATGTATTGATATGACAAGTATCCAAACTAAACTGCTTCAAATGGGAAAAAAGGAAAATATTATAACAAGTAAAATTCCAAGAATCACGTTTATATATATATTTATATATGTGTATGTATATACATACAAACTACTGGGAAAAGAGAAATAATAGCTACGATTATGTTCAGCTATAATTACATTATATATGAGTGTTAGGAAAGGAGTAGGCTTTTACATTTCATGTTATACCTATTTGTGTTGTTAGAATTTTTTAAACTTGATTAAAAAATAAGAATTTAAACCATTAATCTTTCCATACAAATATTAGTTCTATATTTTTACCTTTCCATTTGTATCTAAAAAAGATACCTGAAAATACAAAAAAGGACCAAAATTGAACATTCAGAACATGTTATAAATGAGAAACGAAGTCACCAATCATAATGAAAGAGAGGCAGTACAATCTTTAGAAACAATCAAGTTTTGTTTCCACTGCAAGGACAAAAATCCCCAAGTTTAAATGGTAACTTTTCTCTATCAACGTTCCAAAAACTAAATCAATAATAATGGTAGTAGTAGCTGATATTTATTAAGCAGGGACTAAGTTGTATCCAGTGCCAGTCCTTTTACATAAATGTTACCACTGAATCCTCAGATTCCCTGGGGTAAGGGCACTGTCATCAGCTGCATCCTACCAACCAGTAAGCCAAGGATCAGACAGTGAAATTAAGAAATATCACAGGAGATCCAGGTCTTGAGTTTCAAAGCATTTGTAACGTGCTTTGTTGGGCTTCAGTAGGGTCCCCACTGCTTTCTGTGTGTCCTCAGGAAAGTGACTTCACATTCCTCACCCATAAAATGAGGACAATAGTAGAGCCTAGTCCACAGGGTTGTAGTGGGATTCAATGAGATAGCACATGTGACGTGTCTCACTCAGTGCCTGTCACGTCTTAAGCTCTCAATAAATGTTAGCCATTGTTTTCATTGTTGTTGCAACAAGGCCTTTTGTGACAGGTTCAGGTCTCTCCTGACCTGTCCAGACCCTTTCCCTGCCCTCCTCTTGTCCTCCCCACAGCTGCCCAGGCTTCTGTGCCTCTGCTGCTCCCTCTGCTAGAGTGTCCCTTCCCACCTCCCACCCCTTCTTCACCTGGCTGACTCTTACCCTTAAGACTCGCTTTAAGCATCACCTCTTCCAGGAAGGCTTCCTTGACCTCATCTTTCCAGGTTAGGTGCTTCTGCTGTGAATTCCAATATCATACCATGCTTCCCTCTCTTACTGTATTTACCAAACTGCAGCACTGTAACTTTCTCAATTCTCAGTCTGCCACCCCCACTAGCCTGTGATTTCTTGAAGTCAGGGACTGTGTTTTCTTTATCTGGGCTCAGCACACAACCTGACAATAAATAGTTGGTGGTTGAGTTACATAGTAGCTGAGAGAAGAGTAAACAGCTCCCTTGGCTGCTTATCCCAGACCTCTCTTGGCCACTCCCAGTAGGTTATTCCATTTGGAAAGTGATATAAGTCAGGCAAACAGAGTTAGTCATTAAATTATTATTATTATTCCTACTATTGTCCTAGGTGCTGAGACCACCAGAGTGTCAAAAGATAAAATTACAACAAAAGTTTAGATTAAAGATTTAATTGGCTTATATTAGCAATTCTAGAATCAGACAACGTCTCATTCTATAAAACAGAATGGGTGCTCTGATGAGCTGAGCAGAAGAGTTTGGCTTTATAGGCAGAAAAGGGCTAAAGAGAGCAGAAATAGGGAACAAAAAGCAGACTGGTTGTTTCAAGTTACTTTCCTTATAGGGTCAGAACAGAGGGGCCTTCCTTAGCATGCCGGCTCAGAGTAAACTGGGGCCCTTTTGATTGATTGTTGTGAATCTTCTGATTTTTTGGAAAACTGCCCTGTTTCAAAGTTCAGCTTGATTATGTGGCACTTAGCATGAGCGACTCCATTCTGGTTTGGTCCAGTCGGCTGGGCCTAGTGCAGGAGCTCAGTCCAAAAAAATGGCCTCCCATAAATTGTGTTTAACAATAGTAAACAAGACAAAGTATCCTGCCCCCTTGGTGGTTACAGTCTAGAATGGATGGGAAGATGATTAAAATAGAGATAAGTTTTGGAACAAAAGCAGAGCAAGGTTAAGCGTAGAGAGTGATGGGGGCCAGAGGCTAATTTTGACAGGGTGGTCAGGGAAGGCCTCTGTTGAGGTGGCCTTTATGCTGAGACCTGAAAGACAGGAAAGATCAAATCATGCAAAAATCAGGGAGCAGAGCAACTTGAAAGGCCCTGGGTGGGAACAAGTCTGCATTTTCACAGGCGGGAAGAGGATCAGGGTACATAGGGCCAATTTCACTGGATGAGGCCAGAAGGGTCTCTACCAGCTCTGGCAAGGCCTCTTAGGCCACGATCAGGTGGAAGGGCTTTACACAAGGGAGTGAGATGATCTAACTTCATATTTTGGATTTACTCTGGCCTCTGTGCGGAGGGCGAGAACAGAAGCAGTATCAGGCTATGGCGGTAGTTCAGTGGGATGATTGCAGCTTGGAGCTGGAGATGAAGAAATGTGGATGGATTTGGGATGGAGAAGAGATGGCAGGACTCACTGATGGAGTGTGTGGAGGGAGCAGCACAGGACAAGAGGAGTCAAGACCGATTCCTAAGTCGGACTGGAGCAGCAGGGTAGATGGTGGTGTCGTTTCCTAAACTGGAGAAGACTAGAGGAGAAACAGGTTTGAGGGACAGAAGCGGGAAGAACCAAAAGCTCTGTATGGGGCATGTGAGGTCGGAGACGCTATCAGACGTCCAAGCAGGGAGCAAAAGTGGCCAGCTGCCTCTGCGGGCCTGGAGCTGTGTGGACGGATCAGGGCTGGAACTCCGAATCTGCCGGCCATCTGCAAAGGAACGACATTTCAACTGGGAGCGGAATAGAGAAGCTGGGCCAAGTGCGTGTTGGAAGAGGGCAGGGGAAAAGACTAAGGCCCCAGGGCCAGCTTGGGTGCGCTCAAAGAGGGGAGATTGAGAAGCAGCAAGTGACTTGGGAGGGACATCGCCCAGGAAAGGGTGTGCTAGAGAGGCTGAGAGAAGAAAGTGAGAGGCTGGGGACAGAGGAGCAGCACGTGGCTGGATTTGGTGAAAGAGAGGTCGTTAATCGCGTTATTAGAACAGTTTCAGGGACGTGGTGGGGTAAAAGGTTCAAGTACAGGGAGTTGGGAGGGTGAGGACTAAGAATGTGGACAGCGTACCTCTAGACAACACTTCAGAGACGTTTGGGTGTGGCAAAAGCAAGACTGTGACAGGAGGGACGTGGTCAAGGAAGAGTTTGTTGCCTTTGTTTTGCTTTGTTTTTAAGATGCAGGAGTCCAGGTTCTGTGTATGCTGCAGAGTTGGAGAGAGAGGGGCTGGTTGCCAGGTGAGTGGGGCTGGGGTCCCGGGCACCAGTGCAAGGGAACGTTGGCCTGAGAGAGGAGCCAGGTCACCCACGGGGCCTAGGGGAAGGCAGAGCACACGACGTCAGCTAGGCTATGAGGGGAGGGGAAGCAGGTGTTGGAGATTCAAGGAGAGAAGTTAGGAAATGCTTCCTTGTAGGGTGGGACAGGGAACACCTGAGGGGAGTATAGGTGGGACTCTGGGCTCCAGTAGAGCTCATCGATATTTGTGATCTTAAAGGGAGACTAGTCTCTTCCTCGTCAGAGTACATGGGTGATACCATATTGACCAGGAACAAAGACAGTTCAGGGGATGTACATTCCTGGCATCTGAGGGAACAGAGCCGGCCTTAGGCAATACTGTGAGGTAGTCCCCTCTCCCAGCATCCCTTCCTCCCCCTTTTTCCTTAACAGAATCTAGTTTTGTTCAGGTGTTCACACAGCTCTTGAGATTTGTGGGAATGGGAACTGAACTCATCCCTAGCGCCAGAGGATGATGCTGATATTCTAAGCCAATCAGCTCATGCTGTTCCTCTAATGGTGGTTATTGATTAGTTCAGGTGTGGGCATAGGGCCCAACTGGGACCAATCAAACAGAATCAATCAATCAATCAATCAAACACATGATTCCATGTGTTTCTCCCTCCTACTAGATGAGGAAAAGAACCGTGACGCCCAGCTGTCAGCCCATCGCAAGATGCAGCTGATGCTGTGAGGAGCGGAGAAAGGGAAGTAATCTGAATCAGCCAGCCTCAAGGACTGTTCGCCTTGAAACCTCCTGCTATTTGGAATAACAAATCTCCTTATTTTTTTTTTAAGCCAGCGTTAGTCAAGGTTTCTGTTACTTGCAGCAAAATCATCCCAATGGACACAATTGTTCTTGCAGTGTATTAGAAACCCTCAAAACTGGCCTGACTAATGCTTGATTTCCTCTTGGTCGAACACACTGCCTAGCAGCAGAGAGAATGCTTGCAGCCTGGAGGCAGGTCTTAAGGCCCGGGGGCACGGGGTGCAGGGGGCACTGCTGCTCCCACAGTTTATGTTTACCAAGAGACAGATGTGTTTGTTCACAAACTGGTTTTGCCAGTTGTATTTGTCTTTGTAATTATGTAAACCAGTGAAATATGAGTGTGGCAAGGAATTGCTGTCATCTAACATCCAAAGTGAATACTTCCAATAAAGAGTAAAGGCAAGTTGATTAAAAAGCAAAACTAAAGCAAAACAAATCCTAGACTTTGATGTGGGTAAGACTAGTATAAAACAATTCGGAAATTTTGTTAAATCTAGAAGAATTCTAAACTCAGATTGTTTGCCAACTGTCCTTGAGTTCTGGCTCTACTTGAGAGGTGTGTTGGGACTGGAAACCAGTGACATTGAGTCAACTTTTACGTTTTAAATGTCCACACACAACTCCAATTGGGTGTCACATACTTTAAAAAGAGGCCTTGTCCCTTCAAAATACTGTCAAAGTTTTATTTATATGTTTTATTTAATAAAATATGCAAAGTGTCTTCCATTTTTAATGTTTCCCTGCTCTAATTGACTAACTGCTTTAACTGGTCACCCAACCAGCTGCCAGCCTGATGGCTTCCAAAGAGACGTACCCTGTGTTCCCTGTCAGCCCCTCTCCCACCTGGTCACCCTACTTCCCTCAAACTCTCTCCTTTCTCCACCTTGTCAGCACAGCACAGCATCAGCAAAAATCAGTTTTTACAAAATTATAATTACAATAGCAAGAGTATCTTTCATTTTAATAAAAGGTTGTAAGGATCTGCACTGAAGTGTTAACTGCTAATTCTGCCTGAAGAGATTATGGATTTCAATTTTTTTTAATCCAAGAACAAAGAATTCTTTTTACGAGAATTTACTCTTTACAAAGAACTTTTAGGTCTATTGTATCAATGGCACTTCATAACCACCCTATGAAAAAATCACTTATTCCTGCTTACAGAGGAGGAAAACAAGATGGGGAGAAGGAAGCCCTTTGGCCTCGGATGACAAAGCTAGTAAGAGTTAGAGGCTGTTTAGATGCCCAGGTCCCTGATGCCTGCTACAAATGGTTTTTTACTTCCCTCTAAATCACCAAACATTTAATGAAAATGAATTGACCGTAGCTAAATAGCTACCTCTGCCAGAACTGAGAGTATTTAGCAAATTATATTTATTATAAATAAATATAGTTTTAAATGATGGAAGCACAAATCCAAAAAGGAGACTAGGGGAGGAGGAAGGCCTCCCCAGCACTGCTGGGCACTCCCATGCAAGGTCAGTGTCGTATGGCACATGGTAGCCTCCTTTCTTATCCCACTCCCACTGGAGACTTCAAGATCAGCTCCACTGGTCTGTACTAGAAAATTTGGGCCCATTGTTTAACCTCTTTGGGCTTTGTCATTGTGTTCTATAAAGTAGGAGCGTTGATACCTACTCACAAGACTGTTGTCAGAATTCAAAATAGTAATATATGTACAGCCCTTAATTCAGCAGCTGGTGGATTTCATCATTGTCATCATCATCACTACTAGTAACACTGTTAGTAGTAACCACACTGCTGCTGTTGGCACAGAAGGTAAAGGACTTGCTGAGCGCTACCTGGTTGGCGGGCACTAAAGGCAGAAGACTGAGTCAGAACAGCACGCTCTCTGAGAACTCATCTCTGCTGGACTCCAGTCTCTTCATTCTTGTGCTGAGAATTTGACCTCTCAGAGTTTTTTGGGCAACCTCTTTATCGTCTACAAGAGTTATCACCTCTGCTTTGGCCCCTTGAGCCCCCTGAGAATGGGAAACTAGTTTCTTTGGGGAGGAATGACATGGTTTCTCAGTTCCTTCTCACTTGGGTAGTTAATTTTGGTTTCTCACTACCATAAAGGATTCTGGGAGGCTGCCACCTTATGCAGACCCACAGAGCAAATGCCAGAAGGGAGCCTGACCAGCTAGCCTGGGACTCTCCTTCACAGGTGGCCTGAACAGCCCTAGTGCTGTGTGACCCCTCAGGCCAGCAGACCTCGCACCATGTCTGTCTCACCTTCCACCCAACTGGCCAACTCCACCATGCATCGACATGACATGCAGTTTGCAAAGTGTTTCCCGCATTTCATTTGCACCTCAACCTGGTACGGACTTGTTAACTGTTCCATTTTACAGTTGAAAATACCCGAATAGTATGAAATCTGACAGGGAAGAAAACCTTAGAAGTTAGCTCAACTCAACTTCTTCTCTTCTCAGATGATGAGTTGAGACCGAGAAAAGTTAAGTCTCTTGTTCAAAATCACACCGACAGTGATGACAACAAGGGTGACATGACCAGATAGAGCACTGAGCACTTGAAATGCATCATCTCATTTTGTTCTCACAACAATCTTGCCAGGTAGGACATATCGTTAAGAAGATGAGGAAACCAAGAGGGCTGAGTGAAGCCCGGGTTTCACCCTCCAACACTGCTGCCCCAGGGTGGCCCCTCCACTCCTGACGTCAGGGCCATCCAAAGGGAGGACGTGGCTGCCAGCTGAAGAGAGAGAAATGGCCAAAGTTGGCCGCGAGGCTGGGAGGGGTCAGGGCAAGGGTACAGGTGGCAGGAAAGCTGATGAGTCACCGGGAAGCTTGGCCGGGGATGGTGTTGGAGATCGGCATCAGTAAAACCGTCAAAACAGCACTGCAGCCTCTCACTCTGACCCCAGATTACGCTTAGCAGCAACACAGTATAAGCGAAGGTGCACTCCAGTGAGGGCCAAGGAACAAGCCAGAGATTTTTTATCAGGATGTTTTTATTTTTCACACGAACTTCTTAGACTCCAAATCCAGGACTGTGAACAGGTGAGGCAAAGGTCCAAAAGAAAATCTGCTGATTATATAAATTTTCACCAAGAGTAAATTAGTGTTTCTCAACTGGTTGAGACATTTTTGGTTGTCACAAGGTGGGGAGGTGGGAGGGTGCCACTGGCAAATAATGGAGAGAAGCCAGGCATGTCACTAAACACCCTGCAATGCATGGGACAGCCCCCTTCAACAAGAACTTATCCAGCCCCAATTGTTCATAGTGCTGAAGTTGAGAAACCCTGGTGTAAACAAAGCTGAACTGCATGTAAACATGACCTTAGTTGCAACAACAAATACCCTGGCCTTCAGGGAAATAGTGAAGTAAGTCAAAGGGCACTGGAGCAGAGGTTGCAAGACCTGATTTCTAGTCCTAACTTGATGACCAGTTTGGATCTTGGAGTTTGGAGTCATCTACCACCTCTGGGTCTCTTTTTCTTCCTAGAACTAGAGCAGCAATGTAATGGGACCAGATCCTTCCCATTGGGGTTGGCTGGTGGCACACAGGCTACTCCACCCTTTTGGAAGGTTGCTAAGATATGATCAAGCCAAGCATCTCAAAGTGTTTGTGTGCCACCTTTTGTTTTAGTAGAGCCTCAGCACTTTTTCCCTCCAATTATAAAGGTAATCTGTATCATCATAGAAACTCAAGAAAATACAGAATAACACAAAGGGAAGAAAAAGAAATATCCTATAATCCCACCTCTTAGAAAGGGGCTTTATTCTAGAAGTCTCCGGATACTGAGCTCCACTATTTTGAAAATGAAGGGGAAGGGGAAAGATGGGCATCACAACACTCCTCCTGGGCTTGGGGGTGGTGTTTTCTTTCCTGCTTCCCCATAGTAAAAGGGAGCTTTACCAACAAGTCAGAAGTGGGTTCAAATAGTTTTCACTCTGCGCTATTTGACTTTGCATTAGTGTCTTAACTTCTTTTTAAAAATTTTTAATTGTGATAAAATACAATAACATAAAACTTAGCCCCATAATCATTTTTAAGTGTACAGCTCAGTAGCGTTAACTATATTCACATTGTTGTGCAATCTCCAGAATGTTTTCTTCTTACAAAATTGAAACTCTGTAGCCACTGAACAATAACTCCCTGATTTCCCCCTCCCCCAGCCCCTGACAACCACTGTTCCACCTTCTGTTTTATGAATTTGACTACTCTAGATGCCTCATATAAGTGGAATTATACAACATTTGTCCTTTTTATGACTGGCTTATTTCACTTAGCATAATGTCTTCAAGGTTCAACCATGTTGTAGCATCTGTCAGACTTTCCCTACTTTTCAGTGTTGAATAGCATTCCATTGCGTATGTGTACACCATGTTTTGTTTACCCGTTCATCTGCTGCTGGGCACTTGGGTTACTTCCACCTTTTTGTTATTGTGAATAATGCTGCTATAAACGTGGATGCACAGATTTCTCTTTGAAGCTCTGCTTTTAGTGTCTTAATTTCTTGAGTCCTTTTTTACTTTTGTTGTAAAATGGGGAAAAGAAGAACACTGCCTTGCACACCTCCCAGAGAGAGTGCTAGGTAAACAGTGAAGAGCCAGTGTTTCCACCAGAGCAGGAGTGGGGATTGGATGGGAAGGACTGGTGCACACTGGAAAAGCAGGGCGGGATGGAAGAGGCCTAGCGGGTGGGAGAAAGACTGAGGCCTGCAGCTGCGCTGGCAGGAGCACCCACCCTCTCCCACCCCATCCAGTCTCGCGGCCTGGCCCTCCCGGCTTTCTTCCTTGTCTGTAGTTTTGTTGTCTGGATTCTCTGTATAGCTCTTCTTCCCGTCCTCTGCCTGAAAAATGCCTATCACATTTCAAGATGTTAGAAGAAACCCACAGTGCCGTTAAGAAAATAGTCAAGACACTGCAAATTGTCTCGGCAAGGCAAAATCTTTATTTCTGATCAGAAGGGCCCATAGCGGCAGCGAGAGCAGCCAGCCAGTGCGCACTACAGGGAAGTTCTTCACCTTTTTATCTCTAATGCAGACCTATGGCTGTGTCTCATCCCATTGGCCGGGATTTTGACCTCACAATCTTGTTCTTACCCGGTTGGCTAAGGCCTGTGGTTAGGACAGGAAGTGAGGGGGGGCGTGGGGGGTTCTTAGTGTAGTAATTGTTTACAGCTGGCGGGCAAGTCAGGCACAGAGTGTTACTTCCTGATACTTTGGCAGAAAAGATTAAGTCAAGGTTATCTCCCCTACAAAGACCCCCTTAAGCAAGTGTCCTTATCTGAGAACTCAGACATATTTTGTTTCACACATTGTGAAGAAAAGCAATTCCTGAGTAAGAGAAAATCAGCTTATCTCAGTATTTAATAACTCCTCTACTATAAGTGACGAAGCTTTGGAAGACAACTCTTTTAGAACTATAGGGCTATAAACTTCTACTTCAGGAGGCTAAATCCAATCCTGGTGGACCAAAAAAGACATCTTTCTTTAAGTTGTCCTGTATTCAATTTGCTCCTCGGAGACTCGTGTCAGTACTCCCCCCCAACTCTAAACGTTCCCAGGCCTTTGACCTCTGTCTTCACTGTGATACCTTTCCTGCCGAAGCACTTGCCAGTTTACAGACCACTTTCATATATAGCATTCTATCTGATTCTCACAATCCTATGAGGTGGGAAGACAGGATGTAGAAACTCAGTACACAGCCAGGATGTAGCAGAGACAAAACAGATGGTGTCTTCTGTCTTCTGCTCCTGCGGACCTTCTGTTCTGCCAAGTGAGCATCAAGAGGGGTGACAAGCTGGGAGACACCAGGGCACATACAGGAGCTCCCAGCTCAAAGAGACAGAGGGGCTTGTAATGGCTCAGAGTTTTTAGTTTATTCCAGTTTTAACTCAAGACAAAACAAAGACACAGACATAGAGAAAATGCTAGTGTATGCTGTTCCATGGAGAGCAGGCCTATGCAAACCTACCCCCAAAGGCTGAGAAAGCAGAGAGGCTGAGGAAAGAGGCTGACAAATCCAGTTCTCAGAAAAAAAAACACTTAATAGGGACTTATGAACAGAAGCAAAGTCTCAGGTGGCCATGAGATGGTGGATCCCCGCAGCGCCCTCTGGAAACTATTCTTTATATAGCAAGTTTTTAAGGTAACACATGCAGCTGGTCACATCTTCAGACTTTCTTGCCAAGATTTGTGACCACTGGAGAGCTTAGATAAGTATCTTTATAAGCGGTTATCTATGCTACGGGCGTCGTTTAAGAAACTTCCTGCAGAATACCTTGGTGTGTGGGGGTCAAACATCAGTCATCATGGCAATTTTGTTTCAAGATGGCATCACTCTTGCCATGGAACATCTGTAGGCTATTCTCCTGCAGATGCATATGTGTACATGAGGAGAAGAGGAACTTAAAATATGAGAAAAAATTAAGAACAAGTAATGCCTGGTTGATTATGGACTAGTACTGTCAGGTAATTCTTGGAGTGAGTTAAATTAGTAGGTGGCCCTACTTTAAAAGATCTCTTACAGACTTATAATCATTTATAATCTAGACTTTGTAAACATGCTTAAACCATCAGCAAAGAGAAAGTTTCCTGTTGTTTAAAATGATGCATTGACTCAGAAAAAATTCATCACCTGAATGCAGCTTACAACATTGCCATTAGGAAGAGTTCATGCTGTGAGAAAAATATAATTATGGAAGCTCTGAAGATGTGACCTTTTAAAATGCCTCTGGAATTAAAGGATGTAAAAAAGGATTTAGCTACATCACTAATAGGGCTGCTGCTGTTTGTTTCTGTTCTGCTCCATTCATTACAACTAACTACCTGCATGTAAATAAATAGTAACATAATCAAGCCTTTGTGACAGTTTATTAAAATAATTGCTCCTTAACTGAATATGTCCTTAGATCCCTCTCCCATAGCTTTTACACGGAAGCAGTAAATTGTTTGTGCTTTCATATAACACAGAAGCATCAATTTCCTTCTTTAATTGCTCCTGGAGAATGGCAAGACCAGCACTCTTGCAAAAGGGTGATGTTTTTGTCTTCAGAGTAAGCCACTGTCCAGATTTAAGGAAAATTAAATCCCACAGGTTTTCCTTGAGTATGACTGAGGGAGTATTTTCTCTTGTAGGAGAGGAAAAAAATTTTTTCCTCTACCCTCTTAGGTTCATCGCCTGGGGCCCTGCAAATTAGACTGACAAAAGTCAAATTAATGGGAGAAAAGGCACACATACTTTATTTTATGTTAATTTTTATGTGCCATGGGAACCTTCCTAGAAAAGACCTAAAGAAGCAGATAGGCCTGAGAGCTTATGTACCATTTTTAACAAAGAACGATAAAATATGGAGATGTCTCAAGACAAAGGAAAAGAGTTTTGGGCTTCCAAGGGTGGCAAATTATGGGAAAGCAAATATATGGAGAAACTAATGGAAGGTAAGAGCCATCTTAGTACCACTTGTTTGTGCAAGTTCATCTTGGTACCAACTTTTCATCTTCTTCGTGACCGTAAACTTCCCCAGGAGAAGGCATTTATTGCAGTCCTTATTTATCAGGAGTTTCTGCTTTTAGTCAGATAAGGGAAGCTCCAAGAAGGCTTCTTTCTGCATCTGTTGAATCTCAAATGTCTTTAGGTCAAAATAGCCTTATGCCCAAATGGCATATTTTGGGTTGGCATATTATGATTCCCTTCACTGTCTTATGTGGATCTTCAGCTGATTGGATTATTTTACCATTATATGCATGATTTGTGACTGCTCAGATGAAGTTCAATGTTCCAAATTATGTATATTACTCTGCTGGGGAAATTAGGCTCTAGAGAGTGCTGTAAAATTGGCAGTGGATGTGCCTGTAATGGCTGAGATCAACAACTGCCTCCCGGTCACAGACAGTCTAGACTGGTTGCCCCCAGAGGGATATATGGTGATATTTGGTGATATTTGGAGAAGTTTTGGGTTGTCACAACTGGGCACAGGGGCACCCTACTGCATCTAGTGGGTAGAGGCTGGGGGTATTGCTAAATATCCTAAAATGCATAGGACAACCCCACACAACAAAGAGTTATCCAGACTTGGTTAGATTGTTAGGGCTGCCATAAAAAAGTACCACAGGCTGGGTGGCTTAAACAACAGAAATTTATTGTCTGATAGTTCTGAAAGCTAGAAGTTCAAAAACAAGGCAGTGTTGGTTCTTTTTGAGGGCTATGAGGGAAGGATCTGTTCCAGGCCTCTCTCCTTGGCTTGTAGATGGCTGTTTTCTCCCTGTGTCTCTTCATGTCATCTTCCCTCTATGTGTATTTCTGTGTACAAATTTCCCCTGTTTATAAGGACACCAATCCTATTTGATTAGGATCCACCCTAATGACCACAGTTTCATTTGATCCTCTATAAAGACCCTATCTCCAAATAAGGTTGCATTCTGAGGTACTGAAAGTTAGAAATTCAACATATGAATTTTGGGGGGACACGATTCAAACCATAACACGGCCTAAAATATCAATAGTGCTGAGGTTGAGACGCTCTGGCTTAAGTGGTTGCTTGACTTCTCGGCCTTCTTTTCTTCTTTCTGTCTCTCATTTGCTTTAATCTTTGGGACAGCATTCACCTGGGAAAAAGATGGGAGTTTTCATTTATCATCAGGATATAATCACTATGCATTCAGGGGTGGATACCTAGAAACACCACAATGACTAGGTAAAAATTTCACTTTCATCCCCCATCTGGCACCAAATAGGTCATTCCTTCATTTTTCCATCTATTTTCTTTTGTCTCTGTTTTCCTATCATGTCACCCCCCCCGAACTGGCTTTTGTTTTAAAGTCACTTGCCAGATATTATGCCCATAGTATGTAGCCATCCATGTTCCTATATAAAAAGATTATTAGCAGAGGAAGTCTTTTTAAACATTTTTAAGTTGTGGTGAACTGAAATGCCTTAGCAATATAGAGTAATTTCAGAATATGGACTTCCAGGTTAGTCACATGGAGGTTCATATTCCACTTTGTCATGAATGCTTTTAAACTTAGGAAAGCTAACTTACCTCTCTAAATCACCCACAGTTTTCTTACTGGTTAAAGAAGAGGTAACAAGACTATTTACACTACAAACAGCTAAAGAGAGGATTATGAAATAATGCACGTAGTGAGATCAGTTTAATGCCTGGCCCAAAGAATGTAGCCACTAAATATTAGCTGTTGGTATTATTACTAATACAGAGATGGAAATGGCTCCTTGAATTCATTCCTTCAACTCAGTCACATCGACTGAGCATCTACAGTGTCCTCGCACTGGGGATGCAATGTGGTAAGGTTCTTGAAGTCTAGTGAAGAAGGGAAACAGAAGTAACAGCCGTGTGTGAAGCGCCCTAATAGAACCATGGACAACCCGCTACAGGCACAGGAAGAAAGGATTTATGGAAAAGGTCTTTGGGAAAATGTCCAAATATTTATGGAAACCTGAAGTCATCATATTGATTTATATAAACTTGACTCAGGTTGCACATCAGCAGCTTTTTCAGCTACTGTTATGACACAATCATACCCCCTTCATCACTCTATATGGATCAAGAATCAATATGCGTTTTCAGATATTAAAAGAAAAAATGCAAAAGGGAAAAGAAAGAACAAAATTTTTAGTGTTAAACAACTTGTTTCTGTGAAAAGAGAAATGAGAAAACATGAAGCAATGATAAATTATTTCTAAACATTCATGGACAAACAAAGCAATTAAAAATTTTTAAAATGTGTTTATTGCAGCAATGAAGGATAGTCTGGGAAATCCCATTCACGCTACAAATACAGTAGAAGTGAAAAATGTAGGAACAGTTATTTCCAATAATGTTACTTTTAGAAAGAAAATAGAAATAAAAGAAATTACTGGATTACAATGCCCATACATAGAGTCTGTGTCCTATTGCTTAGGAGTACGGCATGAAGTAGGTTTTGAAGAAGCTGTTGGATAAACTGGTTGCCCCTCAGCCAAAAGACAATAACTAACAAGCTAAGATGAATGGAAAGAAGTCAGCCTTGAAGATCTGTACATAAAACAGGAGTTTGAAACCTCACGTTGGAAGGACCATGCATCAAGAATTGCCTTCTGATCTTTGAGGGCTCACTTCGGATCTTGAAACAATTAGTTGGACCACCATGTGTTGAGAGTCCACTCTGCTGGGGTGGGTATGGGGCCATGAAAATGCTGCCCTGATTTAGTGAGGCAGAGGTGAACAAGGAAACAGGTGTGATATGTCATAATAGAGGGAAGCACAGGGGCACTGAACCCAGACGGAAGGGGCCAGGAATAAACTCCTGGAGAAAGAACACATTTAAAAAAAAAAGTCTTCCCGCATCCATCTGTTCATTCAATAATCACTCTTTACACACTTATAATGTGCCAGGCACCAGGTTTGGGTCTGGAGAGAAAATGTTGGATAAGGCATTGCCCCTGCCCAAGATCCCTAAGATCTGGTTGACAAACATGTAAATCACAAGTGCACAAAGTGTTGGAGATGTGCCAGAAGCATGCATGGGATGGGAGAGTACCACGGGGCAAGAGGTTTCCTGGTAGGAAAAGACTAGACCGCCAGAGGGAAAGACCCTACCCAGCCAACTCAAATCCACCAGCAGCGGGGCCCAGGAAGCGAGAAGGAAACAAGAGCAGCCCTCACCTCCTCTTCCACTTCCAACTGAGCAGCCTGGTATCCCCTGCTGGAAGCCCCCTCACCAAGGGCAGCAGGGCAGGTCACCAAAGCTCAGGTAATTGAAGGTCCAGTTTACCAAAAAACACTTTGTCAAGTCACCAGTTCATCAAATTGACCATTTTATTTAAAAACTTGCTTATCTTATTTATGGAATGGTTTTAGTAGTTTTGGATGATTTCTATAGTTTTCATTGACAAGGTTTTATTTTGTCTTTATAGGAGCATTTAAAGACATCTTTAACTGTTTTTAAAATGAATTAAAAACTTAAAAATCATCCCATCACCAAAAAATCAGTGCTTGTTTCCCACAAGACTTTTTCAGTTTTTATTGATTTCTTTCATGTCTTTTTGGTTTTGCCAACATTTTAGCATATTTGTGATTATTCTGCTAATTTCTCAAGTTAAGGATATTTTAGTAATTTCTGTTACTTCATCAACCTAATTTTTCTAACACTTTAATAATTCAAACTCACTGTGTGATATGGTTGCTTCTGTAGCTTTTAGTTCATTTCTCATTTTACCAGTCTTTCTAGTATTTTTAGAATTTTTTAAAAGATTAAAAAAATTCTTTCATGATAATTTTGTGTTTATAGTCAGTGATTACCAAATTTGAGGTGTTGGTCATAGAAATCATTATAATACAATCTGGGCATCCTCACTTCCTTTCTGCTGCCTTTGTTTATTTTATCTCAAGATTGTTTTTGTTAAAATTTAAAATGTCATTATTTCTTACAGGATAGTATGGGGTATAACTAATTTTTCAGGTGCTTTTGAATTTAAATTTTAAATTTTAATTGAAAAACAACTTCATTTGCCGTTCCTTACCTGAAAATCCCCAGTTACAATTTCGTCCCTTTATCTTAAGCCTTTACTATTTTAATGTAATTTGATTTAATAGAATTTAATTTAAAGTTTTAATTGCTATAAGTTCAAAATTAAGGCTGATAAACCATTTGAGGAATTTGCAAAAGATTACTAAGGAGTGAAAAACAGAAAAATGACATTCAAATTGTTAAAAGAAACAAGCTTTTGAATATTAGGAAAATTTAAAAATTAGCTAAGTTGATCCTTAGGAAATTGAAATGCAGTGAATTCATCTCGAACGCATTCAGTATGTTTTGGAGACTCCATTCCGTTCTTAATCCACAGTCAACTCTTTCTCCTACTCTCCTGCTACTGGTTAAAAAGTATGTTGTGTGGCAGGCTGACTAAAGGCCTCCCAAACATGCTCAAGTCCTGATCCTGGAATCTAATGAATGTTGCCTTACATGGCAAATGGGAACTTCACAGATGTGACTAAATTAAGGGCCTTGAGATGGGGAGATTTTCCTGGATTATCCAGATGGGCCCAATGTCATCACAGGGTCCTTTTAAGAGGGACACAGAGGTCAGAGTCAGAGAAGATGTCATTTTGGAAGCAGAGATTGGAATGATGTGCTTTGAAGATAGAGGAAGGGGCCACAAGCCAAGGAATACAGGCTGCCACTAGAAATTGGAAAAGGCAAGGAAATGGATTCTCCCCTCAGAGTCTCTAGAAAGAACCAGTCCTGCTGACACCTTGACTTTAGTCCAGTGAAACCGACTGAGGACTTCTGGCTTCCAGAACTGTATGTAAGAGAATAAATCTGTGCTGTTTTGAGCCACTAAGTTTGTGGTAATTTGCTACAGCAGTATAGGAAATGGATACAGGGTGTTTCTTGACACTGCCTCTCCTCTGGTTCTTCATCCAGTCCACTCACAGGGTTTTACACCCAGGCCTGTGGCCTATCAGGGACGTTGGAGAGGAGATGTTCTTAAAGGATAAAGCAGATCATTTCCCCCAACGCCTTTCTTGGCTCCTGTGTACCCACCTGCAACCAATGAGATGGACAATAGTACAGAGCCTTTTATGTTTTATATTTTACTGTTGTTCTAAGAAGTCACCAAAATACCTCATGAAATTATCTCATTAAGTTTACCCAAAAGCCACTATACACGCTATCCTGACCCTTCTATTTCCATCTCTAGCCTGCCTGGCTACATTTCCCCATAAAGCTTATCAGCCAGAACGTTCATCAGATGATCATGCTAAATGATTCAAATAGCATATGATCAGCATTACGAGAAGCACCCAATCTACACACTACCCTGCAAAATTCAGCTCCACGGATTTTCCCTCTTTTGCTATCTCCCCAGCAATGCCACGAGACAGGCCGAAGTTGTCTAGCCCCAGAAGTCCCATGAGATTAAATGACATCCCCATGATTTTAGCAATCATGAGCGATAGCCCAGGGGCCCACACTAGTCTCCTGACTAGCTTAGGGCTCCAGCTTTGCACCTGTGACTCTAGCTGGGTGCATGCCCAGGAGGAATTTCAAGGGCACTACTACCAGAAGAAATACACCGCCCCCTGCTGTTTCTAGCCTGAAATGCCCTGCTTAGAACTTCTGACCCCTTCTTAAAATTCAGGTACCCTGGAGAGAAGCCTCCCAGGGCCCCCATGTTCCCTCCAATCCCAGTGCCCACACCTTGAGGTCAGGACGCCAGTTATGTCAGGACTCAGGTGAATTGCTGCACCTGATCCTCCCCAGGTTTCTGGGAAAGTCCAGGATTGGCAGTAACGGACTGCCATCCTCTCAGCCAGGCTACAGCTGACTCGCATCCAAGAATTGGCCACTGCACAGTGACGATGAATTGTTTTGGGATTCCTTAAAGTTTGAGGTTTGAGAGGAGAGGTTGTATCTGAATCCTGCCCAGAAGGAACTCTCCAGAGATGAGATGATGCTGGAGAATCACAAGACATTGGTCTCACTGGCATTTCCAACTGGCCCAATGCTGTGATTTCTAAACTGTGAGAACTCTGGGTCCTGCTTTCCCAATGAGCTAAGAAGACAGAGTTCCTGATACTGACCCACCCAAGCCTTGATGTCATTAGGATTTTCTATCCACTGTGTCAGATGACAACGCCAAGACCAAAAGGAGCTATCTGCTTCAGCATGCATGTTCACGCACTGCAGATGTGTGCAAAACCTTCTGAGGGTCCCTTGAAGATGGGAGGTACTGAGAAACACAGCAGAAAGGGACAAGCAGGAAAGCCCCTTCCCCAGGCATTGCTTCCCCCAAAGTGGAGACCAAGCAAGGAAAAGGCCCCCCAGAGGGAGAGTACGTAAAACAAGAAATCAGAGAAAAATGTCAGCATTCTGGAAGGAGAACTCTATAAGAATTTAAAATGTGGATCCCCAATTATCAGAAAATATCCAAATTTGAAGAAGTGAAGAAATCTTATGTGTGTAATGAGTGTGGAAAGTCATTCCAGAAAAAAATCCCACCATAAAATGCATATGAGAATACATACCTGTTTGTGCTGAGTGTGGGAAAGGTTTTATAAGAGCTCAGTCCTTACTCAACATTGGAAAATATAAACTGGGGAGAAACCATTTAAATGTGATCACTGGGGAAAATCCTTCAGGCAGAACCCTCACCTTATCGGACATCAGAGAATTCTTACCACAGAGAAACCATTCAAATGTGTGAATGGTAAAACATCAACATAAATCACACCTTACTCAACATAAGGGATCAGAGTGAAGAGAGCTTGTCCCTGTGAAGAAGGTGGCGGTCCCATTAATCTTAGGGCAGATCATGGTGAACATGCAACAAGTGCAGGGAAGCCTTCTATCACATGGACAACTCCACATGTGATCTGGGACATAAAACCAGGCCTTAGTATATATTGCAGCAGATACCACAAAATCCACAGCAAAGAGAAAATTCAAGAAATACAGTCATTGTGGAAAATCCCTTTCCGGGTTCAAATTTTGTAACCTATCAGATTATATTAAAGTCATGGTCATTGTGAGAAAACATTTCTTTGTATGGATTCTTACAAATGGCTTACACAGGAAATAGATCTTATATGCAGGTGTTAAAAGATAAACTTTGGCACATTAAAATTTTAATGAATTTATTTGAGCATTCAAGAGTCGTGAATCAGTCAGCACCAGCCCACAAGCAGTTTGCGCTCCACCTAGAAGGCGAGAGGGGAAACTTTTCTGAGGTGTAGTGGAAAGTCCTAGTTAGAGGTAGGTTTGGCAGTTTCTGATTGGTTAAGCTTAAGTTTCCTTTTACTCTTTTCATTGAGTTGGGCTTCGGTTTGCTTGTGTAGGAGCCCAGGGTACTGAGGCCATCTCAGCCTAATGGCTTCCCAATTAATTTTTTCTAACACAGGAAAGAGAGAAAGAAGAAAAAGGAGGAGGAGGAGGCGGGAGGAGGAAGGAAGAGGGGCAGGGAGGGAGGGAGGGAAGAAATTTTGGGACAGAACAAAGCGCAAAGCTATTCTCTGTTCTTTAATCCAAAGACCCTACAAGCAGATCTGCCAAGAGAGAGCATCAGCGATCCTGGGCCCGGGGATACTTGAGGCGGGGAGGAGGGTGAAGAGACGGGATGCTGGGCCACCCCTCCCACGTTTGGGGGTCCCTGACACAGAGGCAACCGCAGATCTTTTACAATCAGGCCGGTGCTGAGCCAATACCCAGCCCTCTGCTGCAGGCCCCGCCAAGATGCCCCCACATGGCACCCACTCCCCACCCCCACACACCCACACACTGGCAGTGGGTGCTCCAGCCAGAACCCAGCCCAAGAGTCAGCCATGACACCACTACCTGTTCTAACCAGACTGGAGGGCTGAAGCCAGCAAGGGTTCAAGGGATGTGGGTGACAGCCCTGATAGTGTCTGTCACCTTGTTTGAAAGGAGGCTAACTGCTTGTTCCAGGCCAGCTTCCTGCAAAGCTGTACCAGTTTTCTCTCCTCCCCACTCCCATCTGCATACAGGAACTTTCAACAAGTCCCTAAAATACTCAAACCCCGACTAGGTTAGAATGCAAGGAGGGTCCACTCAGAACTCCTAGTTCCACCATGGGTGTAAGAGGCCCGACTTAGACAAGTTTTCTCTGAGACTCGGTTGCCTCATCTGTTAAATGGGCATAACAGTGCCTCCCTCCCAGGGTTGTTATGAGAACCAGGAGAGAGAGTGCCATAGTGCTTTAGCTCAGTGTGTTGCACATGAGGAGGGCACCCCACAAGCAGTAATGAGGCAACAAAGGTATACAAGTGTGTAGTTTAATAATATATTTATAATAATAGAATCAACAGTGTGAATAAAGTATAAAGCATTACTAACATTGTTCTCAAGTGGAAATTTCAGTCACTGAGTCAGACGAAGTGGGAACCTTATTTTAGGGCGTGTGGCACTTGGTTCCCACCTGTGAGAAAAACCTATCCTACTTCAGCCTATCTTATGTCTTTGGGTCTCTAGAGTCCAAAATGTTAAGAACACGCACATGTATGTTTCCTGAAAGAAAGGCAGCTGCCTTAGCCGTATCTTAATTTTCAGAAATCCAATTGCTTAGGTCCTCGTCGACTTGCCAGTCTGTTGTTTTGCTAGCAGAATATATAATTTCCTTTTATAACTTGACCTTATTTCACATCACTGTCCTAAGGAAATGTGAAAATACTAGTTGTACAAGAGAGAGAGAAATAGCCATCCAGGCAGAGATGGGAAAGAGCGAGGGATTCAAGTCAGGGCAAAGCAAAGAGATTGAAAAGAGGTGGGAGGAGGAGGGAAGGAAATGAACAAACAAATGAGCTGGAAGCCCTCCCAGTCCCAGAGGTGGCCTCCTGACGAGCCCCTCAATCTGCAGATCCAGCCGTTTCATTTGCGTTTCTATTTCTTCTAAAGGCAATGATGTATATTTCATTTCATCTTTTATTTTGTTTATGGTTTAATTATGAGCAGATGAGGAATCTAGGCATGAAGGAAGAGTTATTTTCCCCCCCAAGTGCTACATCTGTTAGAGGTTGGATATAAGTCAATTAATTGCCAAAAATATCTGAGGGGGAAGGCACTTGTTTGTTCTTCAGTTTAGTCACCAGGGATTGCCAGGGCCTCATTCCAGCATCCTATCTTTGGTTGAAAAACAAGTACTTCCCAGCACTGGGTGCCAACTCTTAAACAATGAAGAGAGGGTTTAATCTAAAATGATTCTTTTTCTATTTCCAAATACCATTGCTTCTGCAAGGTAGGAGTCTACTTACGCCTGCTTAAGTTAAACACGTGCACACACACACACACGCAAACACACTGCACTGACCCAGTAAACATTTACCCTACTACCACTGAATTGCTAAGTATTAAATAAATATATGGATAAGTGATGCAGCCCTTTTAGTTAAGAGGAAATTTATTCAACAAATATATTTTGTAAGGCTATCTGGTTTACGCAATAGTGCAATTCTCTAGGAACACAGAGAGGAATTTCTTGCTTTGAAGAAAATTCCGGTGACAAATCATTATGAATAACCACCATGAAAGTGTGATAGGCCAAAAAGTATTAGTACATGCACTAGTATTAATTGGCTTGTGTAGTCTTTCTTTCTGTTTGTATGGTCAAAGAGAATTTCCCAACAGCCAGCCCCGCCACCCTCCTACCCACCTTTTCCACCGTCCCCTTTCTCAGGAAAATCTCTTCCTCAATTATCTGAGCTTTTGTGATACTGACTAGGGCAGGGCTGGGGGGGAGAGGGACTGAACAGGCAGTGAGAAAGGGGAGGGCCCCAGCCTGGAGTCTCAGTTGACCCAAGCACCGGTTGTGAGGAGGCAATGGGAAAGAACAGGAAGGAAATTTTATTTCGAGATGCCACATGACATTCACGTCACTCTGCAGTCTCACCAAGTGACATCGTGATGTTCCTCCATGGAGTTAAAAGCTATTCACATGCTAGGGGTTCCTGTATTTTTAATTCAGGCTTTAGCTATTCCCCAGAGCTCCAGACCTACTTGGGTTTTGTTTAAGAAGCATCTCAAACTTAACGTATCCAAAACAAAGCATTTGATTAACACCTCACAAAAAACTCATGTCACCCTCAGTCTTCCCCCAACTCAGTAAATAGGAGAAACCCAGTTTTCAAGCAAAGACCTAGAGTCATCCTTGATTCCTCCCTTTTTCTCTCTACGCTTGCAATAACTCCTTCAGCGAGTCCTGACAGGTGGACCTCTAAATAAAACCAAATGGCACTGGGGCAGTGCAGTGCGAGTGGGGGATCTACTTCAGAAGTAGGAGAGTGTGGGACTTAGCCTAGGTCGACATCTGAGAGGCCTCACTCCAGTCTTTCTTTCTTAAATTAAAAAACATTTTTTAAAATTTTTAATTGACTCACAGTAATTGCACATATTTACGGGGTAAAATTTGATGTTTCAATACATATATATATAGTATAATGATCAAATCAAGGTAGTTAATGTATCCATCACCTCATGCATTTATCATTTCTCTGTGGTGAGAGCATTCTAAGGCCTCTCTTCTAGCTATTTCGTAAGATGCGATACCTTACTGTCCAACATCATTGCCCTACCGTGCAACACAACACCAGAACTCGTTCCTCCTATCTAATTGTAACCTCGCACCCACTGACTAACCCTCCCCATCCTCCCCACTCCAGTCTTGCTTACTGTCCTGGTGGCCCTGCTGCAGGGCCCAAAGCCATTGCCTACCTGGACCCCAGGTCTAACAGTCTCTTGAACTAAATGTCTACCCTTTCTTCTTCTTCGCCTCCCCTGCCTTAAGGTCCACAACTTTATTTTCACATATATACTATTGAGCAAAAAAGTCTAGACACAAAAGAATATATACTGTATGACTTCATTCACATAAAGTTCAAAAACACAAAGCTACTACCATTGTCAGGTGGTGATAGGGGTGGGGGGAGGGGTGGGGGGAGTTATTGGAAGGAGTTTCAAGGGGGCTTCCAGCAAGCTGATCATGATCTATTTCTTGATCTGGACGCTTCAACACAAATGTGTTCCCTTCGTGACAACTCACAAGCTGGACACCTAGGATTTGTGCTTATTTCTGAACGCATTATACTTCAATAAAAAATTTAATTAAATAAAAGTTTGAAAATATTAAGCAATTATTTCAGGGTGGAGAATGTTTCTAAAACATTAAGAATATCAAAGCATCTGCATTTTGAAAATATGTGATTTCGTCTTTGGTGCCCTTAGAGATTCAAAGTGTACCTCTTTCAACAACAAATAAATCTTTCCTCCCATAGTACAAAATCACTCATGTTTTCAATTCAACTAAAAGAAAACTACGAATCAATCACGGCTAACCTTCAGGGAGTTGTAAACACATCTGAAATGTGAGGACTGTCTGGAGTAGACATCATGACACATGTCCCAGAAGCCAGCACTTGGCCTGGCTTTCAGAATTATTGTGGGGCTTCTACTGAATCAGACTTTCTTTCTTCCTTAAAAGACCTAAACAGGGCAAGCGCATCTCACCACATACCCTCTTTTTAAAATTATTATTATTATCTAAAATGGGAAGGTTGGAACCCAGGTATCCTAACCAAACATTCTCTGTCCTCGCAGACAGCTTCTGTGGGTGTCCCCAGGCTGGTTTACTGAAGGTGGGGACCTGCCCCGTGAGTCTCAGTCCACTTTGTGTTGCTATGACAAAACACCTAAGACCGGGGAATTTATTTCAAAATACAAAAATAGATTTATTTAGTTCAGGGTTCCGCAGGCTGGGAAGTACGAGATGGCAGCTCTGACACCTGCTGGGCTTCCGGTGAGGGCCACGTACTAGGTCAGAACAGGGCAGAGAAGGTCACAGGGGAAGCGGACATGGGTGAACGGACAAAACGAGGGCGCGGGGGCCTTACAACAACACACTCTCGTGGGAACTAATCCACCCGGCAAGAAGTAACCCAGTCCCCCGAGAGCTAGAGCTCGCCACTGCGAGCGCAGCACCGAGCCTTTCACAAGGGACCCGCCCCCGGGACCCGAACTCCTCCCACTAGGACCCACCTCCCCATGCCGCGGACCAAATTTCAACATGAGTTTGGTGGAACAAACCATGTCCAAACCATGGCAGTGCCAATGACACAATAAAATCAGGTTTTTGGCCCCAGCGCCAGGAGGCGCACTACGCAGTTGCCTGCAGGGTACAATTTGAAGAGGACAGAACAGCGCCCCATCTGAAGAGTCCCCACCAGCCTGTCTCAGATACTGAAATCCCACCATTAATAGCTCCTAGCCTGGGCCCTCGCCCACTCTCAACCCTCACCGCCCTCACCAGGACCCATCAGAGCTCCCACCCCTGGCTCAGATGGGCCCTGCCACCCGTCCCCAGAACCCACTGTGACCTGAGGCTGTGCTGGATTATCTAGCCAGCAGCCTACACGACACTTATATCTGCAAAGGAGAGATTAAAAAAAAAAGGAGGAAGAGAATTTTATGTTCCATTCATCTATTCAATAAATATTTATGGAGCACTACTTTGCCAGGCACGGCCCTAGTTGCTGGGGACACAGCAGTGAATTTACACCATTAGATTTTAATGACGGGAGACAGAGAATAAACAAAATACATAAACATATTATATAGTGTATTAGAAGGTGAAGAAGCATAACAGGGAAGGAATAAGGAACCTGGGGAAGTTAGAAAAGCAGCTGATGTATTTTTTAAAAAGCACTAACATGGTCATGATGGAAAAAAATCAGAATTTTGTCAGCCCTTTGCACACTTACAAGGTTTAGTATTGTTTGTGTTTTGAATTACGCATAGGGAGAGGCAGGCATCTAGAACTCCCAGTCAGGCCCAGACTTGAGACAGGTCATGAAGGGCTCCAGCCTTGGCCTGGGTCCCACGTGGTCACTGACGTCAGATTGAGCCCTTGCATCCTGGTCCTGGTCACTGGCACCTGCCTTCTCTTTGTGCCTAGCCACACCCTCCCCCAGGGCCAGGAGCTGATGAGGATCTTTGACGCCCTGATTCTGTACACCTGTTCTGATGACCTCTCAGAGTCCAGTCCTCCCCAGATGTTCCAGTTCTTGCAGCTGGGTTTCTGCCTTGGTTGCTCTTCTTCAGCTCTGAGTCTGGTCTTCTCTTGAAAGGAACACGAAGGCCAGGGCTGTGCCTTGTTCCTGACAGTACCCATCCTCAGGGACTAGAAATCCCTCCTGAGTCTAGCCCAGAGTGAGGCACCTTGGGGTACACAGCCTGCCTGCACCCCACTGCCTGGCATTTTAGGGACACCACCGGCCACTGTCCGTATTAGGATGGGCTGTCCCCATGGTCCTCCAGCTTCAGGACCAGAACTTACTACACCCTTGGAAACTAGCCTTGCTCCTCCAAATGCTCTGAAGTGAGCCTAGACCCCTGGCTTCTTCCTCATGCCTGAGAGAAAGTCAGATTTTGGGCTCCAGACTCTCCTCTCTGACACTGCCTTGTAATAACTGCCCCTTTCAAATGCATGTCTACACTATCATCCTTTCCTTCACCTTCCTTCCTTTCTTCCTTCCTTCCTTCCTTTTTCTTCCTTCCTCTCTCTCTCTTTTTCTTTTTTATAGCTTTATTGAGGTAATTTACATTCAATGATTTTTCTAGTAAATTTAGAGTTGTGCTTATATCACCATATGCCAGTGTTAGAACATTTTCATCACCCCCAAAAGATCCTTCACATCCATCTGCAGTCTACCCTCATTCCCACCCCCAGCCCCAGGCAACCACTGACCTACTTTCTATCTTTAAAGATTTGTCTTTTCTGGACATTTCATGTACATAGAATCATGCAATATTTGGTCTTTTACGCCTGGTATCTTTCTTTTAACATACTGTTTTGAAGGTTTTTCAAGGTTGTAGCATGTGTCGGGAGTTCATTCCTTTTTATTGCATGGACACACCATATTTTCTTTATGCATTCGCCTGTTGATGGACATTTGGATAGTTTCTAGTTCTGAATAACACTCCTCTATGAACATTCATGGACAAATCTTTGCATGCACATATGCTTTCATTCCTTTTCAGATGTTTTTAGTGTAAATTCTCTTTCAAGTGGAAACAGAATTAGTCAATAATGCTTTGATTTAAATTCCTGCAGTGTGAGAACTGCAGGAATGTGAGGGATGTGAGGGAGGAGAAATACGGTAGCTGAAAGGGTGGAAAAGGGAACATAGTGGTGAATTCATCTGGGGGGGGGGGGGGGGAAAGAGGGGAGGCAAAGGCAGTCACGGCCCCACTCACCTGTTTTTCTCCCTGGCTTAGGTGGGAAAAAAGCTAAGTGGCCTCCAGGGGAATGTAGCTCCGTGCAATTGTCACATTTAATGAAAAAAATCAATCATGTTGAAATGTTTTCAAATATGTGAATGCTCCCCACTCGTGGACAGTAGGTCGGGGTGCTGCTTTGCCTCCTGCTCTGCGTGCAATCACCGAGTGTAGTGCCTCAACCTGTCCCAGATTCCCCACTGCCATCACCCTAGTCCAGGCTGTCCTCTCTTGCCTGGACCACTGGTCTCCCGGTTTGCTCATTGAATCTCTCCTATAGCATTCTTCATGCACTTCCAGAATAATCATTCTTTCAGGTAAATCTGATCATGTCACTCTCCTGATAAAACTGACCGAGATCTCCGAGACGCTTGTGTTGTCAGCTTTGTCTCTCACCAGCAGCTACCCTTCTCCCCATCCTCACGCCCTAATTCCACACCTAATTCCATGCCTAGCCTTTCAGGAATCTTTGTCTCCCAAATATCCTGCTTTTTCTTCCAGCCTTTGAAGCTGCCACTGCCTCTGCCTGATGCCTTTTCCTCCTTGAGCCACCCCCAGCTCCTGTTCATCCTTGGGTCTCGCTGGAGACATCACTTTGTTCTGGAGGCCTCCTGTGGCCCCCAAAGAGTGGGAGGCAGGGCCCCTCTTGGGTGCCCCACAGACATCATCTCACCTCGGTCATAACAGTCATCACTTGATGGACTTGCCTGTTTACATGTCTGTCTTCTCCTTGAGACCAGAAATTTCCTGAAGACCAAGACCAGCATTTCCCCAGCAGCCAGCCATGGTCTGTACTGTACATATTTACTGAATAAATCTGGTAGTGAATATAGATTGTGGGCTTTTCTATTTACAAAATATTACATAAATATAAGGAATTATTATGCACTGCTTCTTCTCCACTCTTGAAAAAACCTTTGCCATCGTAGAGTTACACCAATAATGATTTCATTGCTTAGAAAAAAATCATACCAATAATTCCTTGCATTAGCACCATACTGAGACTCTCAAAGTACTTTCACGTCCATTATGTCATTGGATCTTCGTTAATGAGATAGGAAATGTAGGAATGATCATCTCCATTTTCTAATTAGTGAAACTGAGACCCAGAGATAAGGTGATTTACCCAAGGTCACAGAGCTACTAATGCAGAGCTTCAGGGAAGAGTCTCCCTCTGTTCTGTAACTGGATTCTGCTTTTGCAATATCAGACTTCTAAGGATTTCAACTCTAAAATGTTCCGTCTTCCACATCCTCAAACATCACTCACAAACACACATCCCAACCCCTAGGAAATCACACACCCTCAACTTCACAGAAAATTCCAACCAAGAAAATACTTCTATCCAGGGGGATTTAGAGAAAAACACAACACAAACTCCTCTATGTACACCCAAGCAGTCAGGCAAAGCATAACACTTAGTTCTATATAAAACTAAACCTCTCATTTCAGTAACCAACGGAAAAAGAAATCAACCAAAATTCTGCATTGAGATAATAAAAATATCTTTTGTTATCCCCTAAAGACAGATTGTAGATGTGCTACAAGTTAATTTACTGCCAATTTATTCATTTTTTAAATATAATATCCTCTAGTCAAGGTAGACCTAATTCCATTTTCATCTTGTGTACTTCCTTTCAAGCCTTGGTAATTTCTTTTCTATTTTTATCCATTCCACTTTTGCTTCCTGTCAATTTTTATATCAAAATCTGCTTCAGTTCCATTTGGCAAGGTGCAGTAATAAAAATATTCCTCATCCTTTAATGTTTAAATTTGCCAGTGCACTTTAAAGTGATTCTCCATTTATGCCAATGGCATAACGTCAGCTCTTTCACCTGGCGCAGCTCCCGGGCTTGCAGAAGGCAGGAACTCGATTTCTAAAATGGTTCTTCATCATTGTCTGAAGTTATCATTTTTTCCCTTATTCATTGAGCACACATTAAGCACCTACTAAGTGCTAGACACTCTGTGTATGTGTGGCAGAATACAACCTATGTGGGAGAGGAAATAAGACACTAACTGTCTAGAAGCTGGTATGTGATGGTAGCACAGGTGTTCTAAGGAGGAAGGTGCCCCTGCTGAAATGCAGAGGAGGAAGGAAGAGAACCGGGACAGATACCAGTCATCAGAGACCATGTTGTTTTCCCTTACCTAGAACAAGAATGTCAATGCAGTGTGTCACAGTTTGGGGACATTCTGCAGCCATTAGACCATAGAACACAGGTGTGCTTGACTAGAAGCCTGGCCCAGTGGTGGCCCCTGTGGTGTGGATGTGCCAAGGGGACGCTACTGCATGGATACAGGCTCTTCATCTCCCCAGTTTTTTGGACCACCTCTCACACCACAGGGAGGTGGTTAAGAGCTCGGGCTCCGGAGCCAAATGACCTGGGTTTAAATCCCAGCTCTGCCACTCACTGCTCATGTGCCCTGGGATGAGTTATTTAACCCTCACTGTAAGGTAGGAAGTAGGTTCTTATGAGAAATAACTGAGTTAATTGATATGAGTAATGCTTGGAACAGTGCCTGGCACATAGCGAGCACTCAATGGATGTTTTATCACCATGATCCCCAGTTTTGTGCTTTCAGAAAGCAGAACCCGCAGGTTGTGAGGCTCTGCGTCACCCTCCCTAGGGTGTTTTTGTGGATGTGGGCAGTGGCTCAGGGAGCAGCAGGTAGCACAAAGCTGGACATTTTAGCAGGTGCCAAACACAACTGCACCATCTTATAGCTGCCTCCCGTGCCTGTAATTGGCAGATAATCTTTCCCATCACCAGGGCAGGCTCTTTTCTTCTCACATTGGGAAGGGAAGCACAGAAGAGGGTAACTGCCTCACAGAAAACACTCATGAGAAAGTCATGAGGTCAGGGTGGTTGTTTTAAAATAACTTACTCAAAATTATACAGCAGGCAAGAGCCAGAAGAGGAATTTGGACATTTGGACTCAGACCTGCCCAGCTTCAAATGGATGCTCTTCCTATCCTTCATCATACTTAGAGATGAGATATATATATATATAAAATATATACATACCTCCCTGCACTCCAGGGGTGGACTTAAAGTTCACTGCAATCACATTGTACCCATATATAATGTAGGGATGGGCGAGGGGTTTGCAGGGAACATCTAGAAAAGGGTTACCAAATATCTCACTAGTTCCTACTTTGTCACCCTCTCATATGCCACAGATGCCCCTTAGCTATCTGAACGAACAAGCACATCCACTCACTCATTCCACAAGTGACTTTTTGCACCTATGATGTGCCAGGCACTGTTCTAGACACTTGGGTGTACAGCAGTGAACAAAATAGGCAAAATTTTCATACGAGGAGTTTATATCCTTTTGATGTGGGGTGGAAGAGACAGCAATAAACAGGTGAACACATAAATGGGTAAGTTAATTCCAGCTTACCATGGGTGCTAGTGAGAAGATAAAATAGGACAAGGGCATAGAGTCATTCTTCACTCAGCATCAACAAGCCTGTCAATTTCATTGTATTTGGACTAAAATCCAAACTCCTTTCCATGTCCTTTCAGGCCCTACATGATCTGACCTCCCTCCAACTTCATCTCCTACCATCCTTTCCCTCCTTCAATACTCTCCAGTCATCCTGGCCTTCTTTCTGTCTCTCAAAAATATAAACTTCTGTACCATGTCCAAGCTGTGCACTTGCTCTCCCTTTCTAGGACATTTTCTCCCCTCCCTCAACCCCCTTCCATGCCCCCAGCTCTTTGAATGGCTGATTCATTCTCATTTTTCTGCTAAAATACCGCTTCTTCAGAGAATCATCACTGGTGGCTCTACAAGCCCATCTTTCCTTCTCTTTCCTTTGTTTCACTGTTCCTTTGCTTTCTAGCACTTACTGCTGTCTGAAAGAATCTGATATATTTACTTATTGTTTGCCTCCCTCTCCTACCCATGCATGCAGGTTGTAAACCCAGGAGGGCAGGGGCTCTGTCCCATTCACAGCCGTATCCCCAGTGCCCAGAGCAGTGCCCGGCATATCATCCAATGTTGATTGAATAAATGAAAGCATGTCTGACAAGCACCAAATGGGATATGCTCCAGAAGACTGCCCTTAAAACACCGAAAATAAGCCCAGAAAACCAAAATGTTGGGAAGTGAAGAATATGTAAGAATACAAAATACAAAGCACATTTAGTCTTCAGACTCCCAGGGCTCTGAAATTGGTAATAATTTGGACAGTGACTGGTTCAGGGTTTATAAAGGGGTGTTTGCAAACTGCTCTTCTACCCTGGAGACCATAAGGGAAATGGCATTCTGGATACCTGGTCAACCATGGCTATGGATGGCAAAATAAATACAAAACAGCATCAAAAGCCAGGGATTGCTTTCCTAACGTGATTTATTTACATATTTTTTCTCTTCCCGGAAAGAAAGATAAAATGAAACTATATCATTGAACATTCAAAGGAATCTGTGGATTTTGAGAAGAGCCACAAAATTCCAGAGACGAAAAGATTTTTTTAACAATATTTTCAGCAGCAGAACCCTTTGTTCAAACAAGGTCTTATGCAGAACGTATAAATACATGTAAGGGAGATGAAAGCAGAGGTAATCTGGTTGAAGTCAGGGAGCCCCCTCACCCCCTTAGACATCTCGCTGGGATCTAGGCACAAGGAGCACAGAGTGAATGAAACTTCCTGACTTGGCCTCACCCTCCTGTTTCACTGGCATGACAGGGAAAATGTCAGTGCATATCACAGGGATATTCAAATAAGGAAATTTCAAAGCTGATGTTCACACCTGGGCCTGTACATCTTTTTAACTAAACCATAGCAAACTTCCAAAGGAATTGAATAATATACTTAAGAGAGTTTGCTTATCAGGGCTCACCAGGCTCTTCTGAGTACAATCACGTCTTGTAAGAAATATTTTACCTTCCGCTAGTGGTTGCACTGCATTCTCTCCTGCCAGCCTCATCCTGGGCCACACCACCCTCCCTGTGCTTTCCTCCTGTAACTACTCAAGTTTGTCCATGAAGTCTGGGGCTACTGTTAGACTTCTTTTCTAAACCTGTCTCATTAAAAAAATTGCTATACAAAACCACTCTGCACCAAATAGCTTGCAGGACTCAATTGTTCCCCAAAAGCAATGAGGAGAGACATGACCCAGAGACTTGTAAAGCTGTGACAAAAGCAGACAGAGCTTAGCTGAAGGCACTTCTTTCTGCATGTTTTGACACCTCACACCTGGCACAGAAGGGATGCAGTGTAGAAATTAGGGAAATCAGGGTAAGAGTTGATGTCACACGGCTTCCTCTTTAGCTCTCCCAACAATAATTGGAGTACGTTACTCAACGTGTTCATTCCTTCATTCGTTCATTCAATGTGTATTTGTGCGCAGACCAGGTACTGTGCTAGGCTCTGAGGATACTTAAGATTGTAACTCACACACTTACAGTCTGATAATATACTAGCAATTACAGAATGCAGCGGTACCCCTGAAGGAAGAGCAGAGAGAGTCGCTGTGATAAACTTTTACTTTGGTAGTCCTCAAAAAGAAATCATGCCTTCCATATTTACACCCTTTTATAAGCCCTGCCCACACTGACTTTGGCCAATGAGATAGTAGCAAGCATGATGCATGCAGAGGATTGATAAGTGATTGCACAGGAAGGCTTTTTCATCATGTAAAGAAGTCCAGGTTAGTCATAGAGAGAAAGTGACATGGAAAGAGAGAAGTTCAAGCCTTCCAGCTGTCCTCACCAAGGTTCCAGACTTATTAATGTAGCCATCTTGAATGTTCCGGCCCCACCCACCACCTGATTGCAACAGCATAAGTGACCCTGGGTAGAAGAACCACCCAGCTGAGTCCCAGCTAACCCATAGACTCATGAACAAATAAAACGATGGTTGTTTTAGGTCACCAAGTTTTGGGGTAGTTTGTTGCATAGCAATAAAAACACAGCCAAGTACATTAAAAAAAAAACTCTTTTGCTAAAATTAATACCAGGTGGAGGGGTTTAAATTATGATTGATTCATTTTTTCCAAGGTGATCTCTTTTTAAAATTATGTCTTCCAAGTGATTATAGTGATTACTGATACAGTATAATATTTAGTTTGTTGTATGCACACACATTTACTCACATAAGGAAGAACACTCAATAGACTGTTGTCAAAGAAAGAAGGCAAAAAACAAATTTACAGGAGAAAGGGGAAGAAAAAAACTGAAGACAGTCTGGAAAAGTGAATCTTGTTTGCACATTTTCTAGGTAAACTGTTAGCTCATGTCTAGCAAAGAAGCCAGTCTGGACAGTCTGTTCTTAAGTAGGCTAATGAGGGGTTATCAAAGGAAAGAATTTAACTGCTTATGGATTCTCCCAAAAGCCCTGAGAGCTTCTCAGGGAGCTTAACTGACAAGCTATCTCTCAGCATTTGCTGACAGCGTCCTTCCATTGAGATCTCCATCGCGGCTAAGCCAGGTCTGCACTAATTTCCTCATCACAATTTTATATGCTGATTTTAATGTATCTGGCCACTTTATTCTAAACTTTTAGTTAATTATTTTAGATTTTTCCATGTAAAATTGGATCATCTGGAAACAATCATTTTGTCTCTTCCCTTTATTAATATATAATTGCTGACAAACCACAACTCACCTAAGATAAAAACACAAACTACCAAGCACTCAGAGCACACATCCAGTTGGTGCTGGTATCTTACAAGGATTCCTTCTACTCAGAGGTATTTAATCAGTGTGGCTGAGGCAACTCTTATTTGGATCAGGGAGCGTCAGCAGATGGCTCATTTGGAGTTAATTCTCATCATAAAAATTTTTCTGAAATCATCTGAATCCACAGGAAGCTCTGTCTTTGAATCTAGACAGCAATAATTCCTGCTTAGATATTCAGCAGATGGTTAATTCTTATCACAGTAGCACTTCACAATCACCCAACTCTATGGGATGCTGAGTTTATTTCCTGTAAAATCAAAGTGAAACAAGCACTATTTGGCTGAAAATGGTTGTAATAAGATCCAACAAAATAGAGTTGCTTTTTTTTTGTTTTTTTCTGGTTTGTTGGAGATAAATTGTTGAGCTCTATAAACGTTAGGATGCAATGAGCTAACTCATTTATCCCACTATCTTGCTCTTCTCTCTGCCTCTGACAGGTGCATACAGGCATACACATCACCACAACCCTCCCCACTGCAGCACCAGCCAGCCTACAATATACACAGCACAGTCCTTGTAGGGAAATCAGATTTATAGTATGTAAATGTTTGCCCAAGGATCTACCATGTAGCTCTCACAATTATCCATTCAGCCTAGGAAATTTGCTCGGGTGCCAGGCTAAGAGATGGAGTTTTCTGTGGAAGAAGCTAAAAGCTACTTCCTTTATATGAAGAATATTAAAGTTTATTCCACATGTCAATGATTAACTCTCAAGGGCAAGACTTTCTCTTCCTCTGAACCTTCAATACATATTTCTGCAAGTCAGGGGAGTAGGGATCTTCTTCCTTGGATCAGCTAAATGGATATCCTGTGGCAAGTTATTTGGGACAACAAAGCAGGCAACCATCTTTTTATGTGGCACAATCAGGAATTCCAAGAGAGACCCCAACCTTTCCTGAACACCTTAATAACTGTAACTTACCTTTATACCATTCAGTTTGCAAAAAGACAGAAATTCCCTATTTCAAAGACTCTTCTGTGATTCTGAAACAATCCTTTGGGGATCCAGTACCAACCATTGTCACATTACATCAGAGACCTGAAGAAAAGCGACACGGGGTTGGTTTTTAATTGGAATGGTGGGAGCAGAAGTTGCAAGCTGGTATGGCAGTACCTAGGGGACTTTTGGTACCCAGGGGATAAAAAAATTAGACAGGCTGGGCACGGTGGCTCACGCCTATAATCCTAGCACTCTGGGAGGCCAAGGCAGGAGGATCACTTGAGCCCAGGAGTTGGAGGTTGCTGTGAGCTAGGCTGGTGCCACGGCACTCTAGCCCAGGTGGCAGAGTGAGATTCTGTTTAAAAAAAAAAAAAATTAGACATAGTGGGATGCAGAGAGATGGAGGAAGGAAAACAAACACAGAAGAAAGAGCAATGACAACAAAAGGCAAAGTTTGCCCTATTTTTCAATTTTTCTGGCTCCTAATCTTTATTGTAGTAGCTACCTCTTATGGAGCACTATATACTATGCACATGAAGTCTTTGCATATGTTAGCTCATTACAGCCTTACCTTTCCTAGGAACTTCAACATTGGCTTGGAGTGCAAGGGCAGCTGGACAAAGGTTCTACTTGATAGGGTTGTCTAAAGATAATGTGAGATAAAGAAACGCAAACTATACAGAAACAGAGCATAGGTAAGGCGGCAGTTATTTCTTCTGTTTTCATCATTTTATTTCTAGCAACTATTTCCAATGTCTGTGAGAGAAGGGGATTTTCTATTCTCATAATTATTTTTCCCCATTTTGTAGGCTCTGTAGGCTGTATAAAGGAGGGGTGGACAGATGAAATTGATTACAACCATGAATACAATTAATCATATGTCATTAAAAGTAAAATGGACTCCCATCGGTGTTTAGGATGACCTTAATGCATAGACAGTAGACAATAAACACTTGTTGATTGACTAAATGTCAAACTGAGTTGTTTTATGTGCCTGTTAAGGAGGACATACTACAGGATGGTTCACTCCACACTCACCCCAACCCTCTTGCAGGTTACCTTCCTACACCATGGATATTAACTGTAGTTTCTTCTTCTTTTTAAAACTCTCTTCTGTTCCCTACATTTTCAGTCTTTTCCTTGGGTCCACCCAGCCCCCCAATCCTCCTTTCATTGGAGGGCTTCTTCAAATGTGTTGGGGTTCTTGTTTAGCTGTTCATATTTCAGAGAAATGCAATGAAAAGCTGGTTTGAAGCTCTACATATGTGGGGAAAGGCCTGTGAATTGCTGGAGTTTGCTTTAGGTCATCAGGTGGGAAATCATCTTTTATGTGGCGAGACCTCCAGAGCTCGAGTGTGTAAATCTTCTCCCAAAAGACATTCCATTTCCCCCAGAAGGAACTCCAGTCTCCAGGCTGGGGCAGACACCCAGCAGCCAGCAATGGGTGTGCAAATACCAGGATGGGCAGGAGACAGGGTTTGACTCTTCCATACTAAGAGGTCAACTAATCCTGTTTTCAGCTCCAAGCTTTATTTCTGCCCTCCAATATAGCTGACATCTCCAATTCAACACTTCTCCAAAATTTTGGGGGTAAATCAGCTCCAGTGTTTTCTATATGCTTCTTTATGAATATTCCAAATTATGGCTGTCCCAATCCATTTCACATCCTCCATTCACGTGGCATTTTTCAGAATTTTGTTTAAGTAGTTCTTCTACTGAGCCTGCCACCCATTCTCTTTGTTGTGGGTTTAACATGTTATTTTTCTTCTTTACTTCACTTCAGTGAACTCTCAGAGGGAGAGGAGATAACAGTACATATTCAATCCACCATCTTTAATCAGAGGACTTCTAAATGTGGATTTAGACTTGGGTGGGCCATGGAAGATCATATCCCTTTGTGTGTTTCAGGGTGGACAGGGAGCAGGGGGGTTTTCATTAAAGAACTGTTAGCATGCTAAGGTGGCCTTGGCCTGGACGCAGACAAAGGAGTTGAGGACCCTGACTCCAGAAATTCTCGCTGGTAGGGGATGAGCTCACCCCTGTGCTGTGTGAGCCTGTCAGGAACTTGGCATGAACCTTGAGGTTATACTCAGGACCTGAGTGTCCCCAAAATGAACATTCCTGAACATTCAGTAAAGGGTTGTTAACATCTTTGTCTGGACCTATTATTTCTGTTTTGAGAACATTAAGAGAGGGAATCCTATTGACACTTGGAATGAGTAGCTATAGGAAAGAAATCAGCCTTGACAAATAATTTCAGGAAGGTATGAGAAGACCAAGAGAGGATGAGAGAATGTATTCTTGGTGGTGGTGACCAAAAACCACCAGCATGGAGTTGAAGTACCCCAGAAATCAATTGGAGAAGGGAACTCTAGGAGAATGATTGGTGTTCTTGTCAACCTGGGAGTATCTTTTTTCAATTGCTATGATTTCAGCATTAAAATAAATACATTATTCTATGCCTCAAACTGGCGATATGAAATGTATTTATTGGAATTACTTAAAATCTGTGTTTTTACTTTATGATAGATAATCATATTTTATCTAAATGCTCTAGTTTGCATTTAGCTTGAAGGACATCCTTGAACTATCTTTCAGTAGGAATTTCAAAGTTAGAAGGGAAAATGAAGATTATTTAGGTTGAGAGGATTCTGTTTGGACTTGCTTTGCCCTCCTTAGTGGCATTGGGGTGTTGATTAGCATCATGCAGGGCACGTGATTCTGACACCCTCTTCTGTGGTGGTGGGTGAGAAGCACCGATGCCACTGACCTCTCCCTTAGACAAGCTGCAAATGAAAACCGAGGGGGTGGGGTAGCTATGGAAACCATGAGGGAAGGATTTTTTTTTTTAATGCACACGAATTAGAACAAAATGACTGGCATCTCTTTTTCTCTTTCCATCTGTGACAAAAGTTCTGTGTCCTGATTTCTACCTTCACTTAGAGTAAATTATGGGGAAAAGAACATCATGAAGACCTGCTATTGTCACAGTGTCATTTCCTCTTTCCATCTTTCTGTGGATTAATTTTAAAGCCATTTGATAGAATTAACCATATAAGTTTGTCCCATTTTTCCTGCAAATGTCTACCTTTGTGCAGGTGATTTTGCAGAGAGGATCTTCTCCAATAAAAAGGAGCTGTTCTTCCAACTCAAGGGATGTCAGAGAGTCACTTTCAAAATAAGGAGGTTCATGTCTGGAGAGATAAAGTTACCTTCTCAAAGGCCTCTTGGTCCACACCCAGGTATGAGTCCTCAGCACTGCGTTTGTCTCTGTGGGACAGCATTTGAGACTTTCATGAGGCTACCTGACCTCAATCTGTTTCCTTTTATATATTGACTCTTTTGGCCTCAATTGGAAGTACCCATTTTATGAGTTCCTGACATTTACAACCTACCCATTTTAGCAGAAACTTTCTGCCTTTTGTTCTTTTATGGACAACATATTAGCTCTTGGACTCTGAGTTTTTAAATGGTATAATTTTCTTTTGGCTCCAGGCAACGGTAGTTCCACTTTGTGTCTGAACCTCCCATCATCAGCTGTCACTCTGTGCCCACTTGTTCTATTAAAGTATCATCAGGAAGGCACACAATTGATCCAGGGTAAAGAATCCTGCTCCAGCAGCAAATGAATCACCCAAGAAGATTGTGTGTCCACTGACAGGGAAAAATAAAACCCTCAGTGCAGCATATTCATTTTTATAATTATTAATACACTACCACAAAGAAATTGTTATTAATTCACTGTATCCAGAGATGTCCCCAACCCATTTCAAAGACTACAGTCCTAATTATTGTAGGTATCATTACACTCACTTTGCTTCACTCTGCTCTACCTTTTGAGTCAGAACATGTCCTGTTCTATTGATACTTTCTTCCATCAATAGTCATTCCAGTGACGGAAGAACGTTGGCCAATATGAGCAGAGTCTGTAAGACTCTCCTGGGTGATGTAAAACAAGCGCATAGGCAGAGGGGAGAACTTCCTCCTGTAACAGACAGACCCAGGAGGCTGGCATCTCACTCACCTTAAAAAGAGAGAAAGAGAGAGAGAGAGTGACTTGGTTCTACTATCTCTTTGGATCTCCTGTGGTTGAGAATTGAGGCTGTACTCCCCAACAGACATGAATATTTTAGTTCTAAGTAGATGACCAGAGAAAGAGGAAACCAGCTTAATTTGAAGAACACTTTAAATATATTTTCATGCTTTGGAAAAGTTTTGATGTATCTGGTGAAATATTTAGAAATAAAAATTACTGTAGGTTTATACTATTATTAGCCTGAAAGAGCAGTTCACTTTTAATTAATGTTCTCAGGTAAGGCTGTGGCACATATATAGGACTACAAGTAACAAATTACAGAATAAATTAATAATTGGATCCTGCTATGTTCTGATCATTTGCATCCTCCCAAAATTCACATGTTGAAATCTTCACCCCCAGAGTGATGGTATTAGGAAGTAGGCCCTTTGGGAGGTGACTATGTCAGGAGGGCTGAGCCCTCAGGAATGGGATTAGTGCCCTTACAAAAGAGGCCCCAGAGAGACCCTCGCCCACTGCACCACGTGAGGACACAGCAAGAAAGTGCCATGTATAAGCTGGAAAGTGGGCCCCCACTCACAACAAATCTGTCTTGATCTTAGACTTCCCAGCCTTCAGAACTGTGAGAAATAAATTTCTGTTGTTTATAAGCCACCCAGTTTACAGATTTTGTCTTGCAGCCCCAACAGACTAAGACAGATCCCTCGATCTTTTATTCAAGAGCAGCAGCAGCTGTGGCCAAGACTACAGACAACAATCAGAGATACCTGCCCTTTATCCAAGCCTAAACATGCACTAGCTAATTGACACTGGACAAGTTACCTAACTGTTCTAGCTCTGAACTTTATAATCTTGGGAATGAAAATGATAATGATACCTATCACTGAGGTGTTATACATGTCAGTGCTCAATGGTAGCTGTATACAAAACCTCATCTTGCCCACAGACTCCAGGCAGTCAAACACTTTCCACAATGTTTCTGCAAATTTCCAGGGGATGCACGTTTTCATTCCCCTAGTTCAGACAGAGGATACCTTTCTTGAAATCCTTACAAGGTAATGTATTTCAAAATAAAAGAATCTGAAAGATCTAATTGCTACTGAATACAGACTACTGGATCTTCCATAATATTGAATTTAAATTCTCCATTGTGATTTTAAAATACTCAGGCTATATTCAACTGTTGACATTTTCAGACCTCCATGTTATGGGGTTAGGACAGCATTAAATGCAAAATGAAGAAAATGAAGGACAGATCTCTAGTGTGTATATTAGTTTTAGAGTTTTCTATGGGCGATGCCACATAATGTGCCCCTTGTGTCACAAGAGCTTGCAAGCCAGCTGGGGACTCAGACACATCAGAGACAACATCTCAATGTGGGGGGGTGGAGTGCCACAGGCTGCCACGGCAGAGCGTGGGAGGAGTCCCCTGGGGAGCTGTGTCCAGTCCTGCAAATGCTAATACCTTTTGTCACGATGTCATGCTATTCCTCCTCTTGCCCGCTCTGTCAGAACATTCTGAACAATAACAGCAAGAGAAATGCAATGACACACACTCCCTCCCCAGCTGTTTCCTCAGCAGGTGACAGGTCTTCACTCAGTGTTCCCCACGGTCCTGATGAGGTGTTCCACAGAGTACACTCCTCAGAGGATCCTGGAGAGCTGATGTGTCCTGCCTGCTTCAGTTATCTGCCAGGGTTGGGGTCTTTTATACAGCGATGGATTAGAGGGCAGGAAGCTGAGGTTTTTGGAGCTGGACTCTCCATTTTAGGGCTCAGGTGTGTCATGCCCTATGACCAAAAGCTCACTGAGGATAAGCGCCTCCGTGCATCTTTTAAACTCCTTTCTACCCCTGCACAAGACCTGTCTCAGCATCCTGCACATGCTAAGTATTCATTATATTTTCTATTTACTATATTTACTGATACATCTTCATTTCATGGAGTCTTTACATTATCCACAAAGCTGTGTCCATCTTGAAAACCATCTTATCCATTAGGACTTTTCTGACTGTTCCAGTTCATAGTAAGTTTTTTCCTCTGACTCTACCATCCTTCTGACACTACAGAGAACACACTAACAAGTTGCAAAGTTCTTCTCTCACAATGGAATGAGTATGCCACATTATTACAGGAAGCTGTATTGTTTTCTTTCCTTTATTCTCTGTTTTCAAAGTGTGCTTTTTGGGGGCCTGAGAGAATAAAAAAGGGTTCAGTGCTCAACCTCATGACTCTTAAAGGTAGGTCCCTTTACATAGAGATCTTGCCACAGTTTCGTGTTTTTGCATAGAAGGACCCAAGATGCTTTCTCCTCCTCAATTTTGTCTGAGGGGATGGTAGTGGGTAGGAGTGTATATTTTAAATTTTTCCTGGTTTTCTAGTCACCCAATCACAAGTCAGAGGGTCCCTGTCCTTTCAGATGCTGACTTAGGGTGATGTCACACAGTCAACAACACACCCAAATAGCAAGGATGGACTTAAGGGTCTTTGGTGTGTTCCTATAATGCCAAGCATCTGTGACGTTTCTTTTGGGATCAACATCTAGCTCAAGATCCATAGTATTTTTTAATGGTGATTTTTTCCTTCCTTTCCTTTCTCTTCCTCACCTTCCTCCATTCCTTCAATAAGCTGGGAACTGGATACTAGTGACACTAAGAGAAATCAGACATCATCTCTCCCTTCAGAGCATGTCTTAGTCCATTTTTGTGTTGCTATGAAGGAATACCTGAGGCTCAATAACTTATAAAGAAAAGAGATTTGTTTGGCTCATGGTTCTGCAGGCTATACAGGAAGCACAGCACCAGCATCTGCTTCTGTTGAGGGCTTCAGGCTGCATCCCCTGCAGGTGAAAGGGGAAGGGGGGCCCACATGTGTAGATGTCACATGGCAAGAGAGTGGAAGAGGGAGAGAGAGAGAGAGAGGATGAGCCAGGCTCTTTTCAACAACCAGTTCTCATGGGAACTAAGAGTGGGAACTCACTCACTTCTGCAAGAATGGCACCAAGCCATTCATGAGGGATCTACCCCTGGACCCAAACAGGCCTCACCTCTAACACTGGGGATCAAATTTCAACATGAGACTTGCCAGGGCCAAACAAACCATTTCCAAACCGTAGCAGAGCATGGCACCGTGGAAGATTTAGACACACAAAAAGTGACACATTGAAGTATGTACCATGAACCATGAGTCATATCCTAGATAATAAAATAAACCTCAACAAATTAATTTTTTTATATTTTTTTGAGGAAAAAGAAAAAGAGATTTATTATAACAATTTGCCAGCAAATGAGGAAAATGGCAGACTCCCGTCTTAAAGTACCAATTCCTCCTCATAAGCAGAAATACAGAGCTTTTAAAGAGAGGTTTTCAGCTTCAGGCAATTGCTGTTCTGGCCCATCTCCCAAGAAGGCAATCTCATGAGCTCCACCCAGACCTCTGCCTGCCCAGACCCGGCCTCCACCGAGCAGTTCCACTAAGTCATTTCCTGTAGCACGAAGAACAAAGGACATTCCCCTGCCCCTCCTGACCACTGGCCTGAGGCAGGGATGTAATACCTCAACAAATTTAAAAGAATTAAAATCAAATATGATATGGTCTCTGACCACAATGATTTCAAACTAGAAATCAATAACAAAAGGTTAACAGGAAAGTCTCCCAACGCTGGGAAACTAAATAACACACTTCTAAATTACCCATGGTAGTCTCAAGAAAATTTTAAAAATACCACAAACTGAACAAAAATAAAGATACAACATATCACAATTTGTGCTGTTCAGCTAAAACAGTGCTATGGGGAAATTTTATAGTACAAAATAAAAAAAGGCAAAAGTCTTAAATCAATAATCTAAGCTGTAAAGCTCTCACTTCAATAAACTAGAAAAAGAACAGCAAAAATTAGGCATATCTTGTGCTATTACACTTTGCTTTATTGCATTTTGCAGATATTGCATTTTTTACAAGTTGAAGATTTATGACAACCCTGCATCGAGCAAGTCTATCAGCACCATTTTTCCAACAGCTTGTGCTCACATTGTGTCTCTGTGCCACATTTTTGTAATGCTTGCAATATTTCAAACTTTTTCATTATTGTTATATCTATAATGGTTATATCTGCAGTCAGTGATCTTTGATGTTACTATTATAATTGTTTTGAGGTGCCACAAACAGCACCCATATAAGACAGTGAACTTAATTGATAAATGTTGTATGTGTTCTGATTGCTCCCACTGGCCGTTCCCTGCCTATCTCCCTCTCCTCAGGCCTCCCTATTCTTTGAGACACAACAATATTGAAGTTAGGCCAGTTAATAACTCTACAATGGCCTCTAAGTGTTCAAGTGAAAGGAATAGTCACATGTCTCTTATTTTAAATCAAAAGCTAGAAATAATTAAGCTTGGTGAAGAAGGCATGTAGAAAGCCAAAACTGGCCAAAAGCTAGGCCTCTTGCACCAGTTAGCCAAGTTGTGAATGCAAAGCAAAAGTTCTTGAAGTAAATTAAAAGTGTTACTCCAGTGAACACATGAATGATAAGTAAATGAAACAGACTTATTGCTGATATGGAGAAAGTTTTAGTCACATCATTTTCTTAAGCTAAAGCCTAACCCAGAGCAAGAATGTACAAGGAGATTAAGGTTGTTTTCATGCCTGCTAACACAACGCTTATTCTGAAGTTCATGGATCAAGGAGTCATTTTGACTTTGTAGTCTTATTGTTTAAGAAATACATTTTGTAAAGCTACACCTGCCATAGATATGCCGTGATTCCTCTGACGGATCCAGGCAAAGTAAATTGAAAATCTTCCAAAAGAATTCACCATTCTAGATGCCATTAAGAACATTCATGATTCATGGGTGGAGATCAAAATATCAACATTAACAGGAGTTTGGAAGAAGTGGATTCCAATCCTCATGGATGATTTTGAGGGGTTCAAGACTTCAGTGGAGGAAGTTACCTCAGATGTAGTGGAAACAGCAAGAGAACTAGAGTCAGAAGTGAAATCTGAAGGTGCGACTGACTTCCTGCAATCTCGTGATCAAACTTGAACAGATGAGGAGTTGTTTCCTATGAATGAATTAAAAAAGTGGTTTCTTGAGATAGAATCTGTTCCTGGTGAAGATGCTGTAAATATTCCCGAAAAGACAACATAGGATTTAAAATATTCCATAAACTTAGTTGAGAGGATTGACTCCAATTTTGAAAGAGGTTCTACTGTGGATGAAATGCTATCAAACAGCACTGCATGCTACAAAGAAATCTTTCATGAAAGGAAGAGTCAGTTGTTGCGATAAGCTTCATTGCTGTCTTATTTTAAGAAATTGCCACAGCCACCCCAGCCTTCAGCAACCATCACCCTGATCAGTCAGCAGCCATCAGCATCAAGGCAAGACCCTCCACCAGCAAAAATATTACAACTCGCTGAAGGCTCAGATGATTGTTAGCATTTTTTAGCAATAAAGTATCTTTAATTCAGGTATGTACATTGGTAGTTTTAGACACAATGCTAAAGCACAGTTAATAAACTATAGTATAGCGTAAAGATAATTTTTATATGTGCTGGGAAACCAAAGAATTTGTGTGGCTTGCTTTATTGCAATATTTGCTTTATTGTGGTTGTCTGGAACTGAACCTGCAGTATCTCAGAGGAGTGACTGTAAACCCAAAGCAAACAGAAGGAAGGAAATAATAAAGATAAGAGCAGAAATGAATGAAGCTGAAAATGGAAAAATAAAGTCAGTGAAATAAAAAGTGGTTCTTTGAAAAAATCAATAAAATGGATAAACCTCTAGCAAGACTCACAAATAAAAAAAAGAAGACACAAATCACAAATATCAGGAATAAAACAGGATATTGCTATAGGCCCTGCTGATATCAAAAGGATAATAAGAGAATACTACAAACAAATCTGGCAACTCAGATGATATGAACCAATTCTTAAAAAAACACAAAGTACTGCAACTCAGACAATATGAAATAGATCATTTGAATAGCCTATTACTATTAAATAAATTGTATCAATAATTTTAAAACTTTAAAAAACAAAAGCTCTAGGCCCAGATGGTTTCATTGAAGAATTCTACCAAATATTTAAAGATGAATTAACACTAATTCTACACAATCTCTTGCAGAAAATAGAAGGGAACACTTCCCAATTCACCATATGAAGCTGGTATTACCCTGATACCAAAATAAATAAAGACAGTGTTAAAAAAAGCAAAGAAAGAAAGAAAGCTACAGATCAATATTCCTTTCACAAGTATAGATGCAAAATTTCTTAACAAAAATATTAGCAACTAGAATTCAGCAATATATCAAAAGAATTATATGCCATATTCAAGTGGGGTTTATTCCATGGATGCAAGGATGGTTAAATATTCAAAAATCAACCAATGCAACATGTCATATTAATAGGCTAAAGAAGGAATATCACATGATTTATTAACAGATACAGGAAAATCGTTTGAACAAAATCAACAGGCATCCATAATAAAAAACTTTAAAAAAACTAAGAATAGAGGGGAACTTCATCAACTTAATAAAAAACATCTGCAAAATAGCTATAGCTAACATTATACTTAGTGGTGAAAGGATGAATGCTTTACTCTTAAGATCAGGAAAAAGGCAAGAGTGTCCATTACTGCTGTTCAACATAGTGAATCACTTATCACTCATCACAGGTATTCAACATAGTGTTGGAAGTTCTGGCCAATGTAGTAAGTCAAGAAAAGAAAATAAAGTGCACCCAGATTGAAAAGGAGGAAGTAAACTGTCCATATTTACATATGACATGATGGTCTATGTAGAAAATCCCAAGGAATCTACAAAAATACTCCTAAAACTAGTAAGTTTAGCAAGGTCACAGGATACGAGATCGACATGCAAAAACTGATTGCATTTCTATATACTGGTAATAAACACCTGGAAACCAAAACTAAAAATGTAAAATCATTATAGTTGCTTTAAAAAAGTGTAAATCTACCAATACACATACAGGACCTGTGTACTGAAAACTATACAACACTCATGAAAGAAATCAAAGAGCAAGATAAATTGAGAGGAATTCTGAGTTTCTGAATTGGAAGACTCAACATACTAAAGATGTCCATTCTTCAAAATTGATATAGAGTTGAACATTATCCCTATCAAAATCCAAGCAAGACATTTTGTAGATATAGAAAAGATTATTGTAAAAGTCACATGGAAAAGCAAAGGAACTGGAATAGTTAAAACAATTCTGATAAAGAAGAATAAAATGAGAGGAATCAGTCTACCTGATTTCAAGCCTTGTTATATAGTTACAGTAATCAAGACCATGTGGTATTGGCAGAGTGATGGACATATAAGGTTAATGTGACAGAATAGAGAACCAAGAAATTGCTGCATTTAAGTATGGCCAACTGATTTTTTAAAAAATTTTTATGCAGGTCAAATAGACATATATAATTGACCATCCTTACCATTTTTAAGTGTACAGATCAGTGGTAATAAATATGTTTACATTCTTTTATTTCCCTTTCCTCTCCTCCCCCTCCCCCTCCCCTTTGGCTAACTGATTTTTCACAAAGGTGCAAAAGTAATTCAGTGGATAAAGGATAGCTTTTTCAACAAAATGCACTAGAGCTATTTGATATCCATAGGAAAAAAAAATGACCTAAACCTCACATCATATAAAAAATTAACACAAAGTAGATCATAGGTTTAAATGTAAAATGTAAAATTTTACAAGATAATATGTGAGAAAATCTTTGGGACTTAGAGTTGGCCTGTTCACCTCACAGTAAATCTGCCTTTGTTTTGGAGGCAAACAGCAGTATCTGACAGTGGTATTCTGAAACAATACCATTTTAAAAAATGAAACAAATCTTCCCCTCCACCTTTTCATTTCTTCATCTTTATTAAATCAGAAAATCTAAGTTTGAGTCATCCACCAACAGCAAGTAACTGAAGTTCTCTGAGGTTCAGTTTTCCCACCTGAAAAATAGGGATTAATAATACCCACCTGATTGGATTGACCTAAAGGCACACAGGCTTGTCTGACTTCACTGTCAATGCTCCTATCAGTCAGATTGCAACATTTAAACATTAAATGGAAACTCTGGTATCATGTGAACTCACTCTCTTAATATACACGGAAAAGAGTCCCTTCAATAAATTCTATTCTCCCACGTTTAAGTTGTATCCCTATTACAATCTCAATCTGTCCTTGCTCTCCCATTTGTTCTCTTGTCCTTCTTTTCTTGGTCTGTCCTTCCCAATTAGTGGAGGAAGTGGCCTAGGGTACAGGCAAATGCCAGAGACAAGTGCCAGAAGGAATGCCAGACAGATGCCTTTGTGGTTTACTCCACCTGTGGTTGGTCAGTTGTGGACATTTTGTCCTCCTTGTCAATACCTGTTTCAAGAATGGCCAATCCTGATCAAGAAACAGGAAAGGAAGTCTGCTGAGGGATTGCTAGAAAAGGTTTCCTCCCTTCTAAAAATAAGATGTAGGAAGAAGCGATGGCTCTTCTCCCTATGGATTTTGTCCTGTCTGGGTGTGTACTGGCTCTTGCTACAAGCCTGAGATGAAACAAGCTCTGAGGATGGTCAAGATAAGAAGGAAAGACCAGTGTCCTCAAGGACATTCTTAAGTCACTCTTAAGTCATGAAAGTCAACAACTGCAGAGCCCACATCACTTCAGATTTGCTGTGGAGAGAGATGATAAGTTTCCTGACTAAGTCAGTTTGCATCAGGGTTTCTGTTAGGTGCAGCCAAGAACATTCCATTATGAAAATGTGTCGTCCAGTTTTGGAGGAAGGCAAAGGACTTGGGTGGAAGCACGAGGGCCTTAGAGAGGGCACGAGAAAGAAGTTCCCGAGGGTTAGTGTACAGTGAAATGAGTTACCGACGGAGATGTATTTTCTAGGCCTCTTAAAATAGGACAGATTCCCATTCTCCTGGTGTGTTTCAATTACTCCTGATGAAATACTGATGGAAGGGCTAGAATAGCTGACCTCTAAAAGGTAAAATTTTGAGAGGTCAAAGTGCCTGCTTTAATAACACTCTGAAGCCTGAACTTTATCTTTTTAATCTTTCAGCAGTAGATGCCCTCTTTTTCTTTTTGATGCAAAGACAGAAGAAAACAAAATAGGAATGATCACATGCATACTATTATATAAACTAGTGTCAGGGAAATATTAAAGTATTTTCTATGTACTTAAATGCCAAAATCTGACTTTGTAGTGCTTTCCATAAATCTCCACAACAATTTCAACTCCAAGCTAATGTCGTCTTCACCCCTCCCCTCCCTATATCTTACCCTAGATGGGTTACAGCTGGGTTATATAAGGCGTTTTTCTTTAAACACTATATTAATAAAAATGTGGAGTCTTGCCAGAGTACGTTTTCTTGTTTCAAGGTACAGTCTCTGCAGCTGGGGGAATTTTGACAAATACTGAATCAATTTAATTGAAGTGATATAGCTCTGGGCTTCCAATAAGTGGGATGAGCAGGTTTTTTCTTAATATGAGGAGCTAGCTGCATGACTCACAATTTTGAGCACCTGAAGGAAATGGTCAGAAATGGCCTCGGGTGAATCATAAAACAGAACAATCACCAGTGGCCCACAATCTGGGACTATTTGGGCAGTATGTTTACCCAGACGATGAAGGTAAGAGGCAGGTTAGTTAGCACTGACTTTTAATAAGCGACTAATCCCCTGTGAGAAAGAGAAAATTGTGTTCAAGTATAGTCAATATAGAAATGCAGACTTCATAAAATCTTTGAGGTCTCATTCTTTCAATGTATGAAGCTTCTCACAGGAACTAAATGCTGTACATGGCACTGGGAATATTAAAAAGAAAATGCATGGTCTCCACTCTTAAGGAATTCATGCTTTAATGGTATGATAATATTAATAAAAACAGTTGCAATGCAAAGGAAAGTTTGCCATATATAACTAAGGTATATATGGCAAGTTATGGGATGGTAGAATGGACAATACCTAATCTGTCAGGGAAGACTTTTACAGAGGAGATACCACTAGAACTAACCTACATATTGAGAAGTGTCAGGGGGACTAGGTGGGGAAAAGCATTTCAGCCACAGGGAACAGCACCAGCCAGGAGGCACTGCATGGAGGTTAGAGGGGAAAAAGTATAGCATATTAGCAGTGCGGTTCATCCAGGTACAGCACAGGATGTGTGGGAGATAGAGCTGGTGGGGAGGGAGTTAAGCTCCAGGTGATAAAGGGTCTCATGGGCATATTAAAGAGTTAGGATTACGTTCTGTAGTTAATGGAGAGCCTGTGCATAGTTTCAAGTCAGGATGTGACATAATGGTGTTTGCATTTTGGAGAGATTACCCACTCTGGGGATAGCATGGAGCAGGACTTGTAGGAAGCTCAATCAAGAGGCAAGGAGATTCTTTGAGAGGCTGCTGTGTTTCTGAGCTAGGGAAGCAGTCATGGGTTTGGGAGAAGGAAGCATATTTAGAAAATACATCAGGGGAATGTTACCAAAATTTCAGCACTTGTCCCCTAGACTGCATCAGAAGAATGAGGACAAGTGGCTTGAGAAGAAGGAATGGAAGTTTATTAATTTCTCAGTAAATGAGGAATATGGCATACTTGCATCTTAAAGTACCATAGTCCTATTTATAAGCAGAAATACAGAGCTTTTAAAGGAGGGTTTTCAGCTTGGGGCTATTGTTGTTTAACAATAGTTGATGGTCCTGATTGACCCCATCTCCAGGAAGACAAGCCTGTGACCTCTGATGGCACAATTTTGTTGAGCCATCTCCTGTGGTACAAAAAAACAAGGAACACTCCCCTACCCTTCTGATGACTGGCCTTGGACAGGGATGCAGGTTTTAATTTCCAAAAAGAGTGGGAAGAGTTTTAAAGAGACAGTTTGTAAAACATTTTATCCTTTTTTAGGCCTCTGTTATATATTCCCCACTGTCAATTTTATCTTTCTATATCCATGGGAGGAGGGCAACATCATCATCAGGCTATTTTCTGTCGAATTGGGGTGATGTTTTAGATGGAAGGTTATACTTATTTATGTCATTGTAAAGTTTTGGCAGTAGATTTACAAAAATAAAGAATGTAACAGATTACCGGGTGAAAAGGGCATAAGTAACAACTACAACTGTAAGGATTGACAAGGCGAAATGAAGGAGGGTACCTGATAAGAGAGATTTTATCCTGTCTGGTATCTAAGACACCAGTAGGTAAGGACTGTGGGTGACAGTATTAATACTTACTGTCACCTTGTATTAATACATAATATCTGTTTCTAGGGGCTACCTTTATCCGGAGGAGGGCAAGTGGCAACACCTTATCCCATTTTAGATGGGTTTCTTTTACTAATTTTAGGATGTATTTAATTTTCATTTTAGGTGTAGGGCTTTGTTTACTTGTTGGGTTACCTCCGATGCAAAGGAGGGTCTATTAGCACTCCACATGGAGGAAGGGAGCCTATGAACATCTTGATGACCTGTGGGATCATTGAGTCCACTGAGTCCAGTTTCTTGGAGAAGTGGTTCACCAGGTTCCCACTGGGGGATCTGCTCGAAGAAGCTCATGGGTGACCACAGGACATTGTGCAGCAGATCCAGGTGCAGATGGCAGGAAGCAAAGGTCCCACCCCCCCACCCCCCAACAGTGGACACCACCATGGAGTGGCCAAACATGGTGATATCTTGTGAAATGTCCGGGATTCTGTAGATATTCAGACGGACTTCAGTGTGTTCCTGGGTCTTGTTGACAATAGGGTCATCAGTCCAGAGACTGAGCCAATAGTTAGAAGCCAAGGTGGCAACGTGGTTACACAAGAAGAGGAAGATGTTCAGGAAGGAGATGAACAGTCCAATGGCCTTCATGTAGTCCCAGGACACGGACAGTTTGAGCTTCCCTGTCTGAGCCTTGTCTGTCTCCATCACCTTTTAGGTTTCTTTGTTTTTTTTTCTGGCCCTGGCCTTTTGTAGTTCGGCTGTGTTGTTGTAGTGTCTGTTGACGTCCCTGCTGTAGGAGGAGGAGCTGCTGAGTGGTCTCTGCAGCTGTCTGTCCATGGCATCCATCACTAGTATGTCATTCTCTATCTGTTTGGCCTCTTTTTCTGGACTGTTGATGTCTGTCATTCTGTTGTCTTCTGAGGCCTGTTCCTGTTCTGTGCTGGTGTATACCCACAGGAACTTGGCGAAGGCCCCGTCCTGAGCCAGCAGCTCTTGGTAGGAGCCCATCTCAGAGTGAATTCCTTCAGAAGGATTCTGGTAATTTCAGATGCTCGCTCTGTCTGGGTAGGATAAGTCTCTACCCAGTCTGAAAAGGTATCCACTAATGCAAGTTTAGGCATCTGAGTGAAATTGGCAATCATCGAAAGGTGGCTCTTTTACATGTTGGGTTTTCTGTGTAGTAGATCTTCTTTGTCTTTAGATTGTTTTGAGTATATAAATAGTTGGTTGTAAACAGGGTCCTTTTAAATGAGATCCCACCAAATCTATTAAGGCATCATGCCCCTAATGTGTGTATTTATATAGGTGTCTCATAAGAAGGCGAACCAAGGCTTTGGGTGGGAGAATGAGTCTATGAGAATTTTGTCTCCACTTAGCTGTGTCATCTCAAATGTCAGAGCCCCAGTCTTTAGTTTTAAAGGGGGGTTTATACTGATCTAAATTTAGCCAGGGTATCAAGGCCCCAAGGAACAGATCACTTTTAGTGGCCTTTTTAGCAACTCTGTCAGCAGCCTGATTTCTTTTTTGTAACATAAGTGTCTTCTTTTTTGGTAATTAGGACAGTGTATGATGGTCACTCGCTTGGGCTCAGTCACAGCCTGTATCGGGGCCATTATTTTAGGGGCATATTTAATACCTTTATTTTTTGTCATCAGGAGACCCTTTTTTTTTCAAATGGCACCATGAATATGTACAACCATAAAAGCATATTTAGAGTCCGTATAAATGTTTATCCTTTTTTTCCACTGGAAAACTGAAGAGTTCTGGCCAGAGCAATCAGTTTAGTTTTCTGGGCTGGAGTCCCAGGCGGCAGTGTGTTCTGTGACCGCCACATACCCAGCTCTTTGTTGTCTATAAAGCTGCTCCCACCAGTGAAAAGATCCCAATCTGGCTCTGGCATTGTCTGATCTGACAGATTCATCCTGTTAGAATAGAAGTCTCTAGAACCTTTAAACAGTCATGCTGTAAGGCTCGTTTTCGTCAGTGGGTAACAGAAATTGAGAAGAGACACAGTCTTTACCAACAACTCTCAAGGAGCTGTTACTGGGAGGCAAGGAGGCCATCCTCTCTCTCACAATATTGTCCAGTGGCTCTGACAAGAATGCCACTGGCCATGGGATGTCCCCAAGTATCTGTACTAAGACTCCAAGGCTCATTTTTTGTTTTTTGTGAACATGTCTGTCACTCAGGCAACTCTAAAGCGGGGGCAGTCATAAGACTCTGTTTTAGTTTTTCAAACGCATTTTGATAGACTTTGGTCCACATTAGGGGCTCCACATCTGTCCCGTTAAGGGCTCTTTACAAGGGCTTTGTAATTAGTCCAAAGTTTGGGATTTAGATGTGACAGAACCCTGTCATTTTTAGGAAACTGCACAGTTGCCACGGGTTCCCTTGTTAACTTGGAATTCCAGATACCTCTTTTACTTGTGGCAATGCAGTTGCCCTACAATATTTCTCTTCATCCTATTTGTTAGAAAAACTAGAGGAAGATTTTTTTAAATGAGATTTCATGCCCCAGCATTTTCCTAAAATTTCTTCATCAAACAAGGCCAGTGTCACCTGACAGAGCACAATTGACACCTTGTAGTTGTACTTCACAAAAGCTGAAACCTCCTCTAGTTGTTGTTAGTCAGTAATTTATACTGAATTTTGCTAAGGACCATCCTATAGGACGGCTTAAATTGGCATTTCAATAACTACTGAAGGATTAGGTCTTACATCCCAGGCCATGATCTCATTTAGTTAATAAGAAATATCTTCTCTCCTTTCCACATAATATTGTTCCTATTTATCATCATTCAATTTCTTTTCACCCAAGGCTTGCCTTTCCATTATTAAGAAAGATTCCAACATCCTTAGCTGTAATAGAGAGCCACAGTCTTCTAGAACACAAACATTAAAAATATTAAACTCATAAAAATATTACCATGTCATGTGGCTTATTGACTGGTGACACAGCAGTGCTTAGTATATAACTACCTGGCTCAAGAGTCAGTCCAAATCAGGTTTGCATCTTACCTCGAGCACTGAAAGCTGTGTGTGGCCGGGGCAAATTAATCTCTGAAACAAGTTCTTTCATCTTAAAATAAAATCAAACTCACAGGGTGGTTGTGCAGATTACATGAGGTTAACATGTACAAAAGGTCTGGAATCTAGCAGATAATAAATGGTAGTAGTTTTGTTGAATTATTATTGTTTCTTTTCTCTGCATGCCTTGGGATACTCAGGCTGCCTAATATATCAGAACTGGTGCCATCACAGTTGATCTTTATAGAACATCTTATTCCGGAACACTTAGATTGAAAAATGGTCAAACTCTAGCTCTCAAAGTCCAGATTTTGTGATCTGTTTTCAAGAAAAGCCATGCATGACTCAGGAATTAATCTGAATGTGTAGGTAATAAAGTTGCTCCCAATCTAAGGATGAATCTACACAGGAAATGGAAAATTGAGCAACCATCAAGTGAATTTAGAGGCACATACTTGCTCCTAAAATATTAAAAACAGAGTGTGTGTCCATTTGGGTTCTTTGTCCCCATCCTTTCTGAACAACAGAGACAGCACATGCTTCAGAACAGAGAGTGTTCCTTTTCTTATCAGAACACTGGGAGCACTTCATGATGAAAAATAGAATTAGCATTTCTGAAAGAAACTAAAGCTACCTGTGACACAGCTTCGAATCAGGAAGTCCTGAGCAGCTCTGAATCAAGATTGCCCTGTTCACCTAACATTCCAAGCAAAGTGCCTGATTCAAAATTAAGAATAGTTTCAGCCCATCACCCTGTTTAAAACAAGATATATTTCCTGTCATCCTGCCTGGACACAAACCTTGCTAGGATTTCCAAACTAGAGTACAGAGCTGTTTTGTCTCTTGGTTCACTCAAACATATCAACACGAGGAGATTCCGCTTGATAAGCCTGGCAATCGTAGCTGACCTATGGTAAAATGTTCCTCCCCAGAGCTCCCCATTCCTCCATTCTCCAGAAGCCAGGTGGTTCTCAGGAACTTTTACAATTATGCACGCATTGGAACCTGGAGAGAGAAAAAGCAGTAACACTGTACATCATATAATTCATTCTTATAGTTTGGGTGTCAAATGAAAGCAATTCTTGGCTGTAATAGCTCTGGGGTGATACATTTGGGGGCTTTTATTTCTTCCTATTTATTCTTAAACCAGCTTCTAAAGCTGGCTTATAGATTTCTGCTTGAGAACCTAGACTCCAAAGTATGAAATGGTAGGTGCTCCAGATCTTCACTGTTCTAGACCCAGCCTCCATTAGAGATGTCCTGAGGGAACTGAGTCCCAACACACCCACAACTCTGAAAACACCTTGCTTGGGTTCGTAGCAGAGGAAGAAACACAAGAACAACAACCACCACAAATGGTTTTGAATCCCCCAAGGAAAACCCAAAATGTCACTTAATTTCTACTCCAAGTTGAAACTATAGTAACCACTGGTGTGTAAACACTCACAATGACAGTTGAATTAACATTTGTGGGGGCCTGGGCGCGGTGGCTCGCCTGTAATCCTAGCACTCTGGGTGGCCGAGGCAGAAGGATCGCTTAAGCCCAGGAGTTCAGACCAGCCAGAACAAGAGCGAGACCCCGTCTCTACTAAAAACAGAAAAAATTAGCTGGGCGTGCTGGTGTGCCCTTGTAGTCCCAGATGGTCTGGAGGCTGAGGCAGGAGTTTGAGGTTGCTGCGAGCTAAGCCGATGCCATGGCCCTCTAGCCCGGGACAGAGAGAGACTCTGTCTCAAAAAAAAAAAAAAATTTGTGGGGAGACATGGCATTTCCAGTTGTCATGACAACACTGATGCCTCCTCTCAGCTAACAGGCTCGTTCAGGTGTGGCATCTAATTTAGAATTTGACTCGTAAGCTGACAGAAAGACTTGGAGATCTTGAAAAGATCTACCTGTTCTGTCAATTAAGATGACATGCACATGTCAAGAAGAGGCCCAATCCCAGAGAAAGTGCTCACCCGGGACGTGCTTTCTATAGCGATGCTGTTCCCAAACCAGCACTGCCAGAAATGAGTGTTGACTCAGCGAGAAAGGCCAGAGAGGGGCATTTTCTATCACGCAGCATGAGCCGGGGCACCCGTGATTGGAGATTCTGTTTCTTTTATGGCTGTTTGACAAGTTTTTGTTAGTGCGCAGCTGAACTAGAAATAATGAAGTGTATTTTTCCACAGAGAGATGGGATTAGAATTAGTAATTAGGATGCAAGTTTTTGAGGAGGAAAGCAAGAAAAAGGATAGGCCCTTGTTTTTCAGATGAGGAGACTGAATGAGCCCAAGACGGGAGACGCCTCACGGGTCACTGGCCTCACTGGGGTCAGAGTAGAATCTGTTGTCCCCCCCCTGCACCCAGTGAAGCCCTTCATGCCTACAACCCTCAGCAATGTCATTGCTGCAAACACTTGAGTAAAAGCTGCAGGGAAAGGAACTTCCAAATGCCTCTTTAAGAATGAATAATCTTTACCTAGGAAAAAAGTCCCTATCTCCTGAGTCATTTAGAAAAATTAAAGCCGACTCTCTCTGAACAGTGACAAATTTTCCTCATTTCAAATGTGAGTTCAGGCATCCTCCGATTATATACACAGAGTGATGAATATGCAACAGGAAGAATTAAACAAGATGCATATGGAAAAAATGTTTTGCAGTGCAATTTCTATTATTAAAACATTTTTTCCTATCCTTCATCTAAGTCCTAGGACATAAACCATGTGTAGCCGATATAAAGAAGCAATTTTCCTGAAAAAGATTTTATTTACATTCTTTTGTTTTCTAACCTCCAGCTAATTAACCAGGTACTTTACACTCATTAATTTGGAGGAAAAATAATACTAGCTGCCTGTCATATCCTCTCACTTAGAAGGTTCTCTATTTTATTTTTTTAATAAAAATTTTTCTGATAGGACTTTGGATAATTGATTAAATAGAACATCAGTATCTTAGTAAGAAATTTATCTTGGTTTAAGTGTTGGTATTTCATTATTTTTAGCTCAAAACACTTAATTGTAAGGATTTTAAGACACGAATGATTTTGTCTAAAGATGCCCATTTCCTCAACAGGGAACAAAATATTACAGTTGTCAATTTTAAGTTGGAACCTCTGAGCTGACCTCTCTCCTTAACTAGATATAACCTAGAGCAAGGCTTTGTTAAGGCTTTATTTTTGTTATGGCCAGAATTTAAGAGCACATTATCAAACAGAAAAGTAAGGATCATACATGTGGCAAAAACTGGGGAAAAGAAAGAAAATGAATGAAAAGGAACACAAAACGTAGTGGGCACTTGTTATGGGGAAAGGCACGGATTTAGGTAAGCCCTTTGCACACTGTGGAGAATATTGGAAATTTTGGGAGACTACTCAGCATCGAAACCCTTAACCCTTTTGAAGAGAATCCTCCAACTGTTTCAGTCTTAGTAAGAGAGGTGCCCTCTTCCTACTATAGCCTAAAAGGCCAGTCTCTTCCCGCTCCCCGTCCCCTCACAACCAAAGCACAGTCATGCATCATAGACTCAGCAAATCAGGTGCTCACACCCAGTATTTGGTGTTTGAGGCAGTAGGGTGCTGGTAAACTGGCTGTCTAGGAAAACAAAACAAAACAAAAACCAGCCCTGCCTTGTAGTGTCTTCTGATTCCCATGGTGTAAATAACTTCCACTACGACGGATTTCAAACTACAAATTCTTTAAGACCCAGCTTGTGAAATTCCTTGATGTTTAACAGTTGTCTCTCAGAAGCAGGTTTGATTCAGGTTTGGCACATCATCGAGAGGGGATGATGCACAGACTTAGTGGGGGTGAGAGTCCCCTGGCACCAGTGGATCAGCAGCAGAGGAGCCAGAGGGTGCATCCCAACCCCCTACTCCTAGTGTTGACTTTGGCTTTCATTTCGTTTACCTGGCTTCTCTTAACACATGCTCATTTTCTGACCCTGGTTCTTTCACCTTTCTGTCAATTCTGTGAGCATCTTGATCACCTCTCAATAATTCCTTTTCTGCTTAAGTCAGCCAGAATTGGTTTCTGCTGCCTGCAACAAAGAGCCATGACACACTTTTAATTAAGCCTAATGATAACCCTTAGAGTAAGGTCCTATGATTATTATCTCCAGGTTACAGATGAGGAAATGAGACTCAGAGGAATGAAATGACTTGCTTAATGTCACACACAGCTGCTCAGCAACAGAACCCAAATGCTACTTCCACTGCACTAACTTTTCTCTCACAAACCTAGGCCATCTCTCTCTGCATATCCAGTACTAATGGCATGCCTTTGGTTTCAGTCTCTGTTAAGCCTGTATCACACTAGGAACATTATTTGGGGTATAAACATTTTAAATAAAATGAATAACTTCTCTGAACATTACACCCAAGTAATCATTGCCCCCTAGAACAAACAGAACAAAATTTGAGGTATCTGTTTTTAAAGAGTAGTTGATTTCTTTTTGTAATCAATCTCTGAAGGAATTGGCCTTCCTTAATAAATCACAGTCCAGAACCTTTACGGTTTAACTCGGGAAGGAGAACTCCCTGGTGTGGAGGGGCTGCCGAACACATGGTTCTGACTCTGTTTCCTGAAATGTATCTCCCCCTTGTGGTTGTCCTGCTTTAATCTTTTCAGCCACAACCATGCTGTTTTCCAAGTATGTTCTGCTCTAGCTTTAATATTCCACACAATATAGACAGAACTTTTCATGGGCACATCTTTAGCACAGCACTGAGTCTGCCTGGAATAAGAAAATGTGAAAAAACTGTTTAAGAAATTTAAATAGTCCTATATGCAAAGCAATGAGTTGTGATTCTACCACAGCTGGTTTGTTCTCAGCATTGGTCAAGGTTCTCAGTTGCAGACAACAGAATTCACTGTAGTTCAGTGAAGCAGAAGAAATGTATCAAGAAATACTAAAAAGCTCAAAGAATCACTGGAACATCTGGAAGATTAGTGGTTAGACTAAGCTACCAGGGCAACCCCCAGGACCAGCCCATAGAACTGGCCCAGTGATGGAGTAGCTGCTGTCATCAACTCCATAACCACCCAGCCTTTTCTGTGACCAGGATGCTGCCTCCACCACTGCCAACCACAGGGATAAATACCCCATCTTGTCCACTCCCACATCAGCAACCCAGATGCCCCAGTGCTCTGCCAGTTTCCTCAGGTGCCTTGCCTCCAAATCCAATTTCGTGCATCTGTTTGGAAGAATCTAAGGCACAGATATGCATGATAAGGGCAAAAGGAAGGTTAGAAAATATAATTACCTTGGGGACTTCTCAATAGATAGAGAACTATTAAAACGTGAAGAAGATGTTCAAAATACATAGGAATGTCCACTCACTCCCACAAAAGGTACTACTTCTCCACATACCAGGAGAGAGAAGCTTGAAGTGCCAAGTTGCTGGCATAGTTTCATTGATATGTTGCCTCAGTTCCTCACTTTCATGTAAGCGACTGCTTTTCAGCATCTCAACTCTTTTTTCAGTCAATTCTAAGATAAAGAAAGAAACCAAGTGAGAGCTAGACAGTGACAGATTGCCCTTTGCCTTTGCCTTTTTTGTCTCAGTTTTTGCTTCTGAATAGTAACCAGCATCTTCCCCAGGATATTTATGTCATAAATGCCCCCAGGAGGTTCATCCCCATCTATGGTGGTGGTGGTGGGAGGTGTTGGGGCTCAGAAGACAATACCCCAAAACTGGTGCTTTGACACCCTGAACTGAGGAAGAAGCCTCAAGGTCTCTCTGACCCTCCCCACGACTCTTCCTGTCTCTCAATCCTCTGTTTCTCCCAAAGCACAGGATGAAGTTGGTCTCTGAAGTTCCCTTATCTGCCTTAAGTCCAGACCTGCCAAAGAAGAAAACAATTATTTCTGGCCCCTTCCCTGAGTTTTCATTAACTGAACTCATATCACAGGAAGAAAGACTGAAGTCTGTCAACACACATGGACAGACTTTTGTTGCAAACAGTTGTCTGTTCTGTGGGCTCAACAGACTTTGTTCAGGCCATTGTATGTTAAGTCCATTGAATTCCCTAAAAATCATTTACTACCCCCCTAAAATCATCCACACTTCCCATCTCCCTTTCTCTTAAGAAGTAGGATATATAAGCGTATGTACCCCATTGGGATATGGGGCAATCACTCTGTGATTCTCCCCTGTGCATGCTAATAAATTTGTATGCCTTTTCTCCTATTAATCTGCCCTTTGTGAGTTGATTTTTCAACAAAAAATGGCATCATTTTTTACCTGTCACAGGCAGCCATCCTTTTAGAATAATAATGTAAGCCTCATCTAGCAATTCTAGCCAATGAATAGCAAAATACAGAAAAAGAGTTGGAGAAAATGTGCATTATAGTTCTCATCATACTTATGAAAGAGGAGTGAGCTATTTCCCTTTTGAAGTTGCATTAAGTTGGTCAGACTAATGGGATACCATTCAGTGTGTTGAAAGAGGTAGTTCACTGAGTAGGCTCAAGTAGGCTTTCCCCAAAAGACTTAATGCACCCACAAAAAGTGAGCAATTTACTTCCTTTTCATGAGGAGGAAAGTTCTTTTGAGAGATAATTTCTTCACTTCTGAAAATGGAAGAAACAAGAGCCATTAGCAATAGTCTATTGATTATACCTGCATTGATTTGAGAATATATATATATAGTAAAGATGGACAAACACACTCTATCTTCATTTATAAACATGCAAACACATGTATGCCTCTCTCCATGTGTCTGTGTCTATGTGTATGTATGTGTGTATACACATGAATATAGCCAATTCTTATTTATGGTAGCTATATTCTAATAAAGTTGCTCTGAGCAACAAATTAGTGAAAACTGAACCACCGCACCTAGGGGAAATATGTATATATGATATATATTTCATATATGTGTGTGTATGTACCACACAGATTATAATCTTAACCTACTGAGAACAACTCATCTTGGTAGATTATATTTACTGTTCTACAAAAGGGAAAATGATGGTGAGAAGTGTTAAATGAATTGCCTGAGGATGCCCCACTAACAAGTATCAGAATTGAGATTCAAACCAGACCCAATTGGCCCCAGACCTGGAGCTTCTTGTGCTACAGTGCACCACCCTGTACCGGCTCCATCCTCTGGTCACCTCTGTGTGACAGCTGAAACAAGAAGGCAGAGCAGTTAAGTTACCTTGTTGGACCTCAGATGGGAATGTGCACATATGGGCAACTCAAATTTTTCACTGCTCTGTGCGTGTCTATGAACGACTTGAAAAGTACCAAGAGTGTTGATTGGGGGCTTACACATCAATTTTGGTGAGTAGACAAAGCCACAAACATGGAATCTGCAAATGATGAGAATTGACTGTATATACAAATATGATATACTTTGATATCTGTGTCTGTAAACTGCCAGCCTCTATTCATACAGAGGTACATATGTATATGTATATACATTCACAGTTTTGGCAGTAGAAGCCTCATTCTCCAGAGAAAGTGGCAAGAGAATCCACCCTAACGACCAGTGATTCAGCTGGTGCGATCAAAGCTGAGAAGTAATGAGCCACATGTGGAAAGAAGGACCATTCAATTGGCACTACAAGGTTGTCAAAATATCAGTAGCTATTTTCTTCCTGATTAAGCAAACGATTAGTGGTTCAATAATTTATTTCTTCTACAATCTCTTTGGCTACCTAACAAATTTTTACACCCGCTCTAATATTAACATATTTTTACTGCTTTTATTTTTCTTATAACTATTTTTACTTTATTATAACTATTACTGGAAGTGCATGCCATCTTTTGTGTTAGCTTCTGTGAAGTGACAATCAATCCATTTGAACACAATTGGTCATTAGCTATATGCAGAAGTGGTACTGCCAATGAAGCATGATTTAAGGGATAAAACTAGACTCTGGCTTCTACACAATGTCTCTCTCTGGGCCCCTGATACTCCGGAAAGAGAGGTATTAATGGATTAGCAAGCCAGGCCAGGGGCATTAGAAGGATCGTCCCACTTTGTAATCAATATCAATATAAAACAGAGGGACATTTAAACACTCTTGTCAAGTCATTTAAATTTCTAGAGCCTCAGTTTTCTTCTCTGTAAAATGGGTACTATAGGATTGTTGGGCGATAAAGATAAATGTGTATAAGGATGCTGCAGCAACAGACTATGCATTCATTAGTATTACATCCACTTTTCCTTATGTGAAAAATATGGACCAAGACATTAATCCAACACAACTCTTTTTTTTTTTCTTTCTGAGACAGGTTCTCACTCTGTCACCCAGACTGGAGTGCAGTGGTGTGATCATAGCTCACTGTAGCCTCAAACTCCTGGGGTCAAGCAATCCTCCTGCATAGCTAGAACTACAGGTGCACACCACTACACCCAGCTAATTTTTAAATTTTTTGTAGAGATGGGGTCTCACTGTGTTGCCCAGGCTGGTCTCAAACTCCTGGCCTCAAGCAATCCTCCCACCTCAGCCTCCCAAAGTGCTAGGATTACAGCCCCACGTAAGCCACCGTGCCCAGCCCTGGCCAACTCTTAATTAAGACAGTTGGGAGTTCTCAACCTTCAGGAAGCCATCATGACAACTCTCCACCCACAATCCAACCCTAAATTAGGTGTCTGATCCAGGTCCCACCTGTCCTTAGTGGCACCTACTTACTACTGTAGATGCACTCATCAATATGTAGGGTGCTGCCTGTTCACAGGTCCATCTCTCCTAGACTTTGAGTTTCTCTAAAATGGGGACTGTGCCTTTAAGATCTGTGAGTCTGGTATCTAGCACAAGGCTGCATTCTTGGGGAGGGGCCTGCCTCTGCCACTTGTACATGTCCTGTGTATCTCTCCAAACCATTTTAGTTCCTTAATACCTACACCCAGTGCTACATAACCTGGGAAACCCCATCCTGCCCTGAGAAATCTAGATAAGATGGGCTGAAGCCTAATTCAATGCCTTGGTTGAGATCAAAGCCCTCCCACAATTTTCTGCCAATTCCCAAGGGGTGGGGGAACACATGATATTCTCATGGTCTTCTTTTATCTCTTGGTTCCAGTTTATATGTGTGCAATTTCTTTCCCAAGCTACATCTGCCAAAACCTGAAACTGATCTCCTGATAAGATTTCCAAAACTTGTCCAAAAAAATCCTATCTGCTCAAAACATCCCTGAGTGCAGCTGACATTTCTGAAGACTGGGGCATGATAGGAAGAATGTCACATCACTCACCACAGAGCAAGCAGCTTAAAGCACAAAACAGCGATTTCTGTCCTTAAGAATTTTCTGCAGCCTCCCTGCTTTTAGGTGCTGCCTTTAACCCCAGATAGTGTCCTGACTTCTCCCTGTTCATCTGGACAACTCTCCTCTTAAGGGAAATAAAAAATAAAATAAAATCTTCCTCTGCTTACCATGTACAAGGCAGTTCAGGAATCCGCATTTGTCAATTGAGTTACTGCCTGCGTGGGCTCCTCAGCCACAGCGGACAGTCTCATCAAGCCGTGTCCCTCGACCAAGATCGTACATCCTAGTGCCAGCTGTTAAGATCCTCCACTTTCTATGCAGCCCATTGCTCCTATAATGGTTTACAGAGGATTTTCACATCCATTATCTTATTTACTCTTACCAGGCCTGTGAGGTAGTTAGGGAGGTGTCATTATCAGCCTCAGTTTACAAATGAGAGAACTGAAGCCCCAAAAAATTAGATCAGGAAAATGGATCACTCAAAATCTGCATCTGTGGGTGCTATAGTGGGTTGAATAGGTTTTCCCCCAAAGCTCATATCTACCTGGAACCTCAGAATGTGACTTATTTAGAAGTAGGGTCTTTGCAGATGTAATTAGTTAAGGAACTTTAGATGAAGTCATCTTGGATTCAGGGTAGACCCTAAGCCTAATGACTGGTGTCTTTATAAGAGAAAGGGGAGGGAGATTTGGACAAACAGAGACACAGAAAATAAGCTCATGTGAAGACAGAGGGAGAATTTGGAGGGATGCAGCCACAAGCCAAGGCACTTCTGAAGCCACCAGAAGCTGGGAGAGTCCAGGAAGAGTTCTCCCCTAGAGTCTTCAGAGGAAGTGTGGCCCTGCTTGCATCTTGGTTTCTCTATCCTGTGGAACTGTGAGAGAACACATTTCTGTTGTTTTATGCCATCAAATTTGTGGTAATTTGTTACAGCCCTAGGAAACTGATACAGATGCCACATATGGAGATTTGTTTTTATTCGTTGCTTCCTCCCTATAGGCATGGAGGCCACAGCTCAAAGATAAAACCACCCTCCACTAAGAATGAGGCAGAGTCCAGCTGTGGCCCCTGCGGCTTCTGAAGAAATCACCTCTGCTGTCCCATTTACAGAGAATGAGACAGACCTGCCAAGGCTTCACTTAGAAAAGGTGTCCAGGTCGTTTCAGCCCCCAGTGAAAATGACAAGAGTCCCAACCCTACTCAGAAACTCAAATACACACACACGAGGACACTTTTGAGAAACTCACTGGCTAAGAAAGGAACATTTCTACAGAATTATTTACACAGGACTATATCTGAGGTGACTAGAATTTTTGGAACTCTGTGAGTAGGAAAATCCCCTAGGAGGGCAGTTTGGTGGAGGAGGTGGGGCTGCTATTCATGCTGAGAGCATACATGCAGCCTGGGGCTTAGCCAGTACAGACTGAACACAACACTGTTCGATGGAACTATTAACTGAAAAAGTTTAATGTATATAATTCTTGCTTCATGGTGAGAAAAAACCTTGTAGTTCTCAAATGGGAAAGCACATGTGTCCCCAGTGGCTGTAAAATTGACCCATATCTTCATCTTAATTGCATTTTACACATTTTGTGCTTAGCTGCCTATTAATTAAGGCACAGATGAATAAGGTTTGAGAGGCTCACAGAATCCTTGCCTGGGAGTTTTCTTTTTTGAAGAGTCTACATCCAGCTCTCCAACAGCCTGGATGCCTGGTTTTCTTTGACACATTTCTGATGTTAGAAAATGCAGCCTTCGAGCTTGGATTTACTGACAACTTGTAGTGATACTATTCAAAGAGTTTTGCCAACCAGAGAAACTCACCCAAACCATGGTGTGAAGAATTTTTATTGGGTTTCATTACATAGGCATAATTGACTGATTCATTGGCAATGTGATTGAACTCAGTCTCTCTGACCTCTCTCCCCTCCCTGGGGGTTGGGCTGATATCACATGGCTCAAAGCCCCAACCCTCTAATCCCACCATTGGTCTTTCCAGTGTGGCCAGCCCCATGTTGAGTCACTTCATTAGCATGAACTATCAGGTGTGATCTGGGGGGCCCACCATGAATAACAAAGATATTCCTGTCACTCAAGGAAATTCCAAGGGTAGAGGCAACTTCCCAGGAACGGGAGACAAAGGCCAAATTCTTTAATATACATTCCTATATATGGAAGATTCATCTCTAAAGTAGGAAAAATAATAATGCCCTCTGCATGGGGGTCTCATAAGGATTAAATAAAGTAATATGTATTTCTGGCATATAGTGCTCATTGTTTGAGTGTTAGCTATTGTTATTATCTTCCTGAATTTGTGGTCACTGAACTTCTTCAAAAGGCATCCATTGCTAACTCTTTTGTAAGCTCTTTGAGGGCAGGGGAAACATTTTATTCATTTTTTATATACTTCACAGTGACTGACTGTGTCTTGCACAAAAGGTTTCCAATATGTATTTCCTTGTTTATTTTTAAAAATATCTACATTTAAGGCTAGTGCATTTAAGACTAAGAGCTATCTGTCCTTATTTGATTCAAATACCAGAACTCCTCCATAAGAAGGATAAGAAGAGCTGCAGAAGTTGCCTTTAAAAACAAGTCAAAAAATTCATAACTGCCAGGGTCACTTGAACACTGGGGAGGGTAGACCTGATGTCTTGTGTGCATTCTGTTGACTCTTCTAAAGCTTTAAAGACATTTCCCAGCATTGAAAAGAGTAATTTCTATTACAAAAAAAATTTTAAAAGGTACTGTCCTTTCCTATGCACCCCCAAAACAGTAATTGAAAAATATGCCATTCACAACAATAACAAAACTATAAATTACTGTGAATGAATTTACCAAAATGTACAAGACTCTCCTAGAGAAAACTATAAATTATTACTGAAAAATAAATCAGATTGTGAATGAGAAGATTTAATATTTATAAACATTCAATTCTACACAAATTAATATATAAATACAATGCAATCCTAATGAAAATCTCCAAATTATTTTTTATGTAACTTGGCAAGATCAAGCTAAAATTCATGTGACAGAGTAATTGCAGAGTAGTAATCAAAGTAATTTTGGAAATGAAGAACAAAATCTGGGTTTTTAACTTCCAATACCAAACTTTATTATAAGATACAATAACTTAAGCAGTATACTATTGGAATAAGAATAGACAAGTGGATCTTTGGAATAGAAAAGAACGTCCATATATACTGTAAATGGAAATTTAATATGTGCTACAGGTGGCATTTCAAACTGGTACGTAGACTGTTTAATAGGAGTGTTAGGTCAATTGGGTATCCATTGGTAAAAGGAAATAAAATATATCTTTATTTCATGCTAGTTACAAAATAAATTCCAACTGGATTAAAGTCCTAAAGGTAAGGTTAAAAAGTATATATGAAAGCATTCAAAACAAATAAATGAAAATACATGTAAGACCTTGAGTAGATAGGTCTTTCTTAGGATAGTTTTTTTTTAAAAAGTCGTAAGAGAAAGGAGTGATAACATTGATGACTTTAAAATTAAAACCTTTGTATGACATATAATATGAAGAATGAGAATTTTTTTTTAGTGTGGAAGACTAGGAGAAGATACATCAACATATGTGATAGATGCAAGATTGGTTTCCAGAATAGACAAAGAAAAATCTGAAAAAGTAGGAAAGAATACAAACAATCCAATGTAAAAATGGACGAAAAAAAAATACAAGTAGAAGGGAAATGTAAATCGGGCATTAAACATATAGAAAATCATGCTCAATTTCATTAGAAATCAAGAAAATGAAAATTAAAACAATGATATACCATTTTTTTACCCTTCAGACTAGCAAAAATTTAAATATTTGATAATATCAACGGTAGGCAGAGAGTGTAGGCAATTGAGTATTCTCATGGCTAGCTAACAAGATTCTAAATAATATTTATCTTACATTCCGGTAATTCTGTTTTCTGGTATCTTTCCTAAAGAAACACTTGCACATATGACGAAGAAGCTAAATTCAATGTATGTAAGAGTGAGACTGAAAACACCGTAAGTGTCCATCAATAGAGGAATGGTTAAGTAACCTAAATACACCTTTACTATGGTATATTATGCATCAGTTAAAAAAAATAGCTGACACTTATGTGTGTAATGTGAGACATCTACTATACAAGATAGAGTTGTACGTACTGGCATGGAAGATCTTGAAACTATATTGTTGATGGAAAAAAGCAATTTCAGTACTATACATATAAAATGTTACCATGTGTTTTTAAAAAATATACATTCACCAAAACAATAGTATACATTTTCCACAAGGCATGAATGATTGTAAATGCATAAGTAAATATATTCAAGAACACACACAAATTTTTTTCCCATGCAAAGAGTACTAGAGTTTGGAGTGGTAGGCAAAAAAGGATTTAGCCATATTGGTAACAGTTTAATTTTTATAGGGTGAATAGACTAATTAATGTATTACGTCTGTGACAGCAATAATTGGAGAAAATGGATTCTATCTCCTCCCTAGACTTTAGGACCTGGTTCCCAGCATCCTTGGTTTATTATGATCTTAAACATCTAGAACTCTGTGAGGTCAGTTCTCCAATTCTCCTCTACTAATAACCAGACATTAGATTATGTTAGGCTTCACTGTCTCCCAATTCCATTTTTCAAGTTCTCTGCATCATGTTTAATGCACTCCATAAGAGATTTTGTATATAGCATTCTATTTTAGGAAGACAGAATGACAGAAAAGTTTTCAATGCCTCATTTTCTCCTTAACTTCAATTCACTAGAATAATTCTCTCTTTCTCTCTCTCTCGTGTTGTAATCCAAGTGGATTTATCTTGAGAAATAGTCTTCAGGAAAAAGAAAACATTTTCTGTATCTCGAGAGACTTCAGTAAGAAAAAAAAATCATTGTCTTATTGTTTTCTCCTATGCTTATATTCAGTACCCCAGATATTTCACAGTTGTCTTCAGAAACATTGTGTACTTTGAGGGTTTAGCAAATATTTTCTTAAAAAAAAAAGAAAGAAAAGAAAAAAGAGAGTGAGAGAGAAAAAATGAGCCATCAGCCCATTTGTTTCTCCTCTAGACCTAGGTGAAATCTGTCTGTGCTGACGCTCATGAAATGGGACCCTCCTGGCTAGAACATAATTTCTCTATGAATATTATTCTCCATCCCTCTTATTTATTTTCCTGCTTTTGTCATTGTAGAGAGCTATCTTGAATCATAAAGTCCTATTTTTTATGTATCTGAAAAAGACAGGGATATAATTGAACTCTACCCACAGGGGCAGAATAAAATAAGCCCACAAATTTAGGCAAAACGTTAGGAAAGGGATAGAAAATGGCTCTGTTCTCATTATCTTAGAAAATAATGCTATAAGCAGCAAACAGTATGTGAAGCCAAACTGAAAGGTAATATGAAAATGAGCAGAAGAAGGCAAGTAAGGCATGAATCATCCCTGGGGTCATTTATCTTCAGGGAACAGGCTGCACAAATCTCTGAGCTTCTACCCCTTGGTGGGGAGTACCTGGAGGGACAGGTCGCCCATCACGGAACAGCATTACAAGCACTAAGAAGTGCCCACTGACCCCCTGGGGTGGTGGGCCTGCTGTCCTCCTTCCCCCAGGGCTGCAAAATTTCCCAGGGTCCTGATGCTCTGAACCCTAACAAATGGTACTGTTGTTCATCCTAAGGCAGCTCACACGCACAGGCTTCACAGCCACCTCAGCACCGTCCTCCACTAATGATCTTATATAGCCAGTCACAGGGATGGCAGGATGCGGTAGTGAAAAGCCTCTTCTCCCTCTCAGGGTAACCCGGGGTCTCAGATCTGTGCACATCCAACTGTCAAAATGAAAATAAAGGTGAAGAAAGGAATATAAGCAAAAACAAAAACAAAAACAAAAACAAAAGAAATAAGTGCCAATAGCAGAAATTCTCCTTAAGTAGGAAACCTCCAACTAAATTGTCTATTCCGCATCCATTAAACACGACTGAAGGTTTACCTCTTCCAAGGCTTAGCTATAGCCAGAGTCAGAAATACAAAATATCTGCCTACACACTATACCCAGGGCCAAAGCAGGCATTGCCAATCGATGGCAGCAATACTCTTTCTCCTGTCAAAGCAGGCATTGCCAATCCATGGCAGCAGCGCTCTTTCCCATGTCAAAACAGCCCATGCCGGGGCTGACATATGCTAGAAAGATGCACCCCCCCAAATGCTCTGTTCTACCTCTACCTGCCTGTTCCACTGCTTACCCTCTGCCCGTTTTCTGCCTTCTATTTAAAAATCCAAACAACCCCAGGAAGAATGACACATTGAGCTGCTGTTGGCCTTCAGTGAATTTTGTAGCCATGAAGGAGAAGTCCTCCAGAAAGTCAATTTGAGAACACTGTGCTCCTTCCTGGCAGGATCCGGGAAGCACAAGCCTTCCTTGCTCCACACGGGCGCGGGCTGGGAGAAGACTGGTTGCAGGGAAGATCAGGCAAGCTGCAGGAGCAAGGAGAAGAAACGAAGAAGAAGGGAGTGATGAAGGAGACATCGCAGTTTGGGCCATTGTTAGCCCTGGAAAACAGCTGGGTGGAGGAGAAAGGGGGTTTGGGGAGGCTATGTCAAGAAGGAGCCACAGAGCTTTGGAGTCAGGGAATGCTGGGTTCAGTCCCACATGACTCTCTGACTGGTTCGGTAGCCTAGTAGACTGCTCCATGTGAAAAAATGATGCCCCCGTGGCAGCACTGAGGAAGGCAGAAGAGTGGACACAAGGGGAAGCACAGGTCCAACCCATAGTAAAACTGTTGTAATCACTGACACCTCTGATTATTTCCACGTGGAGAGAGAGATTTCTGAGGGTCTCTTCCAAAGAAGGATAAGGCATAAATGAACCTTCCCAAATTCCCAAATTTTTTCTCACTCATGTATCAGTAGACTTGATTATTTCAGGTCAGCTCATCTTTTTAGAGAATCCTTTTTAAAAAGGAGCTCATTGTCAGACTTTAAACATTAGATTATGGGAGTTTTCCTCAAACAGTACTCAGAGAATGTTTATGAATAGCAATACAACATCCATTGCGAGTTTTCAAAGGAGCATTCCAATCTTAAATATGGTTAGTGGCTAACCAAGGACTGTTCTCTATTCCAATTTCTGAAAAAATCATCATTTTAGACCCATTAAGCCAGGGAGTGTCTCATCTTTCAGCACATTTCTATGAACAAAGGAAAATAAAGGTCACAGGGAGACAGTTCCAGAGCACTACTTGTGGTCATAAAATATTAATGACGCCTGGATAAATGACTTTAGTTGCTAAAGAGTCTTTGAAAAGATAGGGTAGAGGAAAGGGAGAGAGGGAAACACTGTGAGGACAGAGAGAATTTGTTCAGGATGCAGGGTTGACATCCTTCCAATCTGGTTGCAAACTGATAGCAATGGGGCCTTTTGGGGACCACTGGGTTGGAGGTCCAAGTTTTGAATTTACTGTGTTGGATTAATGTCTTTGTCCATATTTTTCACATAAGGAAAAGTGGATGTAATACTAATGAATGCATAGTCTGTTGTTGCAGCATCCTTATACACATTTATCTTTATCGCCCAACAATCCTATAGTACCCATTTTACAGAGAAGAAAACTGAGGCTCTGGATGTTTAAATGACTTGACAAGAGTGTTTAAATGCCCCTCTGTTTTATAACACTACATAAGCTCTGCAGCTGACTCAAGTATACAGCTTGTCATGCAAATAGAGTTGTAGACTGTCATCAAATAGTCAACTGTTCTAAAGGGGGCTAAACATATTCCCATAATGCTTTGCTTATACAGCAGAACTTCATAATAGAATTAAAAATTAAGTACAGTCTCTGTTAGCTTTATGGCCTTGCCATCTTTTTTTCATATTGTGTCTACATTGCTGAAGAATTGATTTAGCAAACAATTAACACTTGTATAGCATTTTATAATATGCAGAGCACTTCGAATATGAGTTCATTTGATTCACTTAGTGAATTGAATTACTAGTGGATTCTATAGTGTTCAGGTTGGTATTTCTGGGTACTGTGTGGATCTATAAACCTCCTAAACCCCCTTAACCCGATACTTTGAGATCCTACTATAATTCTTCTGGAACAGAAGAGACCCTTTTCTCTGATATTCTGATATTCACAAGGGCTTTATTACTATAAAGACACAAGAGATTCCCTGCTATGGCTGAAATCCTACACACAGAGAGAATGGTAATGTTTTAAAATAGTAGGAAGTGGAAATGGTGGTATTCCACATGAAAGTAGCCAAATGAGTACCCCTTTTCATTTTAATTTCAAGGCTTATGAATTACAGTTAAAATGGAAGTGAAGATATCTCTTATTATTACCCAAAGTAGGATACTAAAATATAAAGTAGTCCTTATAAGGAGTTTTTCTTAGCTTTTTATTTGGGAGTCAGTATAGCATCTTTGTTAAGAATATAAACTCATGGTTAAGAATCCAGGCTTCCTGGGTTTGAATCCCAGTTTTAGCACTTTATTAATTAAACATTCTTTTGGGCAAGTTGTTTAAGCACTCTAAATCCATCTCTTCATCTGTGACGTGGGCATCCGAGCAGTGCTCTCTTCATAGAGTCACAGGGAAAATTAAATAAGATCACCCATGAGGAGTTCTCGGTTTAGAGCCTGGACCATGGGGCTCTGTTTATGTTGTCTGTTGTTGAAGCGTTTGACAACCAAAAAGAAAGGATCACATTAACTGAATGGGAAGCCACAGGCCTATCCTTTTCTTGCATGTTATAGACTGCTTTTATCTCTGTTCTTCCTTCTAGGAACGAAAAGAAGCTGTTCCTGTCATTAAGTGACAAAATTTAGCAGTTTATTTGACCTAATGAACTTGTCAGAGTGGTGGATTTCTTTTTGTTGTTTGTTTGTTTGTTTTTACTTAGATTCAGCCAGGGATAATAATGTAATTCTGGCCCAAGATGCTCTAAAGACATTGTGTGCAATCTCCCTTAAAGCACAGTAAGCTTTCTATCAAATATGTATGAAAATAAGAATTTTTAAATATCCTACTTTTATTATTTACTGAATCAGTTTGATTTTGCTATGTAACAAAATATCCCCAAACTCAGAGGCTTAAAAATAATCATTTATTAGGTGAGAATTCTGTAGTTCAGCAATTTGGGCTGGACGTGGCAAAGTAGTTTCCTCTGCTGGTCTCACCTGGGCTCACTCACGGCCTTGCAGCCAGCTGGTGGATTGGCTGGGGCTGCTTGGTCCTGAATGGCTTCACTTTCATGTCTGATGGTTGGCTGGGGTCACAGAGTGACTGGGCCACATGTCTCCAGTGTCTAGCTGGGCTTTTTCACATGGCAGCTGGGTTCCAAAAGCAGTAACACAGAACAAGTCCCAATGCACAGGCATTTGTCAAACCTGTGCTCATGGCACGCTCGCTAATGTCCCATTGGCCAAACCAAGATTCAAGTGGAGAAATAGACTTCGCTTCTCGATAGGAGGAACTGCAAAAATAGTGCTGTCATTTGTTCCTTAGTATTGAATTATAATCCTCTTTAGGGAAAATTAAAACCATCTTGTTGCAGGTAGCATGGAACATACAGATTGATAAAGAGACTAAAATTCTTGTCTGTAGTTTCTGACTACAATGAAGAGATTGGCATAGTGTGGGTGGTAAGAATCAGTTAATATTTATGCCTGCTGAATCTGCCAAGCAGAAATACTGTATGTAACTTAATGTTGGAGTACTGGTTATGTTCAATTCATCTAAGTCATAGTCCCTCGGCTCAAGGACATTGTAATCAGCTGACTGTAGATACAAGATAAACACATGCAGAAGGCCACACTACAAGGCAGTTGTGATAAGCATTATGGGAGTGACCCAGCTAAGAGTTACTGGAGCTCTCCAAAGAAAGAAATCACTGTGGGGAGTATGTTAGGGGATGAGAAAACTCCTTGGAGGAAGTGAGGCTCAGACAGAGCTAAATAAATGGTAGGATTTGCAAATACAGTTAAAAACATAGTGTGTTCCAAGGGGAGGAGTGTCATGTTCAAGGGTGTTAACATGGGCATGAATTGTGCGTGTTTGGAAAGTGAGGATACCCTAACGGGCTGAGAGGGGTGATACGGCAGATTGCATTTGTGATTCGTAGCAGACCAATTGCTTTCCATGCATAAATTAAACCTAGCACTGAAATTAAAATTTGGGGGTCCCTAAAGTCCAGATTGCTCTTCCTAAAATATTGTTCCCATCCCTTTCCTCTTTGGCTCATTGACAGATCTTCGATGGCTACCCTTGTACATAGGGTACAGTTTATACCACAGAGCTTGGTGCTAAATGTGGCTTTGTGATACACCTCAAATTCTAACAGGAGTAAGGGCCTGAAAAAGGGCAAAATATATTATGAGTTGTCTCTTTAACACACCCCCACACACTCTTTTTGGGAATTAAACCTGCATTCCTGCCTGGGGCCAGTAATCAGAGGGCCAGAGGAGTGTTCTTTGTTCTTTGTCTTAAACTGCAGGAGATGGCTCAACGGAATTGTCCGCAAAGGGCACGAGGTCATCTTCACCCAGAGATAAGGCTGACCAGGACCACCAACCACAGTTAAACAGCAATAACGCAAGCTGAAAACCCCTTTTAAAAGTTCTGTATTTCTGCTTAAAGGGAGGACAATGGTTCTTTAAGATGAGAGTCTGCCCTCCTCCTCATATGCCAGCAAAGTAATGAACTTCTCTTTCCTTTTCCTCAAACCGCTTGTCCTCCTTTGTTCAGCCGCAGGGATGAGTAACAGAATCATATTTCCAGTCTTCTCTCTCACTATTCCCTAATTCATTTTTTAAATTTCTCAGGAGCTGTACCCCTTAAAAATGAAGGGTCAAATCTCTCTTTACCCAGTTTAAAAATTTTAAGACCCTTCTGATTTTCAAAGTTAATGTTAGGCTTTAAGTAATAACAATAGTTAGTTCTAGTCCCTTAGAAGCAGAATCTGGAAAGAAATTTCAAATGTTCTTTGAGAAAGGTAATCATAGGTATCTCTGCCATCTAGCTTTTATTTCATATTTTAAGTATTTTGCTTAAATATTTCTTTTACTTTAATATATAGGTCCCAGCAGTGGATGGCCTACCATTAATCAGTACTGAATTTCCCACCAAGTACCTGGCACTGTCTAAGAGCTATTATTAAATCTACCTCCTGTTTGTTCAGACTATCTGAACCTTTATTGCCTTAAAAAAATACATGAGTTTGTGAATTTACCCTAGTATTTATGCAGTAAGTGACAGGATATATCCCCTTTAGTATATAGTATGACAAAAAAAGAGCTTTTACCAGCAAATACTTTCTAAATCAAGTAGTAAAGCAAAAGGATTTTTTTAATGTTCAAAGTTGTAGTATATTTCTTGATGGACAATGTTTAATTTTTTTAAACAACAAAATTGTCTTTGCCCAAGAACCAAAACAAAGCTTGACAAACTAATCTCTTAATTTGTCCAGGAGTTTGAGTTTGGCAGTGGAATTGTTTTGGTGTAAAACTCATTAAAATAATCTGATTTGTATTTTGATGACTTGTCAAAATTTTTTTTTTTTTTTAAATTTCAGAATATTATGGGGTACACCACTTTGGCTATATATATTGCCTATGCACTGCCCGCGTCAGAGCTACAATCGTGGTCATCCCCCAAACTGTGCTCCCCGCATCCATTCAGTGAGAGTTTTTCCCATCCCCTTCACCCCCCTCCCGCCTGCCCGCCCCCTGATGAATATTATTGTCCTGTGTGATGTAAGTGTTGATCAGTTAGTACCAATTTGATGGTGAGTACCAGTGGTGCCTGTTTTTCCATTCCTGTGACACTTCACTTCGAAGAATGGGTTCTAGCTCCAACCAGGATAATACCAGATGTGTTAATTCACTATTGTTCCTTATTGCTGAGTAATACTCCATGGTATACATATACCACATTTTACTAATCCACTCATGTATTGATGGGCACCTGGGTTGTTTCCACATCTTTGCAATTGTGAATTGTGCTGCTATAAACATTCGTGAGCAGATGTCTTTATTATAAAATGTCTTTTTTTCCTTTGGGTAAATTCCTAGTAGTGGGATTGCTGGGTCAAATGGTAATTCTACTTTTAATTCTTTGAGGTATCTCCATATTACTTTCCATAGAGGTTGTACTAATTTGCAGTCCCACCAGCAGTGTATGAGTGTTCCTATCTGTCCACATCCCTACCAACATTTGTTGTTTGGGGATTTTTTGATATGAGCCAATCTCACTGGAGTTAAGTGATATCTCATTGTGGTTTTGATTTGCATTTCCCTGACGATTAGAGAAGTTGAGCAATTTTTTATATGTTTGCTGGACTTGTCAAAATTTTTGAATGGAAGAGGCTTTGTATGTAAATTTAGATTTGCTTACTGTTTTTGAACAAAAATAATCAGGGCAAATCAAGGACTGTCTCCTAAGAGTAGATACCCCCAAGCCTTTTTTTCACATGACTTTCTTTTTCTCTAAATAATTGTGGAGTTACATGGTCCAAAGGAAGCTGTGCGCATGCAATCCAATTACTACTCTTTTAACATAAAAATCCCAGCCATTTTGGTGCAATTTATTCTGGACTTCTCAGGGAATTGGATTCACTGCTTCTAAAAGGAAAATAGGTTTGGTAACCTAGTCCTTTGGAAAAGTTCAGCTATATTCAGTATCATATGTTTTGGACCCACAGTAGAAAACTGAAAAGGCCATTAGTGTGGGTTTCTATCAGCTGAGAGACTTAGAGGCAAACTGAATCTCCAGAGTGCATCATGTTTCAGGGGAAGCTTAAAATAATTGCACCAAAAACATTGCCCAAGGGAGCTTATTTCCTTGTAGCCAGTTCTGAAACAATGTCTTTCTCTTTTGCTTTTTTGCTTAAGTGCTATTCTGTTTAATCATTCTTTTCTCTACCAGTTACTGGTTAATTTAGCCAGATTTTACCCTTTTTGCCTTGAATCTTTGTTATTAACCGCAAAGAAGTGTTTCCAGGTCTGATGTCTGTTTAAGCCAAATCGTGAACAAATATTTAAATGTAATATTTGTTCTTCCTCTCTAATATAATAGGATATGTATGATAATATTATTGTTTGTTCTTTGTTTATTTTTGGTGAAGGCAAGAGAGTCATGGAAAATGGCAAACAAATCCTTAATAATTTTTTTATATTAAGCTATAACTACAGTACTCAAGAGTTGATATTAGCTCTTAAGTGTATATATTTATTTCATACTTTGGTCATACATACATCAGATATTCGTCCTATGCTTACAAAGGTTTTGTGGTTTTTTGTTTGACTTGGTTTGATTTGTTTTTCACACAAATGAGCCAAGCCATGGCCAATTATGCAAATTAAAAATAATGGTACTAGTGAATTATATAGAAAGTTGTCCGGCAGAAGCACAGATCTATACATTAGGCACAAAGTGGCAAAGGAAATGTAACTTCTGTATTTCTCAAAACCGATACTCTTTTCATGAGCACCCACCCCATTGGACAGCAAGAGAAAAAAGTAACTTAGCCCAATCTGATAAATTCAGTTCTATCCAATAATTTAAGCAGTTTTTAAGGAAACTCAGTATGAACAGGATAAATGCTCAGACCTTCAGGTTTCCTTCTCTTCCCCCACTCCGCTTCAGGATAGCACCTGTGCACGTAAGAAGGGACCTCTGCAATCTCATGCTGGCTGTGAGGAGGAAACTTGCACGTAGTCCTGGTGCTGGCTTCTGCCTACTCTCTTCTCTACAGTGGTATCCCCTTTGCCACCTGGCTCCTGGGTACTGTAACGGTAAATAAAAACATTTAGAATTTCCCTGTTGCCAAAATGGTAAGAGATTTCTGCCTCCTCTCTTTTTTACGGCATTTCCATGAGAAACCTCATATTTATGGATCCTTCCCCTCTCTCTTTAATGCGTATGTCGATCTTTGCAAAGGCTAGGTAAGCTTTTTGCCAGTTTTACGAGCCAGAAATGTTTTTCTCAAGGTCCTGGGAGCCATCTCATTTGAAACACCAACATCAAGAAACATAGCAACCCTATTTCCCTGTCCCCGTGGAAGTTTAGCTTAGATGCCTCACTCCAAGCTGTAGCCACTTGCTTGTTTGTCACAGAGATACAGACTCTGAAATAAAGGAATCTAAGCAGAGGTGACTTTAAGGAACTAGGCAAAAGTACTATACATATCTTAATTTAAGGTACAAACGTTCTTTTGTGTAAAATTAAGACAGTTATTTTATTTTGAACAAGAAAGTGGCATGTAAGTAACTGAGAGTGTGTCCAATAATGGGCTTTCTTCCCAACTCTTTGACCCAAGGAAATTGTGGGGTCAGAGCTAGACAGTGTCTTGTATTTGGTTTCTTTTGTTATCTATAATTATTCCTTATAGTGCAGGGATGGTATTGACTTATATTTGACTTAAAGGCTAAGAATAATATTCAGATAAAATATGCTATGTAGTTATAATTTGGGAGACTAAGGTTTCATTCAGATAATAGTTAAATGCATATGTTAACAGAGGTCTACTAAACCACTATTCTTGATTTAGATAGAAAAACTGAATCTTAATGAGTTTTATAAATGTGATATATGCACATTTTTACAGTTTTTATCTCAAAATCAATTTTATTGTTTCACAACAAAAAACTGGTCAAATAATCTAACAAAGGAAAAATTACCTAGCTTCAAGCTCATAATGTAAAAGCAAAGGGAAAGATGATTAAATTTTTGCTCAATTGTCACGTGTGAGACTTTTTAAACAGTACATCAGTTTCTAGAGGGCAGCACCCTGCTGTTTGTGCCAAAAAGTTGATGAGCTATTCTTGAACACCAAAATGGTCAGCTGGCCAGTTGTATATAGTAATACTGTTTCTCCAACAAATGGCTTTGTTGCCTTTACATAGTCCTTTTCACCCAGTGGGAGATGGTGATAAATCCCTTCAGGAATAGTTATCATGTCTCCTTTCTTCATACAAATCTGAATAAATTTGTCCTCTTTTATCCCTTACATCAAAATATCCACTTCCTTGAAAGATATACTGAATTTCATCATCCAAGTGGAGATGTTATTGATAAATTATCTTAATAATCCATAAGACAAAACTTCTGTTTCTTTATGCAGATATTTTTCTAATCCATCTATGCCTAGAAAAACATTTTCTTCATACTCTGATAGTTTATTTTTGCACATGGTTCTTATGTCAATCTAGGAATAGTTTCTCTCTTTTTAAGGTCTTTTCTAATTTTAGGTCATTCTTATATTTGTCAGCATCCAGTTTCCACTGAAAGACATCCAGTTTATACAATTGTTCCAGACTGACTGGGCACCTGGGCTCTCCTTAATGAGTTTTCTCTAGTTGGATGAATTGGCTATATTCCATGATTTTGTGAGGACAGGTGGCCTGTTTCCCCTAGAGAAATCACTGCACATCATAAGTGGCATGGCTCAAGCCTCAGTTTTAAGCCCAATCCCTTCACTTTTAAGTTATTTGTCTTTATATATAAAGTGATTCTTGCAGGCAGCATATAGCTGGCTCTTGCTTTATTATACAATCTGACAATCACTGCCTTTAATTGTGGTGTTTGGACCATTTATATTTAATGTGATTACTAATGTGGGTGAAATTAAATCAACTGTTTTGCAATTTGTTTTCTATTTGTTTCATCTGTTTTTTGTTCCCCTTTTCTCCTTTTCTGCCTTCTTTTGTACTGAGTATTTTTTGTAATACCATTTTATGTACTTTGTTGACTATTAGCTGTAACATTTTGTGGTTACTTTTAGTGGTTGCTTTAAGGTTTACAAATTTTTAATGAAATGCAGTGTATGTTCAGGTAATGCTATACCACTTCACATATAATTTAAGAACCTTAGAACAGTATACTTCTATTTCTTCTCTCCCAATCTTTGTGATATTATTGCTGTACCTTTTAGTTCTTCATATGTTATAAACCCCACAATATATTATACATTGTTATTAATTTTGCTTTAAAAAGTCAATTATCTTTAATAAGATTTAAGTAATAAGAAAAAAGTCTTTATATTTACCTATATAGTTACCATTTTTGGTATACTTCATTCCTTTGGTTGATCCTTATTTCCATCTGATATAATTTTTCTTCTGTCCAATAACTTCCTTTAATGTTTCTTTTATCTCTAGCTACTTTTAAGCCTTTTTTTATCACTGTTTATAAGCAAATTGATTATGATGTATCTTGGTATAGTTTTCTTGATATTTCTAATGCATGGGATTTGTTGGGCTTCTTGGATTTTTTTGTCTCTTATTTGTTTAAATATTTTTTCTAGATATGTGTAACTAGACTCCCCAAAGGGAAGTCTAGTTACACATATATTAGGCTACTCGAAGTTTTCCCACAGCTCGGTGATGCTCTGTTCAGTTACTTTTCAGTCTTTTTTCTCTGTGTGTTTAATTCTGAATAGTTTATATTGGTATATTGTCAAGTCACTAATCTTTTTTTTTTGTCTAATATGATGTTAATCCTATCCACTATATTTTCCATTTCAGACATTGTAGTTTTTGTTTGTTTGTTTTGTTTTTTTTGAGACAGAGTCTCTCTCTGTCACCTGGGCTAGAGTGCTGTGGTGTCATCATAGCTCACTACAACCTCCAACTCCTGGGCTCAAGCAATCCTCCTGCCTCAGCCTCCCGGGTAGCTGGAACTACAGGCACACACCACCATGCCTAGCTGATTTTTCTATTTTTTATAGAGATGGGGTCTCGCTCTTGTTCAGACTGGTCTTAAACTCCTGAGCACAGGCGATCCTCCCATCTCAGCCTCCCAGAGTGCTAGGATTACAGGTGTGAGCCAATGAGCCCAGCCTGACATTGTAGTTTTTGCCTCTAAAAGTTTGACTTTTTTTATGCTTTTACTTAACATGTTAAATCTTTCCTCTAAGTTTCTTGAACATATAGAAAACAGTAATAATAACGGTTTTAATGTCTTTACTGGTTCTATATCAGCTCTGGGCTGGCTTCATAGATTGATTTTTTCCCCTCATCATGGGTTGTATTTTTCTTCTTCTTTGTACGCTGGCAAATTTTAATTGGGTGTCATACATTGTGAATTTCATCTTGTTGATTGCTGGATATTTTTGTAGTCCTATAAAAATTCATAAACTTTGTTTTGAGACAGAATTAAAGTACTTGTAAGTAGTTTGAGACTTTTAGATCTTGCTTTGAAGCTTTGTTAGGTGAGACCAAAAGAACATAACACTAATTTTTCTCCAATACTGTGACAAAATTCTTCTGAGTACTCTACCTGATATCCCAAGAATTATGAGGTTTTCCATTCTAGCTGATGGGAACAAGAACCATCCCTTGCCTTGTGTGAGCTCCAGAAATTCCATCTAATCCTTTCAGGTGGTTGTTTCTTGGCCATGAGTTGTTTTCTCACCTACATGCACTGATCAGTAGTCGGCTGCATACTTAAAAGGGACCCTCTGAAGATCTCCAGGCTTCTCTCTCTCTCTCTCTCTCTCTCTCACTGTTTCCTCTTTAGTACTCAGCCCTGTGAACTCTGCTTCCTTTCCTACACTCCCAGCAATGTCTCCTCAACTCAGGGAGACAACTTGGCTCTGCCTGGGTCCCTCCTCCCTGTGGTAGAAACTAGAAACTCCCTCCAGGTAGTAATATGGGAGACTCATAGGCCCAACCTCATTTGTTTCCCATCTCTCAAGGACCCCTGTCCTTCAGTGTCTGATTTCCAATGTCTTAAAAACTGTCTCATACCTCATTTAGTGTTTCAGGTGAGAGAGTAAACTCAGTCCCCATTGCTCCATCTTGCCCATTGTGGAAGTCTGCGCATACTTATTAATAGTTCACCCTCAAAAGTGCCTTGGTTTGTGCAATATATTTTGTCACCACTCTACTTATAGATAATATGTAACAACATTGCAAATTCGTTTGATGTAAATGTGTTCCCTTTTTATAATATTTCCCCCAATATTCAGACAAAAGCTTTTCTTAAAGCAGGACCTTGCCCTTAAAGTGAGATAGGAACATCCTTCCCAGGTTCTCCGAATAACAAATGTAAAATAGGTTGAAAATGTGCTACTTTCAGGATTATTTTTATCTCAAATCTCTAATTTGTTCCCAAGGCTCTTTGAGAAAACTAAAGTTGTCCTTGAACTGCATTCTTATTCTGAAAGGTAAGCAATTTAGAATAGAGAAGGTAGAAGGGCAAGAATTTCAGATTCTATATTAAAGAAAAATTCCTGTCTCCAAGCAGAGGTAGAATTAACACGGTTAGTAAATGAAAAGAGATAAGATGAACCAGCACCCACAGTTTTCTAAGCAATGTCACTAAACTCCTATTTCAACTTGAACTCTAAAATAAGAGTAACTAGAATTATTCAAAAATAAAAAGCACCCTCCATTCAGCCTCCCCAAATAAAAATAAGGCCCTATAGAGAAAGTAATCAGGCCTTCACAAGTTATCATTTTGCAACTTTACCTCAGCTTCCATGGAGCTTAAGGAGCAGCCATCAGGAAGCTCTGGCTCAGTGACGGCTCCACTTCTTATTGCAGGAAGGTCTAAAGTGCACAAATGAAGAGTTGGGTGTGGATGGACACGATGTACCAACAGGGCTGTGTATAACAATGTGGAGAAACTAATGTGTCTGTGGGCAAGTACTTTGCAGACTATGGGAACTTGGAAAAAGGCTTTTCTTCCTTCTTATGAAGGGTCGTGACTTTATAACCTCTAAGAATTAATATCTTCCTTAAGGAGTGTGTGCACTTGGTGAGGTTGAGAGAGAAAGAGAGAGACAGAGAGAGAGAGAGAGAGAGAGAAGAGACTTTGACCCTTCAGCTTTCTGTTGGACTCTTAGTAAACAAGGACACTGTATCAATTTTGTTATTATGTTACAAGCAACAGAAAACACAACTCAAACTGGCTTAAACAATAAAGAGAATCTATGGTCTCATATAATTGTACAGTTGAAGGAGGTTCAGGTACAGCTTGATCTAGAACCTAAGACACACTCTCTACTTCCCTCCTCCCCCCCGTGTGTGTGTGTGTGTGTGTGTGTGTGTGTGTGTGTCTGTGTCTGTGTCTGTGTGTGTTCCTGCCTCTCTGGTGTTGACACCATCCTCAGGCAGGCTCTGCCTTCCTGGTTCCAAAATGGCTGCAGCAGCTCCAGGGCTATATTCTTTCTCATACAAGTCCACTGAGGAGGGGAGATTACAGGGACAAAAGGCCACTTCAAGAATCTCCTGCAGAAGCCCCAGCAAATGTCTCCTCTTGTCTCATTGTTTGTGATCGGCTATGTTGAGCTCTACCCTACAGAGCCAGGGGTGTGAAATATGCTTATTGGCTTAAGTTCACCCCTGGAACTCGGGAAGGGAGAATCCTACCCTAACCTCATGGCTGAGTACAGGGAAAGAGTGACTCCCCTAACCGGAAATCAGGGTAGTGCTGGTGGGAGATGGGGTAGGGGCAGGGAGCAACCAACAAATGTCCCTTAGAGAGGCACATTTGGTAAGAAATCTGTGCAGAAGACTGGTCCTGGGCTGCCAGTGCCCACCTGGACTGTCCTGGTGATGGCCCCAGATGTTATTCTGGCCTGAAAAACTCAGTTGGGGAAGCAGGATGAATTCAGGGCTGAGAGTTCTATGAGGACTGAACGAGGTTGCCTGCAAAGGAGGTGTTGGAAGGAGATCCAGAAAATTGAGAACTTAAAGGTGCTTCAAAAGAGAATGGAACCCCTGAGAGACAGAGGAAGGGCTTTAACTCCTGGGGGGCTTTTCCATTGGGTCTTGGGGAAATTGTATTTTTCTTGATAATTCTAAATTCTCTTTTAAAATTTGACTTAATTTTCTCCAACCCTCTCATAAAGTTTAATGCATCTCTGCAACTTTGGGTGGTGGTGTGGTGGAGGGATATGAGACTGGAACTAGAAATGACAGTAAAAAGAAAAGCTGTGATTTTTGAGCACATACTATGTGCCAGGGCTGCTCTGTGTGCTTTACCTGCATTAACTCAGAGCAGTTTTAAAAGGTAGGCTATATTTTTAGTGTCATCATCCCCATTTTTCCAATGAGGACTCTGAGATAAAAAGAGATTAAGTGACATGTCCAGCTGCAGAGTTTATGCCCTTAATCACTGTGGTATACTGCCACCAAGGTGGTGTAGACCAGACCCCACCTTCACTCTCCCCACCAAGGGGACTGAAGTCCATGAATTCCAGGCTATGGCAGGCAGCCAGGGCTGGGACTAGTACAGACCAGCACCGCACCTACACAGCCCTTAGAACACATACCTCCTTACACTTTACTCCCTGGGTGCCTCACCTGCCTCCCCCGGGCCCGGCCCTGCTGGCAGCACAGGGAGGGTAGCCCAGGGAAAGCAGAGAGCCACAGTGCCAACCACATGACTCGGAGGACTGGTTATCACTGGATAACACTGGAACGAGCATATGACAAAGTCCCTCTTTTTCTAAATACACCAAAAGTAGGGATTCTTTAAAAGGGAAGAACAAGCTGACCTTGGGCTACCCATAAATGGGCAAACATTGCTTCCTAGGAGGGTGATCAAAGAAGGCTTTCTGGGAGAGAGAACATATAAACTGAGACTTGAGGAATTAGACCATTATTTTCAGGACAGTCGTAAAATCTTTATTTCATCAATGCTTTGCTATGGGTGGTGCCTAAATTATCAATACCTTTATATTCTTCAAGCATTGACAGGACCTCTGTCAATCTAAATTGGGGCTCATTACTCATGATTTGATTCACAAATTAGAATGTCTTGCTCTAAACTCAAGAAATTTCTAAGTTTCCAATACAAAAGTGTCAGAGAGAGTCTGCAGAAAGGCATTACATTTGTTTATAAACTCTTCCCTGTCGCTGTTCTTTCTGATGTTTTCGTGAACTTGATGGATCTTCTCAATTGAATTCACTGATCCCACCAGATCTGACAAGAAGGGATTTGAACCATAATCTGTACACATAAAGCAGGCAGAAGCTTATTTGAAGAAGAAATTTAGCCTTTGAAAGAAAATGGTGAGAAGGATAAACCCAATATCACGGCCCGGGAAGGACACTGGTCTTTTGTAAAATGCCAAAGTCTTTTCCAGAGCTGTGATTTCACATTGTGCTTCAAGCAGATTACTTTGCAGAGAACAAAAACAAGAATCAAAATACAATCAGGACACATGAAGCAGAAAGAACCACCCTGGGAGGAAGGGAAAACATTGTTCCTATAACAGTCAATGGCTCATATATTTGAATCACAGGCCAGACAGCTTTTAAAGTCCCCAGTCCTGACTACAAACCTCCGTGACACTTTTAAGAATATAAAAAAATGTCATTCCTCTTTATCGTGCTGTCAGATAGAGAAGTAGAGAAAACTTGAAGGTAAAGACCCGCAGTGGGCAGTAGTGATCAGGAAGGAAAGTTCTGGGCTCAGACTGCCCAGTGTGAAACCCAGCTCCATTGCTCATCAGCTGTGGAGCCTCGGAGGAGTTACTTAACCTCCTTTGGCCTCGATTTCCTCATCTCTAAAATGGGGATGATAATAGCGCCAGTTTCGTGGAATGTTAATGGATTAAATAGGGTAATATCTGTAAAGTGTTTAGAATAGTATATGGATATGGTAAGTACTACTCAATAAATGTTAGCTTTAAGATTATTTTATTATTATTAAAATTAAATATTTTAAAACATTCTTAGTTTTAAAAATTGAGAAATTCGGTAAAAGTTCATACTACATAACCAGCTTCATTGCTATTTAAGCACCCCGGGGTATTTGGTCACCATCCATGAAGCACTTGTTTTACATTAAAACAAAACCGCCATACCCCTGTGGGTCTTGGATCCTTTTGCCTTTAGCTCTGCGTGTGTGTGTTGTGTGCTCACTAGTATGCATAATTTATCTAAATTCTACCTACCCCAGTTCATCAGTAATTTATTTATACAGGCTGCCTTGCTATGTTGCACATTATGAAAGAGTCGTTGCAGTTCATCAAATAAGGTTCTAGATCTGTTTCAGTGGCAGGAGGCTGCCACCTAATTTTACCAATGCCTTCAATTTCTCAAATTATTTATTCATTGCAGCATTGACTAGAAAAAAAGACTGAAGATCACCAGCATTTCCCAAACATTTGACCAAAAGCAGAGCACCTTGTTTGACTAGAGGGCCTCAGAAGTCAGCCGGGAAGCCTGGACCACCCAGAGTCATGCAGCCCAAGGCAGACACAGAGGAAGTCCCCAGTCCTGATCTCACATACCTGAACCAGTTCCTGGTGCCTAAGAAAGGCACTTCCTCCCTGCTGGGCCTCCGCTTTATCATCTGTAAAATGCTGGGCAGAGAGAGAAATTCACAGCTAAATATAACTTCCCCATCCTTTGAAAGACCACAGCGTTTAATTTGCATTAACATGTAACATTTTTCTCACTCTGCCTTGCATTACATTTACCTGTATCCTTGTCCCATGGAACCTGACTAGGCTGCAAGCTCTGGAAGTACAGAGATCTTGCCTTTGCTTGCAAAGCACTCAAAGATGTTTAATGGATGGAATAGTCTAATTATGCAAGAGACAATAAGTCTAAAAGGATTAGGGAAGGGAAAGGCCAGTGGGGTCTGATGGTGTTTTTGGAAGCAGAACCGTGAAGGGTGGAATAAGCAGAGGGGGGTGATGAGGAAGGGGAGGGACTGGTCCAGGAAGTCATCCAAGGAGTCACCCAAGCAAATGGAGGACACAGTGAGGATGTCTGTGGTGGTCACAATACCAGTTTGGACTATTCTCTTATTTTTAAATACCAAAATACTGGTATTTTGCTATTTTTAAAAAATCTTTTATCTTAATCATTTACATATTGAAATGCCCCCAAGAGAGGTATAGGCACAGTCTTTTAGAAAGCATTCTGACCACAATCTTCTCTTGGTTAAAACGCTTTGGAGGTACTTTATTATTCTAATAATTAATCTAATTCTTATTTCTTGCATTTCTAGGGATGTTGAGAATATTTTGTTCAATTTATTAGTCATCTCTATTCCCCCCCAAAGCAAGCTGGGACTCCAGCCAACCTTCATCCCTCTCTAGTGGTGTCCTCTGGGAATGAGGGGCTGGGGACAGAGAGGGGGATATTACTCTACAGCAACAGTCCTCAAATCGTGGCCCTTTCACTTGAATAAGAACTATTCCTTAATGGTCCTCAAACTGGAATGGATTCTCCTTGGCTGTGACTGAGGAGAGTCTGAATCTCACTCTGATACCTCAGAGGAATTCCTATCAGTAAGTACCAACCCGTGGAAAAAGAGGACCGACAGGTCTCCTGTGTCAAGGCTCTGAGCCAGCATGCCCCAGTCACAACCAACGAGCTGGCTGTCTCAGCCCCTGCCCCAGGAACCCCACGTGGAATCCTCTTCCAGCACTGTCACCTGCCAGCTTTCCCCCTATAATAATGTAACTGTCCTGCCTCAGTTCCTTCTTAATAGGTTAATTGCAACCTCAATAGATTAATGTGCTTGACCTGCTGAGAGACCTATTTACATTTTAACAAGACCATAATAGCTCCACCCAAAGGAGTATGTTTAATGGTAATAATAATAACCTCCATTTAATGAGTGGTTGGTTAACACAGGCTAAGTACTTTAAAGACACTGTCTAAATCTCATTAAGCCCTGGACTTAGGTTATAATGATCCCAGTTTTATCTGAGGAAAACAAAAATATAGAGAGCCACACATTTGTCCAAGGTCACACAGCGGGAGACTAAGAGCCACGTGCTCTAAATGGTGTCATTTCCTAGTGCTTCAGTCACTGTAGGAAGTGAGAGAGGGAGAGGGTTGGGGTCTTGCAGTAGCCTCCAAACCAAAAAACAAAACACTTGGAATAAGAAGGCCTGAATTATAATCTTTGCAGCCACCCATATTTCTTTCAAAATCCTGGCTGAATTACAACTTCTCTGGCCTTGGTTTTCTCAGCTGAAAATTAGGATAGTAATGCCTGCCCTGTCTACCTTAAAAGATGGGAGAGACTCCAGTGAGGAAATAAGTGAACGATTGGCTAGCCCTCAAATTCTACACAAATGGAGGGCATTTTTCTTCAGGTAGCAAAGCACTCTGACTTCATGTAGGATGATTGCTGGTCCACCCTGAATGTACCAAGCTCCTAAAGTCAAGGTGTTGATTTTGGTGGAAAAGAATATGTGATCTAGCTTCCAATTTCAGTGCTTTTTTGTCCTTTTATAGTCATAAATATGACAGCTGATATTACAAAATTTCTTCTACTAGTGATAGCCCAGTTTATGTGTTTTCCTTGAATTGTGTTCATATTACAAATAAATCAAAGATCTCATATTAAAGTATTTATCTCTTTTATCTGCACTCAAATGGACTATAGAACTGATTATTTTACTTTGATATAGGTTTTATAGATCTGCTTTTATTTTCTCTTTCTCTTCAATTTTGAAAGAGAAGGAGGAATTGAAGAAGCAGAGAACATAAGAATGGGTCTATACATACAAAGTAATTGGGATTTGGATTAAAAATAGATAAAGCATCCTCCAAAAGAAAACACTGAACTCTTACTTTAACACTGTCCCCACAGTTTCTTTTTGGAAAGTGAAGCTGCTTCAGGAAAAGCCTCTTGTGGATAGATCTGACACTCTGCGAAGGCAATTCGGGTAAATTCTTTGGACTGTCATTTCATGCAATGCAACTCCCCTTCCTCCTTGGTCACAGAAAATTAGACATGAAAATATTCCCTGACCCATAGGCAGACAAACAATAGGCTGGACAGTGGCTCATAGTGCAGTAGAGAGGATGCTGACTTCCTGGATCAATTAGATTTTCTCTCTTCGAAAGTTTGAATGTGGTTTCACAGTGACAGAGCTAGTAGTTAATACTGGAAAGAAAAATAGAAGAATCACACATGGATAATACAGATAATATAGGATATGAGAAAGCCACAGTTTTGTGCCAAGAGGGGTCCCTGTGTGACTATGCTGAGCAGAGTGTCCTGCCAACCTGCGTTGGACATATTTTGTGGGTGAGAAATAAACTTTTGTGATGTTCAACCACTGAGATTTTGAAGTTGTTTTTACTACAGCATACCTTGGCCTGACTGATATAATTCCTTTAGTTCCTTTTACTCTCAAAGTAGTAATGACTCTAAAGTTTTGTTCTCTTTTATTTGTTTTATTCTTTCACTATATTTACTCTCAAGTGTCATCATCTTTCATGTACCTTTAAGTACCACTTTAAAGGGATGCCTCCCAAGGAAGCCATATTTCCAGCTGCCTCTAGCTTCACTGACTTTCTAACCAACACCGTAAACTCCACTCAATTCAATTATTCAATTCAATGAATATTTACTAAACATTCACTAAGTGCCTGGCTTTGTGCCGGATGCTGGAGATGTTGAAGTGCCCTTGTCGTCATGGCATTTATAGCCCAACAGGAAAGACATTAAATAGGTAGTTAAATAGGTAAACTTAATCTGGAATCAACAACACCAAAGCAAAACTCATCATGTCTACTGCACAAATAGACACAATTACCAAAAAAACAGATTGCTACCATGGACAGTTCTTTGTCCGTCTCTCCCCTTAGCAAGCGTGAGAGGCAGCATGGGCTCTCCTGTCATCTTTCCCTAAATCAAAATGGGCATAAAGTCCTTTTTGTCTCTTCTGAGGAAATGTACTAAGAGTGTCCTTTTACTCTTCTTCCCCCCCAGCACAGCTTGAGTCCACCGTCCTTGCACCACACTCCAGATTGCCTTTAACACACTCCTAGCTGGCTCTCTGCCTCTCACATCTACCTGCCGCAGGTAAGATACCTGGACCAGCATTTCTAAAACATCACCTTATAATATCACTAGTTCCAGAACATTAAATGACTTGCCTAATGTTCTCAACCCCATTATATCTAAACCCCTCATTGTGGTTTTATAATCTCATAATTTATTTCTCCCAATAACAACAGTAAGTTTAACCAAATTTATTGAGCACTTACTATGTGTCTGGCACTATATTAAGCTCTTTTATTCACTCTTTCATTAAATCCTTACCAAAATCCTATAAAATAGAAGGATTAACATCCTAATTTTACAGATAAAGAAACTAAGGCTTAGAGAGGTTAAGCAAGTCCAAGTTCAAATAGTAGTGGTTTAAAACTTAGGTCCTAAATCACATTCCTTTCTGTAAGTTGGGAGCAGAGATCATACCGTTTACTTGCTTGTAAACACACAGTTTTGAGTGCAGTGCTGGGCAAACATGTTTGTCCTAACTATTGATTGATTAACATACTCTCTAATCTTCTCTGGTAAAGGAATAAGGTATTCTTAGATGTCTAAGATCACCTCTGCAGGAAATACTGTTTCAAAACCATATATGTTGAGTTTTGTTTTGTTTTGTTTTCCTGAATTGGGCAAAGCCCATGAGAGATCAGGAGAGACAGGTCAGAGCCAGTAGCCTGAAAGTTAAAAAATAAAAACAGGCAACTTGGTCATAAAGGAGCCAAAGAGTTCCTTTGTGTTCTCCACTTTCTTTTTTTAACATTAAGAGATTTTACATATCAGATACTGCCTTGGAAAATTCCAATAAGGGGCACTCAGGAGGGCTAAAGACAGGGGCTGCTGGGCACAGACGTGGGGGCGCCAGGAAAGAGAAGCATGGCCCTCGCATGCCTGTGGACAAAGCAGGGGCACTCTCAGCACCTGTGGTGTGGTTCTTATATTGCTTCCCCACAGTCCAATGCCACCTTCACCCTCATCCACCACTGCCTAATTAAATGTCTTTCTAAAAGTTCCAATTAAGGGCTTACAATACAGGGGAACAAAGTATTGCCTGCCTAAAAGAAGAGGTACTATGAGTTCCACTGAGAAAAATAAAGGGGGACAGACAGCAGAGACAAAGGTGCAAGGAATCCTCCTAAAAATACCTCCTGAAGTCCCGTTTGGAGTGGGTCTGAGAAGAGGTTAGGAAGCGTCACCTCTTCTACGTTCACGTGTAGCTCACAACAACAACCAGTTCTCAGGAATTGGAACATGGGATGGATCTTATGCTAACACAGTTTTACCTTTTGGTCTCTTGGGTCATCACTAGAAATATCAACTATCCTAGTACAGTAAACTATGAAAATGCCGATTAATAGCAATTCCTGTTTGATAGATTCTGAATAGAATTGTAAGAACACTCCAGGGAGGAGAGAAATGTACTTGGAAAGTAATGTATGTTTACATCTACTTGCAAATTCCTGTACATAGATATAGATTTTTTAAGTGTGAATGTAACAACATACTGTGAATTCCATGTTGGTTACAAGTGAGACTCCTTCAGTCAGTTATCCAAGTAAAATCAGTTCTGAAACTAAAAAAAAAAGAAAGAAAAGAAAAGAATAGTAAGAACAGTGAAAAAGAAAGTAGTTATAGAGCCAGAGCCAGGAATGAAGAGCCCTGGTTGTGTCTTTGGCTTGCTGGGTAGTCTCATGCCCGCCATGCCAAGGCATGGATTTCCACACGTGTGAAGCAAGAAGGCTGGGCAGCCTCCAACATCCCAGCCCTTCCAACTCAAAAAGTATATTATCTTAAGGTATTATAAGATGTGGTTTTTTTTAAATATCAAGGGAACTAGGATTAGAAATTAAAATAGGTATAGAACATTTCAATTCCCGCTTTTATTTCCTAAATTACTTCATACCATTTGAGGAAGAATATTAAAACTGTTCAGCAAACTATGGGAAAGGCTACAAGATAAAGTTTTCTTAAGGAAATACATGGTAAAGAAAAAAGTAGATAGAAGGCGAATGGAAATGTATAGATTGGAAAAGCCTTGAGAGACATAACCACCAGCTGGAACATGTGGACCCTGTTTTGATCACGATTTGAACAAATCACAATAAATAATACATAAATAAATATTGAGAAAATTGGGGGAATTTATATACTGACTGTATATGGGATGTTATTAGGGAATTTTTGTTAGTCTCTCACTTATGATAACTACGCTTTTTAACAAGGGTCTATTATTTTCAAAGATAATAAAATATTTACAGATCACATGACATGATGTCTGGGATTTGCTCCAAAATAATCCAGTGAGGAGAAGGGGAAGTAGGAGGTATAGATGAAACAAGATGGCCAGGAGTTGATAATTGTCGAAGCTGGGTGATGGGTATATGGGTGTGGGTGTGTGGGGGTGGGGAATACTACTTTAGTATATGATTAAAATTGTCCATAATAAAAAGCTTAAATAAAACAGTGTTACTTTACAACTATTAGGAAATACTAAAATATGAGACATTAATATGTTGTTGTCAACTTGCTTTTGATTTTATGAAGAGATGCATAAATATCCTGGAAAAGAAAGCACTAGTCACTTAACCATGCACATTCTAAGTGCTCTATGTCAGACAACTTTACAGGCTCTCTCAGTGCCTGCCCTGCACGGAGATCTCCTGTGACTGTCCTACCACGACTGCATTAACAGGCTTAACCGAAGGGTGGGGAGGCAGTGCTTTCCCGATAGCAACTCGGATTTAAAAGTGAAGACTTGCCACAGCAATACGCTTCTCCGAGAAAGGAAGTGTGTTAGGTGGGCTTGAGATGACTCAAAAAGCCCTAACAAGGCTCTGCACATTTACCAGTGGGAATATCTGTGACTATCTTAGAATCTGAGCACAGAAATTTTTTCATTTAGTACTAGAAACAAGTGCCTGGAAGTTAGAAGTTAGAATTCTGTAACTTCTCAGAATTAATACTTAATCCTTACAGAATTAAAAATAGTTACCATGTCAGTGCTTACCGTGTGCAGATACTGTGCGAAGAACACCACATGCACTGTCTCATTTATATTCTCCGTTCATTCATTCCTTATGCATTCATTCAGAAAATATTTAGTTAGGACCTATAATGAAGCGAACATCATCCTAGGCTCTGAGGACATAGTGATTTGCTTAAACGTAGAGGAAGATTCAGAAACTAATTAAATAGTCACATACATATATCATCACAAACAGTACTAAGTGCTATGAGAGAAAAGAGCAGGCCCTAACTGCAGGACGGCGCCTGGTCTGGGGAGTGATCCTGGAAGTCTCCCTTGAGGAGGTGATTTTATAGCTGAAATGTGCAGGATAGATGAGAGGAAACGAGGCAAAGAGGGAGGAAAAGAGCATCTCAGACAGAAGGAACAGCCTGTGCAAATGCCCCAGGCAGGCGAGAGCATGGTGGGTTTGAGGAACTGAATGAAGGCCTCTGTGTCTCTCCTCTGCACCTGGATCACAGCTAAAGCTTTCATCGTAGGACAGAGCATGGATCTTTTATTTCTCAGCCTTGGAAAGAAGTTCTGGATTCATTCATTCTGAAAACCTATAGAAAGGTTTTCAGCAAGGTCCAGGAAAGGGATTGTTCTTATTGGTGCCATGATTGTATTTTAATTTCCAAAAGATCATTCTGGCTGCAGGGTGGTGGGCAGGTTGGAGAAGAGCCAGAGTGGGTATGGGGAGACTGGAGGGAGGTGGACAAGAGTTGGTGGCCTCTTGGGCCATGGACATGGCAGAAGGGATGGAGCCATTGCGTGAATGTGGGAGAAAGTTGGGAGGCAGAATCAACGGGGTTTGCTGATGGGTTGGACAGTGGGGGCTGGGGAGAGGGAGGTGCCAAGGATGACTTCCAGCCTCCTGACTTCAGAACTGCTGGATGGTGGTGCCACTTACTGACACAGTGAACACCAGAAGAAAACCAGATTTTAGAGATGCTGAACTTTAAATGCCTTTGAGGTTGTCAAGTAGGTTCAATAAATGTCTGCTTAATAAATGAATAAACTAGCCCAGTCAGTGCTAAAGGGGTGTGAAATTCAATAGCAATGTTCCTTAAACTTTTTGGGGTCATGGATTCTCTTGCAAATATATTGAAAGCTGTCAGCCCTCATTCTCACATAAAAACAATTTCACATATAACTTCAGAGAGATTCTTAGAACCTCTGGGGATACTTAGACTCCAGGTGAAGAACTTCTGGTACATTTTATTGTAACAATTATATCCCCTTTGTCTGGAACTTGATAGCTCTCTCTGCAAAGTGCAAGTGGTAGAAATTTGGATGCTTTTAATTGCCTTTCTTGCTTTCTCTTGCTCTAACACAACACAAATCTCAAAAATTAAGGGACAAGAACAGTCTTCCCTGCTCTTTCCTCAAAGAACCCAGTAATTGAAGACTCACAAAAAATAGGATATTTACCTGCTTCTCCGTACAGCCACCTCTGTGCTGCCATGCAAAAGAAGAATAGAATGTGCTAGAACAGGGGTGAGGAGACCCGCCCAAGGGCTGTGTGATGAAGATATTCCCAGCCCCACCATCAGCTTTGAAAGGTCCCCTGGCTGTCTTACTCATGAGAGTAGCCGGAATCATTTCCGTGCCACAGGCTCAGGTGGTTTCTCTTGGCCCTTTGACTTAGAGAAAGTGTGTGAGTCCTGTCTATGTCTCTCTGCATCATGGGCTGAAGAATCTTTTGAATCAAACAAAGAAAATCCTACCTTGCCCATACCTTGCTGGGTTTCCCAGCCATCAGTAGACGTGCTGGTTCCATTTATAGTGGGTTTTCAATGGTCCAAGCACCTGAAAGCATGCAGGCATATGTTTAGGGGGTCAGACCCGCCTGCCACAGTGGGTCATTCTGTAGCACCAGCTGGGCCCTGACCCCTGCCTGACCCGGACCCCCGCCTGGCCTGCCATCTGCCCTCCCTGGCCCACCTCCAAGAATAGTGCTCCAAGCTGACTTCCATTAATCTCCTAACTGTATGCTTGTTCCTTTCCAATTATAATGACCACATACACACTCCATTTAAATAGGAGGCTAGACAGCTTGAGCTTGCCTCTTGTCTTCCCAGTAAGCACTCTCATATGGGCGTTAGAGATCTGGGGTCTCACTCTCCCCTGCCGTGTCAGCAGCAATAATAATAATAATAATAAAATAGTGCATATTTAGTAAGTGCTTTCTATGTGCTGGGAACATGCTAAATGTTTTTTATGCATTACCCTCATAACATCCCTATGATGTAGGTGTTATTATTTTCCCGATTTTATAGATGAGAAACCTAAAGCTTAAAAAGGTTAGGTAACTTGTTCAATGCCCCCAGCAAAAAAGTGGTGGAGATAGCATTTGAAAAGGTGGCCTAGCCCTATATTTAAATACTAAGCTGCTGTTATTTCTCCCAGACCAGGAAAACAAAACCCTTCCTCAGTACGCAAGCAAAAAGAGATTTACTACAGGGAATTACATGCTTACACAACTCTTAGAAGGACTAGAAGAACAAAAGTCAGGGGCTGCCAATAGGTTGTTTGGGTCATATGGCCACAGCTAAGATCCAGAGCTGCCGCTGCTAATGAGAGGTCAGAAAGCTGTGGAAGCCACTGCCGAGATCACTGTTGTCCCCAGCCCCAAAGCCAGTGACTGACGGTGGGATGCAGAGTCTGGGAGACACTAAAAAACTCACACCCACTGAAGCCCACGTGTCAGCTGCCACCGATGCTGGAGCTGTTTCCTCTGCCTCCCAAATATCATCTCATTGGCTGAATCTAAACCATGGCCATAACCCAGCCGGGAAGGGAGTCTGAGAAATGTAGTTCCCAGGCTCGTAGCCCCTGTGATACAGGAGGAAGCTTAGAAAGGGGTGAGAGCAGTTGCCAGACGACACTGAACGGAAAATGCCCAGCCCTGCTAGAAGTGATGCTGCAGCCCCCAGGGGACCCCAGTGATCTCTGCCTCCTGGTGTCAGACCACGCCCACAGTTTACCAGGGTTAGTGCCCATGACCCTGAAAATATAGCAGAAGTGATATATGTCATTTCTGAGATTAGGTAACAAATGAAAGCACGGCTTCTGTCTTGGGAGCGCTTGCCATCTCTCTCACATCCCTGGCTCTGAGGGAAGTGCTCAAGTGAGGACCAGAAAGCCCTGCTGCTTGCATCCCTGAGCGGCCCTGCTTTCTGAGGGGCTCGGTTACATTGCCTACTGGAGTCTGGTTGTTTTATCTTATTTCAGTGCCCACGAGGTCTGGACATGTGACTAGGTCCCTCCTTCTCCCCAGAATCCTAGATGCAAATTGCCCATTACTTGAGGTAGCATGAATGAATCTCTGCTCCTTGCAATAGGACAGCCTAACCACATATTGTTGATGTCACCGCTTTTCCTTATTACATATCCAGTAGAGCCTCTAAGCCCTCAGTGCCTTGGCTGACAGAAAATCCATGCTTGGGACACTTGTGGTCGAGACGTGCTTCATTTGTTGCTGGCACCAAGTGAGAGGCCCTTATTGCGAGAGTTGGCCTGGCTTCTTCAGGGCTCAGCTCCCAAGAGTGTGACTCTTTCTGGAGGAGAAAGATGTACCTCCAACAAGTAAGAAGAAAGAAGCCAGGATTGGTGTCCTCTGAAACCAGAAGAGCATTTCTAGCGACTACCTTTACTATGTCTCTCAACTTCTTTCTTTACTGGAAGCTCAAACTGGAACAAAAGTTACCTTGATCAAAATCCTCAGAATTGCACATCAGCACCCCCACCCAGGCTTTTGCCGGTGCATTTGCCCTGATTATCCTAGTTCTTTAAGGGATCTGGCCTTTTATTATTTTTTCTAATGAACATTTTTGGAATATCTGAATAGAAATTTCTCTTGCTTTTCTTTAACCCAGGTAACTTCACGCTTGGCCTCTGCTCCCATGCTTCCTGCCTGTCTCCACGGAGTGCCATACACACCTGTCACAATGAAAGCCATTCTGCTGCCATGCCCTGAGTGCTACCTGCAGGAATTTAAATGCTGTGAGCACCTTCTGCAGGTCCAGGGTGAAGACGAGGGGGCAAAAACAAAAGTGGGGAAGCAGGACAAAGGCACAGGGAGGACAGAAGATGGAGACAGGGAGAAAAAGGGGAGAAGAAGGTAAGTTTCCTGAGCCCCATTGCCCAAGAGCAACTCCCAAGCCCTCCTCCTGGCCACATTGGTGGGGCATTTGACTCAGATGTGACATTTTTCTTGAGGGTCCCCTCCTTGCAAATGGTGGAAAGGCTGTGTCATTACAAGCTCTGCTCTTCTCTTGTCAGGGCAGAAATAGCCCAATAACAATCCTGTCTCATCTTTCAGTCTCATAATGCCATTTTCCCGATATTTCTCCAAGGCAGGTTCAGAAAAGTTGAAGGGCTCAGATTCCCAAGGGGGCCGTTGGGTACATATCTAGTCCTGTACCTCCCAGATGCCTGGCTTTAGGAACATCAGGAGCATGTTGAAGGTGCCACTTAACCAGAGACCTCTAACGAATGTGGAAGGACAAAAGGGAAAGTTTGTGTGGGGTTTGGTGGGGAGAAGCACCTCTAATGCTGCCTAAGTTTGTCATCTGTGCTGGTGCTTCAGCTGCCTGTGTCAGCTAGGAGAGTGGATAGTTATCTTGGAAACTGCCTATTTTTGTAATTATACTGTGTTTTCAGTATGTTAATTTTGTTTTCCACATGTTCAACTTATTTGTCAGGTTATAAATTTGCAGATCCAGAAATACATATAATTTTAAACACATCTTTACAAGTGAGTGAATATGTTTTTTCCCTTCCACTTCAGAGAATCACCAGCCCGGCTTGGGGATATCCAGGGAAGTGGGCAGTATGTTGGCCCCCACGGCAGTGGATGTCACTGCAGGACAGCTGATTCTCCCTCTTAGGATGAAGGCTGGAAGGAGCAGCTGACACTCCCCAGGGGGAATGACCCAGGCTGGGCACCAGGGGTGGGGCTGCCAGCTGGGGGAGGAGGAGCCACAAGCTCACATCTTGTCATTGCAGTGCAGGGTAAGGAGGTCTGAAAGAGCAGGCCAGCTTATAATTTTAGCCATGGCCATGTCACCAGGGGTGGATGTAGGCAGAGGTACCGCCAAGAAAGAGGCACGTGTGCACCTTGATTGCAGGGAGAGAGATTCCCAAGGGATGAGAAGCCAGAAGAGACCCTCATCTTGGAGAAATGGCTATTTGGGAGAGCCAAGGTGTCAAGTAGGGGAAGGCTAGCAGCACAGGGAAAGAGGTGTTGGTTCTGACCTTCATGAAAGAACTTGGGTGGCATAGTAACTTTATAGGGAGGAAGCCTGACAGACCCCACCTTAACCAAGTGATCAAGGTTATTATCACCTGTGAAAAGTCATGTAGATATCATACACCCCTGATACAATGTGATGAGGAGGGAATATCACCTCTGTGGTATTTTTCCCAGAAACCATTACCCCCAGCCTTCAGTGAATTATAGTGATTTTGCTGGTGGAGGGTCTTGACTCAATGTTGATGGCTGCTGACTGATCAGGGTGGTGGTTGCTGAAGGCTGGGTTGGCTGTGGTAATTTCTTAAAATAAGACAACAATGTAGTTTGCAACAATAATTGACTCTTCCTTTCACAAAAGAGTTCTCTGATAGCATTTTACCTACAATAGAACTTCTTTCAAAGTTGGAGTCAAACCTCCCTGCCACTGCTTTATCAGCTCAGTTTATGTAATATTCTAAACCCTTTGTTGCCATTTCAATGTTTACAATACCTTCACTAGGAGTAGTTTCCATTTCAAGAAACCACTTTTTTTGCTCATCCTTAAGAAGCAACTCCTCATCTGTTCAAGTTGTATCATGTGATTGCAACAATTCAGTCATATCTTCAGGCTCCACTTCTTATTCTAGTTCTCTTGCTGTTTCTATCACACCTGCAGTTACTTCCTCCACTGAAGTCTTGAACCCCTCAAAGTCATCCATGATGGTTGGAATCAACTTCTTCCAAACGCCTGTGCATGTTGATATTTTGACTTCCTCCCAAGAATCATGAATGTTTCTAATGATATTGAGAATGATAAATCCTTTCCAGAAGGTTTTCAACTTACTTTGCCCAGATCCATCAGAGGAATCACTATCTATGACAGCAACAGCCTTAGGAAGTGTATTTCTTAAATAAGAAGACTTGAATGTCAAAATGACTCTTTGCTCCACGGGCTGCAGAACGGATGCTGTGTTGGCAGGCATGAAAACAACATTCATCCCCTTATACACCTCTATCAGAGCTCTTGGGCGACCAGGTGCATTCTCAATGAGCTGTAATATTTTGAAAGAAATCTTTTCTGAGCAATAGGTCTCAACAGTTGGCTTAAAATATTCAGTAAAGCATGCTATAAACAGATGTGCTGTCATCCAGGCTTTGTTGTTCCATTTATAGAGCACAGGCAGAGTGAATTTAGCATAATTACTAAGGGCCCTAGGATTTTCAGAATGGTAAATGAGCATTGGCTTCACCTTCAAGTCATCAGCTACATTAACCCCTAATAAGAGAGTCAGTCTGTCTTTTGGAGCTTTGAAGCCAGGCATTGACTTCTCCTTTCTAGCTACAAAGGGCTTTGATGATACCTTCTTCCAACAGAAGGCTGTTTCATCTACATTGAAAAATCTGTTTTTCACTGTAGCCACCTTCATCAGTGGTCTTAGCTAGATATTCTGGATAACTTGCTTCAGCTTTTCCATCAACACTTGCTGCTTCACCTTGCAACTTTATGTTATGAAGACGGCTTTTTTCCTTAAACCTCGTGAACCAACCTCTGCTAGCTTCCAACTTTTCATTTGCAGCTTCCTAACCTCTCTCAGCCTTCATTGAATTGAAGAGAATTAGGGCCTTGCTCTGGATTAAACTTTGGCTTAAAAGAATGTGGCTTGTTTGATTTTGTGTCTAGACCACTCAAACTTTCTCCATATCAGTAATGATGCTGTTTCACTTTCTCATCATTCATGTGTTCACTGGAGCAGCACTTTTAATTGCCTATCTTGGCTTTTTTTTTTTTTTTTTTTTTTTTTTTTTAGAGACAGAGTATTGCTCCATCACCCAGGCTGCAGTAGAGTGGCTCAATAATATCTCACTTTAACCTCAAATTCCTGGGCACAAGCAATCCTCCTGCCTCAGCCTCCCAAGTGCTGGGATTACAGGCACGCACCACCACACCTGGCCCGTGTCTTGGCTTTTGATATGCCATCCTAAGCTTAATTATTTCTAGCTTTGATTTAAGGTGAGAGACATGTGACTCTTCCTTTCACTTGAATACTTAGAAGACCTTGTAGGGTTATCAATTGGCCTAATTTCAACATTATTGTGTCTCAAGGAATAGGGAGGCCTGAGAAAAGAGAGAGAGAGACGAGGGACCAGCCCGTCCGTGGCGCCATCAGAACACACACAACATTTATCAATTAAGTTCACCGTCTTACATGGGCACAGTGTGTGACCCCCCCAAACAATTACAATAGTAATTTCAAAGATCACTGATCACAGATAATCATAACAGATATAATAATAATGAAAAATTTTTAAATATTGTGAGAACTGTCAAAATGTGACACAAAGATACAAAGTGAGCACATGCTATTGGAAAAATCGCACCAATAGATTTGCTTGACACAGGGTTGCCACAAACCTCCAATTTGTAAAAAAACACAATACCTACAAAGCACAATAAAGCAAAGCACAATAAAATGAAGTGGGCTGTGCCTGACCAGTACTCCTGAAAACTGCCAGAGGTCACGGAAAGCGGGGGAAGCCTGAGAAACTGTCACTGACTCAAGGAGACTAAGGAGATATGATGACTAAATACAGTGACGTCTTCTGGACCCAAAAAAAAAAAAAGAGTTAAGTATAAAAACTGGTGAAATCCAAATAAAGTCTGAAATTTAATTAATAGTAATGTATCAATTTCAATTTCTTAGTTTTGACAAATGTACTATAGTTATCTAAGATGTTAATATTAGGAGAAACTGAGTGAAACATACATGGGAACTCTCTACACTATCTTTGTAGCTTTTCTATAAATCTAAAATTATTCCAAAACAAAGTTGATTTTAAAAATTGACACTAAAAGGTTATTTAGAAGTACCTAAAGCATAAGAAGTGCTCAGTGAGTGTTACCTGTTATGATTATTATTTCCCCTCAGCTCCCATTCTCCCGACAGATCTGTTTCTTCCCCCTCCCCCTCCTGCAGACCAGCTTTCTCTGCTTTTCAGGCACCTGGCACAGGATGGGCACACCACAGCTCAGCACCTACACGGCTCAGTTTGTGAAACCAGCAGAGACTGACTAGTGTCGCTAAGTCTCAGTTCCAAATTCCCAAGAGAGAAAATCGGATTGGTCCAGCTTGGGTCAGGCATCTTCCTCTGGTCTAATTTTATATGGCTGAGGGAAGAGGTCATGGAGTGCATCCATTGCCACAGGAAGCTATTATTCTTCTAGAATAAGAGGAGAAAGGTCTCAGAACAGGAGTTAATAGCTGGGGCAGACCCTCAAAGCCTGTCTATCTCAGCAGTGCTACTCAATGTGTGGTCCACAGGCCACAGCATCAACATCACATGGCAGTTGGTAGGAAATGCAAATTCTTGGCCTCACCCTAGACCTTATGAGTCAGAGTGTAGAAGGGGAGGGTTGAGGAGGGTATGAATCTATGTTTTAACACAAACTCTCTGAATGACTCGTATGCACGCTAAAGTTTGAGAAGCACTATAATACAGGAGTATTCAGTCCATGACAAGGGGAAAAAAAAACCTTAATAACATCCTCTAAATGTGCTGGAGGAGAAATAGACTATTATATATTAATAAAAATTAAAATATTATGATGGCTTAACAAGAAAAAGACAAAGAACCCAATTTTTTAAAAATGGACAAAGGCCTTGAATAGACATGTCTCCAAAGAAGATATACAAATGGCCAACAAGTATATGAAAAGATGCTCAATATCATCAGTTATATGGAATGCCACTTAACACCCACTAGAATGGCTAGAATCAAAAAATCAGATGATAACAAGGGTTGACAAGGATGTTTAGAGATTGAAATCCTTGCACATTACTGGTGGGAATATAAATGGTTCAGTCACTGTGGAAACCAGTTTGGCAGTTCCTCAGAAAGTTAAACCTCGAATTACCATATGACCCTGCAATTCCACTCCTAAGTGTATGAGGGCTGTCCTAAAAGTATCCAGCCACATAGCTGTTCTCATTATATTAACAATGGCTGGATACTTTTCAGATGGCCCTCATATACCCAAAGAAATGAAAGCAGATACTCAAACAAGTATTGTACATGCAGGTTCATGGTAGCACTATTCACGATTGCCAAAAGGGTACTGTGAATAGTTCGAATGTCCATTATCTAATAAATGGATAAACAAAGTGTGGTATATACATATAGTGAAATATTACTCAGCCATAAAAAGGAATGAAGTTCTGATACATGCTACAATGTTGACAAACTTTGAAAACATTATACTAAGCAAAAGAAGCCAGACATAAAAGGTCACATGTTGCATGGTTCCATTTATATGAAATATCCAGAATAGATAAACCTATAGGGACAGAATGCAGATTGGTGGTTGCCAGGGGCTGGGGAGAGGAGAGGATGGAGAGAAAGTACTAAATGGGTAAGGGGTTTTACTTTAGATTGATGAAAATGTTCTGAAACTAGACAGAGGTGGTGGTTGCACAACATTATGAATGTACTAATCCCACCAAATTTTTCACTTTAAAATGGTTAGTTTTAATTTTATGTTGTATGGATTTCTCCTCAATAAATTATTCTTTTCCTGATTCACCTTCCATTGACAGGCAGGAGAAGATGCAGACAGATTGTGAAATTTTACCCACAGCCAGGACTGACCTTAGCTCAAGCATCATTTAATTTAAGACAACATAAAGGTCCTCTGCACCCCTCCAACTCCTTCCCACTAGCCTATTTTTAATTCTTAAAGAGTCACTAGTAGACACTTATTCCTACTGGTTAGAGACAAAGGATGAAGTAGAAATGATATCTTGAAAGTATGATGCTAATATCCTACACAGTTCTTTGGGGAAAGATGATTTTCAGTATCACTTAGCATCTTCTATGTTTAGTTACCGTAATGATGAAGACACCATTCCTTCCTATAGTTACATCCATTTCCTCTTAGGCCTCTGTTGAGGTAAAGAACGATGGCAGTGATCCCATTAGTGCCTTAAATACAAGATAGCTATTAAATAACTTCAAACCTTCTCTTCTCTAAGCTAAAGAACTTCCAGCTCTTTATCCTTTGTTTTTCAAAGGAATCATGTTCTAGCCCCTTAATCACTGGTGTTACATTTCTCTGGTATTCACTTCTGTTTCTCCTCACCTGTCAAATTGTGGGGCTATAAACTATAGAAAGTACTCGTGTAAAGGCCAGACTAATGTCAAGTAAAGTAGACAGAGCATTTCCCAGCTTTTGCATGTTACATTCCTGTTGGCACAACCTAGTAAGGCTTGGACTTGAAATAATGATCTCTTAGCTTTCAACCCAAGCATCTGTTTCAGACGGACCTGGAGCACAGGAGTCATGCTGCTTATAGTTAGGAGATTGTCCTAAAGAGTCAATCATTGGACTCTTTCTTAACAGAGAGTGGGTTGCTGCGGATTAACAACAAACCAAATCTTTGCCACCCATGCCCTGAGGAAAAGTAGTGAGTCACAGTGCACTTAAAAGGAATTTCCATTTTCCTTCCCAAAAGGGCTCAAACTAGGTCCTTGGTTTTATATATTGGGTCGAACCATTTGCATTTGTATTTTTGTAGGTAAAAAATAATCAAATAGCAGCAATTTCATATTGTTCAATCTAATCAAAGAAAATATGACCAATAATTCATGGGCAGCCATATAGACTGTATATGGCAATTCTTCAGAAGCACAGCTAGAGCCAACCAGGAAGAGCAGGCAGGTGCCATATTGGTTTGATTACAGGCTTCTGAGAAGCCTCCTGCCTCTTGGAAAACCTTTCCCTACCTGTTTCCAGAGGGCTAAAATTCAACTTACCCTTTTGGGGATCACTGACCTCTTTAAAGATCTGCTAAAAGCTGTGGACCCTCTTCGTAGTAATTACTTTGAAAACTTAATTACCACTGAATTTAATAGTATACATTTGGCCAGCATATAGATCATACATACTATATGCAATGCTTATAATCTTAAACCTTTAGTGCAAATAAAAAAGAAAAATGTATTTTTAAAAAATGATTCACAAAGGCCGTGCATGTTGGCTTACAGCTGTAATCCTAGCACTTGGGGAGGCTGAGGCAGGAGGATCACTTGAGGTCAGAAGTTCAAGACCAGCCTTAGCAAGAGTGAAATCCCATCTCTACAAAAAAATAGAAAAATTAGCCAGGCATGGTGGTGCACGCCTGTAGTCCCAGCTACTCAGGAGGCTGAGGCAGAAGGATTGCCTGAGTCCAGGAGTTTGGTGTTGCAGTGAGCTATGATGACACCACTGCACTCTACCAGGGGTGACAGAGTGAGACTCTGTCTCAAAAAAAAAAAATGATCCACAAGCCAATGACTATTAGAAACCAGAAGGCAGCAATGCTCTGAGAGCAGATCCTCACATAAGACAAGCCAAATATACAACTGACAAGAAGACAGCCCAGGAATCCAAATTTCCTGGCATTCAGCAGTGCAAGAGGCTCCTGAATCCAAATTGTGTTACCAAAAGTTCAGTTAGGTACTTGTCCCTGAGGCCAAATCAGTGAGAAAGAAGAATGTGGACAAGTGGTTTGAGGAAAAGGAAAGAGAAGTTTATTAATTTGTTGGCAAATGAGGAGGATGGCAGACTAGCATCTCAAAAGACCATCATCCTTCCTTTAAGCAGAAATACAGGGCTTTTTAAAGGGGGGGGTTTCGGTGGTTGGTCTCAGGTCTATGTGACCAGTGTTACACGTCATGGCTTTGGTCTATTGTTCAACTATAGTTGGTGGTTTCGGTTGACCTTATCTTTGATGAAGACAATCTCATGACCTTTGCCCAGACAATTCTGTTGAGCCATCTCCTGTGGTTTAAAATGCTAGAAAACAAACAGCAAAGAACATTCTCCTGCCCCTTTGATTACTGGCCTCGGGCAGGAATGAAGGTTTTAATTTCTGAAAAGGGTGGGGATTTTAAAGAGACAAACCATAAAACACTTTGCCCTTTTTCAGACATTTACCTCTGTTACAATTGGTCTTCATAAGTGCTAAGAAATGCCTCTTAAGTCAAAGTAGGGGGCTTAAATGATATATTCTTTAAAGTTAGATTTTCTCAACTCATATAGACATATACTGGGGTGTAAATGAATTTGTCAAAGCCTAGGAAATGGAAGAGTTCCCTATGATCCTATGGTGCTAAGCTTGGAAATAAGACCTCTTAATATTCACTGCCCTATAAGATGAGCATCCACATGTAGAAGATCTAGAGACTTTAATAGACACAAACCAGGTTCAGGGACAGGACTGCTTCAGAGGCACAAGGCAAGGAAAGGCCTGCCCTTTTCTTCAAATCACCCCCACCCTGCAGAGGTAACCACCTCTACAACACAATTTAAATGGTGTGATTTAACTTGTTTGAATCTTACATACCCGTAATACAGGAAAGTAGGCACAAAGTTGACTTTTTATGCAGCAATTTTTCCCTTCTATTAATATATCCACTTAAAATTTTCTTTCTCTCTTTCTTGGCATTTGCTTCATGTTTTATATTAGGGTCGTTTGTCTATCTGACTATCTTCTCCAGATATAATTTTCTTGCAAACTACCACCATATCTTACTGTCTTCACTGCTTAGTATCATTTCTGGCATAAACTGGACACTAAAAACTGTCTTTTGAGTGAATAAATAAATATATGAAAGATTAAGTATTAACGTTTCACATCTTGAAACTACAATTGCTGTAAGGAATAAGAATATTTAAGTGTGACCTTTACACTTAACTGCGTCATGCTTTACATGTCAACCATAAATTTGACTTCCATAGCAAGTATTGGCTTAGGTATTATTTCTCAATTTTTCATATTAAAAACACCAATTTGTGCTGATATTATTCAGTCATGTAGCTGCAAATCCTAGTATCATCTGCCTCTGGTTCATAATTCTAACAGAGTTCACTGAAATAAGCATAAGAAAAATATAAAGTTTTTCTTGCAGTTATGTCATGCTGAGACTTCCTTGAGAGATTTCATTTCAGGAAACAAAGGCAACCACATTTTAAATGGCCTTAATGTTTTTAGTGATTTCCTTTCTTAGCCAAGAGGTGTCATCTGGCAGACAACGGAACATCCCACTCCCTCCTTGCCTAATTAAAATGTGTGACTCTCCTGAGGAGCAGAAAGTAACATTTGGCCACAGATTGCTAGATTTAAGCACCAGCAAACAGAAATGGTATACGAATAAGTCAGCAACACCCGCTCCTCACTTGTGTATTAATTGATATCTACACTGCATTCAAAAACTCACAGCTGCTAAAGGTCTTTTAGGTTAAACACAAGAACATATATGACTCTCACCATCTTTTTATTCAATAGTAATTCAGTAGTAATTTGATTCCAGCCACAGCAGCACATTAAAATCCTACTTCCAGAAAAATGTATTTCTGTAATCTTTTTCTCTCAAAGGTGTTCATTATGGTTGCCATGTTCATTAACACCCCTGTTAGAATGGAAGCTTCCAGGTTTCATTGTCCATTGAAGCTAGCCTACCCAAGTGTGATAAGCCAGAAAATGCATTTGGTCAAAATTGTATTTAAAATAAGTACATTTCACCAATAAACATATGAAAAAATATTCAACCTCATTGTAACCAGAGAAATACAAAATAAAACTAAAATGTGATCATATGTAGTCTTATTAAGATGGCAGGAAAAAATTAAGTACTCTATGTGGTGATGTTTAAGAGTATGGGGAATGTAAACTGATGCAGTCTTTATGGCAGACAATTTATTAATACTGAAAAAAGTCTTTTAAAAACCACATGTCTTCTGATGAAGCAATTATACTTATAAGAATTATCATGAGAAAGAAATTAAGAATGTGGATAAGAGATTAAACTGTAAGAATGTTCATTGCAACACTGTATCAAAAAGATGGTACCCACCTAAATATACAATAACAGAGAATTTATTGAGTGCATATGGCACAATGAAACACCATGTAGCCATTAGAGAAATGTTATAGAAGTATCTTTATTGACTTAGAAAGATGTGTATATTATATCTTGAATGCAGAAACCAGTTCAGAGAAAATTCACAGGAAATTAAGTGTGGTAAGATCATAAATGTAAAAGGTATACTACAAAATACCAGTGATAATATAACTCTGAGATGGAATTATAGTTGCTTTTTATCTAATTTGGCTTATTTAATTATATGATTTTTCTACAATAAATGTGACTTCCTTATGTAATAAAAGTTATTAAAAACAAAATGCATTATGATGCAGCTCATAAGCCCGGGAACATCCCAATAAGCCAAAGAACTTGATAGCCGTTGAAATCTGATAATGATTGAGTACATCCCACAAATCCCCTTGTGTTAGGGAGGATGACATTATTTGAGACAGTTGCAGAATCCATGTGAGTTCTGCCCTTGTTATCAAGGCAAAACCCTAGGAATAATCAGTGGCTTTGAGTAGTATTTGAGGGTAAGCCTTTCCACCTTCCCTGAAGCATTGTATTTGTTAATCCTTTCAGCTAAGTCCTTGAAAGACACTCTCTAAAAGCACAATAATGCTTACACTTTTTCATTTGAAAAATCTACAAAATTGGGTAGGAAAATAAATATACCTTATGCCATCAGAATAGAGAGAAAATACAAAGACTCAGACTGTTGACAAACTGCAACACTGCACAGTCTTTTGGGAAAACAGTTTGGCAAATACCTGTATAGGAAGAGTGACTAAGTAGCCTAAGAGGAAGCCCATGAGCTTTGAAGTCAAGTGGGCCTGGGTTTGAGTCCAGCTTGGCCTCTTACTAACTGTATGACCTTGGACAGTCTACTTAACTTCTCTCAGCCTCAGTTTTCTCATCTGCAAAATAGGAATCTAGTAGTACTACCTTCTTGGTGATATTGAGAAGTTAGAATAAAATATGCAAACACCTGGGAGCATACTGCCTGGCACTGAAAGACACTTAACAAATGAGGGTGATTATTATAACAGATGCTAAGAACATTGAGTGCAGACTCATGACTTTCGTCTGGGACAATGCAAGGCTTAGCACAGCAGATCTTCTGTAAGTGTTTGTTAAGTAAGTTGTACATCCCTAAAATTGTTCTTATCTTTTGACTCATTAATCCAACTATTTGGAATTTATTCTGTGGAAATCATTCAAAAGGAGAAAAAAATTGAAGGTATCCATTTTTCAAGGCAATATTACTGATAATGGAGAAAAATCAGAAATAATCCATGCATCCAAAAAAGGGAGAATGGTTAAATAAATCATGATATAATAATAGTATGAAATATTATACGATGATCCTGAAATCTATATAACAACATGGTAAACAGTAGAACATTATGGATAAAAGCAGAGGGCTGAATTGTAGATGTGCTATGAGTTACTACTCCATAAAATATGTAGCATATGGGCAAAGACTAGCAGGGAACTCAAAGATGAAAACAGTTGGCATGTTAGAGGGTAGAACAGTGGGTGGATTTTTTTCATTTATTGTTGTCATTATACTGTTTTACAACAAACAAAATCCACCAGAGAGATAGGCGAAGTCATCATGTGGAACAATAGAGACATTAGGCCATTATCGTTCCTTAATTTCTCTGTAGGAGTTCAGAAGCATCTTCCCAGCAGAGTCTGGTAGAAATAGGTGATGGGGACTGTGTGTTGGGACAAAGGGAGGGAGCCAGGAAAGGTTTAGATCTATAGGAATTTCTCAGAAAGTTGCCTGAGGGTGCCAGAGCAACACTGAATGGAGCTGGACATGGATGAAGGAAGAGAAGGCACCAAAACATTTGGAACGAGGCCCTAAGGACCAACTCCTGCTCATCACAATCCTGCCCGTTCTTTCTCACCTTGTCCCCAGTATTAACAGGAGGGGAGGGACAGGGGCTTAAACTGACACCCTGCTCCCCTAGTGCTAACACTTTGTCCTGTTAGAAAAGCCTTAAAAACAACTCATTATATAAATGGGGGAGCCAAGACTGCACCTGAGGGATAATCCTATCGGGAGAGTTGGCCTGGACTCCTCACTTCTCTGATGCTCAGCAAACCGCAGAGTCGAGCCAGCACCACAGATGCAGGAAAGAGCCCAGACAGTAACCTGCGGGCCAGGCCTGGCTCTGCCCTGTCTGGCACTTTACTCTGGAACAGTTACTGCCCTCAGTTTTCCCATCTGTGAAATGACATGATCAGGTGGAACTCTGATGATCTCCAAGGAGTCTGCCAGATCCAATATTCTGTGGGTTTAAATGTTTTCTGAGTCTCTAAAATACCATTTCTTACATATGTATTCCAAGGCCCAGAGGCAGCATTCTATGAAGTCACAACCACGCTAACAGGGACTGTGAATCTGAAAGCTTTGGTTCATTCTGGCTGCTTGGCACTCTTGCAGGATTTCTTTCTTTCTTTTTTTTTTTCCCTTTTGTCTTTCTTTTTTTTTTTTTTTTTCATTTCTATAGCCCTTGGAAGTTTATAAAGCACATCTAAATATATTATCACCCATCATCTTTCTGAGGATTGGAAGGAGCTGTTACTAATCTACTTTACAGTTAGAAAAACCAGATAAAGCCATTTAAATGACAGAGTTGAGGCTGAGACCCAAGTTTTCAACTCTAAATTGAACCTTCTATTCATTGTACATTGGAGTCTCAGGAATTAGGGCAACAGGTGAGTGTTTCTGAAGAGCCCAGATGTACTGAGGACAAAGACCTGGGATAAAGACAAGTGTGTACAAAAAGGCGGGAAAAGCTGAGCCAAGGAGAGAGTCCAGAGAGGAAACCAAGGCTGTCAGGGTGGGGCTGTCAGGGTGGGGCCCAGCAACAAACCCCAAGGCTTGTTTCCCCAGGGTTCAGGACATTTGAGAATGCAGTGACAGAGCCCTTATGGACTAGGTGATAATTTGGCAGAGGCCTCCTAGTGATAGAAAAATTGAGCACACATTTTAAAAGCCTAAATCTTTTCCCCTTCACATTTAATTTAACAACCGCTGCAACATGTTCTGTTCCAAATCAGACACTTCATTGTCCCTTTGTTGGAAGGAGGAAATTAAAGTCTAGAAAAAAAGACAAGTTCCGATTTGCTGATGTGTTTTCTATTTGGCCGTGAAAGGTCATTAAAATGTACTTCCAGCTCCTGCAGGAACATTTACATTTGAAGCAAAGTTAATTTACTTCCCTGCCCAGTGATTTCCATTCATTTTCATCTATTACTGAGTTATACCCTCATATTTTAGATTAGCACCTCACTCACTATCACCAGAAAGTTTTGATAAAATCACTCTATGCGCTGACAAAGAATGATGTCTAAGGTAGAATGCCAAGGGAAAACCCTAAGGTGCAGAACAGGATGTATAACATAATCCCATTTAAAGTAGGTACTCTAACTGTCCCCCAGTTCTCTGGCCTTACGGAGCCACCTTTTCCTTTGGCATCCAAAAAGAATAACTTAAAGCCTTCATCCCTCAGGATGGTAGACTCCCAATACCGATGACCTCTCGGTATTTCTGAAGATACTCAAGGGGTCCAGGGTTATAGCACTCTCCACCCAGTAAAGACATCCTTTGATTTTATCGCGCAAAGCAACGTGGTGCTTCTCAGTCGCGACCCTGCCCCTTGTCTCTGCATTTTCAAAAAGCCCACAACAGGGTTTTGTTTTCCCAGAAAAACAGCGGTCTCTCCCTAGAACAACAGGCACACACTGCTGACAGCTTTTGAAAGACCAAATTTTTCCATCTCTGCTAAAACTATATATGGAGCTAGAAGTGAAGATTACATTTGAAAAAAGGACAGTTTAGAAGGCTCCAAGGACATTTTTTAGAGGTGGTCTTTTAGATCTGGTAAGTGGGGTTGAGAAAGAAGAGGGTAAATACAGACACTGATATTTTATTTTACACTTCCATATTGCTTAAATTGTAATAGAATTAAAATATTAAATTATAAATACATTATTAACCATTTTCTCTCTCTTCTATGAAGAGTGGGCCTAGAGATTGCACGGGAAGTGGGGAGGGGGAGGTGTTCCTTGGAGATGGCACAGAAGAGAAGGTGGGGAGAGAATTTGGGGGCAGCTTTCCTGAGAACTTTGGAGGAGGGAGAGACCTCTAAACATGCCTGGGGGGCAGTGAAGCCACGTGTTGTGCTGTGTAATATCCTCCCCTGGGCCCTCCAGGCAGGTTTTTTTCTTTTTCCAGAGCAGACATGCTCACTTAAAAGTGCTCGAGCACCTGTGTTTGTCTGGTGGGGATTTGACAAGGAAACACTGGCAGATCCGCTGCAGCCCTCTGGGAGCGCAGCGGCTGAGACAACACTGCGGGGTGAGCAGTGCTGTGCTACCTTCCACCACTCATGGGCTGCACATTGCGTGCCCAGCACGTACTTCTTTATAGCCTCTGAGACAGAAACAGAGGGGGTTGGGGGGATGAGGTTGGAAATGGAGTTGAGTCAGCAGCCACAGTATCTGCCATATCTTTGTTACCTAAAGTTCGGTACTTGTCCCAGAGGCTGAATCAGTGAGAATGAAGAATAAGGACAAGCAGTTTGAAGAAAAGGAAAGAGAAGTTTATTAATTTGTCAGCAAATGAGGGCAGCAGACTAGAGTCTCAAAAGACCATCATCCTGCCTTTAAGCAGAAATACAGGGCTTTTTAAAGGGGATGGGGGAGATTCGGTGGTTGGGCTCGGATCTATGTAACCAGTGTCACATCGTGGCTTCGGGCTATTGTTCAACTATACTTGGTGGTTTCGGTTGACCTTATCTTTGATGAAGACACTCTCATGACCTTTGTCCAGACAATTCTGTTGAACCAGCTCCTGTGGTTTAAGATGCTAGAAAACAAACAGCAAAGAGCCATTCTCTTGCCCCTTTGATTACCAGCCTCAGGCAGAAATGCAACTTTCAATTCCCAAAAAGGGTGGGGGTTTTAAAGAGACAAATCATAAAACGTTTTGCCCTTTTTCAGACCTTTACCTCATTACATCATCAGCTCCGTGGATGGTTAAAAACTGAAGTTTTGCTCAAACTGAAACAAACTCCCTTTCCCTTTACATGGGACTTTATTTCCTAAATTGTTATTTTTATAACCATAAGACTGTTTTTCTCTCTTGTTGCAGAAACCCTTTCCCCTCCCAATAGTCTTCAGCCCTGTGACTCTCAGGGGAGCTGCTTGCACTGTGTGCTCCATTTCTGTTGGATTAAGACAAGAATAATTTCTTAGGTTTACATAGCCTTTTATAATTTACAAGGCATAAGGTATTCCATGTGAACACATGTAGCACACAGGAAAACAGCAGCTGAATCTCACTCTGTGTGAGAGTAATCAAACCTTTCTGAGATTAAAGTAAGAACACCTCATACAGTCAGTGTGAGAATTAAAGAATAGGGCAGAGCTGACACACTTGGGTCAATGCCTGACACCCAAAATTATTTATCACGAGTCTCATAGTGACCATTATCAAGTTTACTCCACTTTCCAAGGCAGGGCTAGAACCAAGTGGTCCAACTCTAAATCCAACGCTGTACCCATCACGTCACTCTGGTTCCCTGCATTGACCACTCGGTGAAACAAGAATCCATCCCTCCACATAAAAGGCATCTAGGCAAATAGGAAATGCCAAAAATTACTCATAGGTTTAGTCCCTGAAATTCCCAGAGATAATAACTGTGGGGGTGAGGGGAAACTTCCCCTTTCCCCAGAAAATTTGCTGAAAAATCAACTCAAAATTAAGGCAGATTAATAAGAGGAAGAGGTTTACTTACCATGTGCAGGGGGAGAATTACAGAGTGATTACCCAATATCCCAGTGGGATTCAGATATTTTTATACCCACCTTTTAAAGGGGAGGAGGAGATAAGGAGCATAGGTAATTCTGTTTAGGGGCAATAAATGGTTGCTAGAAAGGATGAATAAATGGGGGAAACAGATTGACTTGTAAATGATTCTCTTTGCAAATTAAATTAACCTTGACAGACAGGTTTTAGATTTAAAATGATTTGGGCCAGGTCTGGTTGTGTTGTTGATTTTCTTTCCTGCAATATAGTGAGATAACAGGGAAGGGAAGTCAATTATTCTTTTGATGAGTCCATCTGGTTATGCAGATAGAGGGAAAGCCCCTTCTAAGGGCCTGTTGATCTCTAAGAGCCTTTAATTCAAAATACTCTTTATACCAAGGAGTCATATTTTGGGATGAAATTTCCTTCATAATTATCCCTAATATGTGATGAGGCTCTCAACAGTTTAGTAGGTACCTTCACCAATTTAATGTCAAATCTATTAAGAAGACCTAAATCATTCTATCCAAGCCTAAAAAGACATCTGTAATTAATATCCTCCCATGTGAGCTACTGAGAAATAGTCAAGATAAAGTAGCCCATACATAGTAATCAACCATCGTTACATCCCAACTTTGAGTAAGGCAGAGAAGTTGTATTTAACAATGTGAAAAGTACTTTTTAGTGCCTCAGCTTAAAGACTCAGGCTGTCAAAACAACCCTTAATTTTCCCCACCACCCCCCACCACAGTTTGAAGTGGACGCTTTACAGATGTTTTACAAAAATGCTTTCCCTTCTACTCTGTTCTGTTCAGCAGTTTACATGATTCAGGCAGCAGCTTCCAAAGAAACAGCCAAGGTGGGAATTGCCCAGAACCCAAGAGGATGCTCCTGGGCCTTTTGCAGGTCTGCCTGTGGAGCAGTGAGCCCTTCTTATAAAGCAGAGAGCACAGGAAGCCCAAACCACTCTCGAGCCTACCCCTACTGTCCCCATAGCTGACAGCCTGCTCAAGTTTTTTTTAAAGACAGCCACTTAGGTCCAGGGATAGAAATGAAGTTGTGTTTTTTCTAAGCTGTTACTGAACCTCCACTCTCACATAAGAACTGCCCTATTTAAAACTCTAGACCCAGGAAACCTCAACCAGAGAAGTGCACAAGTCAGTAAGTGGTCCCTAGCCACAGTTAATGTCCTTTCAGATTTAGCCAGACACAGTTGGCATTAAAACTGACATCTCAACCAGGTCTCTCCACCAGCACAGAGAATCTTGTCAGAAGGAAGGGAGGAAGAAGGGGAGAAGGGGGAAAGGAGGAGAGGAAGGCAGTGGAGCACTTCTGAACCATTTCACATGTTCCATTTGACACTTACAACAAGTATGTGGCTCACCTATGTCTTCAGACACAGGCTCATGCTTTTCCAAATACACTTAAATAGGTTATTGTGGTTTAAAGTAAATAATTAAGAATTTTCTTTGGCCTAATAGGTTATTAAATATTTACTCTCCCTAGACCTAATATTGTTAAATAAAATAGGCAACCTAAGCCCCCAAAACAAATATTACTGCATCTTACCTAAGGAGCCAGGACTAACCAAGGCCAGCATGGATCCTATGGGGACCTAATTTGTAATCTTTCTTTAAACTAAATGGAAGACCTATGTCCCCTCCTGATTAGAGGTATATGGCAGAGACTGCTAGTTGCCACCCAATATCCTATCCTTCTTTAATAACAGAACTCTAGTTTTTTTGTTGGGCACATTGCCACCCAGTTAAGATTACATTTTTAAGCCTCCCTTGCAGACAGCTGTAGTCACATGACTAATTTTTGGTCAATGATAAATAAGAAGCATTACGCACTATTTTCAGGGAGTTTCCTTTTTAAGAAGAGGGCAAGACCTTCTCTTCCCCTTTCTCAGTCCTTCTATCTGGAACACAGATGTGATGGCCGAAGCTTTGGCAGCCATTTTCAAACATGAGAACAAGTGCCAAACCCTAGATATGATGGACAGTAGGGCTGCTAGGAGACTTGCTATTTCTAGACCTTTTTTTACATATAAAAATAAAATCTGAAATATTGACACCACTATTATTTTGGTTAGTCTAGTTGATAGAGAAAACTAGTGAGAAGGTGTTTTCTGGGTGGAATCATTCATCCTAGGGATGAAAACATCTTAAATAGCTATTTCATAAAAATCTCTAAGACAGTAAAAGCATAAAAAGGCCTGGATGTAATTTATGCATCAGCACAAGCTGCCTGGGGACAGGGACCTGGTGGAGCACCTTGGATCATAAGGCAGTGCCTGAGTACTCAGCTGGCCCAGCCCAGCAGGAAGGCGCTGCCACACCCTGCTCTTGGCTTCCTGGTCTCCTTCCCTCTCTCTTCACACTGTCTTCTTCATGGGGAGGAAAGGTGAGTTACCTGATCGGAGATTTGGAAATCTCAGGCCTCTGTGAGTTCTCTCTCAGGATCTAACTGATTATAAGGAGGTTGCATTCTAGTCTGCCCTTGCCAGATGTGGTAAATTCAGCAGGGCGGGCTTGCCCCATCAGAAAGGCCTGCAATTGTACAGATTTGCCTGTAAATTGCAGCAAAATCTAGCTCAGGGGAGTATCAGCTACCTACCTCATGTGATGCCAACTTCCTCTGTCCTTCCAGTTAGTCAGCCCAGAAATGTTAGAATCATCTTGATTTTACCTTCTCTCACAGCACACATGAGATTTGTCAGGAAACCTGTGACTCTACCTTCAAGTTATATGTGCAACCCAACTATTTATCAACACCTTCCTAGCTCTCCTGCTGGTCCAAACCACTATAATCCCTTGCCCAGATTACTGCCTGCAGTAGGTTAAAAATGGCCACAAATTATTGGCAACTTCTTTCTTCAAGAGGTGCAGTCTCTTTGCCTGTCCCTTGAATGTGAGGTGGACTTGTGATTTGCTTTGACTAATAAAACGTTACAGAAGTGACATTTTGCAAGTTCTGAGCGTAGGCATTGCTGCTTCTACTGGAATCCCTCTTAGAGAGCTGCTGCCACATGAACAAGCCTGGCCCTGCCTGCCATGGATGAGAGAGGTCCAACCATCCCAGTCTTCCCATCTTAGGCCCCAACCCTAGCAAAAAGCCCAGACACGACCATGTGCACAGACATGAGAAATGTGAGCAAATAAATGATATTATTTTAAGCAACTAAGTTTTGACGTGTTTGTCATGCAGCACAAGCACTGCAGTAGCCTCCTAACTTGTATCTCTGATTTTATCCTTGCCTCCAAAAGTCTATATTCAACCAGCAGACAGAATGCTCTTGTTAAAACATAAGTCAGCCTGTCACTCCTCTGCTAAAAACTTTTCAAAGGCTCCCTGCCCCATTTTGCTCAAAATAAAAGCCAAAGCCCTTACCTTGATCCCCAGGCCCTACCCCAGTGGCACCTGTGGCCTCTTGGATGTCAAATCCTGTTCCTCCTCCCCTCGCTCTCTCTGCAACCTTCACAATGACCTCCTAGCTCTTTTGTAAATGTGGAAGTCAGGGCTTTTGCATCTGTTGTTACTTCTGCCTAGAATGCTCTTCCTCAAGCTATCCACATGGATGCATCCCTCAGCTCCACACTATCCTCAAACAAATGTCACCCTGTCAGTGAGGCCATCTGACAGCACCTATTGAAGGTTCAAACTTTCCTCGTCCCCACACCACTGATCCCCCTCACCCTTTTTTGTTTTTGTTTTTGTTTTTTTTTTTGCATAGCACTTTCTACCTTCTTTATACTACACCATTTACTTGGGTATTAAGCTTGTTTACTATGTGTCTCCCCTGTCTCCAAAATATAAGCTCCACAAGGGCAGAGAGTTTGCCTGTGTCATTCATTGATATATCCAAGTACCTGGAATAGTATAGTACCTGATACAAAAACACTTGTCTAAGAGTGACTCTGATGCCAAGCATTGCAATTCAGATCAATGAATAAGTATAGCCAATATTTTTATCCCCTTCTCTCTGACTTCTAATGAATGTTCAACTGGTTCCAAACTCAGAAGGGAGAGAGGAGTCTTGGTCCTTTGCTCCCAATCACCCACATGACCTTCATCTGCTTTGGAGAAGATGTTGAGTAATGTTGGGTCTGCTTGGGAATGGGGTAGATGAAGAACTCAGACAAGGACCGCATAGGGGGTGAAACAATAGCCACAGGAGTCTGGAGATTCCAGAGTTTGTAAAGATAACTCCGACTACAAACATCTGCAATGGAGCCGATGGAGCTGGCAGAAACTGGCGGCTGTTCCAGAAAGAACTCCCCTTCCCCAAACTTTCATCCAAACCTTCTATAAAACTGGCCACTCTCCCCTTTTTCAAGGTGGATGCTCTTTTCGGCCTCCACCCACCTGCACCCAGGTGCCCAAAATAAATGGCATTTTCCTATGTCTCATGCTTGAGTGTCTTCCTCTCGGCTCCGACCTAACAAGTAAGAAAATTTTGACACTGGGCCTTGGCAGGGGCATTTACACTAGCAGCAGGGCCTTGGCTGTAAAATCACTGATGGAAACTAGGAAGTAAGTGGCAGATGTTTTGTGATTGTCGTGGAGCATAACTTGGAATAAACTTGGTAGTCTCACTGACTTGGTAGGAGTAGAGCTGGACAAATGCTAGCTTTGTTGTTTCACTGATTTGTCCTTTTTTTTTTTAACCATCAAGCTGGTATGGTCTGTGAAATACAGGCTACATAGATGTCTCTTATACCACTTACACATGATTATTTCTCTGGGGTGATGCAGTGCAGTGGGAAGCAATGGATTAATTCACTTCTTCATTATGGAGCTTAAAACTGTGAGAGGGACAGACACCACACACACACACACACACACACACACACACACACACAGAAACATAAACAACCAATCATGATGTTTATTTACTTGAAGGAAAAGTATAGACTTAGGTTCAAACCTAGATCATACAAAAAATACTTCACCTCTCCAACACTCAGTTTCATTGTTTGCAAATTGATGAAAAATATTCACTTTGAGTGTCTGAGAGTAGAATGTTCTAAGCAGAAGTTCCCAAATGTATTTGACCATGGAATTCTTTTTTCAGGGAATATCTCATAAAATTGATGCACTTTCTTTTAGACCATTGATCATGTTATAACTTTTCTTGGTAATTTATAAGTATTTAACCCGTTATAGATTACTGGCCCTCACTACCCAATGCATCAAATACAAAGTAATGCCCTTTGTATAGGCAAAAGGGCATTACAAGTTCATGCTTTGGGGTTTTCCTTGTGCCCCTACCCTTTCTGTTCAAACACATAGAAATGACATGAAAATATAAAAAGATAAAATTAAAAGGACATTGTCAGATTAAAAAACAAGAACATCTTTGTGAGCAAGAAGTTGGGCAGAAAGACAAAGTGATATGCAGGAATAAAATCACAGGCCTGCTGGGCTCTGTCTCCAGAAACAGACAGAACAGGCAGAATTTTAGGTCCCACCGAATCAGAGAGACTGCCAGTGCCCCATGCGAGGTAGGGAACTGAAGCCAGGTTTGCTTCTCAAAAATCAGGGCTTGGAGTAGAGCTGTCTCATCAGCAAAAGGAAGCTGAAAAGAAAACATTGCCACCAATAAATACCTGGGGACTAGAGCTTGTATAAGACTGCGTACCTAGGTGGTCAAGGAAAGCCACCAAGACTTAGCTCAATCTGCACTCCGCTCTGTGACTGGATCTGCAGTTCCCCAAGAACTGCATGAACCTGCAATACTCACAATTATACTGTGGGAAGAAAGCCCTGAGCTAACAAAATAAACCACTAGATATGGTGAGTGGAAGGGAATGGTGAGCACAGAGACAAGAAAAATTACTCCTACGCAAGGTGAGCCAGCAAATCAAATAAAGACACAAATAGGGATAATGAATGTTAAGAAAGACAGCCGAACAAAATTAATCTGGAGATAAATTCACTCCTAGTGAAATTAAAATTATATAAAAATAAGAAGATTTGGGATACCAAAAGAACTAAAGAAATAGTATATAATTTAAAAAAACAATAAGTATGAAAAGAAGGGTAAAGTAAAGCAAGAACTGTTGGATATTTTCTTAAGAAGAAAGACAATTAAAAATTCTGAAAATTCACCCAGAATGTGGCATTGACTGATAAAGAAAAAAAAATAACTGTGAGCATTTACAAGATGTAATGCTCATCTTTAAGCCTGATAGGAGTTGCAGAGGAACAGGAAATTGAAAAAGAGAGAAAAAATATTCAAAGAGATAATGACTAAGAATTGTCCACAACTAAGGAAAGATATGAATCTTTTAAATGAAAGTTCACACTGACCACTGAGAGGCATAAATAATAATAAACTGCTACCTAGCTACATCATGGTAAAACTACAGAACATCAAGAGTAAAAAGAAAACCTTAAAAGCTACCAGAAGAAAAAGCCAGATGAACTACCAAAAAAAAAAAAATCAGACTAATAGCAGACTTCTGATTAGCAACAACAAATGTCAGAAAACTAGAGTTAAGTGAAAACAAGTGTTAAGGGAAAATAATTGTCAAACCAGAATTCTATACCCAGACAAACCAGCTATTCAAGATTGAGGGCTAAAAAAAACTTCCAAATATACAAAGACAAAACGCATTTCTACCTTCAGATGTTTGCTAAAACAACTACTGAAGAGTATACTTCACCCAAAAGAAAAATAAATCCAGAAAGACAGTGGGAGTATAATAAGAAATATTAATATATTTAGTCTTTATCCCGTTTCCGCCACAGAGCTCCTAGGACCTTTCAAATTCCTGAGTAATAGGAGTGTCTTTTGTTTTTCATAATGAGCCCCTTTTGATCACACCTGAGTTTATACTAATGACATGCCTTAGGGTGGGGGCCCTAGGTAGTCTCAGCATGGCACTGGTCACCACACAGACCACATGATTCCAGGGTTGGAACTTTCAGCCCTACCCACCCACCTCCAGGAAGTCAGTGAGGAAGCTGGAGATTAAGCTCTATAGGAACTCTTGAATAACTAGATTGGATGAGCTCCTGGACTGATGAATTCATCCACATGGTGGGAGGGTGATACCCCCCAAATCCATAGGGACAGAATCTCCTGCCCTTGGGACCCTTCCAGACCTCACCCTATGTAGTTTTCATCAAGCTATTGATCTGTATCCTGTATAATATCCTCTATAACAAACCAGTAAACATAAGCAAAATGTTTACCTCAGTTCTGTGAGCCATTCTAGCAAATTATCAAACCCAAGGAGGGGGTTACGGGAACCCTGATTTATACTGGGTGGGTCAGAAGCACAGGTCACAACCTGGGACTTGTGATTGGCATCTGAATTGGGGACAGTCTTGTGGGACTGAGCCCTTAACCTGGGAGATCTGATACCATTTCCAGGTAGGTAATGTCAGAATTGAATTGAATTAGGGACACCCAGTTGGTATCTGCAGGAGAATTGCTTGGTGCGTGAGGGAAAACGCACACACACTTTGGCGATCAGGTGTGTTCTGTGCTGTGTTGAGTGTGACAGTAGGAAGAACAATTTGGTTTTTCCTATACCATACAGTAGGAGTGAGATTCAAGAAATAGCCAACATCAGAAAAATCGTTAATGTAAGTTACTATTATAGCTATTTTTTAAAATATTTTTGCTTTAAAAGTTTGGAACTAAAATTTTGACAACAATAGCAAGAAAGGTGGGGAGAAAGGTATATAGTGAATACAAAATATGCCTTGGTTCTAGTTTTATTTAGGAGGAAAATTAGGGTTGCCAGATCTAGCAAACAAAAACACAGGACAACCAGTTAAATCTGAATTTCAGATAAACAACAAATAACTTTTAGCATATCCTATGCAATATTTGGCACACATGTATACTAAAAAACTGATTTGTTTTTTATCTGAAATTCAAATTTAACTGGGTGCTCTGTTTTTTTAATCTGGAAGCCCTAAGATGATAGATAATATATATACTTTGTTGGAAGTAATGTATTAAATTTTTTGCTCCAATCATTCATTTAAGAAATATTTATTTAGGATCTATTATTTAACCAGACCTGGGTTCAAATTCTGACTTGTATTAGACTTTATATAAATGATAATTCAACCTATACAAGAAGTCTCCCTACAAACCAAATCTCCCCAAAAAAGTTGTTTATCATTCATTAGTAGACAATAATTTCTGCTCCATGTGTCAGATACGCTTTTGTTCTGAAATTGCATTGCAGAGAAGTAATGGAAAATGCCTTTTCTATTTCTTTTTATCTTGGTTTTCCAGTCTGAAAACTAGGATACTTAGTTAACTCAGAAAAATAACTAATTAATAACTAATATAAATATGTAACTAAAACTGCATAACAATTTGGAGTTTATAAAGTACTTCTTACCTGCATGACTTCAGCAAACCTGCCCAACAGTCTTGCAAGGCAGATACTATTCGTATCCCTAATTGTCAGATAAGAAGATGGGCTCAGGGTGGGTAAGAATACTCCATGGCCACATACCTCTCAAGCAACAGGACTCCTGCACGCAGATCCCCTGACTCCAGACTATGTACCTAAAGCAGGAACAGTGTCCAAGGAAGCAACGAGCAACGAATCTTGACACCCAAGGACTGGGCTTCCCGTAGTTTCTCTGCCACAGCCTCTGTAAAGAAAATGGTATCATCTGTTCAAAAGATGACTATGTTTACACATGTAGTGTACCTGTTTAGTTATCTATTCCTTTATGACAAATCACCCCAAAATGTGGTGGCTCAAAACAGCAAGATTTATTGTCTCACAGTTTCTGTGGGTACTGGTCAGCTGGGTCCTTTAATTCAACATCTCTGCCATGCCTGCAGTCAAGATATTGGTTTGGCCTGGGGGAGGACAATGTGGCTGCTGGCAGGCCTCAGTTCTCAGAGGGTTGCCGGACTAAGGACTTCAGTTCCTTGCTTCTGGCTGCTGGCTGGAGGCTGCCCCTCACTTTTTTGTCATATGGGTCTGTGCATAGCAGCTCCCAATATGGCAGGTGGCTTTATCAATGTGAGCTCGGGAGAGAGTGTGAGCAAGATGAAAGTCACAGTCTTCTGTAGCTAATCTGAGAAGTGACATCCCACTACTTTTGCTGTATTCTGTTCATTAGAAGTGGGGCCAACACACAAAAGGAGAAGATTATATAATGGCATTAACACCAGGAAGTGAGAACCACTGGGGCATTTTAGAAGGCTGCCTACATAGTGTCCGAATCTTACTAAATCTCCACCAACTCAGAGGTCCAAGCAATATAACCTTTATTTTCCTGTAATAATTTCTATTTTAAGCCTATTTTCAATGATGAAAGCTTGATCTTTGTTAATTCAGGGCTCTCTGACCCTTTCCCCAAGGTTGAAGTTCCTGGGAGATTACAGAAGGGGATTACAGGCATGCCACAGGGAGGGGGTGCTGATGAGCCTTCAATGTCATCTGTCTTCATGAGTCACTGCTGCCACTCCTGCCCTCACGGTCCCCACAGGCCCAGCTGGCCTTCTAGAACCTCCTAGCAATGACTCCATCCCAAGAAGGCAGCTTCCACCTCCTGTATTTCCAGACCCTTCTTGGGTCCTGCCTCCTCCGCTGGGTGCTGCTGGAAGCAGCGGCACTGACCCCTTCTATATTAGGTGGCTAATGTCTCTTCTCTCTCCCCCAAGCCTGGGCACTTCCTCTAGCCCTGGGGAGGAGGGACCCTCTCACTCCTTTAATGTTTCTCCAAATGTTTGCTTTATGTTCAGAGTCCTCTCAGCAGCCCTCAGGGCGTAAACTTTCGGAAACCAAAGTAAAACAATATTTATTCCCCAGCTCTTCACTATGACATATCTCTGGAAGCAAGGAGCTCTGCACATCCTGAAAGGAAAGGTGCAGTGGGCAATACCAAAAAGCATCCCCCTGTGTCCAGGCACTCCCGTGGAAAAGGACTGTCTCCAGTTTGTCTTTGTGTCCCAGCTCACAGAACAGCGGCTAGTGTGAGTACACACCCCTGAAGCTCACTGCACGGATGAAGCCTGTAATCTTACACCCTGTCTGCGCAAGCCAGCTGTCTGAAGTGGGATTTTGGTATTATCTATGGAGAGGCCCTTACGCTATGTCACTGGGGGTCTCTTTTATGAAGCAACCAAATCATACCATTCCAGAGCACTTAAAACGGTCGTGAAGAATGAGGTAGACGTGCCAATGACAAGAAGCTCCCTGTGTAAAGGTCCGAGCTCCTGTGCACTTTTGAAAAAACAGCTTTATTGAGATGTTATTCACATACCATAAAATTCATCCATTTAAAATGCAGTTTGCTGATTTTTAGTATATTCACAGAGTTGTGCAACTATCACCACAGTCCCATTTTAGAACATTTTCCTCACCCCAAACTATGACCTCATACTATTACCAGTCACTCCGCATTCTTCCTCCCAACTACCTCCAGCTCTAAACAACCACAAATCTACTTTCCATCTCTATCGATTTGCCTAGTCTGGACATTTCAGATAAATAAAGTCATACAATATGTGGTCTTCTGTGACTGGCTTCTTCCACTTAGCATAAAGTATTCAAGGTTCATCCATGTTGTAGTATCTGTCAGTGCTTCCTTCTTCTTACGGCTGAATAATATTCCATCGTACATATATACCAGGTTTTGTTTACCCATTTTGATGGAAATTTGGGTTGTTTCTATTTTTTTGGCTCTAATGAATAATGTTGCTTTGAATATTCATGTAAAAAATTTAGTCTGGACATCTGTTTTATTTCTCTTGAGCAATTCCACCTAGGAGCAGAATTGCTGGGTCATATGGTAACTCTATGTTTAACACTTCGAGAAGCTACCACACTGTTTTGCAAAGTGGCTGCACCACTTCAATTCCCACCAACAATGTATGAGGGTCCAGTTTCTCCACATCCTCACCAGCACTTGTTTGTATTTTTTAATATAGCCGTACCAGTGGGTGTGAAGTGGTATGTGTTTGTGGTTTTTATTTCCCTGATGATCAGTGATGTTGAGCATCTTTCCATGTCCTTATCAGCCATTTGTCTATCTTCTTTGGAGAAATGTCTATTCAAATCTTTTCCCCATTTTTCAATTGGGTTATTTATTTATTATTGAGTTGTAAGTTTCATTATATATGCTGAATACAAGTCTCTTATCAGAAATACGATTTGCAAGTATTTTCTCATGTTCTGCTGATTTTCCTGTCACTTTCTTGATGGTGTCATTTGAAGTCCAAACATTTTTTATTTTAATACAATCCAACTTATGCGTTTTTTCATTTGTCACTGTGATTTTAACTTTGTGTCAAAGAAACCATTGCCTAATCCAATGTCATGAAGATTGGCTCCAATAGTGTCTTTCCAGTTTTATAGTTTTAGCTTTTCTATCAACAATTTTGAGTTAATTATTATGTATGGTGTCAGGTAGAATTCCAACTTTATTCTTTTGCATGTGAATATCCATTTGTACCTGTATCATTTCTTAAAAAGACTATACTTTCTACATTTAATTGTCTTGGTGCCATTGTCAAAAATCAGTTGAGCATAAATGTAAGGCTTTATTTTTGTAATCACAATTCTATTCCACTTATATATATATCTGTGCTTATGTTAGTAACACACTGTCTTGATTACTATAGGTCTATATTAAGTTTTAAAATCTGGACATGTGAGTCCTCTAACTTTATTCTTCTTTTTCAAGATTGTTTTAATTATTCTTGGTCTTTTGAATTCCTTTATGAATTTTAGGATCAGTTTATCAATTTCTGCTCCAAAAAAGCCAGCTGTGATTTTGATAAGATTGTAAGGATTGTGTTGAGTCTCTATATCAGTTAGGATGAGTAGCCGTCCTCACAATATCAAGTCATTTTATTCATGAAAATGGATGTCTTTCTATTACTTAGAACTTTAATTCTTTCAACAGCTTTTTGTAGTTTTCATTATATGAGTCTTGTACTTCGTTTGTTAAGCTTATTTATACGTATTTTATTCTTGTTGATGCTACTACAATGGAATCATTTTCTTGATTTCATTTGCTGATTTTTCATTGCAAGTGTAGAGTAATACAAGTGATATTTGTATGTTGATCTTGTATCTTGCTCCTTGCTAAACTCATTTATTAGTTCTAACCATTTTTTAGTGGATTCCTTAGGATTTTCTATATAAAAGATCATGCCACCTACAAATAATATGTCTTATTTTTTCCTTTCCAATGTGAATGCCTTTCATTTCTTTTTCTTCCCTAATTGTCCTGGCTAGAATCTCCAGTACAATTTTTTCTGAAGTTGCAAGTCCTCTTGAAGCCTTGCTAATGAGAGTAGACAGCCTTGTGTCGTTCAGGACCTTAGATAGAAAGCATTCAATCTGTCACCATTTAAGTATGATGTTCACTGTGGATTTTTCATAAACACCCTTTATCAAGTTGAGGCAATTCCTTTCTATGTCTAGTTTGTTGAGTATTTTTATCACAATGATGTTGAATTTTATAAAATGTTTTTTCTATGTTTCATGTGCTTTTGTATCTGTTACCTATTGCTATATTACAATCCAAAACTTAGTGACTTAAAACAACATCCCTTTATAGACTCTAGATTTTGTAAGTCAGCAATTTGGGCTGGACTTAGCTAAATTGTTCTTCTCCTGGTCTCACCTGGAACTGGAGCTGGATAGTCTAAGGTGGCCTCGCTCGCATGTCTGGCAGTTGATGCTGTCAGCTGGATATCTCTCCAGGTGATCTGTCATCATCCGGGTGACTAGACTATGCTTCTTTACACGGAAGTCTCAGAGCAACGACGCATTCAAAAAAGTGAGAGCAGAAGTTGCAAGTCCTCTTGAAGCCTTGCTAGGAAATCACAGAGTGTTTGTTCTCCCACATTCCATTGGCCAAAGCTAGTTGCCAATACAGCCAATACAGTTCATGGGTGAGTACTGGTCCCTCCTTACAGAGAGTGCGTTTAATCCACTTACATTAAGGATGATCCATGGTCTTTATTCCTCTCTGAGACTCTGAGGTGATCTTCCATCTTCTTACTGAAGTCTAATGCAGTATTTTCTTGGTAGATAAGAACCAAGAGAGATCATTTGCTTTGTGGTTTATAACCTTCTCCCCAAGAGAGAGAAAGACGCTAGATAAATTTTGCTCTTAGAAGTGGAAATGTCAGAACAAGGCAATGATTAAGTACATTTTACTGTTTGGTACTAGCTCCCATAAATACATTTGAGAAGCATAATCTAGAAAATTGTAAATATAATTCAGTTTCTTCTGATTTTGTTGGGAGCATGGTGTTTCTCCTAACTAATTACATTTACATAATCTGTTTGTTAATTGTTTAGAAGCAGCTGGTCCAAACTACATGGAGACGATGATAGTAATTTGCAATTTTTTATTATAATTAAAGTTTCAGAAACAAGTTTGAATCTTTACAGTGTTGAGCAGTTACTTACGACTATGTTTTACAGAATGCACTCATAGAAAGTAAAGAATGCTAACACATTGGATTTGTCCAATTGCCTAGAACCTTAAAGTGAACTTGAGTCTTCAGCATCCCATTGTGGAAAAAAAAGAAGCAAATCATTAGAAAACATTGACATAATTGACTTATTAAAAACAAACTTTTTTCTAGGAGAAATATACATTTACCTTCACTCTTGATTTCATTTGCTGATTTTTCATTGCAAGTGTAGAGTAATACACTTAAAGAGAGACACATAGACCTTTGAATCAAAAAAAAGGTTCAATTTTAATCAGTACAAGGGTGGATGAGGCATGTTTAAAAGATTTCATTATCAGAATGGAAACGAAGGGTCTTCTGACACTCAGTCAGCCAGAGAAATCAATTAATCTTGACAGCCTTAATAACTCAATAATGCAAGGGAGTTAGGATTTGTTCTTATTTAAAGAGAGCCAACCTTATTGTTATTGATAATTATAGCTACCATACAAGGAATATTATCATGTCTTTAGTGTGTTATATAAATTAGACCATTTAATCCTCACAATAACTCTATTCTAGGGCTATCATAACAAAATACCAAAGACTAGGCAGCTGGAAAAACAGAAATTTACTTTCTCACAGTTCTGGAAACCAAGGTGTTGGTGGGATTGGTTCGTTCTGAGGGCCATGAGGGAAGAAGCTGTTCCAGGCCTGCCTACTTGGTTTGTAGATGGCTGTCTTCTCCCTGTGTCTTCACAGCCTTGTCCCTCTGTACATGTCTATGTCCAAATTTCCTCTTCTTATGAGGACACCAGTCATATTGGATTAGGGCCCACCCTAATGACTTTATTCTAACTTAATTACCTGTTTAAAGACTCTATCTCCAAGGTGATGGCTGCACAGTATTTTGAATATACTAAATGCCACTGAATTGTACACTTTAAAATAGTTAAAATGGTGAATTCTGTTATGTAAATTTTACCTCACTAAGAAATAAAAAAAGATAAAAAAGATGAAAAACAAAACAAAACAAAACAAAACACTCTATCCCCAAATACATTTGAGGTCCTGGGGGTTAGGACTTCAACATATGAATTTGGGGAGGGGGTGCACAACCCAACCTGTATGTATAATCCCCATTTTACACCTGAGGAAATTGGCCCAGAAGGATTGCTGCCTGTTCAAAGTCTCTGGTTAGTGGTGGCACAGCCAAGACAAACCCAGATCTGTTACTGCCCAACCAGGTCCCTTGCCCACTGCCCAGTAAAGGCCAATATACTGAGACAGCAGGTATTGCAGTGGAGAAAGAATTTAATTTTGCAAGGCACCAGGCAAGGAGATGGGAGCAATTTCTCAAATCCATCTCCCCAAGAATTTTGGGGCTAACATTCTTAAAGGTGGTTTGGTGAACAAACAGCTAGGGAATCGGGTCTGCAAATTGTCTGGGGAAGAAGTCATAGGGTTGGGAAGCAGAAATTGTCTTCACGGCTAGGACATTTCCTGGGTAGGGGGTCTCAAGGCTTGTTGGATAGGTTCCCACGCGTGTCCACAGGTCCAATTGACATCGGTGGGTCTCCCCACATGCAAAGTCTGGAAGATATCTCAAAGAGCAGTCTTAGGTTTTACAGTAGCAATGTTATCTATAGAAGTGGTTGGGGAAGTCACAAATCTTGCCCCTTTCAAGGAGGATATGTGCCACTTAAGCAGTCAGTAAGCAGTTACACCAGTAGGGATGTTAGGGAAAAATGGCTGTTTAACAACAGTCAGGTGGATGTTCCCATCAGCGTCCCTACCCAGTTTCAGGTTCCCAAGCACCACACATCCAGGGGCTCTGGAACATTACACGAACTACTCCTCCCACACCAGCCTCCAGTTATTCCCACTCCCCCTCTCCAAGGCCCAGCTGAATGTTCTGGCTAGGCCTTGCCCCCTATGAGGGACCCTGAGTGGCACCCCCGTTCCCAGACTCTCCCGCCCCTGCTCCCAGCACTATCATCACCCCCTTCCAGGGAATGTCACGTGGCTTCCACTGGCTTTCTTTGAATCCTGTTTATGTTTTATCTCACAAAGGCCCTCTGACCTTCCAAGGTCTCAACCAACTAGCCATAAACTAAGCCAAGATATTGGACCCAGGAGAGCATCTCAGAGTCCCCCAAAGCAGTGTGTGCTCACTACACACCTGTCTCTCTTCACAACTCACCTCCTTCAAGAGCCTTTCCCAGCTGCCCACACACCCCCTCCCTTATGCCCCACAGGCCCCAGATAGTCTTTGATCAAACACCAGCAATACTTTATTGTGAGTATTTGTCTTGATATCCGCCTCTCCACCAAACCATGAGATAGAAACCGTATCTCATTTGTCTCTGAACCCCCAGTGCCAGGCGTTGTGCCTGGTCCTCATTGGTGAGTACTCAATACATGCTTGATGGGTGAATTAATTAATTCTCTACCCTACACCTCAAAATGCTTTCCCCGCTCAGCCAAATGATGCATAACATTATAATATTAGATGTTGTATGACATTTTCTTCATTTGGTTTCAGAATGAATGCCTTATTCAAGGAAAGTGCCTCTGAGGGGAGCAGTGTAGGAAGGCTCTTCTGTGGCCCAAACCTCAGCGTGAATGACTTCCTTAGGGGAGGTGGATGGGATATTAGGAGAGATGATCGCTTGAGGTGCCTAATAAGGGATGAAGGAAGGGGATGTTACAGGAAGATGGATCAAAAGATCCAAGGAGTTTTTCCTCTTCAACAGCTTTTCTGAGGAGCAGCTCTGGTTGCCATAGCAACAGCAGCACTTTGTGCTACCCCCCTCCAGCTTCCTACCTGCTGGTGAGGAGGAACTGAGAGCCACAACCTCTTAACCCAGCAGGGCATTCTCCTCGTATTATTTGAGAGCAGGAGCCAGGGTGAGACTTGGGGGACAGCATCCTGGGCTGCACCAACAAGGGTGGTGAAGGAACGAAGCCAAGGGGGGTGGGGAGGGCCACACTGCTGCCGGGAGGCGAAGGCTGAAGCGTGGGCCCGAGCGACACAGGAATAGAGGAGTAAGCTGCCACAGTCGGCAAATAATCACAGCTGGGGCAACAGTTCTCGGAGCTGAGTACCTAGAGATCCTCCAGTTTAATTGATTTTATACAACCTCCTGACTGCAAAATTGGGAGCCTCAAACAATAAAGGCAATTTTCAAAGGACAGCTGCTTGCTCAAATGGACACTGCAACAGAATTGTTTACTGGAGCTTCTAACGACTTATTCTTCTCAACTGAGCCAGAAAATATTTTTCTAAACAAGAAATGGGAAGAATGCCAGATCTGTGAATAGGAGACTGTGCGTGAGGGTGTCGCTACAGTGTGTAATTATTAGTCTTCCTAATCAAATCAGGAGCTTTATTGTAAGATTTGCCCATTTCTGCTGCAGAAATATGATTTGGAAATGCTAACAGGCAGTATCATCTTTCTAGGTTCTTTCTATTTATTCTAAGTCTGGAGCATAACTCGAATCAACACAATTTTTTTTTTGCAAGGTATGAGGAAAGGGGAGAATTAGGGTAATCATAAATTACATTTGATAAACTTATTAATCAATTTCATTGATGAAGACATAAGGAATCTGTGAATTCAGAAAAAAACACTTGGGCTCATCAAGGTTTTCTTTTAGAGAGAATTATCTTTTCTATCAACACCAAAGGGGAAATTTATCCAAACAATTCCTAGAGTTGATCACGGTTCATTGAGGAACAAAACAGCAGAAACATGTAATTTCATGGCAACTCCCACCAAGTACAGCCTCTCATTACCAGCAACAAGCCAAACAACTTACTTAGCAACCCTGCTGCTGGCATTTAGCCTTGTCTTCCTCACATCTGGTGCTCCAAGTGTGATGCATTTAATAAACATGTTTATAAGCCAGGAATTTATTTCTGGCACTATTTTTGCTTCTTTTCACACCAAACTTCATTCATGGGGAGGAAACATGTTAATTGTCTCATTGTTAAGTGACCTTTCTTACTGTATTGTTATGAGATTTGACAAAGCCTGTGCATGAGCATGGTCTCAGAAACCAAGCCTAGCGTAAGCTATAGGTTGACATCTTTGTACCACAATAGTCAGAAGTGAAGTATCAAGCCACGGTTTGGGGGGAGGGAGGTCCACCCCAAAACACTCCCTTAAGGCTTCCCAGAAGGTCAAAACAACATCAGGAAATCACTCTGATGGACCTCATGGCCTCTAGATGACAATGTGTAGTGTTCATGTTACTGCTACATATTAAGATGGAAAATCAAATAAAGTTAATTTGATTTGAGTTTATGAAAATTTCATGTAAAAAACAGGCAGATGGAGATGCCAGATAGATACAGAACAAACAAAGATTATTTGATATATCAGAGATCCATTTTACAAAATTTGAATAGATCTTCTTTGCATAAGTATGCTCATCCATGCATCCATGTAGCCACTATTGACTCCCTGAGGGGGCAGAATGCACCAGAGGTTATTTTTCAGGGGGAGGAGAGGTCAGTAGTTTCCATAGTATTGCACAGTAGCAAACACCTTGAGCAGGAATAAGAAGCAGCCTGATTCTACTCCTAGCTCTGCCACCAACAAACTCTGTCATGTAACCTAAGTCTCTGAGTCCCTGCATCAGGTAGCTATTGCCATGTAACAAACTTAATGGCTTCAAATAACAACCACTTATTATTAATATTTCTCACAAATCTGGCTAGGTGGGTCTGCTGACTTGGGTCAGGCTCAACTGATCTCAGCTGGGCTTGCCCATCCACGGTGGACGGCTCACTTGGGGCTGATGAGTCTCGGATGGCCTCGGCTGTGACAACTTGGTTCTGCTTCATGCAGCTAATCTCAACCCCCAAAGGTTAGTCCAGGTTTGCTCTCATGGTGGTAGTGAGAGAGGGGCAGGGGTGGTGGGAGAAGAGAAATAGGAGGCAGGGGAGGGCAGGGGAGGGGAGGGCAGGGGAGGGGAGGGCAGGGGAGGGGAGGGGAGAAGGGGAGGAGTGAGAAAGGAAGCGGGGGAGAGAGAGGGAGAAAATGAGAATAGAAAGAGAGAGAGGGAAACAGAGAGAAAGAGAGAAAGTGTGAGTTCTTGAAACCTAGGCTCAGAACTGGTCTTCTGATACATCTACCAAATTCTTTTAGCCTGCCCTTTTCACAGGGTTGTATGCCTACTAAATGAGATGGTTTCTGTGTAGCATTTTATAAATCGTGCAGTGTCACAAAGCAGATCTAATGTAATAAGACATCACTGATGCACTCTGTTTTGGTACTGTCCTTCACAAAATACCAGACTCATCCCCTCACTAGAGATGAAGCCAGTAATGACATTTGGGGCAGGGAATGTCATGTGAGGTATTTTATTTATTTATATCCTTTGCCTTGTTCCACAAGGCTTTGAGGTAGCTTGCTACAAGAACACATGCACGAAAATAACAGTATATTGTAAATAAGAACAAAGAATTGGGAATAGAAAAAAATATATTTCGTAGTAGGAAATCAAGACCCAGGCTTAGGGCCAGTAAGGGACACCACCCCAATATGCAAACGTTGCCATAAGGACCATATCATGACTATACCAGATATACTCTGTATTTCCTGGCAGCAAAGCAAAAAGAGGTGTTTCCCAAAGATGGTACACAAGTTGATCTGGGGTGGTACATGGCTGCCCAGCACACACACACCCTCCCAACGCTCGGTGCGCTAGTTGCCGAGAAGGGGCATTGGCACCTTCAGCAGGTACCAGTGCAATGCCCTTCCTGTCCATGTCACACCTCACTTCACTGAATGCTGAGTATGTCAGGGTATTACAGTGGGCTGAGCAAGAACCAGTCTGACCTCAGCTGCAAGGTGAGGAGAGCTCAGCCACAGGCCACCAGCAGGGACTATGCCCAGGCCGTGGTGAGGATAACTGGTGTTTATAGAACAAGATGAAAGGAAAATAGTTTTCCATTCATGTCAGTGGCACAATGTTTCCTTTTTAAATAAATTTAAGTTTTAAAAGTAAGTCAATAGAGATATCAATATTAATTAGATAAGAGTACAGATGGTGTATAGGTAAGGCAAACCTGTGATGGTATTATGTAAATGTCCAGAGTTTAGGAAACAGCTTTCATCTGAGACATCCATTCGTGAGCATCACTGGTTCCCAATGAACATGCCAGACTGAGTTAGGAACAAACATTTCTCTGAATAGAGTGAGTACACCATAGGGGTCATGTAAGACAGGTTTGCAGCAAAAAATATTAGAAGTTATGTCTATATTTATATATAACAAAATGAAAGGAGTTAAGCTTTAATACTACTTAAATATTCCACATGACACAGGCACCTCACCTGCTCAATCAACTTGCAAGATGGTTACCTGCCCAGGTTGCCCCTCTGCTTCTCTGGGTATCTTGAGGGAAAAGTGGAAGTTCCCTAAGTGGAAAGATGACACATTTTTGTTCACTTTTGCCAAATGGCCATATTTTGGAGTTCAGCTTTAAAAGGGTCTAGTTAAGTGGATGTATGAAATGTAACATCGAATGTCAACTAAACAAAGTCTCATGAAATGGAGAGGATTAAAGATAATATCAGTAGTAAAAGTTCAAGCAAACAAGAAGAAAATACTTCTCCGATTCTTAGAATATACAAGCTTTTTATCAGCCATGTAATGAGGTAAAACAATGATCTAATCATATCTGACAAAAAGTCAACCCCAAAATTTAAAATTAATTTAAAAAACTAAAATACGAATTTACCTTCACTCCTATTAACTTTGAACCTTGCCTTGAGTATGTACTGTGCTTTTGATATTAGATAGTGAGAGTCTGAGGCCATCAGGATTAGCAAGATATTTTAAAAATGAAGCTGCCAGAACATTCATTGTTATGATTGAGTGATATTGTTCTATTAATAAATAAAATTTAAAAATCGTTGATTTCATCTTTATCTCCCTCATCCTTTTAAATTTCTATTTTATGAATGCTTTTTAATATAGAGAATATAATAATATAATAACATGTGTGTGTCATTTATCAAAAAATCTATCCAGATTGGGAGAGCATATTGACACCTTTTTTTCACTAATGAGGTACGTAATTAAAACAGTTGGAATACTGTTGCTTTAAATAACTGAAAAAAGTAGCTTGTTGAATGGAATTATTAAATTTAGGATCACTACATTTGGAGAACACCTGCCTTAATAATTATTTGAATTGCAAAATAGTTGATCTAAAACTAGTCTTTCTGGGAGTGGTCTAATCACAGGATGAATTATTCACAGAGGCCACTTCTAGGTTGTGACATTAATATTAGTGTACAGGAGGAGACTCATTTGACTATTATCTACAGCCAGGGGAAATTAACAAAAGTCAGTTTGAAATTATTCATATTTACTGTATACAAAAAGGTGTGCAGAACACAGCCCTGCTTTATGCCACCAGACAGCATTAGCTGAATCCTCAAAAGATACACGAGCTGATCCTGACTCTTGCTGTTGTGTAAAAAGCCAAATTCTGTGAACATCAAAAACGACAACTCCATATGGAACTCTTTCGGCCTGTCTCAAAGCTGGCTACTGTCATATAGTCGAACGTTGAGGAAAGGTCAGTAAAAGCTTCAAGCAAGTTAGAAGGCACACAGCAGCCGTGAACGGACAAGCCAAGACTGAAGCTCATATGCTCCTCCTGTAAAATGCCGGTCTTGGAAATGCAGACCCACAGGACAGAGAGAAGACAGGTCTAACACTGAGGTGAAATGCCTATAGCCCGTGATGTGGTTGTCATATTTAAAAATGGGGTCCGATGTTCTTTGAGTCTAACCAGATGGGACTATGTCTATGCAGTTCATTGAAGTTCTTAGGTTGTTGATTGGTGCTTACCAGTATGAAAAATTTTAGGCTAGGTTGGATGGCAAAAGGGAGTCATCTGCCATTTTATTTAACTTAAACAATGAAGAAATGCTACCAGATCTCAGCTGAAAGCTGCTATTACATTTGAAACACTTTCTGAAGGACTTTTAAGAGATGGTCTCTTAGGCAGGGACCAACAAAAATAAAGTCAGTGAAAGTTAGTCTGTAGCATTTAAGACTTGTAACTTGAAAGGGAAAAGGTGATGAAATGAAGACACTCTCTCGGCAAATGCAAACACAGGCCATGGCCCTCACATAACAGACAAAAAGGAGAGTCAGAAAGGAAGAACTTGTAGCAGTTTTTAAGGATTGTCTAAAGAAAGGGGTTTATGGTATTTCCTTATTCTTTAGGCCAAAGTAACCATAAATACAGATGAATCACAAATAAGAAGTGTCTTTTAAGAATAATCAGCTCCCTGTGCTCTGATTCTGTGTACATTAGGCACTCTCCTGAGCAGATGTGTGCACCAAGAAGGGACTTCCCTTCTCTGGTGGCTGGTGCTAAATCTGGGCCAGTACAGCTCATTATAAAAAAAACAACTAGAACAGACCAGCCACCTGTATAAACGTTCAGTTATGGTGACTCATTCTCCCACATCTGATTTTCTCCACATGTACAAATACAATGGAGCTTCTTAACCAGCAAACTGAGGCTGCAAATGATCAAAAGATCATGTCCCTCAAAATCATCTGCCTGCCTTACCCATTTCCTCATTAATTTCTTCATTCAGCCATTCAGCAAATATTTATTGAGTACCTACTGTGTGCCAGGCACTGTTCTAGGTGCTAGAGTGAACAAAATAGACAAACATCCAGAGATAGACCCAAAAAAATGCCACAAGTAAGTGAATTGTAGAGTTAGTGATATAGTGCTAGAAATACCATGGAGGGGGAGAACATAGAAGAGGAAAGAGAACACCATTTGGGGAAGGGGTGTCATTTTAAATAAAGTGGCCAGGGAAGACCTGACAGAGGAGGACACATTGGAGCAAATTCCTGAAAGAAGTGAGAAGGAGCAATGTAAATTTGAGAGCAGAGCATTGCAGGAAAAGAGAACAGCAAGTGCAAAGGCCCTGAGGTAGGAGCATGTCTGACACGTTTGAGAAAGAACTCAAGAGAAGTGAGCAAAGGAGAGATTGATATACTAGACATAAGTAATAAGCCAAAGGGAGTGAGGTGGGAGTGAGGAAGATCGTGTAGGGCCTTGGGGGTCTTTGTTGTCACTTTAGCTTTTACTCAGGGTGAGATGGGAAGCCACTGGAGGGATTAAAACAGAAAAGTGACAGGATCTGATTTAACATTTCACATTTAACTGTGGGAGTCTAGGGTAGTAGCACCGGTTACGAGATTACACTAATCTGGTATGTGTAGCAAAAACACGATGGTGACTTGGACCACAATGAGAGTAGTGAGATGTCATAAGATTCTGGATATATCTTTAAAGTACAACCAACCAGGCTTGCCGATGCAAGAAAAGTCAAGCATGACCCCAACAATTTCAGCCTGAACAACTGAAAGGACGGAGCTTCCCTTAACTGATGGGGAGAGCTAAGGGGACATCAGGCTTGGAGTTGGGGTAGGAGCAGGAGTTTGGTTCTGGACATGTCCAGTTTGAGATGCCTATTGGACAGCCAAGTGGAAATGTCAGGTGGGCAGGACTCATAATATATGAGTCTGGAGTTCAGCAGAAAAGTCCAGACTGGAGACATAAAGTTAGGAGTGTCAGCAGTTAGATGATATTAAAGCCACGAGACAGATGAGCTCACTAGTCAGAGTAGGTGGAAAAGAAAGAGGCCCAAAGCCCGAGGCCCAAAGCCCGAGCCCCAGAGCATCCCAGCACCCGAGGCCACAGAACTAAAGAGAACCAGGAAAGGAGACTGACTGCTGAGGTGACAGCAAAATCAGGAGCTTCCCAGGGGAGGGGACAGCTGTGTCAACGCCGCAGGAGGGCTTGTCAGTGGCTACGCACGTGGCAATGCAGAAGTCACAGTGCTCTGGGCAGGAGCAGTGTCAGGGAAGCAAGCTCAAGAGAGAAGTGGAGGCGAGGGATCGCGGAGCGAGTGGAGAGAACAGCCTCGCGGAGGGAGGAGCGGGGAGGGGGGCTGGGGACGGGGGTTGTTAATCTGTTTGAGCTGGCTTCCTTGTTTTTTAAGGTGGGAGAAACTCCCACCTGCTTGTGTGCTGACGGAAAGGTTCTAACAGAGAGGAAAATTGATGCTTCGGGATGCGGAGGATTGCAGGAATGGTGTCGTTAAAGAGATGAAGGGAGGCAGGATCCTAATAATACTAATAATAATACTGACATTTAATGAGTGCCTACTAAGCACCAAGCCCTGCTCTAAACCACTTTACCAACGTCATCTCGTCTAATCCTCACAGTAACCCCACAAGATAGGAATAACTATCCCCCGGTTCAAAGGCAGGGAAACAAAAGCTCAGGAGCTTGCTCAAACTCCTGCGCTGAGAGGAGGGACCCAGGCTTTCCGCGTTCAGAGTCCAAGCACCAACCAGCCCTTGGGAGCCCCAGCCCTTGGGCAACCCTGCCTCATTTTGTTTCACTTTGGCACCATATGATAGAGGGACTTGCCGGGCCATAGGGAGGCGGATTCCAGTGGGGACCCAGCAAGTTGCCCTCCTCTGACGTCCCAGGGGGAGACACAAGGTGAAGGGTCAGGGACCAGATGGGTTTGTCACAAGGAAAGGCAGGAAGGTGGCAGAGTATTTGGCGAATGGCAAGAAGACCCACCGAAGATCCAGAGACAAGAAGGTCCCACTGAGGAGCAGCTGGAGGTGAATCAGGAAGGAGAGGCTGGGCCAGAGATGGAGGTGGCAGCTTTCAGTGCCAGGCTAGGGGCTGGGCTCCATCCCCCAGGCCAGCAGCTTTCAAACTTCGTTTGTTTTGTTCTGCGTCTTAGGAGTGGAACTCTTTCAATAAAATGAAATATTACATGGGAAGTCTAAGAAATAAAACCGCTAGGAGCAAAGCAGACAGCCTGCATTCCTGTCAGAGCGCTGGTCCCCTGTGCCGCAGTCTCTGCCTGGTGTCTCCACGGCGCTGTGAGCAACAGTGGGAAGGAGCCACTCGTGATGTGCTGCGGAAGCCTCGGGTCTAACACGCTGCCTAGCACAGAGTACCCAATAATTGCCTGTTGAATTATGAATGACATAATGAGTATATGAAGAATTTTTTAAAGTGTATTAATTTAAGATACTAAGTTCTTTACTCTCATGTTAAAAAAAGAAAAGAAGAAAGAACTAGCAGCAATGTTTTTCAGGTGTATAGTTCCTGATGACTGGCTTTGACAATCTCTTGGTTCAACCTTCTAACAGCCAGTTCTGCTTCACTTCTACAACACAAAGTTTGTTCCATTCTTAATAACAAGCCTGCAGCTCTGAAAAACTTTAAATGACTACAGGAACACAGATTACTTTCAGTGGAATTTTAGAGCTGTGCATTGCATTGTGCCTGGCATACATTGGTACTGACTTCAGTATCCCACTGGAGATACAAGAGCAAAGACTGAACGACCATCAGAGATCAGTAGAGGGGCTCCTACAACTGCAGCTGAGGGAGGAGGCAGACTAGGTGTCATGATCTGATCATTTAATATTCCATGGTCATGATTATAATTTTTAAAAATTGGCAATAGAATACAGCAAGTTTTATTTCAATAGGAATCCAATTAAATATATTCTGTTCTACTCACTGAAGCCCCACCCAAGGAAGGAGGTAGGGCTACATATATGTACATGGAGAGAAGCCCATGATCTATTTTTCACTGAAAAAGCAAATTATAGAAGATTATGTATACTATAAACAATTTAATTTTAACTTTAAAAAGTAAATTTTGTGTTTAGGGAAGAGAGAAGAATTTTAAATGTGCACAGAAAAATCAGATGGCTATATACCAGGTTGTCGATGGCAGTGAGCTCTAGGGAGTGGGACTGGAGAAGGCCAGGAATTGGTGGAATTTCATTTGTATACAAAGTACATACAATATACATCAATATTGTTTGAATTTTTAATAAGTAAAATAAGCATTATAAAAATATATAATCAATTACCCACATGTGGGTCACAGAGTAGTTCTCCATTAACCAACATATGAATATCCTGTTTCCTACACATGAGAGCTCGCTGCATTTGGATGGAGCAGGAACAATAGCCCAGTCAGAGTCAAGAGACCCTGTCTATTCCCACCTCTGCCCCAACCAGCTGCATGCCCTTAGGCAAGTCACTTTACCTTTTGGAACTCTATCAACCGATAGAACCAAATTTCCTCCAAAGTTCTTTCTAAACTCAAAAACCCTATTTAAAGAGGAAATAAACTTTATGTAAGTGTCCATTGAAAAACCTGATTCAGCTGCAGCTACCTAAAAATATTCCCTTGGTAAATCACACAGTTCAAAAATTTAAAGAAAAAAAAAATTCACTGGAAATTTTTTTAAAAATCTATTGGACTTTTAAACCCAGTGCTGATTTTCCAATAAACATCCACACTCATTTGCCCACAAGACTGAACTTTTCTTATTTCTCTGAAGCTATGTGTGGCTGCCCACAGTTACCAAGAACTGCAAATTGCCCCTCCCATAGCCTTTCTCTCTGTGCATATTTATAACTTCCTGTCCTCTTTTGGAAAAAAAAATGTGTAGTTACAAAAAGGTTTGCTATGGGGGATATTTAACCAGTCATTAAACCAAATAAACTTTATGACAAAATGATTTATTTTGAACCTAACTAAACATTTAAATATTAGAGTGGATAATGTATCAACACCATGGGATCTCGTGTAAACCTGAGAAATCTGGAAATAGGTTATATTTCAGTAATGTTTTAATGATAGATAAATTCTACATAAAACCAGTCTAACAGATTGTGTTTGTCAGTCAGAGGAAGCATAACTAATAAATAATCCTACTTAAATGCTCTTTTTAAAATGACTTGACTACTGTGAGAAGAAATATGGCCTTGAGCATAGATATTAATACATTAAATGGTCAACAGCAACATTAACACGGGGTTTCCATGAATCTCCATAAAGACCGGCATGTATAGTTCATCAAAAAAGGGTGTGGACACTGGGACAATCAGGCTGGGATTGCACAGCTACATCCAGCCAAGACCACCCTCATCTGAGGGAAGCCCTGTCTCGAGGGCCCCACCGGAAAAGTGTAGTAGGGAGTTGTGGTCCGTATCCCTGGCAGTTCCCAGCTTTGGAGGGAGAGAAGACAGAGTTTAAATCCATCTCTTACTCTTACTAGGGCAAGCACATAACCTTTCTGAACCTCATTATCTCATCTGTAAAATGGTAAACTGACAATACATAGCACCACAGAAACATGGCCACACACAGTGAAAAAAGTGCAGGTAAAATATTATTGGTGCCTTGAGCAGAGTAAGTCTCAATAAACGTTAGTCTCCTTCCTTCCAAGTAAAGTCTATTTCCAAAGCCACTGGATACCAGGTGAACTCAGAAATAATCTGACACTTCTGGTCTTATGATTTTGCTGAAGCAAAATTGACTATCATGTGTTCCTGAGCAAGTTGCTTAAGCTCTCTAAATCTATTTTCTTATTTGTAAAACTGAAATAATGTCTCCTTGCCAGCCTACTGCATAGAGATGTTATGAAGACAGAGATTTTCTGTTTTCTATTTCTATAAGTAATGAAGTATCCATAAAAGTGTAAGCAGTAACATCATTATTTCTATGCTCTTCGGATGAAATGGCAGGCACTGCTTGGAACGTGAAGATGAGAAAGAACCTTACAGAATGTGCAACCCTCTCCTAGATTTTGCCATTGGAAAACTGGGTCCAGAGAGGTGAAGAGACCTGTTCAGGATCACAGAGCTTGTGAGGGGCAGAGTCGACATTAGAACGCAGTCTCCTGAATCTCAGAACAGCACAGGCACCACCACTCCACCAGAAGGGGAGTCAATCCTGAATAACCCCTTGCACTCCAAGCTCCATCTCAGAGTTTGCTAGATAACCCACCCTGTGGCACACAGCCACATCCAAATGCTCAGATATTGAAAAATGTTGTATTTTATCTTGTAGCCATGTGTATCCCATAATATCCCCATAGCAGGCATAGCATAATGTCCAATATATAGGAGACACTAAAAACATTTATTGAATGAATGAATGACAAAGTGATTTATGGGTGAATGAATGACAGGAATCACCAGAGAAAGGACAAAAAATCCAATTAAATGAATGAGTTATATACATATTGGTTCATATGGGTATAGACATAAACACTTCAGTTACCTGAAATCCGAAATACACAAATAAACTTTAAGAGACTCATTCTAATTTCACTTGAAAAATAGAGCAGAGAGAAGAGAATGATAGTTTCAAAGTGACTTTATCATATTTTTAAGGAAGAAAAAGAAATCTTTGTGTCTCATTTTTAATAAGAATTGCTAATATATCACACAACTAGTTGAGAAAAGGTGTTTGTTTCCTTATTTGTTTTTGCCCAAGCAAAGAGGACTTAGGAAAGAAGCCTGCTGTTTGCTGGGAATGGTCATTCCCTGGGACACAAGGGAAATGAAAGATCTTGTACTTTTCAACACATCAGACATTCCAGGAAATCTGACGATGAAAAAGGAAGCAATTAATCCATAAAATGTATTTCACAAAGAGAAAGGTACTTATACTTTTTTCAGGGAAGAAAAGAAGTTGTCGGAGTCAGCATTAAATGCGCAGGGGCGGGTGGGGAGGAGAACCGGGAGCAGCGGGCAAAGGAAAGCACGGAGGCCACGAGGGCCCTGGCGCCTGGCAGCCTCCAGAAAGAACCTGTGGCAGCCCGCCGCAGCCGCTCCCCACACACGCCCCGCCAAGGGAGGGAGCTGAGTCAAGGGACGGAACACCTCCCGGTAGCCTGTCAGCAGTGGCATGCTGGAGATCATGGCTAATGACAGAGCTTTAGGCCAGTGGACAAAAAAGATATTCAGGCACCCGAGGGCCTCCTGGTACTCCTTGGAGCAGCCTGACTGCCTCTAGTCCTTGGGCGCACATCCTGCAGTCAAATGAGCACCACGAGGAGAAACAAGTGTAGACAGAATTCAAATTGAGAACATGGCCAACTGGCTTTTTGATACAACAGGCCCTTTCAGAAACTCCCAGAAACAGCCTGTGCCTTTAGCTCCTTCTGTGAGGAGCCACTCTCCCCAGTGCCACAAGGGCCAGGAAGCTCATGCTCAGAAATGTCAGAGCCAAAACCAAACCCTATTGCTGACATTCCATTTCAATTTGGCTGTTTTATTTCGTGTCCAGCCCAAGACTGACAACATGACATATGTTTATTTTTCTTCCAGAAAGCAAACAAATGTAAGGCTTTGCACACAGGGGGAAAAAGCCAAATGTGGCTATTATTTCTCATTAAAATGTAAAGTGTCAAGCTCTCAACCCTCAGGAAGGTGCTGCAAGGCAGTCATGGAGAGACATTTATTGCCTCGAGAAAGGAAGTGACAGATAGACAGGAAGGACAAGACAATTGTGCTCTTCCCCTTAGGCTGGTATTTCCAGGGCCTTGCTAGGGGAAGCCTGGGTTGCAGAGGGAGTTCCTATCCCAGGCCGCAAGCCCCATTTTTCGGCCTCTAGCCTTGGCTTCTGCCTTCCAGAAACTCTCAGCCTTACCCCAGGAGGGATGAGGTGGGACAGCCTCTCAGCACAGCTGTGGCTCAGAGTCAAGGCCTTCCGTAACATTCCAGACTCATCACCACCACTAAAAGCAAAGATGCATTATTTCATTTAATCCTCACTACAACCCAATAGAAAGGTATTATTTTAATCCCCATTTTTCACATGAGGAAATTGAGATTTAGAGAGTTTAAGTAACTTGAAAGAGATTAAAACTACTGAATGAGAACCCAGGATGTAATTGGGATGTCTCCTGTCTTGGGAGGGAGAGGGGGTAGACATGGCAAAAAATGCCTCCTTTTTAAAAAAAAAAAAAGCTTATGTCCTCTTTTTAAAAAAGCTTATGTATCCTACATTTTCTCTTTGCTCATGAGTAGCATGGGAGGGTAGACACGCTGGGAAGAATGCATGAGATGACAGACATCAGGAGGCACAGTGGCCCACAGCAAGCACCAGGTCAATGGTAGGTGTCGCCATTAATTTGCAGAACATCCCTCTGAGAAATTGGTATCTTCCCCCACTTACCCATGAGGAGACTGAGGCCTGAGGCCATCAAGCCAGAAAGCGGAATTGCTGGAAGAAAAGCCCATTTACCACCCAGTCTAGACCCCTTGCAGCCCACCTCAGCTGCCTCCTGGATCCATTCTGCACTCCTGCGGTGCACCGTAAACTGTACTGTGTGGTTATTGTTTTATTTAATGCACACAACAGCCTGGTGACGACAGTATCACATTATTGTGCATTAAAAATTACCAAGTGTTAGAGCTTTGAGACTTCCAAATGAAATGCATGTAGCTTTACTTTTCAATCCTTGTGTTGGTACCAACATTTGGGCACACTGAGAACTCTCAGGCAAGGAACAAATCATCTATTTTTACAGTATTTCACTTCTAAGTCTGGAAAGACCTGAGTTTGAAGGGAGGGGAAAAATCATATAAAATGGGGAGAAGATTAACGTTATCTGAGTGTTAAAAAAAAAAAAGGGAAATCTTATTTTTCATTTGACTCAAGCAGTAGTCCAGGTAACAAGCAATGCCTCAGGTCACCCTTTAACACCATGACGACAGAATGAAGATTCTGCAGTCTCCCAGGACCTTAACTTTACTCATTTGAAGCTGGCACTGAGGTTATTTTACATAATGTTTTAATTTCTTTATCCCACCATGATAGAATTATGTGTCTGAGGGAGTCATTATGACATTATGTCCTCAGAATTAGCTGTGAATCAGGAATGAGTGTGCCCCCCAGCTGTTCCATTTACTTGATATTATAAAGTGAAAATCCCATGTCTAATAATGCATGTTGTACTCAGCATAGTAAAATTTTGAGGCTAAAACCATTTTAAACACCCCCAAAAAAACTTACCTTTTGGGGGTAGATAGGAGAATTTTAAGGGCAGGGCTCTGCACTCCATGTTTGCTCCCTACAATAGCACTCTACACAATGTATTCTTGGAGGAGGTTGTGTTGGGGTGGGCAGTGCCTGGAAGACTGCCTGGAAGGGTTCTAGGTCTTGTTGAGGGAGAAGATTATAGGGAGGGAGTTTACTTTCTAACAACTCATTAAGCTGCCCATTTGTTTAATGCAGTTTTCTGTGTTTGTGTTATTTTTAACAATTTTTTTTAAAAGGTGTTTTTGTTTTATTAAAGAGGTTCACTATTGGCAAGGCATGGTGCCAAGCTCCAAGAGTTTAAGATCCCTTGTATCTGCTTTGTTCACTGCTGAATCTTAAGCACCTAGAAAAGTGCATGGCACATAGTAGGCTTCCAATAAATATTTATTGAACATTCTTGAAAATTACACAGATGAAAAAGACATTCTTCATTATACATTTGTCAAAACCCATAGAATGTACACCAAGAGTGAACCCTAATGTAAACTATGCACTTTGGGTGATAATGATGTGTCAGGTCACATTTCACCATGGATTGTAACAAAGGTACCACTCTAGTGTGGGGTGTTGATTGTGGAGAAGGTTGTAGGTGTGTAATGTGGGTCAATGGGAAATCTCTGTAATGTCCTCTCAATTTTGTTGTGAACCTAAAACTGCTCTAAAAAATAAAGTCTATTTAAGAACATTTTTAAGACATTAATGTATTCACTTCCTCATTGAGATGGGATACTTGATATAATGCAGATACCGAGTAGGATTCAGTCTCTTTCAGTAGGTCTGGGTTGGGGCCTAGGAACCAGAATTATTTTTAACTTTGTATTATGAACATTTTCAAACATATAGAAAAATGGAGACTAGTCTAATGGCCATTCATATACCCATTACCTAGATTAACAATTGTTAACATTTTTATGTTTGCTTCCACTTTTTTGCTAAAGTATTGTAAATAAATTATACAGACGCCATGAAAATAAGAGCATTTTCCTTCCTAAAATCAACACCATTATACAGCTAACAAAATTAATGATAATTCCTTATTATCACCATCTAACACCTGATCCATATTCAAATTTTGCCAATAGCTAAAAAAAGGTATGTTACTCCCAGTTTATTCCTACCAGGATCCAGTCAAGGTACATGTGTTACATTTGGTTGTTCTATCTCTTATGTCACTTATAACCTTTAATAGTGCTCCTCCCACAACCCATTATTTAGCATGACATCAACTTGGTGAAGAGACCAGGTCAGCTGTCTCTCAGAATGGCCTACTTTCAGAATTTGTGCAACTGCTGAATCTGTAGTGTCATTTAACTTAGGCCACTAACCCCTGCATTCCCTGTAAACTGGAATCTAGATCTGGAGGTTGTAGTATTACATTTTAGGCAAGACATCATTATTGATGCTGTGTAATATTACAACATATCATAAGGTGCAGCATCTCTAATTGATCCATTATCAGTAAGCCAGAGACAACTTCATCCCTCCTTTGTAAAGTTTCAATTTTTATAAACCATCAAATAATCTGTGAAATAATACTTTAGCGGCATCAGAGCATCCAAGTCTCTATCCATGTCACCTAATGGCTTTATCATCCAACGAACAATTCTTGCCTCAATCAATTACTTCATTAAGGGTTGCTAAATAGTGATTTTTCTATTTCTATCATTCCTTCTGTATTTATTAGCTGGCAGTCTTTGAGAGAGAGAGAGAGAGAGCGAGAGAGAGAGAGAGAAAGCAAGAGAGAGAGAGAACAACTTATCAATTGCTCCTACTGGAAAGGCGAAGTAAATAATTATTAATTTTGAATTATCATTTTTCAGAGTAAGGAGTAGATGACAAATGGTATTTTGTTTTGTTATGTTCTCTGGTTTTCTCTTTTCTGAATATCATTTTATAGACTTACAGATTTTCATATATTCATTGTGTTTCATTCCATTGCAATTATCTTTGTGAAGCTCAAATAGCTCTATCTTTAGCCATTAAGAGCCTCTCAAACTGGCTCTTTTTCGGATATAAAGCAAGGTGTCCCAGGATCACCTTATACGATACCTCACCCAGACCCAGAACCAGCCATTTCCCTGAAGAGTCCTGGTTTCTTTTACTGGGAAATGGCATTTAGACACCAAAATCTAAGTGCTGGGAGTACTTACTGTTATTGGATTGTCAATGCTTCTAGGCCCTTCCAATGGACAGAGATAGGGAGAAATACATAGGCATAAATTTTTAAATTCTATATTCATATTGAAATTTCCAATTCAAATTTAATACCACAAGGATTTTAATTCAACATTCTTTGTTTTTGTATTTACGTTGCTTTTCTCTTATACTAAAAATCTTCGTTGCTAACCACACTAACATAGTACTTATTTGCTTTATCTTGCAATATGTATCAAATAGTTTCAAAATAAAAATACTAGTATTATAACTTGCTTTAAACTCCTGAATTAAATTTAATATCTGTTTTGTCCTGAGAATATATCCCAGCAGCATATATACTTATTGTCTTCTAAAGCATTTGAAATAATTATTTTCTTGCTATAATTGTTACTAATTTGATTTATAATTAGACTTATTTATTTTATATATTAGGGACTCCCTTTTGAATATTAAAAGATTTATTTAGTCAAAAAAATCAAAATTACATAAAAACAGATATAAGTCTTTTTTTTTTTTTTTTTGAGACACTCTTGCTCTGCCACCCAGGCTGGAGTGCAGTGGGGTCATCATAGCTCACTGCAACCTCAAACTCCTGGGCTCAAGTGATCCTCCTGCCTCAGCCTTCCAAGTACCAGGCCTGGTTAATTTTTTCTATTTTTAGTAGAGACAGGGTCTCACTCTTGCTCAGGCTGGTCTCCAACTCCTGACCTCAAGCGATCCTCCCCACTCAGCCTCCCAAAGTGCTGGGATTATAGGCATGAGCCACCACGCCCTGCCTAGATACAAGTTTTAATTCCATCACTGTCTCATCCATCTTGTAATTTAAAAAAAAGTTTACATATTCTCACGCTTTCTTATTCCTTCTCTTCTCTCCCCTCCCTCCCCTTCCTAAACTATTCAGTCCTAATGCCCTTAGGCAGATCAGAGTAAAGTAGGTGGCTCTGGCAGGGAGTAAGGGGAACTGTGAAGGTCCACAGCAGGGGGCCAGAGCCCAAGCAGGGTAAGGAGGGTGTCCACAAATGGGGGTGGCCCAGCATGGGTTGTCGGAGCCAGAGCAGGATGAAGAGGGCATCCACACAGTGGTGCAACTGTTGGAACACAGGTGGAGTCAGGAAAGCATCTGCATGGGGAAAGGGGCAGGGGCAGTGATGGGAGATTGGCTACATACAGGTGGGTTGAGCAAATAAGTAAATATATCAAGGAAAATGGGAGCCAGGTTTCTCAGTGTCCAAGAATGGAGTAACCCATATGGAAAAGGAGAAAATTAGAATGAATTCTGTGATATTAGATAGAAAGCAGAGGCATCAGGGTGAACTCAGTTTTCAAAAAATATATATAGATATAGAGATAAATGTAGGTATAAATGTACACACACACACACACACATATATTCATCTGTTCACTGAGACAGTCTGAGAGCAGTGACACCCCAATAGTAATGAGCTCAACCAGCACATAAATCTTAGTTTCTAAACACCATTCTCCACTAAAAGGAACCAGGGGTCGTTGGAGAAATTAATTAATCAAAAGTTTGTTGAGGAACTGTATCCTGTACTTACATAGTTTCAAAGTACTTTCCCACAAATACTTATTTATTATTAATACAAAGAGAAAAAGATTAACTCCAGTGGAGAAGCCTGGCAGATATCACCAAGTGATCAAAGTCAACATGACAGTAATGGGACAACTCAAAATTACACACCATCTGATAAGATGTAATAAGAGCACGCATTACTTCTGTGATATTTCTGCCAAAAATGCACAGCCCGAATCTAATCATGAGAAATATTGAACAAACCCAAACTGAGGGACATTCTTCAACATAACTGTAATCTTCAAAATCTTCAAAGGGTCATGAAAGTGAAGGAAAGGCTGAGGAACTGATCCAGACGTTAGGAGACTAAAGAAACTTGACACTAAATGCACCCTGTGATGCTCAACTTGGTCCTTTTGCACTAAAGGACACAACAGAGACAAGTGGTAGAACTTGGATGGGGTCTCTAGACTAGAGACTAGAAACTAGACGGTGGTCATGTTTTGATGTTAATGTCCCAATTTGATGACTGTATTGTGTTTCCAAAAAATGCACACTAAACTTTTTGGGTTTGGAGGGAGCATGATTTCAGCAACTTACTGACAATGATTGTGTAAAAGAGACATTTGCACCAGACTTGCAACTTTTCATTTTGAGATTATTTTAAAATAAAAATGTATGTTTTAAAGTTTCAGGTAGTTTACCATTTTTATTAGTTTCTGATTTAACCTTCCAGTGATTTGGGGTTGAACAAATTTAAGAAAAATATATATAAATTCTTATTTCCCCCCTTATGCAAAAGTAGTATACTGCACACTGTTCTGCATCCTCTTTTTTTTTGTTGTTTTTACACTTAACAGTATATTCTGGATGACATTTCACATGAGGAATATGGAAATATTCCTCACTCTCTCTCATGGTTGCACAAGTCTCCATCTTCTCTACTGATGCTTATTGAGGTAGTTCCGATCTTTTCCTTTTTAAAAAAAAAAAAGCCACAATTTGTGCACATATCATTTTGTACTTATGCAGGTACATGTTTAGAATACATTTCTAGGAGTGGAATTGCTGGGTCAAAAAGTAAATGCTTCTTTTACTTGTGACATTGCCATATTCCCCTGCATAGTAGCAGTTTGCATTCCCACAGCCTCACAAACAGAATGGGTCTTAGGTTTTTGCCAATCTGACAAGTAATTTGCATTTATTTCATTGTGAGTGTGGTTAAGAGCTTTTTCCTATGTTTAAAGGTGACAGAAATTTTGTCAATACCCAGAAATGTTTTTAAATTTCCTCCCCCAGGTGAATCTGATGGGTGTCAGGTTTGGAAACTGCTTCATTGTACTCTATGGTTTTGGTAGCTAAGAAAGAACACTGAACTGGTAAATATGGTTCATGTTTATTGGTTTTCATTGGAGTTTAGACAGACATTGGAAGATAAGTCCACTCAAGTATTATCTCTTCTATGAAACCTTACCCAACTTCATTGAGCTGGCCTTAGCATGGGTCCCCCTAGCATTTTGCAAATACCTCTGTTAGCACATATCTTACCGTATTAAACTTACTTGTTTAAATGACTATTCCCACTGGGGTTTTGCGCCTAGGAAGATATGCCTTACTCATTTTTAGATCCTTGGGATCAAGTCTAGTTCCTGGCACATGGTAGATAATAAATGTGTGTTCGAATAAATGAATATGATTGCTCAGTAACACTGCTGTTAAATTCATGCTCAAATCCAGCATGTCACTTCCCTATAAAAACACACACGGCAGAAAAGAAATGATTTTTCTTTCTTGTTCACCATGAACTTTGAAGGACTGTTTATTTTCAGGCTTCTGATCTCTGCCTAGCTTTAGTCGGCTTCAGTAAGAATACAAGTCAGTCTCCAGAGTGCCTATCCCTTTTTTTAGCCAGTAGGTAAATGTAGGAGCCCAGTTTCTTTCACAGAGACATTTTCTGGGGCTGCTCGCAGGGAAGGGCCCTTGCCTTACCGGCAGCATCTATCACATTTCCAGAACACCGGAGTGAGTAGAGCTGGCACAAGATGGTTCTCTGCTATGTCTTCCCTTCCTCCCTCTATGCGCCTTAGAGTTGCACTCTGGCAACTCACTTCATCTTTGGACTTTTCATTACATTTATATTATGGCCCAATCATTTGAATCCAGAAGGTTATAAGCTTAATGTTCTTTATTGACTACTGTGGTTCCATTTTTCTCCCTAAGGAGGGAAGGTCTTAAACACAAAACACTTGCTTACTAATCATGCACCATAGGAAACCACCCTCTCCTTCTAACAGTCTCCTCCTCAGTGGATGGTCGTATTTTTTCTGAGAAATACATTAAATCTCCTTTAGAAGACATCCATGTTTCTGTAACAAAGAGTTACCATAAGGTGGTATGCTAAAAATGCCAGGAGCCACAGTTGCAGACAAGGCTGTAATCAGAATTAGGTTAGTGTAGTTATATTATTTGTGAGTTGTTTTAAAAGCACATGAAGATTGCAGGAAAGCTGTTCTGTGCAATAATTGCATTTGTTACATCATTATTCTTTTCTTTCCTGTTCCCCCCAAATATATCAGTATACTTCTGTTAGAATAATAAATCAGTCCTAAGCTATCCACTGCTTTTTCAAAATTTTAGTTCAAAATCAAAGACACTAGCTAGATTTCCAGCTTGGCCATGAAGAACGTCAGGCCATCCCATTTGAGGGACAAAAGAACGTGAAAAGCAATGAGGAGAAGGGGAAGGAGAGGGGCAGCACAGCTCTGGCTCCAGCCTGGCTCAGGGTCCAGTGAGCCACGAGACGGCTCTAAGAGGGCTTCCTCCACTGTTACTGCCAAGCACCCACACTGATCTGTAATACAGGAGGGAAACAAACATCTCTTATGCTAAGTCATGGGGCTTTGGGAGCAGTTTGTCGCAGCAGTTAGCTTACCCTAACTTACACAGTGTACCTTTACCACAGTACACAGTACTGTCATTGCCCATGGGTCTGTCTCCTCTGCACTTCATGCTCCTTGAGGCAGGGACTGCGAGTCACTTCTCTACATTACCAGGGCCCAGTGCAGGGTGTGGCACATAACGTGTGCAGTTAATTTGTCTGGCAACGAGAGCATGACTCCAGAAAAAACAAATAGACAAAGCCAACCCTTGGTTTTCTCCCTAACAAAGTTTCTCCTATAAATCCCCCTGCCATTTCCACCACAGAGAATTTCTCACATATGATGTTTTACCTTGAGCATCACTTGCACCCTTCCTCTCTACTAAGAGACCTCACTTTTCCTCCCGAGGACCTCTGCCTTCTGGATTTTATTGCCAGGCTGTTCAGTTCTCAACCTCTATCCAAATAGCTCATTGATGAGAATTATTTTTGAAAGCAACCTATGCCTGTGATTAATTCTACCCTTCCCTGCGATATTTTATTTGTTTGTTTTGTTTTTGTTTTAAACAGCACTTTTTTCCTGTTAAAAATGAAATAATGGTGCCTAATTTCTTGTCTCCTTTCCAACCTAAACTAATCATTACTGATTCTGACTTAGGTGAATTTATTTTGGCGAGATCAACATTTAATTGAGATCCTAAAGAAACCTAGGTAGAAGTTAAGTACATTTATGAAACAAAGAATAAAACCTAAATGGATTCTGGAATGTAAAATGGAAACGGACTTTTCAGTTCTAAGCTAGGGTACAGATTCAAAAGCATTATCTTAGTTCATTTTGTACTGCTATAACAGAATACCTGAGACTGGGTAATATATAAAGAACATAAATTTATTTCTCACAGTTCTGGAGGCTGAGAAGTCCAAAATGAAGGTGCTGGCAGATCAGGGCCCAGTATCTCTGCTTCCTAGATTGTGCTTTGAACACTGCATCCATCCTTCAGAGGGGAGGAACAGCAGGTCCCAACATGACAGAAGAAGAGAAGAGAGAGAGTCCATTCCCACAAGCCCTTTTTATAGCAGCAAGCTATAGTTTTGATGTCTGTGGGCCTAATAGGAGAAGTTTGGGTCACAGGGGCAGACCCCTCATGAATGGCTTACTGCTGTCCTAGAAATAATGAGTGAGTTCTCACTCTATTAATTCCCAGGAGAGCTGATTGTTAAAAAGAGCCTGACACCTCCCCTCTCTCTCTCTTGCTTCCTCTGTCACATGTTCTCTCTGTACATGCTGGCTTCCCTTCCCCTTCCACCATGAGTGGAAGCAGCTTGAGTCCTTCACCAGATGCAGATATTGGCACCATGCTTCTTGTACAGCCTGCAAAACTGTGAGCCAAATAAACCTCTTTTCTTTAGAAATAATCCAGCATCAGGCATTCCTTTATAGCTATGCAAATGGACTAAGACACAGCATTAATCCATTCATGAGGGTGGAGCCCTCATGACCTAAACACTTCCTATTAGGCCCCACCTCCTGACACTATTGCATTGGAGAATACATTTCCAACACATGAATTTTGGGGGTCACATTCATACCATAGTATTCCACTTCTGGCCCCCAAAATTCAAGTTCTTCTCACATACAAAATACATTCATTCCATCCTAATACCTCCCAAAGTCTTAACTCCTTCCAATATCAACTCAAAAGTTTAAGTCCAAAGTCTCACCTAAATCAGATGTGAGTGAGACTCAAGGCACAATTCATCCTGAGGCAAATTTCCCTCCAGCTGTGAGCTTGTGAAATCAAACAAGTTATGTGCTTCCAAAATACCATGGTGGAACAGGCATAGGATAGACATTTCCATTCCAAAAGGGAGAAACAGGCCAGAAGAAAGGAGGTAGAGGTCCTAAAACCCAATAGGGCAAACAATATTAAACCCTAAGGCTTGATAATAATCTTTTTTGACTCCATGTCCCACCTTCCAAACACCCTGCAGTGGGGGTTGGGCCCTCAAGGCCCCAGGCAGCACCTTTCTCACAGCTTCACTGGGCACAGCCCAGGCTTGACTCTCAGGCATTGAAGTCACATGCCTGCAGCTTTCCCAGGCTGGCGCTGCATGCTGTTGGCTCTACAGTTCTGGGTCTTGGGAGTGGCCCCATTCCCATGGCTCCACTAGGCATTGCCCAGGTGGGGACTCTGTGGTGGCTCATCCGCTGCTGCAGGTCTCTGCCTGAAGCCTGAGGCTGTCTGAAACATCCTTTGAAAACTAGGTTGAGGAAGCCATGCCACCACAGCTCTTGTACTCTGAGCACCTGCAGAATTAGCACCACATTGATGCTCCACTTGTGCCCTCTGGAGTGGAGGAGCCATACCTGGGCCTACCTGAGCCACAGCTGGGGCAGCTGAGGAGCACTGTGCTGGAATGAGGGGAGCAGAGACCTGAGGCAGCTCTGGGCAGTGAGCCGTGGGACAGCAAGCCCTGGGACAGCAAGCCCTGAGGTCCCATGGGCACACTGGGCCCGTCCACCCCAATCATTCTGCCCCCAAGGCCCCAGCACTGTCAGCCTGTGATTGGCAGGGTAGCTCTGAAGATCTCCAAAATGCCTTTGGGGTCATTCTTCCTTTGTCTTGATAAATAGCACCTGGCTTCCTTCTAGCCATACTAATCTCTTTACCAAACAGTTGCTTGGCCACATAGCTAGTTTTCTCTCCTAAATATACCTTTTTAGTCATTACATGGCCAGGCTAAGAATTTTCCAAATCTTTATATTCTGCTTCCCTTTTAATTATAACTTCCATCTTTAATCATTTCTCTCTTCTTACATTTTTCTATAAACAGGTAAAAAGAAAAAAAAGCCATGCAGCACCCTGAATGCATTGCTACTTAGAGATTTCTTATGCCAAATGTTCCAGTTTATCACTCTTAAATTTTGCCTTCCATAAAGTTCTAGGACATGGACATAATTCAGCCAAATTTTTTGCCACTTTATAACAAGCATAGACTTTCTTCCAGTTTTCAGTAAGATTTTCCTCATTTCCATCAAAGACTTGACTTTACTGTCCATATTTCTACCAACATTTTCTTCATGGAAATACAGGCTTTTTCCAGCATTTACTTCAAAACTATTTCAGCCTCTACCCATTACCCAGTTCCAAAGCTACTTCCACATTTTTACGTATTTGTTACAGCAATACCCCACTTCTCTGGTACCAATTTCTTAGTCCATTTTGTGCTGCTCTAACAGAATACCTGAGACTAGGTAATTTATAAAGAACAGAAATTTATTCTCTCACAGTTCTAGAGGCTGGGAAGTCTAAGATCAAGGCACCAGCATCGGGTGTGAGCCCTTTTATTGTGTCCTCACATGGTGGAAGGCAGAAGGCAAGAGAGAATTAACACTGAGTCTTCACATGGCAGAAGAGCTGAAGAGAGAGAACCCACTCCTATGAACCCTTTTTATAGCGGCATTAATCCATTCATGAGGGTGGAGCTCTCATGACCTAAACACCTCCCCAAAAGCCAAACCTCCCAATACTGTTGCATTGGGCTTAGGTTTCTAACACATGAATTTTGGGGACACATTCAGACCATAACGTTTTCTTCATTTCCATCTGAAACCTCATCACAATGACCCTCACCATCCATATTTCTACCAACATTCTATTCATATTTATTTATATATTTTCTAAGAAGATGGAAACTTTCTCTCCAGCTCTCCCCTCTTTTCTTTCCAAACCCTCACCAGAATCACATTTAAAATCCTTTCATGGCAATATTGACATTTTCTAGCATGACCCTCAAAACCTTTCCAGCCTCTACTCATTAGCCAGTCCCAAAGCTACTCCATATTTTTAGGTATTTGTTACAGCAACACTCCACTTCTGATACCGATTTCTGCTTTAGTCAGTTTGAGCTGCTATAACCAATTACCAGAGACTGGGTGGCTTAAACAACAGAATTTTATTTTTCACAGTTCTGGAGGCTGGATATTCAAGATCAAAGTGCCAGCAGATCCAGCATCTGGTGAGGGCACTCTTCCTGATTTGCAGATGGCCATCTTCTTGTTATGTCCTCACATGGTAGAGATCAGAGAGAAAGTAAGTTCTCATGTCTTTTTTTAATAAATGCACTAATCCCATTCATGAGGGTTCTACCATCATGACCGAGTCACCTCCTAAATGCCCTGCCTCCTAATACCATCATGTTGGAGGTTAGGTCAGTCTATAACACCATTACGTATGCTGAAGGGTTTATATACTAAGGCTCCTACATTAGCAAATGTTCATCATAGGTTAAGAAAATATATCTGGTTTCTGTGAGCTATATGGTTTCAAAGCAACTACTTTTTAAAGAAATGTTGACTCATGATTTTAAATTCACTGATATGCCTTGATTGCATATCAAGAAATATGAAAGGGAAAGAAATGACAACTTCTTCAACTAAAAGAAAAAAAGCAAAAAAATTAGTCAGATCAGTCACTACCAAGGGGCATCTTACATGTCAGTTCCAACTATGAAGCTTGATTGATGTAAATCTGTCTATCACCCTTCAAGTGCTATAAATAGATATTCACTTCTCCACTGCACTCCACACTCCGGCGTATCAGTTCAGGAAAAGGCATAATTATTTCAGCAGTTAAGCCTACCAAATATTAAAAATGACTTACAAGGCAGCAACATGGAAATTGAATTTTGGAGGCTTTAGGATAGAAAGACTTGGTAAAGAAAATACCAGAGAGAAAGACTGAAAGAGAGAAAATAAAAGAAATCTGCAACACAAGCCAGGGTAGGTTCTGGGACTATAAAGAAGGGGACTGGGGAGGAGGGCAAGATTTTCTGTTTATGTGAGGGCTGGAGGGGCTGATGGCTTGCACGCCTCCTTTTCAGTTCACTTTTCCATTAAATCTCTGAGGTCCCTGAAAAGTCACCACTGGCAGTACATGAGATGTGGTGAAACAAATATTCATGTTTTTTAAACAAACTCAAAAATTGTTTAAAATTGCTCCTACTGCCACTAATATCTAGCTTCTATTTCTACCTTTCTGTCTGGTTACGTCTTAATGTTTTCTTATTTTAAAAGGTGCCGAAGCCTCCCCTGAAACTCCCCTGCCCATCTCTGCTTGATTAATTATTTTTTTCCTCCCTCTGTGCTCAGGGATCTAGAGAAATCTGGCAAGGCCAGATCACCATTCGTTAATACTGTGGCCTAGATTGGATCTGTTTTATTTCATAAACAGGAAGAGTTTTAGCCTCAGGCTATCAATACATCTAAGGCTGCAGTGGACCCACACAGTTTGTTTACAAGGGATGTTTTTGCCTGGGATAAAACATAGGCATAAGCTGTTGATTTCTTTTGTAGAATGGGCTGAGATTTAGGCAAATTTTTTAGACTGTCTTCAAAAATGCTTATGAAGGTGTTATCTCTATCTCTGAACATACTCAGAAAATTTTGTAAATTTCTTCCCAAGATAAATTTGGAAATACCTGTCCCCTCCTGATAACTAACTGGAAAGAAAATATATTTTCCCTCAGCACTGAGAATAGAGATAGTACTTAATAAATCATCCTTGGTTCAATGATTCATTTCCAAGCCTTCTTGATTCTCTTTGATAATATTACATCATATTTGCACAACTGCAGTAATAACAAAGTATTATTTATTGAGTATTTATAATGTACCACACTCAGGGCTAAGCACCTTGCATTTGTTAACTCACTGAAGCCTCACAGTTATGCTGTGAGGTAGACATGTTATTATCCCATTTTATGGATACCCAAGAATGTACCTCTGTTAAGTAGAAGAATTAAAACCGAGTTTGTCTTACCCCTCACAGACTTAACTACTATAGCATTATTCTAGGAGTGCATAGGACTACAGATTCTAAATCATTTTAACCATTGTGATCTTATTTGATCCTAAGCACAGCACACTAAAATAGATATCATTGTGTCTATTTTTCAGATGAAGAAATTGAAGCTCCAAGAGTTTGAATGACTTGCTTAAAGGAGGATTGCCAGACCTAGGGGGGAAAAACACAGGACATTCAGTTAAATTTGAATTTCAGATAACAAATTTCAATATTTGGGACATATTTATATGAAAAATTATTTGGTACTTAGCAATTTCAGTTCACTTATTCAATTTTAGGTAAGTATGAAATAATTTTTTAGTGTATGCCTCAAATTTTATTCATTATCTGAAATTCAGATTGAACTGAATATCCTGTATTTATATTACAATCTTAACCTAAAGTCACACTACTGGAGTTAGGCAAGGTTGGGACTGGAAGATAAGTTTTCTCCCCTAAGCCCAGGGCTCTTTCCACCACACCAGAGTAAGGGGCCTAAATTTCCCACCTAGATTTGCAAATGGACTGTTATAGAAAACTGCCTCTAATCAGATACTCACGTAAACTAATATTTTTCACTATAGCTAAATTAATCTTGTAGCAGGTATGAATCTCAATAAATACATGCTGATGTCAAAAATTATAACTTTATTTTCTATAGGTCAACTTAGTTTCTATTTTAAATATTCCTTCTGCTGGGGTAGAGGAAGCACTGCTACGATTCTGGAACCTTACCCAGTGCCAGGCACTATGGGGGCAAGGTTCCCTCTGGTCACCATATCATTATCCCATATAGGTTGCTGCCTCTGAAGCCCTTCAAATTGTAGTCCTGAAACTGCAGTGACATGTTGGAGTCACAGGCCTTTGGGTAGTTTCTAAAGTTGGCATCCTTTCAGTGCAGAGTCTCCAAGACTGGCTGCCTCTGTGGGGCTCTGCCTGGGAAACAGGGTACAGGTTCTTTCTGCTCTGGTCGTTTCTCACCCTCTCCCCAACTTGGGGACAAGATGGAGATTTTTCTTTTTGTAGTCTTTAAGAAAGAAATAGGAACTTTAATCTACAGGGTGTCCCAAAAGTTTCCATACAAAGGAAAAATTTTGTAATGAATATTTTGTAAATAAAGGTACATTTAGCTACAATTTCCCATTTTGCCTATGTATGGTGACTTTTGGAACACCCTGTATTCTTCAGTCTTTTCCCTGTTTCTTGGGGTTTGGACTTTTTAAGATAAAAGTCAGGAAGATTTCCACATTTACACATCTCTACAACACTCCCTTCTCTGGGGTAAGGAGCACAGGGCCGACTGACTAATTGCTTAAATGTAGAAAAACAAAAGGAAATTCAGGGTGAGAAAAATAATTTATCTGTATCTTAAAATATTCTCTTGCCACAACATGAGTTATACTTTTGTAAACAAAATATTTATATGTTACAATTTCTCCATTAATACACTGCTCTCTAAAACTCTGTAATTAAAATTCATATAATCATCCTACACATTGCAGCCAGACCAATTTCCTAAAGTCAGGCGCACCAGATTACCTCTAAACTCAAATTTCTCCAAAGCCTCCCCCTCGTCTCCAGAATATCTTATAGTTTAGTCTCCTTGGCTTGGTGCTTGAGATGTCCACAGTCTGCCCACTCTGTTTTCAACTCCATCTTCCACAGCTCCTCAACACAAGCAGTCATAATCCCACAATATTACCCTGCCTGCAGTGCCCCTTCCTCTCCTGTGCCTCTTCAAACTCCCCAAACCGTCGCCATAACTGTGGAGCTCACGTCCCACCATCCCTCAGCTACACCAGCCCGTGCCAACCCGTTTCAGCTCACATCAACCAACCACTCTGCCAACCACCTTACTAGGTGTCCCTTCAGATCTCTAAGAAGCATAGATTGCTATTTTAAACATTTTCAAAAAACACATGTGCTAGCAGAGTATAGGTTAACTAACATGTTTCTTTACTTTGCACTAGAATTGTACCACTTCAAAGTAGTAACACTGGTTCTACCATAATGATGAATAGATGGCCAGGTCCTGGATCAAGACAAAGTGAGAGAGCAAGTGCTTTACTACGTACAGTTTGTCTGGTAGAAAAATAAGAGTCCCACTGAGGTATAAAAGATATAAAAGGTGACTTTAAGAGTAAAAAGGTAGAAACCCTCCAGTCCAGCACACGCCTTCAACTTACAGTTAAGGTACTACCTACCACCCTCACCCCCACCCACCGCCACATTTCCCCCTGTAACAGTGAGAGATGATACTCTTCACTCTTCACACTCCACACAATGTGGAAAGCCCACTGCTCCAGACTGAATGTTTGTGTCCCCCCAAAATTCATAGGTTAAATCCTAATCCCCAGTGTGATGGTATTTGGAGATTAGGTCACGAGGGTGGAGCATTCATGGGCACATGAAGGGATTAGTGCCCCTAAGCTCCTTTATCCCTGCCACCACGTGAGGACTCGGCAAGAAGACGGCTGTCTACCAACCAGACACTGAACTTGTTGCAACTTCCCCTTGGACTTGCAGCCGCCAGAACTGTGAGAAGTAAGTTTCTGTTGTTTGTAAGCCACCCAGTTCATGGTATTTTGTCATAGTAGCCCAAACGGACTAAAAAGCCCTCTCGCTGAGAAGCTTATAAAAGCTCACGGGCATAGTTAGTGACAATCAATAAATGCACAGAAGAGGTCTAAAAAATGGCGGTGTGATAGCGTCCTCCCACCGTACCGCTCCCAGGAAAGGAGGTGAAGAACGCCAGCGGCTGCCTGCGAGCACGGACCGCTCACTCCGAAAACAGCATTGCGAATGACAGAGAAACAACGCCGAACGCCCAGCCCAAGAAAACAGGTACAAAATTGTCACAAAGATCGGAGAGCGCACGGAGCACAATAGAGCCCAGAGCGCGGGAAGGACGCACTCGCCAGGTCGGCGCAGCGCAACCTGCCCCCCAAGCGGTTACGCGCCTCCCCATACACGCAGTCAGGGACAATCCCAGAGTTGGGACAGAGCGGTTGCTCGGGACGGCGAGCCCTGTGGAGAGGAGGAAGTAGCCAGAGCCAAACACAACTCGCAGCTACAATATACAGAGACTGCCGAGGGCTGGGGAGGAACTGGGCAGGGACCGAGATTCAGCTTCCCGGGACAGTGCGCGGGAACCCGCAGGCCGGCACTGTGCCACTAGAAGTCAGCGGGACTGGGCCCAGGAGTTTATCGGAGAGCGGGACGCGCCCTTAGAGGTTGCTTACAACTACCGGCAGAGAAAAACTGCGCTCCCGGCGCGATCAGAGCCCAGCTGTGTGCCAGGCTGGCGGCGGCCGCCATCTTTACAGCCGCCCGCGCGGAGCCGTGAGCCGCGTCTCTAGCTCCCCCCTTCTGCTGGGGCGAGACAGGCTTTGCCTGTGGTGGCCAGGGACAGCTGCCTCCACGGGTTCCAGGTGGGACGAGATCCCGGAACTGTAGAGGTGGGACCTTTGAGTATTGGAAACAGTTTGCAGCTCGTCCATCTGGTTCTGCTACCCCGGCTCTGGCCTCCGACAACTCCGCTCCCTGTCGATCCGAGTGCCCGCCCCTCAGGTCCCAGCCCTCCTGTACCCCAGAGATCGCTCATTTTGAAGGTTGCTGGCCATAGTGACTCATTTGGTATAACTGCTGGTTCCCATGACAACCAAATACCTCAAGAGCCACAGGCTGAACCAGAGCAGCTCCCCATAATCCTAGCCACTTCAATAGGGAATTTCGCGCCACCCAAGAGCGCTTCCAGCAGCCACTACTCCCCCCTCCCCGTGGGAACATCCCCCCGGTGGAGACTGCTGGGGATAGAGACGGCCACCCGCCTCACCTTGGGGTCTAGTGGTGGAAAAGGGGTGCACAATTGGAGATCCCCCTATCAACTAGTATCACGCGGAGACACACATCAGAAGGGCAGCCACACGTGGCTAGATGAGCAACCTCTGAGCTGTATAGAATTTTCCCAACTCAGCTCTCACACCGCAGCCAAAGGAAATTGTGTTTCTACCAGAACCTCAGGAGGAGCAGGGTCAAAGTAACCCCTAGGAGCTACAAGGCCCCTCCCAAAGCACAGGGCTTTCGCATACCCCAACTGGGGAATCAGAGTCTGCCACGGACATAACAGAATACCTAGCTAATAGGGAGCGGAGGATTCATATCCTCAAGTACAATCCATTAGCTCAGAGCCCAAGCTGGGAGGTCATTCTCACCACACTCCACTGGGAAGGGGAGAAGACCACAGGTCAGAGTTAACTCAAGATCCAACAAACTTGCTAAAACACACCTAAGGCAATACAGGCTACTACTTCTCTCCCTGGCTTTGCCAAGGAACAATAATTGTGGGCCTGGTGACAGGGCCATAAACTAGCCCTAACACCCCCAGCTCTCGACCAAGAGGCCAGATGAGAAAAAACCAGCGAAAGAACTCAGGGAACATGAAAAATCAGAGTGAAAAGTCACCCCCAAAAGAAATTATCAGTTCCTCAGCAATGGATACCAACCCAAATGAAATGGGTAGAATGACAGAAGAGGAATTTCGTTTATGGATTATAAGAAAGCTCAATGAAATTCAAGAGAAAATTGAATCCCAGCACAAAGAAACCACAAGAAAAATGCAAGAAATGAATGAAAAATTCTCCAAAGAAAGAGAAATATTATGGAAAAATCAAATAGAAATCCTAGAAATGAAAGAAGCATTCAAGGATCTACAAAACACAGTGGAAAGCCTTAAGAATAGGCTGGACCATGCAGAGGAAAGAATTTCAGAGCTAGAAGACAGCTCCTATGCGCTAAATAAATCAGCCGAAGAGAAAGAACACAAAAACAAGAGGCAGGAAAAAAGCATACAAGAAATGTGGGATTATGTAAAGAGGCCAAACATAAGGATAATAGGTATCCCTGAGGGAGAGGAAGAAAATTCGCATGGGCTGGAAAATTTATTTGAAGGAATAATAGAGGAAAATTTCCATGGCTTAGCCAGAAATCTTGACATCCAAGTACAAGAAGCACACAGGACTCCTGGGAGAGTCAACGTGAAAAGGCATTCACCACGCCACATAATTATTAGACTGACCAAAGTAAACGCAAAAGAGGCACTCCTCAGAGCTGTAAGACGAAAAAAATGAGGTAACCTACAAAGGGAAACCCATCAGATTAACTGCAGATTTCTCAGCTGAAACCTTACAAGCCAGAAGGGAATGGGGAGACATCATCAATCTCCTAAAACAAAACAAAGGTCAACCCAGAATTCTGTATCCTGCCAAACTAAGCTTCTTATATGAGGGAGAAATAAAGACCTTTCCAGATAAGCAATCACTGATAGAATTTGCGAAATCCAGACCGGCCTTGCAAGAAATGCTTAGACCTGCATTATACACTAAACAGAGCAACAGACACCCACCTATGTAAAACTATGCAAAGGCTAAAACCCCAGAAACCAGATTCCACAATGATGCAAGAGGTAAAACAAAAGATACCACCCAACAGAATAATCAGAAATTTACCCCAAATATCAATTCTCTCAATAAATGTAAATGGCTTGAACTGCCCATTGAAGAGACATAGGCTGGCTGAATGGATTAAAAAATACAAACCAAGTATCTGTTGTCTTCAGGAAACACACCTTACACACAAAGACGCATTCAGACTCAAGGTGAAAGGATGGAATACAATTTTTCAGGCTAATGGAAACCAAAAGAAATCCGGGTAGCCATCCTCATTTCAGATGACATAAACTTTAAAGCAATAAAAGTAAAGAAGGACAAAAATGGACACTATATAGTGGTGAAGGGAAAAATTTCACAAGAGGATTTAACAATCCTAAACATTTATGCACCCAACACAGGAGCACCCAGGTACATAAAGCAAATGCTGCTAGATCTAGACAACATAATAAGCAGGAATGCCATAATTGCAGGGGACTTCAACACCCCACTGACAGAACTGGACAGATCCTCCAAACAAAAAGCAAATAGAGAAATAAAAGACCTAAACAGGACTATAGAACATTTGGGCCTAACAGATATCTACAGAACACTCCACCCAAATAACACTGAATATACATTCTTCTCATCAGCTCATGGAACTTTCTCTAAAATTGACCACATCCTAGGCCACAAAACAGATCTAAACAAATTCAAAAAAATAGAAATCATACCATGTATCTTTTCAGACCACAGCGGAATAAAATTAGATATCAATTCCAACAGAAACTCACATCTTCCTCCAAAAACTTGGAAACTAAACAATCTATTGATGAATGATTATTGGGTCAAAGAGGAGATTCAAAATGAAATCAAAAGATTCTTCGAACTAAACGATAATGGGGACACAAGTTATCAAAATCTGTGGGATACAGCAAAAGCAGTCCTGAGAGGAAAACTTATCGCCCTAAATTCCCACATCCAAAAGACAGAAAAGTCACAAATCAGTAAACTAACGAATCATCTTAAGGAAATGGAAAAGGAAGAGCAAAGCAATCCTAAAACCAGCAGAAGAAAAGAAATAACCAAAATTAGAGCAGAATTAAATGAAATTGAGAACAAAAGAACAATACAGAAGATCAATGAAACGAAAAGCTGGTTCTTTGAAAAGATAAACAAAATAGACAGGCCACTTGCCAGGTTGACCAGAAGCAGAAAGGAAAGGACTCTAATAAGCTCAATTAGAAATGAAAAAGGAGAAGTCACAACTGATACCATGGAAATACAAAACATCATCTTTGAATACTACAAAAATCTCTATGCCCACAAACACGAAAACGTGGAGGAAATGGACAAATTCTTAGAAACACACTACCTCCCTAGGCTCAACCAGGAAGAAACAATTTCTAAACAGACCAATATCAAGCACCGAAATTGAAGCAGTAATTAAAAATCTACCCACAAAAAAAAGTCCCGGACCAGATGGGTTCACACCTGAATTCTACCAAGCCTACAAAGAAGAACTGGTGCCTATACTGCAGAAATTATTTGAAAATATCCAGAAGGATGGAATCCTCCCAAACTCATTCTACGAAGCCAATATCACCTTGATACCAAAGCCAGGAAAGGACACAACAAAAAAAGAAAACTACAGACCAATATCCCTTATGAATATAGATGCAAAAATTCTCAATAAAATCCTTGCAAACCGAATTCAAATGTACATCAAAAAAATAATCCATCATGATCAGGTGGGCTTCATTCCCGAGATGCAGGGATGGTTCAACATACGCAAATCTATAAATGTAATTCACCATATAAATAAAAGCAAGAACAAACATTATATGATCCTTTCAATAGATGCAGAAAAGGCTTTTGACAAAATCCAGCACCCTTTTATGATAAGAACTCTTAACAATATAGGCATAGATGGCTCATTCCTAGAAACTATTAAAGCCATATACGATAAACCCACAGCCAATATCATACTGAATGGGGAAAAATTGAAGGCATTCCCCCTTAAAACTGGCACCAGACAAGGGTGCCCACTATCTCCACTTCTTTTCAACATAGTGCTGGAAGTCCTGGCCACAGCAATTAGACAAGACAGAGGAATCAGGGGCGTCCAGATAGGGGCAGAAGAGGTCAAACTTTCACTATTCACAGACGATATGATATTATACATAGAAAACCCCAAAGATTCAACCAAGAGATTACTGGAATTGATAAATGAATTCAGCAAAGTCTCAGGATACAAAATTAATACACACAAATCCATAGCCTTCATATATGCTAATAACAATCAAGCCGAGAAACAAATTAAAGATGCTATACCTTTCGCAATAGCAACAAAGAAAATTAAATATTTAGGAATATATCTAACTAAGGAGGTCAAAGACCTATATAGAGAGAATTATGAAACACTGAGAAAGGAAATTGCAGAGGATGTAAATAGATGGAAAGCCCTACCATGCTCTTGGATAGGCAGAGTCAACATAGTAAAAATGGCTTTGCTACCTAAATTAATTTACAGAATCAATGCAATCCCTATCAAAATACCAACATCATTTTTTGCCGATCTAGAAAAAATAATTCTACGCTTCGTGTGGAACCAGAGAAGACCCCGTCTAGCCAAAGCAATCTTAAGCAAAAAGAACAAATTGGGAGGCATCTGTCTACCAGACTTCAAACTATACTACAAGGCTATAGTAACCAAAACTGCATGGTATTGGCAGAAGAACAGAGACGTAGACCAATGGAACAGGACTGAGAACCCAAATATAAAACCAACCTCGTACAGTCACCTGATCTTTGACAAATTCCAGAAAAACGTACACTGGGGAAAAGAATTCCTATTCAACAAATGGTGCTGGGAAAATTGGATGGCCATATGTAGAAGACTGAAAGTGGACCCACACCTCTCACCTCTCACAAAAATCAATTCACAGTGGATAACAGATCTAAACCTAAGACATGAAACCATAAGAATTCTCGAAGAAAACGTTGGAAAAACTCTTATGGACATTGGCCTAGGCAAAGAATTTATGAAGAAGACCCCCAAAGCAATCACAGCAGCAACAAAAATAAATACATGGGACCTGATCAAATTGAAAAGCTTCTGCACAGCCAAGGAAACTATCACTAGAGTGAACAGACAACCTACAGAATGGGAGAAAATATTTGCATGCTACACCTCTGATAAAGGGCTTATAACCAGAATCTATACAGAACTTAGGAAAATCAACAAGAAAAAATCAAACAACCCTATTAAAAAATGGGCAAAGGACATGAACAGAAACTTTTCCAAAGAAGACAGAATGATGGCCAGCAAACATATAAAAAAGTGCTCAACTTCTCTAATCATCAGGGAAATGCAATCAAAACCACAATGAGATATCACTTAACTCCAGTGAGATTGGCTCATATCAAAAATCCCCAAATAACAAATGTTGGCGGGGATGTGGACAGATAGGAACACTCATACACTGCTGGTGGGACTGCAAATTAGTACAACCTCTATGGAAAAGAATATGGAGATACCTCAAAGAATTAAAAGTAGAATTACCATTTGACCCAGCAATCCCACTACTGGGTATTTATCCAAAAGAAAAAAAGACATTTTATAATAAAGACATCTGCTCTCGAATGTTCATAGCAGCACAATTCACAATTGCAAAGTTGTGGAAACAACCCAGGTGCCCATCAATACACGAGTGGATCAATAAAATGTGGTATATGTATACCATGGAGTATTACTCAGCAATAAGGAACAATAGTGAATTAACACATCTGGTATTATCCTGGTTGGAGCTAGAACCCATTCTTCGAAGCGAAGTGTCGCAGGATTGGAAAAACAAGCACCACTGGTACTCACCATCAAACTGGTACTAACTGATCAACACCTACATCACACAGGGCAATAACATTCATCTGAAGACGGGCGGGCGGGAGGGGGGTGGAAGGGATGGGAAAAGCTCTCACTGAATGGATGTGGGGAGCCCAGTTTGGGAGATGACCACGATTGTGGCTCTGACACGGGCAGAACAGGGGCAATGTGTATGGCCAAAGTGTTGTACCCCCATGATACTCTGAAATTAAAAAAATAAATTAAAAAAAAATAAAATAAAAATAAATAATGCACAGAAGAGATACTCTGAGAAAGGCATGGAGGAAGAGGGAAAGATTTCCAGACGGTGTCCTTCTAGGCCTTCATTCTTCGAATTTGCCCCACTAGAGCACCATCCAGGAATTTCTCGCAAAAACTCTGATGGGCGTTCTTATTCATTGTTTCACCCTTGTACGTGTTCAGAACAAAGCTGCTTCCTCTAAGTAGAGAAAGGGTCTCACCTGAAATGCACCATCCTCTTGGGTGGCTAAAGAAAGACCCACCTTCAGACCAGAATTTAGAGCTGAGTGGGAAAGCCCTAGGTAAGAGGCAGAATTAGCAATTTTCTTTGGCCCTCACCCTGAAGAACTGCAAGTGTCTGGGAAACCAGATTCTGGCACCAGGGAAGAGAGGACTTGCTCTCCTCATGGAGGTAGTATAGGAACTGAAAGCTGGGGACTCAGGAGGACACAGCAGAATGGTGTAGGCCTGGGAACCCAAGGAGAGAGCTACCCAGGGTGATATCAGAGAACCGTGTAAGCTGAACTTTTTATGCCTCTAATATCTTTTTTATTTATGTTCTATGTTTGCTCTGAGAATTTGGTAAAGTCATCTTGAAAATTCCAGTTTGTCCAAGAGGGGAACCAAAGGAAGGGGTTTATTTATACTACTTGTGGACCTGAGTTTTCAAAGCCTATTCCCTCCACCCTACGAGCCAGACTTAATGGTGGCAGTGGCCATCCTGAGATGAGTGCCCCAAGGGAAAAGCCCCTTGGTCCCACTATATTTCCCTACCTGTCAGGTCTCTCCAGCCCTGCAAGCGAGATTTCTGCATACTTGGCCCCAAAGAGCACCCTTGGTTCCCCCTACCCTCCCAGTGCTACCAACAAGTGTTGCTGAAGATAGCAACCAGGATCCAAGACTGTTGACAGCTGGCCTTTCCCAACATTCTTAATTCAGCCCATAACTCTGAGCTTCCAGGTTCATTTCTTCCCCTTTGCAGCCCCTAGATTGCTATTGCATGTCATTCTTTGTTGGGCATGTATCTACTCATCCAAAAAGAGCCAGACAAGCATGAAAGGCAGAAACTCAATTCAATCTTTGGGACTCTGGCTTCAGAGCCTGTCGGGGAGGTCCCAGCATTACTAGTAGACGAGAGCTTGCCTCCAAGACACCACTGGTGTCGCTGGCTAAACAATTTCCCAGTGGCAGCAAAAAGAAGAAATAGTAACCCTCAGAGCCATGGAAGTCTGGCTGAGTGTGCAGAGCAGACAGAGCCTGGGGGAGCCCAGACCACAGCAAGAGCCCTTGGGCCTCCTTTTCTGGAGACTGAGTCTTAATTTCCAAAAATAGGATCTACAAGCCAGAAGGCTCCCGAGTGGAGTGGAGATTTAATTTAGATAGAATGTGCAGAAAGAAGCATGAAATCGGAACTGACAGCAGATGAAGGGCTAGTATGTTTCTTCCAATATGTGACCTGAACTTTAAATAGAAAGAAAGTGATTCTCCACCACATCAGATTATTAAAGTCATTGTCACATTCCTAACCACAGGTACTCACTGCTATAGGCCTGCTGCCTCCACTGGAAAGAGCCTGATTCTCAGGCTGTAGGTAAGTGGACATGAGCTACTGGGAGGAAAAAAAGTTTTGGTATGATCTTTCTGGGACTATGATGCCAATGAGGATCCTTTCACTAACGTCCCTCCTTCAAATTGGCTTGTTGATTTGGGTCATGGGCATAACTGGATGAACATGGCTCCTTGATGAAGTTTATCATTAAGTTTCTTGGGGCAGCCTGCCTTCCACTTCCCCTCTCACCCCATTTAGTACATTTTATTGTATTCTTATCAGATTCACTCCAAGTAATAATAAAATAACATTTATTGTCATTGACTATGTTATAAACCCAATGTCAAGCAGTTTAGATGAATTGGCCCTTTTAATCTTCACATCAGCCCTGTGAAGTAGGTGTTATAATTATCCCCTTTTTCAAGATGAAGAATCTGAAGTTCAGGGACTTCGGGTTTTAGCTCCAGAGCTGAGATTCAAACCCCTGGCCACGTGACCCTTGATTCTAAGCACTGATGCTATGCCACCTCTGTAGACTGTAAGCAAAAAGGCAGGAATGGTGGCGTTCATCCATTCAACAAATATTTGCTGAGCAACTACTACAGATTGTTCTAAGCTATTCTAAGTGTTAGAGGTAGGTTAAACAGGCAAGGTTGCTGTTTGTGAAAAGCTAACATTCCAGAGGTGGGAAAACAGACAAGAAACAAGCAACCCAATAAATGAAAAAGATAAATCAGGCAGTGATAAATATTAAGATTGCAGTGAAACAAGGGGATGTGATGGATACAGAATGACGAGGTGCAAGTGGTGACTGAGAGGGAGGGAGTAGCTTCAGCCTGAGTGATGGGGAGATCTCTCCTAGAAGGTAACGTTTGAGCTGAGACCTGCAGAATGAGAAGGAAATAGCCATGGGAAGACCCGAGGAAAGAAAGTCCCAGGCAAGGGTCTGAGATTTGTTCAAGAAACAGAAAAGAGGCTTATGTGACTAGAGCAAAATGAACAGATTCTACCTGATACTGGAGATGAGGTTTTATTTTAAATGCAATAGTGAGCCAGTGTTGTCTGCTTTACCACTGAATCTACAGCACTGGGTAATGTGTTCAAGGTACATGTTAACAGCCACTGAATAAAATGTTTGTTGCAAAAAGGAGTGAAGGAGTGAACAATACCCAGCTTCTAGCTCCAAGGAAAAAGATATAGAATGGTGGACGCTGTAGAGGACTGAGAGCTTGATATTGAGCCCAAGATACAGAGTCCTGCCTTCCACCTCCACTGGACACTGTGAAAGCCTGAGTGGGCAGCTAGACCACCTAGACGATGCTGCAGAACTGAGAACTGCAAATTGAAGGTCTTCCTCATTATATTGCATGCTATTATGTTTCTCGTATGTTTCTCACTGTTTTCTTTTTTTAATGAAACTAGATCACTGCTTACAAAAACCTGCACGAGCTCTCCTGTCCATCGGCTTCATAGTTCCCTTGGCTCAGCCTCTCCCCATCTCACAGGAACTGAAGCAAAGTGGGTATGGAACAGCCACCATCACATTCGTTGTTGACTCAACTAACCACACAAGGGGAGAGCCTGACCCTGGGCCTTTAGAGGATAACAATTCTTCTCCCCACATCTGTTCCCATGGGGCCTGGAGGTGCACAGATGAAGGTAGTCCATGCCACCAAGGCTCTCAGGCCACCACCCAGACCAGGAGTGAAATGATGTGAATGTCCTGTCCAAAGACACCCCCATCCCCTGGTAGTCTCCCCCCACCCCCACACCCCTAATTCTATGCCTCTACTGAGATGAGGCCCAGCCTCCATCAGAAGGAGCAGGGCTGTAGAACTTGAGGCTCCTGTCCATGCCTGTTGAAGTGATGAACTTGGTGTGATGCCCAAAGGCCACCCCAGTGGTTAGGCCACTATACTTTGTAACGTGAAGAATCTCCATCCACTGTTTGCAGATGTGGATCTGGACATCTACGCCCCGAAGGGCCAGGTAGCTACTGCTCTGGTCAAAGATTAGTGATTTCTCCTCAAAGTTGTTACAAAGTTGTTATAGTTTAGATGTTTATCCCCTCCAAATCTTATGCTGAAATTTGATCCCCAATTTTGGAGGTGGGGCCTAAGGGGAAATGTTTGAGTCATGGGGGCAGATCCTTCATGAAGAGATTAATGCCTCCCCTTGAGAATGAGTTCTTGCTCTATTAGTCTCCACAAGAGCTAGTTGTTAAAAACAGCCTGGCACCTCCCCCTCCCAATCTTGCTTCCTCTCTTGCCATGCTATCTCTGCACATACTTGCTTTACTTCCCCTTCCATCATGAGTGGAGGCAGCTTGAGGCCCTCACCAGATGCATATGGGGTGCCATGCTACTTGGACAGCCTGCAGAACCAAGAGCCAAATAAGCCTCTTTTTAAAAAATAAATTAGCCAGCCACACAAAACAGACTAAGCAACACAAAACAGACTAAGGCATGTTGCATACAAGGAGTAGGAGTAGGAAATGGGCATGCCATTGCTGCGTGTGTGTGGTGCCCCTACTCACAATCTGTACTGTAGCTTCCTTGCTTATCTGAGTGCATTATCCTCTTTAATCTCTGAAGGACAAAATGTATATAACACACAAGAGGAAGCAATATCCCTGTGGGCTATAACCCTCACTTCTGGATGTCATATTCTGAAGAGTCATGCTTGCTGCTTCCAAGGGACCCAGGTATGAGCAAGGAGGGAACTTGGCAAAGAATCAGCCTTCCCAAGGATGAGGAACAATGGGTTTAAGCCAGTCTGTAGCTAATAAAATTTGCCTGGCTCATGTTTTGCCCTCCTTCATGTTGCCTATGATATGCCATCTGATGAAAAAAAAAGGTTTTCTGATTATCTCCAAGCCACAGATTCACCATAGGAAGAAAGCATGCAGACCACTTTAAATAGTTGCCTGGTGCATTCTTATTTTACCAAGAATTTTATCAGCCTCCCTAAATAATGCTTCCACCCCTCCAAGTGCTATAGATAGACAGCATATATATAAGGTCAAAGAGATGACACCTGGACCAGACAAGCAGTACTATTCTCAGAGTCAAAGTGTGACTGTGAACTGGGTGAATTTTAACCTCCATGTTCTACATCTTTTTCTTTTTTTTCCCACCACCTCTGCCCCCTCAAGTGACCCATGCTACAGCAAAAGGCAGGTGATGAGAGGCAATGTAGCCTTGGAAGCAGACCTGGTTTCGAATTCCAGTTTTACTACTATTAGCTGTGTGACCTCAGTCGAGCTACTCAACCTCTATGTGCCTCAGTGAGCCAATCTGTAAAATTAAGAGAATCATGTTGAGAAGACGAAAATGCACCAAGAACCACAGCACCTAACTCCATATCTAGCATATATTTGGCCCTCCTCCTTCTTCTCATCCTTCCCCCCACAACTAAAGGCCCATTCCCTTGGTAAACCTAAGGACATTGGATAGTGCCGAGGGAAGATACAAACTATTTCTCGTGAAGATGTTAATATCAAATAACAATAATTTTATGTGTTTCCCTTCCCAGTGATATTTGTGTTCCAACAAGCAATGTTTAATCCACAGCAAAGAATTCCTAGTTCAGGGATTTCATGTCCTATTGGCAGAGAGTAAGAAAGTCTTTCCCAACTACACTGCAAGCAAACTGGGGCTACGTGTGAGTTTACCATGCTATTAAGCCCACGTCCACATGGTGCTATCCTAGTTCATTCAAATAGAGAGGCTAATTAAGGAAAAAAACACATAAAGCTTGGGAAGTGCAAGTGTTAGGCAAAGCAAACTTTTATTGTCTCTTGAAGATGGATTAAAAAAATTCATTAACTCAGAAAAGAAAGTCTATTCATACAGTTCTTCAGCCAGATTCACTTTCATGATGACTTTAATAAATGTGAAAAGTCCAGCCTGCTCTCAAACAGCTAACTAGCCAGGATGTGTGTTCTTTCAAGCCTGTCTGCTTTCACATCCCCTCTTCTCTCTGTCTGGAAAGCTCTTATCATCCCTTCTGCACCTGGAAAAATCCTATTCATCTTTGAAGGCCCAGCTCAAATGTCATATTCTCTGTAAAGCTTTTCAAAATCTTCACCCAACCATCCCACAAAATTAGTCACATAAATTCTTGTCTCTTAGTGTTTTGTTCCTACCTTTGGAATAAGGCTTACCATAGTTTCTTCATACATCACAATGCAGTACAGTTAGTCATTTGTGCTCAGTTTCCCACAGTAGACTGTGAATAATTGGAGGGCAAGAGCCCTGCTTTATTCATGTTTGTATTCCTGGTATCATGCACTGTGCTTGGCATATGTGTGCCCTCCATAAATGGTGGTGGAAATGAATTCATTAATTTTGGTGAAAGTACTGAATCTCCTCAAGTTGCAGTTTCCTCCTCTATAAAAGGTGACAAAGATATCTACAACAAAAGGTCAATGTCCAGATTAAATGATATGTCAAATGTAAAACATTTTCTTGCACCCAACGTAGATGCCTCTACATAATTAGCTCACTAGGAGTTGATTAAATTTATCTATTCAGTAAAATTATTTAGACACTTTCCTTAGTGCATCCCAATGAACAACATAGGCAATGACTCTGGTCCCATGGAATTTATATCTCAGAGGAAGAAGACAGCTAATGGCTAGTAAACAAATAAATATGCCAGAAAATATGAGAGATAAATACTTTGAAGAAAATTAAACAGAATGTTGATAAAGAAAATTACTTGGGTAAGGGAGGTGGTAGGAAAGGCTCCTCAGAGGAGATGATGTTTAATCCACATGACCAAAAGTCCCCCTGTGAATATCTGGGAGAAGGACATTCTGGACTCTGCAATAGCAAATGAAAAGGCCCTGTGGCAGGTACAGGATTGATGTACTCAACAGAAAAACAAGGCAAGTGTAATGGGAGTGTTTTTGACTTAAGGAAAAAATGGAGGAGATGTAGTTACAGAGGTAGACAGGGGATAGATCATGTGGGGACTTAAGCTATGATAAGGAATTAATATCTTATTCAAAGTGCACTGAAAAACTATTTAAAGGTTCTTAATCAGAGTAGTGACATGAACTGATTTATGTTTTTAAAAGTTTCTCTAAAAATTGTTTACAGAATGAATTGTGGGGGCAAAAATGGAAGCAGAGAGACCAGTTAGGATGATCCTGTAGTAGTCTAAGAAGATACGGACTTGATGTAAGCTGATGAAAGTAAAGATGGAGAGACCACACGGGGCACCTGGATTTCCACCCCCACCCAGCAGTAATGTGGTGTCCATCCCCTTCCCAGATGTGGTGGTGTCAGAAGAGGCCTAATAGAGAGACAGGACATTCACCATCACTCAGCAATAATAAGACCACCCCTTCCACAGTGTCAGTGAAAGCCACATGGGGAAACAAAAATCCCACCTCCACCAATCAGTAATGAGGAGCCCTCTTCTCCATCCAAAGATGTCAATAGAGGATGAGTGGAGAACATGGACTTCAACTTCAACCTGGCAGTAACAGGGTGGTGCCCCCTCGTCCCCTGCCTGAGGAGAGCCAGATTAAGTCAGTTTTAAAAATAAGGTTTAAATAAGATATAGAATCTCATATGTAATATGAAAATGGTCAGGTATCAATTTTAAAAATCACTTGTTATATGAAGCAATAGAAAGCTTCTAAACTGAAAGAAAAAAGACAATTAATTAATAGATGCCAATTCCAAGATGGCAGAGATGTTAGAATGATGTGACAAAGATTTTAAAGCAGCCAAAATAAAAATGTTTCAACAAGCAGTTATAAACCTTCTTGAAACAAATAAAAAATAGGACGTAGAAGATATAAGAAGAATCTAATGGAAATTTTAGAACTGAATATTAAAATAACTAAAATAAAAATCTCAGTGGATGGGCTCAACAGTAAAAGGAGGAAACATAGGAAAGAAACAGTGAGTTGAAAGATAGAACAATAGAAAGTAGTCAATACGAAAAATAGATAAAATAGATTGAAAAAAATGAACAGTGTCTCGAGGAACTGTGGGACTACAAAAAAGATGTAACATTCATGTAATCAAAGTTTCAGAAGGAGAGGAGAAAGGCAGCAAGGCTGAAAATGTACTCAAAGAAATAATGGCTGAAAAATTCCCAAATTTGCAAAGACCTACAAATTCAAGGAGCTGAGCAAAGCCCAAACATGATAAACCAAAAGAAATCCATGCCAAGACACATTATAATTAAACTTCTAAAAACTAAAGACAAAGAAAAAAATCTTGCAAGCAGCCAGAGAAAAATGACAACTTACCTACAACATAATAACAATGACAGGTTTTCTCATCAGAAACCATGTAAGCCAGAAGGAATTGGCACAGTATTTCTCATGCTGAAAGAAAAGAACTATCAATCAAGAATTATATATCCAGTGAAAATATCTTTCAGGAATGAATTAAATATCAATAAATTCTCAGATGAAGGAAAACTAAGATAATTTTTCACCAACAGACCTACCAAAAAGAATGACTAAAAGAAGTTCTTTAAACTGAAAGAAAATGATTAAAAGAGGAACCTTGAAACATTAGGAAGGAAGAAACAACACAGTAAGCAAAAACTATGAGTAAATACAAGAGGTTTTCCTTCTGTTCTTGAGTTGTCTAAATTACGTTTGAAGGTTGAAGCAAAAATTATAACACTGTCTGATACGGTTCTAAATGCATGTAGAGGAAATACTTAAGACAATTATATTATAAGTAGTGGAGGGTGAAGGAATATAAAGGAAGATAAGGTTTTTGTACTTCACTTGAACTAGGTAAAATGACAACACCATTAGACTGCAATAAGTCTTGTATACATAATGTAATACTTAGAGCAACCAAAAAAAGTTAAAAGACATAAAAACTATTGATAAATCAAAATGGAATTCTAAAATATATTTCAATAACACACAGGAAGGCAAGAAAAAGAAAACTAGTAAGAACAGGAATCAAAAAAATAAAATAGAAGACTTACATCCTAACATACTATTAACTATATTACATGTAAATGGTCTAAAAACAAATTAAAAGACAGAGATTAGCATGTTGGGTTACAAAACATGACCCAACTATATGCTATCTACAAGAAACTCACTAAAAGGAAAGAAAGTAAAAGAATGGAAAAAGATATGTCATGCAAACATTAACCAAAGGAAAGCAGGGGTAGCTATATTAATATCAGGTAGACTAGATTTCAGATCAAAGAAAATTACCAAAAATAAGCAGGGACATTACATGACAAAGGGATCAATCAATTAAAAAGACATAGCAATCCTAAATGTGTATACACCAAACAATAAAGCTGCAAAATATGTGAAGCAAATACTGATAGAACTGAAATGAGAAATAGACAAGTCCAAAACTATAACTGGAGACTTTGACACCCTCTCTCAACAACTGATAAAACAACTAAACAAAATCAGCAAAGATATAGAAAAACTCCATACCATCAACCAACAGGTTAGCATAAAATATTCCACCCAGTAACAACAGAATCAACAGATTTTTCAAGAGTCCACAAATCATATACCAACATAGACTGTATGTTTGGGGCATAAAACAAACTTCAACAAATTTAAAAGAATTGGAATTATACAGAGTAAAAAGAAAAGACACAAATTACCAATATCAGGAATAAAACAGAGACTACCACTATAGACCTACAGATATCAAAAGATAATAAGAGACTATTACAAACAACTACTCTACACACACAAATTTAACAACTTAGAAGAAATGGACCAATACCTCAAAAAACACAAACTACCATACATCATCTATTATGAAATAGATAATCTGAATAGCCTTATAATATTAAGGAAATTTAATTTGTAATTTTAAACCTAAAACTAAAAATAAAACTCTAGGCCCAGATTGTTTCACTGGAAAATTTGAATAAGAATTAGCATCAATTCTATACGGTCTCTTCTAAAAAATAGAAGAGGAAAGATTTCCCAATTCATTTTTAAAAATTGTACTTCCCTGATACCAAAACCAGATAAAGAGAGTATAAAAATAAGAAAGAAAACCAAAGACCAATATCCCTCATGAACATAGATGCAAAAAGTCATTAACAAAATATTAGCAAATAGGATTCAGTATTATACAAAATGAATTATACACCATGACCCAATGGGATTTATTCCAGGGATGCAATGCTAGTTCAATATTTTTAAATCAATTAATATAATTTACCATATTAACAGGCTAACAAAAAAATCATATGATCATATCAATTAATGCAGAAAAAGCATTTGAAAAATTAAACACTCACTCATGATTAAACAAAAACTCTCAGAATAATAGAAATTGAAGGGACATTCCTGGGAAGAGAAGAGAAGGTAGAGCTGTTCTTAAATTTGTTTTTTAAAAGAATAATAAAAGGGGAAAAAAACCAAATAGAAGGAACTTTCCTCAACTTGATAAGGAGTATCTACAAAAAATTATAGCTGGTGTTATACTTAACAGAGTAAAAGAATAAATGTTTTCTTCCTAAGGTTGAGTACAAGGCAGGAATATTCACTCTCGCCACTTTTATTTGGCATAATGCTGGAATATCCAGCCAATGCATTATCTAATGCAATTTTCACAACAATTAAATCAAAATGAATCATAAACCTAAATGCAAAACATAAAACTTCCTAAACTGAAATGCAAAGAGAAAAAAGAATGAAAGACAGAACAGAATGTTGAAGAACCATGGGACAATTACAAAAGGTATAATGTAACGTGCACATAATGGGAATACCAGAAGAAAGAGAAAAAGGAACGGAAACAGGAGTGACTAAGAATTTCCCAAAATCAATGATAGACCCCTCCCCTTTAGTATACCTGGTGCTTCCTAGTCTAGGGTTCTAGAACGCAGAATACCCTCTGTATGCTTTTGCTAGGTTTGCCATAACAAAGTACCACAGGCTGAGTGGCTTGAACAATAAAAATTTATTTTCTCACAATTCTGAAGACTGGAAGTCCGAGATCAAGGTACCAACAGGGTTGGTTTCTTCTAAAGGCCTCTCCTTGGCTTGCAGGTGGCTATCTTCTCCCTGTTTTCATACGGTCTTCCCTCTGTACATGCCTGTATCCTAATCTCCTTCTTATAAGGACAACAATCATATTGGATTAGGGCCCACCCTAATTTTAACTTAATTACATCTTTAAACATTCCCTCTCCAAATATAGTCACATTGTGAGTCACTGGGGCTTAAGACTTCAACATGTGAATTTAGGGAGAACACAATTCAGCCCATAACACTTTCCTTATGCTCCTTCATGCAAGTCCTTTCTATAACTTCCTCTACCTTCATATTTCCAAAATTTGTTGATATCTTTTTTCCTAATGCCCTATTCCCTTTCTTTTTGCTGTTTATGATTTATTAATTTATAATTCTTTACTATTATTTTCGTAGAACCTGAGGAAAGAGAGGGAGAAAAATAAATGTGCTTAATCTACCATCTTTATCCAGGAGTCCCTACCAATCCTTTTAAATACCACCTCCCACCTAGAGAAGCCTTCTTGCTGATGTTAGACCACAGTAATCTCTCCTTTCTCTTAATTCCTAATTCACTTAATACATATTTGTCTTATTTCATTTTTTTAGCCTTATGAGTTCACATATAGGTTTTTAAGCAATGATGGCTTTTAATATTTCTATTTTACCCTCTGAATATCCAGTACTATATTGTGTTCACTATGTGATTGATAAAAATAAGTAAATTAACTTTATGAATTTATAATATGACCCCATTCCTATAATTCAGATTCAATTTTTTATTAATGTTTTAATGTAGTGGACTACCTCATGAAATTCACAATGCACCACCCTATTACATACGACAGCTTATGGGAGTAAGAGGTGTCAAAGTTATGTCTAAGTCCCAAAATGAAGAGCACAGTGCCATCTGCTGGATCAGAGCTAATAATGCAGCCCTTTAAAAAAATGACCCAATATGGCTCCAAGCTAAGTAAAAAGCATATTAGATCTATGAAAAGTAATTACACGTGAAAATGAGACTCTTTGCTTTCCTTCTAACAAGTGTTAAGGGTGACGTAATTAAAATCAATATTGACTACTATAGTGATAAAAATCTTAGTCCTGAATTCAGGTCATTTACAGCTAGTTAAGTTAACCTGTTAACAGGATCTTCCAAGTTCTTCTAAGGAGCCTCGTTCCCCTATATGATTTTCTCTTTTTCTGAATTCCCACCAGGCCTGGATTTTAAAACTCTCTGGTGGTAAATGCTACCATGTGGTTGGTTAGTGAAAACTTCTTTGTTCTGCTTTGTTCTATCAAATGCAATGACAAATCAAGTATGATGAAAAATGATATGGCAAACATGCAGTGCAGCCTAACTTTGTCACATTTCAGACTATGGGCTGAAATTTACTCAACAGACTATACACCAAGTTTGAACGTTTTGACCAACTTACTCTGATTGACCAAATCAGGCTTTCTTGGATGGAAAAGAGGGTGATAGGGTGAGTAAAAACGGGCAAAATCAAATCCCAGGTACTCATTGTAACAGACATGAAACAAAACAAAACAAGATTATAGCCAACATTTGGGGAATCAGAAGCATTTTCTGAATTCTTGTGTGTTTATGGGATTTTCTTTTTCCTTTGGAAAGATTCTCCCATTGTTCTGGGAAACACAATTTGTTTTGGTGAAGCAGATCTAAGGTAAATACCTACCCACTCTTTCAGGCAAGTTCTGAAAACAGGGAGTAATCCAAGTACAGAGGCTTCAGGCTGAGACGCTGAGTCTTCAAATGTAAAGCCTGCCATCATGGAACGCACAGACTTCTGCAGAGACTGTTGGAGGATGGAAACTGGTTTTTGCTTCATCTGGCTTGGGCCAGCTGGTCAAGAATTCTGGACTTGAAGAGGGGCAGTTGTACAAAGCAGTACAGCCAGTGGACTCCAGGAGCAGTGATGCCTGGTCTTAAAGTTCTTTTCTCCCCATAATACCCCGATGGAATTCTCAAGTATTTGGTAAAGTTTTGTTAAATGCTGCCTTCTAGTATCAGCTGTTTGGAAGGCTAACGCAAAGGCCTGTGCCCATGCCTGGAGCTAAGCAGGCCTGGGGAGCAGCAGAAGTCTAGAAAAGAGACTTCAGGATGATCCCAAAAGGGAGACCTGGGCAGCTGCCTGAAGGACAGCTGGCAAGGAACAGTCAGGATGGATTTGTGCATGTGTGAACACTCCCTGGGTGGGTGTTGCTGGGACCCAACAAAAGACTGATGTCTTCTAGTGACACAAGGAAGCTCAGGTTATGTTTTGGGGCACCCATGGGACAGCTGATCCCCTAAAGCTGGAGCCCTTGATGATATCCTGGTGATAGTTATGTAAGTTCATTTGAATCCGGTTCTCTATCTCTGGATTTTGCTTCTGCCTTTCCAGCGTATTGGGGGATTCAGTTGGCCTTGCTGTTTGGTTTGCAGTAGGGACTGAAGGCAGATGGGGGCTGCCTTACAGCATCCTATTGAACCTCACCCTCTACTAAGCTCAATCTAGTTATTACTGAGGTAACAATACCCAGAGCTATAAGTTATGAGTATCTGGTACTGAATCAACTAGGGAAAACTCCCACCCTGGAGACCCATGAATACTTACGTCAAGGTTGTAAACCTGAGACCTCAGCCTCTCCAGCCCCCAGTCAGGCAAAACTTTGAGCCTGTGGGAGGTGAACAGGCTATGTCTACCTCCCTCTTCTTCTCCTCCTTCTCCATGTTCCCAGTTAAATCACCCTTTCCTCTTCTGAATAACCCAAAACCCCACCTTGGCTTTGGCCTCCCAAGGCCTTCTTTTAGATTCCTTCAGGATCCTCCTCTCCAAACCATGAGGGTGATACTGGTTTCATCGGATCAAATCATCTCTGCTAATGGACTAATAAGTTCATATGTTGCTATAATTTCAAATTATAGTAATGCCCGGGCTGAGTTAAAAATGTTTCTGTCTCTAAGATGTCTAGGGCAGGATTTTCAGGCATTCCAGCAAGCCAGTAGGGAAATGTATGTGGCAAGGGGCCCTCTGGCACTTCGAGGTGGCTGTCTAACCTAGGGCCAGAGCTGAGGACATGATCAAGTCTGTAACCAAGCACAGCTTCCACCACTTCCAGACTCTAGTGATAATACTACTCTGGTCTTGAATTGTAGGCTATTAGGGTTAAAATCAGGTCAATAGCAACTTTAGGTGGAAAAACAGACTGGCACCTCAGTCACCTGTATTTATTGTTGGGCAGAATCGTGGATGAGTACTTTCCTTTGGTCCTCTCACCATCCTAACAAGCTAATGCCTGCCCACTGAGCAGTAACTAATCGCAAAGGAGTCATGGATGTTTAGCACTCACACAAGGCTTGTACAAACAGTAGAAAAGAGAGGACTGAACATGACATAATCTTTGGGACATCTAGTCAATGACCACAAAACTATGACAACTTCTTGGTCTTGACTTGACTTTTTGTCACTGCAAATGTGCTACTTCACCATAATTCAGGATCTGCCTTGACTTAATAGTTAATTATACTTTTGCTCTGATGTTATAGAAATACATATTCAATTATCCCTGTGAGAATAAATACTAAAATCACCATATTTCATTACTTAAATAGACTCCATAAACATCAAAACAATGTAGTGACGTTGGAGACTGAGGGGCAGGGAAGTAGAGGAGAAAAAGGTGTCTCTGTAAGCCAGCAGTTAAAGCAGACCTAAGTATCACACACAGACATTTAGCCCCTGCCCGCCGCACATGCACCTACCGCTCTCTCAAGGAAGAGCAGCCCTTTCTGTACACTCCTTTCCAGCTGCATTTTTGTGATATCATTTCCTCTTCAAAGTTTAGTCTGATATTTATTTTACACCCAGGTTCCACGCACTAAGGTGCTGAGGGGAAGAAGAGTGCTGCCCACGCACATCCTCCAAGTCCGTAGAAAGACCTGTGACCCACTAGAAAGGGGGCTCTCCTTGATGTAGGAAATGGAGCTTTGGACCCAGCCATGGCTAGGCACTGACTTTGAGGTCTGCTTCCTGCCTGGACACTCCACCATGATCCCACAGCCTCCCTACATGACCATGGCCCAGGGATGTCAGGCTATTATGGCCAGGATGGAGTGACTCCAATGACTCACAACAGGGCCCAAATAAACATGCACATCCCTTCCTGAGTGCTGACTACTCAAGCGAACCAGCACAGTGACTGGCACGGAGGAGGCCGCTGCAACCTGTCTGTTGGTGGAATGAACTTGCCATAACGAACTGTGTCTGCCACACTGCCTTCTTTCCCCACATCCTCCTCCCAGGTTTCAATATTGAACATCATCATCAAAGATTAGACTTTAATTTTTGCTATGTGTGGAAGGAGACTTTCACAGATACTAAGCAGCCAAAATCTTGCTAAGAAATTTAAACTGTCTTTCCTTTTTATTCCTATCAGAGTGCTTTCTGCCCTGTACATACTGCTGTTTCTGAAGATCCAGTGGGTGGCAGTAACACCAAGGCAATGCCCGCTGCCAGCCTGCCTTCTCCAGCTGCTGTACTTTTGTGCTACCGTGATGGTGGTTCAATGGCCACTGTAGTGTAGAAGGAAGAGCGTGAGTGTCTAAGTCACACTAACCTCTGCTTGACCACAAGCTCCGCAGGACAACCTATCCCTCTGCGTCTGTTTCTAGGATTAAGTGTGATAATACATGCAAAGCCCTGGTACAGGGCCTGGCACACAGCAGAGTGTATAGATGGTGGCCAATAATATCATTAAGTCTATTTGAACTGCTATGAACACGAAGACAGGCTTTCACATGAGAAACAGAAAATTATAACCCTATTCCTTTTCACACTCATTTAGTATTCAAAAAATGTTTTCGGGGAGGAGCCCTCTGAACACAATTCTGTAAAACAGAATTAAAATAATCCTCATTGATGATGAAAAGGTCTTGAATGTCCAGGCAAGTGCTTTGAGCCAAACTTGAAATGCTTCATCTGGACACCTCATTCTCTTCCACAGTGCTTGAATTCATTCATCATTCATTTGTTTAGCACATATTTATTAACTCCGTATTAAGTGCTAAGTACTGTGCTTTGGAAATCATCATTTTAAAACACATTGCACGTTTATAGTACCACTGATAGGCAGACAAATTCTAGTTTTCACTGGTCTTAGTTTAGGCTGTTACAAAAAAAAAAACATACACTGGGTGGCTTAAACAACAAACATTTATTTCTCACAGTTCTGAATGCTGAGAAGTCCAAGATCAAGACACCAGCAGATCCACTGTCTGGTGAGGCCCCTCTTCCTGGTTTGCAGATGGCTGTCTTCTCATTGAATCCTCACATGGCCGAGGAAAGAAACAGAGACAGAGAGTGGGGGTTGGGGGGCAGCTCTTTCCTGTCCCTTCTTATAAGGGCAATAATCCCATCATGAGGGCCCCACCCTCATGACCCAATTACTTCCCAAAGGCCCCATCTCCAAATACATCATCTCCAAATACATAATGGTGGGGATTAGGGTTTCAATAAATGGATTTTGAGAGAGACACAAACATTCAGTCCACAGCACCTCTGAATCCACACTCAGTGGTTTGCACTGCTAAAAGTTGACTCAGTGAAGTCCACATTGTTACTGGATTCCATGAGAGGGGAACTGATACAGGTTTCAGGAACCAGAACAGAGTTCTGAGTTATGTCATTATTCACATGACTTTGGGTAAGTAATTTAACCTCTCCAGGTCTCTGTTTTCCCATCCAAGTAATAGGTGCTCTAAATATCTCACTGCAGAGTTGCAAGGTGATAAGATAAACTGAGTGAAAGCGTCAAGAAAACTATACAGCACAGAGTACTTTGTTATGATAAAAACTCTGTCTTTTACTATTGCCCTGATTCTTTGGGACAAAGTTCCAGATGCATTCTAAATGGTGTTGCAAATTCTGTTCTAGTACATCTACCCTTGTATATTTCCACTACTCTAGCTACAAAATGTTTTTTTTAATTCTAAGATCAAATTAATTTAGAATCACTTTTGCCTGGTGTTCATGGACAATACACAGCAACAACTGTCTCCAGCTTTATTCACCTTTCACTCAGTGAACTCAGTGCCACTCTGTGCTCTGCCCGTTGCAAATTGGTCTCCATCCTGAGGTAGGAAGAAACAGAAGTAAGAGACTCATTACTGAAAGAGAACTGGGCCAGGGGTCAGAAGAGTCTTTGATATATTTCAGTAACTTACCAGCACAGTTGAGAATATTTTTACCACTGATGACATTTTTACATGCTTTTGAGTATTTCTTATGGCCTGTACCCAACCTTAATCTGCTCATATTATCCTGATTTCATCTGCTTCCTCCACCCAAGTGATGCCCCTAGTTTTATAAAACAACATTTTTCCCCACCATCAGCCTCAAGGTCATGTGTTCACTGGCTTGGGTGATTTGAAATGTCAGTAAAGCAAGCCATAAGTAGTAGATTAAAATAGACCCTAAAAACCCAGGTATATCTTCCTCATTTACTCTATTCCCTTAAGAGATAATAAACCAAAAGGAGGATTTTAATGAGACCTAAATATTTAGCTTTATCCATGTTAATTGCTTAAGTGTCTGCTCCCTTTATTTTTTTTCCCCTGACCTCTCAGGTTGGTATTTCAAAAGCATGAAGTTTAAATACTAAAGTGTCATATAAAATATAAGATCCTCCAGAAGACAAACCAAATGACAAGTCTATAACTGTTCTCCTCCCTGAGATCTCTCCTGAGAGAACAGGCCTGGGCTTCACATGTGCCATTTGGGAACTCCTGCCACAGCAATATCCATCCTACCATTTTGCTATCCATCTGTGCCTTGTGGGAGTTAGGATGGATCGTTTGCTAGAGGGGCTGTTACCCTCCTCCACCTAACCAGACCCTACTCATCCTTCCAGGCCTGCTCAGACCCCACCTCTTCTATGCCATTTTCCCTGTCTGTTCCCCAGATCACCAGCTCCAGAATCATCAAATCTCCCCACTGAGTCTTCTTTGCAGTTATCAACACAGCACCAGTCACTGCAAAAGTACAATTCGGGTTGCATAAACCACAAGGGGAATGACTGTCTCCCACCTCCTATTTGTTTGATTGGCTGCTTGTGATCATAGAAATCAAACAAACTGAAGGAGTGTTTTCTTCTTAGATACACTGCCCACATCCCTGGATCCTGGGATAGGCCTCCAGGATCCCAGATCCCAAGCAAACCCAAGAGACCAAGCCGTCTGGAAGCCCCCTGCAATGTTAACCACAGCCTCCTCTAGAGCTTCATTCAGCGGACACCAGGGGCTTCATACACACATCAACCTTGGGTCTGTTGTTGTTATTTGGTGCTTTGTCTATTATATAGTAAAATATGGATGGATATTTTAAAATTGTCTTAGTCCAATCAGGATGCTATAACAAATTAGCATACTCTGGGTAGCTTATATAGAACAGAAATTTATTTCTCACAGTTCTGGAGAATGGGAAGCCCAAGATAAAGGCAGATTCAGTTGTCTAGTAAGGCCTGTCTTCTTGCTGTAACCACCCGTGACAGAAGGCGTAAGGCAGCTCTCTGGGGTCTGTTTTATAAGGGCATTAATCCCATTCATGAGGAGCGCTCATGACTCAATCACCTCCCAAAGGGCCCCCCCACAAATACCATCACATTGGTCACTAGTTTTCAAAATATGAATTTGGGGGACATGCAAACATTCAGATCACAGCAAAAATACATATAGTAGATAAACAGCATTTATTAAATAAAATTACCCAGAGGCCCTTTTTGCTTAATTTCAAACTCCATAGTAAACATCAGCTAATGAAGGTTTCCAGATCCTTGAGGTGTTCCTATTTTAGAAGTGACCATTTTCAGAGGAGGGATGTAAGGAATTTTGACTCCTTGCTGCTAACCAGGTCAAAATTAAGATTAAAAGATGTACTGTTATATAAAATTAAAAGGTGTCACCAATCTCAAAAGCCTCATGGCTCAACAGGCTTTTGTTAGGGCTAAATTGAAGTGAGGCTATCCATCCTCATGTTTAAGGGCAAATAACAGAAGTTTTAAACCTATATAGGCTCAATAAAACAATCATGTTATAAAGAATTTTTAATCAAGTCTTTTTGTTGCCCCAAGTTATTGACAAAGTTATAAAAGCTTCATTTTTCTTCTCCTTTTTAAGTGATTACACTGAAAAAGTTGTGAGGAGTATAATTCAGTGAGTTAGATTTGAGGGTCCTACGTTAAATACCCACAGTGAGAGAAGAAACCCACTAATTCTAGCCTAATCTAGGAAAAATTGTGGTAAAAATCTAGATTGATCAGTCAGTAAACATTCGCTGAGATTCTGTCATGGACAAGGCCAATCCTAGCACTAATGACATATAAGACAATGTCATGACCCTCAAGGAGTTTAAAACCTAGTGTGTAATCAAGGTGTGCACACATGAAAAAATAACAAATAAAAAGCAAATGAAGGGAGAACGTAGACAGTCAACGTCAAACTCTATCCCACACACCACCTTCCATAGTGTATGGAATTGCCTACAACCCGGAGGGCAAGTCAAGGTGCTACTGACTATGCTACATGACCTTCACCTATGCTGATCCCTCTGCTGCACATTCTCCTTTCCATTGTGCACCTGGACCATCCTTCTCAAGTCCCATGTCAAACACTGCCTCCTCCCCTGTCCCACCCAGTCTGATTCAGAGCTGCCGTCTATGCTCCTTCGGTACCTCTCCAAACCTTTATTAGGACACTCATGACACTGTACTGTAATTGCTGCTTTATCTGATTTCCCAGCTACACTGTGAGTTACTGGAGGGCAAAAGCTGTGCCTGTGTTTTCCTGTGCTTAATCCCCTCCTAGGCACATTATAGACATTCAAGAGATGTTTGAATGGATGAATGAATGAATGAATGAATGTCATCAAGTTCTGTGGATTCTCCCTCCTAAATATATCTTAAACCCATCCTGTCTTCTCCATGCATCCAAAGAGAGAATAAAGAATGGGGGTTGAGCAAGTGGCCTCTGTAACCAGACTACCTGCTAGAGAACCTCTGCTCCACTACCTGTTAATCAGGTGACTATGGACAAGTTACGTACAGAAGGCCTTCATGATCTGGCTCCCACCTCCTCACTCATCTCCCCACAGCCAAGCACCCCACTGTCTACAAATCCCTTAATGTGTCCTATTCTCATGCTCCTCCATTCTAGGCTGTTCTGCGTGGACCACGCTTTTCCCACGTTTGCCTGGATTATTCTTTCTACTCCTTTGTATCTGAGCCTAGATGTCTCCTCCACAGGGTTGACTTCCTTGATCCTACCAGGTGATCTTTGAGTCCTTTTTTAGTTGATGTTTCTTGTCCAAATCCTCCAATAGACTGGGATACTTGACGGCAGGGGTTGTGGCTTTAATTTTTATATCTGTAATACCTAGCAAAACACCTGGTACATAATATGTGTGGCTGAATTAAAAATTAAATCCACAAATCAGAAAGACCTTGGTCAAACCAATTGTCCCAATATTTAACTCAGAAGATGACCATCACTGTCCCATGAGTGAGGTGTCCTGAAGGCTGTGTGCTTGGGTGACACGATGAGACCAATGCTGAAGGACTGGCAGAGGGACACAGGTGAATTATGCAGGAATGCAGCCAGAGAGACTCATCAGGGGTTACTACCAGCTTGAGGGCATAAGGTGACAGATGGCAGACACTGCAGGGGGGAAGCTCACTGGACTTCAAGAGTGACTGGATGTAGGGGTCAAACATAATGCTAAGGTTGGAGTTTGTGTGCAAACCAACGATGGCCCCACTAAAAGAGGGCAGTCAGGAAAGCCGGCGAGAGTGGGGTTGCTGGGGTGCAAGGGCAAGGAGCTGCCTTTTAGAACGCTGGGTGCTGGTCAGCAACAAAACACCAGGGAATAATGCATACCCAGGGAAAAGGCCTAGGACCTGGGGAAAATGAGAGCAATTTTGGTACAAATTTGGGAGTTGTTGGTGGAGGCTCTTTGAGTAGTCAAGCTCTCATGGGAGAAGAGAGGGCCAAGGACTGGACATTGAAAACACGAAAGATGAAAAATAGAGAGGAAGCCATGAGGAGGCGGCGAGGAGTCAAGACAGTGATGTCTCCAAGGCCAAGACATCCATTAAGGTCAAATGCTACAGGGGGTCAGGAGAGTGAGAACTAAGGGGGCAGTAACCTCACAGAACCACTGGTGACAGCTAGAGAAACAAAAGACACAGGACACTGACAGGGTCAAAGGACCACTCCTCTATGCAGGGAAATCCTTGCTTATAGTCAGAGGAGTCAAAGAAGATAGTGAATATCAGGATACAAAACAATAGAAAAGATGGAAAGGTACAGGTCCCGAGGCCCACATCCTAAGGAAAGGAGGTGAACCGTGCAAGAGAGAGCAAACAACCTCTTCAGGGCTAGTTCTGGTAACCCAGACCTATAAAATGGAAATAAATACCAGACACACTAAACTGTAAAATGGCACAAGCCTTCAGTTGTTGAGAAATTTAGTATTTGAGATGGACTGAGCATCCAAAACCTCTGGTGTTGCAAGAGAAGAGATGCTTGCTAAATACCCATAGGGCTCAGAAATGTGGACTGAGAAAACAGCCAATTTACCCTCAAATTAACAAAGCTCAAGCTCCAGAGACTCTCACTTGTACAGGCCACTTCCAAGGCCTGGGAGGGGCTCTAGGAAAATGTTTACATGGTATCATGTTTTTGCAAAATTTCAAAACTAAGATGTTTTAACTGCAATCAGTTTAGACTGCTGTCTCTTTCTCCTCTGACTTCCCTGCACCAGGTGTTTTGGGATCTAGACTACAGAGTAGCTGAGTGTTATGGGATTTACTTACATGGTTTGTAGTCCCTTTTGTACCAGGTTGAGCTCTTGCTCACCATCTCAGTGTAGGAAGTTTTTAGGCACACTCCTATTGTCCACACTGTCAACTTGCCCAGTTTTGGACCAGATGTTGAACCATGCTATGAATGTGTTAGACAGTAACCAGCCCCAGAAGTACATGTGCAGTGGTGGACAAACAAGATTTGTAATGTATAGATCCAGAAGCAAGTCTGTGGAAACACTTCCCAGTCTTCAGACATGTACTATAAATTATAACCAGATGCTTCATGGATGCCTGGTAAAAAAAAATGGGAAAAATTGGAGTTCTGCCTTGTTAGAAATATATACTCAAATAATACCCTGAATCTTAGAGCTTAAATACAAAAGAAATGTGGTAGAGATTTTCCCAAACTTGGAAACAATCCTAAAAATTTACATGACAGAACCATGAAATTTTATCTTCGTAACCATAATGAGTTACAAAGATAAAATTTTTTAACTATCAATAACAAAAAACTTAATTCCATAGCCTGCTTCTTACCAACATCACCCTCTCTCTATAGCCACTCTCCTCAGTCTGCTTTATGTGCTCCTTTTCCAATCCCTTCAATGTGGATGTTACTCGATTCTGTCCCAGTTACCCTTTTCTCCTGAGTCTACACTTCTCAAGTAATCTCATCCAATCCTGAGACGTCACCTACATGCTTTTTACTCCCAAACCTAAATCATCACCTGTAATCTATTTCGACAACCCAAGGGATCACAAATCCAACAGATCCCAAATCAAACCTTTTCTATCTCTCTGCCATCCCACCAAACTATCTCCACATAAGGTATGTCACCCCTGTGGTCTCTATTTCAGTGAATGGAACAACTGCCCCAAGAGAAAAAATCTGGGCATGACCCACAACGCTTCCTTCTGCTTCTCAACTTACCTCCTACTCCCATGTCCACTCCACACAGGATCACCAGGTTGTACAAATCAGAAAGCATTCACATTATGTTCCAGGGATGCCATTCACACAGACTACAGGTAAGTGGATACTCCTTGGAGTTCAATCCTGAATGTGGTGGCCCTGAATCCATTGCTGAATCTTGCCCATTCTACTTCCTAAATATTTCTCCATTCTCATCACTTCTCTCCATCCTCACAGCTAGTACTCTAGTTCAGGACACCATAATCTCTTGCCTTAGTTACTCAAAAAGTCTCCTAACAAGTTTCCCTGTCTCCAATGTCTCCATGCAACTGTTCTTCCCACAGTAGCTAAAGCACATCTTATAAAATACAAATTTGATGGTCACTCCTTTATATAAACCATCACTAGTTCCCCAGTACCCTCAGGATGAAGTCCAAATATCCTCTACAGCTCGACCCTGCTTTCTTCACCAGCCTCATTTCTTACCACTATCTAGCTCTTACTCTATACTAGAAATTAAATTTTCTCAAACATGTCTTGTAGTTTGCATCTGCTATTCCTATTTTCCACGATCCCCTCGTATTACCTGTCATAGTATTACATTGTATCCATTTATCTGTATTCCCCCCACTTCACTTTAAGCTTTGTGAGGAAAGAATCTATGTTTACTTTGTTCATTTTTGTATTTCCAGTGCCTGGCAGTGCCTGGCATTATATGTACACTCAACAAATACTTGCTAAATTGATAAATGAGGTTCCATTAACATTAAATTTTTAATGTTAATTTAAACAGAATTCTGATAAAGATCAAACATTAAGAAGGAATTGTAAAAAGGTAAAATGAGCCTTGGTACTGTGTTCAGAAATGCCATCTGTTAACACAGATAATGGATTTATAGGTCGGAAGTAAAATGTTCTCAAGTGCATTAGCACAAACTGTTGAAATGGTGAGGACTCGGGTATAACCCAACCGATTTACTGAACTTAGTGCAAATAAAATGAAGACTGAGATGAAGCCAATAAATGACAGGCATGGTGTTTCTGTGAACAATACAAAAATAATTATGGTTTAAATGTTGCTGTCAAGTCAAGAGATACAATTAACAGCAAATAACTAGATTTCTAGAAAGAAACCACTTGGGAAAGTACTGCTTTTGTGTCTTTAAGTCAACTAATAATATTACCATTATTAATAAAAATAACTGAGCACTATGTGACAGGCATTGTATTAAATGCTGACAAGTATTAGCAAATTAAATTTTTCTAAAAATCTTTGAGGTAGGCACTTATTAACATTCTAATTTTATGTAAAAGGAAATTTAAGCTTAAAAAAGTTAAGTAATATGTCCAAATTCACAAGCTAGGTAAGTGCAATAGGTGGTATTTGGATCATTTAACACCAAAACAACTCTATTAACCACTATGATATTTTGCAATAAGGCAACAATATGACAGTCCCTAAAGACTACACTTCATCCTGATCACTTGTATAAAATGATAATTGCAATAATAATAAACAACAGTAGCTTACTATACATCTGGCCCTGTTCAAAACACAAAATGTGTATGCTTCTTTAATCTTCATAATCCCCAATGAGGGAGATGTACAGATTATGAAACCAAAGCATAGAAAAGTAACTGGTCCAATGCCATAAAGTAAGATGGAGCCAGAAGTCTGGCTTCTTGAAGCCAACTCAAGAAGTCTGACCCCAGAGCCTTTGGTTTTAAGCACTACATGAAATAGTCTCTGGGGGAAAATTCAAATTCTACAGTAAATCTTGTGATCTGTACTTCTTCAGTTCACAGTCTCTACACAGGTAACACAACATAATTAGTGCAGCTTGGAGTAGTTCAAATAGCTTTAGATTAAGAGTTAGAAGGCAGCATGTTCTGATTTGCTTTGCCTTGCCAATATTTAGCTCTATAATCATGGAAAGAACATTCACCCCCTAAGTCTCCTTTTCTTATGTGAAAAATGGCAATAACACTACCTGCCCTAACCTTGTAAGTTTCTTCTAAGGATTACGTCTTAGTCCATTTGGGCTGCTATAACAAAATATTGAAAACTGGGTAGCTTATAAAAAAACAGAAATACATGTATATTTCTCACAGCTCTGGAGGGTAGAGAGTCCAAGACCAAGGCACCAGCAGATTCGATGTCTGGTGAGGCCTCAGCTTTCTGGTTCATAGATGGTGCCTTCTTGCTATGCCCTCAAATGGTGGAAGGGGTGAACAAGCTCTCTAGGGCCTCTTTTGTAAGAGCAGTAATCCTGTTCATGGGGCTCTGCCTTCATGACCTAATCACTTCCCAAAGGCCCCACCTCTTAAGAACATCACCTTAGGGGTTAGGATTTCAACATATGAACTTGTGGGGGACATAAACATTCCATCATAGCAGATCACATCATAAAATATGTAAAAGAAACTTCTTGCCTTTAGAACGCTTTTCTATGTATCAAAATCAACTTATTAATGACTTGAGAAAAAGTCAATCATAAGCTATATATAAAAAGCTAAATTTCATTGCCTGTTTGCATACCATAGTACATTTAGCAATGAATAAATTTAATAAACTCTATCCTAAGTGTATTTTAAAACACTCAGACTATACAAGTTATGATCATCTCAAAAATTTATACCACAAACTGGGGAAATTATCTTTATAAATAGATTATGATTATTTCTCAAACAATCCATAAGCATAGTAATAGGTGTAATGGCAATAAAAATTAACACCAGAATAATATAGAGTTTTAAATTTGACTGTCTTATTGATGCTGGTAACAACTATAGGATGGTGACCTAATATTTTTTTTTAACATCTTGACAGTCTCTAAAATCAAGCTGGTTTTACCAACATTTACAGTATGCCCAAAATTTGCCAGGCTGCTATTTTTAATATTTACATTTGAACATTTACATTGAACATTTTACATACTGAACATCTGAACATATGATTCTGTGTCATATTTAAATTTTATAAATTTTAATTATGTGCAAAGACTGCGCTAGGTACTATGCAGAGTACAGGGATGAGTCAAGTACTAACCCTATTTTCAAAAGCTTACAAGCAACACACTCACATGCAACATGTAAGCTATATGCTAATTACTACTTTAAACATTCCTAGTTTTAAAATTTTTTACACCTTGCTTTAGGTTATCTGCCTTTAGCAAGGATATCATGAGGGAAAAATGTGGCATTAAAATTTAAAGATACTGGCTGGTCCGAAGGTAGTGAGTTATCTCACTTGATTGTTCACAGTCAGTTACAGATTGAACTCCTTGTTCTACTACTTTCCCCCCTTCTCACTACTGCACTTGACTAGAAAAAAAAGAAAAAAAAAAAAGAATTTAAAGATACTGTGATGACTCTTCAATTTAAAAAGTATAATATGGCCGAGCACAGTGACTCACACCTGTAATTCTAGCACTTTGGGAGGCTGAGGTGGGAGGATTACTGGAGGCCAGGAGTTCAGGACCAGCCTTGTCAACAGCAAGACTCCATCTCTACAAAAATTTTAAAAAATTAGCCAGGCATGATGGCACATGTTTATAGTCCCAGCTACTCAGGAGGTAAAGGCAGGAGGATCACTGAGCCCAGGAGTTTGAGGCTGCAGTGAGCTATGATGACACCACTGCACTCTAGGCCGGGCAGCAGAGCAAGACCCTGTCTCTAAATAAATAAATAAATAAATAATAAAAAGTCTGATTAAGAGTCTCCTTTCAACATAAATATTAAAAATACATATCCTGCAACTAAATAATTTTATGTTAGTGAATCGGCACAATGATATCAAAAAGTTTTAAAGAACCAATCTTGTTATCTACTTAACTTCTTCTATACAAAGATAACTTTATTCATATGCTAATGAAGCAGCTTGGTCATGTGGTCACAAAAACTCATGAAAATATATTAAATAAAAACAATGTTACATTTATGGGGGCACTGAAGAATGATCTATAAATAAATAAATATTTATTACAAATATACCTCATTGTTTATATTTTTATTTTTCAGAAAAAAACTTATAAATAATTCACTTCAATACATTTCTCACCAGTTAAATCACAATTCACTTTATAGTTAAAATTAACTTATGTCCAAAGATAGTCCTTTCCTGTATGATTTCATTATTTTAAAAAGCAAAACACTTTATTTTCAGTAGGAAAAAATTTACATATGAAAGTCAAAAACAATTATTTCAGTAAAAATGGAAATCAACCACCATATCTTTTCTTGAGTTCTTCAAGAGAATTATCTTCCAATCCTGATTTGTCTATGTGATTGAATAATACATGTGCAACTGAAAAAGAATAAAAAATTCTCCATCTTAATCTCATTTTTTAAAACCAAGTAAAATATAAATTAAAGGGAATAATCAAATTTGTCAAACAACTTCTTACATTTTAAAGCAATAGTTAGAATTATTTATAAATTCTAATTCAGATATTTAAAAAGCCAACCCAAGAATAGAAAATTACACAGCAGTCCAACAATGTTTCTTACCAGAATATTTTGCTTTAGCAGTATAAAATATCCCCCACATCCTCAATGACATTAATCTTGCAGATTTAACTTAACTCATTCTGTACTACCTTAAAAGTTTTTGCCCTATGTAACAAGTAAACTTTTATTTACTTAACATTTTTATTTCAATTAACTGTTTTTCAAATCTAAATCATTTTATTTTAAAAGAAAACTTTGTATCACTACTGTAAATTGAAAATAAGCAATAACATCAATGAAATCACATTAGATGGACTAGTTATGTATTTTTGTATTACATAATAAAATAAAACATATAACTACTAAAGGTTAAAAAAAGATTCGTCTAGGAATCATGTAAAATCATCTTTCTTACCACTGATTGGTCCACACTCAACACTTTGGAAAACACTATTATAGTTCATGCTTCTCAACATTAAAACTGGAGAACTAACTAGCAGTTATTAATGATAATGGCAATAATAAAAGATAACAACAGCTAATATTTACTGAATGCTTAGTTACATACCAGAACCATTCTAAGTGCTTCCCGTATTTAACTTAGCAGATAGAGGAGACCCAAGCAAGACAGGACTGTTGGCCCGCCAGCCTAAAAAGCCCACTCACATTCTCAGAGTACACCTTGCACTTATGATGTTAGAGTGACAAAAAGTTCATTCATTGAACACATTTATACTAAGAAGTTACGTACTTAACACTGAGGCCTAGTGAACAAGGTAGACAAAGTTCCTGCTCTCAATGAATTTTCATTCTATTAGAGAGAAATAATAAACATATACATGAAGCATTGTCAGCTAGTTATGTATTATAAGGAAACATAAAGCAGAGTAAGAAGACACAGAGTGATGGGGGTGGTAGGAGGCAGGCAGTTATTTTAACTAGGGTCAGTGAGGAAAGGTGTCCTTGAGCTGGTGACAGGTGAAAACTGAATGAAGTGAGGATACGTCACAAGGTGACAAGGTGAAGATATGTGGGAGATAGTCTGGGTTGAGAGAACAGCCAAAATCCTCAAGGCCAAAGTAAGTCTGGCAGTCTGGTATATTAAAAAAACATAAAGCCAGGGTGACGATGGAGCACAGTGTTTGGAAAAGAGTGGTAGAAGATGAGGTCAAAATAGTAATAAAATACAGTAACATTTTTCAGGAATTTCAGGGAATGTTTTTGGTTAACTAAAGATAAAGCAGAAACCTTTGGTTTAAACCCTCTTTTAAAAATATCTCTAAATTACATGTTCACTTCCCTAAGTATAACATAAAAAGTACCTTTCTTACTGATTCAGAATCATTCAATGTCACTGCTAGAAAGATAAAGAAATAAGAAAAGGAGCCCAGATATGTTTAGTACAGGAAGCACATGAAAATGGTCCATAAAAAACTGACATTCTTGTATTTGAGTGATTTTTTTCTTTTTCCTGAAACTGGAGTATAGCCCAAAACTCTGAGTAATTGAAGTTTCTATGAAGTATGATTTTATTTTAATTAGGGTTTCCAAAAGCTTTACAGACGAGTGTGAATAGAGATGCAATTCTCAGAACTCATTCTAATCTTAATCCACAGCCCATCACTTATCTCAACAATTTCTCTGCTCGACCGACTCTCCATCTAACCTTCCCCCCTAGTTAAATATCGCACTTCTTTTAGAATTCACTGATAACTCAGAAATTAGCTCTCCAAATGGATCCAGGGGGAGTTCTGTATATTGGATCATCAAAAGGTACATAGGACCAAAGCAAGTACACCCTGGGCCTCTACCTGCCAGTACATGCCTGTGGCTGAGCCTCCAATGAGAACTACCATATGTCTTTCTGCATTTCAGTAAGAGCCCAAATACGACTGATGCTGGTAAATCCTGGTCTGGCTTCCTACCTATGTGACCTGACCAAGGAGGTTAAGGAACTGACCAAAATTCCTTAACCTCTCTATGCCTCAGTTTCCTCCTTTGTATAAGAAGCATGAAAATAGTATCTATACCTCATGATATTGTCATGACTAGCAAATATAATTTTAATTGTACTTAATTGCAATTCATATTTAATTATATATACTCTGTACATAGTAAATAGTCAATAAATATTGCTATCATTTGTTGAATAAATAAAGGGACATATAAGAATATATATGGGAAAACTTTTTTTCTTAGAACTTACTCTTTTTCTCAGTTTCTGACATAAACATCACGGCCATATCAAACCTTTTTACTTCAGAAAGTCTTTGTAAGATTTCAAAGATGAGTGAGGGTTTTTCTTTCCTGAAATAATCCAAATATAAAAACAAATGATCAGTTAAAAGTAGCTCATTTAATTCTGTTTACTAACACAATATATCTAATTATACACAAATCAGGTCATTTTTCTTTTTCCCCTGGATACTGTCTATACTTTAAGTGCCCAAATGAAGAGAATCATCAAGTCAACTGAAAAAAGTATAATATTCTTAAACGAGAGCTTAGCACAAAAGCTATTACTCTGTTATAACGCCAGTTACTTCCATACCCTACTTTTCTCTACCTAAACTAAGTTTTTTCCTCCCTTTTAAACTTTTCCTTTTTTATCATATGTACTTGTCATCTCTTTACTACTTCTGTAACAAAATTTACTAGAAAGCAAATTTTGCTATATACAAGGCATTAGTATCAAAGAGAATGGATTTCCCAAATCATTAGAAACAGAACAGCATTACAGTATGAGAGTATATTAAGTTCTTACTTAAAGTCATCAATAGGTTCTTAGAAACTGTGACTTTAAGTGAAACGGCATACTGTATAAGGAAACCAATTTTACCATAGGCCAACTAATATAAACAAGAGTTAAGTTCCTGCAGCATACAATATGTCATTTCACTTAAAGTTGCAGTTTCCAAGAACCTATCCACAACATTAAGGGAGGACTTACTGTATAATTTAAAAAATTCAACTTACTCAATGTAAAAGTCATGTAGAATTTTAATAATTTGGTTGAATACATCTGGATCCAGATTTTTCTGAAACAACTTAGGATACAAGGATGGTTCAATTTGCTTAGAGAAAAATATAAAGAGTTAGAAAATTAAATTATGCAACATTCACATATCGCAAATTATTTATATAATAATTGCTCAGGTAAAAATAGTAAAGAATAACTACTATGCATTAGTACTTAATGAGTAATAATGAAGTCACATTAAAATGCAATTACAATAGAAGAATGAAAGTTACAGGAACTGTAAGCTAATCACTATTGTAGTAAGAGAAAAATCTTATGAACAGAAGAGACATATACCACCCTAATAGAGACAGGAAACTTGAGAGGGTTCTCAAAGAGAAAAAATATAACTAGAGATTTTAAAAAGTAGAATTACATGAGATAATATATTTGGAAATAATTACATAGTGAATAATTATAAGGAAGTGTTACTATCATTACACTTGAAAAAGACTATGTTAATCCTTTATTTGCTTAAATTTCGCATGATTTGATTCTTTTTCTTAGAGCAAATAAAAACTCATTTTCAGGAGAATGACTGTCTAAATAAATACTACAAGCCCTGCTTGGCACATAAAAGGCACTTGATATATTTTAGCTTCCTTTCCCCATCTTGAAGGATGAAGGATTAAGCTTAAGCTATGATACATGAAACTAAATTAGGTTACTTTAGACATTAGAATTTGACACAGAACCTATTTCCAAAGGAGAACATCAAGGTTCCCTGATTGCAAATACTTAATAATGATCTGGTCAGGGTGATATATGTAACAGGCAAGGGATAAAAGCATTTTCTACAATCATATTATACAAAAAGTAAATATAGCACCATTATCATATAGTGACAAAAGAAGTTCTTTGACCTTTTGCTTATAACGGAACTACTAGCTTCCTCTCTCTCACCTTTAAGTACTTATACAACATATCTGGAGAACTTTTCAGTTGTCTGAAATCAGATTCAAGCTGGAATGAGTTTGCAGGAACTGGAGGAAGAACAGTAGTGACAAACTGAGCAGGTGTTTGTTCTATCTCTATAGAAATCTTCTCACTGAAAGACTGACATACATCCTGTTTCAAATTGACTTGAGGTCTGAAATATTTCAGAGGCAAAAACAGTTAAAAAAAATCATAAATAGTAGTAACTCAATAAAGGAAACATCAAGCAAGATTTTTAAATTTCTGACTTTATTAATATAGTATTATCTATTTGCATTCTACAAGTATTAAATACTTTTGGTTAATAACAATATGTGTACATTTTTGGCAAAACACATTATGCCCTTACAAATTTTCACATGCTGGCTATTTAATGACTATTCTCATCAGCTGGGCAACTAGTTTTGAGCACATCATTTCTATACATTTCAATTACTGTGTCACATATATTCACAACTAAGCCTTTCCAAAATCTGAACTACTACAGTTTCAAGATAATTCCAGAAAGGAAGAAATGCTTTTTTCAAAGAAAAAAGCTGCCTTATTTGGGTATTAAGTATGAAATGTCCGATTTCCTTAAATACTAAAAGTTAGACAGCTGATATCTCTGACATTTCACTGTGACACTTCTTGTTTTATTTTTATTGTAAAGATTTACCCTCAGTCTTTCAAATGCATGTTTTGGCTTGTGATTATCTTTCAAAGCTTTTTTTAGAGCAGTTTTTGTGAAACCATGGATAAGTCAAAAATTTGCGTTATTTTCAAATATGAGTTCCATCATGGAAGCAAATGCAGCGCAGACAGCTCGAAATATCAACAAAGTGTTTGGGAAGGATGTGGCTAATGAACGCACAGAACGTCGATGGTTTGAGAAGTTCTGTTCTGGTGATTTTAATCTTGAAAATGAGCCACGTGGGTGACCTGAGACCAAGGTGGATAATCATGAGCTGAAAGCTATAGTGGAAGCGAATCCATCTCAACCTACACATGAATTAGTAGCAAGATTTGATGTTACTATTCCAACAATGTTGGACCATTTGAAACAAATCAGCAAGGTAAAGAAGCTGGAAAGATGGGTTCCGCATGAATTATACAAGCATCAGCAGACACATCATCTCGAAGCTTGTCTTTCTTTGCCATCACGACATAAAGGCAAACCATTTCTACACCGTATTATTACATGTGATGAAAAATGGATTCTTTTTGACAATCCCAAGCACTTGGCACAATGGCTGGATAAAGATGAAGTGCCAAAAACACATTCCAAAACCAAATATTCATTAAAAAAAGCGAATGGTGTCTGTTTGGTGGTCCAGCGCTGATATTATCCACTACAGCTTCATGAAACCTGGTCAATCGATTACAGCAGATGTCTACTGCTACCAATTGGATGAAATGATGAGGGTGCTTGCAATTAAGCTGCTGAGATTGGTCAACAGAGATAGGACAATCCTCCTGCAAGACAATACTCGACCACATGTCACACAAACAACACTGCTCAAACTACAGAAGCTAGACTTGGAAACTCTCTGTTATCCACCATATTCACTAGACCTTGCACCAACTGACAACCACTTCTTCCAGGCTTTGGACCACTTCTTGCAAGGGAAAATATTCAATTCTCAAGAAGCTGTGAAAAACATGTTTGCAATTTCATTGCCACTCACTCTCCAGGCTTCTTCGCTGCTGGTATAAACAAGCTACCATTAAGATGGCAAAACTGTGTCAATAGTTTAGGCATATACTTTGATTAATTGTACTGCTTCTTGTTTGAAATATAATAAACTACACTTCTGATTTGAAATTGGACATTTTCATATTTAATGACCTAATAATATTTTCCCATAATCCATACTATCACTTTAAATAAAACTACTACTAAAGTTCAAAGTTTAAAAAAAAAACTTTAATAGGTTTGTTGAGTGGCAGTGTAGGAATATATGAATGAAGTTTCAATACTCCAAAATAAACCTAATTAGGCTACATCTTCTATATTCTCATCATTAAGGAAACATGTAAACTATTTTTTCAAATTCCAAACAAAATTTAAAGATCTCACAACAGTCATTACGTACTAATGGATGAAATAATGGTAATGGCCACATTCTACATTTTTATGAAGCTTCCTTTTAAAAAATTAAAAATTTTTGAATAGTGAAACATATATACTGAAGTTCTAGAAAAGAAAATGAACAAAATCAATTTGTTCAAGACACTTTTTTATCATCTCTAAATTCCCCACTATGGTTAAAAAAAAAAAAAAATCGTGATCATTCCTTAAGCAAAATTTCTCTTACGGTAAGTATAAACAAAAAGGAAAACTAGAACCTGAACTTAGGCAGTTGAAAAAATCAGGGTGAGGAATACAAATTAGAAGTCTCAGTAATACCAATTTTCCAGTGGAATTATCACCATTCTAGGTGGTTATCAAATAACAGCATTTCTACTCACTGCAGGGTTGAAGTATCACTGATTTCTTCTATTTTCAATACTTTCGCTCTTGGACTATCACTTGTTGGCAAAAGGTCATCTTGGCTCGAATTCTTCTTACTTGCAGTGCCTGTGGCCGCTACTACGTTTGCTAAATTAATAGGATTATGCTCTGGAGCAGCAGCAGTGGTGCTATCTGGCACATCAATAGTCTGTATCAAATTACCAGTTTCTTCAATAATAACCTTCTTGAGTAGTTCCTAAAACAATTAAAATCAATTTTTTAATTCAACATATTAAAGGTTTCCTATTTTAGGGTCACAAGTTAAAAGGCTGCAGTGTTCTCACAGGCTACTATCCCATTAAAAGTAAATCCAATTTGGTGGCTAGACAGACTATAAAAAGCTATGCATAGTACCTACCCTAGGTAGGTCTAAATGGGGGAGAGAGATATGTGTATGCAAATAAATACAAGGCAATATATATGTATAAAAGATGAAAGCACAAAATCCTAAGAGAACAAAGGAAGGAAGATAAACACTGGCATTAGGGAAGCCGTCAAAGAAAAAGCACACAGGAATGGCAAAATGGAAGGGTGCAGCATGGTCAGGGGAAAGGTGAGAAGTCCAGAGGGGCTGATGGAAGCCTGAAAGGCTGCCTGCAGACAGCTTCTTACAAAGGGACTTTGTGCCATGTCAAGGAGTTTGGACTTTATCCTAGAGGCAATAAAGCAAAGAAAAAATATGAACAAGCCAACAGCAGTATTGTGGGCTAAGTGAAGACAAGAAGAACAAGGGCAGACAATAACCAGAATTGTGTACGAAACAGACTAACATTAAAACCTAAGTACATTCTCTAAATATACAGCAGCTGGATAAAAACCAGCCGAGGATTAAAGATTTGTCAAATAATATTCACAAAGTTAGTAAAAGTTAACCACACTGGTTTTCCTATTTATCTATCTATCTATTTATTTATTTATATTTAGAGACATGGTCTTGCTCTGTTGCCCAGGCTGGAGTGCAGTGATGCACTCCATAGCTCACTGAAGCCTCAAACTTCTGGGCTCAGGTGATCCTCCTGCCTCAGCCTCCCGACTAGCTGGGACTACAGTCGTGTACCACCATGCCCGGCTAATTTTTTAAACTTTTTATAGAGACGGGGTTTTGCTATGTTGTCCAGGCTAGTCTTGAACTCCTAGCCTCAAGCAATCCTCCCACCTCAGCCTCCCAGAGCGCTGGGATTACAGGTGTGAGCTACCATGCCTGGCCTGGTTTTCCAATTTAATAAAATAAATGGCATTCACTATTTATTTCAATCACTACAGTGCTGTTTTCAATTTCTTAAGTTTACATACAATACTGTTATATTTCATAAAATAACAATATTCTTTACTATATCATCATACCAAACACACAGAAATACACTGAGGAGCTATTGTTTCATCAGGGGTACTGAAAATAAAACAGGTAAGAAAAGCTCCTTCCAAAATTTGCAAATATCGTTAACAGTTGCAACTATATACTTTTGTATATATTTGAAATTTGATTTTTAAAAAAGAGAAAAAACTTTCCCCAATATACTCTAAGTGTACATTCCAACTGTATAGCTGAATTATAAATCAAAAAGTTGTAACTAAAAAAACTTTTGACACAGATGTTAAACTCAATGGTAAAAGCAGACATTCTATTAACACAGCTAAGTTAAGACCTAATGATAAACTGAGTGTTACTGGATGAATGTGCAAAAATGAAAAAGCTATAAGCAAATTTTTAGCTGAATCTTGTAAGCAGTTCTATTTTAAAGAATAATCATGTTAAGGTAAGGACTTTGCTTTGCTAAGAACTATATCAGCAACAGTTTTCTACCAAGATACCAAGCATGCATGGACATGTTAGTGTTAAAAAGTAGACAATAATATCTGACAAGCAATAATTCCCACTAAATCAATGTGGTCCCATTTAAAACCAAATCCTTTCATTGAAAAAAGATGTGTAAATATATTATTCAAATATATGAATTTCCTAATAGATGGTCTCTGTTAAGTATAGACCAGTGGGTACTGGGAGCCACCGAAGGCCACTGATGATGACTGGGAGGGACTGGGGAGAGAGATCAGCATGCTAATATCCGGAGTAAACTATAAAATATACCACTATAGAAAGAAAAGACTTAAGAAAACATGAAAGGTTCAATTCATTCCTTTTTTTAAAATGACTCAGATACATAACATTTTATTTGGCTCTATATTGTGGTGATTTCAAGAAGAGAAAACCAGAACAAACAGAAAGGAGGAAAGAGAAAGAGGGACCAAGTTGTTGTTGTTGTTTTTTTCCCTAACCTCTTAGAATGTGTAGCAATAATGGACCAAGTTTTGACATGGGAAAACAGAAAAATGAAAAAAAGTAAATAAAGCAAAATCAAAATATTTTAGCAGAGACTAAAGGATCGAGAAAAACTTTCATTTACTACCACCCTATGGGGAAACCCCAGGCCCTAGTCAACCTGCATCTCTCCTCTCTTACACTCTATAGGGAAGGTTTGCTAAAAATACTTCCAGGCTGCCAGCCCTTCAAGCACAGACTACCCTGGCCTAGCCTCTCACTTGAACAACCCTAGCAATCTCTCGCTCCACTTTCTGTAGCCTTCCTTTCTTTCCTGACCACTTTCCCCAGTGACCAGGTAGTCACACAAACATGTGACTAAAAAGGAAATCAACATTTGTTTTACCTGAAATTGCCCTAGCACTCATGCACATGATTTCCTTTGATATAAACTAATCTGTGAATTTTTCTCAATTTAAGGAGAAAAGATAAAGGTAACACAGGGATCAGGTAATTTGCTCAAGATTTCAAACTTTATAAAGTAGGGCTCAAATCAAGTCTCAAAGGCATTATACCAAACTGCTATCTTCTACTTTTTAAAAATAATGCCCACACTTTTATCAGAGACTTATTATAAAAATAAACAGCAATGTTTTCCCTTCCCACTAGGATACTAATTTTGTTTTGTGTTGGATCACTTACAAAAGGTTTACCCCAGAGCTCTCATTTCATAGAGGTGTTTTGTTTTGAGATACTGCCATAAGAGATTCAAATTCATGCTGCATCTTCACAACTACGAACATAAATTGATTTTTAAAGTGAAGGAAAAGAGAATCCAAAAACTTTTTAAAAGCCACTTAGGGTATACTGGTCATGGGATATTACATATACAGATATGTGACTTGCTATATGGTGATGTCTTTATAATTATGGACAGCAAGGTCTAACAAAGGCTTTGACTTGTGAATTACTTTTTGTAAAGAAGTCTTACAAAGATGTAAAAGTTTTAACCAAATTTAATTAAACATTCAATCACCTTTACTGAAAATAAAATAATAGTAAATAAATATCATATACGAAAATGAACATAACGTATGAAAACATCTAGATTTACGCTAGGCACACAAAACACATAAAACCAGTTATTACTCCAGAAAACCCAAGAATATAGTCATAATAAGTAGACTGGAAAAGAAGTAAGCTAAGGAATCTTCTATCTGCTAATAACCTGAAATATAAATGTAGCAAAACAAACTCTCTTTGTCTCATTTTCTTCCTTTATAAAAGGAGGATAAAGATACCTGCTCTGACTTCCTTATGAAATTGTTATTTCTATCAAAGGATCATTCGTGCATAACAGTTACTTGGTGGCTTCATGGGTGTTGACTTTATAATTATTCTTTAAATCTTAGTTTGTCTTGTACAGTTTTCTGTATGTTATATTTCACAATTTATATACACATTAAAAGTACTATGTAAATGTTAGAAATTACCACAGAGTCATATCATATACATATTTGCCTTAAATGAATTCAACTTTAGAGGTTCAGCATAAAACAAACAACTAAATTCATGCCAGCTACTCTTTCTGTTCCAATATTGCAGGGAAAAAACTGGCATTGTTGGACTTAAAAAGAAACAGTACAGTATACCCAAAACAATGTGCAATGTATATTTTTAAGGATAATTTTGCCTATACTAGTTTTTTTGTCTTAATTGCTGATTTCAGATCTAACTCCTAATAAGATGCACGGGTACTGTAATAAAAACCCAAACTCAAACAAGAATAGTAAAAATACAAAAACATTAAATTACTATAAAATGTAAAACTGCCTAAAATTCCTCTAATATAAGAAAAACATAAAGATATATTTAAATTTATAGTGTTAAATTAAGTCATTTAAAAAGTTACCCCAGAACTCTAAACAGCTGAATTTTCCCTAATTTTATTATGTAAATAATCCTAGCAAGTATTTTTTAAAGATTCTAAAAAATGGCCCTAGGAAGAGCTTTCAGCACTTCTTTTAAGAGTTTATTAATACAACAATCTATTTCCAATTTTATTACCATATTTAAATGGCAAGGAAAAAATAAAAGTGCTTTGCTTACAGTTGATCCAAGATGAGGTGGATTATCAATAGGTTTTATCACGTTTTGTCTTTGTGTGGAATCAAGAAAGACATCATCCCAGTGTCCTTTCTCAATTAATTCCTTGAAAATAAATTTGTAATCATAACTATCAAAATATTCTCAAGTTAAGTATGCAACAAATAAATGTATTTATGTTTGAGAAAATATCACCATATTTTGGTGAAAAGAATGCATTACCTTTTTAATTTTGGAAAGTTCCATTACTGCTTGCTTATTTCCAGGTTCCAGAAGTAAAACAGTTTCAAAATCTAAAGCGAATTTTTCAAAACATTACAAAGTAGTGAAAATACAGAGTTAAAAACAAGATATATTTAGTTAGTAATCCATTTTTTCTCAAGAAGTTTTACTAGGGATACAAGGAAACAGGTGAGCAAATAATAAGAACATTTACTGAGTGCTATTCTAATTGTTTTATATGAATTTTCATGTAATCCTCCCTACAACCCCACTTTACAGATGATAAAACTGAGGCCTAGAGGTCATCTAACTCACCAAAGCTCACAGTTAACAAATGACACAGTAACGCACTAAATGTAAGATAGAATTCAAGAGAATTCCAAACAATGAAATATTATTCAGCCTTAAAAAGGGATGAAATTCTGATACACACTACAACATGGATGAACCTTGAAGACATTATGCTAAGTTAAATAAGCCAGATGTGAAAGGACAAATACTGTATAGATTCCACTTATATGGAATATCTAGAATATTCAAACTCACAAGGACAGAAAGTAGAATGGTGGTTACCAGGAGCTGGAGGAGAGAATGGAAAGTCATTGTTCAATGTGTACAGCTTTAGAATGGGATGATCTGGAGGTGGATAGTGGTGATGGTTGCACAACAATGTAAATGTACTTAATGCCACTGAAATATACACTTAAAAATGGTGAATTTAAAATAGTACATTTAATGTTATGTATTACTTTACCACAATGAAAAAACAACTCTCATGAGTTGCAGCTAAAGCCAGGCTTATAGAGAAACTGCCAGATTTTAAGTGCACATATCAGAAAAGAAAGGCTGAAAATCAATTATCTTAGTATTGCTTTCAAGAAGTTACAAAAACAGCAAATTAAACCCAAAGAAAGTTGAAGGAATAAAATAAAGAGCAGAAATAAATTAAACAGAAAACACACACAAGAGGACCAAGATGGTTCTTTGAAAAGACTAATAAAATGAATATCTAAAAGACAAGATCTTGAAGAAAAAAAAAACTAGTATCAAGAATAAAAAGGGGCATCACTACAGATCTCACATTATCCTCTCTCTCCTACCTGCTGATTCCCCTCCTTTTCTTTCCATGCTTGCCTTTTTCCTTTTCATCTATAATTCAAATTTTTCATTAATTTTCATTGGCAATTAGCCAGAGTATACTGTATGCTATTAAGTAAAAGATAACCAGGTACACTATGGAAGCCACATTCCTCCAAACCTATTCATGATCTAAACTGCAGAAAGAAAACATACTTCTCTAAGTTTAGTATCCCTAAACCATGAGAATGCTATGTAAATCTCTACTTCTGTAACTTGAGTGTTTTATCAGGATGTACGAGCACCAGCTGTTATAATGTCTTACCTTGTTTGGCCTCATTTAGCTTTCCCAAAAATGTTCTTGCAGTTCCTCTTCTGGCAAAAGCTTTAGAATATGAGCCATCTAATAAAATAGCTTGTGTGCAGTCTTTTTCAGCTTCTTCATATCTATTGAACATGATAAAATTACTGGCTGAAAAAATGCAGCTTATAGAAAAATTTCATATAAACTACATTTCTAATTTTAAAAGCTTGCATATAATTTCAATTACCAACTCCCAAATCTGTGTTTGAGGGGAAGGACTATTTTTTAAATTTTTTACTCTCACTAAATCTTGGATGGTAATCATTTGGTAAGGAGGGAGATGGTATTAGATTAAAGGAAAGTCAGGTGATAGTCTAATGGAAGAATGGAATTAATGATGGAAAAGCACTAGTAGAGCAGACAAAAGAATACCACTACTGACAGTCTACCTCCTCTACAACCCTCAATATGCACAGGTACTGCGTAACCATTTTAATTGGCATTAGTTTTCTAATATTTACCCACAGTAGACATCCCATACCCATAGAAAAATAACCCATACAAAATTTAGGAGCTACTATGTATCTGACAGCATAGCATCTGATACTTTGCATAAATTCTACTCAGCCATGCAAGTAGGAATCAATTCAGACTGATTCCTGGATACTACTCTATGATAAAAAAGAGCTAAGAAGAGCTTTAAAAAAAAAATAAGCACAACAACAATAAAACTTGAGACCTTCTCACATATTAACATGACATCAATGAATTATTGTTAATTTATTAGGAGTGATAATGGTATTGTGGTTATGTATGAAATATCCTTTTCTTTAGGGGTGAAATATCACAATGTCTGTGGTTTGCTTTATAATAATTCAGAGGAAAAAAGCTAAAACAAATATGACAAAAAAGGTATGGTTTATTAAAACTAGATGATGGATACATGGGCTTATTACACTACTTTCATCTAAGTTTGAAAAGTTTCATAAGAATATTAAAAAAAAAAAAAAGAAGAAGAATGTCCTGTGATTACATTCTCCCCAAGGCCTAAATGAATGCCATCTTACACTCAAAACAAGAACTCACATGAACAAAACCAGAATTTCTAATGAATTTAAACATCCCTGACTTCTTTAGTTCACTTTTCAGCAAGAGAGAGAATGTCTGTGTCCATGCCCCTCCCAATATGTTTCCTACTTGTCTAACTATATCATTCTCCCATTCAAGATACTTTTTGCATGGCACCTACATTTTATAAGATAAACTCAAATTCCTTTGCAGAGCACAAAGTCAGGGGCTTGCCTGACTCTCTGGTCTTCTCTCTGCCACTTTACCCTCCATAACAACTATAATATGGACCTCTCACCCTTTCCAGCAAGTGCCATGAACTTTCCCACTCCCATGGCTTTGAACCTGCACTAGGACACTCAACCTGTTTTTATCTCACTAATTCATATTACTCCTTTAGATCTCAGTTTGGTTTGAACTATTTCAAGATACTTCCCATGAATTCCCCTCCCTGGACTCAGTCTGTCAGTGTTCCTCCTGCCCCATACTCCCATAGCATATGTCCCTCATGGCATTATCATAGTGTATTATAATAATTATTGGTCTCCTTTTCTATCTCTGCCTCCAACCTTCAAGTTTCTTAAAAACAACTGTGTATTTAGTATCTGTACATTTAACACCTTCCAGGGTGCTTAATAGAACACCTGACACATTTTAGCTCAATAAATGTTTGCTGAATAAGTAAATCAGAAAATTCCCAAACACCCTAATTCAAAGAAAATTTAGAAGATAAAGATTTAGGAAGCCATTTTAATTGCATATTCAAAAAGTATGTTTTATTGTACAGCTGAAGAAAACCCAACAATTATTCTAGAAATCTGAAGTTTCCACACAGGCAGATAATTATTCTTTAACAATGGACTTATGTTAAGTCCTTTAAAATTGTTAAGTATTCCTCATGCACTCCATGTGTAAACTGGATTTAGAAAAATCCCATCAACACACACCTTTTAGGTGGTGGAAGAAAAAGACATACTAATCAAAAATAGAAATAACAAAGATGGTTAGTGCAAAACAGTATCATCCCTGCCTAGCTCCTTAGCCCCTGACTCTCTTCTTCTAATTTTTAGTTAGGTCCACTTGCCTTAGCTCTACTACAGCTCTAGTGTCCATCCCACCCCTAATCAGCACTAAGTGAACCCTCTACTAAATCAAATCTAGTCTGGTTCCAGTTCCAGGAACCAAATTTCTACCTTATTTTTGTGACCAACCTCCAACCCTGTTTCCCAAATCTAATACCTAATATTATTGAGTCCTTTTCTTCTTATTCTATCTCTAAATCTATGCTTTATTCCCTCTAAGAATGGGACTCAAATTTGTTCTTAATTAATCCTCTTCAAAGATTAGAGTCTTGTTAAAAACTTCTGTCCCCATTTGTGATTATTATGCTACCTCTTCAGATCTTCTGAAGCTAACCATCTACCAACCTACACTCCACCATTTGCCAGCTCACAGACACTCCATTACTCAAGGATGTCTTGCTGATCTCCCTGAGGCTAACTAGTAATGCAGTCTATGACCTCTAGAAACCATGTTCTCTAGGTACCTTGGTTAGCCTAACCAGGTGAATTTCTTCTTACTCCCTACTGCCACCCCAATACACTGGCCAGTAAGACTGACTACACACTGCTGGTTCTCACCTTCCCACTCCCAATCTCATCAGCTCTAATTTAACACACAGCTTGTAGAAACTCAAGTTACAGGACAGTTACCTAAACTAAAACTGAGTTGCTACTTTTGATATTCCTCAACTAGTCTATAATATATAACAACAGTCTCCATGTAGTGAAGAGAGCTTCTGATAGTAAGTGTGAATCTAGAAGATACACTAGAAAGAGATACAAGTAAGAGTCATATCATTCTTTTAATTCAAAATACACTCTGCTTAGTATAACATACTTTACTAATATTATCATCAACTAAAGCAATAAAACTAATTAGAACTCTCATAAATGCAGATATAATCTCTCACCTATTAGAAGGTATTATTCTTGCCATTAGTCAAACCAAAGAATCCAGGCCTTACAATTTTTAAACCAGTGCACAATTCTTGAATAGCAAAAATCAAAATATTCATAAGCTTGCAAGAGACACAATGATCTTTACTGACTAATCAACAAAAGAATATATCTCTAGTGGTGTCTATTAGTTTAAAATAAAGTTAAGTATACAACCAAAATTTACTTCTGTGATGGGGGTTCCTGAGATCCTTTGGGGGGATCTGAAAACTTGGATGGGAAGAAAATTACATCATTATTTTCACTAACCTTTAAATGAAATTTAGCTTTCTTTCAAACATAAATGTAGACAAATAGTACCTTATGATGTCACCAATAAAAATCAAATATTTTCATATCACATTACAATTGTTACTAATATCTCAAAATATTGTTTATGCTCACCACTATTTCAGAATTATAGTAGAAATTTAACCTACTGCTTATCTGCATGTGATTGCAGTATCCAGTTTATAGACACTCCTGTGACAAAGCTGGCCAACTACTGGGCAACTCTGCCCCTAGTAGTTATATTCAGACGCCAAAGAGTTAAATCATGTGTCATCACACTGGTAACCTAATCATCTATGTTGTTTTCAGGTATCCCATATCCACAATATGTGGAAGATGTGTCAAAGATCACCCCAAAGTCTACAGTCCTTATTCAAACCTTCACATTCATGTCCTGAAAAATTTAACTTTAACTTGTCTGTATTTCAAATGTAGTTTCTCGTTTTGTAGTATATTAATAAAAAAGCACATATACTACTTTATCACAAATTTTAACATTTTCAAAACTATATTTTGATAGACTTGGTTTCCTTTATAATCTTAATAATATAGTTATGCATTTAAAAATATCCTGAGAAGGGCTCATCATGCAGTTAAAGGGGTCCATGGCAGTGAAAAAGTTTCAAATCCCTATTTATAACACTTACAGGCTTTTTAAAATTCTGGTACTAGTGTATAAAGTATTATTATAAGATATACAAAAATGTAAGTCATAGCTTCTGCCATCAGATATTATCCTGCTGATTGTCCAATGTGGGCACATCCAGAAATAGCTGGTTAATATCACAGGACCAAGTTTTGTTATTTATGTCATCAACCAGCAATTTCAATGACAGCAGTTTCCTTTTGTTACATATATATATATAAAACACTTCAGATAAGACTTTGCCCAAAGGGTTCTGAGATTAAAAACAATTTTTAAATCAATGATCCAGAACATACATACATAAAGCAACTAGAGAAGAAGTGTTAAATTGTATAGTGCCAGACTACTAAAAGTGGGAAAACAGTAACAAGAACATTTGCTGAATACATACTTTGTGCATGGTACTATGCCACAGGTACATACACATACCACACGCAAAGTCTCTCTTTCCTTCCCTCTCTCTCATTTAACTTTAAATGCTCAAGAGTATATAAATTTTAATGTATGTCTAGCTAATATTCCAATTTATGATAAATTTTTATCCTTAGAAGCATTAAAATGTAACTAATACTTACTTCTGTATCTTCAGATAGGCCATAGCTCTGTTAGCTGGAAGAAGAGCATTTGCGCCATCTGCTGCTATCCCTCGAGTATAGCATTCAATTGCTCTTTCATATTTACCCTCTTTGAAAAATGCATTCCCCTATTATTTTGGAGAGAGGTATGGAGAAGAATTTTAAAATTATGCAAAAAAATTAACTGAATTCAAATCTTATGAAAAACTACAAAGATTATTCATCAATATTATTTCAGTAAAGTATATTTTTATTGTTAAAAATCTAGTCCATGAGACAAGTCTGTTAGTTGTTTTTTTTTTTTAATGACATTATTCTCTTTTCACTACTAAAAAGGAAAAAATATATACTACTATATTACTTTGAAGCATTCATCATTATTCTAGTAATTAAATATTATGCAAAGCTTAAATTTTAAAATACATTTTAATAAAGGCCCAAATATCATACATCTTTAACTACATTAGAAGCTATACAAAAGAATTTCATAACTCAATTTTTGTGAAAGACCATAGTACCAGAATTCTACAGCCCACTCTTCAGTAACATTAATATACCTAAATATAAGATAAATTAAACTATATTGGAATTTGTATACCTCATTTCATTGTAACATTTATTTTTAATCAAATATATCACATCAATAATCATTTCATACATATTTATTAGGAATCCTTTGTGGGTCCAGGAAAGGCTATAAATACATTAAATTAAATCTCAGCTCATGATTTGTAAAGGAATTCTGGTCAGAAATGGTCTAGTGTGAATTAAAGAAAAAAAGTACACTGTAGGAATGGATTGTAACTTACAATTTATAATTATGTATATGTAAATATATGTTAAAATACTCAAAAGCTATCTGTTCCCTAAACTTAAATTTTCTATAATTATGTTTTTTAAAAATTTATGTAAGTCATCAATTACTCAAATTTTAACTGGTAGGTTACAGAAGTTTTAGTGTATTTAATTTCCAGGTCCTACTCAAGAAGAATTTTAATATAATATTAGAGAAGACAGAACTTAACTGATATATAAGAAACTCTGGGAGGTCAAGGCAGGAGGATTGCTTGAGCTCAGGAGTTCAAGACCAGCCTGAGCAAGAGCGAGTCCCCGTCCCTACTAAAAATAGAAAAATTAGCCGGGCATTGTGGTGCTTGCCTGTAGTCCCAGCTACTCGGTGGAGGCTAAGGTGGGAGGATCTCTTGAGTCCAGGAGTTGGAGGTTGCAGTGAGCTACAATGACGCCACTGCACTCTACCAGGGGTAAGAGAGTGAGATACTGTCTAAAAAAAAAAAAAAAAAAAAAAAAAAACTAAGAGTAAACATTCAGCAAAACATATACATTATATGACTGTATGTTGGAATCCCTTTGGATTACCAGATCTTTCTCTGAAATTGCCTGCTGCTTATTCTGTTGATCTTCAATCTGTTTTTTCTCCCCTTCAGTTGACTTAATAATCATTGTGTCAGCTTCCTTTGGATATGAGTTTTCTTTGGATGTTAAAGCCTAGGAGACATAGCAGTCAGCTAAAATAAAACAAGTAACGCAAGATGCAAACATATTTGACTTCAAAATGTAAATTACTCACATACATTAGAATTTCTGCCACATTTCAAATTAATAACTGAAATAACATTTTCTGCTCTAATTCAAAATCTTTCTACTTATTAAAGTAAAAAGCAAAAAAGTACATGATAAATTTAATATACTTATTTCAATTAAAATAACTAGTATCCACTAAAGGTAGTTATACAGCAAATAAAATTTCTACATAGGCCAGGCACTGTTCTAGGAGCTATTTTCAAACATAAAACAGTTAATTAAGACCACATCACCAAATTTCTCACATTTAATATTCACAGTCATTATTTGACCTAAGACAAAATGCAAAATTACACAAGATAACACAGTTCATAATTATCATCAAGTTGATATATTTATCAACAGATTTTATGTGCAAGTAATGGTAATATTTAAAAGCAGATTTTCCACAAGCATTGTTATTTTTTCCTCAATATTTCAACAATGGCAAAACAATTTTAACTTGACTTAAAGGCAAAGTGAATGGAATATGTAACTTCTCAGGATCATTAGACAACTAATTTTACATTTAAGTATTAACTATTTTTTTTACTGTTAAAAAAAATCACCATTGTTTTTGCTAAGATACAAACTACAAAGATGGACCAACGAAAAAAAAAATCAAAGAAACATGCCAAAGTTTAGTACAGGACTTGGTGCACATGCCAAAGAAGAAAAATCAGTGGGATAAAGAAAAAATAATTCTGTCATCTAGGAGAAAGTAAAGCAGCACTTCTAAAGATCTCAACCAACTTTTAAAAATCATCAATTAAGGATCTTTAAATACCATTACACCACCTCTAGCTTACAAATTCATTTAGTAAAGCTCTATAGTACAAAGAATTAAAATTAGAAAACCTGTATATTAAGAAATCTATAGTACAAAATCTATGTAAAAAGCTTTAGTTCATTAAATAAAGGTAATAAGTAATGCACTTAATTTAAATAACTATAGTTTACCTGATTAATTTTCCTGAGTTCATTTGTTGCTTCAAAGTTATTTGGCTCCAGTTCTAATACTTTTTCATAATCTAAGTAAAACAGAGATAAACAATTTTTGAAAGATAGATATTATAAAACCTGTATAAAATAATAATCACTCACTGCATGTGAAAAACAGGCAACTGTCCTACAGCAAAATAAAGGAGAAATACTACATTAGCCTACTGTACTTTCTTCATTCTCCCCCAGGGCAGACAGAATCTTATGACAAACCACCTTCTTCCACCAGCCCCAGGAATGATACTTGTTATCACAGTTGTACATCATAAAACAAAGCAGCAGCAAAATCCAATTAAATATATTGGCTTTATTCAGATTTTGTGATTTAAAATACACAAACCTATTTTATGGAATAATAAAAGGTTTAATTACGTAAAATACATAAAAACGTTAAGAGCTTTACCTCTTGCCTCACAAACACCAACAAGATGTTTTAATCCATCCCTACTTTATTGATGAGAAACTGAAAATCAGAGATGATACTTCCCACACAGCTAGCTAGTACATGGCAGAATAAGAATTTGAACTAAAGTCTGATTGGAGGCAAGTAAGGCATTCTTTCCCAAAACATCAAGATATCTTTTAAATTGCAAAAATGAGCTTTGTTCAAATATAGAAAGCTCTCTGAAGTAGAAACTGTGCTTACTATTCCTTGTATACCATTTGTTAGATTAAACTGTTAAAAACTTTTTAGATAATGATGATTGGAAAATACCTTTCTTGGCATCCTCTAATTTTTGCAAAGCAAATCGAGCAGCACCTCGTCTGGCATAAGCCTTTGTATAACTTCTATTCAAGGCAATTGCTAAATTACAATCAGACTCAGCAACAGCAAATCTGCAATTTAAAAAAATTAAAATAAATGAAGTTAATAAAAATTGCTTATTAGCCAGGCATGGTAGTGTGAACCTAGAGGCGGGAGGATCACTTGAGACCAGGAGTTCGAGGCCAGCCTGGGCAACATAGCAAGACCCTCGTCTCTTTTTAAAAAAAATCATTTATTAAACCAAAACTTCAAAATTTGCTTCTGAAATTCCTGAAAAGGGGATTTATTTCCCAATTGAAGGCATGTTTCCTACCTCCTTTTAGTTAATTAAGCCTAGGAAAAGCAATACAGGAATACCTTGGAGATATTACAGGTTTGGTTCCAGACTACCACAATAAAGCAAATCACACAAATTTTTTGGTTTTCCAGTGCAAAAAAAGTTATGTTTACACTAAGCTGTAGTCTGTTAAGTGTGCAATAGCATTATGTCTAAAAAAATGGACATGCCTTAATTTAAAAATACTAATTGCTAAAAAACACTAACAATCACCTGAGCTTTCTGAGAGTCATCATCTTTTTGCTGGTGGAGGGTCTTGCCTTGATGTTGATGGCTGCTGACTGATCAGGGTAGTTAGCAGTTGCTGAAGGTCCGGGTGGCTGTGGCAGTTTTAAAAACAAGACAATGAAGTTTGCCACATTGATTGACTCTTCCTTTCACAACAGATTTCTTTGTAGTATGTAATGCTATTTGGTAGCATTTTACTGCCAGCAGAATTTCCTTCAAACTTGGAGTCAATCCTCTCAAATCCTTTCACTGCTTTATCAACTAAGTTTATGTAACACTCAAAATCCTTTGTTGTCATTTCAGTAATATTCACAGCATTTTTTTTTTTAAGCCAGTCAAGGCTGGTCTGAAGGTAGTGAGTTACCTCACTTGATTGTTCACAGTCAGTTACAGATTGAACTCCTTGTTTTACTACTTTCCCCTCTTCTCACTACTGCACTTGACTAGTCTTAAAAATAAATAAATAAATAAATAAATGCCAGTCAAATTTAGCAGCGGGGGGTTGTATATTCATAGCATTTCACCAGTAGATTCCATCTCAAGAAACCACTTTCTTTGCTCATCCATAAGAAGCAAATCCTCATCCATTCAAGTTCGATCATGACATTGCAGCAAGTCATCTTAAGGTTCCACTTCTAGTTCTCTTGCTATTTCCACCTCAACTGCAGTTACTTCCTCCACTAAAGTCTTGAACCCCTCAAAGTCATCCATGACAGTTGGAATCAACTTCTTCCAAACTCCTGTTAATGCTGATATTTTAACCTCCTTCCACGAACCATGAATGTTATTAATGGCATCTAGCATGGTAATTCCTTTCCAGAATATTTTCAATTTACTTTGCCCAGATCCATCACAGGAATCACTACCTATGAAAGCTATAGCTTTAATGTTTTTTTTTAAATAACAAGACTTAAATGTCAAAATTACTCTTTGCTCCATGGGCTGCAGAACAGATGTTATGTTGGCACGCATGAAAACAGCATTGATCTTCTTGTACATCTCCATCAGAGCTCTTGGGTGACCAGATGCATTGTCAATGAGCAGTAATATTTTGAAAAAAATCTTCTTTCCTGAGCAATAGGTCTCAACAGTTGGTTTAAAATATTCAGTAAACCATGCTATAAACAGATGTGCTGTCATCCAGGCTTTGTTCTTCCATTTATAGAGCACAGGCAGAGTGGATTTAGCATAATTACTAAGGGCCCTAGGTTTTTCAGAATGGTAAATGAGCACTGGCTTCAACTGAAAGTCACCAGCTGCATTAGCCCCTAATAAGAGAGTCAGCCTGTCCTTTGAAGCTAGGCATTGACTTCTCCTCTCTAGCTATGAAAGCCCTAGATGGCATCTTCTTCCAATAGACAGTGGTTTCATCTACACTGAAAATCTGTTGTTCAATGTAGCCATCTGCATCAATGATCTTAGCTAGATCTTCTAGATAACCTGCTACAACTTCTCCATTAGCACTTACTACTTCACCTTCCATTTTTATGTTATCGAGATAGCTTCTTTCCTTAAACCTCATGACCCAACCTCTGCTTACTAGCTTCCAACGTTTCTTTTGCAGCCTCCTCACCTCTCTCAGCCTTCAGAGAATTGAAGTTAGGGCCTTGCTCTGGATTAGGCCTTGGCTTAGGAGGATGTTGTAGCTGGTTCAATCTATCCAGACCACTAAAACTTTCTCCATATCAGCAATAAGGCTGTTTCGTTTTCTTATCAGTCATGTGTTCATTGAAGTCGTACATTTAATTTCCTTCAAGAACCTTCCCTTTGCATTCACAACTTGGCTGTTTGGCACACGAAGCCTAGCTTTTGGCCTGTCTCAGCTTTCGACATGCCTTCCTCACTGAGCTTAATCATTTCTAGGTTTTGATTTAAAGTGAGAGATGTGCAACTCTTCCTTTCACTTGAACACTTAGAGGCCACTGCAGGGTTATTAACTGACTTAATTTCAATATTATTGTGTCTCAGGGAATAGAGAGGCCCAAAGAGAGGACAAGAGATAGGAGAGCACCCAGTCAGTGGAAGAGTCAGAACACATACAACATTTATCAATTAAATTCACCATAATATATGTGGGCATGTTTCGTGACACCCCAAAACAATTACAATAGTAACATCAAAGATGAATAACCAGAGATCATCATAACAGATATATTTAATAATGAAAAAGTTTGATATACTTTGAGAATTACCAAAATGTGACACACCAACACGAAATGAGCAAATGTTGATGGAAAAATGGTACTGACAGACTTGCTCTATGTAGGGCAATTTGTAAAAAAACTCAGCATCAGTGAAGCACAATAAAGCGACGTGCAATAAAGCGAGGTATGCCTATAGTTCTTAATGGTGAAACATTAGTAGCACTCCCTTTAATGCAAAGAATGCCCATTATCACTCCTTTTTCTCAGTATTGTACTAGAGGTCCTGGCCAATGCAGTTTCACAAGAAAGAAATACAAGATAAAAAGACTGGAATCAAAGGAATGAAACTGACATTATTCTCAGATGATATGATGGTCTACACAGAAAAATCACAACAATCTAGAAACATTCCTAGAAATAATGAAAGTTTAGCAAGGTGGCTACTTTATTATAGACCAACAACAAAAAACAAAAAAATTTCAAAAAGATGTACAAGACACAGATGCAAAAAATTATAAGACTGTTTTCAAGGACATTAAAGATGACAAAAGTGGAATATTTCACATTCACCTGTAACAAGGCACAAAAATACAATATAATTCCAAATTGAAACGCACAAAAATATAACAATATAATTCCAAACTGATCTATAAATCCAATGCAATTCTAATCAAAATCCCAACAGGATGTTTCAAGGAATTTGAGATGATGATTCTAAAATTTATATTGATCAACAGAAGTCCAAGAATACCCAAGACATTTTTGAAGAATGTAAGGTAGGAGAATAACGCCCTAGACCAAATAGCAAAACTTATTATAATTATAATGCTATTGTAATTAAAGATAGTGGGGAACAGATGTAGAGATAGGCAACAGACCAGTGTAAACACCTGAGAGACGAGAAAATCATCCCTGCAAAATTGACATATGACAATGGTGGCACTGCAGATCCACAGCAAAAGCACAGCTATTCCATAAATAAGGCTGAACAATGGGAAAGTCATATGTTCATACAGGAAAATATGAAATTGGAATCCTACCTTCAGCATATGTTAAGAGACCTAAATGTGAAAAGTAAAACTTAAAAATTTTTAGAAGAAAATAGAGGAGACTGTTATGAGCTCAAGAAAGAAACCTTATTTTTAACAAGTCATTTTTTAAAGTGTTTATCTTTTAAAAAATCAAATTAAATATATTAAAATAAAGAATTTCTGTCATTAAGATTCTGTAAAGAAAGACAAGGAGATAGCTACAAAGTGGGAGAAGATTGTTATTATGAATAACAACCAAGGGATTAGTATCCATAATAAAGAACTCGTAAAAATCAGTAGAAAAACAGCCTAACGGAAAAATGGCCAAAGGACAAAATAGGCATTGTCACAGAAAAAAAAGGGGTGACTATACATATAATAAGATGCTCAACTTCATTAATAATTGGGAAATGCACATTAAGACACAATGAAATGCCATTTTATACCCACTAGATTAAAAACAATTAAGAAGCCCAATTATACCAGCGCTGGTAAGGGTACAAAATAGGCATTCGTATACACTGCTAACGAAAGTATAAACTTGTACAACTACCTTTGTTAACAACTGCTCATCCCCCTGTAAAACATCTGCATATCTTATGACCCAACATCAAGAATGTACAAAAATGTTCACAGCATCACTCAAGTAAGAAAACAAAGAACAGAGGCTAGGAGGTAGGGAGGGAGGGGAAAGAAAGGAAGAAAGGAACCAACCAACAATTCAGCAACAAGAGAATGGATACATATGGTATATTCCTAAAAAGGAATTATTTAACAATGAAAATGAGTGCTCTATAGCTATATGCAGCAAAACAAGAGTGATTCACAGAAATACAATATTCAGAGAAATAGGTAAGGCACAGAAGACTACATACAGTATGATATACTTTTAAAGCTCAAAAATAAGTTACATAATATATTATTTAGGGTTATATACCTATATAATAACCTTTTTTTATCAAAAGAATGATAAATATACAATTCAAGATAGTAGTTAACTGGGAAGGATGAAAGAGACAAGATATGAAAAGGAACATTGAGGTAGCTTCGAAAATAATAGTAATGCTTTGGTTCTTAAGTTGGGGGGTTGGTTTACGTGGGTTTATTTAAAATATTCTTCATAACTTACATATATGATACATAAATTGTAGATATCAAATATTACAAAATGTAAATATTCCCCTAATTTGTAAGAATATTAGTATTAAGTTTCAAAGACCTAAAAATATGCTATTTAAATAGCAAAAACTTGACACCAATATAATTTGTAATTCTAAATAATTAAAAGAGTAAGAATGTCTTTTTAAGAAATCCTCATAGGTCAGTTATCTATCATAGAAAGGTAAAATGATATCATATCTATGCTCCTCAATCTTAGGTATGTATTTAAAAAGTCAGTATGACTTAAAGATAAATGTTGAAATGCATTTTAAGTTTACCATAATGAAAGTTCTTTAGATCAAACAGTGGATATACGGTTTTTCAAAATAATGGAGGCATACTAATTTCTAAATACATCCCATTAACTTTTTTTTCTTTTATGAATTAGGTAAAGAACGTAATTACTTGATTTTGAGGAATATCTCAGTAAAGTGAGCTACGGGAGCATGGTTTGAGCACTGAATGTTTAAAATGGGTTAAATAAAATAATAAAAGGGAGAGAGCTATAAGAATTTAAAGCTGAAAAGAAATGCAATATATTTTCAATCTGTCCCACACACTTTATCATCAAAGATATTTTTAAAAATCAGTCTCCATATGCACATAAGACATGCACACATTATGGAAATTCCTTACTTTTTCAATCTAAAGTATGCTGATGCTCTGTTCGTTGGCAACACAGGATTATATGGATCGGCATTCATGCCTTTTGTGTAGCATTCAATTGCTTCATCATATTTTCCTTGTTTAAAGTATTTATTGCCCTGAAATAAAAGAGAAATAACTAAAATGGTCTTTTTACAAGTGCTGAAATTCACTAGAGTTGACCCTTCAACAACACAGGTTTCAACTGTGTGGGTCCATTTATACATGGATTTTTTTTTTCAATACAAGTTACATCTCCCCTCCCACCTCTTCCACCTCCTCTGCCACCCCTGAGTGAGCAAGACCAACATCTCCTCTTCCTCCTCCTCTTCAGCCTACTCAATGTGAACACAATGAGGATGAAGACTTTTATGATGATCCACTTCCCTATAATGAACAGTAAATGTATTTTCTCTTCCTTATGATTTTCTTAATAACATTTTCGTTTCTCTAGCTTACTTTACTGCAAGAATACAGTATATAATACATCATAATATATAAAATATATGTTAATTGACTGTTTATGTTATTGGTAAGGCTCCGGTCAACAGTAGGCTATTAAAAGTTAAGTTTTGGAGGAGTCAAAAGTTATAAGCAGAGTTTTGACTGTGTGAGAAGTCAGCACCCCTAACCCCCACATTGTTCAAGGGTCAATTGCATACAGTCACTGTAGGGGCACAACCCAAGAGCCCCAGCAGGAAAATGAATAAAATATCTAGCATTATACTTTTTATTGACAATACCAACCCACGGAAATGCCACCAAAAAAAGGCATCAAGATGAAGTCTAATCTGAAAAGACTACCACCTCTGTGAAATCAATATAGCTGGTTTTATAATAATGAGGCATCCCTCAGGGAGATGGCTTGTGATATGAAGGAGTGGAATATAATATTTAGGCCAAGAATCACACACTGATTTCAAGTCACTTCATTCTACTATTAAAAACCCTAGAACAACTCCAGGTACAGTCCAACCACTTCACATATAATAATTCACTTAATACTCACAGCAACCAATTGAGGTTTAGTAATATTATTAACCTCATTTGATAGCTGAGAAAACTGAGGTACAGACAGGTTAAAGAACTTATCACAGATCTGAACCCAGGTAACCTGGCTCCAGAGCATGTGGTCCTAACCACTATGCTATAATGCCACCTGAGAGGAATATAGCCAATAACATAAAGTTTGAACACTTCCTAAACTATGTTCAAGAAACTTTACGATCCACATGATTTTCTACATATCCTGCTTACCTGAAAGTATCTAAAGCTAACCTAGAGAGTACCTTTTCTTTTAAAGCAAGAGCCTTTTGTGAATCCACATGAATCCCATCTTCTTCTGACTCTGATTCTTGAGACAGAGAATCATGGGTACTATCTTCTTTGTCAAGCTCATCAAGGATACTGTCCTGAAATCAAAAGTAGAACAGTGCTCATAATTACATGATCATTAAAAAAAAAAGACGTAAAAAAATACACTAAAAAAAAATTAAATTGTTACAATCTACGCACCTACAGTCCTATGAAAGCAATCCAAATAATCTCCCATTGTTAAGATTATATCCAGAGAAAAAGGTGCCCTCGTTTAAATAACCAGGATCCAAACCATTTAAAGAATCTGACTTTGAATTCATAAAGTAAGCTAACAGTTTACAAATCATGCCAAAACACAAACTATTAGCAATGAGGTATTATGGCTTGACGTAAGAGAAGCTTCCAAATAACCCTAAAATAATTTAATTAGCACCCAGTAGCAGAGAAAGGGTTTTTTTTTTTAATCTGCGCTCTCAATCACTATGTTATACTGTCTCTCAGTATATTCCAAAATATAGCTGACTCTACCAAAGAAAAAATACAATATGCTAGTCCAGTAATTCCCAATCTCTTCTGACTCACACTCACTCCTTTCATGATAATAAACAATTTCAGAGACCCCACCAGGATGTGTAAAAATCATATTTTTATCATATACAATAAAAGAGTAATTTTAGTAAGATATTTTAAATCAGTAAGCATTAGAGTTCAATAAAGCTCATTTAGACACAAACTTTAATCATTATGTAAACAAAATCCTTTTTGCATTTAACACACTATTTTAAGTTATTTACATAAGAAAAAACAAATTGTTGATAAAAGAAAAAACAAAATAAAATCTATGCTGAGTTTCACAGACTGAACATTAAAAAATGGACTGAAATTTAGCTATGTGTTTTAGCATGAAGATTCTAGAAACACCAGCCTACCAACATTGTAGCCAAGATTATCCAACCCTGCTATGCTGACATGTAGAAAACTAATAGCAGCAGGACACTAAGGCAGCTGCTCACATCTGAACTAGAAAGGAATGGTAAGTAAACACCTACATCTTATATATAGACACTAAAATGACAATTGCAAGCAATGCAGTACAATCATGATGTCGCTGTCCATAAAACAGCAGGAGCTCAATCAGTATCTGCTAAATGAGTAAATGACTGCATAGAAAGCATCTCTATAAGAAATCATCTGAGATAATGCCTTTCAGGAAAGGGCATTATAAGGAGACACCGACTTACGAAAACAAACAGGCTATACAATAAGGAGTAAAGTCACAAAAAATGAAGGTAGACTATATAATAATACTCAGTTGAGAATAAATTGTATGTTTAGAAAGTATTATTTCCCCACCAGCAATAAATTTAAGATCCAAAATTTTACTTCTCTTATACTGGGACAATACTGAAGCAGATAGCAAACTATTTAAATAACAGTCCCAGCTGTCTCTTAAGTCAATTGGCCTTGATTTCATTAAGAAAAATACAACACAACTAACTTGGAAAACTGACTATCTTCTAAAGCTAAATGTATGTATAAATTAAGACCCAGAAAACCCCCTCTCGGATGCTTATGTCCATCAAAAGACAAGCACAAGAATGTTCGTAGCAGGTTTATTCATAATAGCCCCAAACTGGAAACAACCCAAATGTATATCAATAGGAGAATGGACACACAAATTGTTAAATATTCATACAATGGAATTATGGTCAGCAATGAAAAAAAGCTGCTACTAACAATATGGATCAATCTCAGATAATGACAGCAAAAGAAGCCAGACACTAGGGTGCATACCATATAACACATTTATATGAAATTCCAAAACTGACAAAGTATCAGTAAGAGAGGTCTGAATAGTGCCTACTTTTGAGAGGTCATCAACTGAAAGGGAGGCTTCTGGGATGCTGGAAATGCTCTCAATCTTGATCCAGATGGTGGTTTCACAGGTGTATAAATGAGTAAAAATTCAGGAAGCTATACACTTAAGATTTCTGGACTTTACTGTATATTATGTTTTGCCTCAGTAAAAATGTTAAACAGAAAAACACAAAGAAAATAATAAACATAGAAATCAGAATAGTGGTTACCTCTGGGGGTTGAAAATGGGAAAGGAAAAAAACACACTGGTAGTTTCAACATTAGAAAATTAGAAAAAAATCTCTAAGTTAGATGGTAGGCTCATGTATTCATTTTATTATGTTTTATAACATATTCTTTTGCATGAATCAAATATTATATAAGAAACACTTTTAAAAAGACTAAAAAGGACGGATATTCCAAATTTGGTTATCACACCCTCCAAAAATTGACCCTTAAAGAGGGTCAAAATCCAGAATAAGGCTGGCCAATAAGTTCCCTCCCTTTCACAGGCCGATGTGACAGTGGTTGCTTGGAGCACTGGGTAGAAGGTTCTGAGGCAGAGCACTGGTGGTAATCGTCAAAGTACACTGTGGGTCACATGCAGGAGACAGGAGGCCACACATTTGCTATCCCAGTCTAGAAGGGTAAAGCCCACCTTCCTGGGATCAAGACAGGCCTACTTTTATTGTCACAAAGCCCCAGCCCTAAGACTAGACACAAAGGCATTCTCTTTAAGCAATATTCCACAGGTCCTTCAGTCTATATTAAAAGACACCCATTGAATTATTCTTTTCTGGCAGTATCTTAGAATTCTGGCTGTTTAGGGGTTAGAGAAGGTGGGGAGGAAAGGGTGAGACTATAAAGGAGTGGCACAAAGGGGATATTTGTGGTGATGTGGCATTCTTTATCTTAATTGCAGTGGTGGTTCCCCAAACTTACATATGGGATAAAATGGCATAGAACTAAACACACATTGTACCAATGTCAATTTCCTGGTTTTGATACTGTACTACAGTTAAGTAAGATGTAACTAGTGGAGGAAACTGGGTGAAGAGTACACTGGATAAGTAAACAGTAATAAATAAATAAACAGTAATTTTTGCAAAAAGAAAGAAAAAAAAAAAAGAATCCTGGCTGTTTTATCCACCATTCACTTAAAAAGGATTGCAAGGAAGAAAATAATCTATTTAACTAAAGAGCTATGTAATTACATTTTTATTGCACGTAACATAGTCTATAAGAGAAAGACACAGGCCATAAGAACTGTTATTTTTCATCTAACCCATGCATATTAGCTAACTCCAAGGAAATTGTATTCAAATATTAAGAAGCAAATGACTAGATTAACTCACCACATCAAGTTTTGCCCATGCCTCATAATCATAAGATTTTATCCTGTTTTTTGTATTTTCCTCTTTGGTTTTTTTGGAAGACTCTTTAGCTTTGCCTTTCTTCTTTTTCCTGAAATTCCCATTTCGAATAGGAGGTAAATTCTAGGGAGGAAAAAAACAAAGTTTTGCACACTCTGCTCTATTACTCTTTATATAACTAGCTATGTTTAAAATTCTGACTAAATTGTATTTTCAAGTAAGAAGTAATTTTTAAATTTAATTTTCAAATGCTTAGAAATACTAATTTACCATCTTCTCTTATGATGATAATTATGCTCGAAAAGTTTAATTCATCCTTAACGAATGTTGAACATTGTTCAGTCACAAGAAAAGTATTACCTGGAAATTCTAATTATACCTTTAATTTGTAATCCTAAATTCAAACTTCAAAAACTACCTCATCTTCAGCCTTAGTACAACGAATTAGCAGGACAAAAGCAAACTGAACTGCCTCCACAATATCATGTACAGTATGAAAAACCTAGCCGTATTTACATGCACTGTCTTTAAAATAAATTTGATTGAACCTAGTACTATCTGCATTTTTATGCCGATATGGTGTGTTAATATATCATTAAAAATATAACTATATATTATTTTTATGCACACACACTTCTACATATTTTACAATGCTATTCATTTACCTTTAAGTATTAGCACTTGATCATCCTTTCAGCAACTATTCATTAAGTCTTAAAATATCTTAATATACTTATAATTATTACAAAGACTTTTTAAAAGGCTGAATTTCTAAAAATGTTGACAGTGAAGTAAATCACTTCTATGTCAGCATTTTCACAAAACATTTTTAAAAGGTGGTTCTTTATTTTAAAATAAATAGCTTTGCCTGATGCTTAATTAGGAATTCCTTTTACAAAAAAAATAATTCCATGACAGATTAGGGAATTCTTAATTTACCTCTTCAGGAACACCATTCTGTCTTCTTAGTTCCATATCCTTTTGTTTAATGTCTTTCTCCCAGTTTTCTAAATCCCTCATAAAGTCTTGTAATTCTTCTGCATTTTGTTTCACTTGTAGTTGTAATTCGATTGCTTTATTTGTTGAAGTCATTATGACTGCAGACTTTTGAACAACCACCTCTGATAAGAATTAAATAGGATAATTTGGTTTATCTTTCTGAAATCTAATTAATGATTTCTCACCACTTCACAAATGGCCAAGATACACTGACAAAAGAGAGCTTAAAGTGATGTTAAATAAAGAAAATATCAATATAATATTTTTTAAGTGAATCAATTGTTGAATAAACAAATGAAAAACAGACAAGTTTGAACATCCTTGAAACGTAACATTAATTAAAGGCAATGGGGAGAAAATCACTGAAATTAGCAAGTAGCCTATGGTAGCAGATAGGATGTTCATCTCTAAAGTTTATAACTATATCCCAATTACCTCCTTTATTCCTTTTTCTTCCAACATTTATTGAACTTCTACTATGTGAAAGGCCCTATGTCAAGATTTAGGGATGCAAAAACAAGTAAGACAAGGTCCCTTGTCTAGTGGAGGAAAAAAAACAAAAGAATCAAAGTACTGACTAACAAAATATTATGTTAGGGAGGGGTTCTCAACCTTGGGACAACTGATATTTTGGGCCAAAAAATTCTTGTTGTAAGGGTGCTGTCCTATGCATTGTAGAATGGTTGGCAACATCTCTGTCCTTTACTGAGTAAGTGCCAGTATTATTCCCTCCCTTCTTGGATTGTGATAACCAAAAATGCTTTCAGACATTGTCAAATGTCCCCTGGGAGGCAAAATTACCCCTGGCTGAGAACCCTGTGCTACAGGTATGTACGTATGCTATGGAACTGACCACAAAGGATAGGCATAAATCAGATGGTAGGGTGGTAGAGTCAAGTAAGGAGTCCTCAGAGGTGTTGGAACTTTAGTTGGGTTTTGAAAGGGGCCAGAGCCAAGAGACTAACAGGGAGGACTGGGAGGCAGAGTGAGAGACTATAAGGGAGAATGAATAAAGGGTTAAAGAGGTGGCTATGACACCTATGACAGATGTTGAAATGCCAAGCTATGAGGTCTGACCAATATTCCAAAAGCTATGTGAAGGTATGGAGGTAGTAAAATAAAAAGGACGACTGATTAGACTGAGGAGTTGGGGAGCAGAAAAAGACTCAAACAATGGCCTGGATGTCTGGCTTGGGAGCCTGGTAAGATTAGTGATGCCATTTTGAGTCAAGAAACACAATTTTAAAAGGAAAAGAGGTTTCAGAGTTGGAGGACAAATGGAAAATCAGATTATTTCATTTTGGGACATGTTGAATTTGAGTGCTTATGGGGACGCCAGGAGAAGAGATATCCAGTAGGCAGTTATACAGGACTAGAGATAAATTTGGGTGTGTCACCAGCATAAAGGTGGAAGCTAGAATCATGGATTTGGCCGTTCATTTTTAACCACTATAACCATTGGGAAATGGGGGGAACCTGGAGAACACTAATATTTAGGGAACAAACAGAGGAAGATCTCTTAGTGAAAACTAGACAGTAGCACCTAGACAGCTGGGAGGAAAACCTAGAGTGTACTGTCACAGACGATCAGAGAAAATGAGTTCAAAAAAGTGAGAGGTCGGCAGTGACAAATGCCACAAAGGTCACATAGAGGGAAACAAAACGCTTTATATTTAGTAATATAAAGGTTATTGAGAGTTTTCATGGGATAAAAGAAGTGGAAATGAAATGAGCTAAGTAAATGAAATTATATGGGGAATAGAGTAAATTGACTTTAATAATGTAAACTTGTTCTTGAGTATAATCTGGGGGGAAGAGGAACAAAGTAAAAGACCATATAGGAAAGAGGATGAGTCTGGGCCAAAGTCCCCAAAGAGGTGGGAGGAGATTCAAAGCTTAAGAGGGAAAGGAGGGAAGTAAGGTGGGAAGGAGAGAGAAAGAATTAGAAAAAGGATTTGTTTAGGACAGTTAAAAAATGTCTCACTAAGGAAGAAAGAAGAGATGGTTGCAGATGCAGATAGATCGTCTGATCCCTAGCCTCAACAACTAAGTTTAAGCTTCTTTCAGGCAGTGTCCATGTGTGATCATATACGTGCATCTCATTCAGAAACAAAACTAGTACAATACTCTGCTGGGAACTCAAAAATATGAATAAAAGCGCAGCAAGCCAATGAGATGTTGTCAGAGATTGGAAGCTCTTCCATTTCACCTATCATCTTCGCTGCTCTCGCAGGCCCAAACGCTCCCTCGGAACCTGCGATGGGGCGGGGGTCCGGGCAGGCAACCAGAAACTTCCAGCTCCTGGAGCATCACTTTCATACCCAATATTCGGGCAAACATTGCACACCCCTGCCGTTAGGGGGCGGGCCCCACCGCGGTCTTCTCGGGAGGGTGGCTCTGCGGTCCCGACCACCACAAATCGCCCAATACCCGGGGCGGCGCGGGTGTAGGGTCCATGAGCAAAGCAGAACGCCCAGGCCTGGGAGGCGCGGGGCGAGCCCCTCCCGGGAGCGCGCTCCCCGGGACGCCGCTCCCCTGGACACCGACGCGCCGCCCCGACGCCGCACCTCCGCCGCCTGCCCCAGCGCGCTCCGCCTCACCGGAACCCACAGCCGCGCCCCCTCCTCCCGCTAGGAGACCCCAAAGGTCTCCTCGGCTGCTCCAGGCAGCAATAACGGCAATGCCCGCTCACCTGACCGGGCCGTTAGCGCCCGCACCGCCGCCGCGTCACACCCGCAGCGACTCACGCCGGGCCCCGCCTTCCTGCGCTTTCCCACAAGCCCCCGCGTGCCCTCGCCCCGCCCCCGGATCCTGGCTGGAGCGTGCGCAGAAGGTCAAGTTCAGGACTGGCGGATGCGGGTAGAACCAGCCTGGTGAAGAGGGGGTGATAAAGGCGGCGTCTGACCCTTTTGCCTGCTTGCAGTACAACTAAACTTCACATGAGATAACCCAGAAAACTTCAGGGTCGTCTTGACTTTCTGATCTCCAAACAATAAAACCTTGATATTTCCTTGAATTCCCCTCAACGTTATCCCTAATATTTACCTTGCTGGTGTCTAACAATATGTCAAGACCTTTGTGAGTATTATAATCATGTGAGAAATTTACTATTTTTCTACCATGAACGGATTCCTGTAAACTTGTAACTCTGGCAATTTTGCGGGATTTTTTTTCCTTCAATTGTATTTGGCAAACCAGTCCTTCAGTCTGACTCTCTTGCACCTTTTGCAAGTAAACACTTTCCTTTCGTAAGTGTATCTTTCTCTGAGTCTTTCTTTGATTTGTGCCAGTATTAAAGTCTGTCTTTACATATGCTCTGGCTTACAGAGAAAAAAGAATATGAAGCTTTTAACACTTTTTGCTTCTGCTTCCTGTGTGAAGGGAGGACGCTCAGGAGAGAAAGCTGCCATTACATAAATAGTTTCATTGCGGTGACAACTCTAACATTGTAAAACAAAAATAATTTTAGAAGTCCACAAAAACACAAACAAATAAAACTTTCATTTGAAACAGCTCTATGATCTCAAACATTATCCTCAAAATCCAGATGGGTGGTTCTCAAGCTTGATTGAACTTTGGAATCACTTAGGGACCTTATGTGTGTATGTACATACATAAAACACACACACACACACACACACACACACACAGATTTCTGGGGCCTGTCCCAGAGAGTCTGATTTAATTAGTCCAGGGTGCAGCGTGAGCATCAGAATTTTTTAAAGCATAGGAGGCAACTGTACAATTGAGGCTAGGAACCACTAACCCAGGCGCTGGTCAATGAAAAACTACCTTGGGGTCGTCCCTCACAAGGTCATATCATTAGCACATCTTTCCCATTGTTTAATGATTGCTATCTTTGTATTTTAAAGTCATAGTAGTCAAATCATTAAGTGCATCAACAAAATATTTACTAATGGAATGATTTTTTTCGTTATGTTAGGGAGATAGGTAACTGACTTTTAAAGAGTTTCTTATGATTTTAAAATTAATAACAAATCATTTTAAAACAGATATTGATTTATTTGATGTTCTTAACAAAACCAACTACACTTGATTTATTAATTCCAGGAGAGTTGATTGAAATGAGGGATAAGGGGGCCAGCTGGCTGCTCTAGTAAAATCTCATAGACCCTTAGATGATCCTCTCTTCTCTCTCTCTCTCTCTCTCTTTTTCTCTCTCAAGCCACATGATAATCAGAAGGTTGCTTAGTGAATGTAGAATCAAATTGAGAAGATTTAATAGAATGATCTTGGTGGCCATCACCCCCTAATTCTGAGGTTCCTGTTGTCCCACATAAAACTGTGCCTGTGATGGCAGCTTTCTCTCTGGTGAGCTCAGACCTGGGCCATCTTAAGTTCTTTTCCAGGTTTCATGCAGACTTTCCCACTTCTGTTGAAAATTGTCTTCAAATGGGTTTTAACAAGATCGGTAAATCATGTCTTTATTTTATGTCTCTTTTATTCATTTATTCACTTTTACTGAGAATAAACTCATCATCTCAATTGAACGTATTGTTAATATCTGAATAGTCATTTTCAAAGAGACAATCTCTTTATGTTTTATATGTTGAAATTCAAATGGTCAGTGTAAATAAACATGAATGTTTATTATTGCAACAATAAAATGTTGCAATTAATTATTGTGAATATTGTTAACTTTATATCCAAAACAATTACTGGGATCTTTCAGACAGTTAAATAAAGAAAGATTCTGACAGTTAATATAAATCTTAAGAAGGAGAATGTTAGCTAAGTAACTTTAGGAAGAATATTTATAAACCTTGGGGCTTCCAAACCTGTATTAGGCTTGGTTGCACGTGACAGAAAGCCCAAAATAAGAGTGGCTTAAACATGAGAGAAGATTATTTCTCTCTTCTATAAGACTGCATATAAGCAATCCAGGACTAGTATGGCAACCCCAGTGTCAAACCCAGGCTCCTTCTACCTTGCTGCTGTCTCATCTTCAGCACATGGCTTTCACTCGTGGTTCAAGGTGGCTGCTCAAGCTCCAGTGACCTTGTCTGAAATCCAATCAGCAGGAAGGAGCAAAAGTGGGAATAATGGCACCCCCTGCCCTTTAAGAATACTTCCTCTTACATGCCATAGGCCAGGACTTAGACACATGGCCACTTCTGTTTGCAAGGGAGATTGAGAGTTTTTACTCTTGGCAGTCGTGTGCCTATCTAAAAACTGGGACTTCCATGAATAAGGAAGAGGAAGAGGAAAGTAGATGTTGAGGGGCAAGCAGCAGCCTCTGTCACAGGCCTTAATAAGTATTATTTATTTATTTTTTATTTATTTATTTATTTTTGAGACAGAGTCTTGCTCTCTTCCCCTGGGTGGAGTGCAATGTCATCATCATCATCATAGCTCACTGCAACCGCAGACTCCTGGGCTAGCTGGGACTACAGGTGTGCACCATGACGCCCAGCTAATTTTTCTATTTTTGGCAGAGATGGGGTCTTTGCTCTTGCTCAGACTGGTCTCGAACTCCTGTACTCAAGCAATCCTCCTGCCTCAGCCACCCAGAGTGGTAGGATTACAGGCGTGAGCCACCACGCCCGGCCAATAAGTATTCTTTAAAAGAATAATGAATGAATAAATGAGTGGATACTGCTAGAAATCCAGGCCCACTACAACAGGAGGAAAAGGGTTGAAATTTTGCAATTCTGATTTTGTTGCTTACTATGAATGTGGCTTAATTGGAGCCTCAGTTATCTAGGTAAAATTAAAGTGGTAAAGATAAAAATACCTACCAGATCATGCAGGATATGGTCAGAAGCTTAAAAAAAAAAAACCTACCAGAGTGAGAAAATGTATTTAAAAGGACTATTTAGCACAGCTTGGGACATAATAAGAGCTTAACAAATGTTAGTTCCTACCCCTCCCTCCTGCGAAGCTAAGGTCCAAATGCTGGAATAGGGTAACTCTCTCCTACATCTCTGTCTCTTTGTTTCCCACGTGACTACCTGGAAGACCTCTGAAGAGGTGTTGGGCACCAGTAGATGAAGGTTAAGCCTGATAAAAGGGATGGTAAATTGCCTCTCCTAGTGCAAAATGAAATCTACATAAGTGAGACAAGAATTATTGTAAGAATGGCTAGCATGTTATTTTACATTCCTTATCTCTCAACAGTGGTAATATTATCCCCATTTGACTGACGAGGAAACTGATCTGAATAAAGAAATTTGCCCATACAGCCAGCAGGTGACAGAGCCTGGCCAGGCACCTGAGCAACCTGACTTCAGAGCTTGTACCTGTGACCACTATGCTCCACTGACTCCCTGTCTTCATTATTTGACTGTGAACACCCCTGGGGAACTGCAGGACAGGGCCCTGTTTCATCTGTCTGCACTCTGAGGTATCTCTTCATACCTGACATTTTTCTAGCATTGTGGCTTAAATAATCTTCTTACAGGTAAGAAGTCTCTTTGTGTATCTCTTTAGCATCCCCTCTTCCCTCAGTTTGGTCAACCTCTGCAACCACAGAAGCTGCATCCAGGGCATCCTTATACTCCTGTGTATGTGATCAAGGGGAATGGTTATTGGGGATGGGGTCACCAGTCTCCATTTACCCCCTCCTCCTAATCTGTGTGCAGTGCTCCTTCCACTCTTCATATTACAGGTGCATCAGGAGGAATTCTCTTTCTCTCTTGGCTAGAGAGAGCTGGGGAGTCATCAGGGACTTCACCCAGGCACCACATTCTCCAAGCCATTCTGAAAAGACACTAAAGTAGAAGTATCATTCCTAGCCCTGCTCCAGGGAGGAGACAGGAAGACAGACAGTTGAAGGGGGCCATATACAAAGAAGAGACACATTTCATGTTTTCTTAAATGACTTTAATTGGAAACTCAAACCCTGTAAACCATAGTCCTCCTGGCTCTGTGGGACAGCATATGGTTTCCAGTGGGGTCGTGGACAAATGCATAACTGAGGTTGAGATAGGGAGCCCCCATCTCCCTAGTCTCCTGTTCTAGAATTATTCAAATTATGGCTGCTGGATAGGCCTTGAAATAATCATGTTAATTCACCAAACTATAGGTTCCTTTCTTCTTCTGATGCTAAATCTTCCTCTTATGAGGGGAACTCTTTCAAAAACCTATTTCAAAAAACATAAGTTTATAACTGCATTACATATCTGCAAGTGGGAAGCTTCTTGATGCAGATACTGAGCTGGCTGCAAAATCACTCAGGTTCAGAGAAGGCCACCCCACCCCTAGCCCACTCACTGCACCAATCCATTATCCTTCTCCAGTGTCGGAGTCCTCCCAGACTCTGTTCTAGGAGGATCTAACTCTGGAAAAGACCAGAGGACCACTGCTTGATTTCTGTGGCCTGACTTTGTTAAGGCCCCCAACATAGGGTCGAATCGTAGTTTGCAGAGCTGTGTACAATAACAGCCATTATAGTAATCTTTCATTTCTATCAGCCATTCTTCCTAAGAACAATTGACAACACCTTCACAGTAGTAATAGCCTCAGGTTTGCCCTCTCACCAACCTCAGAGGAAAGAGGTCAGACCCCTTCCCTTTACATTAAGGGAAAGCTTGCGGCCAGTGAGGTCAGAGGACTTGCTTGTGGTTCCAGCACACATCAGGGCAAAGAGCTTGCAAAGGTGTCCACCTTCTTTGCCTGGACTCTGTTTCTTAGTCTATGTTACCAAAATGCTGGAGGACAAAGATTTGACTGCTTCCCTGCATTTTTTCTGATTTTTATCTTTTTTCTTTCCCAAGTGGACATTTTGGGATTTGGGAATCCCTCTCATGGATTTGGGATTTAGGGACCCCTCCCAGTCTCCTCTTTCCCCTCTCCAGTCCAGAGCAAACTGCACCTCAGCCCTGCAAGAGCCCTCACTGCCCTCATGCCCCTTTCTGGCTCAAGGATCTATTGGGCAGAAGACACCACGTAGGCTGTGGCGATGTACTTCTTGCCATTTCCATAGGTGGACTTGTCCCAGGTATAGGTGTGGATGGCCAAGGGATGTCCACCCAGGCTTAACTGGCACCTGTGGGGAGAGATCATGAAATCAGAGGTGTCACCACTTCACCCTGCCTCTGTCCGTGGGCTCAAGCCCAACCCAAGCAGAAGGGGCACCATCCTGTTTAAATGGCCACTAAGACAGAGCTGCCTCCAGCCCCCCACATGAAAGGAGCCCTTTTGAAATCTATGCCTTGTTTCCTGTCTTCTTAAAAAAAACACTGTTCCTCACCCCCAGAGGAATATTCTAAAATCCCTAAAATCCCAGATTCTAGAGCTGAAATCCTCAGAAATTAAATGTTTGCTTAGGGTATCATAAGTGGTAGGACCCAAATGTTAGACAGCATGAAGGCCATTTTCAATCTGTATTCTCTGCAACTCCAGGCTTCCCCTCCTACCCCAAGCAGCCTCAGGATCCAAATAGAGAAGCTTAGAGCTCCAGGGCAACTCCATTTCTGTTTTATACATGAAGGTCCTTAATATATAAGAAATAAAAGATTTCATTTGGGGGGAAAGAAAGGACATGGTTCTACTGCTAAGACAAAGTTTGGCAGGCACAGACCTAATCTAACAGCTTCATTGTTCAAGCAAGAAAACTGAGGCCCAGAACAGTGATGTGTCCAAACCTTCTCAGCCACTGAGTGGCAGAACCCAGGTCTCCTGACTCTGTCCTGGGCAGAGGATAGCCTGCAACCCTAGCCTGCTCCCCAGGCCTGGCTGGCCCAGTGCTTACATTTTGCCAGGCCTGGCGATGAAGCACAGGGAGTAGAGTGCAAACTCAAACTCAGGGCTGCTGCCGATGAATGCGGTGCCCACTTCCTTATAGTAGCCATCCCAACTGAACTGCATCGCCAACACGTCGGGGTAAGAATCCCACTGCAGAGAGAAGGGCAGCAAAGGGGACCTGGTTAATGCCACAGAGAGGAGTCATACAGGTGCCAAACAGCAACAATCAGCTAGTATTTGTTGAGGGTCCATTAGGGGCCTTTGTGAACCTTCCAGGATTCTTTAAAAAGACAGAGGGGACAGTCTGCCTTGCTAAGGTGTCTGATCCCCACTCACACCCTCTGTCTGGAGCTGCCTATGTGCATCTACTAGGGAGCCAGAGTCAGCATCCGTGTGACCAATCCCACAGTGGCAGGGACATAACTGTTCCCTGTGGCACTCATGCATGAAAAAGAAGGACAATTTATTGCTCCCAAATTATTTCCTGGCACAGGACAGCAAAGGTTTCTGTCTTATAAAATGTGTGGAGTTTAGCTCAGACCAGCCAGGCTGAAACTTCCACATTCTAAGGAAATTCAGGAAGGGGGTAATTGCATGTCTTTGTTTCTCCCCTCTGAGAATCCTTCCCTGGCCCCAGCCTCTCACCCAGACATGGTGCCCTCTGCCTCCTGTCCCCTGCAGTTCTGGAGCCTTCACTGTTTAGAAGGGAATCCCAGTGTCCTGGCTGACTAAACCTGCTCTCCAGCAGACATGGACATCATGGTCACAATCCCCAATAGGTTGCCCATGAGTGTCAGGTTGAGAGACAAGTCTGGCTGTTTGGAATGCAGAGTGAGGGCAGGAAGTCTGAGCACTGACAAGGCTTTTCCAACCCACATACTCACAGGCCCATCATAGATGTGACTGTAATAGTCAACCAGGCCCTCCTTCTCCTGCAGGTAGAAGCGGATCCAGTTATGGAAGCCAGTGACCTTGCCTTTCTTGACTTCACCTGTCATAAAGAGTCCAAGGTGGGTGATTGAGGCTCCTTCCCTGCCCCACTGCTCCATCTCCTTTCTCCACCCCGTGCCGAGGCTGTCTTCCTTCTCCAGTCTTGTTTTCTAGAATGTCCAGTTGGTCAGCCCCTGCCCTGATGCCTCAGAGTGCCTCACACCCCCACCTCTCAGCTCAGGAAGGCCCCCTTTTGGCTCAAGGCCTTGGGGAATTCTTCCTCCCACTGACCCTGAAAACCACTCTCCATCTCCCCAGGAGCAAGCCAGGCTTGGTGGGAGCTTTATGGGCTGGGGCAGTGGTGAAAAAGGCCATGGCCCTCTTGGGAAGCAACTGACCAAGCACTGGAAGCAGAGGACTGTCCAGAGACAGACAACCTTGCCCCAAATACTTGATCCATCCTAGATATACCCCCTTGGGAGCCCCAGCATCTGGTCTTCTTTCCTCTTTAGATGCTCTAGAAGAGACTGTTTCTCAACATGGCTCCTCGGACCCCTCTGTCCAGACCTGGGAGTGCATGTGTCCCTCCTTGCTCTTTGGCTTGGCTGCTGATTCAGCAATGCCCAGGGCTGCCCTGCTCCTGAGCAAAGCCATTCTTCTTCATCCCTCCAACTCTTCCTTGCCAAGCAGAGTGATCTCACCTGAGAAGACGTGTTCAAAGCCACTTGAGTCTCCCTCTTCATTGCCTCTTGAATAGAGCCCAAACCACATGTTCTTCAAGTCATCCATGAACTCTTGTTCTGAGCTGTAGCGGTCTGCGGAGAGGAACACAGAGGGCTTAGAAAGGGGACACAGGGCCTGGTCCTGGGGAGCAAGGCAGGGCCACCTGCTCCAGCACGTCAAGAGACACATGGGTTCAATCAACAAATGTGTGCAATTGCTTATTCAACAATTATCTATGGGAAATCTATTTAGTAGTGGGCCGCCCAGGTCTATAGGCTGCAGATTCAGCAGGGAATAACAAGAACACAGTCTCTATAGCTTATATTCCGGTCGAGGACACAAATAATAAACAAGTAAATAATAAATAAATAATACAATTTCAGATAAGTGATTTGAAGCAGTCACCTTTAGTGACTGGAGAGGAAATGGGAGGGTGGAAGGATCTTCTAGAAAGAACAATCAGAAGGGCCTGAAAGATAAGGAATGGGCCTCACAAAGATCTGGGGGGAAGATTCTTCTATGTGGAGGGAACTGCAAGTGCCAAAGCCTCCAGGCAGACTTGAGTTTGATGTCCACAGAACTGAAAGGTCAGTGTGGCTGGGAGCACAGTGAGCAGGAGGGGAGAGTGGTAGGAGAGGAGGTTTGAGAAGTATGCAGGGGCCAGGTCCTGCAAGCCATGGCAAGAAGGTCAGACAAGTAGTAATAAAACAAAAATGTTTTCAATTTACTGAGCACGTGCTGTATGCCTAGCACTGTTTCAAGTGCTTTTGATGTAACATTGAATCTTCACATAAGGTTGGTACTAATTGTCTCCAAGTTAGAAATGAGGAAACTGAGGCAGACAAAGGTTATAAGACTCACACAAGATCACACAGTTCATAAGAGGTAGAGACAGCACTTGAGCCCATGGAGTCTAGCTCCAAAGACCAATCTTTTTAACAACTCTAGAGTTTCTTGGTAGGGCAGAGCCATTGAAGGGTTTTCAGCGGGGAATTATGTGACAGGAGCTTTTCAAGGACCACTCCGGTTGTGTATGTCGAAAGGTCAATGCGGTGGTATGAATGGAAGCAGAGAGACCAGTTTTGAGGCTAATGCTCTGTCCAGGTAAGAAGTTGACAGTGGCTTAGATTGTGATGGTAGCTGTGGAGGGGGTGGGCAGCAGGGAGATCCAGGATATATTCTGAAGGTGGGAGTGATGGACATTACTGAGGGAGGAGATGCCAGTGGGGAGCAGTGAGGTAAAGAGCAGAATTAAATCTAACTCCCAGGTTTTTGGCCTGAGCAACTGCATGGATTATGCTGTCATTTACGAGATGAGGAAGACCCAGGGAGGAGCAAGTCTGGAGGAAGAGGTGGGAACCATGAGTTCTTCCTGTTCTAATTTCTGTGTAAGATATCAGTTTGATAGCCAAATGGAGATGTTGAAAAGGCCCTTGAGACCCACAGGAAAGGTCAGGGCTGGAGATTTAAATTAAGGAGCCATCAAATATTTTTATTGCCCAGAATTTTGTGTGATGGATACAAAAGACATATTTCCTCTTTTCAAGGACTTAAAATACATTTGGAAAACAAGACTAAATCACATGCAATAACAGAGAATAGTTTCACTAACCGAATAGCTGCCCTCACTGAGTACTTCCTGGGTGCCAGGCTTTCTGCTGGGGGCTTTATCAGCATTCATCCTCAAAGGCCCCATTTCACAGGTAAGACTCAGAGAGGTAAAATAACTTGCCCAGGGTGGAACAACCAGCAAGCGGTTCAAACCAAGTCTCTCTAGTCCAAGGCTGTTTTGGACCATGCCGCAAACTCTCCACCTCTGTAGAGATGCTAAAAGCCAGTGTGAGGCTTTCATAAATGTGGTGGGATGTGAGCTAGAGCTTTAAGGATAAGTGGGATTTGGACAGGGAGAGAGGGGACGAGAGGGTGAGGTATGGAACAGCTGGCCTCGGCATCAGAGCCTGGGATTTCAGCCCGGCTCTGCAGCCAACTCCTTTGTGGCCTCAGATAGCCTGTCTGGTCTCCATTTCCCTCATTTGAAAAACCCTTGCTCAGCCCAGACTGCCAAGACCCACTTGTGCATTTACTACAAAGAGAACACCAGGGGGCAGCGCAGGATTGCGTCTGCTTCACAGGCTTACACAAGTGTCACTGGCTTCACCTAAAAACAGCACCACCAACTCCTAACCAAGGTGGATGGAATGCAGCAGCTCTGAGCCCAGGAGACCTCAGGGACAGCGAGGGGAGAACTGGACAGAGCTACCTCTGAGACAGAGCCCAGCTGCCTGGAGTTCGGGAAAGGAATCTGGAGGACACTAACAAACACAACCCCATGCCAAGAAGTCCTGCAGCCAAAACCTTTTTTGGTCTGATTGGAATGTATCCGTATCTGGAGGCATTCCAACCAGAGCTCTTCCTGGTAGGACTTCCCTCTCTGGACCTTTGTTGATCTTCTGTTGCTGTTCCCCAGCAAAAATGTGGAGTTGGCCCACCCGCTTCCTGGACTCAGTGTAGGAGGAGGGAGTAGAGTCAGGGCCTCCACCAGTTGGAAAAGTGGTGCTGACTCTGGGGTCCACTGGGAGGATGAGACGTGCCTTGGACTGGGGCTGGGGTGTGAGGGGAGGCTCACACCCGGCAGAGAATCCTGAGACTGAAGCAGAGGGTGGGGATACACAAGGCAGCTAATGCTGAGTCAAAGGTGAGGTGATTTCCAAGCCAGCCAGCCAGAACATCTTCAGCTCCTGGTCGGGTTTACAACCTCTCCTTGGCTCCTCTCTGGCCTCATCCCTGGTCCCTTCCAGATATACACTGCCCTCCACATCCCCCCCACCTCCTCACCTGCCTTCCGAACCTCCCCACCAGAGGTGCCTGGCTCTCCTGCAGACAGACCTGTGTCCTCAGCACTGCCTCGTGGGGCTGGGGACAGCTCACTCACTCTGGTGATGGAGGAAGCTGTAGAGCTCCTTCATGACTGCTGTCTTCATGATCTCCCTGAGGAAGGTGTCCTGCTCGGCCAGCTGCTGGGCACTGAAGTGCTCCCCATGGCCCGTCACCCGCTGGTAGTTGTTGAGGAGGTTGATGAATGCTGCATAGGTGGGCTTGGAGAACAGCTTCTCATTGACATAGGTGAAGAGTCTGGGGGAGGCAAAGGGGACCCACTGAGAGACCTACACATGGAGCAGAGACCCCTCCAGAGACTCCTAGACAGGCGGGGGACAGGTACAAGAGGGCTGGCTCAGGAGCTGAAGGGGACTTCCACCTCAGCCTCGCCAGTCACAGAAAATCCCTCAACTGGATACCCACAGTCCCTCAAAATGGCTTTATTTGTCTCTGGAGACCTATTTTTTTTCCTCTCCCTTTGATCCAGCCTGACTTGAGAAAAAAGCTGAGGCATCAGAAGCAGCACGGGTGAGGGAGAGACCTTTGGGGGAGTGGGAAGAGGGCTGAGGGGAACTCACGGCTCTGGGCAGCGATCCACTCGGTCTCTGGTCTCCGAGGAGGAGATGCAGTTTTGGCTATTGAGAACAATGTCTTCCTTCCGGGCTTTGTTGGTGTCTGCCCTGTAGATCTTCTCAGAGGTGCTCTGAAGCTCCTCTTTGGTTATGGCATCACTGCTGTGAGAGAAGCCCTCTGGGAGGAATGGGGGGGCTGGTCTCAGAGCTGGGGTGGGGGGGGCAGGAAATGATCTGTGGGCATCCCTCCCGGGCACCTTGGAGAAGCCGGCAGCGAGGGAGAGGGGCCACAGTCAGATACCCTAGTGGGGGGAGGGAAGGGGCAAAGAGCCTAAAGGACCCTTAAAATCACATGGCATTGTCCACAGAGTGGCCACAAAATGTCCACACTTCCCTCTAGGAGGGCTCTCACATGTGGGCATGCATCACAATCACCTGGAGGGCTTGTTAGACCAGAGTGCTGAGCCCTGCCCCAGGGTTTCTGATTCAGTAGGCCCAGAGGGAAGCCCTGGAGTTTGCGTGTCTCACAGGGTCCCAGGTGATGCTGAGCTGCTGGTCCAGGGACCACACTTTGAGAACCACTGCTCTAGAGTCCCTCTGTCTCTGGAGCTGCGCGAAGGGAGCAGGAGACTGACCGTGGTCGCCACACAGGCTCTCGAAATCCTCACAGCAGTTCCCAAACTCTTGGCAGCGGGCATTGCAGTGGCACGGCCGGTGCTTGTCGAAGGCCTCCCGGCAGCGGCCGTGGCAGGAGGTGGGTGCCGAGTACAGGTCTGGGAGAACGGAGGGGAGGCGTGTCCGGGCTGGCCTCCAGGGGCGCTCGCACGCCCCGCAGGCGCCCCCGCTGGCCTGGCTCTCCTGACTCTTCTATTCAAGATCTCCAGGGAAGGAAAAAAACAAGCTTCCTTCGTGCACACCCTTCACAGTCAGGAAGTCCTTTCTGATGCCGAACTTTACTTTGTGACATGCTGTTTTTCTAATCTTCCCATTCTAAAAATAAATCTCTTCCACTTCCCTCTCCAGGCCTCAGACTGTCTTTCCTGGCTACGCCCCTGCCCCTGGGGGGCTGGCTGAGCCCCTCAGCTTCTTCCTGCCCAGGTCCCAGGAGTCCGTGAGCCCTACTCGTCTGGCTCAGGCATGGGCCTGTTGCCTCTGCCATAGCTGTCCTCTCCTTGTCACCCCTCACATCCCTCCCGCTTTATCCTGAAGGCCCCCATTTGGGGAGGCAGGCTCACTGCTGGCAGGGGCCTCTTCCTCGTCTTCCTCCAGCTCCAGAAATGGCTCTGGCCCTTTGGGGTTCTCAGCAGCTGTAGATAGAAAAATAAAGTCACCAACCACCCAGGGATTTCCCTCCCTCTTTCTTTTGTCCTGGTCCTCAGCTCCCTGGCCTCAGGGACAAGTGAGGGAATTGGAAACAAATAATAAACAGAGGCTGGTCCAATGGACAAGCACTAAATAAAGGAGGACAAAAACCGAAAATGGAAGACAGGTTATTGAAAAACTGTCATAAAAAGTGAAAATAACCTCCCAGGTGAAATCTGTGAACACTTTATCATTGTGGTACCTAGTGTGCCCATCTGTAGAAAGGGGAGGGGGCAGCAGGAGGTGGTACCTTCTAGATTAAAAACTGATTTGGGCTATGACTGTTCTTTAACTAAAGCTGACAGATGGATGGAGAGTCTTGATGCTCTCCAAATGACAAGACCCTCACCTTAGAACATCTCATACCTATAGTAACTCCCAGTCAGAGTCAAGGGTAAATTCTCAGGGCCTCAAGGAATAAGAACTGTTTCCTGAGACACCAACTTCCTCTTCTTTCTTAGCCCCACTTGGAAATGGCCACAAAGACTATGTTTAGGGGAAGGGCACATTCAGAAAAGCACATTCCTATTGCTGCTTCATTCTCTTAACCTGCAAGCTGAGTGACTCGCCTCTGGGCAGAGGAGGGTGGGGTGGGAGTAGGGAAGAAGAGGAAGGAATGTTCCCGGGGACTCTGAGTTCCCGTCTCATCACACAGTGGAATAATTCCCTCCACACAGACACACACATACACACCCAAGAAACGACACTGTTACCAAGTGATTCAGAATCTACAAGTGAGTTTACTGGATAAAATTTTGTTATTATCATCAGAACCACCAGTCAGGTTATTCATTCAATCAACAAACATCTTCTGATCACTTACTCTGTGCCAAGCTGTGTTCTAAGAGCTGGCAATCCACAGGGTTATTAATTCAGTCACATTTTATGCTAAATAGACTTTTGTGAGCTGAGCTGGAGTCCTAACCATCATTCACAATATTTTTTCTATGAGAAAGGGGTTCTGAGTTTCAAATCAGAAACTTGGAGATGAAATGACTACTAAGCTGGGTATTGACTTTATCTTGAAATGCCAACCTGATGGCCCAAGGTGAACAGACCTTCCTGCGTCTGCTGAATGCTAAGAAAAAGTGGCGGCCCAGGGGCATCAGAAAAGCGGTAGGCTCTGACTATGGCACTGAGCTCCAGGCCTGGGCATCCCTGCCTGGACCTGATCATCAGGACATCTGCTCATATATATGGTGTTTTTGTGTAAATTGAAAAAATCTTCCATGTGAGTGGAAGCAGCTCTGTGGGTACATGGCTGGGTCAGCAGATACCACCTTTGGGCAAATTAGGAAAAAGCACTCCTTTCTTTGAGCAGATACAGCTCTGTACCTGATTGAGGGCACACACTTGATGAGAAGGACACAGACTGGATTTTAGTTCAACTTGCCTGCTTAGCCAGGTGCCCTTGCACAGTGCACAATCTGTGCAATCATATACAGTGGTCTTGCTGACCATTACCTAACATGGCTTCAGTGACCATGTTTTCCAAACTGGGAGTTGGGGGCATATGATTTGACAGTGAACCCAGCAAGTCTTCATGTCACAAAGCAGAAGATCATTTATGTGGGAGCCTACAACACTGGAAGCACCTAAGTAAGGAGATCATTCAAAAATAATTTTTTAAAATAATTCATTTAAAACCATGCAGAATTGGCCTTTGAGGGTGGTGCATGTCCCTTTTTTTGTTGGTGGTGTTGCTGCTGTTTTGAGACGGAGTCTTACTCTGTTGCTCTGGCTAGAGTGCAAAGGAATCATCACAGCTCACTGCAACCTCAAACTTCTGGGCTCAAGCGATCCTCCTGCCTCAGCCTCCTGAGTAGCTGGGACTACAGGCACATGCCACAATGCCCAGCTAATTTTTTCTACTTTTAGTAGAGACAGGGTCTTGCTTTTGCTCAGGCTGGTCTCGAACTCCTGAGCTCAAGCAGTCCTCCTGCCTCGGCCTCCCAGAGTGCTAGGATTACAGGTGTGAGCATGGCACCCAGCCTGCATGTTCCGTTTTTAATCAGTGGGCTGGGAATGACAGTTTGGAGATATTGTGGCCGCTCCATCCACTCACTAGAGGAAGAGTGGTATGAATCATCAGTTACTGTGACACCATGCAGTCTTCCTGGGGGCATGCAAGTTGTGAGAGTTCACTGCCATTTTTATATTTTTGTGATTTAAAGTGTTGAATAACAATTGGTAATATCATACACACTAAAGTATCATTTTTATCATTTTACTCTTTTTTGGAATTAGGTACTTAAACTTTCAAGATACCATTAATCCTGATAGTTCAGAGAGATATTCCAAGTAAATGACATCTACTATATTTTAAGTTGGGGACATCCTAGAAAACCTGAGACAAGTGGTGGTCAAATCCCTGACCCCTGCCTCTGTCCCTCAGTGCTCTTGTTCCGGGCTCTTAGAGCCTCTCTCATCAGTCCTGAACCCTGCCCTGGACTGCTGGACACCCAGGCCAATGGCCCCTCAGGCAGGCTGGACGTGCACATGGCCTGGCCCCCCAGACCCTTCAACCCTCCAGGAGCCTCACCAGTACACAGATGTTCATAGTCTTCACAGCAGTCCCCGTGCCGGGGACACCGCCGGTCACACTGGCAGGCAGCATCCCGGTTAAATTTCTCATTACAGCGAGATGCACATGACTCCATTTTTCCTATGGGCAGTAAAGGTCACAAACTTAGCTCTGTGGGAACCCTATCCTCCTCCTAAAGGTCTGTCTTGCAGGAGGGTTCACAGACGGGGCAGGGGCACACCTGGCAGGGAAGGGCTTTGCTCTCTGTGCAGAAGTACATTCACAGCCTCCCATGCACAACATAAGCCTCCTCCTCACCACCCAACACCCACCAAATATTTCAGGGCTCATAACATAGACCAGGATCACAAATTCCAATGCCTACGTGGGTTAGGCCTGAATATAAACAAGCAAAGAACCAGGGTGCAAGGCAGTAGGAAGAAGTGAGGACTGTGACAAACTTGATATTAATAGCAATGCCCTGTCTGAAGTTTGCAGCCACCATTCGGCTCCAGCCGACTGCTGCCATGCTGGGATGTGGGCTCAGTGTTGCCAGAGCCTCCAGTTTTTCAAAAGAAGCCTTCATTTTTATATGAAATTTTCCAAGCTTTTAAAACTTTAAGCAGGCCAAAGAAAGAGGTCTGTGAACTAGATGCGGCCCATAGGCCACCATTCACCTGCCATGCAGAAGAAGGGAAGTCACTGCCACGCCAGTGATACCACCTGTCCTCTGCCCTCTGACCTCTCCCCTTGCCCTCATCCCATCCCTTTTCTGTTCTTTGCTTCTTTGTTCTTCTCACCCCTTCACCTGGTCTTCTCTGCACCCTATTTTCCCCTGCTCCACATCTCTGCTCCTTCCAGGCTTTGGAATGCATTCAGATGAGTGAGGCGGGTGTGGGTGAGAACCGGGCTCTGGCACAGGATTCTGTTATGTAACCACAGACCACATCCCCCACTCCAGCCAAACGGTTTGCAGAAGCAAGCTTTTAGTCACAAGGGACATAAGACTTTGAAAGGAACAGTGCAAACCCACTATCCACTCTGGGCTTTAAGGGTGATAACAGAGTCTTTGTTCCAGTTGAGGCTCCTGAGGTTTGGACTTCGTGAAGCCTGGGTTTAGGGGTCAGGCTGTGGGTTATGGAGTATCAAGATCAGTGTCAGAGTTGCCATCAGCACCAGACTCTGTATCAGTGAGGAAACTGAATTCTAATCTGGACCAGGTTTGAAGTTAGTTAGATTAAGAGCCACAGTTAGGATTTAGGCTTGAGTTAAATTTATTGATAAAGTAATAATTTTGTATTGATCTTTGGGTAAGGAATAGGGTTAAACTTAAGATGACATTCAGGGTGGGGGAATGTGTCGGGATTAGAAGAGGAGAAATAATACCAGTTTTGCCTTAGATTATATTTGGAGCTTGGTTCTGGTTGTGATTGGACACAGGTATAGTATCTCAATTTAAGCCTGGATTGGGTTGGAGATGAATATTAGAAAGATGGGTTTAGTTACTGGTTTGGATTCTGGGATTAGGGTTCATTTTGTGTTGATAGAAATGACATAGCAGAGAGGTTAAGAACCTAGTCTCTGGCACCAAACTGCTTGAGGTTGGAATTCTGGTTCTGCCGCTGTCTAACTATGTGATCTGGGGCAAGTTATTTAACGTCCTGTACCTCTGTTTTCTTATCTGTAAAAGTAGAATAATAATGGAGCCTATCTCATAGAATATTTATAAGAATTAAATGAGTTAGTATTTGTAGAGCACTTAGTACATCATGACACATAGTAGCGCCATGTAAGTACTCATTAGGTAAATAGACAGCGGCGCTATTTCATGCCCATCTTCAAAGTAGCAAGTGTTCAGACTGGCTGGAGCAGTTTTGCCTGTGGAGTGGCCCTGTCGACATATTCCATTTAGTTGCCACCCTCCCCGGGTTTCAGTGGGGCCATCCCTTGGGCTGGGTTGTCAGTGAATTCATGTTGCTGGTGGTTTCCTGGTTGACATCATTACTATGGGTCTATACTCTTTACATCAGAGAGGTGTCAGGTCAAGGTTAACCCAGGTTAACTTCACATTGTCTACAAGGCCCCCAAGGCAGCCACGAAGGCAGTCCTTGGGTCCAGTGGATCTTCCCTAAAAGCGACCAGGCCCAAGGTCACTTGTTCCTTCAAGCCCACAGGAACTCCTCTTGAATCTTAAATGATGCTCCCTTGGAATCTGAATGCAAAAACCTTAAGGAGAAATGTTCACCCCTTCAGCTGCCTGCTCAGTCAGCTGGCAGTACACCCAGAATCCAAAGGGAGAGAATTCAGACAAATCAGGGCAGTGTTTTTAATGGGCCAAATCAGCAGAGCCCAAGGAAAGAATTCACTCCATTCCAGCAGCTGGCACCAGTTGAGAAGGGTTGCAAGTGAATAGTCAGCTGGACAGCTCAGGAGAGCACCCCCGCCCGCTCAAGCTCCGTGGACTTTTTCATCTCTGTTCAGGAACATTGTCTCCAGCAAGAGCCCCATGCCATGGGTTTCTCACATTTCTCTGTCAACTTGGTCTGCTTCAAGGTGACCTTGGGATTTCAGGGTGGGGGGCAGGGCTGGGAGGGACTTTTGCTCATAGGCGCATTGCTGTGCTGCTCTATGACACTCCGATAACTAGTCACCCTGACTACTCACTCCAGCGCCCCCACCCCACGCCTCCCGTTGACACAGACGCTTTGTGCAAGCCTCGCTCCCCAAGCCAGGCACCTGAATCACTGCTTCAGCCACCTGCTGCCCCTGTCCCTTGCCTTGCCTCTCTAACTCTCTCTGCCTTTCTTCATTTGGGCCTTTCCTCTCTCAGGTTCAGATTCTCCCTCCATTCCCCATGAAAAGCTTAGGTCCTCCCTGCCGCCATGAAATGCTAAATTTCTCTGTACACTCTAAGACTTCAATATGCCAGAACATTACTCCCTATCCACACTGGCCGTCAAAAGAGCTTGGTCCCAAGCCTGAGTGGACAGTGTGTCCCTATACGCCAGCCCTTAGCCCCTCTGATGGCTGGAGCATCCTCCACCTGTGCCTCTCCTGTCTCCACGGAGACCTAGACAAACAAGACTAGGACCAGCTTCCTGCCTCTGTTCACAACCAAGAAACAACCAAGGTCCTCAGCAGGCACCCAGCTCATAAAAGAGGACCTGAGGCTGGCAATGACTCCCCCATATGATTATATTCTTGCATCTAACTCCTGAGATATTGGGATAGTAGAGACAAGAGCAAAGCCTCTTCCCTCCTAACCTACTTGACCCTCACTTCCCGTCCAACCTACAGCTGGATCAGATCAGTGCTCTCACGCCCAGCAGCAAGGGTTCCACCTGCACTTCTTTTTTTTGTTGTTATTTCTTTCAGAGATGAGGTCTCCCTCTGTGCCCAGGCTAGAGTGCAATGGTGCAATTATAGCTCACTGCAGCCTCTAACTCCTGGGCTCAAGCAATCCAGTGATCTTCCTGCCTCAGCCTTCTGAGTTGCTATAACTACAGCCACACGCCACCATGCCCAGCTAATTTTTAAAATTTTTTTGTAGAGATGGGGTCTCACTATATTGCCCAGGCTGATCTCAAATTCCTGGCCTCAAGCAATCCTCCTACCTCAGCCTCCCACAGTGCTGGAATTACAGGTATGAGCCACTGTACCTGGCCATCCACCTACACTTCTGAAGCCACTGTTGCCTCTGCCCTCAGGGAAGTCCCCCCAGGGACCAAATGTCTGGAGGTGCTCTCCTCTCCTAGAGGCTGGGATATCCCAAGCCCACTGGCCACGCCTCCATACTAGGCCCTCATGTGTTCTCTCTTCCTCCACACCAACAGGACTGAGGCTAGAGGCTCCCCATCTTCCCTCACTCTCTCCCACCGCCTCTCTGTCACCCAGGGCCCAGGCAGAGCTGATTCCTGGGTAGATGTGCACAATCCCACCCAGTGTTGGGAGGCCTGGGAATAGCTTTTTCCCCCAAGGGTTTTCTATGTAGGAATCCCATTAGGGGTCTACTTATCCACGACCTTATTGGAAATGATCCCAAGCGTAAGTTTCTCCTAGGAATATTTGCAATCACAATCATAATTGAGGTTCTGATTCACTGAGATCTCACTCTGCACTGGGTGCTTCTCATACATTACCTTATTTAATTCTTACAACAGTCCTATACAGGAACAACCCAGGTGGGTGGGATGGACATCCAGCTTTGATTCTCTCTCCTGTGGGCAGAGGAGGCCTCTCCCCACACTCCTCAACTCAGGCCCCTCCCCTGGCACTCCTTCCTAGCCACCGATCCACATCAGCATCCATATTTTGCATAATCACTAAACAGGAAAGTGTTCCTGTTCCTCTGCTGGTTCCATGCAGCCCCTGCACCATCATAACTGTGGGTCAGTTTCCTTCTCTTCTTGTTAGTTCCCCTAACACTGGGACAAAGACCCATTCCTCTGGCCACTTATACAGCCCCAGATAGGACGTGGCTCACCTCCTGGTCAGGGGCTCTTTCGGTTTCCTCCTGAGCCTGCCCATCTCCTAAGAAAGGTCACAACCAGACAACCTCACCTGTCACCAGGCAGTGGAGGGAGTAACCAAGGGCAGCCAGGCCACTCAACCCAGCAGGCCCCAGCCCCATCTTTAGATCATACAGTGGCCCCAGAAAACAAAACCTTGGTGAGATCAAAAGTCAGGCTGGACTAAGGGACATATGGGCTGATCCTCCAAGGTATCAAGAAAGGGCTTCCATGAAATCAGTCCTTCAGCCCTGCAACTCCCTCCACATCATCCAGCCCAATCCAGAGACGAGTCCTGCACCCACAGACAGGGGCAGGCCAAGAGTGCCTCACAGCTTTAGGAGAGAGCTCACCCTTCCTCTCCCACTGCCCTACCCTCTGCCAACTTCCCCAACTCTCTGCTCCTTTACGAAAGACCCCTACCCATTTCCACTCCCATGCCCACCAGATAGCAACTTACCAGCCCAGGCCAGGCCGCAGAGCATGGCCACTATCAGGGGGACACAGGCCCTCATGGTGCCCCGTTGGAAGCCAAAAGGGGAGTGGCTGTTGGACTTTCACTAGAGTCAAGGTGAATGTCACAGCTCTCAAATGAGCCTTATTCCACAGGCCGATCCTTTTAAAGACATCAGGACTTGTGGATCTGGTGTCTCCAGATCCTTCCAGGAAGAAAAAGGGGAAGGACCCCAGGTGGATAGGAGGCGGAGGGGAGGTGGGGCCCTACAGCTGTTTGAAGCCAGAGGGAAGGTGACTAAGCAGGGAGGTAACGCCAGATGTTTGGAACAGGTAATGCTAGCTGTTTGTAGCTAGAAAATAGGTCATTCAAGCAGGGGGGGCACAGAACATGGGCCTAGTTTGAGAGGTTCTTTGTCCAAATTAGGGACACCCATGGGCTTATCTTTGGGTGATCCCTACGAAATACCCGCCTACTTACAAGTCTCAGACCTGACCTTCCAAGGGTCCATAGGTTGGCTTCATCTTTGAATTCTTGGTGCTAAGCATGACACTGGCACATAGTAAGGTGATCATTCCAAGTCGGACAAAGAGTAAGTGCCCAAGCAAGGGTTGGGGTCATTGAACAGGGAGACACAGGAGGTATGGGTCAGAAAGGAGGGCTGTTCTTATTACCATCAAGCCCAAAATAGCTAAATCATCCTAAACTATTACACAAATGACTGTTACTGAGTCAGCATCTCAGGTTTACATGTTTCAGGTTCTCCCAGGTTCTAGTTTATGAGGCACGGGAAGGGCGAGAGTCCTCTTAAAGGCAGCCAAAGGATGACCCTTCCTCTCCTGGGAGCCCAGGGTCCCACTTCTCGTTATCCCCCACTTATGCCCCCTCCCTCAGAAACCCCTCCCCAGTGAGAGATGAGGCTTCTGTAGGCTCCTTTGTTTCCAAGTCCTATAGAAGAGGAGCAGCAACCTGTGGCTTTCAAGATTTCCCCTCATAATAAAGGTAAAACCTGCTAAGTAAAATACCCTTTCCAGAAAGAGCACTGCTTAGGGATGCTCAGCCCTCCCCCAGAAAAAAAAAACTATCAAAAACTATCATATAAGAAGGCAAAATTGATGAACAATGGAGCTCACTCTATAAGTGATTTTTTTCTGGAGGTGGGGGAGTGGAGCATGTCTTCTTCATCCACTGACTTTAACAGTAGAAGTTTCTTCCTCTCTATGGTCTTCAGGTTTCTTGTCTGTGAAACGATGGGGTTGGATCTGACAATCCCTTCCAAGTTCTCAGACATGAATCTTGAGGTTTCCTGCCCACATGCCAGGTTGAGTAGCTACTGCTGGGTTAAGGAGACTTCCCCAACCCTTTGCTGTGTGGAAATGAGGCCAAATATGAGGCCTCAAGGGTGAAGGACAAGCCACCCTTGCAAGGGACTCACACCAGAAGCACAATTGAGGAGTTAGCCTGGCTCTGCTCTCCTGGAATGAAGCTGGTTAAAGGGAGTAAGAGCAGAAATGGTCACTTCATTTGCATAAGTTTCATTTACACAACCCACGAGCAGGCTGCTGAGCCACCACCAGCCAGAAGTCTCATCCTCCCTGGATCAGTACCTCACAAACATGTCAGGACAGTGTCACTGGCTGGGCTAGGAAGCAATGATGTTCAGAGTTTGGAATTGGATGGTGTGTCCCTTCCAAGTGCCCAGCTGGGTGGACCCTGGCTGAAGCCAAGCTATCAGAGTGGGAGTACAGCCTGGCCAAGCTCCCCTGGTATCCAGCTGAAGTGACCATGGGATGGAGTTTTGAGGGCAGGAGCTCTTCCCTCCATCAGGGAAATTTTAAGTCAGGAGCAAGGGTGGGAGCTGGGGAAGACCGTTGAGACGGACTCCATAGAGCCAGGTGGATGATCTGAGGACCCAAATGTTTCAAACTGCATGCATCACAAGAAGAACGGCCTTAACTAACACAGACTGAGCACTTACCATGTGTCATACATGGTGTCTGTTATCTCATTGTATGTGTGACCTCATCGAGGTTCACTACAACCTTAGTAGGTACTATTGTTGTCTTCATTTTACAAATGGGGAAACTGAGGCATAGAAGGTTAAGAGATGTGCCCAGAAGCACACAATTATTAAGTTATGTGGCACTGCTTCAAACCCAGATCCATCTGACCAGAGGTCATTCTTGTAAGCACTGATGCCCTGTTGGCCCACAAACATCACACTTTTAACCACCACTTAATTGTGTCTGGGTTACTATGCAAAGGGGTCTAGGTTCAGATTCACTGGAATTAAAGAGATCTCAGTGGCCATCTAGTTCCATTTCTCATTTGATGTTGCAACCCCCTAAACAATCCTAGGGGTTGTTGAAATGGTTTTCCTGCCTCCACTTCAATGCCTCTGGTGCTGGGGGTGGGGTGATTGGGTCACACCCTCTCAAGGGTGCTCATTCATACCACCTCTTCATAGATCTGGCTCCCAAACCCTAGGATTCTACAACCCAAGACATGCTGACATGGGCAAAAGTAGGTAAGACAGTAGAAAAAAATCCATTAAGCCAACAAATGAACATACATCAATACATTCATGAAAAGATGCCTCATAGATAAACTTAGATGTCCATAAATATGGACACAGATACATTCAAATGTATTTCAAACAGCTTTCTCTTCTGTGCTGGCCTGGTCGGGACAGAGAACTCTGTTGCTTCTCTTTCTCAGTTCTCCCCAAGTTAGGTGCTCACATGGGCATCCCACCCTTGCAAGTTCCCAAGAAGCCACAGTGGGGACCAGCCAGCAAAGTGGGAGTCCCAGTAGGCTGGATCCCAGAGAGTTGGGGCAGGGAGAGGGTACAGGGAGATGCGTGGTGGACGGGATCCCAACGATGAGAATACCGACAGAGATGCTGCTGTTGTGGCCTCCGTGGAGGGGTGGGGGGTGGGGAAGGGGGTGAAGCTGTGTGGGCAAGGGTCCAGGAGGCAGTCAGCTGTCAGAGATGTAGGGAATGGGAATTCCATTGGCAAATATTTATTGAGTGCTCACTCTATGCCAGGTGTTAGGCTGTTATTGGACCAGCAGGGTTCAGGCTGGACTGGAAAACTCTTCCTGGAACTGATTGGTTTCTGGTGGGACAGAGGACAGATAAGCTGCAGCATTAGGCCATTGTTTGAATTAGGCCCCACTCATCTGTAGGCTACCACAGGTGGTCAGGGGTCTGTCAGGATCAACAGACAATGCGAGAGACTGGCCCAGGGGACTACTAAAGAGGACACCTGCCTGGGCCAGCCTATTCCACCACCCTTGTCCTCCTGCAAAGCCAAGGCCAAGACATTTCAGCAGAGGACCTGAGCCTGGAAGGACCCTGCAGCCTGCCCAGCACAGGTGAGGCCTGAACTCACCTCTCAAGGGGACTCTGGCACCTGAAGATGCCAGATCTCCAGCTTCCATCCCACTGTGGCCTGGGAGTGCTGCCCTGGCCCCCAGGAGAGAGACTGGGAATGGTCACCCACATCTCATTTTACTGAATGTGTCTTAGAAATGGCTCCATGTGTGATTTCTTTCCCCACTTTGGTCTGTACGCTGCATACCACGTCTGTGTGTCCAGACTTTTGTTTGAGGGTGTGGGTAGCACATCCAGCATCATGCTCACTGCAGGCATGGGCATCTCTGTCAGACCCGCCAACAGGGCCCACTCATTGCAGAGTCCCAGGCTGTGCTTCCAGTTCTGCGGGCCACACCCCATGCCGGTCCTCAGCCTGGAATGCCCTCTCCCCATCCTACCTGCTCGGCTATCCATCTCCTACTCATCCTCCAACCCTAGGGCAAATCCACCCTCCCACAAAGCCTGGCCTCCTCTGACTAGCCCACAAGATTGCTCTTGTCTATGGACTTAGTTCTTGACATTTGTCCTGTGTGCCTTTGACACAGCACAGACACCTTTGATAGATCTGTTGCTGACAACGTGGTATCAGTAAACCCCTGCACTGTCATGTAACTTTTCCTCCATACAGGTTGTTTCCTTAGCTCACCTCTGAAGTTCCTTGAGACGGGGACCCTGCCTCATGGGTCCCCTCGGCTGCTTTGCGTTGCCATCCAATGTGTGTTAGAAAACTGTCAACATGTGCCTGGGGCCTGCAATAATCAATCATGAATGAATAAGGAGCTGGTTGGCTTTCTGGCCCCCCTTGTTATTAAAGACTGGAGTGAAGATGATTAGCGCAATAGAGGAGAGTAGATGGCTCCCCCATGAGCTGTGATGGCACCAACATTTATGTTGGGGGGCCTTACAGGCAGTGAGTGGAAATGGGGTCTAGGGACTCATCTCAAAGTTGCATTTTCATAGCAAACACACCATTTTTAGCTATATTGTATGTTTATTTGGGCCTAATGGAAATTTAGGGGGACCTAAACCCCAAGCCACCCCTTAGCACCACCACTGCAAAGGACCAAGCCAAAGTAGTTTCTGAATCTACAGTGTTTTTCAGGATCCCAAAGTGACCATTTGCCTACACTTTTTGTCAGCTGTTCTAATGTTTGTTTTATACTGCCCAACAGCGATTATAAAATAAAATTACTATTGCATGTCCTCAGACTCCACTGGCTTTGAGAGGGAATGCAGACACAATGGAAACAAAGAGAAGTGGGTGAGACAGGCAGACAGAGATAAGGAGGCGGAGAGACAGCAAAGGCGTGAGTAAGGGCAAGATCAAGAGAGAGCGCCACGCCTGAGGCTGACCAGGAGCCAGGCACTGATGTGACATGAGGCACCTGGCCCACCTCTTGCCCCAAGAGTGTGGGCACAGTCGGCTGTTCACCAGGACTGGCAGGACAGGACTGGCAGGAGCAGTTCCTGACCCATGATTTGAAAATCTATAATCTGTCAAAATTATCATCATTATTGTACTAAGGTAGTTGGGTTATGGGAAATTTACCCCTTTCTCAGTCATTCATTCATTCAGCTGACACATAGTCATTGAATGCCACTGTGTGCCAGACATGATGCCAAGTAAAGTGGACACAAGGGCGTGGACTCAGCATCTGGAGGGGAAGGAAGGTCACGGGTGAAGGGCATTCACAGCCACGACGGAAGCAGCATGGCACAGCTGGGGCCAAATCTCAGCTCTGCCAGTCAACAGCGATACAACCCTGGGCAAGTTCTCTGACCCTCTGTGCCTCAGTTTCCCCTATAGATGTAAAAAAGAGCAAGTAAGAGCTCCTTACAGGGCTGTTTTGGGGACTGAACGAGCTAATACTTGCAAAGCTTTTAGAACAGTGCCTAGCACATATCAAGACCAGATAAGTGTTTGTTTAAAAAAAAAAATTAGGCCCCATAAAGGGCCTAATTTAGATAGGATGGTTAGGAAAGGCATTCCTGAGAAAAATGACATTTAAAACAGAGACACAATGCATAATAAGGTAGAAACTTCTGCAAACTCTCCATAATGTGATATTTCTTTTATAATTCCAAAAATAAATTTAAATTTTAAAAATGTGCACTCTCAGTATCTTCAAGTCTTGGGGGTGGCCCTTTGATGAGCTGCACTGTCTAACTCACCTGGTTTGGTCCCAAAGTGAACCACCTGTTTTCTGCAGCCAGAGGAGCTGGGCCGTGCTCTAAGGGAAGCTAAGAGCTACAGTGGGGAACAGATCCATGGCTCAGCCTCCCGAGCCTTGGCTCTACTTGATGAGATTACCCACAGCTGCCTGGTGCAGAGCCGAGAAGCAGAGAAGAGGAGGAAGAGAGATAGATGGCTGAGCTCCTCCACGGGCCACCAGAGAGTCCAGCCGGCACGTGCAAGCTCTCCCCACAGCACACAGCTTGCTCCTGCAGGGCTCGGCCCCACCAAAGCCGAGTGGGTGGAAGTGGCCACCTGCCTCTCCCTCTGATTCCCACCCTGGCGTGCCCTTGCTCCCCAGGGCCCCTGCGACACTCTCCCACCCTAAGTGATACTCTGCACCTTGCCACCTGATCATGCCATTAAAACTCCCCCTAATGCCATTGCCTCAGGGCTCTTCCTTTCCTATTTTTCTTCTTAACGTGACCATTAGAAGTAGTAATTAGAATCTACCATTGGGCCATTAGAATCTTTCCAAGTTATGTATCTACATAACAGGGACCTTCTAGAGACAATTCATACTCGAGGAATAAAAGGCAAGCAGCCACGCACTCAGGCAGGCTGCAGGGAGTAACATTACAGGGTAGGGAACTCTGAGAACCCTTCTAATAAAAGTGTGCTTGCAGCTGACTATGCCTCCTGTGAGCAGTCTGGCTGGAGGCCACCACTGGGAAGATGCTTGGAGGGGGCTGCACCCCTCTCCCCTTTTGACAGCCTGAGCTGCCGAAGTCATAGACATGAAGAGCAGGAAGACGTCCCCCAAAACTTCTAGTGCTAATCCCTGTTTATAAATGAAGAAACTGAGGCCCAGAGAGAAGAAGGGGCTTGCTCAAGGCCACGTGGCTGCCGAGAGGCTGAGGCTCCCCCTGCCCCAGCACCCTGCCCACCTGTAGGACCCTGTGCTACCTCAAGCTCTGGTTGACAGGGCACTTTTCTGGGTGGCCAAGTAGACTTAAAATATCCTGCTGTCATGGCCTCAGCAAAAAGGGACCTTCTCTCCACCCTTCTGCTGGGTAGCATCCCCTAAGTGCCAGGAAAACCTGCATGGTCCTCCATTCAGCAAACCAGAACAACTCTAGCTGTCCACAACTCACACCCCAGTGAGAAAATCAAGACCCCAAGCTCCCTCCAAGGTCCAAGATCGTGGCAGGAAGAGTCAGGGTGAGGCTCTACATGTCCAGCTCCCTGGTCCAGGGGCAACCCTGGTTAGAGTCTGCACCTACACACAAGCAATCAGAACCCCACATCTCCCAGCACAAACAGTGGGTCTGAGTTCTGAGCTCAGCCTTCTTCCTTCTGGGGGGTCACCAGGTTTCTTCCTCCATGTTCCACCTACTGGCACCAGCAGTAGCCCCCTCTTACCCACCAAGGCCACCTGCTCCAGGAAGACCCCCAGGCATGGGAGAGAAGACAAGCACAGCTGAGTCAGACTCCACTTCTCAGAGAGATCAGTTTCATCATCCCTGGGAGGGACGGCAGCCGCCCGTGCCCTGGGCCGCAAGCCCCTTTACCCTCAGGTGCCATCTGGCTGGGTTGCAGGAGGGCTACAGGAGGGTCTGGAAGAGGCCAGAATCTGAGAGAAGGATGCCTGAATTGGCTGGGGCAACTACACAGGCCTGAGTGGACACTTAATGCAGGTCCATGGCCCTGACAGACGTATGAGAAGCCCAGTACTTTGTGTATGGGTCAGGATATAAGGATGTGTTTTGGAAATACATGTACTTTCTGGCCTATAGGTCCGTGGAAGGGAGACAGGAATTGAGGACAACTGCCAGGTCAGAATTTGCTCCAGCTACCAGCTACTACACCTGTCTGATACCCAGGTGGCTTGTGCCAGTGGTGAGGGGAGAGCACCTCCATCACTGGGAGGCAGAGCTGTGCAGGCTGCTGTGCAGGGCCAGGGGGCTGGCTGGGGCTGTGAACCTGCCTTCCAACACGGGAGGAGCTCTGGGCCTCGGTGCTTGGGGGTGAGTGGTGAGACACCGTGGCCCTAGGCTTCTCCCCCGCAGCATCTTCCCCTTCTGAGGGACTTGTCTGCCTGGCTGGCTGGCTCACTCCATGGGGGCCAGGACTGCCTATCTTGTTCAGAGCCCCCATGAAGCCCACAGGAAGTATTTGAAAATGAAGGGACATGGGAATGGAGAGAGGAAGGAATTCCTATGCCTGGGTCTACTCTTACAAGAGAAGAAAACATGGGGTCCAGGGAGCTGTCATGAGGAGTGCCAGGAGCATGAGGAAAGGGCATAGCTGGTACACATCCAGTTACTTCCTCTGCCCACCCTGTTATTAAGCAGTTATGTGACCTTAGGCAAACCTCCTGTGCCTCAGTTTCTTTGACTGTAAAACAAGGGTAAGAATACCTGTAGTACCGATTCTATTACCAGCATAAAAGTAAGATAAAACGGGAAAGTGTGAAGATGAAAAAGGATGACAACACCATTCGAATGTTAGCCTACTACTAGCACAATAAATCCTGTGGCTCTCGAGAAGCAGAGCAGCCAGAGAGAGGTGGGGCATGTGAAAGCATGCTGCCCCTCCCAGCTCGCCCCTACCCGCTGCCCCCCACCAGCTCGCCCCTACCCACTGCCCCCCACCAGCTCGCCTCTACCCGCTGCCCCTCCCAGCTCGCCCCTACCCGCTGCCCCCCCACCTCACCCCTACCTGCAGCCTCCATCAGCTCACCCCTACCCAGAGGGCAGGGGTGCTGGATCTGCAGGCTGCTCTGTCCTGCTCTGATGGGCAAGGGAGAGAGGGGAGGGCTGCTGCTCAGGCTGGAGCAGCCGAGGATCCTGGCTCCCAGGCAGCTCCACCCTGTCTGCTGGAGAGGCCTGACCCTCCTGGTGTGCACCCCACAGTTAAGGCCCACCTGGCCCCAGCCTGCCCAGGGCTTTCACAGGGGAAAAGGACAGGGAGATGTGTGTGTGTGTAAGAACGACCCCCCCATCCTATTCTCCCCATAGGACACACACACCCCCATTCCCTCTCTACTTGACCCCTTTTAGGTGGCAGAGGTGTTTAAAGGACTGACCTCAGGCCACACTCCCTTCCCTCACACCTTCCTCTCAGCAGTCCCATGAACTCCTCCTCCCATCGTGGCCTCCCTGAACTGGGACACAAGATAGGAGCCCCACACACAGCCTGGGCTGCTGCGGGACCTGCGAGGATGCCTCCCCGCCCTGCCCCATGCCTGGGCAGTCAGGGAGGCAGGAGACAGCACAGCTGCCCGAGCATGAGGCCTCCCTAACATGGCGCCTTCTGCTCCTCTTGGGCCTCCTGTCCTCTGGGGGTGCCCTGGACCCCAGCTTTTCCTGCTCCCAGAGCCTGTGCCCTCTCGCCTGCCCTGGGTACGGTTTTCCTGGCAAAGCCTCTCTCAACAGGCTCACAAGGTGTCCCGCCCAAGAGACTGGGGCAGCTGGGAGGTTGCAAGGTGGCCCAGGGCAGAAGGGAGGCCCAAATGCAGCCAAGTTCCATCAGGACTAGGTGTGGCCAGAGAAGAGGAGAAACGCCGGCGGAGGGCACCAGTCCCTTTGTGCTTGGCTTCTCGGTCACTGGGCCGGGCTCGCCCTGGTGTCTGAAAGGATGTCACAGAGCCCCAGCTGCCCTATGCAAGACGCCAACAGACAATGGATTTGGAAGAGAAGAAAGCCCCTGGACTCCTGACTCACCAAGGCTTGGGCCTCCTGTCCTGATTGCTCAGCTCCGGAAGCTTCCATGCCCGGGATACTCCATCCCCACCCACAGCAAGGGAACTGGTTTGGCTACCCCTGCCATCTGCTCCACGTCAGCCTCTCCCTCAGCCTTCACCTGAGGCAAAGCTGCCCTGGGTCTGGACGCGGAGCTGCCCACGGCCATCACCTCCGTGCAGAGGCAGGAGTTGCAGTTTCACCTGTTGGTCACTAAGAGCTGGATGACAATCGTCATACCCACTTACGGATGGAGAAATGAAGGCAGAGAACTGTTCACTGACTTGCTCAGATTCGCTTAGAAACATGAGGCATAATCCCAGCTGTGCTGCCTCCCTGCTAAGGGCTCTGGCCCTTTCTGGAAACGGCTGGCACATGTACCCATAACCTCTGCGGGACTGAGAAGAGTCTGGCAGTGTAGAGGTGAGAGGAGGTAGGGGTGTGTGCTGAGCAGGTGTGGAGGGGCCATCCCAGCACCTCCTTTCCCTCCAGGTGTGGGCCTGCTGCCTCCAGACCTACTCAGAGAGCAGCCATGGGTCTGAGGTATCTCTCAGGCGGACAACGTGCCTCCTGCTGCTGGGCACCAAGGCAGTGGAGAGCAGAGAGGGCAGAGTCCCCGCCCGGAGCTCGGCAGGAGGGGTCCTGGCAGCAGCTGGTTCCTAGGGGACATGCTATAGGGGCAGGGAAGGGAGGACTTCACGCTAACAGAGCTTGCTGGGACCTTCTCATCTCTGATGATAAATCCTGATTTCTGGAAGCCTGTTAGGCCTCAGCAAGCCTCAGTATCTTCTTTATCACCAGCCAGCCCCCAGACCCCCCAGTCAGCATGAACACCACCCAGCAGGCCAGGATGTGCTCAAGGGCAGGGGGGCAGGGATGGGAGTGAGGAGGAAGAAGGCGGATGATGCCAGTTGCATCTGGACTGTGCTGGTGGTTACCCTGGCGGGTGCTGAGGGGGGCTCCAGGCTCCAGCCTGCCCTGAGGCTGAGGCCGGGAGGCACATCTGGGTGGCACTCAGCCACTTTGGAGCCCTGCCTTGGTCCTGCCCTGTCTGGCAGCTGGCAGTCCCAGAGACCACACCAGCAGTGGGGCGGGGTGAGGTCGCTCCGTCAGCCTCTCTGCCACATGCCCTGTGGCTGGCCTCAGAACACAAATACTATGTCACTCCATGGTAACAATAAAGGTCCTCAGGGACCAGCACTCCCCAGCTGCAGCCCTGCCCACACCCAGCTATTTATCTCAGATGCTCTGGAAAGAAAAACAGGACACCCTGCCCCCACAGCCCTCCCCGGGCCAAGGCCCTTGCCCCGGCCCTTGCCCTTGCCACACACATGCCACACACGTGCAGTCGCTCTCTCTGCCCACTGTGAAAACAAACCACAGGGGCCTGGCCATGGCTGGACAACAGAGCCAGAGGCACAGAATCTGGCAAGAACCTGGTGTGGAGAGCTCTCTATTGAACACAAAGTCCCAGCACCCACCCAGCTCTCCCACCCACTCCCAGGGCCTCTCTGTCCCCATTCCTTAGCCTCGGGCCCCAGCTTAGGTCCACTCTGAGGTCCTCCTTAGCCACCAGTCATCACGGGGGACAGCTGCCTCCATGTCGCCCGCTCCAGGGCCTCGAGTCCACTCTGCGGAGAGCCCTGCCCAGCTGTGGCCAGCCTGCGGGCCTCTTGGCCCGGCGTGCCCTGGCTTTCCCGGCGGGAAGTGCCTGCTCCAGCCCCAGCCCCAGCCCCTTCCTCACGGCTCCAGCTCCCGGGAGAGGCGGGACAGTTCCCGCTGATTGTCGATGACCTTGAGCTGCTGGACATAAGCCCAGGTGCTGGCTGGACTCCGGGTGCTCAGGGACTGCTCCGAGCCTGGTGAGGGAGTGGGGGAGAGTGGTCAGGGAGGCACTGATGCCACTTTGTAGAAGCCATCCCTTCCCCTCCAAGGAGCACACAGCTTTCCTACCCTTACCACCACCCTGCCATCACCAATGCCCAGGACTGCTGCCAGCCCACCCCACAATGAGGGGCAGAGCAGCACGTGGCCCAGAGCGCAGGGCTGAAAGAAGCAGGTCCCCAGGGCTCCATGCAGCACAGCACTTCTTTCACTAAGCTCAAAGGCAACTAAACTAAAGAATATTTTGTCATAACATATATATGTATATTAGATGTGAGGGATTTTAAAGGGGTGTGTGTGTGAGATAATGGTGTTTTAAAAAACCAGAAAATGAATAACTCAAAATTCAGGGTGCGGTAACCACGAGTGGGAGACGGAAGTTATCGTCAATGTTCTCACACTTGGGTTGGGTGCAGAGATGTTCATTATATTATCAGAATAAAGCATACCTAAAATAAAACAAAGGGCCAATGGAGCAGTGTGGTGTGAACCGTGGATGATTAATTCCACTTCATGCAACTGAGGTCCAGTCAAAAAAATGTAGTCTGCAGTGAGAGTGTTTGGCTCCCAGCTCTGTCACCAACTCGTCGTGTGGCCTTAAGCAAGTTACCTCAACGCGGGAGCCTGTTTCCTCATCTTTAAGTTGGGACAACATTGTCACCCACCCCACAGAGGTGCTGTGATGAGTTCTCAACATCACATACGGAAGTGCCTGCCGGGCACGTGGCCAGGGCCCAGGAATGCCAGGCATGGCTAAACATTATTGGCACCCTCCAGGGCCCCCCCCCACTTACACGTGGAGATCCTCGCCGCCTGGCTGTCCTCGTGGAGATGGGAAACTCGGCTTCTGAGTGGTGAGAGAGGCACTGGTGGGGTGAGGGGTGGGAGACAGGAGTCAGGGCCAGGCTGGAGCCTCACAGAAGACGTGGGGGCTCCTGCCCAGGGGTCCAGCCCTCTTACCACTGCTGTGGCCTCGGCAACGATGCAGCATCCGCACGGCTCTGGCCATCATTCGCTGCGGGCAACACAAGGGCATGAGATCTGGCCTGAGGGATAAAGCCCTTCCTGCCTGTGCAGCAGCTGGGAGTCCAAGCTCCCTCTGAACGGGGGCTCCTAGGGGGCTGTAAGAGGTTGGGTCACGTCTTCTTCTCCCAGCACACCCAGACGCCCAGCAGGGGCCAGGCAGAGGACAGAGGACAGAGGTCAGGAAGAGCTTAGAGAGAAGCAGGCTGCCAGGGGCTTTTGTTGAATGGGAGATGTTTGAGGCTATCACCTGGCAGCCCCCAGTGGAAAGCAGACCCTCCGGTATGCAGTGGAGTGAGGCAGGGGCTATTTAACAATAAGACTCATCTTTATGTTATCGATAAGTTTAAGTTACCTCCCAGCCCTGCCCCCTTCCCAGGCCACAGTCATGTCCCCCAACCTAGGCCAGTGGCAGATGCCCACTTTCCTGAACTCACCATCTTCTCAAAGTTGATAAGATTCTCCACTAGTGTGTGGTTTCCCTCGTGGATGAAAGTCATGTCTGCAAAGAGACGGGTTTTGTTCACAGGTCCCCAAACTCCTCCCTCTCCCGTAGCCCAGGAGAGGTGAATAACGGGCGCCTGGGGCCCGGCCCACCCCACACTGCCCTCTTCTCAGGCGGCAGTGTCCTCATCTCTTAGGCCCTCGAATGCCCTTCTCTGTTTAGCGTCTTAACTGTCTTCCAGCCTGGGGACTTGCATGCTTCTGTATAATCACTCTGACAGGCAGCAAGGCGGACGCACAGGCGGGGATGGGGGGCGGGGAGCCGGCGCCCCGTTACCTTTGAGGAGGAGGGGCATGAAGGGGATGACAGGCGGGGACAGCTTGGCCAGGGCCAGTCGGTACAGCCGGTGGTTCCACGAGGGGTCCTAGGAAAGAAGCCACGATGGGGTGGGGGGGGGTCCTGCCACCATAGCCCACCCCAGCCCCCAGCCAACCAAGAAGGGGCCCCACACCCTTCCCCACAGCAGAGCCCCCTGCTCAGCCTCTCCTCAGCTCCAGAGCTCAGCCAGGCAGGCTCTGCTGCAGGCCAGAGCGCCCTGAAGCTGCTGCCACTGCTAGTCTGTGACCATGTGGCTTCCCGACCTCCCATTGGCCCTGAGGAAATTCACGGCCATTAGTCACAGGGGCCCCGAAGTTTCTTGGAAAACGCTTTCTTTCTGTCTCTCTCTTACCCTCTCTCTCTCTGACCTTCTCTCTCTCTCTGTCCCTTCTCTGTCTGTCTCTCTGTCCCTCTCTGTCTCTGTCTCTCTGTCCCTCTCTGTCTCTGTCTCTCTTTCCCTCTGGTGGGTAAATTCCTTTGAACGCCTTGAACCCCGTGAGGTGAATTTTTTTCTCAAGAGCTCCCAGGGCTGTGCTGATAAAGCACCTCTGCTCTAGTCTGAATATTTCAAAACCCTCAAAAATTCCTGGAGGTGGAAGATTCAGCCTCCCAACTCCTCCCTCATCTTTTGTGCTAGTCTAGCCCACAAGCACCTCAGTTCTCCTGAGAGGCCGCCGACGGCCCAGCCCACGTGGGCTTTCAGTGCCAGACCCTCAGGTTCCTGAGTCCTCGGGCAGCACAGCCCCCTGACGCTGCCCTGACACGTCAGCGCCCAGGACCAGACACCCCACATGTTCTGGCCTGTTCTTCACACAGGGTCTTCCATCCACAGCAAATGCCCCCACACGTACACACACTGAGGGGTACAGTGTACTACGCAACCCCATCCTAATGCTGAACACTCCATTCCTTAGCCAGCTCCCCAATCTCACAGGCCAGGGGGAACTAGGCCCTGGGCCAGGGTTGGGGACCCGGAAAGTGACAGAGGACAGGCAGAGGGGCTGCTGGGAGCCAGAGTCAGGGTTTCTAGAGGGCCAGGCCAACCCCGGCACTCACCAGCAGCCTCTCGAGGGCAGAATACAGCTTCCGGACTTTGTGGGGCAGCCGCTGTGAAGGAGACACAGGTGAGCTGCCACTGCTCTGGCGGGGATGCCCACTCCCAGCCAGGACTCCCAGGAGGAGCCGAGGCCTGACCTCAGGACCAGGGCCTCCAATCCCACCTACCTCCCAGGTATGGGCCAGGCGGCTGATGGCTGAGTTGCTGAGGCCAAACATGATGGCAAAGAAGGAATTGAGATTCTTTTGCTCCTTGAGGCTGTAAGCAGAAGACCCAGAGACCCTCAGGGAAGCAGCCACACCTACAGTGCCCCCAGACAACAGCCAGGCCTGGCCCAGGACAGAGCCAGTGCTGTCTCTGCAGGCACCCACGCTGGGTGGGGTGGGGATGCAGGGGATCCAGGAGGCACAGGAAACAAAGGTGATGGCAGATTTGGAACACACAGAGCAGGGAGGAGGTTTGAGAAAAAGCAGCCTCAGAACACTGGCTGAGCACCCCCCACCCCTGACAAGGACTCACTGGGCCGCCAGCTTGATGAACTTCCTGAGCAACTGGGCCCGCGGGCCAGGCACCGGGCACAGACACAGTTCCGTGGCCACCCAGTACTGCAGCTCATTGAAGCGGCGCATGAAGCGCTCCAAGTTGGCAGTGGTGACGTCCCGCAGATGCTGGGGGCCCAGCACATAGTGGATCAGCTCCACCTGGGTGGGGGTCACAGGGGAGGTCAGTGTGCACCAGGCTGGGTGCCCTACCTTCTGCTCGCCTCCCCCGGTTCTGCTCCCGCACCTGGTGGATACTGTTGAACAAGTTCCAGTCGTGGTCGGTCAGCTGGCCCGCCAGGTCCTTGGCGCTCACCAGGTCCAGCCCCTCAGCTGAGCCCACAGTGGGCCCCAGCTGATCAGGGTGTGGGGTCTGCAGGTGGGAGAGGGCTCAGGGGGGTGCCTGAGGAATCCAGGGGAAGGCATAGGGTGGGGGAAGAGGGTTTGGGGCAAGGATGGGTGCTGGCGAGGGGAGGGGAACTACAGGGAGTGGAGGGGCCTCTAGGGGCTTCCTATTGCTGGGACCCCTCCCTGTAGGGCTCCTATCCCCTGCGGAAACCCTAAGCAAGTCTCCTCCTTCTCCTTGGGAGCTCCCAATCAGTGCTACTCCCACAATCTTTGGAATCCCCCCATTAGCTGAGGCCTAGACCTTCCTCTCTCCACTGAAGACCCAGCTGCAGCCAGAGCCAGGCCCCTCCCTCTTCTCCTGTGACCCTTCCCCAGAACCCACCCCTGCCACCCCCAGAGTTCCTCCCTGGGCCATGACATCCTGCTTGATCCCTACCAGCTTATGCATTTCCTGTGGGTTGACAACAAAGAGCCGCTCGTTGAGCCCTAGGGATGTGGCCACACCACGGGCATCTGGCTGCAGGCCAGTGGCATCTGCAAAGAAAGCACAGGCAGCACTGGGTGGGGGCGGGGAGAGAGGCCAGGGACCAGCTGGAGGCCAGGGTGGAGGCCCTGTTTGGGAGGCTGGGAGGTCCCTTCTCCCAGTAGTGGGGTTGGAGTCCTGGGCAGGTGCTCTAAACACACAGGTGCACATGCCCACACATCAACACTGCCCAGGACAGCACACCCAAGGAGGGTGGAAAGGGATCCTTAGTGAGACAGGCAGACCTTGGTCAGGGTTTGAACCTCCCTGGGCCTTACTTTTCTCCTTTGTAAAACAGAGACAATAAGACTTGCCCTGACTACTTCAGAAGTCAAATGAAATAATTTATACAAACAGTGGCTATAAGTATATGATACATAAAAAAGTCCTTTGAAAATTGGGAAATGCCTCACATAAGTCTTGGTGTTGATTTTCATCAGCTCTTTGTGGACTGGAACTGTGTTTTTAGTCATGTTTGAGTCCCCAGTCCCTTGACCAGTGACCTCCAAAGTCAGGCACATAAGTCTATCCATGTGTCCAGGGAAAAATAGTAGCTCTTCTACTTATATTTATTTTCCTACCTGTTTTGCATTTCTATTTTGTGTACAGCTTTATAATGGTATTAGTGTAGTAACAGATGTATGATTTATAGCAAATATTCACATGGTGGGGGATTTGTAATAACATATTGGTTACTGACATGGGTGTTGATCAAAGTGGTTTAGAGATCAGTGCTCTAAACGGTTCCTGGCACAGAGTAGGGTCTTAATAAACACGGCTTTGGGCAACTGCAATTGACGAGGTGGCCACCAGAGGGCAGTGCTTCCCAGAGCAGAGCCCACCACACAGGTGACCTGTCTCTCCCCACTTCCCGAGGGGAGAAGGCTTGTCCTTTCTCATCTCCACCTGTTGCCGCTATTCTTATGTCCCTAATTCCTGTCTAGCCTGGGCTCCAGCTGTCAGGCCTGTGCCCTTCACAGAGAACATTGGTTTTTAATGTCCCAAGTTCTCTGAAAGCAGATCTTAATAATCCTTCTGCCACATGTTCTGAGCACTTACTGTGCCAGGCCATGTGCTAAGTGCTTTACACACATTAGATCACTTAATAGCCACCACGGTTCTGTGTGATAGATACAATTATAGTGCTCATTTGACAGGGAAATGGAGGCTCAGAGAGGTTGAGCAACTTGCCAGGGATCACACAGCTAGTAAGTGGCAGGTCTAAGATTCCTTGACAGGTCTGGGAGTCCACAGTCTATGCTCTTAGCCATCAAGCTGATCTATTTTATCTGCTATGGTATCTCTAGCTGATAACACATTGCTAGTCCATAGCTGACCCTCAAAAATGTTGGCCAAATGACTAAATGAACGAAGACTACCTAAGTTCCCAGGCCAGCTACATTCTCACTTACTGTGTGAGCTTGGAGAAATTGCTTAACACCCTTGAGTTTCAGTTTCCTTGTCTGAAGACAGGATAAAAGTACCTATATCTCATAAGATTGTTACTAGTTAGCATTAAGTGACTGTAGAGGAATGATAATAGTAGCAGCCAACACTTACGTATCACTATGTGCCAGACACCATTCCAAACACTTTAACAGATTAACTCACTTAATCCTCACAATTCCTCTAGAAGGCAAGTACTCTTATCATCCCCATATTACAGATGATGGAACCTAGCGCAGAGAGATGAAGTACCCTGCCCGAGGACACACAGATAGTGAGCTAAGGGGCTGGTATCAAATGCAGGCACAGGCTCCAGAGTTCATGCTCTTATGCGCTACCCGTAAAGCACATTGAACAGACGTCATAACCTCCCATAAACACTAAACATCATTCACATTAGGAAGATGAGAAAGATGATGATGATAATGGTCTTAACTTGGGGGATCTGTGCATGGATCTGAGGAGGGCACCCTCCCTTGGGGGTCCATCCAGAGACACAACTCACCACCTGCAGAATTGACCTTCACCAGCACCTGCCCTTTGGTCCAGCCATCCTCCTGGGCCAAGGCTGCCATCACCTCCCTCACCGAGGCTGTCACAGGCAGCTGCAGGGTCAGCACCGAGTGGTCTGGCCGGCAGATGTCGTAGGAGACTAGAGAGGACAGCAGGCTGAGCTGCGGGAAAGGCTGCCTGATCTCCCCACCCCAGGGGAGGTCCGTGACTGCAGTGATGGGAGGGAGCCCCAAGAGGTTGAGCTTTGTAGAACAGGTGGGAGGCACCGAGCCAGAAAGAGGGCTGCAGGAGGCAGATCTGCCTGGCAGCCTGGGACAGAGACCCTGAGAAGTACACGTGCCACCTCGGTCTGCACACACCGAGGTCAAGGGTGATGACAGTGGGACAAGGGAGGCAGAGACAGTAGGGTGCAGGCATCAGGCTATGCCCCACTGGCTCAGACCACCAACCTTTGTCCCCAACTCGGATGGCACAGTTGCTGCTGGGGAGGGGCTCGTCCTGGCTGGGAAGCCAAACAGACACATTCCGGGCCTGGGAGGAAAAGAAAAGAGAAAGTAAGGTTCGAATGCAGAGGAGAGCACGCAGGGAGGGGATAGTGACGGCCCTGTCACCAGGAGCATGGGCCCCCGCAGGGCACTCACACCACCAGAGGGCTCTGCCTGCTACATTCACCTGGGCCCAGGGAAGGTGCCTTGGACCAAGGAAGGCTCCAGGAGAAGAGACACAACAGGTCTCAGGATAGGGCGAGTCTGTGCCCCTCCACCTGTGTGTTCTCATCCCCTGCCAAATAGGTCCAGATCAGTTCTAATACGAAAACCCCTCAGCTGTTGACCCTGATTTCTCCTTTCCCTCCTTCAGCTACCCTTTGCTACGAGCCAGGCATTGTTCTAAGTACCTAAATATTCCCAATAGCCCTTTGGCAAAAGTATTCTTATTCCCATCTTGTGGACAACATAAATGAGGCTCAGAGAGGTTAAGTAACATACATGCCCAGGGCCACACAGCTGCTAAGTGGCAAAGCTGGAATCCCTCCTGCTCCTCCCTCTCTCTGTGCTCTTGTCCACCAGCACTACTGTGTCAGCAGCCTTACCCATCCCACAGTGGGACACAGTGCCCCAAACCACTGCCAAACCTCTGCTGGTGGGGCAGCCCCTGCTGGGCAAAGGCTTCCCAACCCAGGTTCCTCTTTCTATCCCAGACTGTCCTTTCTGACTCTGGTACTGACTCTCTTCCTCCTCCTAGCTCCAAATGTGGCAGATCCTCCAGGTTCAGACCTCAGCCCACAGTTCTTCCCTAGATTTCCAAATCTCAGGGCCCTCCTCAGAGTTCCTCACTGCCTCACGTGCCACCTGCATATCCGTGAGTCTCAAACCTACCACCAGTGCTGAACTCTCTTCCAAGCCCTGGTCTCACTCCCCTCCTGGACCTTCCACATCCGTGACCCATCACTCCTAACTCAACACACCCTCCGATCCCCTCACCTGCCTGGAAGACCACTCCTTCCCCTGCCATGCCCCCAGGGCTCCAGTCTCCTCCCATAGCTTGTCACCCTGCTCTGGAGCTTAGGCTTTGAGATGGGTCTCAGCCTCCTCCCATCAGCCCAGCTAACTCCAGCCCCACCGGCCTGGAGGCCTCACCCCTTATCTACTACAACAGCCCAACTATTCTCCCTGCCCCCCACCCCAGGTGCCTCCAGCTGCCTCCTCCAATCTGCCTGACCAGAGCCCAATTAAGCTTCCTAAACCAGCTTCAATGGTGGGCATTGTCTGCTGGATAAAGCGCAGGCTCTTTAGCTAACCTATTCAAAACACAAATCAGACCTGGCCAATCCTTCACTCAAACCCCTTCAGTGGTTTGCACTGCTGTTAGGGCAAAGACCAGACCCCTTTCTTTGGCCCAGGGGGCCCTGCATGCTTGGGCCCTGCCCAACTCAGGCCTCCTCTCTGGTCCAGGGCTCCCTTCCCTCTTGGTTTTCCTGCCTGGAGTCCATTTAACAGCTCTGCCCCTGGCTTGGCTGTGAGCCCCACAGGCCAGGGCTGACTGTCCCAGCCCACTGCTGCTGCATCAGCATCTAGCCCAATGCCTGCCACTCCAGGGCGATTCCACACCAGTTCCTGAGTGGCGGCCACATGCCACGCACCATGTGGGCGAGGGGGAAGCAGAGGCCCTCGAGAGTGAGGCTGGCCTTCTCTCACGGTTGTAACAGACAATGGCAAGTAGACAAACAAAACTCCATGTGGTGGGAATGCTTTGAGGAAAATCATGGAGGACACCTTGGGGGGAGTGGTGTGGGAAAGGGGACGGTGCCCTGGATGGGGAGTTGGGAGGGACCTCTCTGGGAACCCAGCATTTTGGCTGAGATTGGCACAATGAGAAGGACCCCGTCAGGCAAAGAGCCAGAGAAAGAACCGTCCAGGTTAAGGGACAAGTGCAAAATCCCTGAGGTGAGAACAAGATTCGCCTATAGAAGAGGAACCAGCGACAGTCTCCAGCAAGCAGGAGGGTGGGACAGACAGGCAGCCGGGCACGGAGAGCCTTTTGGCTGGGCGAGAGGCCTGGATTTTATTCCCAATGCAACACTCCCCACCACCAACCCAATATACCTTTCCAGTCCTTTCTCCCGGCATTCCTCAACCAAATCTCAGCTCCAGCCACACCTTCTTGTGTCCCTTTGCTCCCCCTGGGCCCCAGCTGGGAACAGCCTGGGCCACCTCTGACCCCAGGGAGGGACCTCATCTCCCTTTGGCCTCCCACAGCACTGGCCACCCGGAGCCCCGGGACCTCAGAGGCCAACTCCAGCCCTAGTTCCTCACCTCCCAGGCTCTAACTGTGGGTGTGAATTACCTCCCAAAAGGAATAAAAGCCCCTTGGGGTGGGGAGGAGGGGTGCCACCTTAGACCTCTGTGTCTCCCCAGCAGGGCCTGGCCCCGGGCACCACAGGCAGCATGGGCCTGAGAACACCTATCACAGAGCCAAGGGCAGTCCATGGGAGGGGAACCTTCCGACCCACGCAGAGCCCCTCAGAGTGGGAGCGGCAGGAGGGGCCTGCGGTCCCAGGAGGAGCAGAGGGAAGAAGCTGGGGCCAGGCAGAGGTGACATCACAGGGCAGACACCTTCATCTGAGGAGATGCATTCCCACAGCCATTTTCCAACCTGTGGAGCAAGGGAGAAGGGAGGTGAGCTGGGGCAACCTTGCAGGGGTGGGGGTGGGGAGGCCTGGAGGCCCTGGATCCCATCCCTCCCGCACCAGCGGCTCAGAGGTAGGCATGATTTGGTAAGTGTCACAGTAAGAGGGGCCAAGAAGGGTGTGAACCCAGGCCCCCGGAGTCTGTGATTTCCCAAGGCCAGCACAGACCCAGTGTCTCTGACGGGGTGCTGTTTCAGGCGAGCTTTCGACCCCCCTGGACCTCAGCTGCCCCCATGGGAATGTCTGGGAAGGCCAAGGCAAACTCCAGGAAATGTACCGGGCGGGGCTGGCAGGAATTGGCACTGAGGGTATTCGGTAATAAATGTGTACCAAACGGAGGAAGTGAGAACAGCCGACGCATTCAGGGTGTGCAAATGAACACATGATGCGTGAGAATGGATGGACACGTGGCATGAGGGTGAACAGCAATGAGATGGAAAACACTGAAATAAGTGGCACAGCCTGGCTCTGAGGCCAGGTGCTTGACTCCAGAGCACGTGCTCACAGTCCCTGTGGTGCCGCCAGTTGTGGACATGACAATTAAGGCAGAGTCAAAGCATAACCTGTGGTGCCGTCGCCTCTCTGGCCACTGCTCCCTCAGCAGGTTGCTAAGCCGTACATCTCTGCTCACCAGGTCTGAGAGTTTCTACAAAGAGCCAAGATTTACTGAGATGGCTGTGGCTGTGTCCAGCGCGGGCAACCCAGCCCGGCCATGCCTCACTCCCAGGTACCTCTAGGAAGCTGGTGGCCACAGGGTCGGTGTGGAGCATGGAGCCATACAGGGCCACCCACTGGCTGACCAGCCGCAGGATCTGCTGTCTCTTGTTGCAGACATAGGTGCAGCGCTCCTGCTCGCTGCCCCCCGTGGGTTCCGCGTGGAAGGTGGGCACCAGTCAAGGGAACCACAACATCCAACCAGGGCCACCCTCCACACCTCAGGCAAAGGAGGAGCAGGATGCCCAGGGCCCCCACACTAGCTAGGCCTGGCATGAGGCTTGCTCTTCAGAGGGCTCAGCACAGCCACGCTGACAAGGCTTATGCTCCACGTGCCACCTTACCCCTATGCACAACATCCCCCTGGGGCTGGGAGGATATTGATGCAGGAGGGCAGCGCAGAGCTGGGCGCTGGGCATGAAGACACTATGGGTCAGGAGGAAGTCACTGAGAAATGTCTCTGTAGGGCAGGGGGGCAGGAGGAGACTTCAGAGGCCAAGTCTGGTGAGTACAGGTATAGGGATGGCTGGAAGGGCCCTTCCCCACGTCCCACCATAAGCAAGGCACCAGCAATGCCCAGCCCCTGTGATAGTGCTCCCACCCAAGCCAAGAGCACAGGTAAGAGGACTTCCTGCCAACTGACCATGTGGACCAATCCAGCACCCGATGAGCACAGATGCAGCATGTCTCGCCCTCTCCCAGGCTGCACTGACCACCCAACGAGTCAGAGAACCAACAGGTGTCTCCTGCCCCTACCTGTTGGGTCATGAGCACTGGAATCTGGTCGCATGGCCTCCAGCAGAAGCTCTAGGATCTTCTCTGGTGTGCCAGACATCACCGTGTACCTGGTGGAAATGGCCACTCCATAGCACTTACGGCACTGCTCCTCACTCCCACTCCAGGGCAGACATCAATAATCAATCATATCACTCTTCTCGATTTGCCAGCCCTCTCCCCACTTAGGATGGTGGGAGGCTGACTCAGGGGGTGCATCCTAATCCCAGGGGGCAGAGAGATGACACAGCGGAAAGGAGCAAAGACTGGGAAATGGGGGGAGAGATGGCTGGAGAGGGAGCATAGTGGGTGTGTTACCGGTTCCTGCCTGGGGTTGGGGGGCGCAAAGTGCCAGCACCCTGAGAGGCTCTCTCCAGCACCAGCACCACTTTGCCATGTTCTTCTAGCCGCATGGTCTTTGCCTCCACATCCTGGAGAACAGACCACACCCGGTGCTCAGTACACCATGGCTCCAGCTCTGGACCCTCTCATCCACCTCCTCCACTCTGGACCCTGACCCCACAAGAGGGTCCCCCAAAGGCCCTCTGCCCTTCGCTCACCCCAGCTTTGGCTCTGCCCTCCCCTCCACACTGCCCGTGGGAGCCCCTTCCCCTCCCCTTCCTCCTGTGGATCCAGCCCCCACGGCACTGTCTCCCCAGCAGGCTAGCCCCCCACCCCCTGTAATCCCACCACCCCCTTGGCCACCCACACCTAGCCCAAGGTCACTGGTCCTGCTGAGCCCGCTCAGGGTGCCATGGGCTTCACCTCCTCACACACCGAGGGCCATGGTCCCCTCCCAGCCATTGCATCCCAGCGTCTCCATCTCCTACCTTCCCTGCTCCTTATAAGCACTCCCGAGTCCCTACTCCTTGCCCCACAGCACTTCTCTGGGCCTGGGTCCCCTGCCCACCCCCAGGAGCAGCACCTTGATGATACGGTTGAAGTCCTGCTTGTCCACACGCAGGAAATGACAGTTGTCTTCTCGCAGGATGATGGTGGCTGCCCGGGGTGCATCGTTCACCAGAGCCAGCTGTCCGAAGTCATCTCCCTCGTGCAGTGTGGTCACCAGCCCCTGTAGCCAGGCCTCAGTCACAGCCCACCCCACCCCCAGCCCTTGCCAGGACAGGCCCAGGGCAGGGAACCCAGACAGGAGCCGTGGGGGATCAGCAGCCCTGGGGCCAGCAAAGGTGCTGCCCACAAGGACGTGGAGCAGGGAGCAGTTGCCACCCAGGGTGCTGGGGCGGGAGGGAGGGAGGTCTTACCTTGCCATGGGTCACCACATTGACAGATCCCTTCCAGATAATGTACCATGAGGTGCCCTTGTCCCCCTGGCTGAACACTGAGAGAAGCACAGCTCAGACACAGCCCTCCTAGCACCCACCACTCCTCCTCCGTGGCCTCTACCCATGTCCAAGCCCTGTGCCCAGCTTGCAGTCCCCTGCTTGACTTACACACAGTCCCTGCTTTGCTGTGGGGCTCAAAGAGCAGAACTGCAGCTAACTCCCGCTTCACCTGTGGGGCAGGGAGAGGAGGGTCAGCAGTGGCACATTCAGGTGAAGAGGGGCCGGGCTAGGGTTGGGGAGATTAGGTCCAAAGACACAAGTGCTGGGGGACAGAGATGTGGCCAGGTTAGGAGTTTCCAGGATTCAGCAGGAGACAAAGCAGGTGGAGAAAATGGGAGAAAAGAGGCAGAAGGATTTTCAGGCAGGGCAGTGCTGGGGCAAGAAATTAGATTCAAAATTCCAAGCCACAGACAGAAGGGTAGAGAACTGCCTTCTGGCCCAGCAGTTGGAGCCTCAGGGAAGTCACAGGAAGAGGAGGGAGATTCCTGGGGACAGGGCAGGGCTGGGAAAGGCAGCACTGACCGAGTTGGAGAGGTGGGCCACAGCCTTGATGTGCAGCAGCTCCTCAAAGATGAGGTCCAGCTCCTCATCTGTGCGCTGTCCTGGGCTGCGGGTGCAGGAGGGACAGACAGGGAACACATGATGAACTGAGGGCTCGGGGCTAGGCAAGAGAGCCACCCCACCCACCCAGCTCAGGCCTGGGGCCAGACGGCGCCACAGCCAGGACTGTTATCAATAGAAGGCTAACCTTTATGGAGTGTGCATGTGTGCCAGACACTATGCTGAGCACTTTACATGCATTGTTTCATTCCACCCTCACAACAGCCCCATGACGTGGGCGTTATGATCCTCACTTGACAGAAGAGGAACTAGCACGGGATGCCCAAGGTCACCCAGCTGGTAGCCAGTGGAGGTGGAATTTGAACCCAGACCTGCCTGCAGATTCCAAAGCCCACCCTGTCTCAGCCACAACTGTGTCTCAGAGTGGGAAGGGTCCTCAGAGACCCTCTGGCCCAATATCCTCATTTATAGAGGAAGAAGCAGGCTCAGTGGGGGTAGGGGGATGGCTCCACATCACACAGTGAGTCCATGGCAGAATGCAGGGCAGGGCTAGGTCTTCTGGGCCAGCCAGGTTCCCTTCACTCAGGAGCAAGCAAGGGATGCCCCGAGAGATGAATGTGAGAAACTACGGAACCTGAACGCTGCGTGGGACTTGGGGTTGCGGGTGCAGGGCTGCCGACTCACGGCTTTCGAAGTGCCACGGTGAGCAGGGCATCAGGCCCCCGCTGGGAGAGCAGGGCCATCGCCTCAACCAACTCCTCCTCCGTCTCATGAGCTCCCGTGGGCTCTGGCTGTGGCCCGGGGAACCGGTAGAATTGGGCATCTCGGTCCTGGAAGGTCCAGTCGTGTTTCACTGAGGGCAGAGGCCCAGGCGTGAGGGAGGACAGGAAATTGAGGCCGTGTGGGCATGAGGCCCCCACTGCCATGCCACTCCCCTCACACTCCCCACCGGTGCCTGCTCCCCAGGACTGCCTGGTGCACCCAGCCCGGCGTGCCCCACCCTGGGCTCGGGCTCACCATGGCAGAGGGCACCTTCATCCAGCAGCACCTGGCAGATTCCCACGGCTTGGCTCCGGGAGTGGACCCCGAGTCCCAGAGCCAAGATCCCATCCACCAGCTCCCGGCCAGAGCAGCACTGCCTGTGGGAAGTGGAAGGGGACAGGGAGGAAGAGGGAGAATCCAATGGAAAGAGGGTGGGGGGAGAGAGGAAGTCTCCATCAGAAAGGTGCCCTCCTAAGGCCTAAGCCTAGTTCTCCTGCTAGAAGCAGGGCTAGGCCCAGGCGCCCGCCCGGAGCAGAGTGGGGAAGGAGGGAACATGGTGGGGGTGGGAGAGGAGGCAGGCAGGGCCTCTACTCACTCACCGGTAGAGCCTCAGATGGTACTTTCGGTCGCGGATGAGGTTTGGGCAGGTGGCCAGGAGGTGCCGATGCAGCTGCTTCCCAGCCCTGAGCACCCGCTCTGTGGAGGCCTTGGAGGGATGAGGGGCAGAGCTGGCTCAGGCTCTGAATCCTCATGGTGCTGGTCTGCCTGTCCCAGCTCCACCCCTCCTGGGCTCCTACCTGCTCCAGGCTCACGCTGAAATCCAGGGACTCCTCGCTGTTGGTGAGTGGTGTCTGAGGAGAGTGGGGAAAGTTTGCACATCAGTGTGAGGCCTTCAAACCCAGCTCATGGACACCTCCCCTCCCCCATCACTCCACCCTTGCCGAGGCCCCACCCCAAATGCACCCATTCAGCACTCATCCAACAAATATGCAAACATTCCCTGAGCACCCTGTGCCCCAGGCAACCACCTCTTCCCACCCTTCCAGCCCCATCACCAGACCACACCTAAGGACTGCACCCCTGCACATGAGAGCCCCAAGACCCCTGTTCTGCTTACTCAGGCCCCAGATAGGCCAGGGCCCCCAGGTAAACTGTCCCTGTGTGGGAGCTGGAAGGAGCATGAAAGCATGAGACAAGAAGACCCACAGGAGGCCAGGATGTGAGCAGATCAGGAGGCCTAGGAACACCTGCTCCTCAGGTCCCAGGCCTGGTCCCAAGCCAGGTTCTGTGCCCAACCACAGGACCATGGGCACATCTCTTGCCCTCTGTGAGCCTCGCTTCAGCCTGGTAGTTAAAAACACAAACACCAGAGCCAGACTCCTAGATTCAAATCCCTGCTCCTCCATTTACTAAACAAGTGATTTAACTACTCCCTACCTCAGTTTCCTTATTTACAAAATCAATAAAACACTAATAATACCAACTCATAAGCTTTTGGAAGGATTACTGAGTTAATACACGTCGAATGTTTAAAACATTGTCTGGCATATAGTTGTATGTACATGTTAGCTATTATTCATCTGTGAAGCATAGGGTGGGGCTGCTTGCTGCAGGGCATCCTTCTCTGAGATGCTGCTAGTCCATATCCTTGGAGAGTGAGTAAGGCTGTGGAAGCACCCAGGACTGGCTCAGGAGGACGTGCTTGATCATAGGAATAAGGGTTAACAAGGTTTCCCTGCCATGGGTAGCAATCAAGCCATCTGGAACCCCCAGGCCTGTACACCCTGGGACATCGGCATGAAAGCCCCTCACCAGCCTTCTTTTCCTGCCACCTGAAAACTAGAGCTTGTGGACGTCTCAGGACAGGATGCCCTATGAGCACTCCCAATGGCAGAGTACTTTACAGTTTACAAAGCATGTCCGCCTCTTTGATTTCATTGGATCCTATGTAAAACAGGACTACACTGGGTACAGTGGCTCATGCCTGCAATCGTACCACTCTGGGAGGCCCAGTTGGGTAGATTGCTTGTGCCCAGGAGTTTGAGACCAATCTGGGCAATACTGAGACCCTGTCTCTACAACAAATAGAAAATCAGCCAGGCGTGGTGGTATGCACCTATAGTCCCAGCTACTCGGGAGGCTGAGGCAGGAGGATCGCTTGAGCCCAGGAGTTTGAGGTTGCAGTGAGCGGATGATGCCACCTCACTCCAGCCTGGGCAACAGAGCAAGACTCTGTCTCAAAAAAAAAAAATTAGAAGAAAATATAGAATATCTTTAACATTGAAGTAGGAAAATATTTTTTAAACAAAATCTAGAAATGCAAATCATGAGGGAAAAATTATTAAAAATGACTACATTAAAAATTAAAATTTCGGCCAGGTACAGTGGCTCATGCCTATAATCCTAGCACTCTGAAAGGCTGAGGCGGGAGGATTGCTTGAGCTCAGGAGTTCAAGACCAACCTGAGCAAGGGCGAGACCCCATCTCTACTAAAAATAGAATTAGCCAGGCACAGTGGCACGCCCCTGTAGTCCCAGCTACTCCGGAGGCTGAGGCAGGAGAATTGCTTGAGCCCAGGAGTTTCAGGCTGCAGTAAGCTATGATGACAACATTGCACTCTAGCCCGGGCAAAGAGCAAGACCTTGTCTGTCTGTCTAAATAAATAAGTGAATGAATGAATGAATGAATGAATGAATAAATAAATAAATAAATAGTAGATAAGTAAATAAATAAATAGGACCAGATGCAAAATAGGCAGAGCAGGTATTGTCTGTCCTCTGTGACTTACAAGGAAACACAAGTCTTGAGGTGAAGTGCCTTGTGTAACTCAGTCACACATGCTCAGACAGCCAGACAGCTATGGATAAACTCAAACTCCCACCCAGCAGTGCTCACATTCTTGGTCCCACTCCGCCCACCGCACCTGCCCCTTTCCTCTTGCCTCCCTCTTCCTCTCCCCAGCAACCTCTCTCCTGCCTTCCCGTCTGCCCTCAGGTCCCTGAAAAGGACCTGGTTGGGGCACTGGGGGACAACCAGGCCTGGTCCTGGCAGGGCCCTGAGCACAGGCGTCTTGCCACTGTGTACCCGGGCAGAGGTCTGGCGTGCACAGGCGCCTGGCCCAGCATTGGGCGGAAGTCACTAGGTGTCCCAAGGGTATCCCTGCCCGGGTCATGGGGCCCAGCCCAGTGCCAGACACGGAGCCCTGAAGACTTAAAGACAGGAAATAAGGAGGAGGAGGAGGAGCCAGGGAAGGGAGGAAGGGCAGGAATGCTACCCAGCCAGCCCCCTGCGTTGGAACAAACAGTGCCTGAGTGCTAATGACTTCTTGTTGTTTGTGTCAAAATGCGCAGGTGGCCCCAGTCCTTGCCCCAACTCCCTTTGGTGCCCATGACCCAGGCTCCAGCACCAGCTCCCTTCCTGGTATTATTCTGGCCTGGGAGGGCAGGTTAGCAGGGGAGGTGCCAGGTCATGTGGCCAGGCTGGTCATTTCCTGTCCTCCCCCAGGGAATGAGCACAAGGGCCAGAGAACGGGGCGGCCCACCAATGCTGAGGAAGGGACCTTAAGGCATCCCTCTCATTTTGCTAAGGAAAGCAGAAGCCCAGAGAGATGAAGTAACCTATCCAGAGTCACACAACTACTTAGAAATGTAAGATTCTCCTGCTCCCAGTGTTGCCCCTGGAAGTTGGGATTTGAATCCCATTCCAGAGCTAGAGAAAAGGAAGTTCAGAGGTTATATAACATGCCCCAACAGTTGGTAAATAGGGGCACCAGGACTCACACCGTGCCTGTCTGACTCCCCAGCCATGCTAACCTCAGCACTATGCCCTGCCATCCCCGTGTTCCCTGGACACAGAGGCAGTAGAGGCATTCTGTCCTCAGAAGGTTCCATGGGCAGGTAAGTTTGGAAACTGCTGGGTTAAACAAAGTTAAATAGGCTTGTCATCATAGCCCCTCTGTGCCCCGAGAATGTTCGTGTGTGTGGGAACCTTCCAGGATGGGGCAGGGGAGGGGTATTATTTAGGGGCAGCAGACAAGTGTGTGGGCTCCAGAGCCAGATGCTTGGATTCAAATCCTGACTCTCTAATCACCACCTGGTTGTGTGACCTTGTGCTGATTATTGAAGCTTTCTTCAGTTTCCTCATCTGTAAAGTAGGGTTGATGATGGTAATACTACCTATCCCACAGGGCATAAGGATCAAATGAGTTAATAATATAAAGCACTCGGAGTGGTGCCCGGCTCATAACAACTACTTAGTAAATGTTAAGTGACTTGATTGAACCTTATTTCATGACAGGCCCTATTACCCAGATACAGTGAAAAAACTGCTGTCCCACAGCTGATCCTGTCCCTGGGCTGATGACTCTGAGTATCAGCATAGGGGTTCTCAGTTGGGAAGATACACCTGGTACAGGTCAAGGTGAAGGTCCTTGCCCACCTCCTCCTTTCATTCCTAGACAGGAAGGACTCGAGTGGAAGAGGAGGTGCTAGCTCCCCTGGCACCAGCACCATAACCTGCCCCATCCTCCCTCCCTGTCAGAGCCAGGCTAGAGGGGCAGGCACAGAGCCAGACAGCGTGGGGACCCGTTAGACCAGTTCCCTTGGGCCATGGCTAAGGTCCCAGGCCAGGGCTGTGTGTGGTGGGTACAGGGGAAGGGTGCATGGGGAGGGGTGATGCCTTAGGTGTCAGTGTTACTGTCTGTAGCAAGAGAGAAAGAAGTACAGCATGGTGGTTATGAGCTTGGACTTTGCAACCAGATTGCCTGGGACCAAAACCCAGCTTTGCCACTTAGCAGTTATGTAACCCTGGACCTGTCACTTAACCTCTCTGTGCCTCCATTTTCACATCTGTAAAATGGGGATGATGCCATTATTTACCTACTTCATGGGGCTGTTGTGAGGATTATTCAATACAATAAAGGCAAAGCTCTTTCAATAGTTCCTGGGACATAACTACTAAATAACTATTAGCTACTACATAACCACAATTATTTGAACAGGTTGAATGAAAGCCTGTTTTCTAGTTAGAGAATAGGGCCACCTCCCCCAAAACAATCACTCAAAGAGAAGCATCCCGAACTTCCCTGAGCTAGTGGGACCCACCAGAGGTCATCCTGATCTTGCTCCTGCCCCCAGACATCAGACAAGATCTCACCTCCCCCTCGTATTTCCCAAAGAAGATGTTCTTCCATCCCATTCCAGCATCACCTTTGCCATAGTTGGTAAGTCCCTTCTGTATCTAAGTGCAAGCCCTCTTGCTATAACCTGCTTTCATTTTCTCTTGTTCTGGTCTAGGTAGGAACAGAAAGAGCTCTCTTCAGACCTCTTCTCTGGGAAGTTGATGGATTTTCCCCTTGGCTTTCTAAGAGGTAGGTCTGGCCTGAACAACTCCCAGCGCTGTCCTGCTGGGCTCAGGCTCCACCTCCTTCACGCTGTGTGTGCACACTCACTGCTGGCACTTGTGCCTGCGTGGAAGCCCTTCCTGAGCCAAAGCCACCATCATCATCAAGGCATCAACGCACAGCTTCACAGGTACCCAGAGCCTCTTAAACATGGGCAGAGTGGAATGAAACCACCCCACCCTGTTCCCCAGAGACAGTCATCAAGAGAGGGTGTGGCTGGCTGCCTCTAGCCCTAAAAATCTAAGTTCCCTCTAGTCACTGACCCCCATCTGGCAGGGGAGGAGCCTTGCTTCTGTGCCTTTGGCCCCATTTACACTCAAGCAACCCTCACCCCCACACTACCAGCCTTTCAATTCTGGGGGATTGGGGGAGTCGGGAGACAGCCTGGTGGCCTCGTCCACCCCCTCCCACACTGCAGGTCCCAGGGGATCCTCCAGTGACCTCACTGCCCTGGCACCTGACCTTCCCCCCACCCCTACCTTACTTTTACAAGCTGGGAAGGGGACAGGAAATGCACAAGTAATTATAGCCTGAGAGGGAAGGAGGGAGGGAGGGTTCCAGCCCACTGGCTCCAAGCAATAGCTACAGCCAGTGACCCAGAGAGCCAGAGGTGTTGGGGGCAGGACCCAGGCCCAAGGTAGAGAGGGCTGGGGGAGAGCTGGGGACTGACACCTGGATTCTCTTCTCAATTCCGGCTGTAGAGAGGACCCCCTCATCTTGGCAAGCCTCAGTTTTCTCAACTCAGCCTCATATTTAGGTAATATAAATGGCAGTTGGGCAAGGTAGGGGAAAGGAGGGAGAAGGTGGTGGTTGTTCTGCTCAAAGGGACTCACCATAGGAGATGAGCTCTTCCGAGTTTATCACCTGCTCCTGCTTTCCCTCCATCTCTTTACCCAAGTACCCTCCTGGCACTCCCCCATGGCTCCCCACACACACACATACGCACGGTGGGCACACACAACAGACACATAGCTGACTCTCAGGTGAAGTTACTCTATGACGTCTGGGCGGTTGGAGAGAGCTTCTCCGCTAATTTGGACCCTACAGCCATTATCCTGCCCCCCCAACCCCACCATTCTTTTCCCCACCTGCTTTCTCCCTCATTCTTTCGCCTCCAGAGATGTTTTTCACTGGCAAAGGGAGCTTCATCATCTCAGATTCTCCAAACTTCTCAGAACCCTCCCCTGAGCCCCCCAAAGCCAGATGCCAAGCAGTGTCCTTATAACCACCTCACTCCAAGACCAAAAAGCAGAATTAGCACTAACTAAAAGAGAATGTTGCCACGGCGACGTACCAAGAACAGTAACCAAGCTTACCTCATCCCCTGCTTGACCTGACCCCCACACCTCCCATCCCCACCTGGAGAGAACACATGAGCACCTAATTCAATGCCTGGCACACAGAGGTGACAGATAAATGACAAATTCCTTTCCTCTTTCCCCTGTGCCCAAATGGGGACACTTGGGCAAGACACATGCAGACACACATGTCGCAGCTGTGTGAGCCACCCACGCACACTGCAGCCAAGATTCGTCTGACCCACCGTCCACCCGAGCTGTGCCACTCTGCACCCCCAGCCCCCAGAGCAAGCTGGGCCACTTGCAGTATGCCCAAACCACAATCCAGGCCCCTCCTCCAGCCCTTGTGCCTGGCCCTGGTCTGGGCAGGTGAAGGGTACTCACCCAGCGAAGCCCTTGGATGCGGCTCGGGCGCCGGTGCTCCAGCAGCAGCTGGTAGGAGCAGCTCCGGGGCCGGTGCATCCTCCTCAACACCATGTTGAGCAGTGTCCCCTCCGGCACCACGTCAGGGAGGCCTCCTACCTGCGATGCTCCCAGGACTGGGCTATCCTCCACAGCCAGCCCCACCTGCCAGCGGCTCTCACCTGGCCAGCCCACCTGTGGTGCGGGGAGAAAGGTGGACAGCCATGGGGACAGGGGCTGGGACAGGTGGACCACAGCACAACTGCCCCAGGCAGAACCACTTCCTCAGAGTCCTGTGGACTGTTCAGGGGGAGGTGCTGCAACCCTGCCAGAAGCTGGGGGGAGGAACAGGAAGACCTTCATGGGGGCCTGCCGGTCTGGCGCAGTTAGGGGTCTCCAGCTGGCTCACAAAGAAGATCGGGCCCCTCTCAGTCCTCTTTGGAATTCTGCCCCACCCCATTGTCCAGGCCCCTGCAGCATTCTCCACTACCTCCCAGTATGAGGCTATGGACTCACTGGCTCCCCCCGAAATGCAGCTGTGGCTCAAACCCTTCTCCCCTCCTCCCTCACCCCTGACCAACCCTCTCTCTCCCACCCAAACTCCCTACCGAGTCAGCTTCCTCTCCCGCCCTCTCCTGCTCCTCCTCGACCCTGACCCCACCTTACCCACCTTCATGTTCCTTCTCAAGTTCGCACAGCTGTGCGGGCTCTAACAAAAGGCTCAGGGGTCCCCAGGGAGCCCCAGTCAGCTCTGATAAGTGGTGCTGGAGGGGTGCTGGCGGTAAGTCCGGGTGCAGTGAACAGGGCCGGTTCCTAGCCGGACTGGCTGCCCGGGCAGCAAGATGCAGGGTTAGGTGGAGAGGCTCCTCTTGGGTGAGTAGAGGACTGGGGGCGTGGTGGGGGGAGCCCCCCCCAGCGACAGGGAGCCCCGAGCCTCCGCCTTCGTCCCAGACGAAAGAGCCAGCTGGCACAGGGCACTGAAGCGAGGCTGCAGCTGGCACTGGTCCGGACGGGAGCTGTCACACCCCCTGCACTGCCCTCCCCCTTCCCTTCCCCGGGACGGGCTAAAGGGGCGGGGAGGAGGCGCCCAGGCTTACGCAGGGGAGGGCGCAGGGGAAGGGGGCGGGCACGGGCTGGGGGTGGAGTCCCGACCCTGGGGCACGTAGAGCGGGCACGAGCCAGAGCCCAGAGAAACCCTGGGGGGCAGGAGCCACCCTGATGTGTGTGCCAGGGCCGAAGCGGCCGCGGTGTCGGGGCAGGGGCGGTGAGTGGCTGCCCTGGTCGCCACGTGGCCGGGAAGAGAAATGCAAACAAGGAAACCCGGGAAAGGCGGGGGGGGGGGGGGTGAGTCATCGCGGCCCCACCCGGGAGGGAAATCCGGGCTGGGGCCGCTTCCCGGCCGGGGGCGTCTGCCTCCGGTTTCGGTACGGGGTCTCCGACAGCCCGCGGGGTGGGGAGGGGAGGGGATTGGGCGGCTTTCCCGAGGGGAATCCCGCTGCCGAGCATCCCACCGTTGCGTTCCCAGGCACGCGCCCCCTCCCCCCGCCCCAGCACACACGCCGGGCGCGGGTGAGGAAACTGAGGCTGGAGAGGAAGGACCGCGCTCGAGAATGGACGCGGGCTGGAGTTGTGGTGGAGCTTCCAGGGGACAAGGGGGTTCTAGAGGGCCACGTCCCCCAGCGCGCGCGCTCCCTGGCGGCTGGGCAGGTTGAGGCAGAGCCCTGTGTTGCAGGCTCAGTACTGAGACCCACGCCTCGCTGGGCCTCAGTCTCCACCACCGCGCAGGTGGCCCAGAGCCGCCCTCTGCGCCCCACTCCTGCTTCGGAGAGGGCGGAGATGATAATGAGGGTTTGGAGGGTGGCGCGCGCTCTGCCCCCAGCTTTCTGGGACTCACTCCCACTTTGCCTTGTCTCTTCCCCTTTCCCTTTGCTGTTGAGCCTGCCTGGACTTGGGGAGAAACGTCTCTAAGAAGCCTCTATCTACTCCTTTGGGACGCCAAGCCCCTATCCTTCACTGATGATTATTTTCTTGAAGGGCGGAGAGGAATTTTAATTGTGGTTAAAGTCTCAATTTTAATGTGTATGTGTATAAAAATTTTTTCCTGCATTTTAATAATGCAGGTTTCATCCCCCCAAATTCAGATTCAGTCCTATTGGCATGAAATGGAAAATCTGTGTTTTGAAAAACACCCCAGGCCATCTGCTGTGTCCACGCTTTGAGAAACACTGGTGGAGTTTTAAATGCCCCTCCAGGGAAGGAGGAGAGCCTGAGAATGAATCTGACCCAAACCCATCCACCCAAGCTCTGGTCATTTGGAAGAAGGAAGAAGTCTGGATACTGGCAGGAAAGGATGAAAAGCTGGGAGTCACAGGTATGCATGGGAGAAAGAGTTGAGGGGGGGATGGATTAGTGAGTTTCAGGTTGCTGGGGCCAGTGGCCTGACCTAGAATTTCTTGCAGGAGAGTTTCCTGAGACTGGCAGTGGGGTCAGCAAGGGGTCCCCTATTTCCTATTTCCTATTCCTGCTGCTCTACTTTGGGCAGGTGGAAAAGTTGCTGCGAGTGAGGCAGGACACCTGCTTACCTGTAGACCTTTCAGCAGAGCCACAGAAGCTTATCATGTGCTGATACTGTTCCAAGTGCTTTCCGTGTATTTAACCCCTGCCACAATCCTATGAAGTAGGTACTACTGTTATCCCCACTTTACAGATGAGAAAACTGAGGCTCAGAGGAATTAAGTCACTTGCCAAGGTCACACAGCTGGGAAATGGTGGAGCTGGGGCTTGAATCCAGGTTGTCTGGCTCTACTTCCCCCCCATGCCATACTGCATATATTCTGTATACATTTTATTTGTTCTTCTAACATGGACTGTACTACCTAGGAGAGGATACCAAGGAAAGGGAAATAGAGTGTGGGGGGCGTCGGGGGGGAAGGATCCAAAGAAAGTCATTCAAATGGGTGAGAGGGAAAATCCCAAACCCACTCTCCCCCGTTTATGTGCCCCCAACACTACTCTTGCCTTTCTTTTTTCATGTCTCCTTCTTGTTTCCCCTCTCTGGGGAGACTGAGAAGATGACCTGGGATGATTACCTGCTCACTGGTAGCCCAAGGAGATCACAGGGACTGGACCTTCCACCTCTCCTGTTTCTATTGCTAGCAGGCAGCGCCCCCAGTTTGCCGCCAAGGCAGATGATGGGGAAGGTTTTACCTTCTCAGGATTCCTGGACGGGGACTGGCCAGTGGCATTAGTACTCAGTAGATGTTTGATGCAGGCTAAGGCCTGCAGGGGACAAGGTACTAGGAGTGTGTTTGAAGAAAACATTCAGGCTAGATGGTTAGTCATTTGGGGACAATCATGTCCTGGTGTAGCCTCCACCCTCCTCTGTCACTAGATGCCTGGCAGGTGTGTTGGGACAGATAAATATTAATAATAATAACAATAGTTTACATGCACGAGGCCCTGTTCTTGATTTTTATAAACATTTACTGATTTAATTGTCACAACAACCTTATGAGATAGGGTTGTTATTATAGTTATCCCATTTTACAGATGAGGAAGCTGAGACACGAAGAGGTTAAAATAACTTGCCCAAGGTCCCATAACTAGAAAGTGGTGAAGCAGCAGGTGATTCTACCCAGGTGATTTCAAGTCTGTGCACTTTATCCCTCTGCAATCCTGCCTCTCAAACATTCTGACGGCTCCTACAAAGGGCAAAAAGCCCACACCCAAGGTCATTGCCCCACACCTGGGTGCACTGGCTCTGGGGGTAGGGGAGGAACAGGTAGACGAGGGAAGCTGAGCAGTAGGACCCCTTGACAAAGTCTGCCTAGACAGTGAGCTCCTGCTAGGGCATGACCCTCCTGAGCCCTCCCCCATTCACTTCAGGCAGGTGGCAGAGGCTCCCACAGAATAGTGAAGGAGGGTAGGATGGGTGAGGAGGGCTTGAACCAGACTTTGACTCTGGGCTGTATTTCTCCCTCCTTGGCCTCTATGCTGAGCTCTACACATGGTGAACTCATAGCTTCCTGGATCTCCACAGGAGCCTCACATTCTGTGTGTCCTTCTCCTGCCTTGCCTCTCTCAGCTCCCTGTTCCCTGAAGCCCCGCCACTGCCCTAAGCAAGGAACCTGATACCCCAGGTCCCTTCTTTTCCCACATCAGGCACCAAGTCTGGTTGATTCAACCAATGAAACATCTTTTATATCTGTCCCTTGTGCACCATCCCCACTGCAACTGCTCTAGCACCATGGTAGTCTCTTCCAGCACTTACTATGTATAGCATACTACGTTAGTCACTTTATAGGCATCTTTTATCCTCAGAACAACTCTTATTTGCAAGTCAGGAAACTGAGGCACAAAGAGGTGAAGTAACTTGCCCAAGGTCACACAGCTAGTAAATAGTAGAGCCAGACTTAGGCAGTCTAACTGCAGAGTCCATATCCTTAACCACTATTTTGTACTGCTATCCCCTGCCATGATTGCTACTGTCAGCCTTGCCTTGCTCAGTCCTTCCTGTGCAATGTCACATGAGTCTTTAAAGAATCTTTAATTCATTCAACAACGTTTGCTGTAGGTGCCAGGAACTCTGCTGTAAACTGGAGATCTAAAGCTGAGCAGCAGATACTGTCCCAAAGCTTCAGGACCCCAGAGCCTAGTAGGATTATCTTTTATCTCCCTAACACGCTAATCTGATTGGCTCTCCCCACCCAGCACCGTGTCTGGCGTAAAGTACGTGCTTAATGGTTATGGGTGGGAATGAAATGAACAGGCACTATGGGAAGTCAGCTGGTGCCTGCTATGGGCCTATACCCTGGACAGCTTGGAAGGGAGAGGAACTAATTTACCAGTTCATTTTTAAGGCCTTTCATTTCGTCTCCCTCCCTCCTTGCCACTTCCTTGTCTCCTACTTGTTTCTCCTCGGTCCTATGCTGCAGAGGCTCAGCTATGTCGTTTGAGGGTGATTGTTAGGGTGGAGAATGAGAGGGTAGAGGGAGTTTTCACTAATAGGCCTCCCTAGGGCTGCAGAAAAGGGCCAGCTTGGAGACCAACTCTGAAATAAAGCAGCAGCAGATGGAGGGGCTGTGCTGGGACCTTGGCCTGCAGCCAGCTCTCCCCCAGCTCCCCTAGGAGTTGACATTGGCCATGGGTGGTCAACAATGGGGAGAGATTGAGAAGAGAGCCCAGGTGTCCTCATCTGTTCTCTCTCCCTCCTGGCTCTGCATGGTTTAAGGCCCTCTGACTCCTGCCCAGGCGCCTTCCCCCAAGGGCAGTTCCAGTTCTGTTCCCCCATCTCCTCCCCTGCCCATTCCTGGGGTGGGGGGTGGAGGCAGGGAGCTGGAACATTGATGGGCACTGAACCAAACCTTCCTAGGACTAAAAGGTCACAGCCGGTCACTCATGAGCCTCTGTGACAGTGATGGAGGTAGAGAGGAAGGATAGGCTCCTGCCTTCTGTAGGTGGGGAGGTGGGCAAGCCGGGGCTCACAGTCAGGGCTTGGGCCAGCAGGGTGCTTGCAGAGGCAAGAGCAGGGACCCCACACTACCTGCGTGTACATTCCTCTGGCTGGTGCTCTAGCTACCTGTGCATGACAGGGGCAAGGAAGCAATCACTGCACAGACCTGGTGGTGATGGTGGTGCCTGGAGAGTGGGAGAAGCCAGGAGAGCAGGGGAGAAGATGGGCAGGTCTGGAGGTGCCCCTAAAGGGAGGGGACCGACCTGCCTCCCAGGCAAATTTGGTGTTCTTTGAGCATGCAGAAATGAGTAACTGCTCTCTCCCCCCAGCTTCTGCCTCTCAAGGAAAGAGAGTGTTGTCTGCTGTGTGTCGTAAGAGTGATCTGAACTTGAGTGATCAGTGTTCTGAAATGTCTGCTCCATTGCAGTTGCGGCCACTTTCCCTCAGACTTGCTTTCCCCCTCACTGCTGTACCTCTGTCCTGGGGCTGACCACCCCGTGTGCTACCTACCTGCCACCTCCTCCCCACTTCCCTCTTCCCACGTTCCCAGCCTTCCCCAAACGCTTGTCTCAGCCTTCCCATCTTCCAGCTCATCCTGGGCCCACGGCCTCTGTTCAGGACTCAAACCCTGTACTGAAACCCCCTCTGGTTTCAGAGACTTGGCAGGGGCAGCTGCAGGAGCCTGAGGGAGGGTCCTAGTAGGGCCCAGTCCTGTCTCCCAGTCACTTGGGCTGGAGCCAGAGCACCAGCTGGGAGGGGTGCACAGGGTGGGGGAGGACGTGGGTAACCAGACAAGCAGGCCAGGGAGAAGGGCTCTTTCCAGCATCAGAGCAGGCCCCAATCCCACCCCCAAATCCCACTCAGGAAGTGCTGGGGCCAGAGAGGAAGCGGAACAGTCCAAAGACTTGCTGGCACCAGATCCACTGCCCATTTCCTCCCTCCAGAGAGGACTTGGTAAAAGACCAGGAGAGGGTGTGAGGGTGGGGGTCTAGAGAGGGAAACAGAAAAGTGGGGGTCCAGGGAGGGAAAGAGAAAAGAGAGGCGAAGTCTCCAATTCTACCTGCGAGACAGACACAGGCCTCCCCCTCAGCCTTTGCCTCCGGGATGGAGAGGCATCCCAGGGGCACAGGAAGTCCGTCCTGCTCTTCAGCCTGGGCCCCTCCTCCTCTAGGCGCTTCAGCTCCAGGAGTGGAGAGCCTGGTTGCTGCGCTCCACTAAACACACTGCAGGGCTGGCCTGAATCCTGATTTAATCTTCCCTGACTGCTTCAGCTCTCCTCAGGCCCAGCCTCCTCTGGCCTCCGCTAAGGGTGCGGGGAGCTGGCAGAGCACCTGGTGCTGCCCCAGCCTGGGCCCCATTTCCCTGCCACACGCCTGGCACTCATCCCATTGACTTAAAGAATTGCACAGCTATTTCATGATTCCTCCTCCCGTAGAATGTAAGCCGTCAGAGGGCAGGAAGCAGCTATGCTTTGCTCAAGGCTACACACCTTGCATGGCCAGTGCCTTGTACACTGAAGGCCCTCAGGAGAGATTTCCTGCATTAAATAGTAAATGACTATTTACTGAATGAATTTCCCCCTTTCCTGCCATGGGCCTTCTCGCCTCCCTGGTAGCTCCCCCAGATCTGTCTTTCCTCCTGGGGCCTGCCCACCCAGTTCCTGACCAAATGCCACTCCTCAAACAGCCTCAGTGCATCACTTGTCCCTTCCCCCTCAAGGAGGTACCATCAGATGTGGCCCCAGGAGCCTCTCTAGGGTGCCACGCTTGGGTCCTATGCTCTGGACCCTATGCTTCACCCAGTGCCCATGCCGCTAGACTGGAGGGGAGCCCACATGCATTGATGAAGGATCCATGGTGACTTTCTCATTTAATAAACCTGATCCCCAAATCCAAATCCAAAGGGCCAATATTGATTAACCCTTGTGCCAGCTTTGCCCTTGGGGAACAGCAAATGCCCTCCCCTCCTGCCCTCAAACCTTGTTGTCCTCTCACTCCTGGCTTACAGGTGCACACCCTGCCTTTCCTCATCCCCTTGCAGCTTCCAAGAGTCACCCAAGTGAATCGGCCCCATTTTCCCCCAGGTGCAAGTCCCTGTTGAGGTGAACTGCATGCTTTACCTGCCCCACCCTTGCCATCCAACAAGAACTCCCTCAGTAAAAGAGGAAAGAAAGGAGCAGGTACCTGTGGTTGAGGGTTCAGGTCAGGAGATGGGGGTCACCAGAGGACCCAGGAGAGGGGAGCAGGCCTGGGCCCCGGCTCCTCTGTGCTGTTCTCCCTAGGTTGCTGTGGCTGTGACATCCCCCCACCGCAACCTGTGGCTCTGCCTCTGATGCTCTTTTAGCTTGTGAGCTCAAAGACCTGCTGCTTCCGCTCGGCATCTTCTCGCTCACCATCCTGCCCTCTGCACAAACCTCTAGGCTGTCAGTGGGCAGGCAGAGGAAGTGGGGTCTCGGTGAGAAACCAGGCTCTGAGCAGTTTCACTCTAGCCCTGAGAAGTGAGGAGACCTCCTTCTAGGGGCAGAAGGCAGCCCCAGCCCTGGGGAGCAGCGTTCCAGTGCCAAGGTGACCCCTGGATCTGATTCCTTCCTGTAGCCTCGGAAGCTAGAATGCACTGTGATGGGACCGGTTCCTCCCTGCAGCCGGCCATCTGCTCCTCCCCTCTAGGCAGTCCTTTCTACTCCGTGGTCTACAAGCCTGACCTCAGGAGGAAGATGGAGCTACGGGAGGGGGCCTGGGTGGGCGGGGAGGAGAAAGGAATCCACCTCTGTGTCAAGCACAGCCTTGGGCTGTCAGAGCCAGGGTCCTCCGCCCGGAACTCCACAAGGGCTGGGGGTGGGCAAGAGGACCAAGTAAGATCTGGGGAGAATCTTGCGGAATTTACCACCTAAATTCATGCACACAGATATTAGCCCAACCTGCAAAGCTGAGTCTGAAGGCACAAGGTTGGGGAAGGTTGCCCCCTAGAGCCAGGATCAAAAATTCTTTATGGACATTCAGCTGTTCTTTCCATTATTTATTGCATGACCATTTATTGAGTTCCTACCTAGGCACCTGGCATTATGCTAAGTACTTGGAATACAGGAGTGATGGAGGCAGGCCATAGAGTGACTAACCACGGTTTGCCCTAGCTTGAGGGGTTTCTTGGGACATGGGACTTTCAGTGGTAAAACTGGAGAAGTCCCAGGCACATTGGGGCGAGTCAGTCACCCTAGGAGAGAAGCCCCTGCTCTGCTGGAAGTTATATTCCAGTGGAGATGGCAGGGGTGGGGGTGGAAGGGATAAATACACAAAACAATTTCATGTAGTGGTAAGTGCTGTGGAGGAAGGAAAACAGAGTGAGGGATCCTCTGAGGAGGTAACATTTGAGCTGAGATTTGGATGATGAGGGATCAATCTTATGAGCACTCAGAGAAGAGCTTTCCAGGCACAAAGCACAAAGACCCTGGGCCAGGAACAAGCGAGGTAGGTTCGAGAAACAGAAAGAAGGCCTGTGTGCCTGAGTGAACTGGGCAGGGGTGAGTGAGGCTGGTTGGAGCTGGCAAGAGCCTGATCAATTTGCCCTAAGAGCTATGAGAAGCTATTAGAGGGGCTGAAGCAGGGGAGTACCATGTTCTCATTGTTATTTTTAAAAGGTCATTCCAGCTGCTGGCTGGGGAGTGGATTGTAGGGGAAAGAATGGAGGAGGACCAGTTAGGAGACTGTTGCAGATGGGCAGGTGGTGATGGTGGTGGCTGGACTAGGGTAGCAGTGGGGCTGGAGAGAGAGGACAGGGTAGGTCCAACTGTATTTTTTAATGAAGTGGACATAGAGGGTGAACGAAAGGGAGGACTCGGGGATGATGCCTAGGTTTGGGTCTGGAGCCATAGTAAACAAGGACGTGCCCCAGGGGCTTCAGAGGTCCCTCTGCATGGGGATTAAGGAGAAGAGAGGAGAAGCCCTGGCAAGTCCAATAAATTCAATCAACTGGAAGATAGCTCGGTGGGTGTATCCTTGACATAGCGTGGTGGGAGAATATACATGTCTGGAATGTGCCTTTTTTGGGGGAGCAAGGAAGGAGTTTCTTAGGAGGCAGGATGTGTGTGTATGGGAATTAGCAATCTGTCTTAATATTGATGGGGCCCAGTTCAAAAGAAACTGCAGAGGGGTTGATGGTTCAGACAGTTTACCCATAAAGCAGTGGTCCCCAACCTTTTTGGCACCAGGGACCGGTTTCATGGAAGACAGTTTTTCCACGGACCGGGGGGTCATTAGATTCTCATAAGGAGCGTGCAACCTAGATCCCTCACATGCACAGTTTATAGTAGGGTTCATGCTCCTATGAGAATCTAATGCTGATCTGACAGGAGCGGAGCTCAGGCAGTGATGGGAGCGATGGGGAGCGGCTGTAAATACAGATGAAGCTTCCCTCGCTTGCCGCTCGCCTCCTCCTCCTGTGCAGCCCAGTTCCTACCAGGCCACAGACCAGTACTGGTCTGCGGCCTGGGGGTTGGGGACCGCAGCCGTAAAGGACCTGTTTAGATGACTTGACGTGGAATGAGGGATGGTTTATGAGGATAATAAGGTTAACTGTAACAGACAACCCCAAATCTCAGTGGCTTGGCACCACCAAGGCGTATTTCCCTTTCATGTTACAGTCTAGTAAGGGTCTGGGCATGAGGATGGTTCTGGTCCATTCATTCTCTCAGGGCTCCCAGGCTCTTTTCACCATGTGGGGCTGCTGTCTGCGACATATACCCTCTAAAATCATCACAGGGTGGAAGAAGGGAATGCAGGATATATGGGAGATCTTTATGAGTCCAGCCTGGAAATGGCATACGTTGCTTCTGCCTTCATTCCACTGCTCAGAGCTCGATCCCATGGCATCGGTTTAGCTGCAAGGAAGCTAAGAAGTGTAGCTCAAATTTAGGAGGTCGTGTGCTCAGAAGAAGAGACGCACAGGTATTGGTGAACACTGGTGGTCTTTGCCACAGGCAGGGAGAGTGCTGTCGTGTCGGGGTCGCAGTGGTGTGTGTCCCGGTTTGGGATGGGAGTGTGCTCTCTGAGAATGCCTTGGAAAGGAAGCTGGTGTGAGATGTGTGTGTGGGGTGCACCCTGTGTGCTTTGCAGCTCCGCAGTCCTTCCATTCTTGTCCATTCTCACGGCCTTTCTCCAGATAAGATCTTAATTATCTCAAACCTTACCACTGACATAATCTCGTGAATGCTTTGTCCTCTATAATTTTATTTCCCCATCAGATCTGACCTGGATATTATAGTCTAACTAATCTTCCCAAGACCTGGCTTATGTCCTGCTACCCCTGTTCAATAATAACAGTAACGACAGTTTGTTGGATTACCGCATGGAGCGCTTTAACTGTAGTGTCTCTATCCTCATAACAAGCCTGCGAGGGATCATTATTTCCTTTATACAAACAGGGGTCCTGAGAGGTTCTAGCTGTGCTAACAGGGTAGCCACGAGCCATGTGCAGCTGTTTAAGTTAAAATTAATTAAAATTAAATACAATTAAAAATTCAGTTCCACAGTCACACTAGCCAAATATCAGGTATTCAATAGCCACATGTGACTGATAGCCACCATTGTGGAGAGCACACATAGGGGATATTTCCTCCAGGGCAGAAAGTTCCACTGGACAGCTCTGAGTTAGGGTCGCTTGCCCAGGGTCACAGCAGCAAATGGTGAAGCTGCACCTCTGACCCCATCTGAGACTAAAGCCCTCCAATTGCTCCTTATTGCTACCACAATTAAGAAAGTTTCAGCCTGGCCTTAACCTTCTTGTACAACCTGGGCCCATGCCACTGTTACATAATTATTTCTCGTTATTTTCTTGCACAATCTCACTGTCCAACACAAGTTTGCTTGGGGCTCTCCAATACTCCTGTAATGTCTACAAATAATATTTTTGCTGTCCTCCTTTCTGTCTGCCCAGCTAATGAATTCCTACCCGACCTTTAGGTGCAAATAGCTTAAATATCTCTTGAATCAGTTCCCTGTTTTCTATTCTTGCTGCTTCTGCCTAAACCAACTCTGAGGTCTCTCATTATCTCTTGCATGGCAGCACCCTGCTGCTGCTAATTATACCTCCTGACATTTATTGAGTACCTACAATGTGCTGGCACTCTTCTAAGCACTGACCCTCATCAGGACACTTTGAAGTAGGTATTTCTGTGGTCTCCGTTTGGTAACGAAAGCACCAGAAGGTGAAGTACTTGTCCAACTCATCTGTCTGCTTCTAGTCTTTCAGGGGCAGCTCACTCTAGTTCTATTACTCCCACCATAGTTCCAAAACACAGAACTGTTACTTGGGGAGGGGGACAGACTTCTTAGCAGACCCTGCAAGGCCCTTTATGTTCAGAAACTTTCTATTCTCAAAACCCACCACTTCACCCTCAAACCTGATAGTCCAGCCACACACTACTTACAGTTGCCCAAACCTGCCATGTTATTTCTCCCCTTTGGGCCATCACATATGCTGTCCCCACTGTGTGGAATGTTGCCCATCCCACTATCTCTGAAGCTGCCATGGCAGCGCACTCTGGACCACAGAGCTCGCTCCCTCTTCTGCAGGGCCAGCACTTACTTTCCACCTCGGCTCCTAAAGGAGGGCTGGGTGCTGATCTCCTAGCATCAAAATCACTTCTCATTAAAATATTAATATATACTCACACCTGTAATCCTAGCACTTTGGGAGGTCGAATCGGGAGGATTGCTTGAGCCCCAGAGTTTGAGACCAGCCTGGGCAACACAGTGATACATCTTTACAAAAAATCAAAAAGTTAGGCAGGCTTGGTGGCATGAGCCTGTAGTCCCAGCTACTCAGGAGGCTGAGGTGGGAGGATCTCATGAGCCCAGGAGTTTGAGGTTGTGGTGAGCTATGATGATGCCACTGCATTCTAGCCCGGGCAACAGAGCGAGACCCTGTCTCTGGTGGGGGGAAAAATGTGTGTGTATACACACACACACACACACATATACATACACTTCAAGATTGAAACTTTAATAGGCAGGGGTGGAGTTTGGTTTATTTATTTTATTTTTAAAGAAGCTTCCAAGGTTATTCTGAAGTGAGGCAAATGTGGTTTACACTGGTTTACATCCCTTGCTTGGGCAATTAATCATGCCCTGCCTAGATTCTGTGTGTATAATTCCCTTTGTTATTTAAATCTTACCTTCATTCACTCACACTCATCTATTCAACAAATGTTTATTAAGGGGTTACTATGTGCCACACACTCTTTTAGGTGTTGGTGTGAACAAGACTGGCACCATCCCTGCTGCTTATGGAGTTCATGTTCCAGAAGGGTGTGGCACACAGAATAATGGCCCCCAAAGATGTCCACGTCCAAATTAATCCCACAGAACCTGTGTCACTCTACATGGCAAAGGGATTTTGCTGATGTGATGTAGTTAAGGATGTTGAGATGATTATCCTGGATTGTAGGGTCTTCAATCACAGGGGTCCTTAACAAGGGAAAAGAGGAAGGGAGGGAGGGAGGGAGGGAGCCACAAGTCAAGGCATGTGGGTGGCCTCTCTCTAGAAGCTGGAAAAGGTAAGGAAACAGATTTTCCCCTAGAGCCTCGAGGAACAAGGCAGCCCTGATGTCCCCTTGATTTTAGCCCAGCAAAACCCATATTTGGACTCCGGACCTACAGAACTACAAAATAATGTGTTGTTTCAAGTGACCAAATTTGTGGTAATGTGTTACAGCAGCAAAAGGAAACTAATACAAGAGGTATTGGTTACATATTTTGTGCAGGTGTGTGCTGGGCCTCCCCTCCCCATGTGTTATGTTAATGGACTCTAAGTACCTGAGGGCAGAGCCCTGGTGCTGTGCCCAGGTTTTCCCTCCCAGCAGGAAGCTGGGCCACGGTGGAGCTGAGTGTACTCCTGCTACGGATTGCGCCTCTACTTTAGAATGGTCTGATTCTGAGGGTTGGGGTGATGTTTGGTAGGGACTTGGGGGGATGAGGCTTGTGAGGATAAAAGGAAAGGGGAGCTGCGGGTGAGGATAAGGTGTTTGGGGTTAGAAGGCAATGGCCGCAGGGGTTCTCAAACTTGAGCGTGCAGAGGAATCTTCTGAGATGTGGTGAGAGGGGACCTAGTTGATAAGGGGACGTGTGGAAGGAATTATATCTACTGTGTACTCTCATATTTCTTAATTTTTATATATTTTAACGAGAAACTTAAATCTTAAAACGAGAATGTGCCTCCTATTTAGAGATAAAATTTAAAAAGTAATCACCGCAGCTGGCTTGCATAAAGGCATATTCCCGGGCCCCGCCAAGGCCCACCTATCCCGCCACGGCGGGTCTGGGGATGAGCCCAGGAACCCGCCCGGTTAGCAGGCGCCGGCCGAGCAGGCTTTGCAAGGCGGGGGTGCGGCCTGCGGCTGGGGCGCGGGCGGCCTCCGGCCGGGGAGGGCGCTGTGCCGCGGCGCGGGGCGGGCGGGGCGGAGCGCGGGGGCCGGCGGCTCGGGCTGCGGCTCGGGCCCTGCACCTGTGACTCTCGGCCGCGCTCGCCCTCGGCCGCCCGCGCCGCAGCCCCATGGCCCCGTCCCGGCTGCAGCTCGGCCTCCGCGCCGCCTACGCCGGCGTCAGCTCGGTGGCCGGCTTCTCCATCTTCCTGGTCTGGACGGTGGTCTACAGACAGCCGGGGACCGCGGCCATGGGCGGGCTCGCAGGTACGCGGGGGCGCGGGGTCCCGGCTCGGGTGGGCGGGCTGGCGGCGGCGGGGAGGGCGCTGTCAGCTGCTCCGGGACGCTCCTCCTGGGCGGCGCTACCCCCGGGGAGCGGGTGGGGTGTTTACCCGAAAACGTTGGTTGGCAGCGCAGGCCCCGCGCGTGCCCGGGCTCCTGGGCATCCCCCGGGCCCCCCTGCCCGCCCGAGCCCGCCGCTGCCGTTTGCACGAGCGTGCCGCGCCGCCCCGTCTGCCGGCGCCCGCTTCCCGGCCACCTCCTTCCCCCGAACACTCACGCTCGTTCCGGGGGATCCGCGTCCCCCAAGCGCCCCTTCCTTGGGTGCGGGGTGAGGGAAAGGAAGAGGGCTGGGGAAGCCCATCTGCCTCCTTCCAGTGTGGACCCGCAACCCCAGCAGCCCTGAGCGGAGACCCGGGAGCACGGCGCTGGGGATCTGATGGAAACTGGACATTTTCTTTCCACCCACGTTGGTGCCTTTTGCCACCGTCTGCTGTGGCTCCTCGGCCGAGGTCTGCCAAGCCCCACCGACCACCTTTCTCAAGGAGGGAAGGGGCGGCGCCGGTGGAGGCCAGGTGCACGCCACTGCTCCCTACTTGTTGTGCACCTTTGGCACACAATTTAACATCTCTGTGCCATAGAATTGGTGTGAAGACGAATGATATTATTTCTACTTGCTAACATTTTTTAATGCTTTCCTATGTGTCAGGCACTATGTTAAGTAATGTGCTTCCCTTATTTCATTTAATCCTTACATTAATCCTATGAAGTGGGCATTATTGTTGTGTCCATTTTACAGATACTCTAAATTAAGACTTAGAGTAAATAAATAACTTGCCTAGGGTTACACAACTACATGAGATAATACGTGTGGGAAAGATCTTTGGGGGAAAAAATACATGAAAGGGTAATACTTTTGACATGTGATGATCTTATTCCATTACTAAAATCCTCTGCCAAAAGAGTCCTACATAGAATAACTAAAAATAACTAATTTACTCACTGCCACAGAGTTTGCTAAGGGCCATCCCCCGGTAGAGCCAGAGCATGAGGTGGGGTTTTTGCCTTTTAAGAGGGGCATACATGGCCCCAGCCTAAGCAATGCTAAGCAAAGCGCTGGGGTCGCCAAGAAACCGCGGGTGGGCACCCTGGCTGGGATGTTCTCAGCCTGCCAAGCTGCCCCACCACCTGTGGGCTCCTGTCCCTCCTGGGGGCAGCCAGCCCATCTTTGCCCAGTTATCTACGAGCTCTGGCTCTTTCCCCTCCACACCCCACCACTGTCCATGCTCTTCACTGTTCACTGCTTACAGCTTCTTTTCTGTTTCCTATTGGCCCTACTGCTTGCTTTCGTCTGGAAGGTGGTGTCAGGGCAGGATGGTTGAGATGGGGGGGCCCGTCCCTGGGACCCCAGCATGGGTGTGTTCAGAGTCTGGCCCGGTGGAAGTGGAGGTGAGCCGTTCCTAGCCGTTGGGACCTCAGGCACGTCAAGTCCTCCTGGGCCACAGTGTCCTCATCTGTAAGGAGTGGGAGATTCCCCTGAACTAACTCTGTGACTTCCCTCCAGGTCTGAAATGTTGCAGTTCTGCTGTCCACTGCCTGAGTCTTTCATCTCCAGCTGCCTGTGAGAAGGCTGCGGAAAAGGCCTCCTTTCTTGTACTCCGGGGAGTTGCCTGGGGTTTCCCTCTGACCCAAATTCTGCCCTCTCCCCCTCCCCACAGGCTTCCCCTGGCCTCTGAGCAGGCCAGCTGTGGGCTGTGGTGTTGTCTTCAGGGAGAGGCGCTAGGGCAGCAACCACCTCGAGTGGGGCCCTGGCATTTGACCTGACGTTTGACCCTTGACAGTGGCCATGGAAGAGCCAAAACTGCTTGGTGGGGGGGAGCTGGTGGTGCATGGTCGGGGTGAGGGGGTTGCCAGGCCAGGGCCATGCACCTTACCCACCCTGAGTGGGTTCTGAGAGAGTCTGTAGCCAGTCTGCCTTCTTCCTCTTTTTGGGGGTGAAGTGTCAGCGGGTTTACTGACTTGTGAGCACCTCACTTCTGACTTGGCATTTCCCAGCCCAGAAACTGCTGAGTCACCAGAGTGTAGCCCTAGCATGCTCCTTTTCCCCTGTGTTGGACCAGGCAGGGGCTGATTGGGTGTGCTGGTTTCTGGGGCAAGGGCAGCCTTGGAGCCCCTGGTTCCAATGGGCAGAGAGTTTATGGGTGAGGACACAGTCTCCCAACCTGGTGGGTATCTGGGAAAAGTGGCTTCGAAGAAAGGCTGGTTTTCCTGGGGAGGCATGGGTTGGACCTACCTGCTCTGGCTTTGGGAACCCTGGGGAGAAACACATACTCTTGCTCTGGGTTTAGTAGACCAAGGAAAGAGAAAAAGAATAGTTGCCCCAGGAGTCTAAACTACTCTGTATTCTTCCCACATGAGCTGTAGAGGGCTGGGATGCCAGAAAGTAGGGGGCCCGACCCAGGCCCAGTGTTCCGCTTGTCTGCATTTCCCCTGGGGGCTCGCCTGGGTGTCTCCCATCTTCTCACCTCCAGCCCAGCTGCTGGAGGTGCTTCCACCACCCAGCCCTGTGCCTTCTTTGCCCTTAGCTTATCAGCTGTAGCCCAGAAGCCGAGCAGGTGGGGTGGAGTTAGGGTGTGGTCTGGCATGGGCTTGCAGCCAGGTGGGGCTGGTGACCTGTCCATTCCGCCCCGAACTGTGCAGACCAGGCTTGCTGGAATCCCGGAGTATCCCAGGGAAGGGTGCAGGGTTGAGGGACATCACCTCCTGCCTGAGGTGTGGGAGGGGACCAGTGAGGGGCTCCACCTCACTCAGTGAACCCCTTGGGTAGAGCTGGTAGGGCGCTGTCTTCTGAGGAGGGTGGCAGGAGCCAGGTTGGGCAGGAGTGGGCCTGCCTCCAGCCTAGGCGTGTGTCTGTCTGGATGTGAGGCCTGTGTGCAGGGCCTAGAGCAGGGTTGAGGGGAGGCCAGTGGTGGGTAAAGGCATGCTTGCTTATTAATAAAGAACAGGGCCCCAACCCACCCCAAACTTCAGTCTTCCTCTCCCTCTTGGCCTCAGCCCTCTTTGGTATGTGCATGTACATGGGGGTGGGAGTTTTGGGGAACTACTGGATCATGGCCAGTGGACTAAAAGATGGCATCTTCACGGGCCTTTATTTCAGCATTTCCTAACCCAGAAATTGCTGAGTCACAGAGGAATTGCTCTGACCTCGTTATTTTTCTCCTAAGCTGGCTTTCAGAATCTTCAAGTGGGAAAGGATCTTGGAGCTCAACTTCTCCAGCCCCTCTGTGGCGTGAGGAAACAGAGGGCAAGTGGACCTGTCCCAGACAAGTGCCCATTTGACTGTTCCTTGAATGTGCTCAGTGACAACAAGCCTCATCCCTAGGGCCCTTTAAGAAACTAAATATCTCCTTAAGTGAAAACTTAGGATGATGTGAGGGAAGTGGGAGAGACTTTTGGGGTCTGTGTCTGGTGTAAAATCCAGATCACGTAGGATGTAAGCAGAAGCCGTGGGATTATTATTCTGTCCACCACCGGCCTGGTCCAGCTGCCCAACTAGGCAAGGAGGGAGAGATGCTTATCCTGGCCCAGCCTGATCTCAGGGGTGAGGGGACCCACATTCCAGGCCCCCAAACCCTGAGGAAGGTTGGCAGGAGCAGAGCTGGGAGTGTGTGGGAGGGGAGGCTGGGGGGTCGGTAGACCTCTACCCTCACTAGGGTGGAACCCCAGGGCCCCTGATTATCTAGACTGGCAGGACCTCTGGGCTCACCCATTTTTAGATGTGGAAAGACCAAGACTCCGGGGCACCCCAGCACCGGGCCCCAGGTTTCCTGGCTTGCAGTCTCATGGGTTTTTGTCCCTTACCGGGCTACCTGAATTCTGAGCTGGTAATCAGAAGATAGCTCCATGATAACTAGCTTCCCCTTGCCTTTTATCCCTCCCCCACTTTTTAAAAAATTATGAACTATTTCAGGCAAATAAAAAAGTGTAGACAATTTAACAAAATCCCTTACATTCACTACCCAGCCTAAGAAATAAAATAGCATAGATTCCGTTAATGCACTCCCCACCCCACCTCCCTATCAACTTCCCTTCCTTGTCTCCACCACCAGAGATAATCACTTTCCCCAGCCAGATGCCTGTCCGTCCTTGCACATTTGGTAGGCTACTATGCATGCAGTGCATGCCTCTCCCTTTTGGAGAGGCCTTCTGACTGCTAGGGTGCAGCAGCCAGTGTGGCCCACGCCCTACAGGCCAGCAAGTGGAGAGTTTGCAGCTAGCTCTGCTGTTTTCCTCATTCCTGTCTTGCTGGGACCCCAGGGCCCTGCTCCGGACCCTTGCCAATGGAATTGATATTTGTTCCACTCTTTGGGCTGCACCAGCAGGCACTGCCTGGCACAGACGGTTGTTTTGTATTTTATTGTATTGGCCGAGTGGCAGCTGGCATCCTAGGGGAGGTGCACACCCAGGCCCGGAGGGCAGGCCCAGGAAAGGCTGGGGGGTGTTTGGCTTGCCCTAAGCTGCAAACTGGAGGGAGTGGCATGAGGTCTGGCCAATAGCAAGAAAGCTTCTTGGGTGCCGGGTGGCCCTGGGGTCTTCATGGCTGGGCCTCCTCACCCTGCAAGACCAATACAGGGCATTTGGGAAGAGCCCTGCTGCCCAAGAGCCCAGCTACAGGCCTTGAAACTTAGACGTTGTGGCCTCCAAGGGCTGGGTGGAGGAAGAGTGTGGGGCCGGAGGACAGCTTCACCACAGGGTGGGTGGTGGGAAGTCCCCAGAAAGCAGACTGGCTGCTGAGGTTCGCAAACTTTCTGGTTTCAGGACCCCTCCATGCTATTGAAAAGTAGTGAAACTTGCAGTGAATTTTGTTTATATGGGTTGTGTCTGTGGACATGTACCACATTAGAAGTTAAACATGAGAACATTTTTCAGCATTTGAAAGTAATACTAAAAATAGTATGGAGTTAACATAACATTTTTGTGAGAGGTATTCATGTTTTCCAAACAAAAACAATCAGGGAGAAGAATGCAGGGTTTTCTATTTTTGCAAATCTCTTTAATGTCTGGCTTGCTAGCAGGCAGCTAGAGTCTCTTATCTGCTTCTGCATCCAAGTCCTTGTGATACCACAGGCCGTGTCCAGCTCCACGGGAAACTGCACTCTGCAGTCACGAGGGAACCAGTGAGGAAGGCCAGTAGTCTTACTATGCTTATGCAAATAGGCCTGGCCCAGTGGACCCAAAGGGCCCTGGGGGTTCCGGGGTCCCTGGGCTGCAGCGTGGCGGCCGGCGGCGGGTCACTGACCCAGTCTTTCCCGCAGGTGTGCTGGCGCTGTGGGTCCTGGTGACTCACGTGATGTACATGCAGGATTACTGGAGGACCTGGCTCAAGGGGCTGCGCGGCTTCTTCTTCGTGGGCGTCCTCTTCTCGGCCGTCTCCATCGCCGCCTTCTGCACCTTCCTCGTGCTGGCCATCACCCGGCACCAGAGTGAGCGCCGGCGCGGGAGAAGAGGCGTGGGAGGGGAAGCGGGGGGCTTAGGGATAGACCCTGGGAGTCCCATCCTGGTTCCACAGCTCACGTCCAAGGGACTGGCTAGGCCACTTAACCTCCCTGAGCAGGGGTTTTCTTATCGTTCAAGTGGGGAGAATGAGTCCCCGTCCCCTAGGGATGGGGGTGTTAGGTGAGACTCGCGGGAAGCGTTGAGCACTGCCCATGTGAGTTAGCGGTTAGTATCGCTTAGTCTCTACCCAGCTCTGGTGTGGGGGCGCCCTCTGGTGGCCATGGCAGGAAGTATCCAGAGGTCCTTCTCCCTGCCCTGGGGGAGTCTGATGCTAAATAAAGGTTGTAAGTGCCTTAGGGTACACGTCACAAAAGCAGAGTGGATGATACAGACCTGTGCTTGGCCAGCCCTGCCATTCCCTCACCCCCACGGCCTCCTGCCTGCAACCCCTGGAATGCTCAACCCTCTGTCACGCTCATCTTTCTGTAGGGTTGGTTCAGCTGCCCGCAGGTTTCAGGGATATTGAGTGGGAGGAAGGGGGTGGCCCTGGCCTTGTGGCCTGCTGCTGGCGCTGAGGGCAGGGCTCTCTTGAGTCACTGTTGGGCTTCTCTCCCTGCAGGCCTCACAGACCCCACCAGCTACTACCTCTCCAGCGTCTGGAGCTTCATTTCCTTCAAGTGGGCCTTCCTGCTCAGTCTTTATGCCCACCGCTACCGGGCTGACTTCGCAGACATCAGCATCCTCAGCGATTTCTGACCCAGGGGGTGAGGTCTCTGTACCCTGGGGGTCCTCAGGACCTGGACTCAGTCTCTGAGACATTAGGAGGGCCTGACCCCACCCCCTTGGGACCCTAGAACTGTGGCAGAGAGTACACAGCGGGACGAGTGTGGTCTCCCTGCCTGTCCCCTCTGGGGGAGACCTGGATGCAGTAGAAAATGTTGCTCCTCATTGGCCTGGCTGGAGGGCAGCTTTACACCTTCTAATATGGATCTGTTTTCTTAGCACTCAGTGAGGAATCTTTGTGGGTCAAGGGATAGGACCATGAGGCCTTGACCTATGCCTGGGGGCAGGGGGCTCATCAGTCCCAGAGATGGGGACATTAGGCTCTTTTCCCAAGGCCTGAGGAGCTGAGTGGAGAGTTCAGTGTCCCTCCTCCTACCGGTGCACCCCAAGCTGGTCTCCCATGAGTGTGCTAGAGCCAGAAGCCATCAGCCTCTCCTGCCACCCCCAACATACAGAGGCATCCCCACACCTCAGTACAGGATCCCCCAACAAGGCCAGACTAAGGGTAACAGGGAATGTGCTCCTGCCCCTGGAAGGGCTTTGGGGAAGGGGACAACATGGTATAGGCTAGACAGAGCCCCCCAAACCTGTACCGTGTGCCCCTAGCCCTGCATTTCCACTCTGCCTTCTCAGAGTGCCATTGTACCCAGACCCCCTGGCCATGAGATACCTTCTCTCCCACTCCAGCCCCTGCTCACTGCCCTTTAACTAGAGCTTTTATCTTTTTAAATCTCCCTTCTGAAGGACAAAGTCTGCTTTTCTGTCCATACACTGGCCCAAGGGCTCACCTAACGCAGGAGGGAGGGGCCTGTTGTTATCTAGGTCTTTTTATGTTAGGTTGCCATTTTGCACGGTCTTCCCCTCTCCCACCAATGTGTCCTGCCCCTCAGCTCTTTGCCTTATCTGTGTCACTGTCACTTTAGCAGAAATACAGCAGCCATTTGTATCAGACAGCCTCTGGTGGTTACTTGTAGGGAGGGAATCTCGCAGGGGCGGATGGACTAGGAGGGGTACGGGGGGTGGTATTACTTCTCTAGACATCTGATTAAACCATTTCCCTAGTCCAAATTGTACCCTGGAGGGCAGCGGATGGGGTCAGTGTCTCAGGGGTGGGAGGCCCTCGCTCTGACCCTCTTGGCACAAGGGGAAGCAGCAACTCGGCTCTCCTCTCCGGCTCTGTCAGCACACCCCCAGCCAAGGCAAGGATGCCCACACACACAGCCTCAGCAGCCCCCGTGGGATCTGACATCCATCATACAAGAGGCCAGTCCAGATGGGAAAGGGATGAGCACCTCTTCCCTTCATGCCCTGCTCGGGGCCAGGTCTAAGATAATGAGGTGCTGCACTCCCTGCTGGAAAAGCCTGGCAGACTCAGAACCACAAAGGCAGGTGCTGGCAACCCTGGTGCCTTCCTCTCTGCTTATACCGGCTGAGCTTGTCCAGGCATGTTGCCGTGCCCATTCTCTCTTCTAGGCTCAGTATATGCTTAAGAAGTCATGGCGTATTAGAGCAGGAAAGAACCATAAACAGTATCTATTTCTGGAGCCTTTTACTGATAAACAGAGGCCCCAGAAGGTGATGTGACTTACCTGAACTCCCAGCTGGGACTTAAACCCAGGGGTGTCTGATTCATGACTCGCTGGGGCTGAGCACCTGTCTTCCTGCCTTCCCCATCCCAGGGCTGGGCTGTGTCTGGGGACTCAGCCCAGGGCCGCTGCCACCTCATCACCCCACAGTGGGGCAGTCAGGGACAGCTGGGGTGTGTTCAGAATGGGTTATTCCTGCAGGGCAGCGGCCACAGAAGAGTAAGGAGGTAGAGAGGGGCTGCAGCCCAGCCCAAGCTCATCCCTTCTTCTCAGCACCAAATCAGACGCAAGCTGTACGGTGCAGCTGTGTGCCCGTGTGCACACCCACTCGACAGCACGGGCCCTTTCATAGGCACTTTTAAAGCAAATAAAACATTTATTCAGATTTTTTTCCATTTTTTTTCCTTTTTTCCTTCTTTTTTACAAAAACATGCATACGTACACAGGGTATGGTGGGTCCTGGGGAAGACACACACGCACACACACACTCCTTACTCACGCACACACTCACACACAAATGCTTTCCTTCTTGGTCCCAGGCCTGGCCCCCAAAAGCCTTGAAGACTTTGCCAGGGTAGCCTCCCCTCCCCACGTCTTGTGTCTACTCTCCCACCCCTCCCCCTCAGCCAGGCTAGTCCTATGTGTCAGGAGTGACAGCTTGGGGGGAAACCCCAGAAACAAGGCTCATGGAGAGGGCAGCAACTGGGGGGCCCCAGGGGGTCATGCTGTGCTTCTCAGGGGAGATGAAGGGTTTGGCACCATTGGATCAGGAAGCACAGGACTCCAAGAGCACCTGTCTGCTCCACCAGGGCACTGAGATGGTCAACGCAGGGACCAGATGGAGGTCTGCCAACAGTCGCTCTCAGGGAGCTTTGTCTCAGTGCCCAGTGTTGCAGGGAAGCTTCCAGAGTCATCCAAGGAAGCAGGTGAGAGGAGGGACCCCCCTGCACTCAGGGATATGGGACCTCTTGGCTCCCTGCCCACCTCCAGTCCACAGAGCCTAGGAAGGGTCACCTTGGCTAAGGCCAAGTTCACATTTCTGTGTGGAGCCTGGGGCTGTGTGCAAAGTCTGGGGTCTGCAGAGCCGAAAATAGTGGTTAAGTGTGGGCCCAACTGAGCCAATCCTCCTCTGTGCAGTCCTGAGGAATGCGGGCCACAGCTCGGGGCCCGGACACCAAAGGGGTAGAATCTATTCTTGAGAGAGCCCTGCTGGAGCCTGGCTGCCCAAACTCCTCTCGGGGTCCTCTCTGGTCCCCGTGCTAGACCCAGGGGCCCTCTCAGGCTCCCTGGGGTGACTGTCAAGGCACCTGCCCTCAGGATCTCTGAAGACCCAGGAACGGGGGCTGTTGCCAGAGATTAGAAGAGAACCAGGTCCGAGGGCAGAGTGGGCGGGCAGATGGTTCTGAAGCCTTAGAGATTCATTGGTTCTTCCTCCTCCACCAGCTGCTCTGAGGGCCTGGGGGGAGGACAAGGGTGGGATGCTGGAAGGCCAGGGGCTGCAGGAAGGGCTGCAGCTGAGCTTCCCTCCCAGCCCTGGTCAGGAAGCCTGAGAAGGTTGGGGTGGCTGTGTGGGGGATCTGGGGTGTCCCAGCAGGGAGAATCCGAGGGGTGGAGAGGGCCCAGGGCCAGGGGTCTGGCATTACCTGTCTTCAGCCAGGATGCCCACAGAGAGGGATGCCAGCGCGGTCACTGCCTCCACTTCTTCTGCATCAGCCCCCGGCCCCCGGGTCATCCAGGAGTCTGGACAGGAGGCCAGGCGCTGCATGCAGCCCCAGTATTTACCTGGGGCAAAAAGCTGGTCAGAAAGGGCCAGGGAAAGCAAGCCCCTCCACTGTATCCTAGACCAGACACGGGCGTTTCAGGCCCAGGGCCCGAGAGTAGTGGGCCTGTCCTCAGCTTGAGGTCAGCTCTCCTACCTCCCCGCCCAGCCCTGACAGGGTGAGCAGAGCAGGTTCCACTTGGCTGTGAGGGGGTCCTAGCAGCTGCCACACCTTTCTCCCATGCCCTGTGGCTGAAAGGCCACTTCTTCGGACTCATTCTCCTAGGTGTGGGTTCCTGAGAGCACTGTGGGGGGACTGCTTTCCTGCATACAGAGTCTGTGTCAGAGTGACCTCACAGATGCCCGAGCCTGGCCTCCTGCAGCACAGGGTCCCTCTCATGCAGCTTCCACCAATGCTCAGCCCGGTACCCAGGGAAGGAGAGCGTGGGAGGTGCAAAGAACACACAGCACTGGGAGAGCTGACCATCCCCATGGCCCTGCCGTGTGGCCTTCAGGCTGCCACTGCTCCATCCGGGCCATGGAAGTGTTGTGAGGGCTACTGCACAGGGAGCACATCCAGCACACAACCTGGCCCAGCGTGAGGCCGCCACAGAATCAGCAGTGTCTTTACCATTACGTACGCTTCCCTTACCAAGCCCTTCGTGTGAGGAATCTATTTTATTCATTTTTATGTCCCTAGCATAAATCCTGGGTCTTTACATAAAGTACTCAATAGATGCTGAGTTGAAGCTAAAACTTAAAGTTCTTTCCAAATGTGGGGGTTATTCTAAGACCTGGCCCCCAAGCAGGCAGAGCTCCCAAGACTCCCGGGGCCAGGACTGAGGGGAGGGGTGTCAACCAGGCCTTCTGGCAAATAAGGCCTGAGTGTTGCTGTCAGCCTGGCCCTGGCCTAGGACTGTGGCTAGAGATGGGAGGCCAGTCCCTGCCTTGAGGAGGCCACTGTCTGATGGTCCCTGCTGTGTCCATCTGGAGGCCTTGGAGGTACCCACGCACGGGGGGCTGCCCACCATTATTGCTGGGGTGACTTGGGAATCTTACTCCAGACCAACAGCAGGTCACCTGGTTGGCACTGGAAGCCCTGGAACTCTGGCCACTGGGGACAGCATATCTTCCAAGTCTGAGCTTGGTGAGTGTCCTATCTCCACACTTACTGTGTGCCCGGATCACGGCTTCCAAGGATCGGATGGCATTGAGGTTGGGTTTCTGTTTCCAGCTTTCTTCTGAAAGGGGATCCACCTATAGAAAACAGCACATCAGCCACCAGTTTCTCAGGGACCCACAGGTCCAGCTCTCTCCCACCCCAAGGACCCCATCCTTTTGGGCACAAATAGGCATAGGTTGCTGGCTCTGCCTTGGTCAGGAGGCGCTGGCCCTAGACCTGACTTGGGGAAGAGGCGTCTACTTTGCCTACCTTGTTTCAGACCTGGCCACTCCTGCCCTGACCCATCCCATCTGCTGCTCTTTGGGCAGTGCTGGGGAGCTCATCTGCCCCACAGAAACATGGATGGGGGAGGGGGACAGCTCACCTTGTTGCCCAGCAGAGCGGCCACACAGGCCTCAGAGGCATCACAGATGGCTGTGAGGTCATGGCCGCCCTCCAAGGCCAGCACCACTGCACCTCCTGCCAGGTTCATCAGCTGCTGTGTCATGTACCCAAAACCTAGATGGGTGGGTGAGGGGAAATAGAAGGGGATGGGGATGGAGGAGCGGTGGCCTGTTCTCTACCCCTATTTCCCTGCTTGCTTCCTCCCTTATAGACAATGACTGAAATGCATAAGTCACCAGTTTCCAAAGTGCTTTCACACTGAATCCCGTGCAAAACCTATTAGTATGCCTCTTTCAAGGCTCAGAGAGGTTAAGGGATTTGCGAAAGGCCCCACAGCTATTAAGTGGCAGCAGGGCTAGGACTTGAACTTGGGGCATCAACTCCAGCCTGAGTCTTTTTCACGGAGCCACACCATCTCCTCTCTCTGTCCCTCAGTCCCTGTGGCCCAGTGGGCTGAGGGGCGCCCTCTGTTCTGAGAACGCAGCTCCTCCCATCCTCCCTCTGGAGGACGTGCCAGCTCCACCTGGAAATGACACAGTTGGACTGGGAAGTTCTATGGTTGAGCTTTCTGTGTATCAGACTTAAGTCCCCAGGGGTCTGACCTGGTCAAGCCCTCTGTGGTGAACCGGCCTGGGTCCCAGAAAGGGCTTGGGCTGTGCTAGGATAGGAGATCCCAGGGAATCCCAGGCCCAGCTGCCGTACTCCAGTCCTTAGGCTCACAGCCCTGGGCCGGCCGCTGTTGCCGTCCCCTTTAGACTTGGGCAGTGCCTCCCCAGCCCCCACAGCCTGGCTTTCAGTCCCTACACCTCCTCCTCAGCTGAGGCCCCCTTACATTTGGCGGAAACGTGGTAGCCACCCAGTGGGGCTGGGTGACCCTCGGCAGCATCAAACCCAGCCGACACCAGGACCAGGTCTGGAGAAAACTCTCGGGCGATGGGCATCACGACTATCCTGTGAAGTTGCAAGGAGAAGAGGGGTCACCACACTGCAGAGGGCTGCCAGGGGCAGAGGCCAGGGCCCTGCCCATGCTGTCCCCTCCTGCCAACTTTGCTGTAGGGTACCCTGCTCTTAGGGCTCCAAGACACCCAGACCCCCAGCAGGATTAGCAGATCCTCTGACCTCCTTGATTTTGGCTGGCCGCTCATGTCCCTGGCACAGAGCCTGAGGACTCAGCCCCCCAAGGAATGAAGGAGGAGTGTGTGTGTTATCTGTGGGTGCAGTGAGCAGGGCCACAGGGAAGAGGCAATCTCACAGCCGGCTGAGTGGGCCGGGTACTGGCCCAGAGACTGGAAATGCTCAGCACTATGGACTGAGCTGAACACACCCTGAGAGCCGACAAGGGCAACTAGACCCTCTGAGGTCCTGGGCCACTAGCTCCATTCTCTCATCCCCTCCCCGGCTGGCCCCCCACAGCTGCCTCCCTCTAGCCCCGACCCGAATCTGAGGTCCATTTTGGTGTTCTTCAAAGCCCTTGGCTCTTGGCACAGACACCAGGAACTCCCGTCCAGGGCTCCTATAGAATTAGCTGTCATGGAGAGTATCTACAGAAAAGTTTGGAGATCTACTTCCAGGGTTCTCTTTTCCCACATGGAGTGTAGGGACCTCAGCGTGAAGTATACAACACACAGGCTGAACACAGCCTGAAGCCCCGCTTCCCCCTTCCAGGACGGCTTTTCTTAAGCAACTCCACCAATATGGACATCATCTACTTTTCCTCTTTCTCCCCAATTTAAGTTTCTCCTCTCCTACTCAAAGCCCACCTCCTCCAGGCAGCCTTCTCTGACTAAATGTGGCAGCTCTGCTCACTCCACCCTGTCTGTCTGCCGGCACTCAGTCTGACATCGGCTCTTGGTAACGTGTGACTTTATACAGCACCCTTTGACTTTTGCATTCTTCTGCGTGTGTTCTCTCTTCCCACTGGAGTTTGCCTATAATGTCTAGTAACCGGTGGGGACAGGGTGACAATCTAACTGATAGCCTCCAACCTGGTACTGTTGGGAAAGGGGCAGGAGAGGGTGGTTTTGCTCTTCTAGGGGCCCAGAGGAACCCCCAAGGGCACTTACCTGAAGGCAGCCAGGTACTCAGGATCCCCCA